>OX243891.1:3776631-5033008 GCA_945859645.1 Amphipoea oculea | reverse complement strand
ATTGTTCGTTGATTTTTTGATGGTTACACAGGTAAGCAAGCATTTTCATTTCGTTCACAGTATTTCATGGAAAAGCTTAGGCATATAACACAAAATAGGTATAGCTGTTGGCGAGTCCGAAAGTGATCTGATTACATTATAAAGTTTAGAATAAAATCCAAATAATTTATTTGCTTGAAAATGTTTGAGTTAATACATATAACTAAAGTTTTTTAAGCCATAGGTAGTGTGCAAATAACTATTATGCTTAATAAAAATATTTCTTACATTAATACTAATTTGTTTTGCGGTAGAACAGCAGAGATCAGAATAACTTTCAAAATAAAAAAAGTATTTCATAATAGGCTAGTCTCCTAAAAAAATCTAATTAGTCCGTCAGTTAGATTATCAAAAAATATTGGACCCATATTTTTTCTTTTGTCAATTATATAAAAAATGATGAAGATATCGCCTGTTAAGATTCCGCGTGACGTCACGCCGTGCGACACTTTTTAGCACGGCGTGACGTCACGACCCCCCACTCCCAAATTTTGACGCGCTTTATCTTTTTCATTTTTTGTTTGATTGACAAAAGAAAAATTAAGGGTCAATTATTTTTCGATAATCTAACTGACGGACTAATTAGAATTATTATTTTTTTACCCAGGAAACTACCCTATTAAGAAGTTTATGTAAAATAATAATATAAGTTAGAATAGCCGCCACGTATAAATGAACGAAATCCTATTTCAAGCAAGGCAATTTCGGTTAAACGTCAGAATATTTATAAACGATACAACAACCGTTGGGCATTGCACCGCAAGGTAAAGTTATCCGTTTGCTTAAAGAATCTTTAACGTAGAAGTAACCATCGATTTTCGATAAAGGAACGTCACACCTGGATCCTCCACAATCGTTCTCGTAGACTTTTAAATGCTGGTATTGTGTCAGAAAAGTAACAAGGTCGAGCTTATTTCGATGGTAAAATAGTCAACGCTATTTAGCGAAATCCCTTAATAATGAACGTATGAGAGAAGTTAGCTTAAAAAAGTAAAGGGTGTTCTACACACTTGTTCGGGTTGGCATCATGCGGCACAGCCGGCGGCAAAATTGAAAATGCCCGGCTGTGCCAAATCGCTCCGAATCGTACAACAAGTGTGTACCATGCCTAATACGAACGTCATCTCTACGTCATACCTAATGTGTTTGCGCATTTTGTAACACACTATATGGGCTTCAGTTTTTAAGTTTTAATTCATTAAAGGTGTCCAAATCTCAGGTTAAGAAGTTTTATATAATAAGGTACAAGTAATTCAACATTTTAAGATTACTAGCAATGTTTTCTGCGCATTACTAATATTCCTTTAAACCCCTCTAAGTAAGCTCAAAGCTTGTACTTGGAGTGGATTCACGCCAATAGTCCAACGGATTACACCCAAAATCCCTCTTCAAGGTCTACAATATATTGTAGAAAACAGGCAAACGGCTCAAATGATGTTAATTGGTCACAGACCCCATAGATATACAGGGTATTGATAGTACGTGGTCTCCGAAGCCTGTGCAGGGTCGGTATCTTAACATCATAAAACAAAAAGAAATATATCAACAAATATTTATTTTATGTTTGTTCAGTCGTGTTTAAAAAAAAGTAAAAAGTGTGAAATTAAATGAAATTGTTTATTCTGTAAATGGATATCGGAATCACTTTTAATAGTAAAAATTAAAAAAAAAATAAGGTAAATGAAGTCGGCGTTTCCTATCTGACTACTCTGAGAAGAAAGGCCGAAACAAACTCATAGGTCACGAGTTATTGTGTTTATCCCAATAACTCGTGACCTCTTGAGTTTGTTATGCCCGGGCAACACTAACGGGAAACGCCGATAATTATCGCGATGACGGGCGTGCGGGGGGAGTGGGGGACGCTAATCGTAGGTGCAGCCAATAAGCCCCGAATTATCGCGAAAATTATCGGCGTTTCCCATTTAGTGTGGCCCCGGCATTATGGACATTAGGAATGTTTCAGTAGCAGCCCGGAGTCTGGATTTGTGCCGGGTTGATGCTAATAGGCTCGCCGAATATTACATTGTCATCATCGTCTTTTACCCGATTGCAAAGAAGGGTTATCTTAGTCGTTCATACATCAGAGGGGCATTTCTCATAATTTTAAGAAGGTTCACAGACTGATCTCAGTCCCAATCTGTGAAAAAATACTTCTAATTTCCCTACATTTAGACAAGTTTTTGACATTTGTTTGTCGCCGAGATGAGACTGCGACTAGATTTTGAACGTTTTAAATTACGAGAATTGGCCTTCTGATTTCTTCTGAGTTTTTTTTTTTTTCTTAGTCTGTATCTTAGTATTTGTGCCCGACTTATGGCAATAGACATTGGATTTAACATAACTGGCGAACAGTGGGTGTACTATAGCTACACCTCTACCCAACCTGTCGGGCAAACAAAGCGTGTTGTGTTAGCCTTGTATTCATCCGTTGAACTATTGTCGCTATTTTTATTTATTTAATTCAATGCAGGTTAAGTTTTTCAAAGAGATAATTTGTGTCTATAGTCTGGCGTTTGTTTTGTCAAAGATGTAAACAACAATAGCCGCTCGAAATTGAATAAAATCGATATGTTTAAAATAATGTTTGTTTTCGTCTAGTTAGCTCGGAGATTTAGACGAAAACAAACATTATTTAAAATGAATGTTCTTGTATATCGATTTTATTAAATTTCGAGCGGCCATCTTTGTTTAAATCTTTGGAAAATTTAGAAACGCCGGACCTTAAGTTAGTCAATGGGTATACTTAGTTGAGTTATAAGTTTCAATGGCGTAATTCAAAAGTTCAAGTTAATTTTCAAGGTAAATATTTAAGTCAAAGTATCTTAAAAATACACATGCAAACACAGAGAGTATTGCAAAGTTAAAAACGCTTTTTAAAATATAAAAACGTTACAAATATCAATAACCAAGCGATTATAATGATTTTGGTGTCAGAGGTTCCGTATGTGTTACTTACCTTATTACTTCTTAGGGTTCCGTGGCTCGATGAAATACTGTGGGAACAGGCGCATCATAGACAAAAGAATCAGCTCGTAATATTTATTTATTTATTAATATATACTGTAAGGGATGACTGATGCCACTGCCTGACATTTTTAATTATTTGTAAAGGATTAATATAAAGATCTAAGTTATTTGAGTAATGTTAATCCGTTTCTGTCCTTATGTATTAGGTAAGCTTTTCAAACAAATTACATATAATGATTGTAGTGTCTTTGACATATCTTGATACCCTGGGGTCCCGGACATTTGGAAGGCGTACAAGGGGCCGAAGCCAACTCGCAGAGGCCCGTTAGACTCATTTAATGAGGATTATTATTAATAAAGGCATATTAAAGCTCACTCAAGAGTCATATTGTGTATAATAATGAGTGCTTTTATTTAAATGCGTGATACGTGAACGACAAAAAGAGGTGCTTAATCAGCCTATAATGTTCCCACGGCTGGGACACAGGTCTCCTTTCGGTGCGAGGGAATGTACGTAATCCACCACGCGGGCCCACTGCGGGTTGATAGATGTCACATGTTTTCGAATTTATATTTCATTTTTGGTTGGTAGATAAAAAAGTTATGCACAAAGTTTTATTAATTACTAGCTGCGCCCCGCGGTTTCACCCGCATAAGTCTCGATCCCGTGGGAATATCGGGATAAAAAGTATCCTATGTCCGTTCCCGGGACTCAAGCTATCTCTGTACCAAATTTCATCTAAATCGGTTCAGGCGTGAAAAGGTAACATACAGACAGACAGAGTTACTTTCGAATTTATAATATAGTATGGATACTTATACATATTTTTGTGCATCATTCAGTACTGTTAATCAGTGGTTTTCGTCTATGATGCGCCTTTAGGGTCTATTATAGCCTGGCTAACATAAAAGGGTCTGGAAGCAGTCTGGAAACGGCGGCGAGTATTCTCTCTCCTTCCAAACATCTCAATCATTCCTCATCTCAGTAGTCACCCCCTTTCTGACCATATCATCTTACTCAGAATCGACCCATCATTTTATTGGTCTTTCCCTACTCTTATAGCTAGCTACGTAGCTCGACTTTGGGCGACATATAAGGCAACAAAGAGATATTATGTCTATATTTCCCGGAGTCTGGATTTGTGCCCGGTTTATGGCAATAGGCCCGCCCCCTCTTACATGGGACTTGAACATAACTGGCGATATTATATGGGCGTGTATATTATGTACACGTCTACCTAACCCATCGGCGAATACAAGCGTGGGGTTATGTTATATTTTTATGTTTGTAGCAGTGGTGGCCCAGTGGTATCAGCCGCGACTTACAAGTCGTAGGTTCGAACCCCGACAGGCGCTTTACTTTGTGTAAATTATTTCATCACCACTGCTCTCAAAACGGTGAAGGAAAACATCGTGAGGAAACCGGCATGTCCTAGAACCAAAAATTCGAAGACATGTGACATCCACCAACCCGCACTGGGCCCGCGTGGTGGATTACGGCCCACTCCCTCTCACAGAGAGGAGGCCTGTGTCCCAGCAGTGGGAACGTTATAGGCTGATTATGTATGTTATCTGGGGATTGAATCCAAAACTCCGCTGCGAGCACGACAATCACAAAATCAAAAAGCTGTTAGCTTTCTCAAAAAAAAAAAAAAAAACAGATTGAATTTATAAGGTCCCTAAACTGAGTAGTATTGCCCTATGAGGGTACTTTCTAACGGCCACAATGATATAACCTGTTCAAATTACGATACATGTGGCGGCATCTACATCGGCACATGCGAACAGCGCATGACACTGATGTCACCCAAAATCCTGCATCGCGCAAGCAGAGTTTACCGCGCAACTAGCATATATACAACGTCCTGACATCAATCATTGGGCAGTTACCCACCAGACAGAATACCCGTCTGTTCGGAGGTCCTCCCTTTTCTACAGAGGATAAATGAACTTTACACCCTATTCTTCATGCTTCTTTAAACTTTAACGTACGTCTGTCGCTCCCAAGATGGACATGCCCGTTACATCCCGGAAAGCCTTCTTCCTCTCTCCTACTTTACTATGCCCGGTGTGCGACAGGGACACCAAAACAACAGAAACCTTTAGTTAGGTCCTTAACAGTCCACAATGATCATGTCTTTGTAAAACCTACCACCTAAATTCACGTTGTGGTAGCAATAAACATATTGGGTATTGAGTACCTTAGAATAATCAGCCTATAATGTTCCCACTGCTGGGACACAGGCCTCCTCTCTGTGAGAGGGAGTCGGCTGTAATCCACCACGCGAGCCTATTGCGGTTTGGTAGATGTCACATGTCTTCGAATTTGTTCCTAAGACATGCCGGTTTCCTCACGATGTTTTCCTTCACCGTTTTGCGAGCAGAGGTGATGAAATACATTGCACAAAGTAAATCGCTTGCCTGGGTTCGAACCCAAGACATACAACTCGTAAATCGGGGCCGCTACAACTGGGCTCACACCGGTCTCTTGAGTAACTTTTTGACTGTCAAATATTTTTACCACACCATGACCTAGTGCTATAAAATTGTGTGTAATGATGAGTTAATGATAAGATCATATTTTGATCACCAATCCAAAGATAGATCATCTGCCTAGCTAGCCTTTTCATGGGGTCGGCTTCCAGTCCAAACGGAAGCAGCTGAATATCAGTCTTTTAGGTGGAGCGACTGCCTGTCTGTCCTCAACGACCCAGTTACTAGGTAATACGATACCCCTTGGTAAAACTGGTTGGGTGGACGATCTTGCCTGCTCTTCTCCATTTTCAAAATGGCTATAGAGATCTACGTTTTGAAATGGGCAACTAGCTTCAATATCCTGACTACCTGACCGACTATTTGACAATACAACAGCCTGTAATGGTATAATTGAAATAAATGGTTTTGAGATATCATAGGATTGAAGGAATGTTTCAATGTTGAGCCGATGACGCATCCAAGCTGAAAAATGTAAAAAATAAAGGAACCTCCGTGCAAGCTTGGGTATGATGGAGCTCTTTTTAACTTTGCAATACCGTGAAAACTTATAGCTAGACATTGAATAATAAGAATAGAAATGTGTCAAAAAAGCTGCTATTTCATGTTTTTAATTTTATTTAAAATAGGTACCATTTCTTAATAAGTAGGGTACAAAATTACTGATCCGATTACGAAAGTTGTTTCACTAATGGGAAACTAAATTGTCCCTAAGTGTCATAGGATATGTTTTTGTTAAAACGATAAGCGTGTAATTTAAAGAATAATTCATTTTATGTGTTACTTTATAAATATTTTTATTTGTAATTCTAAATTATAATATTTTGGCGAACCATGCTTAAAATGTCTTAGTGCTTGGCCAGACGGGTAGCGCGGGGCGGGGAGCGGCGCGGGTGCGGGAACGCGCGCGACCTGCCTGTCTGCAGTCGAGCGAGGCTTCGTTCTGAGTGTTGTCATGTCCAGTGTTTGTCAGAATATAATATGGATGAGGAAGACTTATTTTTACTAGAAAAAAGCTCTTACTAGTTAGAGAACCCCGGTTCCGCGTGGGCCGCCCGCGCACTAACTGCGGCCTATTGTATGAACGAGCTATGGCGTGAGTTGCCCGCGCGCTCTCCGCGCCAAGCAGCCCGTGCCGCTCACCGCGCCCGCGTGCCCACTATGGGCGCTCAAATGATGTTCTTTTGTTTGAGTACGCCGCGCCGCGCCCGCCCCGCGCCCGCGTTTGCAATCTGGCCAAGCACTTAGGTTTTTGAAAGCCTTACAGGAAATTATTCCAAATACTTTTATTTAGTAAATCTCGGTAAATGAAAGCACCCCAATTGCGTAACACGCTTACAATCAAAATCTGAATGATTTTGAAGGATATTGCTAATCCATTGCTTCATATGTTCGAAAATCGTGTCTGCTCAACAACGTAAACAACGCAATGAATGTTGTCGAATTGTCGAAATTAAAGCCATTGCTACTGTTAGTGTGTTACGCAATTATTCCGCAGGTGCTGTGATTGGTTGAAAAAAAGACAAATTGAATAAGCATACAGAAATAAGAGTGTATGGTAAAGTCCAACATTGGCGCCGATTCCCTTGTTCACAAACTAAACTAAATTTAAGTTCAGTGCATATTTTTCTTTCTATTTCATTAAGAAAAGGACAGAACATAAATATTAGTTTAGTCCTGTCAAATCAAGATCCTCCATAGACAAGTTTAGACGTGATTAAAAAATTGGCTACGAAAAATCAGGCGCTGACCAATTTGACAGGACTAAACCAATATTTATGTTCTGTCCTTATCTTAATGAAATAGAAAGAATAAGATGCACTGAACTTAAATTTAGTTTAGTTTGTGAACAAGGGAATCGGCGCCATTATTAAACTGAACTAGCAGATTATATTAACACTGGGGGTAATCTTAGGAACTACTGATTCTTTCAATAAGGAGAAGCTATAGTACTGCCGACTGTCATAGGATATTGATATTTCATTTTAAAACAAGAAATTTCACACGAACAAAGTCGCGGGGAGAAGCTAGTGTTTAGTTGTTTACCTATTCGAAGGTCACTTTAACCTACATTCCCAAAAACTAAAATCCTATACGGATTGATAAACAGCTTTTTAAACACATTTCATAGTGAAACAATTAGCCGTGTGTGCAAGCAACTTAAAACGGTACACCTGCGAAAATATACTACACAAATATTTATTACGGAAATGATTATTTTTACTGTCAAACTTACGCTGCAAGGTGTACATGAATATGAAGGAATAATAGCAATGTGCTTATAAATTACTATTATTCCCGCTTCCCCCTGTAACTAAGCAAAATTGAAAATATGCTTAGTTAGGAGTTTAAGTCAATGATGAATTTTCAATAATTCAACCATTGGCTAATTGTAGTAAGTCTCAGCTTACTTATCTAGTATACAGGTATACTTGTAAAGCAAATACATGTACAATTGTAAAGCAAATACATGTACACTTGTACAGAAAATACAGGTATACTTGTAAAAAAATACAAGTAGCTATACTTGTCGTAATAGTCTGTAATAAAAGTCGCAAATGAATATAAATTCAATCGGTACTCTTTTTAAAAAACTTTCTTAGTTTTTGCCCAATCATAATTTTCTTCAGAATTTCGCATTTTAGAATGCACGATATTTCTTCCTTCGTCTTTGTTTCTTCTTGACTTTTTGAGGTTTTCGCATCTAATCATATGGCAACATCTTCATTGTTGCTATCAAGATGGCTTTGTCTCCACAAATGCCTTGCAATTTGAAGATGGCAACACCACTGTATAGTATACAAAGTTCAGTATTGTTCAAACATTTTAATTTTACTCATTTTCTAGATCTGTGTTGTCTTCCCTCTCTTCAAATTATTTTGTTTCTCGCAGATTTTTTTCTTCATCTCAGCCATAATCTGGACTTTTATAAACCATCTTCATTCAGGATACTGTATCACCACTCTTGGTTAAATACATTAAAATGCCAAATGGTTTGGTGTCTGAAGTAAGACTGGCAGCTAACACGTTAAAAAGTTGACATAGACTAAAAGAAAAAAATCTTCAACTCTCCGTCCTAAATCACACAGAAAAGAAAACTACAACAAATATTCCACGTTTAAAAAAATCCTAAAGATGCGTGCACACTCGGCCAAAGTCACATAGAAACTTATAGTTAGGAACTTACGTTTTGTAGACGTCTCGCCGTTATCCGCTTTCGCTTTCTTAGCGCTTGCGCGGGTCGTCGTGGCCGGGGCTTTAGCAGCTGCTCGCTTTTTCGGCTTAGGGTCGTCGACCTCCGTCTTTATAGGGACTTCGAATTCTAGAAAAGACATGTTTTTATGTTTTATTTGTGAAGTTTCGATACCCTACACTCTATGGCACCTGTCCCAGCAGACTAGGACTAGTTGTCAACGATTTTCTTGCTCAAGAAACGTACAAAAGATCGTAGGTAACCCCTAAATGCTTAAGAGCCTATACTACCTCAGCTAAAATTCACTCTTTATCTCGCTCATACGATACTGCTCGCTGACTAAGTGAGAGCGAGACAGAGTGCGATGCTGGGCGGCAGGCAGCGCCAATAGTTTAGGTATTTGCTTTTTACAGTGAAAATAATGGTAATTATAAAAAAGTAAATAACATAAGACCTGCTTTAAAGTAAGTTCAGTTAGTATGCAAAGTTTCATGATCTAATTTGAAGTATTTTTTGAATACCAGCGGTTTATTGTTCGGGTTAGAGGTAACTTTGGATTTATTTTCTATCGAGAAAATTTTTTGGAATCGTGTTTTCGTCTAACATAAGACTTAGCATTAATCCTCAACTTTACCACATATTTATTTCAAAATTAATGGTGCAGTATTTTCGACATAGCGGAGGATCACGTTAAGCCATTTGAGGTAGTATAGGCTCTTAAGTTAGCATATTTACTCAAGGGAAACAACGTGTGTGTGTGTCTAAAGTAGGTAACTTAAAGTGTTTTTTTTTTGAGTCCTCAACACAGATTACTAAGCCCCAGCCTGTGATTTTATTGAGAAATAGACAAAAATTACATTGCACTTTTATGGCACCACTCGATAGATACCCGTTAATTTTTTTTTTCTAATAATTGGTTCAATAAAATATAATTACCAATGAACCCGATGTTTTTTACGTTATGGGAACGTAAAACACTGTCATGTGTTAGAAGAACTTCTCATTTTTTCGCTTATCTAAAACGGAAATTAAGCCGTGGAATCGAGACCCAAATAAAATTGTTATAAATGAACTCTTGCATTGTTTCGTTATTGGAATGTTAACTTACTAAAATGTTCTGTTACAAAAAAAAGTAGGCGTTGGATTAACTGTGTCAGCGTTGTAATGGTGATAAGGCGTGCTACACACACATGTTCGGTTTTGCCGCGCGGTCTGTGTCGAACATGTTGTGGACCTCCAAAACGACACTGTACATTTCATACCGGACTTAGTCATTTATTCAAATTAGGCTGACAATCAGCACTTTTCGAACGTCAAATTTACATAAGCTAATCCCCAAAACGCCCGTCTTTAACCCCATTCTATTGCTTCCGCTGAGAAGAAGTGGCGCAAACAAACTACCCAGCAACACAGCTGTTCAGTTAAAAAACTTGGTAGGTATGTAAAATAATTAACATTACGAGACACAAAACATTAAATTGTTTGCCATAATGTCAGCTAGCCACACCAATCAATATACCAGTAGATACGAAAGACACCAAAGCTCGAAATATTAACGCCCGAGTACTTTATGTACTTTCGAGCTTTAGAAAGAGATGGTCACACAGATGTGACAGAGACGCTGCTCTACCAATCCGAACATTTTCAAACTCAATGTGGCACATTTACGGTTAGGTGCTCATAATCCTAGAAATACTAAGTCACGGTAGCAATTAACGAGCGTGTCAAGCGACTTATGTCATACTAACTGCGCCCCGCGGTTTCACGCGCATAAGACTCCATCCCGTGGGAATATCGATAAAAAGTATCCTATGTCCTTTCCCAGGACTCGAGCTATCTCTATACCAATTTTCATCTAAATCGGTTCAGCGGTTTAGGCGTGAAAAGGTCACATACAGACAGAGTTACTTTCGAATTTATAATATTATTAGCATGGATGTTCTTGGAACGAAGTTACCGGCTTACTGCAGGAGTTGACTGGTAGAAATCGTCACGCTGAAAAAGCGTTACCGCCCGGCCACGACTTTTGGCTTAGCGGCAAGCGGCGCGATTTCTTTTGTCTAGCGTTGACGCTGCGAGCGGTGCGTCGTGGCATGGTTCATACATTTTGGTATATTTGTTTTTACCGCTCGCCGCTCCGCGCTAAGCTGCCGCTGATAGCGGCGAGTTCGTGGCCAGGCATTTATGCCCCCTCTGTGCGATTTTGTTTACCTGTGAGTCTTTTTCTATTGTATACGGACCGTGTGTGTGTGTTCGTGCGAGAATCGCGTAAGGAACTCCGTTCCTGATTGGGGTGGTCCCCCGACCGCACACATTTTATATTCATAGTATTTTTAAGTTCCTTGTTTCGAATTGACGTTATTTCTACTTAAACGAATATCAACTTAGTGCTAATGTAAATAAAATTGATTTGATTAACTAGTACTATCTTAAACAATAAAAAAACTGAAGTTGTAGAGCAAAGTGAACTTTATGAATGGGCATTAAAGTTGTTACTTATTCCAAAAGCATTTATTTGTTTACATGTTTGGAAACCAAATCTCGAACGCAGCATAAGGGATACATAGCAGAGTGCTTGCCGCGCGTTCGTTATAAAAATAACCTTATGTTATGTGAACTTACCGGCTCCCGAAAATCCCTCGTCACCAGAACCCATGTTGTCATCAGAGTCTTCATCTCCTTGCACCTCCACCTTCACTATATGAGCTGGACAAGTAAAAAAAATATGTTATTATAGGTAATTTTTACATACACCTTAAAATTAAGGAAGCCAACCTACAACCATCTTACTATTTCTGCAGTCTAGTTAAATTGTTGATTTTATAAAAATAAAAAAATATTGAAGAGAACCCACACAGATTGAGTGGACCTGACTAGACAGGTCCACTCAATCTCAAAATCAATCTTAATCTGGTTAAAAAAATGTGTGTGGTTCTCTTGTGACAGAACCTTGGTCAGATCATGTGAAGACCACGTAAATTGGTGTCTGAAATGGCCTTTTGAGGAAAGAACCACACAGATTGAGTGGACCTGTCCATTCAGTGCACGCAGTTGTTTTCAGTAATCCTGCAGGTGCCTCTTCAGGTAATTGTATCCATCTCCAATCTTAATGTGAATTTCTATTGCTTTGGCCTTCACTAGACATGATTTTTTTTTTGTAAAGAGAGAGAGTGACAGACTATTTTTGAAGTGAAAACTTCTTTAGGCGCACTTTGAGGTCTTCCAGGTGCCGTATTATGACAGTTTTATGCCATCATGATTCCAGTGTAAGAGAGAGACGGAGCTATACATGACCGATAGCACCATCCTTTTATCGCACTGGAATCATGATGGCATTAATACTTCGTAATAAGTGAACAGTGAACGAAACGGAACCGTCACGCGCGGTCGGGATTGTTTATTTATTACGTAAGACGATTTGAGGAGAGAGGAGGGGGTCCGAAAAAGTCTTATTGTTTCTTACATGGTTTTCTAGATTATTCTTACGTAAGAACACAAAAGTAAGCAAAAATTATCCAAACTAATATTATAAATGCGAAAGTAACTCTGTCTGTCTATCTGTCTTTTCTTCACGCCTAAACCGCTGAACCGATTTAGATGAAATTTGGTGTAGAGATAGTTTGAGTCCCGGGGAAGGACATAGGATAGTTTTTATCCCGATATTCCCACGGGATCGACACTTATGCGGGTGAAACCGCGGGGCGCAGCTAGTGTTTTATAAATTTTTGCTACTTTTTCTTCGCAATTTTGGTGGATCACGTTGATCTTACGTAAGATTCAAAATTTGTGTGTGGTGGTTCATTCAAGTCGTAAATTAACAGCCCCTTCGATGACGCTGTATTGGGTACTAGCTTCTGCCCACGACTTCGTCCGCGTAAAATTTCACCCTCCCCCCATTCACCCTCTTAGGGGTGGAATTTCGAAAAACCCTTTCTTAGTGGATACCTACTCTTCACAAAGAACACACCCTCGAAATTTCATGTCTCTTGGACCAGCGGTTGAAGCTGTGCGTTGATATATCAGTCAGTCAGTCAGGACTTTGAATTTTATATGTATAGATACTCAGCTCCAGTCGGTTGGTGATGCTAAATCACATATACTATACACGGTGTGGTCAGAAGCTTATGCAATCACTTTATTTCATATACCAAAAAAACTTTTTTACAAAAAAAAAACAACCGACTTAAAAAAAAAAAAAAACACTACAAAGTGATAAATAACTTTAATTTCGGAAGTTGGTGTCGTTGATTCCGCATTTTCGTTTTTTGACACCGACTTCCGAAATTAAAGTTATTTATCACTTTGTAGTGTTTTTTTTTTAAGTCGGTTGTTTTTTTTTTGTAAAAGTTTTTATTTTTCACTTTTTAGTTGTAACTACCCCACGAAAAAGTAAACAAAAAGATCGTTAATGTAGACAATGTAGATAAATTTTTACATTTTTGTTGATTTTTCAAAAACCGCTTGTCCGATTTCGATAAAATTTTCATGGAACCATTTGGGAAGTATACCCTTTTTTTGAAGTTGGTTAAAAAAAATGCATGATTCCTCTCAAGCAGACCACAGCAGCTGAGCCCCAGGGTAAAAGCTGCAATTTAAATAATTAATGTCTGAAACTTACGTCTAAACAGTGTCTTGTTCTGCAAATGCTTCTGGAACTGGTCCTCGGTGTGCAGCACTTGCTTCTTGAAGTTGATCGCGTTCCGCAGCTGAGTGATGCAGACCTCGCATATGCCGCCATCTTGACCTTGCTCCGACGCGTTCAACTAGTGACAAAAATAAAGGGTTAAATTGGAACAATCTGACTAAAAGAGTCATAATCAGCCTATAATGTTCCACTGCATAGACAGGCCTCCTCTCTTTGAGAGGGAGTGGGCCTGTAATCTACCATCCAGGCCCAGTGTGGGTTGATAGAAGTCACATAGTTTTTGGTTCTAGGACACGCTGGTTTCACGAAGTTAAGAGTCTGTCTAGGTTCAAAGTTACAATCTAACTCGTAAGTCACATCCTTTACCACTGGGCCAGCACTGCTTCCTTAAAATCCCCTTATAATACAGCTGTTTGGGTCAGTGGGTCAACAAAAAAAAAATTTTTCAAACAAAAAAAAAGAAAAATAATAGAGCTGTTTGTTTAGATTATCACAGCAATACAGCTAACTGTTGGAATGTTTTTTGTCTGTTTTCATTCATTTTAAGTGTGAACCAGAAAAACAAAAGAAAGAACACCTACCCAATCTTGTGAAAATATAGTTGAGAAGAAAAGGATTTTGATTTTTTTTTTTTTTGAACGATTGATTTCCAGAGCCAAAAATTATTGATTTTACATTTGTAACAGTATCGGACTGAGAGAAATGATGGAATAGTGTCCCATGATAAAAAAAAACATAAGTACATACAATATGTAGAGCAACAATGGTATGGGGGGGCCACCACTCTCCAAGAAAAAAATCCTCAGAAATTTTGAACTGGTTGCCAAATGGGCAGTAGCACAAAAACGTTGTAGTTGCTCGTTTTCAGTAGGCCACGGTAGCTTCCGACACCTCCATGAAGATACGCTTGAACTAAACCAGCCTAATCGAATCGGCGGCAGTGGCTGCCATTATGGCGACACTCGAGCAATTAATAAAAGCAGTTTAATGCCCGTATAAGGAGCTATTTACAAAAGTGAAAACACTAACAACCAATATGAATGTTTTTGATAATGAATTTTGGAGTTTTCAAAGCCTTACAAAAGCGTTCTACTTACGATTATGTCGAAACATTCTCTCAACATGTCGGCGTAGATCTCCTCTTCCCCCATCCAATGATACGTGCTTTTAATGTCTTTAAACGCACCTTCCGATGCACAACACCGACACATACCGAGACTCACTGAAGACTCCATCATTTTTAAAGATACTTTTCTTACATTTACACTTAAAAATCTTAAATTTAATTGGAAAAAAGCTAGAGGACGCTACGACTTCGAAGCTCCGCCATTTTCTGGTAGTTTTTTTTTTTCTCATTCCATTTTGCTTGGAAATGAGATGTAGGCAAAGGTAGTTACTGATAAACAGCCAGCGAAGACTTAAACTTTTGAAAATATTATTTTAAAATCATTTTTATACTTTTACAGAAATTCATTAACATTTTCAAAAATGCAGAACAATAAAAAATATTTTAATATAGAAAAAAAGAAATGGAATAAAGGGAACTGTAGTAAATGGCCTGTGGCCTGTGGGTATTAGCCAGAAAAAAAAAGGTAACCGCTGTCATTTCGCGTTCCAAAATCAGAATTTTTCACAATGTGTAGCATTAAAAAAAGTAAGGTCGATAACTTTTTGGTGTGAAATGAGTAGAATAACACATAAAACTATGTGTAATATAATTAAATTTTAGTATCGGACATTATTGTCATCAAGATAATAGCCCTTGGTTTCTGCTTTGTAGATAATTTTATAGAAAAATTATCAGAAAATTGCTTTATAAATCTTGTTAAGTATAATTAACGCCATGTCGTACGGCATCGTTTGCCGCTGCTGCCTCGTGCGAGCTCCTGATAAAGACCTGAAGACACAATATTCAATACTCGACAAGTCAGAAGTTTACGCCGATATGATAAAAGATTGCTTCGAAATTCAGGTAAATAATGCTTAAACACGACTTATTTATAGTGAGAATTATAACTAGATAGCTCCCTACTGATCTACGCCAAAAAGGTTACTCAAATAGGTTGAAAACCTCGGAATTTTTGCCTTTAATTTGGCAGAGATATTGTTTGTTTGTGGGTTGTATTATTGACCTAATTCAAAGAACAAAAATATTCTAATAGTGTGTATATTTTGTAGCAATAAAAGTCCTTTTATAAAGGCCTTTTAAGCACCTGTTATATCAAGAACTTTAAAATTCAAAATGTTTTCAAAGTTTTGTATTGATTTCCTTCTGTTTACCCAATTTAACTCATTTATATATATTTATTCATAGCATTTTTTCACAGAGATAGTTGTACTATAAAATGGGGAGGCTTGTGGCTAAGTAATAACAGCCGCACGGGTCGATCGATCAGGTTAAGCTACGCTTGCCGCGGTTGGTCTGTAGATGGGTGACCTATAAGTACATATCAAGGTGCCTCGGAAAGCACGTTAAACCGTTGCTCCCGGCTGTCATTCATGGATCTTTGACAGTTGTTACGGGTAATCCAGAAGCCCGAAAGTCTGACAACCAGTCTTACCAAGGGGTATCATATTACCCAGTAACTGGGTTGTGGGGGTCAGATAGGCATTCGCTCCATGTAAAATACTGGTATTCAGCTGCATCCGGTTAGACTGGAAGCCGACCCCAACATAGTTGGGAAAAGGCTACAAAGCCAGGGGTTTTTTATAAAAAAAATGTAAAGAACAGAGTCAGCTGCCCCGCCCCGCGGTTTTACCCGCATAAGTCTCGATCCCGTGGGAGTATCGGGATAAAAAGTACCCTATGTCCTTTTCCGGGACTCAAGCTATCTCTATACCAAATTTCATCAAAATTGGTCCAGCCGTTTGAGTGTGAAGAAGTAACAAACATATAAACACACACACACTCACAAACTTTCGCCTTTATAATATTAGTGTGATGTAAAGAACAGTCAGGATTTTGTTATGAAAAAAATGAAAAGAAAAAAGCCAAGAATTTAAATATTCTTCCTTACATGTTGCAGATACCTCTGGACCCTTGTGACAGTGATGGCGGTATTTGTGAAGTCTGCATCACAAGACTACGGGATGCATGCAACTTTAAAGAACAAGTGCAGCAATGTCAGAAGGAGTTTATGTCTAAACTTAACGCTTATAATATTAAAGGTAAGAATTAAGGAGGATGCGCTAAGGAAGCCCAAGAAATTCAAATTCTATCATTGTTTCTCTCAACCAAAGCACCTGCTGTCTAATCTCTTTACCACCCTTGGTTGACTGTTAGAGTGAGGCCCCAATAGTGCGTTGCGCTGCATTGCGTCGTCGCAGCGTGTCATTTTACATATAAATAAAACATGCCACACTTCTCCGTTGCGTTGTCGAATCAAAATCTTGCGCTGCGACAACCTGCCTCACTCTAAAGAATGCCCGGTCTCTGAGGTTTTTAAACGGAGTTTATCCATTCGATAATGATTATTGGTTCGATATTGTGTTTCTGAACATGTCATTAAGGAAGAATTTAGCTTAAAAGTTAAGTGAATTATTCTCGAGGATCTGAGAACTGCAAAAACCGAGCATAAGGAAGGAATTCGCTTAAATAGAGAATTATGTCGAATCCACAGCTATTGAAAGTTTAAACTCCGTTTAAAAATTCTTTAGAAACCGGGCATAAGTCCGCTTTTGTACCATTTTGTGTGAAAAAGTTTAGATAAGTTGAATTTGATGTTTAGTTTCTCCTTTTGCCTTTCAGATGAATCGGGTCCAAAGGTGAAGGAAGAATTCCTAGATTTGGACGACGACAACGGTATATATTTTCTAGGTAAGCAATCAATCTGCATAGCCTTTTTCCAAGCATGTTGGGAGTCGGCTTCCAGTCTAACCAGATGCAGTATTTTGCACAGTCGGTCGGTGACGCTAAATCGCGTATACTCGGTTCCAGTCGGTCGGTGACGCTGAATCATACTCGGCACCAGTCGGTCGGTGACGCTGAATCGGGTATACTCGGCCCCAGTCGGTCGGTGACGCTAAATCGGGTATACTTGGCACCAGTCGGTCGGTGACGCTAAATCGGCTATACTTGGCTCCAGTCGGTCGGTGACGCTAAATCGGGTATACTTGGCTCCAGTCGGTCGGTGACGCTAAATCGGGTATACTTGGCACCAGTCAGTCGGTGACGCTAAATCGGGTATACTTGGCACCAGTCAGTCGGTGACGCTAAATCGGGTATACTTGGCTCCAGTCAGTCGGTGACGCTAAATCGGGTATACTTGGCACCAGTCGGTCGGTGACGCTAAATCGGGTATACTCGGCTCTATTCGGTCGGTGACGGTAGTCATCATTTTAATCTTATTTAAAAAAATGCATTTTATTTAATAAAACCTCTTACAGAATTAAAAGAAGAAATGTCAGATGACTTCGACGACTTTAAAGACGAGGATGATAACAAGAAACTGGCTGAAATGCTCGGTTTTAATGACGTCACGATCAAGAAGAGATCCGATAAACGACGGAGCAAGAAACGACTGCTTCTTGAAAATAACGGGAAAGGTAAGTTTTTGGTCATGTTGTGAAGATTAATGAAAGGCAACTGACAATAAATATATATCAGAAAAAATGAAGCTAGTCGACATTCCAAAGCGTAGGTACCTATGGAGAAGAACGGGCGAGAAACTCCATCGACACACTTTTAAATTATATTATTACAAAAATATTAGTTACATCATTAATGTTGAATTTATAATAATATGTGAGAACGATGTAAAAAAAAAAACGTACGCGCTAAAAGCGTCCAGAGTACAGCAAATGATAAAAAAACAACAATCCAAAAATAAAATAATTAAAAATAAGCCGAGGCAGCTAAGTGATGACCAGCCCCAACTGACTGCGCCCGTTCACGAACATGACGCATAGATCAGCACCATCCAGCCCAACCATTTTGAAGGGAGCTAAATGATCCAACACACACGTCACCGTCAGCGTTTCATTAGGCATACATTCCTTACAATAAAAATTAGAGGTTTTATTTATTTTTTTAATTCGAGGAAAATATTTTACGAATAATTTTTTGCTTATACACGTCGCGTCGGAGTCCCTTTCGTTCATATGGCTGATACGCCGGTAGCAACGCCCCTGTTTTCTGACCTAATACTTTCTATTTACAGAACTCAAAAAATCAAAAGGCTGCGGCATAAAGATTTCCCGCTTTCACGCTCTCACTCAAAAGATCCTGAAGCCTGTAAAGGTAAACATTAGAATAGAATACAACTACAGTTATTTTTATCTCGGTAAGCGACGCGCGCTTTACTTGCGGTAACCAAGGTGCACCAACGCGTTGTGAATCTGCCAATCTGTCTTCAATCAACCATTTTTATAAATAAACCAATATTATATTAGCTGCGCCCCGCGGTTTCACCCGCATAAGTCTCGATCCCGTGGGAACATCGGGATAAAAAGTAGCCTATGTGTTAATCCAGGGTGTCAGCTACCTCCATACAAAATTTCATCAAAGTTGGTCTAGCCGTTTGAGCGTGAAGAAGTATCAAACATATAAACACACACTCACAAACTTTCGCCTTTATAATATTAGTGTGATTATAATCTACAGTCTAGGGGTCGCAAGCGCTACTGCTGAGCATGAGGCCCTGAGTTAGATTCCTGGGTCGGGCAAAGCGTTATTGGGTTTGTCCATCAGAAATTTCTTAGTACCACTTTTGGGATGCATGAAGAAGCCTCCTCGTGTAGCGCAGTTTGTTCCGCCAGTTACTCAACTGAACGCTCGCGCTCGTCGCATCCTGGACAGTCACACCCAACACCTTATTTGACTGGCCAATTCTTCCCTTGCGGTGGTAGGGCTAACGCCCGCCTGGTTTGCGACCACCCTCCCACGTCAAGCAGCCTGCTATGTTTCGTCGATGCATGGGAGTTCCAGTGGTTCTTCTGGGCTCGCTCGTTCCATCATAGACCTCATCCACCACTTTCCATCAGGCGTGATGAGGGTCAAGAGCGGGCCAAACTTAAGGGTGTGGTACAGTACAGACCATCAAATTCAAGAACTTTCTTCATGGGACCAATATCGTAATCGCGAAAAATTTATCAACTGTCCCATAGAACACTTCAACACCTACTCGACCTAAACGTATGAGACGGCTGAATTTTTATTCGCGATTACGATGTTGGTCCCGTGGACAAAATTGTTCAGTTTGTACCAAATCATTAAATTTGGCTGATCTTTGAAAACTAACCCTGTATCACTGTGAAGTTTCATCAAAATCCGTTCAATAGTTTTTGCGTGAAGAAGTAACAAACATACAAACACACTCACAAACTTTCGCCTTTATAATATTAGTAGGATTAGCTTAGTAGACGTAGCGTTGGAAGGCCTCCCACAAGGTGGACCGACGACCTTGTGAAGGCCGCAGGAACTCGTTGGATGCGAGAAGCACAAAACCGGTCGAAGTGGAGGTGCTTGGGGGAGGCCTATGTCCAGCAGTGGACGTCTTTCGGCTGAAATGATGATTAGTAGGATTACTTTTAGAACGTCACTTTCGAGTCTTAAATAAACTTGTATTTATATTCTTTTGTGAAGATATCCTCGGGCACCGGCAAGCGCCTGATGAGCGACGCATCTAAAAACAGGGTGAACGTCGAAATGCTGCTCAAATACTCCAACTGTACGCCATTCGCGAACAAGACTATTGCAGGTGAGATTACTACGTGTATATGTATGGATCAAATCGAATAGGGACGTGGGCAAGGTCATTTCCAAAGGTGTTAGCAAAAAAAAAAAACTAAAAAAAATAATCCAAAAAAATAGAGAAGAAAAATCGAATTCGTGAAAACTATCAGGGCTATCAATTAAATAAATTGATAGCCCTGGTAGTATTTTTTATGATTATTTTCTTTGAGCACTAAGCAAAGTGATTGAAAAAAAAAATTGGTCATAACTTTTGAACCATAAAAAAATTCACTAACATTCTCAGGGTTAAAAAGTTTGGAAATGACCTTGCCCACGCCCCTATTCGATTTGATCCATACGTCCAGGGACACCCTGTATATTTATTGATATTAGTATAATATACTTTATGTATGTATTTATTGTATTGTGTAAATGGTACACCACAGACTACCTACAGTATTTGTCTGTCCTTCCACTTTTTAATCCATCCAAAGGTTGTCTTTAAAAGATCGTTCTTTGCGATAAGACCGCCCATTGTGTCACCCATTGTAAAGTTTCTATATTTATGTCTGTAATTTATATGGTGTACATAATAAAGAGTATTTTATTCTATTACTATAACATAATGTTACCACTGCTGGGACACAGGCCTCTCTGTGGGAGGACCAAAAAGAGTGTAAGGTTTTTGATTTGGATAATTTAAATGTCATTGTATGTGACCAGAGGGGCAACTCTCGTAATTTCAAGAAAAGTTCACAGTCTGATCTCAGTCTCAATCTGTCAAAAATTCCTCGAATTTTCCTAAATTTTCAAAAAGTTTTTGACATTTGTTTGTCGCCGAAATGAGACTGCGACTAGATTTTGAACGTTTTAAATTACGAGAATTGGCCTTCTGAACTACGGTTGTTTTTTGCGCTGAAGTTAAGGGGAGGGGTTTCCTGCGTAACCGCGCAAGACAGAACTATATATGAGCTGGTTTTGTGTATTTGCTGAGGGGTTTTTGAACTGAATTCTCAAATAATGGTGTAGTGATTTAGATTTCGCGAGGATATTCCACTTCTTCTTATTAGCGTGTCGATAGCAATCTAAATGTATTCGACCCAGAATTCGGCTACTTGTTTGGCGCCATGACTAGCGTCCATCAGTTCCTGTAACGTGCAGCTGACAGGACACGCAGGGCACGATATTAATTGTCCCATCGTTTGTGGAACAGCACCACATTTACACTCCAAGGCGGAGTCGTCTATAAATTCCACTCCTGCTCAGATTCTTTCAACAAGAAAACCTTAAAGTCTCTTAAAATCCTTGTTTCCTATTGATGTTATTTCTACTGAAACAAATATCCACTTTATGTTCGTGTATATAAAATTCATTTTACAAAAACTCAGTACTTTTCACGCTGAAGTTGTAACACAAAATGAACCTTATGCGTAGGTATTTTAGTTATTTTTCCTATCTTCCTAAATTTTGAACGCAGAATAGATTTTTCTATCTCATACCACATACCATTCTCTCTCTTATTTCTAGGAATCCTCTGCGCCTACTGCAAGACAACATACAGAGACCTACCTCACCTGCGCACACACATACGCGAAGAACATAGCCAGGACAACCTCATAGAGACCAAACGAATGGACAAGAACAACCTATCTATCAAAATGGACATCACAGACTTACGATGCAATCTATGCAACGCAAGCGCAGACACCATAACCAACTTAAAAAACCATTTGACTATGCAACATGACGTCAAATTTTATCCCGATGTCAACGACTATGTGCTAGAATTTAAGCTAACTGATGGGGAAATTTTAAACTGTGCACTCTGCAACTCAACTTTTGAAACGTTCAAAATGTTGCTGCAACACATGAATGGACACTACAGGAACTATATCTGCGAAATATGTGACTTAGGCTTCATAAACCAACATAAATTAAGAAATCATCAACGTACTCATGAAGTGGGGAACTTCAACTGCTCGTTCTGTGATAAAATGTTCAGTACTCGAGTCAGGAAGCTGTGTCATGAGAAATATACTCATAACCCTAGTGCGAGATACACAACAAGTTGCCCACACTGTGAGGAATCCTTCACAAGTTACTATAGAAGAAACCGCCACATGGCTGTCGAACACAACATGTCCGCAGCTACATACAAGTGCAACATATGCGACAAATCCTTCATCCTAAAATCAAAATTGACGTCTCACATAAAAAAAGTTCACTTAATGGAACGGAATCATATCTGCCAAGAGTGTGGACAGGGGTTCTTTATAAAGCAGTCGTTAGACGAGCACATGATAAAACACAACGGTGAAAGGGTCTTCAAGTGTACCGTTTGTACGAAGGCTTACGCTAGAAAAAAGACGTTAAGAGAACATATGAGGATTCATAATAATGACAGGAGATTCAAGTGCGGGGTGTGTGCGCTAGCGTTTGTGCAGAAGTGTAGTTTAAAAAGTCATATGCTTTCAAACCATGGGGTGACCTTAGCGGAGTATGAGAATGGAAGAAGAGATATTTGTAGTCCCTAACCTCGCGTCACCTACTTTCTACATTGCATAATCTGCCTATAATGTTCCCACTGCTGGGGGCCTCTGTGATAGGGTGATCACGTGATGTTTTTTTTGGGCATTTTTAACCCCCCCCATCCCCCTTGGTGATACATTGTGAGGTTTAGGGGTTTTCTACAATCCCCCCCCCCCCGTATCACGTGTATTTTTTAGTACCTACAAAAAGTCTTAATTTTTTTTTTTATATTTATAAAATACAGCTATAAGTATCAGAAAGCTTGCAGGTGGTTTTTGACTGACATAAAAATAATGAAAGAAATGCGAAAAATAAATACACGTATTGCCGCTTTTCGGTTGAGTATCGGGCGTTTACCGACAAAATAAATACACGTGATATATTAGTACACCCCCCCTCCTCTCTTGTGATATTTCGTGATTTTTTATGGACTCACCCCCTCCCCCCCTTTCGAGCCTCACGTGATTAATGGACAACCCCGAGGGAGTGGGGTTGACACCATTTTTTGGGTAAAAGCCGTGTCCCTGTCTTCGGCAGTCTTCATCCAGTTTTCCCCAGCAACTTCAAACATGTCATAATGGGTCCAATGGTTTCTTGGTCGTGAGTATGGATAGCATGAACATAATCAGCCTACAATGTTCCCACCACAGATATAGATACAAAGTCAAAGCATTTATTTCAAATAGGCACATAAAAGGCACTTTTGAACGTCAAAAGTATCCTGTGTGCTAATCCTGGTTATAAACTATCTGTGTGCCAAATTTCACCTAAATCCGTTCAGCCGTTTGTGCGTGAAGAAGTAACAAACATACAAACACACTCACAAACTTTCGTCTTTATAATATTAGTGTGATAGTGACCTTATTGCCTACTGGTAATGTTCCTCAGGAAAGTCAAATGCGTACTACTGGCAACCAGCGTGCGTGTATGACTAGACTAGCTGTGCCCCGCGGTTTCACCCGCGATAAAAGTATTATAGTCCTTTTTTATTGATTCCCTTTACAAATCTCCCCCCCCCCCCCCTTTTACACCCTTAAGAGATAATTTCGGCGATAAAAACTATTCTATATCCTTCCCCACAACTCAAACTATCTCCATACCAAATTTCATGTAAATCGGTTCAGCGGTTATTGATTCCCCATACAAACTTCTACCCCCCTTTTCAGCCCCTTAAAGGTTGATTTCTGGGATTAAAACTGTCCTATGTCCTTCCCCGGAATGCAATATATCGCTCTGCCAAATTTCATTTTAATCCGTTCAGTGGTTTAGGCGTGAAAAGGTAACATACAGACAGACAGAGTTACTTTCGAATTTATAATATTAGTATGGATGTTAGATGTATGAACGTTCGTAACGCGTTCTGTAGTTTTTGCCTATCCACGTGGGGAGACGGCGTGAGGTTATGTAATGTCTATTCAAACTTATGTTTCAAATTAATATTATTTCAAGTTAAACAAATATCAACTTTATTTCAATGGCAATTAAGTTGATTTCAGAGTGACTAGCACTATTGAAAAAGTTATAAAAGTGTTT
This sequence comes from Amphipoea oculea, assembly GCA_945859645.1. NCBI lineage: Eukaryota > Metazoa > Arthropoda > Insecta > Lepidoptera > Noctuidae > Amphipoea > Amphipoea oculea. Next base: position 5,008,936 of record OX243891.1, on the reverse strand, counting down.
GAAGTTGTAGCGTAAACTGAACTTTACTGTGTAAGGTTTAAAGTTATTTTTCCATAAACATATTTATTTACATTTTTGGGGAAATAAATCGCGAATTCAGATTATGTAAGGTCCGGCCGCGCCAAATTTGCCAAAGATGTAAACAGCAATGGTCGCTCGAAATTGAATAAAATCGATTAGATATCGATTTTGAAGAACATTTATTTTAAGCACAGTAAAACGGGGCTACTTTGAACAGGCGGGGCTACTTTGACAAGGCCGATCACAACGCTATGACGCGTTCCCTACACCCCGCGCCTCGCGCAATATTACTTGAGGTCACGCACACTTGCTGAGCACACGTGAAACCAATTTTGGCGCTCTGTTAAAGTAGTTCCAACATCTGTCAAAGTAACCCTGGAAGTCAAAGTAGCCCCGTTTTGCGGTAGTTTTTGTTTTCGTCTAGTTAGCTCGGAGATTTAGACGAAAACAAACTTTACTAATAATAAATTTTCTTGTATATCGATTTTATTCAATTCAAATGGCCATTGTTGTTTACATCTTTGGCAAGTTTGGCGCGGCCGGACTTTATGTTCATTGTATATACGCATGTTTAAATATTTGTGAATTATATTTTTTTTATGTTTATCAATTAATGTTTTTTTTTTTTTCACTTGTTAAATATAAACGTATTGGTTTTTAAATTGCTGTAACGGGGGAATGCAATACGCAGGTGCTATGTAATGTTTATAGAACCTTAATATGAACCTTATTTGTATGAAGTTAATGTTTACATTCGCATGACACGCTTACGCTACCTACAAATTTCCTTACGACATTTTTCTCTAAGTCAGTGGTATATTCTTTGATATTAATATCGCTCGCCCCCCTATTACACGAACTGGAGAAATGTGGGGGTGTACTCTTGGTACGCAGGGCTACAAATCATGCTATACATAACATCAAAAAAAAAAAAAAAAAAAACATCACTCAATCATCATCAATCATGCTATATATAAGCTGACTTCTGACTTTACAGACGCCAGCACATTAAGCTACTACAATCTGTCAAATTTATTTAATAGATTTTCAACTTTATTGCTGAAGCATAAGGTTCAAAGTTGATTGGGACAATTTGACAGTTTCGGCTATGGTAGGGGAGCCCAGAGGGTTTTTGAGCAAGCATATCCAGAGCGAGAAGTTGATAGCTGAGTAGGTCCGGCATGAGGAGAGAACACCGAAAATATATTTAAAAAGTTTCTGATAGGAGCCCCGTGGTCAGGAGTCCACTTTCAGATTTCAAAAAAGAGCCGAAAATAAAGTGATCTTCAGAGGCGTTGATTTTGGCATGATCGGGTCTGGCCTAACCCATAATTACTTAAATAGGCAAATCTGACGGAGAAATTGTGTACGAAAAACCTATACGAGGTGTTTATTTTTTTTAACTGTAGGGGTATGAATGAGACCATATCATAGAATCAACTGTCATATGAATTATTTTTCAATATAATTTTTTTTTTCATTTATGATACAAAATAATTCGACAAAGTCACGATTATTAATGTAAAACACCTTTACGTGAAATATGGCAACGTCGCATTTTCTTAGCTTTAATTAAATATGAACGATTGATTGATTCGTTTAAATAAAAATGAATTACTCGTATTTAGAAATGAAACTTAGATACATAAATATCTTCGAAACTATGAATTTTCGGACCACATATAGGGCTTTTGTATTATTTTTACTCGACTACGGAGGGTATATGATTTTAACCGGTATGTATGTATGTTCATCTGTTCCCTCATAACTGCAAAAATACTTATAATCATTTCATAAATGAGGTATCGTAAGAAGCGTCTTGACCGTCCGCTGGTTATAGGCTATGTGACGTCACACTAAATTCAATATGTCAGGGAAATCAGCTAAAACTGGAAATGTATGGCTTAATGTGTAGCCGTGTGTACATCTCTGCCAAACCTTCGGTGACTAGAGGCGTGAGGTTATGTGTTATTAATATAAGATAATTTTAAGTTTATAAAATGTAAGAAATTTATTCAGTTGTTCTTCCAAACAAAGGCTAATATCTTTACCCCCTTACTAATAAACTTTGTATAGCGTCCGTATAGTTACACAACGCTTTGTCTTCTTCTTTCAAAAGTCAAATTACTGACGAATGAAAGGGAGAAATCGGTGTGTAACTTTTCATCATTCTGATAAAATACGTTTATTACTAAGTGGGTCTATGTTTAATTATTATAACGTGTACAGGTTAATAACTTATTTTGTTAATTAAATTAAAAGTGCATACTTACATGTTTTGTTTTATTTACCCACTGGCTTCAGCCCGCGTGTAATTTCTTGTCTTAATCATCATCATCTGCCTAGCCTTTTCCCAACTATGTTGGGATCGGCTTCCAGTCTAACCGGATGCAGCTGAATACCAGTATTTTACATGGAGCGACTGCCTATCTGACCTCCATAACACAGTTACTGGGTAATACGATACCCTTGGTAAGACTGGTCAGACTTTCGGGCTTCTGACTACCTGTAACGTCTGTCAAAGATCCACGCATGGCACGGGACCAACGGCTTAACGTGCTTTCCGAGGCACGGAGGGGTCTCGGTCTTAATATAAAATATATCTTAAGACACTCGGCAATACTGTAGCTTCCCATTGAGAAAGAGTTTTCAGAATCAGTATCCTTTGCGTAACACACCATTAGGGTCGGGACACATTGATCGACGGCCTTCCGCACTTTGCCGATTGAAAAGGAGCACATATGCTCTCTTTTTGTACTTATGGACATACGATGATGTCACAATCAGTTTTGAAGGATGTTACTAATCCATTGCTTCATATGTTCGAAAACTTTGTCAGCTCAACAAAGTAAATCGCGCAATGAATGTTGTTGAACTGTCAAATTGATAGCCATTTCTACTGTTAGTGTGGTACACAATTACCCTTCGGATCAGTAGCTTCGATCGAAGATTACCCCCAACATACAAGCTTAGAAATTTTGTCTTTATAATCAGTATTAGCTGACCCGGCGATCTTCGTACCGCCTCAGAATTTTTTATTTGTTAAGACAAGTGGCGCCATATATCATAATACCGTTATTGTTGTTTTCCTCGGGAACAGCACTTTTTTTTGGGATGAAAGGTACCCTATGTCCGTTTCTGTACACCTGACAACGTATATGCAAAATTTCAGGATGATCGGTTCAGTGGTTTAGGCGTGAAAAGGTAACAAACACACTTTCTCATTTATAATATTAAGTTAGGATAATAATATAGATTTGTGTAAGCCGTTAGCCGACACACAAACAAAATGGCACTGACTGCGCTGGTCCTCGGAGTTGTCTGGAAACGCGCCCCATATTTATATTTTTCGACTAGTCGATTAGATTTTAGGAAATAGGAGTTCGGTACTTTGTCGACTAATGCAAAAAAAGGTTTAGAATCGAGAGATTGCAGAATACAATCGATTTTAGGATCTCGCTTAAACGGGTTGAGTTCTCTAATATTCTATTAGGCATATTCGGATATTTTTAGTTCTGAATGTGTTTACACCTAGGTACAGATGCCAGCACATCAAGCTACCCGAAACTGTCAAATTTTCCCAATCAACTTTGAACCTTATGCTTTAGCGACAAAGTTGAAAATCTATTAAAGAAATTTGACAGATTGTAGTAGCTTGATGTGCTGGCATCTGTACACTTTATTTTGAAGCCAGGGATGTGCAAGAGCACCCTCTTGCACCCCGCTCCCGGCGCGCGGCGGCGCCCACGTATGCCATATAAATGAAATGAACAAAAAAAAAACAATAAATAAATTGATAAACATTTATTTTCACATTTACTACAACTTATTGACGACAATAAAAATCAATAAATATGATACAAATGTACAAATGATATCGAAATGTAGGTACATGATTTTAACCTTAACAGTAAAATGCAATTATTATTAATAATTATACCTACACATATTAAATAACACAACGAACAGACGCCAGCACATCAAGCTAACTGAAACTGTCAAATTTTCCCAATCAACATTGAACCTTATACTTTGGTGATAAAGTTGAAAATCTATTAAAGAAATTTGACATATTGTAGTAGCTTGATGTCCTGGTGTCTGTACCTATTAACCTTTTCGACGCCCATCTACATAATACGCGATGTGTCCTCCAGCGCCACGCTACAAATGTATAACGTATCTATAGTAAAACGTAGGGATGGGTTTAATGTCCTATCGATATATAATATTATAAGTTGAAATTAACGTTTATTCACCAATTTACGAAGCTAAATAAAAACTGATACCGTATTTTCATATTTTGTTTTATTTCATAAAAAAATCAATATGAAAACCTGGATATATTTCCCATAATAAAAGAAAAGAATTGTAAATTTATTAGACGTGTGTTCTAGAAGGCACATCCCTATTTGTCTCCAAATGTAATCCTTCTACTTCATATCAAGTCGTTGGCGCTCGAGGCACGTCAAAATCCTTTCTGATATAAGGATGTCTAGATGTCGATGTCTATGGTATTTTTCTTTTTTCTATTCACTGTGGTCGAGTTACACGTGCATAACCTCAACCGATTCATGCATAATTTATTTCGTTTACTTACAAAAAATAGAACCAAATACAATCAATAGAAGCTAGATACGTGGTTTTCTATCTACGTGTTTAAAAAAAAAAAAAAAATGGAGTGTAAGTGACTGTTTTACGCAGATGTTACAGATCTTTTTTTTAATGGTAGGTATAGGTGTCGCAAAATACTAGCAATGATTTTTCTTGTTTTTAGAAACTAATAGAAAACGGAAGTACATTCCTGAAACGGAAGTTGACGACTTAACGTAATGTCAGGACGACGAACTATTTCAAAATTCTGATTATTCACAAACTTTTTCTTATGATGAATCTACTCAAAAAGAAACAAGATGTAAACATTGCACTACACTAAAATGCACAAAGTCACTATGACCTTGAAAGCCGTCCGCTTGTGACGTCACAGATTTACTTCAATACTAGTTCGTGGCGTTGTGCGCACTGACAACTAGCTACTTTGTAGGGATGGGTTTTTCACACGGTGTTTCACTATCGACAATGATTAGAAAACCTATTTATTCTTGATTAAGGCGAATAAAACGTAGTTTATAGTTTACAATATTTATAAAATATTATTTATTCACGTCATTTTCTTGCAATAATGATATTTATGATCGTTTTGACGAGATGAAATATAGCGAGGTCTTCATCGTGTCCCATCACTGGCTTACTTTATATCAAGTACTTGGCGTTGGGGGCACTAAAATATTTTGTGGCGTTTTTGTTTCTATTGAATATAAAACAAACAAGAACTTATTATGTGTGAAAAAGTTAAAAATATGGCTTATTACAGGGCAATTTTCCATAAAAACAAAATAAAAGGTCTTGTAAAAGTCGTAAATTTATTTTATACTATTATTACTTCTAATCAAGTAGTGGCGCTGAGGGCACGAAAATCTCGAACTTGTATACAAGTGTTTGGCGTTCAAAAGGTTAACGTTTAGTATAATCAGCCTATAATGCTCCCACTGCTGGGACACAGACCTCCTCTCGGTGAGAGGAAGTGGGACTAATGCCCGGTTTCTGAAGAATTCTTAAACGGAGTTTAAACTTTCAATAGCTGTTGATTCGAAATAATTATCTATTTAAGCAAATTCCTTCCTTATGCTCGGTTTTTGAGGTTCTCAGATAAACCCTCGATAATAATTCACTCGACTTTTAAGCTAAATTCTTCCTTAATGACGTGTTCAGAAACACGATATCGAGGCAATAATCACTATCGAATGGATATACTCCGTTTAAAAACCTCAGAAACCGGGCATTAATCCACCACGCGGGCCCAGTGCGGGTTGGTGTTAACGTTTAATTTCCTCTAAGTATATTAGTAATTTACATTATTATTCCCATAGAAAAAACGAGTTATTCCGTTTATCCACCCTAAGGTGGATACGTGGAAACGCATGTCCTAGAATCCACCCTAGGCCTATACTACATAGGTTTAGGTAGTTAAATAAAGGTAAACAAAAAAACCACGTGACTTAGTTAACCGACTAAACGTAATACCAGTCTATTCAGTTGTCATGCTACGAGACCGTTGTACTCTTCAATTTAGCAACTATTTTAATGAATTATAACGTTGCTAAATTGAAGAGTACAACTGTGACGTAGTATGACAACTGAATAGACTGGTATTACGTTTAGTCGGTTAACTAAGTCACGTGGTTTTTAGTTTACCTTTATTTAATTACCTAAACCTATGAATTATAAATGGATAAACGGAATGTACCTATAGGCTGATTTCGGAACGAAAAAATCTTAAATTGCATTTGCAAGCATTAAGTATTAAGTTCCGTGTTTTTTGTTTTTATAACAAAAACAATGCACAACGTGCAGACTACAACAAATTAAGCTACGTATATCTAATGACGTTCCCAGTTAGCATACAAAAATTCAATCAAATATATTATCCAATAGTTTAGTCACTATAGCTAAAGCAATGTTCATAATCACAGATAATTTACATTCCATCGGCACAGTTATCTACTTTAGTGAAACGTATTCTAAGATGATTTTTGAGTGACTATTTGTAACAAAAAGGTCATATTAAGCTTTTGGTTGCAATGGAATTTGAACTTTTCTAGGTACGACATTCAGTTTGTTGTTCCATAAGGGTCAAATCACACCGCGATGGCAGCGAAGCGGCGAACAGTTTCAGTGTCATATAATTTTAAACTTTATCTTCATTACTATAATACTAGTATCGCTTGAGAAACTTGAAAAGGTTGCGCGGCCGCCCGCGGCGCCGCGAGCACTCCGACGACTCAAGTTTCTCAAGCGATACTATGTATTATAGTAATGAAAATAAAGTTTAAAATTATATGACACTGAAACTGCTTGCCGCTTCGCTGTCATATCGGTGATTTGCCCCTAACTTGGGAATTATCTCAATTTTTTTATTCAAATACAGCGCGCGATTTTACTGTTTAGTTTCAAAGAATCATTTTTCAAAAGAAAGGATTAGGTACTTAATATTTATTTGATAGTTTCAAAATACTGCACTAGTATTGCTATTTTCATTTATTGTCGTATTGTTGACTGCACATCTCTACATAGTATAAAACAAAGTCGCCAAAATGTATGTATACGTCGCGCAACGAGTTATGAGCGTTCACCTTGAAAAAAAACAAGCGAAACGAACCCTTATTACTAAGGCATAAGGGTTTGTGGCGTCTGTTTTCTTCAAGGTCAGCGCTCATAACTGGTTGCGCGACGTATACGCGCATAACTTCCGAATGACTGCACCAAATTGGATAATTTTTTTTTTGTTGTGTCGGGTATTGCCAGGACAAGGTTTGTAAGAAAGAAAATTCGAAAAAAAAAATTGCACCCGTGCGAAGCTGGGGCGGCCCTCTAGTTGTATAGGTACATATAAAAGTAACAACAATTATAACATTTAAATAACAAACAAGCATTATTACTTTATATGTACTTCCAAATTCAAAATAAAAAAAAACCAACAGATAAAGCCCTCAGCGCAGACCGAAAAAATTTGCAGAGACTTTCAATAATGAACTTTATTCTTAGTGTCTTAAGGTGAAAACCCTGCTGCTTGCACATCCGAAGAGCCGTTTGATAGCGTCAATGTTCGTGCAATTTTACACCTTACGACGCTATAAACAAAGTGTATTATTCAATGTGATCAGAAAATCCAGTGCTCTATGGTTCTCTCGGTCTGCACGGACCGTAAGAAATACAGTATACTTAGTATTATTACAATAGTATATCACAGACCTTAATTTAATTAAAAACCAGTTTTCATAACGTCGTCATAACAATTTTTTTTTTAATAAAAAAAAAATATATTCATATTTTATTTATTTATTTTTATTTTTTTTTTTTATTAAGAAAACATTATCTTGTCCAAGTTTGCGCGAACGTTAACCTTGTGACCGCTTGTGTCGCATTTATGCGACACATATTTCCGTGCCCCTACCGCTCGTGTCGTATTTCTGCGACAGAGAACATGCATGATTTTTTCGTTCTATTTAAATTAGGTTAGGGTGGTAATTTAAGGCTGACTTAAAATAAAAAAACCGAGTGTGCTTATGACCACATGACTGAAGTGAAACTTCAAAGGTATTTGGCTATGAGAGGAAGAGAGAAAGAAAATGTGCGCGCGCACTTCTTTCTCTTGCTTATATCCCCCACTCAACTCCCGTTCGCCTCGCCCGATCACACTTTTCGTAACGCTTACGTCACGCGTTCGCCAGCTTAATCCCCAAGTCAAGCGTGCGTAAAGAAGTTTCACTTCAAAAAATAAAAAACTTTTTGACAATTTTTTAATCGATACAACGATTGCTCCTCCTTATTTATTGTAGGTATTATTTTATCGGCGCTAGGGGCACGGCAATTGATATTTAGCCAAGCGCTTAAGATTAAAATATCGCGGCGGGATTTTATCGTGCACTGGATTTTGAACTCTAGGTGTTGAACTGAGCATTTAGAATCCAACAGAGCGCATCCCAGCGCGCCAAAAAAAGACACTGTTGGATCTTCAACTCTCGGCGCAGAGAAGAGCGTTCAAAATCAAGTGCGAAAAAAAAATTGGCGCGGGAAAAACGCCCGTGCTAGCCTGGGCTTGTCCCTATTTATTAGTGGTTGGCGCAGCATGGCTTCTTCGTCCATAAATCTCTATCAGTCGTCATCTCAGTATTTATCCCCTTTCTAGCCATATTATCTGTATTGGGGCTGATCGAATCGCATATTATAGTGTTTACTATTAGCGCCCCGCAGTTTCACCCTCATAAGTGTCGATCTCGTAGAAATATCGGGATAAAAAGTATCCTATGTGTTATTCGGATGTATAAGCTATATCACTGTAGTTTCATCAAAATCCGTTATGTAGTTTTTGCGTGAAAGAGTAACAAACATACATCCATTCTCACAAACTTTCGCATTAATAATATTAGTAGGATAGGATTTGCATCTTAGCGATTATTTTCTAAGATTTGCATGTCCTAGGAACATTAATAAAAGAAACATAATTATTTAAAAGTTGCAAGCGGACATCACATAAATAAATAATAACCCCCTCCCCCTCTCCTCCCGTTAATAAGAGCTATAATTTTCCCACTGCTGGGACGCAGGCCTTGTCTGTGAGAAGTGGGCCATAGTCCACGCGGGCACGGAGCGTGTTAGAGGATGTCACGTGTCTTCGAATTTTTAGTTCTAGGACATGCAAGTTCTCCCCAGGGATGTGCTCTAACAGGCGTTACACAGAGGGGGTTTCAAAATCGGTCTTTTGCGAGGTACCCTTGTCCCCTTCTATATGCAGATGGAAACTATCAAGGTGGTTTAAGTGAGGTAAAAATCCCACACTCCCCGGTCTTACCCTCAAAGCCCGGGCGCCTTTTGAAGACTACCCCCCAAAAAAAAAAAACGATGGAAAGTAAGTAAATCCTACTTTTCCGTCTTCTGCATAATCTCACAAGCAGCCAAACTGATCCCATGATTAGATAACAAATGACTTTTCAAGCTACACTTCTGAACAAAAGTCATACCGCAAACTTCACACTTAAACCTCCTGTCATTATTATGTATCCTCATATGTTCCCTTAAAGTATACTTCCTTGCGTACGACTTATGGCAAACTTCACAAGAGTAATTCCTCTCCCCTGTATGTTTAACCATATGAGCTTTCAACGCTTTTTTGCTAAAGAAACGATACCCACACTCCGTGCATTGGCAATTCCGTTCCATTAAATGACTTTTTTTAATATGATACATCAATAAACTCTTTAAAATATAGGCCTTATTGCATACGTTACATTTGTACTGAGCCTCAGTGTTATGCACTTTCACTAAATGTTGGTTCCGCTGATAGTAACTGCGGAACGGAACGTTACAATACGGACAGTTTGAAATGTTCCTCGCTCCTAAATGCTTCATCTTCTCATGGTAATGCTTTTTTGTACGGCTTGCAAAGACTTTTTCACAATGATCACATTTGAAACTTCCCTCTTGGTGTGTAGTGCGATGAGCGTTCAAAGACCGTTTAGTAGCGAATGCAGAATCACAGATTGAGCATGTGTAGTTACTATAATGCTTGTTCATATGCTGTTTAAGCATCTTAAACGTCTCATACGTAGAGGGACACATTGCACAGTCATACACCTCACCTTTTTTCAACTTAAACTGTTGTATATGATCTTTGATATCCGTATGGATGGTTACTCCATGCTTTTTTACTAAATGATCCTTTAAAATACCTAGACTGTCCATTTTCTCATTGCATAACTTGCAGATTAAGTCAGAAACATCAACTTTGACATTATATTCTGACATATCGAAATGATTTTTAAAATGTAGCCGTTCCTTCAAATGTTCCTTTTCTGTATGTTGCCTCAAATCTGCCGGATCTGGGTAAATGAGATCACAGTACCCACAGGAGTATCCTAAAAACGTTTTATTCGTAAAAGGGGTGGCGTTAGAGTGCTTCAGTATAGTCTGAAGGTTCTCTTTGTGTTTCATTTTCTCCTGGTGCGGTTGTCCTGACCATAGTAAGCTAATTTTTGAGTCGCTAGGCGGGGCGGTCAGTTTGAGTCTCGTTTTTTTAGGTTTAATTTCAGTCTTTTTTACTGGTTTAATGTCTGGCATTTCGCAGTCTTCTGTGAAGAGAAATAATAATAATAATTAATTAACTGCGTAATTAGCCCTTAATTAGATTTGTTAACGCGGCATTTTTTATCGCGCAGTGGATTTTCAACTCAGTACTCAGCGCCTAGAGTTGAAAATGCAAGATCAAAAATCGTCGCAATAAAATATCACCAGTGCCTATCTAGGGCTAAGACAAACTTACTGATCTCGCTTTCGGCCTCTTTCTGTTCATGGTCGGAAGCGAAATAGCGTGCGATGCTGTCGCCTCTTTTAGCGAAGAAGTGATGCATGGAAAGGCGGCGGAGAGGGAGATAGAGCACACCTCTCACGCCACCCGCACCAAAAGAGCAACGGGGCGTCGAAAAGCGCTTAACGATCTCCGGTCACCATAAGGAGGTTGTAGTCAGCGAAATTCGGGTTAGACTGTTTCGTTAGTCCCAAAGAAGTGGAACGCAGTGATCCATGCGCGCCATTATAGGAGGACGTGCGGTTGTGGGATCGGCCGCACTTGGTGATGGGGCGCGCTGGGCATGGCGGGCTGATACCAGTTGGGGGTCTGCCGAATGTACAGAGGCCAGCACATCAAGCAGCAAGCTACCCCAATCTGTCAAATTTTCCCAATTGAAAATGAACCTTATTACTTTGCAGTAAAGTTGAAAATCTATCAATGAAATTTGACAGATTGAGGTAGCTTGATGTGCTGGCGTCTGTACAAGTATCTTTCGAGCTGACTCATGGTAACAGAAAGATTCGTAGGGTTTTAGTCGGTAGAAGTCCGACATAACCCTCCGTTCTCCCCAGACGGAGGGTATCTATGAGGATTTCCCCACGGAAAACAATAAAAAAGATATACTTACTGATAGAAGTGGCAAGCCGGGACACGAGCGATTTAATCTTGTCGTTCTTCCACACGCCGTCAGTGGGCGCTGTCTTCTTCGCAGTACTGCGTTTCGGCTGGGCACTGGACTTAGGTCTGGCTTTTGTACGCTTTGGGTCGGCATTCTTTTTCACGGAAACTACCTTCTCGCTTTTGACCTTTTCTTGGGAGGTGACACTGGCTGGAGAGAAAAGAATCAGATTGATAAAGGAGCGTAGGGGCTCGTGGATAAATAATAACAGCCGTACAGGACAATCCTTATGCAGTGGTTTTTTCATATAACTCGATTTTCCAAAGAACTTTTCGATTATTTTTTTTACGCAGTATAGAGGTATGAGGAACAGGGTGTACAGTTCACTCATACTCTATAGAAAAGGGAGGATCCTCCGACCAGACAGGTGTTGTGTCTGGCGTGCAACTGCCCGATGGTTCATGTCGGGCTGTTGTATCTACGCTAGTTGCGCGGTAAACTCAGCTTGCGAGATGCAGGATTTCCGTGACGTCAGTATGACGCGTTGTTCGCATGTGGCGTTGTAGATACCGCTACACGCACCTTTCAGTTGGGAACGGTGTTTCTGTGCGTGAGAACTAGACGTTGTGTGTGTAGACTATCGTCTAACTGCTCATTATTGATACTATCTCTGTCGGACACGAAGCCAAGTGAGACAGCGTGCTTTTTGGCCATGCCCACCAGTGAGTTCTAGCTCGCGCCTAGTTCCACAATAAGTCGCTTTTCATGTCTGTATGTGTGACCAGGTTATTCTCCTAAACTATACAACTGCCATCTGACATCCATAACCCAATAACTGGGAAATGATAACCCTTGGTAAGACTGGTTGTCAGAATTTCGGGCTTCAAAGAAACTTCATGTCCATGTTATAAGCAATTTGGGCTGTCCTTGGGTACAGAAGCATAACTCACCTGAATCTATCAGATAGTAGTCATCAGAATCATCTCCGCTGTCATGTTTTGGCTCAACTTTAATGTCTATTTTCTTTAATTCATCTGGAAGCAAAAATTATGATATTAGATAATCATACATTTAAATACTTTTGAACCGACTATAAATTAAAAAAAATCAGTTCAGTGCGAGTCGGACTCCGTACCGAGGGTTCCATACAAATCTGTAGGTATGTAACTACTTTATGGTTTTCGGATTTTTTCCTTTACTTGTGCTACATGAAATTGCTTCTTGCCAAATTTCTTGATTCTAGGTCAGTGGAAAGTACCCTAAAATTTTGATTCCATTGAGAATGTCGAAATATACGTTTTTTGCGGCATAAACGGCCGTATCTTTTTTTTACGTAAACTTAGAAGGTTGATTTTTTTTTCACAGCTTCAAGGGACTGTAGACCTGAGCATATGGTTTTAATTTCAACTCAATACCTCCACGCGTTCTCGAGATAGAGGGCCTTGACAGACAGACAGACAACAAAGTGATCCTATAAGGGTTCCGTCTTTTTTTCATTTTGAGGTATGGAACCCGAAAAATGAGAAAGTTAGTTTGTTTTTTATTATGCTTTCACACTAGTCAATAGTAGCAAAGTAGCAATGCCAATTTAATTTTGATGCAGTTTTCATCGTCATTTAGAGAATTTATTCTGGAATGTTTATGTGATGTGTAGAAAATATTCATAGGTACTTCATTTAGATTTAGTATTATCAGCCTATACTGTTCCACACAGGCCTTCTCTCGGTGAGAGGAAGTGGGCTGTAAAACACCATGCAGGCCCAGTGGGTGTTGGTAGACGTCACATGTCTTCGAATTTTTGGTTCTAGAACATGTTGGTTTCCTCACAATGTTTTACTTCACCGTTTTGAGAGCAATGGTGACGAAATTATTTACACAAAGCAAAGCGCCTGTCTGGGTTCGAACCTACAACCTACAACTTATAAGTTTCGGCCGTTACCACTGGGCCACCACTGCTCAACTCAGAAGTAGATTTAGATTTACAAAAGGCTTATTTATGAGGCTAGAAAATAAAATACTTGGTGAACCATTACCTTTATCAATAAATTGTATTTTCTTAAAGAATTCCTCATCTGCTCTCAGTACCTGTTGCCTGAAGTTGAATGAACCGCGAAGACTCTTGATGCAAGTGTCACAGATACCAACAGGTACCTCATCCACTGCTTTTAGCTGCAAATAGTGTTATTGAGCAATTATTCAGAGTTTGAAGAAACTATTTTTGCAGTGGCCCTCTCACAGAGGCCTGTGTTCCAGCAGTGGGAACATTATAGGCTGGTTATGCTATACTGGCTACGCCCCATGGTTTCACCCGCATAAGTTTCGATCCCGTGGGAATATCAGGATAAAAACTATCCTGTGTCTTTTCCCAGGACTCAAACTGTCTCTATACCAAATTTCATCTAAATCGGTTGAGTGGTTTAAGCGTGAAGAGGTAACAGACAGACAGACACACTTTCACATTTTATAACACTAGTATGGATTTTATCTCGATATTCCCACGAGATCGAGACAGACGGGTGAAACCGCAGAGCGCTGCTAGTACAAAGATAAGTATTTGTCCTTGACATTGCTAATATTATTACATTGCTAATCTATTATTATTGATAATAATACTTATAAAGATTTTATTCCAATAAGTTTCTTATAGATAATTCTTATCTAATTAGAAACTATTTCGATTCTTGGTGGACATGACCAGTCATTATCGTCACGACCGGTATTCTATTCAACAAGCAGGGATCTTATCACCCAAATTGATCCAATTGTTATCACGATTTTGTGGGGCTAAATCGTGTTTATCAGGTGTTTATTAGGTTTTAGAACTTTTTGGGCACCCAAATCTACAGTATAGAATGTTAACTTACGATGATATTGAAGCATTCCTTCAACATTTGAGCGTAATTCTCTTTTTTGTCAAGCCATAGGTAACTTGAATTTACATCCTTATTCAGACCTTGGGCAAGGCAGCAGCGGCAGACACCGACCACTTCCATTGTTTTGGTTTTCTTCACATTCCAACAAACAATTTTTATAGGTATTTTATGAAAAACTCAGAGAAAATGTAAATGTAAACGGGAAATCCTGAATTTTGACAGCAGAAATTCTTGTTTTTTTTTATCTCCGGGTGTTGCCAGGGTACAGACTAAGGAGAAAAGTTGTGGAGGTCAAATAGGCAGTCGCTCCATGTAAAATACTAGTATTCAGTTGCATCCGGTTAGTCTGGAAGCCAACCCTAACATAGTTGGGAAAATGCTCTTATGTTGAAGTATGTATACATAGCACCGATGCTATCATACTTCAACAGAAGAGCATTTAGTCGTCAGTTCGTCACATACTCACATCACAACTGTTCACCGCTGACCCCGATCGTCTGACCTGATGTAACCGTTTGTCTCCAGATATCTTTTATACATGTACGGGACAAGGGAACAACTATCTTCACGTGTAGCTAGATTTCGCTGGCTCATTTCGGTTTCCAATAGCGTGATGATCCTAATAACTTCTGCGTCTCGAAGACCAAATAAACAATCCATAGGTCAATCTAGTCAGTTTCGATCCCAGCATGTCTATTAGATAGAGTCTATATGATTTAATTTTATTAAATCACTAGCTGCCCGGCGCGACTTCGTTCGCGTGGTGTCCTACCTTACTTCTACCCTAATCCTACCCCTACCCTTCTCCTACCTTACTTGTACACTACCCCTTCCCGACTCCTACCCTACTCCTACCGTACCCCTACCCTACTCTTACCCTACCCCTACTCCTACCCTACCCCAACCCTACTCCTACCGTACCCCTTCCCTACTCCTAACCTACTCCGACCTTACTCCTACCCTACTCCTACCATACCCCTACCCTACACGAACAATAGTAGTAGTTAAAATAAAATAGTTTACGTCCTATTCTTGTACCTACTGAATATACACACAAAATTTCATAAGAATCGGTCAAGCCGTTTCAGAGGAGTTTTGTTACAAACACTGTGGACACGAGAATTTTATCGCTGCGCTACGTCGTATTCTGTGGCTGCGTGGAGCAACACGCACCGGGGCGCGGCGTGTCGTCGGCGTGTATTTTTTTTTCTACTGACATTTTTATTTTCGTAATATATTTTGAATGGAATGTCCGATTTCAATAATTCAAAAAGTAATCAACAGGTATTGAAACAGTCTTGAATACAAAATAATTTATTTGGATAAGAATTAATACAAAGGTATAGATAACATGGTCTGATTTTGATCGGCAATTCTATCAACTTTTAAAATGTGAAAAAGTAGTTATAGTGACATAACTACAATAGTTGGACATATGGTATCGCGAAGTTTTTTGTAGATATTGATATGTTCTATTATATTGTAGAACATTTTTTTGTTCTATCATCAATACTTTCCGCAGCGCATGCGATGAAAGACATTTTATGGCTATTTTTTTTACACCTTGGTTTGGTTTTAGTAGGAATTTCTAAGGATCCCTAATTTTTTTTAGTAATAAATATCGCCTATGTTACTCAGTGATAATGTAGCTTTCTAACGGTAAAAGAATTTTTGAAATCGGTGCAGCAGTTTTTACGTTTATTCGTAACATACAAAAATACAAATCTTTCCTCTTTATAATATTATTATTAGTGTAGATAAAGATTAATCATACCTTTGATTTGACCTAGCATTCAAAAAGGAATTAGAATGTTATCGGAACGCGTAACGCCAAAACGCGAAATATTGCCTAATGAAAAAATTAAACTGGTTTCTGGTTTCTATTTTCTGCATAGCTATTCACAAACACTCGATACGCTTCCACGCCAGTTGAAGCCATTCTGGGAATTCCACCGCTCCACCTGTTCATACAGCAGGAAGCGACGATGGCGGCAGTACGTCTTAATACACTAAATCTCTGGGGTAAGAGTGATACACCACACACCACGCTGCTCGAGGGACTCCACAAGGAGTTCCCCATTACGAAAGCCATAAATGACAGGGTACCTAAACAATTTATCTTTGATAAAAAATACAAGATCCAGCTTCACGAGGATCGCCGATGCGAGGGGCTGTGCCCTGCAGAGCTGCGTATCTTCACGGATGGATCCAAAACAGGTAGTGGCTCTGGTGCTGGAATCTTCTCGGAGGACTTCAACATACGCATAGCCGCACCATTGGGGGTCCACAACACAGTGTTCCAGGCCGAATGCATGGGCATTTCACTAGCCGCTTCTGCCATTATGGCTAGGGAAGTAAAGGAGCACTCAATACGCATACTCTCAGACAGCATGGCTGTTCTGCAAGCGCTGAACAGTTATACAGCTGACTCTGGGCTAATATACGAGTGTCACCAGCGCCTCAACCAGGTGGGTAACCTCAATAAAATAACCATTCAATGGATCAAAGGACACAGCGGTTCGCTGGGCAACGATGCAGCCGACGAGCTTGCCAGAAGGGGATCGAGCATGGCACCAGTGGGACCTGAGCCCATTGCGCCACTCCCCTTCGGGTATATACGCACTCTGGTAAGGAAACGCACCAGAGACCAACATGAAAAACTATGGACGGACCAAGGCGAATGTAGGCAGGCTAGGGAAGCTATTCCTACATTGGATGGCCGCCTCACGAAACAGGTCCTCCGTCTAACCAAACAAAAGCTGCGCATAGTTACTGCAGCTTTAACTGGCCACGGGTCATTTAATAAACACCTCTTTGTCATAGGAGTAACAGACAGTCCGCTGTGCAGGGCATGCATGGAGGACGACGAGACAGCGGCACATGTGCTTCTAAGCTGCCCGGTGGTCGCCACGTATAGGGCAAAGTACTTCGGTAACCCAGGTACCCTACGAGAGACGGTCAGTAACATCAAGGCGTTGCTGGCCTTCCTTGAGGAGCTGGGGTGGATCGAATAATCGATTTTCCCACCCGTACGCAAAATACGCGCATTGACGTGGAGTTGCGGACACCAGCCCGTATTACCTATTACCTACGCTTCCACGCCGTATTGTATCGAACATTAATCATTGTTATCGTAGGAGTCTTCTAAACGCTGTTCACAAGTCCAAAACCCGAAAGTTTTGTCAGTTTAAATCAAATAGACGCCCGCTATTCTTCCAACAGCTATTTGCTGTTGAGGGCAAGTCAAATCAGGTTATCGAAATGTCAGGTTTTCGATACGATAGCCTGTCGTATGGTTGTGAATCAGGGCTCTGGTACCCTTAGGAGTATAAGGAGTAAATGGTAATTATAGTGCAACGTTGTTATTGATACGGCAATTGCCGTATTGTACGGCAATCCACGATTTTATTACAGAAAATATGGCATACGGCAGTCCTCTCAATGCCGCAAAGACATTAAAATTACAATGCCGTATGACAAAATACGGCAATTGACTATAGGTGAAACGAAACGTTTTTCACTAGCGGAATAAATGAAACGAAACGTACACAGGTCATTTTATGAGCACAGCCGGGAAAATCCCGACTATACAACAAACATGTAGTTGTAATTGTATCTCCATAGTGGCGTCTCTTGCGCCTTGGTTAAAAATGAATGGAAAGGTTGCAAATAATGACACCACGTACGCGTATTACTAACGTAACTGTTTCACCTACGAGTACCACCAGCTGCTTTATTAATATGTGCCTACGAATGCGACAAAATGAGAAGCAAGGACAAGTATGCTCTAGATAAACATGAATCTGAGGTAATAGAAATGAGAAACAAATGAGGAATAGACATTTAAAAAAAATTAAATTCGGCAATTTAGTATTTTTTCCCTAATACGGCAAACCAGACTGTGACATACGACAGCTCAGATTTTTATGACAGCAACACTGGTATAGTCAAAGTATATTTATACTATGGTATAGTCATGTTCTGTGAACTGTGCTGGTACCAAAACAAGATGGCCACCGTTCGCTATTGATTTTGTTAGCGGTATTGACGCCATGTAAATTTTTCTCAATTTTCACTGAAAACGTGAAACTTCATTGCTTTTCGTTGTGGATATGTTAGTGTAGTGTTGTGATAATGGAGTTCGACGAGATTGTGGTGAAGGAGAGCCCCGGGCTTTGCCGGTGCTGTCTCTCCGAAGGATGCTACAAGGATTTGGGCACCGAATATACCTGGATGAATGAAACGGAGGTTTATGCTGATATGCTGCTAGAATGCTTCGATATTAGCGTGAGTTTATCTTTTTTTTTTTTAATATATTCTTCCTTACAATGCAACTGTGTTTATTGGTTCCAATAAGCTTATTTTATTCTTCAGACTATTCTGTATTGATGCCGGTTTTCATAAAAAAAAAAATCACAATATATAAGTAGTTTATTTTATTGTGATATTCGTTGTACTTATAATCTATAACGTCCAGGGTTCCACTTGATGAAGAGTCATAATTAATTTAGAGATTTAATATTTTAATGTACGATGTATGCTGTTTGTGTAGGTACCTATTTTTGGTCAGTGGGTCGTCTAGGGGTGTATAAGTTTGTCTAAGTTGTGCCCCACTGTGGGAAATTGCCCTCCCATTTTTCCTTCCAAACCTCCCTGGCTTGTGCAATGTATTGCCATTATTTTACTAAAAAGTAAAATACTCCAATTAATTGCCTTCCACTCCAGATTACCCAACACAATGAAGGTCCAAATGGTCCAAACCGGCTCATCTGTGAGGTCTGCATCACTCGGTTGCGGGATGCATGCAACTTCAAGAAACAAGTTATGGACTCAGAGAAGAAATTCATTGATATGATGGGCAGGGGAGAATTTAGACCTAAGAGTAAGTAGTAATGATGGTACTCTTCTGTTTGTAAACCTATATATTTGTCTGCTCAACTCGTAAATAACGCAATGAATGTTGTTGAACTGTCAAAATGAAACCAATTGGCCTGAACCAAAAGGAACCAAAAGGCCTGAAACACAGGTTTGAATAAACCTAGTTCGGGCGGGTCGCTACCTAACACAATAATTCCGAACCATCACTACTTGCACCTATAATAAAACATATTTTAGTTTTAGTTTATTTTTAGACACTATAATTGTATGGACAATTTGCTACTTTTGGCTAAATTTACACCTTTTTGTAAACATTTTTATTAAATAAAATTATTATTATATTATATAATTCCGATTGATATTGTGTTACGCAATTGCACCGCAGGGATTGTTTACACTTTTATTATTAGGTACTTTAAAAACAGAGTAAGATTAAATTATTTGCAATCAAATTGAAGTGTCTGTTAAAAATAACAGCTTTTTTACTAAATGCAAATTAAAGTCTATATGGTTGGTCTTATAACAACACATATTTTTTTGTCTGGTTGAGCAGATAGCTGATGTTATAATAAGTAACTTAGGTTATTTTTATTTTAGAAAAAAAAAAGAAATAGCGTTCTACCACAGAATACTTAAAGTACTACGTACAGAAAGGCCGCTCCCTTCCCCGCACTAACATCAGTTACCGCACCTCACCCCGCACTTCGGCGTATTCGTCGCAGTTCTTTAACAAGAGCGCTCGCAAACACAATTACCTCACGTACACATTCATATGTATACAAACGTCATTTTTTAATGTAGTAGTAGTACTTAGGTAATTATTTTGCGAGCGTTGTATGGAGTGTCCGGGGTGTGGTTCTACACAAAAAAAAACCCATGAAATCCAGTATTTTTTTGGGACATGCAGAACAAAGTCGCGGGCACAGCTAGTTGTTAAAAATAAGAGAAGGCTATAATTATGATGTTAATGTCTATTGCAGTGCTGATCTACCAGACGCAGCTGAAGTGTGAAGGTCCAGCTGTAGTGGAGGACCCTGACGATGAAGATGTTGAATATCTTGAGGATGATATTGATTTTGCTGAGGGTACGTATCTCACTTATTAAGTTTCAACATTTTGTTATGGTATGTGGAGGAGCAGCGGTGGCCCAGTGGCAATGGCAGCGACTTACAAGTTGTAGGTTGTGTAAATTGTTTCATCACCACTGCTCTCAAAACGGTGAAAGAACGCATCGTGAGGAAACCTATGTCCTAGAATAAAAAATTGGAAGACATCTGCCAACCAGCACTTGGCCCGCGTGGTGAATTTAGGCCTCTCACAGGAAGAAGGCTTGTGTTCCAGCAGTGGGAACATTATAGGCTGATTATGTATATGTCTAAGGATGCCTTCAAATTAGGCGCAAATGCCGCGCGACAGCAGCGCTGCAGTCGCGCTGCTGTCGCTAGCTTCGAGCATCATAGTGTTGTACATTCCACGTTTTACAGTTTCACGATGGACTTCGACGAAGAAACACTGCTCTTAGTGTTACTGCTATTAAAACGAAAAAGGATTTTGGACAAAGAAAAAAAAAAGGAAACCTAAGAAAACGTTGCCATTATTTTGTATAAGTCAACGAGCTGAATTCTTGTTTCTGAAATTCTCAATGTCTTTCAAATCTCATATTTCTTCCCAAACCTTTTATTTTCGATTCTACTGCAGTACTTGTCGGATTTCGAATCCCATATTGCTGGACGACTTTCAACCTCATCGATAAATTCTTCAGCTTGACTTTCGTGCGCACCGTCACTAGTTGATCGATGAACTGATGCGCGCCTGCAGCGCTGCAGTCGCGCGGTTTTCATTTATATGGATTTACAAAGCAGCGCGGCGGCAGCGCTGCAGCTGCGCTACTGTCGCGCGGCACTTTGCGCCTAATTTGAAGGCGCCCTAATAGATACTGACATGTACGTGACGTGGAGTTGCGGACACCAGCCCGTATTACCTATTAGATACTGACATTCTGAATCTATTTCCCTTCCAGTCAACCTCAAAGACGAGTTAACACAGCCTTCAGTATCAGACACCACGGTAGCCCTGCTCCCCGTCAAAGGCAAGCGTGGCCGTCCTCGCAAGAATACTCCAGTGAAGCCAGACAAGAGGGCTAAGGTGGCCAAAGTGGACGATAAGGCCAAGACTTCGAAAGCTGTTGCTAAAGGTAGGTCTAAACTTGTTAAGATGTGCAGTGGAGAGTGTGTTGTGATTTTTTAAAGAAAAAAAAAAATGTGAGACTACAAAATTATATTGTTCTTTTGCATTGTGCGTGCCTTGGAAACAAAGTTGCATTGTAAAATGATAAATGATTTATTTTCTGTAAGTAGGTTTGTACAAACACTTACGCGTCAATCATATTTCTTTTTTAAGCTAGATGAGGTTGGCGTTTCCTATCTGACTACTCTGAGAAGAAAGGCTGAAACAAACTCAGAGCTCACAGTTTCTTAAAGTCCAGACAAAATCTTGGTCAGATCATTTGAAGACCATGTTGGTCCCGGCTGTCATTTATAAATCTTTGGATAGTCGTTATAAGTCAGAAGCCCGAAAGTCTGACAACCAGTCTTACTAAGGGGTATCCAGTTACTTGGTTCTTCAAGTCAGATAGGCAGTCGCTCAAAAAATGGCACGTAGATGTATAGAGGTTCAACATCCCTGGGGTGTGCTGCGGGATGACACACTCAAAAAAAAAAAAGACCCTCCATCTCGTTCTGGGCCGGGCGTAATCGTTTCCTGCTATTTGGAATCCATTGAGTGGTGGTTCATGCGTATTGCTCCCCTAACAGGCGCTAGATGTGGCTAGTTCAGTTCTAGTTTATTCCAGCAGCATTTTTGCAAGGAACATTTTAACACTTTGACAGCGGATCACGTACTAATTAATACTAATAATATAGGAATAAATAAAATGCTTGGCTGTCAAAGTGTTAATGTTTTCAGAAAAATATTATCGATGCGTTAACTTGATTTACAAATTCACAGCACATACATTCCACTTTTTTCATGTTATTGTTAACAATGTTTCTGATATGAAAAGTAATTGCTATTAGAAAAAATATATAATTTTTTTAAGTTTACTGGAAGTCTGTATTAGAAGTATTGTTAGCATGATGTGTTGTATTTTATTTTTTTATTCTGAAAGGTAAAATCATTGGTTTGTTATTTGGAAGACAGTTTAATCTTGGCAAGAGAAGCGTAAGGAATAGAGAGTGGCAGGCGTGGCTGGGTGGCTTCCTCTTCATCGCCGTTGTCTTAATGCGAAGGATCGTGACTAGAGACGACGTATCTCCAAGTTTTGCGGTCTTCCTCAGTGTGAACCCCTCGGTAAATGCTCTTGTAAAGCTGCCTCTAACAGCCTTCAGATGTCAACAAATTTGAATTACTTATTTGTATCATTGCAATGATTTTGCCTTTCAGAGTTATACATTTTTATTTTTTGTTTATCATAAGTGCAGTATTTACCATGGTAATTAAGATGACAAATATCAGTCATTAGCAAATCTTAAATAATTGCGGAAACATTACTGCTTGACAAATACCAGGCAGCAATCAGGCTATTGATTGGCTGACATATTGTTCATTTAGTGCATAATTTTGCACTTCTTCCCACGGTAAACCTTGCACATGTGATTAATGTGCAGTCACGGAAAAATAGTTGTTATAATTCGCGCCACGAAAGATGAGACTTGACAAGCTCAGTGGTAGGGAGTTTGCGCAGGTAAGTCGTGTACGAAATAGCTACCCATAATGTGTATATCTATTCAGGGATATTTATTACCAAATAATAAAGTTTAAGATAAAAGTCATGTCTCATCTTTCGTGGCAACATTCGAAATAACAATTATTCGAAATTAACCTTCATTCATATGCTTCAAAGACGATTAGGGGATTATTACGACATAGGTTATCCACTGTATATGATTGTAGATATTTCTAAAATACTGCTCCAACAAAATCATAATGTTGCGTTTTTACCATTAGATTCTCATTAATTTTATTAAAAGATTAGCTTAGGTAAAGGCAACGCACCAAGAACAAGTGAAAGCTATAGGGAAGACCTTTGCTCAGCAGTGGGACAAAATAAAAAAGCTTATTATGTCGTCGTAAAAATATTAGCCAGTTAGAAATTTGGTAACGGGGCTGACAGCTGGGTCCCCCCCACTCGTGCAGGCATAATAAAATTATAAGTGAATGTTAATTCATAAGAGAGAGAAAGAAACCTTAGAATTTTAGTTAGGGTGCATAAAGAATAATTTTGTTTATACAAAATACCATCCTCACACGACCAATGTGTTCTGTGACTGTACAACTTATTTTTTCTGTGACTACACACGGGTATAATGCGTGCCACGAAAGATGAGACTTGACACCACAAGGTGTGACTTGCGCAGTACACGATTTTAGGTATCTTTAGCGGTATGAGGTCTGAGCGTGGGTCGGGACCGGACGTCATAGGGGCGGCGGAAAGAGCGCAGGAGGCGGGCTCAAGTCTCATCTTTCATGGCGCGCACCCTACACATCAAGCTATATCTAATTTTAGCTGACCTCGCATTGTATAGGTTTTTCGTATAATCAGAAGTCAGTTTATACTGGTTATTATTGCTTGATGTGTAGCCGTGCGAACACTGTATAGTTAATCTCTATGTTGTGTACTTCGTAGTTTATTTTTTATCGTTAAATACTTGATATTACTTGAATTAATTCGCGAATTAATCTCCGGTAAATTACTGCCGTTTTTGACTGCCTGTATGGAAATTAACCTATAAAAAACTAAGCTGTTTGACTATGGAACACTCTTCATTAAACTATGATGCACTGCGGTGCAATTATTTTTACTTAAAAATTAATAAGTAGTACTTATCGAAGTGAAAACTTCTTTAGGCGCACTTTGCGTTCTTTCTAAACAGTGAACGAAACTGATCCTTCGCGCTAGGGTCCGTGACGCTGAATCGGGTATACTCGGCTCCAGTCGGTCGGTGACGTGATGTTGAATTGAGTATACTCGGCGCTCGCTCGATCGCGTAACTTGGCTATAGTCTGTCGGTGACGCTGAATCGCGTATACTCGGCGCTGAATCCTGTATACTCGGCGCTGAATCGCGTATACTCGGCGCTGAATCGCGTATACTCAGCTCCATTCGATCGGTGACACTGAATCGGGTATATTCGGCTCCAGTCGGTCAGTGACGTAAGCGACGTTGAATCGAGTATACTCGGCGCTGAATCGCGTATACTTGGCACCAGTCGGTCGGTGACGCTGAATCGCGTATATTCGACGCTGAATCGCGTATACTCAGCTCCATTCGATCGGTGACGCTGAATCGGGTATATTCGGCTCTAGTTGTAAGTTTTCACTTCTTTCGTGTGGTCATAATCAGATACCCTCTTTGTTTTTTTAATACGTTTGACATTGCTGTACGACTTTTATCAGCTACTTAGAATAGAATAGAACTTACTACTACTACTACTTACTTTGAACTTATTCTATGATAAGAAATCTGTAACGGCTTCTAGATGTGCTTCTAGTAACTTGATCAATTCTATGATACTGTCAATTATGCTGCAACTGAAGCCATTCAAAATCAAAAGATTTTTATTGAAACAAAGCAGAATCAGCACTTTTTGAACGTCAAAATGACATAACACACTCGCCCAAAACCCTCGCCCTTCACCACTTCCAAGTGCTTTAGCTGAGAAAAAGAAGTGGCGCAACAAACTCCCCAGCAGCCCAGTCCCTGTGCAGTTAGAATCATCAACACAGGAATCGTTGCAAATTAATTCGGTTGAGAAATATTTTATTATTTACAATTCTACTTAAAACGATCGTCGCTTTAGTGATTTCTGTGAACTGCTGAAATATGAGAATATGAAAAAATAACACACAACGTTGTGTTGTGATTTTAATTTTACCATAAACTCTTTTATCATAAAAATACTTATATAAGTTATAGTACGCGCCACGAAAGATGAGACTTGAATTTTATCTTAAACTTCATTATTTCGTAACAAATATTATAATATTGTTAAGATTTTTTATCTAAACGTCATCGATAAATCCCTGAATAGATATTTCGTACACGACTTACCTGCGCAAACTCCCTACTACTGAGCTTGTCAAGTCTCATCTTTCGTGGTGCGTATTATACTATTATTTCACCTATCGTACTATGTTGATTATAAACAAAATTATTAAGTAAACCTTCACAGTATACGTAATTTTCACATGCCCTTAGCTACAAAAAAATAGAAACGTAAGAGTTATGAGATCACAATCCAAACTCCTCAACACTTAAAACTACTATGAAAACGTTTAAACTTGTATTAAATATCTGTAATATGATGTGATACACACACGGGTGTATGACTGGTTGTTCCGAAGGAAAGCCGATAGGAATCGGGTTGTATGGAAGCTGCCCCCCTGCCAGAAGTACAATGAACTTTGAAGTATCTCCACGATACATAACAAGCTAGAATATGCTTTGAAAGATTTCTTTCACTAAAAGAGCAAAGGCGCCAAGATATCTCATACAAAAATTTCACTTTTTAGGTGAGAAACGGTGCACCACAGAGGCGTCGAGTAAGTCCTCAATGACGTCAACAAGACGCAACAAATTAATGAAGACTAACGCTATCATAGTTCTAGAAACTTCCACCGTCATCCCCTTCAAATGGCATAGACAAAATTACCTCTGTTTCTTCTGCCATCTGACTTTCAAAGACACAGATTTGCTCAAAGAACATACCAGAGACCAGCATAAGAAATCGAATATCAAAGCTGCTGTTTCCTACCTAAGAAGGGACGAGAAAGTTAAAATTGACGTCTCCATACTAGAATGTCGGTCTTGCAATGGTAAATTTGATGATCTAAACGCTCTCATAGAACATCTAAAAAGCATACATAAGATACAATTCACTGATGATTGTGGCTACGGTCTCATACCGTACTTCTTAAAAAACGATGTATACCATTGCGCTGTTTGTAAAGAAGAGTTCCAATACTTCATGAAATTAAACCAGCATATGAATGAACATTACGGAAATTACATCTGCGAGCTATGTGGCAAATCCTTCCTAAGCCAGGATAGACTACGGTGTCATTTCTTGACCCACGGTTCTGGGTTCCACTGCAATATTTGCCCTGAAACTTTTGACTCGCTAACCCAGAAGAATAATCACGAATCGAAAGTCCACAATAAGGATAAACTCCTTAGATGTTTTTATTGCGCGGAAACCTTTCAGAATTATAACCAAAGAAAGCGACATCATAATTTAATACACGACGTTAAAGTCCCGGAGTTTTCTTGTCCGGTTTGCAGTAAGAGTTTCCAAATTATGAGTAAAATGAAAGTACATTTAAAGGAAGTTCATATAAGAGAGAAAAATTTCCCTTGTTCGATGTGTGACCAAAAGTTTTTCTCGCGAACGCACGTGCAGAAACACATGATCAAACATTTTGGGGAGAGGGTACATCAATGCGAAGTCTGTAAGAAGTCGTATGCGAGGAAGCAGACTCTGAGGGACCATATGCGTATACATAGTAATGAAAAAAAGTTCATATGTAGTGTCTGTAGTCAGGGTTTTGTTCAGAATAATAGTATGAGGTTGCATATGAAGGTCCATCATCCGGAAGCGGTGACTCAATGATTATAAAATAACTAGCTTCTGTTCGCGACTTCGTCCGCGTGAAGTCCGTCTCCACGAAAGAGAAAATCGCGGCGATATCTTCGTGCCAAGTATTTCTTGACACTCTTAGAACGTGTCTCCACACGGCGATATCATCGCGGCGAAAATTTGATGGCACGGCTAGACTATCGCCGCGATTTGTGCCTCGTGGAGACGGCCCTTTAGGGTGGAATTTCGAAAAACCCTTTCTTAGTGGATACCTACTCTTCACAAAGAACATCTTCCAAATTTCATGTCTCTAGGACCAGCTGTTTAGGCTGTGCGTTGATATATGGACTTTGAATTTTATATGTATAGATAAATAAATATGCCCCGTTTCCTAACGCAACAAATGTTGAAACCTAACCAGAGAAGCCCAGACGGAGATGGCGGGATGAGCTAGACTCCTTTGATAAAGATTGGTCTTTGGCAGCTCTGGACAGAGAGTAGGGAGGCCTTTGCCGAGGAGTGGGAAATTAAAGTGTAAAAAAAACAACATGAATCTCATTATATTTTCTCAACTATGTTGGGGTTGACTTCGACTTCGGAGTAGCTCGTGGCTAATAACAACCGCACGGGTCGATCGATTAGGGTAAGCTACGTTTACCGCGGTTAGTCCGTGGATGGATGACCATCTTTACATACCGACACCCCCCGTACCTCGGAAAGCACGTTAAGCCGTTCCCGGCTGTCATTCTTTTATATCTTTGATTATAATCGTTACGCATAGTCAGAAGCCCGAAAGTCTGAAAACCAGTCTTACGACACGGTCGACTTCAAGTGTAACTGGATGCAACTGAATACCAGTATTTTACATGGAGCGACTGCCAATCACCCCCTTTTATTATTATTTTGCCTATGTTGTCCCCCTGCAGGGCAAAGACCTCTCTTTCTTCTTTCCACTCCTCTCTTGTCTTGAGTTAATGTGGACCAATCCTGTCCGTAGGCATCGACCTCGTCCTGCCATCTTCTGGCTCTACCCCCTTGTAACATGAAATCATATCTAAGGATATAAATACACTAGCTGCGCCCCGCGGTTTCACCCGCATAAATCTCGATCCCGTGGGAATATTGGGATAAAAAGTATCCTATGTCCTTTCCCGGGACTCGAGCTTTCTCTACACCAAATTTCATCTAAAGCGGTTCAGCGGTTTAGGCGTGAAAAGGTAACATACAGACAGACAGACAGAGTTACTTTCGAATTTATAATATTAGTATGGATACGTTATCGCATAGGTTTTATTTAATTCCGATCCAGCCTGTCTCTTGCTGCCCTCTCCCACTTACGCCCTAAGCCGAGGTCCGTACCCCACAAGGGGTGCCCTTAGTGTGTAGCTCTTGTTTTTAAATTATGGAAGCCCTGGCTGGAGGCCTTAATTTATTGAGCCAACCAAAGGCAAGTCCGGTTAAACAGACGACAACCTTCTAGGGTGAAATGCGAGATGCCCTTCCCAAAAAAAAAAGGTTCTCTAGTTATAAGCGCTTTAACGAACAGACATGCAGTAAGACTGCATCTTATAAATATAAGGTAGAAAGCCAGCAACAGTATTTACGCATTTTTTACTTGGAGGAAGATTGCATTTATCTTATTATGTTAAGAAAAATCTTGAATCTTGTAATCAAAAGATAATATAATATTGAACATATTCTTTGTAAGACATTGAAACAATTTAAGGTTATGAAGCTATGTATTTTTCTATTCCTATTAGAAAGTAAACAAAATGATTAACGAAGCATTGATTTTTTATTTACATACATTTCTATTTTAATTTAATTTTATATGAATTACTGGCACAATACACGTACTGCGAGGCGTTTGCTTCTATAAGAAACTGAATGCCATCAGGACATCCAAACCGCGTTCAGATGTCAGTGTAAGCATTGCTATGGAATCTGGTACGCGGCGTGCTGACCGCGTTCTGTGTCACTGGTGAAATTCGCTCTTAGGCGGATCTCACACTACCACGTACTACACCGCCGCGCGTTATTTTTACATACAAATTCAATAAAAACGTGTAAGCATCGCACACCAAGCACTACATACAGGTCGCATCGAACTTTTTTGTATTAAAATGCAATGCGATGCGGCCCGATGCGACTGTAATGTGCCTTAAAATGACAGAAAAAGCACGAAACTTAGGTTACTTAAGAATTTTGCCGTTAGATTCTTGAAACAACTCTAAAAGTACCCTGACCACAGAATTATAATTTTTTACCATTTATTGAATAAAGTAGACATTTTTAGAACCTGATTTTTTGTTGCCATACCAAGGGTACCTTTACAGTAGACCAATTTCTTTTCAGGTAAAAAACCGAGGAAATACAAGGGCACAGAGTCTTCCTCGATGAGAAGGCGACGGAACCTACAAATATTATTCAACAACACTTCTATTATTCCTTTTAAATGGCGTGGGAAGTACCTGTGTTTTTATTGCAGCAAAGATATTGCCGAGTATACAGAGCTAAGGAAACATACAAAAGCACATGGCAGCTGCTCCATAAAAGACCATTCTCTCAAAGTTTTAAAAGGGGGACAGAATATGGAAATTAAAGTAGACATATCATTGATCAATTGCGAAGTGTGTGCGGAGACGTTACCGTCTTTCGATGAAATCGTCACTCATTTGTTTGACAAACATGAACTTGAATACGATAAAGAAGTAGAAATGGCTATAGAAGAGTATAAGCTTGCTGATCTCAGTTGTACGGGATGCGATGAGAAGTTCACGTATTTCGGCTACCTAGTCTCCCATGTCAATAATACTCACCCGAAAAACTGCCTCATTTGCGATAATTGCAACCAAAAATTCAACAAAAGGAGAGATCTGTTTTCTCACGTGAAAAATTACCATCGAGAAGGAGGGTACCAATGCGAGATGTGCCCTCAGATCTTCAACTCATTGAATATTTTGAGAAAACACCGAAATAATAGACATTTGACTCGATGCAACATTTGCAATTTGAAACTGCCGTCAGCTGCTTTGAGACAAAAACATATCGACTTAGAACATCCAGACGACGGGTCTTTACAATGCGACACCTGTTTCAAAGAGTTCCATACGAAACAGGGACTCAAAATGCATTCAAGGAAATGTAAAGGAGAAGAGATATTCGGAATCGCCATTAAAGAAGAAAACGTTGCCATGGACTTAGATCTAAACTACGAGGACCAATCCAAAAAACCTTGCGTCAAACAAATCAGAGAAAATATAGTTATAGTCATAAACATGTCCACGGCAATACCTTTTAATTTTTATAAGAACAAGTTCAACTGTTTTTACTGCTCCAAAGATTTTGCCGATTCCGATTTGATGAGGGAACACGCGGTTATGGAACATCCTGTGTGCGATGTAAAACAGAAATGTATTAGGAAATGTAGGGAGTCCGTCGCTTGCGTCAAAATCGATATTTCTTCACTCGCTTGCAAAGTCTGCTTCGAGTCATTGACTGACTTGGATCATTTGATCGATCACTTGATCGCGAAACACGATGCGAAGTACGACAAATCGATAACAACGTGTCTGCAACCTTATAGGCTGATTAAAGACAACATGGTCTGTCCACACTGTCCCGGCGAAGTTTTCCGCTTCTTCGGAACGCTTCTTAAACATATGAACATCAAACATACAAACAACAATATCATTTGCGTTTACTGCGGCCAAACATTCCGTAGGGATCAAAACTTACGAGTTCACATTTGGCGTCATCACAGAGCTGGGCGTTTCAAATGTAATATTTGTGCTGCTGAGTGCAATATACCGTCTCGACTGTACATGCACATGGCTAGAGCCCACGGCGTTAAAGCTGCTAAGTGTCCAAAATGCCCCGAATCTTTCGCTACGCAATACGAAAGGCAGAAACATCTGATCATCGCCCACAACACTGGCCACAAATGCTCTTATTGTGGAAAACTCTTTACAAGAAACTCCTTTATGAGTAACCATATACGGAGAACGCATATGAAAGAGAAGAGTATAGAATGTTCTGTTTGCTATACTAAGTTCTTTAACACTGTCCTGTTGAAGAGGCACATGGTGAAACATAGCGGGCAGAAAAAGTATAGCTGTGATGTTTGTGGGGAGAGATTCTACTGGCGCAAGACCATGAAGACTCATAAAGATAGGCTACATAGTAAACAGCTTTATCCTGCACCCATGTAATTATCTAGAATTCAAGAGTAAGGGCTATCTCACTAGGTCTCAGTGGTGGCGCAACTATGGTCAATACTTTATTGTTGCGCTGCGCAACCAATTGGACGCCTGGTGAAATACCCACCATGAAGCTGTGTACATTTTGCTGGGAGCGCGACCATGGTTGCGCCACCATGGTGTCCTAGTGAGATGTATGTCTATGTGTAGGAGTTGGATGGAGTATTTATTTGAAAACTTCATAACTTTTAAGTGCCATATTTATCCTTAGAATGTGTAGGCCATAAAAATCGTACAAGAAAATTGATACAAATATATTGTTAGCTGCAGTTTTAGGAGCCAGGTTTTAACTAAATATATACCATAAACAAAAATTACAGTAATCTGTGTGAATTTGAACCAATAAATAACCCTTATAGGTAAACTAGCAGAGATGCTAAAACCCTAAAAAAATTTAGGGGATTATAAAAATTAACAGAAACTTTGCCTTCCTTCCGTGCGCTGCCTTTGCTATCTCAAAAGTACAAAAAAGTAATTTCTTTTCAGATTTGGAAACCGAGATGACAAAGCGCAGTGCTAGTTATCTAAGGAGGAGAAATCTGCAAATATTGCTCAACAATACAACGTTGATACCTTTTAAATGGCGCGGCAAATACCTCTGCTTTTATTGCGGGGACGATACGACGACGCCCGATCGTCTCCGGAAACACACGAAAGGCCACGGGCCTTGCAGTGATAGTGACAGATCTATACGACTAGTTAAATCAGCTGATACAGAAGTCAAAATAGATGTATCCGATGTATCGTGCGAGATTTGTTCAGAAACGTTCTCCTTTGTAGACGAAATTATTGACCATTTGATTTTTAAACACCAACTGCCTTATGCGAAGAACGTAGAGATGCTGTTATCAGCATACAGACTGTTAGATCTTCAGTGTCTCCTTTGCGATAAAACGTTCAATTACTTACGTAAATTAATCAGCCATATGAATGTCGCTCATCCAATCAACAGTTTTGAGTGTGACGAATGTAAAAAAATATTTAATAAAAAGAGGGATTTGGATTCGCACATCAGATTCCATCATAAGAAATGCTATTCTTGTACGAAATGCGATAAAACGTTCCCAACAAACTCCGCGTTACAGATTCACAGGTCTAAGTCTCATTCATCGACTTGTAACATCTGCTTCCAAGTGTTTGCGTCAGACGGCAAGCGCTTAGCTCATCAGAAATCTGACCATGATGCTAATCAGAGCCAATGTGGATTCTGCAATAAAGTTCTAACAACAAAACAGGCCTTTATTAGACATGCTGCAAACTGCGAACATAAACCTCAGGAGGAGGTCATAATAGATGACGATGAAGACAAAAAAATATCCGTCAAAGAAATAAGAAAAAGTTTAGCATGCATCTTTAACATGACAACCGCACTTCCTTTCAAATTCTATATGAATAGGTTACGATGTTTCTATTGCACGACAGACTTCACCTCATGCGAAGATTTAAAAGAACATACTTCGATAGAACATCCTCACTGCGATATATCCTTTAAGTGTATGAGATTAAGGAACAGATATGACGGTGTCCAAATTAAAGTTGATACTTCTTCTTTGTCTTGTAGACTATGCCAAGTCCCCTTGGAAGATTTGAACGATTTGATTGACCATTTGAGGAAAGAACATAAGGTGAAATGCGACTTTTCTATCGAGAGTAATCTACAGCCGTTCAAATTGATTAAAGACAATTATCCTTGCCCCAATTGCGGGGAAGTCTACAGATATTTTGGCGTCCTACTCAAGCACGTTAGTGCGTCTCATAGTGGCAATAAACATATTTGCATGTACTGCGGCAAAGCGTTCAGAACTGACCCTAATCTTAGAGCTCATATTTCAAGCCGCCATAAAATCGCTGATAATCACAAGTGCGGAAACTGCGATCTAGTTTTTGGAAGTAATAGTGCGTTAAGAAATCATCAAGGCACCGTTCACGGTACAAAATTCGTTCAATGTTTTGAATGTTCAGAAAAATTCATCTCGCAATATTCAATGCAACGACACTTAAGGACCGGTACTACCTCAGATTGCGAAAATTGCCTTAGCATTAACGGCTGTAGTTCCAACAGTTCTGCAGTTTTCACTTTGAAATTAATATACGATAAAGATGAGGACTACTGCGAGGTGTCATCGGTTGCGAAAACACGATTGCATACAATTTTCTCGATACAAAGAAGTCTCAAAGTTACCTCTAAACCGCAAAATAAAAGGAGAATATTCAATGAAAATTTTCAAATTAGGCCATGAAAATTTGCAAGCTAATCGAACTATGCATAAAGCAGGTGTCATAGGTTCGTTTTTATTTTTTTAATCGTTAAATTTAACGTAAAAAGATGAGATCCGAAATATCCAGCTTTATAACCACTCATACCTTAAACCGCTCTGCCGCCCGGCCCCCGACAGGACCCCGATTTAGTATTTGTCAGTACCGCTTCGGCTATCAGACGGGGAACCCGTGTCACTTTGCTTGCGCTCAAAAGACCCGATTGACAACGTTTTATGTTCTGAAGAAATTATGTAATAAAGTAAAATGAAATATAGATGTAAAATATAAGGCCTCGTATTTTTATTTTTTCCAAATTTTGTAGTTTTCATTCATAAAATAATTTTTGAAATGGTTTAAAATCGTAATCTCATGTCAATGTCAAAACATTGTCAGAAATTTAGGGAGGTAAACGTACCTATTTTAGACAGTTCCCAATGTGTAATGGTGTTTTCAATATATTCAGCAAAACTATTTTTATAAATAATTTTATCTATTTATTGATACAGGGTGTAAAAAGACTTATAGCCGTCGTACATCAAACTAAGTAACATTGCACAAAAGATCTGTGACAAAAGTAATTGCTGGAAATCGACTTTAATTTTTGGTGTGAAAATTTGCTGTATGCGCACTACCACAAACAGCAAATTTTGCACCCGCATGTAACTGTACAGGGGTCCTGGAGGTATTTAAAGTTGTGTTATAATATCAAAACTTGTTTTCGTAAAAAAATATCGTTTATGCTCACTAGTTCCTTCGCGTAGTTCCTTTGAAGGAACTACTGAGAATTTTTGGCTCAGTAGTTCCTTTGCAAAAGCTGAAGGAACTACTGAGACTAGATATTTCCTTTAGCAGTTCCTTTGAAAGAACTACTGAGAACTTTTTGATCAGTAGTCCCTTTGTAAAAGCTGAAGGAACTACTGAGACTAGATAGTTCCTTTAGCAGTTCCTTTGAAGGAACTAGTGAGAACTTTTTGATCAGTAGTTCCTTTGCAAAAGCTGAAGGAACTACTGAGACTAGATAGTTCCTTTGAAGGAAATAAACATATATAATGCTGCCCGCTGCTGCCGCATGCAGGACCGTAGGTTCGGTAGGAAAAGAAAGAGAAGCGCGATGACACAACGGTGGTAATTTATTGCAAATATGAAGCTATTATCTATTTACAAAAACTATTTAATAAAAAATAATCCATCACTGAATGCAGATTGGCATCAGAAAGAACGATGACCAAA
Source organism: Amphipoea oculea (assembly GCA_945859645.1). NCBI lineage: Eukaryota > Metazoa > Arthropoda > Insecta > Lepidoptera > Noctuidae > Amphipoea > Amphipoea oculea. Next base: position 4,974,260 of record OX243891.1, on the reverse strand, counting down.
TTTGTATGAGACCCGTCCCCCCCCTTCAACAGAACTTTTGTATGTATTAGTAGGTTCACAAAGGTCTATAAAAAGACTAGCAACCAGTTTTAATTTCAAAATCCATGGGGTTTAAAAATAAAATAAAAATTAAAAAATCGTTTTATTAATTTTTCCTAATTCGCTAGGCCCGTCCCCCGCCCTGCAACAGATCTTTTGTATGTGCTATCAGGTTCATAAAGATCTATAAAAAGATTAGCAACCAGTTTTAACTTCAAAATCCATGGGGCTTAGAAATAAAATTAAAATTAAAAAAACGTTTTATTAATTTTTCTAATTCGCTAGGCCCGTCTCCCGCCCTGCAACAGATCTTTTGTATGTGCTATCAGGTTCATAAAAATCTATAAAAAGACTAGCAACCACTTTTAACTTCATAATCCATGGGGCTTAGAAATAAAATGAAAATTATAAAATCGATTTATTCATTTTTCTAATTCGCTAGGCTCGTCCCCCGCCCTGCAACAGATCTTTTGTATGTGTTATCAGGTTCATAAAGATCTATAAAAATACTAGCAACCAGTTTTAACTCCAAAATCCATGGGGTTTAGAAATAAAATAAAAAATCGTTTTATTTATTTTGGGATAAAGTAGTGTCTTGTTGTCGCGGGCGCTATTTTGAAACCTGAACGCAACGAAGGATTCTAGGTTTGAGTTGACTCCTGAGCGAAGCGAGGGAGTTAAGACTTGAATCCTGAGGGCAGTGAGGGATTCAAGCTCGCCCAAGACGAAGACACCCGCGTCTCCGTCGTGGATGAGCATATGGCAGTTGTCCCACCGCCGGCGAGGAAGCGACTAACTGTCGGCTGTTTTCTCGCTCAAGAAACGTACAATAGATATACATCCCGTGTAAAAAAAAGAGATGCATATATTAACAGTTGATCGCTGACTGTTCACACTGCCGGCGAGGACTCGCTTCACTGGTTTGTCGCTGAGCGACAAGAGCTATCAAAGATAATACTCGCCTAGCGATACTCGCTCAGCGATGGTCGCTTGGTGGTCAGAGCTCACGCCGAGAGAAGCCCCTGTGAGACTAACCGCCCCGAGCGAGTGGTGCGAGTAACCGCTCGTCGCACTCGAAAACTCGCTGATAGCCCAGCGACAAAACTATCGGAACTACACACACGCTGCTCGCTGCTCGCCAACTCGTTTTCAGTTGCTAGTTCTACTCGCTAATCGTTCATCGCCGGTGGGACAACTGCCTGCCTATAGGAATAGAAAAAATTGGACGAGTAACGAATGACGTTTTCTGTTTTTTAAATGGCATCTCCTAATTGATCTTGAGAGGTTTGAAAATCAAAGAATATGGTTTACTTACAAACTCTTATTTTGTGCCAAAAATATTACCATTAAAACATGATTTTTCTCGGAATATCCCGCACTTTTGAGAGATGTCGTCATAGTAAAAAATGATCACCTTGCTAAGACGGTTTGAATGAGATACATTTTAAGTTTGTTGGTCGATGTAAGGCTTGGGGGGACGTTCTGACGAAATTAACACTAAAACATGATTTTCTCGGAATATCCCGCACTTTTGAGAGATGTCGTCATAGTAAAAATTGATCAGCTTGCTAAGGCGGTTCGAATGAGATACATTTTAAGTCTGTTGGTCAATGTAAGGTTGGTGGGACGTTGTGACGAAATTAACACTAAAACATGATTTTCTCGGAATAATCCGCACTTTTGAGAGATGTCGTCATAGTGAAAATTGATCAGCTTGCTAAGGCGGTTCGAATGAGATACATTTTAAGTCTGTTGGTCAATGTAAGGTTGGGGGGACGTTCTGACTCATCGTCCTTTAATGGTATATTTTTAATTATAATTAAAAATAAAATACTTTTACAAACCATTAAAGTAAAAAACCCCCGACTCAAACAAAAACCTCTAAAAAGTAAAATAATAATATATATTAGCCCTTTAAGTTTAATATAAGTTGCAGGAAATATTTTGATCCAAGCGTCCTCACGTCGCGCGTCGGGGGACGGCTAATGAGAATTGGAAGTTAACAGCAGTTATGTTTCTACAATAGCTACATTCATTATTGCTGGGTTTAAGCCTCATCTGTTTGGCGTTTTCATTAGCCGTCCCCCGACATGAGGACGCTTGGATCAAAATATTTCCTGCAACTTATATTAAACTTAAAGGGCTAATATATATTATTATTTTACTTTTTAGAGGTTTTTGTTTGAGTCGGGGGTTTTTTAAATTTTTAATTTAATTTTTATTTCTTGCTTTTTAAACTTTATAATATTATATTACTAGTAAACATACTATACGATCCACATGTGATTAGCCGAAATCTGCGCAGCTGTACGTATTTTTTTACCACAGTGAAGCGAAGCTAGTTAGGTACTCGTGGTCGTTGGCGTTCATTCCATACTAACGTATTCCTCTGTGAATTCGCCATTTCCGGTGGCGGCCATCTTAGATTTGAAATTTGTAATAGTGTATAGTATTCTACTAGTCAAGCCCTTTCATTTGATACCCATATTGAGGGAATTATGAAAAAAAAAATATAATTCGCCATTTTGTGGTGGCGGCCATCTTGGTTTTGAAATTTATCATAGTGTTTGGTATTCTACTTGTCAAGCCCTTTCATTTGATACCCATATTGAGGGAGTTGTGAAAAAATATGTAATTCGCCATTTTCTGGCGGCGGCCATCTTGGACCGATTTTCTTCAAACATAGCTAAGAACACTCGCGACTAATTCACCTTTCAAACAAAAAAAACAAAATCAAAATCGGTTCATCCGTTCGGGAGCTACGATGCCACAGACAGACACACACACACACACACACACACACACAGACACGTCAAACTTATAACACCCCGTCGTTTTTGCGTCGGGGGTTAAAAATACTTGCATACGAAATTGTTCCATAGACTCTTACCACACCTCGGACACTCCATACAACGCTCGCAAAATAATTACCTATTACTACTACATAAACAAATGACGTTTTTATACGTGCAAATGTGTGCTTGAAATCTAGTAGCGTAAAAAAAATTGGCGCGGAAAGCTATTTGTGTCGGGGAACCGAACGACGACGGCGGTGGCGCTGCCCGAACGTGTGCATTATTATGAAGTGACCATGTAGTTCAATTGTTTATTTATATAGTCGGGTTCGTAATGAAATAAAAACACTAAAATAGTTTAGTTTAAATGACTTATCTGTAAATAATCGGTTATTAAATCGCATGTTATTAAAAATGCGAAATCTTACAAACAGTTTATGTAAATACGAATTCGAAAAGCATCACAATATCCAACCATCGTGATTAAAACTCAAATAAAACTTTTAAATCGCATAATTGTGTGTTCGTATCAGCAATACAGCGCTGCGGTTCGCGACCGCCCTTGCTAAAGAGTCGGCAACGAATACCTCGAAGTGCGGGGTGAGGTGCGGTATCTGATATGAGGTCGAGGAAGGGAGTGTCCTTTCTGTACGTAGTACTATTAAGTATTCTGTGCTCTTACTGATAAGGAGCATGATTGCATTTGCGAAAACAAACGCGGTTGTTGAACTATTTGAGTACCTACGTACTTGTGTGCGTACTTGGAAGCAAATACCTGGTTTAAAAACCCGGTCGCATAAATACGTACCTTCCCTACTCGCCCGATCACACGTTTCCGTAACGCGTTCGCCAGTTTACTCCCCAAGTCAAGCGCGTCTAAAGAAGTTTCACTTCAAAAAATTTTTAACAAAAAAAAACGACTCCCAAAAATACTACAAAGTGAATAATAACATTAATTTCGGATGTCGGTGTCTTTGGATTTGTATATTACTTTTTTGCCACCGACTTCCGAAATTAAAGTTATTTTTAGTTAAAAATCTTATATATCCAAAAAATGTATGTAATGTGCCGTCCATAAAACATGGAATAGAAAGTGAAACAACTGCCATGGAACAACTAGCACCAAATTTAATATTAAAAAAATAGAGCCTTGTGGTCTTTTTATTGATAAAGAGTTACCTTTTCTAGGTGCAACTCCGGACGGAGTTGTGCAGGGAGAAGACACAATAGTAGAAATAAAGTGTCCAATTTCTGCATTCAGGACTTCGTTGGACGATGCAATAGATTAAAAAAAATAAGGTTTTGGAGGAAAACGAAAGATGGACTTTCCATAAAGTTGAAACATCCTTGGTACATTCAGGTGCAGGGACAACTACACATAACTGGTAGAAAAACATGTATTTTTGCCGTATGGTCGGGATGTAAAAATCATATCAAAACTGAAATTATACAGAAAGACGATCATTATTGGGCAAAATTCATGAGACCTAAATTAACTAATTTTTACTCATCCATCATACATGTTGCCAGAGTTATGTGATCCCAGACATACACGGAATGTGGAAATTAGGGATTTAAGGGAATTCACATAAATGTTCTTGCTTTCGTCATTCTCCTCCTCTTGATTCCTTTTTTTTAAATTTAAATGTTTTCATTAATAACAACTTATTTTAAAATTCGTTCTATTCTAAACCTCCGTTAAAGCCAAAATGTATGAAACTTTATAATTGACATCAGTCATTCCGATGACGTATTATTATGCGTTATAACCATTGCGTGCTCTTGACAGTACTGGGTTGCCAGCTGTTTTAGAACCCAATGGCTCGCGACGATTGGAAAAGACCAGACAGATTGACCATAATGCCTTAGAAGTTAGGTCGGCCTTTGGTGTGTGATGCAACATGTATCGACTACCTTGCGCCACCCCATCTTCCTATTACGGTTGGCTGTGCTAGTGCGATTACTGCGGGTGCAGAAAACCTCAAACAGCGCAAATAGATACTCTAATCTTATTCCGACTTATATGTACCAGCCGTTCGGGGCTGATACACTAGGGCCATAAGGTCCGAGTGCCTACTTAATTTTTCGAGAAATCGCCAAGCGATTGGTCGACTCTTCACGTGACCAGAAGACTAGCCTATTTTTTGGCCAAAGATTCAGCAAAAAGAAAGTAATTTTAAGGCTTTGTCATGGCAAAGGATTTTATTACTAATCAAGTTATTTTGAATCTTATTTCAATGAGTTTAGAATTCATGTTACTTTATTTCGATACCACGATGCCGGGAAATGACGCGACGTGCCGCGGGACGCTGCGGCATGACGCGACGCGCCGAGGGATGCTGCGGCATGACGTGTCATGCCGTTTCATTCCACGTAATGCCGCGGCGCGCCATTGCATCCCGCGGGACGTGTGGGTCACGTTGTGTCGGGTAATTATGATTGCTAAACTAGTTGAAATAAGATTGAAACTTGTGCTGCGGTCATTTCGGTTAATGGGATGCAGTCCGGTCTGTGCGGGCTTTCAGCAGGATGCCACGGAACGCCGCGGGATGCCGCAGCACAACCTGCCGTGGCACGCTGTCAGTGAGCTGAGCGTCGGCTCGTATTTGGCTGTCGATGTCTTATGGTGACAAATATATGGCAGTAGAGCAATGGTCTTTGGTCGGTCATAGAACACTAATGCAGTAGGTATATTGCGGATTTCGATGTAAACTGTATTTGCTATGCGAATGATGAGGGTCTCATGTTTGTTTTGTTATACCTACTTATTATTTACCTGCCCATTTAAAAGAATTTTATATATACTGAACATACAATGTGAATGTAATAAATTAATGTTAAGTTTAATCATTTTATTTCTTGACATCCTTCCAACAATAGTTCGGTTCACCCTAACTGAATCAGTATGTCAGTGCGAGTGGGATAGAATGATACATAGCGCGGGGAAGTGGGGGCAAAATCTGAATTTGAGCTGAACTATTACAAGCCCTTAATCACTTCTCATGGTACGGGACATAAATGCACTTACTGTGATAAGTTATTCACTAAAAACTCTTTCATGATCAACCACGTAAGGAGGTCTCATTTGAAAGAGAAAAATGTAGAATGTTCTGTGTGCTTAGAGAAATTTTTTGACGCTCAAAGGCTGAAAATGCACATGGTTAAACACGTTGGAGAAAGAAACTTTCATTGTGATATTTGTGGTAAAAAGTTCTTGTGGAAAAGGAATCTAAGGGGACATATGGCCTCCCATATCCGGAATGCGAACTCTAGAAACGTTACCTAACATTTTTTGATGATATTTCTGTTCATATTTATTCTGGTGGCCGGTTATTTTATAGCTGGTTCTAAATTGACCACAGAGTGGTTTCCATTCAAAGGCTTAGCTAAGAATTTTCCTATATTTTTTCTACCTGTTATATCCCCGATGAACTATGAGCATCCTTTATCAAAGGTGAATACTACAATTTTGACATTTAGCCCGGAATTATGACCAAATTATGGGATTCACAACAAATATAACTAACGGAATATAAGTAGTATGCAAAAACGCCCAAAAACTAACCATGGAAGTAGAAGATGAAATAACAGCCCATTTATAGAGAAGAACAATTTGTTTTCAGATGGTCTGCCAGGGCCGTACGAAGGATGTACCTCTGAGAGACGCCGGAAAAACTTGAAAATACTGTTCAACCACACAACAATCATGCCATTTAAATGGCGGGGCAAATACCTTTGCTTCTACTGCGGAAAAAACTATACCGAATACACAGAATTTAGAAAGCATACAAAATCCCACGGACTTTGCACCACTAAAGATTACTCCCTCAAACTAATCAAAGGAAACAACATCGAAATTAAAATCGACGTCTCAGAAATCGGTTGTGATATCTGCAATGAACCCTTCAGCAGATTCGAAGAAATAATTGATCATTTGATCAGTAAACACAACATGGAATACAACAAAAATATCGATATACCCTTCCAGGAATATCGATTAGTCGATTTTCGATGTTTGTACTGCGAAGAACAGTTTTCCTATTTCGGATATTTGGTTAAACATGTTAATAACGTACACCCGCAGAACTGTTTTATTTGTGATGATTGTGGAGTTACTTTCAACAAGAAACGAGACTTGTCTATACATTTGAGGAATTATCATAAACAGGGAGGATACCCCTGCGATTTGTGCTTGAAGAACTTCGATACTCGTCTAATGTTGCGGAGGCATCAAAATAACATGCATTTTAGGCACTGTAAGAGCTGTGGCTTGCGTTTCGCGTCCCTTTCTCTTTTACAAAAACATGTCCAAGTTGATCACCCCCAAAATGAGAGTAATATGAAGTGTAGTTACTGCTCCAAAGAGTTCCACACTTCTTTAGGTTTAAGACAGCATATAAGCAAATGTAAGGTCAACATAATTTCTCAGGTCGAACTCCCCCACACTTCTTTTCTAAATGACAGTAACATAGAACCTAAGAAAAAACAAAATATACTGCAAATACGACAGAACATACAGTGCGTACTTAATATGTCGACTGCGGTGCCTTTCAAATTCTTTTCCAAATATTCCTGCTTTTATTGCTCAAAGAAATTCGTTGAATTTGACGAGCTACGTCACCACACTAGCCTTGAACATCCTGTATGCGATTTGAAGTCAAAATGCATGAAGAAATGCAAAGGAGAAAGAACAGCCGTTAAAATTGACATATCTGCATTAGCTTGTAAAATATGTTGCCTCCCTATGCCTAATTTAGAAGATTTAGTCAACCATTTAATAAACGAACATAAGGCGAACTATGATACTTCAATTTCTGGGTGTTTAGAGCCTTTCCGGGTTATAAAAGACAACATGCCATGTCCCATATGTCCGGATACTGTCTTCCGATACTTCGGCATTTTGCTTCGACATATGAACTCCGAACACAGCAACAACAACCGGATCTGTGACTTCTGCGGTCGAAGTTTCCGTAATGCGGCGAATCTAAACGTGCATATAACCTACGCACACACAGGTTCCTGCGAATGTGACATTTGTGGGGTCAAATACAAGAACCAGTGGTGTTTGGCGCGACATAGAGCGAAGACACACGATGCGAAGGACCACAAATGTCCTAAATGTCCCGAGCAGTTCCAATCGCAGTACCACAAACAAAAACATTTAATAAAAATGCATAACGTGGGGCATAAGTGCAGTTATTGTGGAAAAATGTTTACAAGAAACTCCTTCATGAAAGACCATGTTAGGCGTACACATTTGAAGGAAAAAAACATTCCTTGTTCCATTTGTAACGAAAAGTTTTTCGATAATTATCTTTTGAGGATGCATATGGTGAAACATGAGGGGGATAGGAAATTTTGTTGCACTGTTTGTGGAAAAGCCTTTTTGAGACGAAGTAATTTGAGCTCGCATATGGAGATGCATAAAAAGTATGGACATGTGCAGTTGCAGATTTAAGTATGTCTTAATCTTCTGAGATAGCCTCTCCTACCCTTTTTTGCTGTGCCCTACAGGGTCCATAATGATCTAAATTATATAATTAACACCTAAGTACACATTATGGTAAAGCAATAAAGATACTGAGTATTGAGTATAGTTGTAAAAGGTTAAGGGGCTGTCTCCACGAGCGTGAGAATCGCGGCAATATTATCGTCGTGGCACGTATTTCTTTACACTCTCATAGAACGTGTCTCCACACGGCAATATCATCGCGGCAAAAATTTGACGGCACGGCGAGACTATCGCCGCGATTCTCTCGCTCGTGTAGACGGCCCCTAAGGGGGATGCGCTAGGTAGCCCGCGAAATTCTAATTTCTTACATTTTTTAAAAATTTGTCACGTTGAATGGTTATTAAAATATGATTCGCTAGCCTAACAAATATGATTTTACAGAATTCCTTGTAATTTCTTATTGAGAAATAAATTTCTTCAGCCATAATATCACGCCCGTTTACCCAAAAGGGTTAGGCAGAGATGTACCTACATAGTACAGAGTACACCCACAAGTTGCCAGTTTATGTATTGAATAATCGAAATAATATGACTATAATGATCTCCGTATATCTCTTTCAAATACGACATAATTACTAGAATGAATGTAAAAAAAGTATTATTAAAAATTGATCTCGGAATAACTCTTGTATTAAGACAGGTCCTAAAATAATTATTAAATTAATCCACAAATAATAAGATTATGAAAAAATGTGTTAGGTCATAGATACTATTTTTTTAATAGCCTCTGATATTTGCTCTAAAATTCGTTGGTTTTTCCGTTCATTCACCCCAAAAAATCCACCCTAAACCTATAAATTCCGTTTATCCAACTAGGTCTAGGGTGGATACTCGGACATGCGTTTCCGCGTATCCACCTTAGGGTGGATTTTTTGGGGTGAATAAACGGAATAACCCAAATTCGTATAATCTAACAGGTTTTTTAATAGAATAATATATCGTACACCTGTGTACAGATGCCAGCACATCAAGCTACCAGAAACTGTTAAATTTTCCCAATCAACCTTGAACCTAGTGATTTAGCGATAAAGTTGAAATCTATTAAAGAAATTTGACAGATAGTACCTAGTAGCTTGATGTGCTGGCGTCTGTACATCTCCTTAGTCTATTTTTTAAATATTTATGTCAGTCTATTTAATTCATGTTTGTATTTCTAAAGCAATTTAAATAATCCTGTAAAATTGACGACTATACGTTATAAAAAAGTAAATAGTAGGTATTTTATGTAAATCAATATTTATTCAAAACAATTCTCTTATATCATAAAATCATTATGTGTATTTTATAATTTATAATAATCACTACGTAAAGCCATGAGATAACCCATAATTTTAAGAAAAACTTGAAAAAGTTACAATGTATGTACCGACTGGGTAATAGAGGTGTCGCCAAGTCGAATCGACTAAATAAACATTGTGTAATAGTTTGTACGATAATTGAGAACCGACAAAAAAGCCGAAGTGTTTTTGTTCACTGGCAAACAATTATCAACCTTATTTCAGTTGATATAAAGTCGAAAATAAATAAACATTAATTTGTCTGAGAAAGTTGCATCAACGCGGACAGGTTCTCGACTTTATTTAAAGATACCCAATGTCGATATTTGTTTGGCAGAAAACACCGCTCTTTACTGCGGTTAGCCAAGTCTGCGCCGGCTCTAAGACTAGACTTGTGAATATTGTGATATACTCGACCGGAATGTATTAAGTGTGCGACATTTTTATTTAAAAATATACTTCTATGTATTTTATTTGGCGTTTTTATCACTTTACCTGCAACCCTTTGTGATGGCATCACTCAAAAGGCCCATAACATCTGCAGAAACTAACTGTAGATTAATTTACGGACCCTTTTGGTTAAAACTAAGACTTGTATTCAAAACGGTGAAGGAAAACATCGTGTGGAAACCGGCATGTCCTAGAACCAAAAATTCGAAGACGTGTGACGTCTGCCAACCCGCACTGGGCCCGCGTGGTGGATTACGGCCCACTCCCTCTCACCGAGAGGAGGCCTGTGTCCCAGCAGTAGGAACTTTATAGGCGGATTATGTAAGACTTGTATCTATATCAATAATGAAGCAAATGAAGAAAAAATTAGCTCTTCCATACATTTTGACCGCTTAGGTATTGCACTTTTCTATGAAACAGAAGATTTTTTTTTATAACATCCTTCCTACTAATATTATAAATGCGTAAGTTTGTGAGGATGTTTGTTACTCTTTCACGCAAAAACTAATGAACGGATTTTTATGGAACTTTACAGTAATATAGCTTATACATCAGAATAACACAGGATGCTTTTTATCCCGATATTCTCACGGGATCGACATTTACGCGGGTGAAACCGCGGGGCGCAGCTAGTACGAAATATTTTTACAGTCTAGGATCATGTGCTGTCAATACACAACACTTCGAAACGATCAAAATGTTACACTTATTTCGTTCTAGCTCTCATTCGCCAAGTGTGCAGACCATATCGTGCGATAAGCAACTTCGTTCTAAAATTATACCACTTTTTGACGACGATAACCTTACCTATATTCTTAATGCTTTGTCTGCGTCTGTGACCACTATTCTCAGCAAATGGATCCTTCTATCTAAAACCTCGCAGAATACGACGCCCCACCTGCCGAATATTACAGAAACCTAGAAAAGTAAAAGCTGAATTTCTTTTCAGGTTCAAAATTCAATACTGTGGAGGACAAATATAAGAAAATGGAAGTCGCCCGTAAGCTATTGATAAAACGGCGGAATGTCGAATATGTTTTACAGTATAGCAACGCCACACCTTTTATGTGGCATAAGGGGAAATATAAATGCTTTTACTGCAACGAAACTACTAAAGACCCAGTCGTACTACGAGAGCATACGACCGAAGCGCATCAATTCGCGAATTTAGAACTTGTTGTGTTCGACAGAACCAAAAATAACAGAAATAAAGATGCTGCTGTCAAAATTGATGTTACTAATATATGTTGCAAGCTTTGTCCTCAAGCAGTAACTAACTTAGAAGAGCTGATCCACCATTTGATCATCGCACATGACGCTGAATACGATGTAAGCGTACCAAATTGTCTCCTACCCTTCAAATTAGACAAGGATCAACCAACATGCCCGACTTGCAACATGAAATTCGTCTTTTTCGAATATCTGCTCCGCCACGCGAACAAACACCATCTTTCCCACCATTACATATGCGATGTTTGTGGCACCAGTTTCCAAGGAGAGAACCATTTGAAAATGCACTATAGGTACTATCATAGAGAGGGTGGTTACACTTGCGAATACTGTGGTATCAGTCTTACTACTCTATCCAAAAAGATTTTACACGAAAAGAACGTTCATTTAGTCAACTTATCGACTTGCCCGCATTGTCCGGAAACTTTCAAAAGTCCTTATTTAAAGAAACTTCATTTGGCGAACGTTCATGAGGTTGAAGAACTCAAAATTAAGTGTCCATTTTGTCCAAAAGTGTATCCACAGGAATCTATAATGTCACGTCATATGAGGAGAGTGCATCTAAGAGAGAAGAATGTAGAATGCGAAGTCTGCGGGGACAAATTCTTCGGTCCTTACGATGTTAAACTCCACATGGTCAAACACAATGGAGAAAAGAAATTCGTGTGTTCTGTTTGCGGGAAAAAATTCTCCAAGCGAAGTAACTTGAACTCCCATGCCGTACTACATACGAAAGAGAAGGACTACATATGCGTAGTTTGCAATAAGGCGTTTGCGCACCAAACGAATTTGCGTATGCATATCCGTAACAGACATAGTCGTTTTGATCTAGCTCCAATAGTTGACGAAATTGATGAAAGCGATATGGTCCAAATGGAAATCATTCAGGAGGAGTTAGAAGGAGAAGTGGCAGGACAATATATTCAATGATATTACTATATTGTGGAGTAAATCCACAATTAATATTGTAACAGAGCCAGAAATATGAAAATCAATTTTAACGGCATGGGACTGAGTTCATTTCGATTGACAAAAACTGAAAGTCGTAATGTAAATTGCGCTTTGTTCAGTGGTATTAAAGTTAGTAATCTGGTTGTATATTTAAAGTGGCTTATGTAAAGGATGATGGACAGTAAAAGTGAGTCATTTAGAGAATAGGACAATGAGGCAGAGGAAAAACAGACCTCGGCAAAACAGGCGTGAAATTATGAATAGTTGAAACGTTACAAAGGTATTAAATATCTTTTTAAAATAAAACCTTATATCTTACTAATAGATTATTGTATGAATTAGGCATCTACGATTAGTTAGCTTTTCATACATTCATGTAAAACGCTTTCCGAAAGCTATTGCTTTTACTTTAAAATAGTATCTCCACTTGAACATGAATAATCTTATAATAACTATAGTCCGCGCAGAACTAGTTGGCCGCGCCTTAGGTATGTGAGCGGTGGGATAGAGGGGCGGGGCGCATTACTCAGTACGTGCGTTGGGAACCGCCTGCCGCCTCACCCCTATCCCCAGCTCAGCGGCCAACTAGTTCCCCGCGGACTATAAAGTCGCTAGTATTGAGACAAATTGTAATCTAAATAATATTTTAATGTTGCAACACTGGCATTTGATAGTTACAATGTTTTTATCTCACGAAGAGACGCGCTTTACTTGTGTTAACCAGGTGTACAAACACGCTGTGAATGTGTGCGTGAAGACGAGTAGCGTAAGCTTATGACACATACGCTTCCGACTTCACCATTGTCTCGAACGGTACCGAGAGCTGCGCTTACACACATTCACAGCGTGTTTGTACATTTTTTAACCACAAGTAAAGTGAGCGTCGCTTCGTTAAATAGAAAAAACTTGAAATGGAAATGGTCAGGTCATATTCAGGAAGCTACGGATGAAAGATGGTTGCCACGATAAAAAACATAATTACGTAATTATGTATTATGTAATACTTTTATCTCCAATAGGCAGGTGTTTTAAATTTAGTCTTAAACCATAATTAACTTTTAGCACTATCGTATAATTATGTTTTGCTTGTAAATATTACCTATTTTACATATTTACCTTACTTATTAGTATTTATAAATAAACGTTTATAAATTCTGATCTATTGTTTTTACCATAACCACCACTAGGTATATATTCGAAACAAACAGTTTACAACATAATTATACATATCTGAAGCGAAGGCGAGTTCAGCTCAAATTAGTTCAGCTTATTGGATCCCACTAAACGCACGACGCCATCGCGGCAGTTCGAGATGAAGATGGCGGGATGAGCTTGACTCCTACCGAAAGGACCCACACTTGCAAAAGACAGAATTGTGTGGAGAAGGGAGAGGGAGGCTTTTGCCTTTTTTTTTGTTGTGTAAATCCTCATGGACTTCCTCTATCGTGGGGGTGACAGAGGGGCATGCCGGACTCTTACCGGCTAAAACCACCGCGGTGTTCCACCTCTACCTATGGCCGGAGGTGCGGGATTCGCATAAGCATTTACCGCTCCCCCGACGGACCTCGACCCGCTGTTCCTCAGCGGGTCCCACCTCCCCGTGCGCCCATTCCTATAATGGCCGCACCCACTCTCGAGTGACGCGCGTGGAACACTGCAGCGCCAACTCAGGCCTGTCTGGTCGGACGACGGACGGTGGCTTTTGCCCTGCAGTGGAACAATACAGAATAGTTTAGATTAGATAAGATTATTTATTTACAATATTGAATCGTAACATTGCAGCCGCATCGAGTCGCAGTCTCTTTCCGTGTCTGTCCGTGTGACCGCATTTTTCTTTGAAACTCCGCAACGGTTTTCGGTTATTCTGTTTATCCACCCCACAAAATCCATCCTAAGGTGGATACGCGGAAACACATATCCGAGAATCCACCCTAAGCCTATAAATTCCGGTTATCCAACTAGGCCTAGGGTGGATTCTAGGACATGCGTTTCCGCGTATCCACCTTAGGGTGGATAAACCAACAGATTTTGATGCGGTTTTCATCATTATTTAGAGATTTTTTTCTGGAATGTTTCATGTAATAAACCAACCTCGGTGTTTTGTCAAGGCGTAAAAACCATGCGAAGCAGGGGCGGGTCGCTAGTTTTAATATAAATAGCGCGGTGCGGTCCGCCTGTAGTGTGGTGTGCGATGTTTCGCACAAAATGTACGAAAATTTTGTAGGAGGATTTTTGCAATGCGGCGAAGCCCTCTCAAATGTGGGTTAGTCTTTAAATCGTACTTTTCACCACTATAACCGTCAAAAAACCTACTGTAATATTTTATCCCGAATACTACATTTTTTAAATGTTATGAAACCCATATTCACCCACCATTTAACCCGAAATGACTACCAAAAATGCAAACGCAAAAAGGAAGCGTAAATCTTGGCCTCTCTTTCCAGGACGTCGGACCACCCAAGAAACGTACATCGAACAACTCAATAAAAAACGAAGAAATGTACTCCAAATCCTTCAATATGGTAACGTGGTGCCTTTTAACTGGCACACCAAGGGATTCCGATGTTTCTACTGCTCGAAACCTATGCGGGACTGCGAGACACTGAAGGAACACACCCAAAAACATTCTATAGACCTTGACACTTTCATTGCAAAGAGAATCATTTCCAAAGATATTCCAGTCAAAATTGATGTGGCAAACATAAGCTGTAAGATGTGTATTGAAGAGCCTTTGAAAGATTTAGAAGAACTGATTACTCATATAATTCACACTCATGATGAGGATTATGATAGATCTTTAGGTGTCTGTGCGTTACCTTTTGTTTTAAACAAGGATGTTATGCAATGCGTTCTATGCGAGAACCAGTACGACAACTTCACCTGTATGGTGGGTCATATGCACAAGGATCATGTGAACCATTCGGTCATCTGCCAAATATGTGGTCTAAGCTTCATCAGCAAGATTCGCCTCAAAAGACACATAAGCAACAGTCATGTAGGATACAGATGCACGGCTTGTGGAAAAATGTTCAACACTTCCCATAGAATGGAGAAACACAAGGAAAGAATGCACGGGCAAGCTAAAACGCACGAATGCAACCTCTGCAGTGCGACGTTCGAAAGCCAGTACCAATTAAAAGTGCATTTAGGCAAGATGCACAACGTGGAAAAATACAGGATCAAATGCGAGCATTGTGAAAAAATTTGCACGACTAAAGGAGCTATGTTGCTTCATGTCCAATCTCAACATTCGCACTCAAAATTCGAGTGTGATTTATGCAATTATAAGACCGGAATTAAATGGTTGATTACATTACATAAGAAAAAACATTTCGGGGATAGGGACTACGCTTGCAGTGTTTGCGAGAGGTCTTTCCGCAGGTCTAGTAACTTGAGAGCTCATATGAAGGTACATTCTGGGATATCTGGACGTGTCTGCCGAATCTGTCGGAGAGGTTTTACTGATTTGGAAACCTTGAACGTTCATACAGCCGAGTTTCATAATTTTGAAGAGTCTTAAACATTAGAATTTGTTATTATTGCTTTGAGCTTGACACACTTGTATTAAGAGGCGTAATGCAAATAGTTTATGGTCTTAAGCTACGATTTCTTAGAAAAGCGGTGGCCGCCTTATAGCGTCTGCAATTTTCCGGCGAATGATGTCACTGAAACGTTATTTATGAATGTAAGTTGGTGGGTTTTCCATGAGAGCGATTTTTGACACCGTTATGTTCAACCCCGCTGCCATTTTGTTCATGACAGCCACCACTGCGGCCGTTATGTAGCAGCCTCTGCTCTTCCAGGAACCCGTAGCTTTAGTCCTGCTTGCACCACAAATAAATACGTTTCTCGCTAAACGTATTTAAAACATCGGTATGGTACTGTCCATCGCGGCATCGTTAGGAGATGACAGATAGAATAGGGTATTTTCCCGGGTAAAAAAAGTTAGATTATCGAAAAATAATGGACCCTTATTTTTTCTTTTGTCAATCAAACAAAAAATGACAAAGATAAAGCGCGTCAAAATTTGGGAGTGGGGGGTCGTGACGTCACGCCGTGCTAAAAAGTGTCGCACGGCGTGACGTTACGCGGAACCTTAACGGGCGATATCTTCATCATTTTTTATATAATTGACAAAAGAAAAAATAAGGGTCCAATATTTTTTGATAATCTAACTGACGGACTAATTAGAATTTTTTAGGAAACTAGCCTATTATGTGTTTAACGCTAAACGCATTTAGTGATTTGTTGTGCAAGGGACCTTAAGTGGGACGCGTGCAATAACTGTAAAAGACAGTTTAATAGCTGTTAATGTTATTATTCTTTGGTTGAGACGTCATATAGGTCGAGAGTAAAGCAAAGGTCATTAGGTCCATGCAAGGGTGTCAGCCGGTCGATTCTGTAAATATGTCGCCGTCAAAACGTAGGTGAGCTACTAATAACCTAAGGTTAGAGGTATAAGGAACAGGTTGTAATGTTGACTCATCCTCCATAGAAAAGGAAGGAACCTTCGACCAGACGGGTGTCGTCTCTGGTGATTACAATTTTTTTTTTTGGGTAATGGCATCTCGCGTGCCTACCTAGGAGGTTGTGGTTGATGTCGGGACGTTGTATATATATTAGTCGCGCGGTAAACTCTGCTTGCGCGATGCAGGACTTTCGTGACGTCATGCGTCGTTCGCATGTGGCGAGGTAGATGCCACCACAAAGGAATTGACACTATTGACAGCTCACTTCCCCTAAGTTTTCACGGTGAGATTTTTACAGAATCGACCGATTGGTGTTTTTAATTGAATACTTTTGAAAAAGCTAAGGATTTGAATACCTACCTTGATTAGTCATTAATTTGTCATAGTTTCATGGTATTTATTATATTTTGCGCAGGAGAGATAGCATAGCTAGGCTATGGTTTATTATTAAGCGACTTCAAAAAAATCAGGAGGTTCTCAATTCGGTTGTTTTTTTTATTTTTGTTACCTCAGAACTCAAAAGTGAAAAAATAAAAACTTTCTTACAAAAAAAAAAACAATCGACTACCAAAAAAAATCTACAAATTGAAAAATATATTTAATTTCGGAAGTCGGTGGCAAAAAACGAAAATGCGGCACCAACGACACCTGTGAAGTAATATGAAGTCAAAGTGGATGGCTTGGGTATGGCTAGAAAATACACTGATAATGATCTGATGACGGATGACATAGATTGAAAGAAGTAGACTTCCAACACAAAATAAATTTGGATATGGGCAGGAGGGGTTAAGATGAAGCAAATGCACTAGAAAATTAAATGTCTATATGTTATATTATACGTAGTCATTCTGATTAATTCGATAAAAACACCAACTTACGACGACGGATATTTGAAAAAACAATGCTTTGTTTAGTGAATAGTAAGTTTATTTACGACTCAATTGAGTATTACTGAAATGCAATAAATGTAATATATCTATGACTTTGTTTTTCTTCATACCTACCTATTTGAAAAACAAAACAAAACTACTTCTTCCATGTTCTACAAAATGGGTACTTACCTTTTTTTTTCTTTTTTTCCTGGGGAAATCCTCACGGATACCCTCCGCCTGTGGAGAACGGAAGGTTATGTCGGACTCCTGCCGACCAAAACCCCAATGTCTTTCTACTATCATAAGTCGGGGGCCCTGGAGATACATGTACATTCGCCGCAACCCCGACTGGTATCAGCCCGCCATGCATAAAGGCAAAATACTTACCAAAACAACTAAACGTTTGCCCCTCAGTCCTTTGTTGCACTTGAAAACCAGAACCACGGTTCTGAGTAACGGCTTTAATTCTCAGATGAAAATGCTTAACAACTTTCAAGAAAGTACGATAAGATTCGTATAAATTAAAAATCAATATAAAAAACTGCATGTCGTATTCTGGCTACCTCTAAAACCCTGTGTTTTCCTTGCAGGAGAACTCAGAGGTCGCCAGGATACAACTGAAAAGCAGGCAGTCGCCAATATATCTACCGAAGAGTACGATATTGCCATAACACAGTCTACCAGTACCAGTAAACCCACCCTCACAGCGAAAGACAAAAGAAATATCATGAGGAATAATGTGCTACAGGTCCTTATAAAATCTACCGTCATGCCGTTCCGCTGGCTCAAGAGTTCATACAGGTGTTTCTATTGCTACGAAATTTTCCAGGAGGCCTCCGAATTGAAAAGTCATCAGCAAGTACATACGGGGACCGCAATCAAAGCGCAGGCTATGAAAAATTATTGGGAGCCCGTTGTCTATATCGACGTATCCAATCTATCGTGCAGTCTTTGTCCTGATAAAATTACTGATCTTTACGATTTAATCGACCATTTAATCGCGATGCATGGAGTGGAATATAACAAAGATGTAGGGATATGTATGGTGGCTTTCAAGCTTGATAATTTTAATGTAAGCTGTCTCGCTTGTGGTGCGAATTTCTACACATTTGGGCCTTTACTCCATCACACAAATAAGGATCATAAAGGAACATCAGCTATACTTTGCGACGTCTGCGGCCAACATTTCAAAGATGCGAACTTACTTCGTCTTCACGTGAAATCTGTTCATGAAAACGCACTATTTCTTTGCACTGAGTGCGGTGAAAAATTTGACTCCAAATCTAAACTGAAGACCCATCAGAAAAACAGCCACGATATGGAAAAAAAGTATAAGTGTGCGGATTGCTCTGAGGTTTTTCAAAGCCACTATAAGAGGTCTAGACATATGGCGGCCGAGCATAAGAATCGGCAAGAAATCAAATGTCCTCATTGTCCGAAGACCTTTGTCTTTAGAAGCATGATGATGACACATTTGCGCGATTCCCATCTTAAATTCCGTAACCATATTTGTGGAGTGTGTGGCTGGAAGGCCTTCAACAGTAATCGGTTGAAAAACCACATGTATAAGCATAGTGGGGAGAAGAATTTCAAATGCGAGGCCTGTGACAAGGCATTTACTACTAAGAAAATAATGAAGGCTCATTTCGCGAGAATGCACAAAAATCCGCATCCTTCTATCATGCAATATGATAATCCTTATATTGGACAAGTTTAAATGATTTTTCGCCTGTATTAGTAGACTTTTAAGGAATAGCGGTTAGGATTATGGAACTTATGGATCTCAGTCGGGAGTGAGGCGAATGTGGCAGTATTTTCCAGGTCCCCCGGCTCATGGCACTTTAAAAAAACAGTGGGGTTTTAGTCGGAAGTATCTGACATAACCCTCCGTTCTTACCAGACGGAGGGTGGGTATCCATGAGGATTCCCCCACGAAAAAAAAAGTGTTATAGATCTCAATCTTTTTGAAGTGTTGGCAGTCCTTTTAATTTCTCAGTTACTTAGGAATTTTCCCTCTATAACTTGAATATAAATGAAACAAAAAATCGAATGAAAAAAATTCATTACCTTTCAGACATTGCTAGGATTTCTCTCTCGGCACCTTTCATTCACACTTGGAATGTAAGAAAATTGAAACGTCAGAAGACGGAGTAATCATCCGGTCATTTCGACTCATCTCCTTCATTAGTTGAACGAAAAAACGAGGAGATATTCATTTCTACGGCACTGTTGTTGCCGTGCAAACGAGACAAAATAAGACGGCACTGCAGATTGTGTGATAAAGAAAAACAAAAATGGAACCGTCATTCAAATAAACTTTCTCCTCAGTGATCTGTCTGATAAAGTCTTGTAAACTGATCTACAGACGCCAGCACATCAAGCTACTACAATCTGTCACGTAACTTAATATATGATATGTTTGGTAGGTAGTAGATACCAGTTCATTTATATTGTAACTAGCTGCGCCCCGCGGTTTCACCCGCTTAAATGTCGATCCCGTGGGAATATCGAGATAAAAAGTATCCTATGTCCTTTTCCGGGACTCATGCTATCTCTATACCAAATTTCATCTAAATCAGTCCAGCCGTTTGAGCGTGAAGAAGTAACAAACATATAAACACACACACACACTCACAAACTTTCGCCTTTATAATATTAGTGTGATTTTTAATAAATAATGTGACTTTTATAAGTGCAATAACTACAAGCAACATTGCAATAATGTTCGTGCTTAAACAGGATAATTTTGTTATCACCATCCAAATTTTGACAGGGTGTTCTACCCATGAATATGAACAACTTTCACTATGGGACCAACTTTGAAATGACGAAAAAAAAAAACAGCTGTTTAATACAAAAGTTCAATACCTACTTGACCAAAATGTATGAAACAGCAGATTTTTTTTTTCGTGATTTCAGAGTTGGTCCCATAGTGAAAGTTGTTCATATTCATGGGTAGAACAACCTGTAAAAATTTGTATGGTGATAATAAAATATCCCTGTATGCATAAAATAATCAAATGATTTATTTAACACTGTGTGTACAGTCACGAGCATAAGTATGTATACACTTGGCTTTATTGAAAGGCAATTTTCTCCTTTATTTTTGGATGAAATTTTATGTTATTACGAACATAGTGTTTTAGAACCCAAAGGTATATGTAAAGTGTCGTATTTCAAAGGTGCATTCGTTATTTCACGAAAAAATCGCAATTGAAAGTTGCCAAGTGTTGACTGACATATTAGTGCTCGTGACTGTACTTGTAGAAGATAAGGCAAAAAGTAGATGTTTAATTCGTGTGTTGAGCACAAAGATCTATAGGCTACTTTCTCAAGAATCTCATAGCAATGGATATTATGTTGGTGGCTTTAAAACGCCAACCGTCATAAGCATATTTTATTGGCTCTTGTGATGCAGGACCTTCTAATACAAGAGCCAGAGCAACACTGATATTTGTGTATTGAAGTGAAAATAAATAAATTATTATTAATTAATAATACAGATACAAATGCGCTTATACAGGGTGAAATTGAACACATGCGACAAATCGAAATGGGAGATTATACTCATCATTATGAACAACTTTTACTATGGGACCAAACCTGAAATCGCGAAAAAAAAAACAGCTGTTCCCTACATTTAGGTACGTTCGCATAACTCGCCAAAATGTAGGGAACAGCTGATTTTTTTTTCGCGATTTCAGGTTTGGTCCCATAGTAAAAGTTGTTCATAATGACGAGTACAGTCTCCCATTTCGATTTGTCGCATATGTTCAATTTCATCCTGTATATACAGGGTCCCATTAAAATAGATGGACAAATTTTAACACAGCGCTCAGTACGTCTAACCAAAGATATCCAAGCGAAAAAAACCACTGATTAAAGTGATTTTATTTTGACCTAAAATAATAAATTGCCGGCACATTTGTGTATTTTCGTTAGCTGATTATTATTTTTCTTGTAAGTATCTAATGCGTTTTTCTTATATATTTTTTTACCATTGGCCTTTTTTTTTGGTTTGAATGATTTCTAAAAGTTTGTCCGTCTATATTAATGGGATCTTATATGTAGTTTATTTGATGTGTATCCTGAATATATTATATCTTAATAAATGACATAAAAATATACACGATTTTCATCAAATTGTATTTTATTTCACACCAGCTAACCCGGCGAACTTCGTAGGTACCGTCATCGAAATCAGTCAATCCGTTCTCGAGATATCATCAAAAAAGCCGTTCCATACAAAATGTATGAGAAAATGAACTAGCTTTTGTTTCGATGTTTTTCTGATATTCGGGGCGGAGACAAATCCGACTAATTAAAGATCATAAAAATCGGTCCAGCCCTTCTTGAGTTATAAATGGTGTAACTAACCCTACTTGCATATCTAATGTATAAAATCGTCTACTCGTCGAGCTATTTAAAATTAACATTAATACCGAATAACATTGGAAAACCCAAGTGTTTCGCAACAAACAAAAACATAAAAAGAGCTATGTGAACAGAAATTCAGCCTTACAACTCTATGAAGAAATTTTCTTCTTCCAGGCATTGCAAGCACTGAGGAAACAACAAAAACAGAAATAAAGCAAGAAGATATCCCTGAAACAAAGCCTTTGCAGAAAGTAACAAATGATTCTAAAGGGAAAACGACTAAATCATATGGTGTACTAGATACCCAACATATTTTAAGACGAAATGTAGCTCGAGTGCTTGAAACATCCACGCTTATGCCGTTCAAGTGGCTAAAAACCTCATACAGATGCTTCTACTGCTACGAAATCTTTCAACAACCCAAAGATCTAAAAGATCACCAAGAAATTCACAAAACAGAAGAAATTGCAAAGAAAATGGAATCGTTTTTAGATCCTGCTGTAAACGTGGATGTTTCAAGAATCTCTTGCAGACTATGTCCCGAAAAAGTTGACGATTTATATTCATTAGTTGATCATTTGATTATAAAACATGGTATAGAGTTTAATAAAGATATAGGCTTATGCATGAATCCTTTTAAACTCAATAATATCAATGTTTCCTGTGCTATATGCAATAGTGTCTACCAAACCTTTGGTAGGCTTCTATTCCACACAGATAGGTACCACAAAGGCTCGTCGAATGTTCTGTGCGATATTTGTGGCAGTCATTTTCAGACTGCTCATCGGTTAAAGGAACATATAGACAGTAAACATGACTATAAAACAGTTAAATGTAGATTATGTGACGACAGAATGGCGCCAACTATTGTACGAACTCACATGCAGAAAGTGCATGGGAAGAAATACAAGTGTTCCAATTGTACAGAGGTTTTTGGATCACATTATAAGCGGTCCTTACATATGATGACGGTGCATAAAAATAGGGAGTCAATCAAATGCCTCCAATGTCCGTTGACGTTTGTCTTCAGAAGTACGATGATGAGACATCTAAGAGAATCACATCTGCAAGAAAAGAATGCCATATGCAACGTCTGTGGTTGGAAATGCTTTGAAGGAAGCAGACTTCAGATACACATGCTGAAGCACAGTACTGAAAAGAATTTTTACTGCAATGTATGCAACAAGGCTTTTAAAACGAAAAAGACGTTGAAAGCACATTGTAATAATATACATAATATGACAGTTAAGCAGAAGAATGTGCGGCGAACTGTCCCGAAGTAATGGCTTTAATCGGGCAATGAATTTTTTTAAAAATTATCATTAAGCATACTACACTTACACAAAGTCTACGAGAGTAAATTAAACTGCGTATATCTAATGATCTGCGTATATTTAATGATAATGAGAGCAGTGGTGGTCCAGTGGTAAAGGCCGCGAATTACGAGTTGTAGGTCGTAGGTTCGAATCCAGACAGGTGCTTTACTTTGTGTAAATTATTTCATCACCACTGCTCTCAAAAACGGTGAAGGAAAACATCGTGAGGAAACCGGCATGTCCTAGAACCAAAAATTCGAAGACATGTGACATCTACCAACCCGCACTGGGCCCGCGTGATGGATTATGGCCCACTCCCTCTCACAGAGAGGAGGCCTGTGTCCCAGCAGTGGGAACATTATAGGCTGATTATGTATATCTAATGATCAATGATCGGAATAGGCTGAGTATATTTACCTAAACTTCGGAGAACAGACAGAAAGTGGAGACTTCCTTAAGACGACAATTTTTTTTTCCGGAATTCGGTAAAAATCTTAAATAAGTTGAAAATAAGCTTTATTTAAGATGGGTAAAGGCTATTTTTAATTAAACTTGCAATTATCAAATTTTCGGGATTTTCACGTAAAATCCCGAAATAAATAGTCTAACTTTAATTTATGTATTCGAATTATATTTACGATCCTTAAACTAACCGTTGTATCAATATCATACATTACATATAATTCGAATCCGCACATTATTTGAGAAAAGTACTATCTATACAAGCCTTGGCCATAGCTAGGTATTGATGGACTTACGTATGTGGCCCACATTTACACGTTCGTCCATGTATGCCTCTTTTGCTGGCCCCTGCAGTAATGTACTATTAAAAATAACCATAGCAGGAGATGACTTTAAAACTGGGACATTATTTTTGTGCTTATAACTACATAAAAAAAAAAAAAACTCCTTTTAAACCAGACGTCCTATAGCCAACGTCGGGATAGGTACAGTAATACCCCGCTTTACTCAACCCCGCACAGCGCGAATTTGTAATAACGCGTATTTTAAAATTCTCGCTAATTTAAACCGCTTTGCTCTGATGCATTGATTGGTCTATTAGTGCGCTTCGTGTCGTGTGTCGTCAAGATCAATTCAAGAGGCGTTGTCGATGATTTGTTTAGGCCTTGAAAGGGGATTGATGAATATTATTTGGAACCTGGCATACCCACTTTTGCACCATACTGATTTTTTTTTTCAATAATTAGTGAGCAAGTCAAAAAAACATGGATGTCACGTGATTAACATTGAACGTTAATATCTCTGAAACCTAACACTACGGGGTTTGGTCTTATTATGTTTTCTGTTTGCATTGATGACAGCTATCGATTTATACAGGGCGTTACGGAAAGTGTATATCAATACAAACCGGTTGAAGAGTGTATCTGAGCCCTGATTCACAACCATACGACAGGCTATCGTATCGAAAACCTGACATTTCGATAACCTGATTTGACTTGCCCTCAACAGCAAATAGCCCTTGGAAGAATAGCGGGCGTCTATTTGATTTAAACTGACAAAATTTTCGGGTTTTGGACTTGTGAACAGCGTTTAGAAGACTCCTGCGATAACAATGATTAATATTCGATACGATACGGAAGCGTATCGAGTGTTTGTGAATAGCTAAGCTGGTCTAGAATCTCTGTACAAAATTTCAGCTCAAAAGCAGGAACTTTGAAAATGCTTAATATTTTTTTTATTTCGATAGTTTATTAAATTGAAATCATAACAAACGTGTCACCGCACTACGAGGATCATTATCTGTAGTGTGTCTGTGCGCCTAGTACATGCACATCACGCCGCCGCGCGCCAGTGCAGCGCCATGATGTCGAAATAAAAAAATATTAAGCATTTTCAAAATTAATGCTTTTGAGCTGAAATTTTGTACAGGTATTCTAGACCAGATACACTCTTCAACCCGTTTGTATTGATATACCCTTTCCGTAACACCCAGTATAGGTATTATGCGTGGCAGCCATTTTGAAAAAAAATAACAAAATGGCGTGACTGTAGGTATGCCACGGATCTTCAAAGCCCTTTAGAAAATACTGACTGTGATATTAATCGCATTGTGTTCGGCAAGCAATACAAAACTGTGTTGTCTGCTACGAAATACTTTTGCAAGAACGCAAACAAAATGCTGCTCAAAAACATTCGATAACTATTGCTCATGTGATTCTATTCGGATATCTATGGATTCTACGGATAATAAGTAAAAAGTTTTAACCTATGTTTACATATTATTACACTACTGGTTGTTGTCCCTAAATAAATAAATAAATACTTTTCTGTAACAATTATTACGCTGATTTTGTATAATTTTTGCAATAAGAAACACTTTAATTATATATGTGGTTTGTCATTTCATCATATCCTGGCGAATTTCGCCTATTGTGATTTTGTCCGGAGCGCATTCCTCGCGTAAAGGCTCTCCCCGAAAACGCGTTATTATCGGTAGCGTTAAAGCGGTTTCCCAATACATCCGATCCGAATTGGGAATTTTCTAAATTCTGGCGGATAGAGTTCGGATCTAGTGCGCAACCCCTCGTACAAATAGGACTATGGTCAGTTCGGACCGGCATTTCTCGGATTCGGATCGGACGTAGTGCGATACCGCCCTTATTGCAATAATGCGTCCCGATTCCTTGCCATACAGCTGCGTTTTTATCGTCCGATATTTCTAACGTGTGCGTGTAACCAACACTACAGGCTCATCGCCCGCACTACACGTACAACGTTATTGACTCAAGTGTGGTGTAACGTAACATCGTATGCGTCCTAATGCAAAATGTTCAAAGACCTCATATCGGAATATCGGCGGACGGAGGAACGCAAGCGTCCTACTTGTATTGCGTCGTTATTGTCGTAGCAGTAACTACGTGGCCGTCCTGTCCTAATACAACAAACTGTACTGTAAACAGATATCGCAATAACGATATTATCAACCGATAATAGAATATTTCTCGTTTTCAGCCGCGAAGGAAAACGAGAACAGCAAGCCTTGCCTAGATGAGGACACCCAAAGGACCTGCAAACTCTTTGTGGGCATTCTAGAAACATCTACGGCGATACCGTTTAGAATTACCAACACCGAATGCAAGCCGTTTAGAATGAAGAACACCGAATACAAGTGCTTCTACTGCCCAAGGATCTTTTGCTTGCCATCCCAACTGAGGAAACACACGCAAAGGATCCACGTGAACCAAGACCTAAAAGAAATTGTCGAGAAAAATATCACAATGTCCATTTTAAAATTGGATATCTCAGAGCTGCAGTGCAAAATTTGTTACGACAACTTTGAGGATACTGACACTTTCGTCGCACATCTTCAAAAACACGAATTGAAAGTAGATAACGATTTAACTCACATTCTAAGCTTCAAATTGTCCGATGACGTAATCAGTTGCTACATTTGCAAAGAACAATTTTTCTATCTCTCGTCTCTTCTCAAACACACTCAAGGGGCCCATTCGGAGGCAAAATTCCCTTGTGAGACTTGTAACATTTCCTTTTGCACTAAGTACAGCCTTATTAGGCACACAGGAGAACACAAGACGATCCAATTTGACTGTAACGTATGCGGCAAAAAACTCTGCTCTAATGTCACCATGAGGCGTCATATACAACAAATGCATGAAATGGAAAACAGGAAATGTCCCGTTTGCTCCAAAATACTCGGCAGTGTGGATAAAAAAAACACTCATTTAGCCAGAGCTCATGATGTTTGGATATCGCAATATAAATGTGATATGTGCTCAAGAATGTTTCTAAAGAAAGATATGCTATCAAATCATATTCGACGAGAACATTTCAAGGAGAAAAATGTCACTTGTGAAGTGTGTGGCCAAAGATTCTTTGATAATCATTTGCTTAGGTCGCATAAAGTTAAACATGAGAAGAGCAGGCCTTTTAAATGCGTTTACTGTAGCAAAACATTTACAAGGAAGAAGGGTCTAGACATTCATGAAAGGATACATACGGATGATAGACGGTGCGTGTGTAAGGAGTGTGGGAAAGCGTTCGTGCAGTATGCTAGTTTGAACTGGCATATGAAAGTGCATCGCAAATAACAGGCTAAGGAGGAGACTGTGTGTACCAAAGAAATTTAGGCCGTTGGAGCAGACGAGTAACTACGTGCACAAGGTGTCCATCAGTATGATATTTTTAGGGTTCTGTACCCAAAGAGTAGAAACGGGACCCTATTACTAAGACTTCGCTGTCTGTCCGTCTGTCTGTCACCAGGCTGTATCTCAAGAACCGCGATAGCTAGACAGTTGAAATTTTCACAAATTATGTATTTCTGTTGCCGTTATAACAACAAATACTAAAAACAAAATAAAATAAATATTTAAGGGGGGCTCCCATACAACAAACGCGATTTTTTTGGCCTTTTTTGCTCGATATCAATAATGGCAACAGGTAGGCACTTGAAATATTCACAAAATACTCAGTTGTATTTTTACTTTAATAATAAAATTAAATAAATATTTAAGGGGGGCTCCCATACGAAAAACGTGATTTTTTATATATGTAGTGTTAAATATTGTACGGTGGTACGGAGCCCTTAGTGTGCGAGTCCGACACGCCGGTTTTTACTGTATAGTTTTGGGATCACATTGCAGTTTTAGCTTCCTCTGACCCACCCCGTTGCAACGCATCGCCCATCCGCGCTATCACTTCGTTTTCGCTTAGCGTTCTTTCTGCCTTTTTTCTTTTTGCTCGGCTCCTAAGGGTCGTGGCGTGATGTTAACTAGTCTATATGCTTCCTCAAGAATTAGGATATCGAATGCAAAAACAAATTTTATAGCACTGTGTGACCTAAACCCGCACTTAAGTCACGCTTTTCTGTGTAGAAATGGACTACTTAAGTCACATAAAAGTGTGACTTAAGTGCGGGTTTAGGGCCAAAGCACACACGCTAGTTTTAGCATCGGCGATCGGCGATTTAGCTGATTTTTAGAAGCTAAATGCAGCGACAAAGCATTAAAACGCCAAACGCGGCGATTCAGTCGCTTTTCGGAAGCTCGACACAGCGGCTGAACGCTACAATCCGCACACATTTGGATGCCGGTCACAGCTATTTGTCATCTGCACCAGCATCGGAGCAGTCGCTAAAACGCGCGATTCCGATACAGCGTCCAAACGCAGAGAGTCGCCAAAACGCGATGCAGCATCGATACAGCTGCAAAATCGCCGATTGCCGATGCTAAAAGTAGCGTGTGTGCTTTGGCTTTTAGGTCACAGTGTTATAAAATTTTTTTTGCATTTGATATCCTAATTCTTGAGGAAGCCTATAGGCTAGTTAACATCAGGCTACGACCCCTAGGAGCCGAGCAAAAGGGAAAGAAAGCACTTAATTCACGCATTTCTGTGTAGAAATGGACTACTTAAGTCACAAAAAAGTGTGACTTAAGTGCGGGTTTAGGTTTCACGAGCTAAAAAAGTGTACGATACGTGTGACTAATACTCCATTTATTATAACATTAGAAAAAAGAGGCTCGCAGAAGCAGGAGTACGAAACCTTTTATTTTCAATTTACGAGTAGTTCAAACAATTTTAATAAATAATGTGCTATTTTTGTAAGTAACAATGTATGTTAACAATAAAGCATATTCTATATATCTACTCGTCACGATGCTTGGATAGGTACATGAAATGAAACAATTTTTAGTAACAATCAGTTTATTAAAAACAACTTTAATATAAACCGACCAAATAAAAAAACACGTAGTTGCCACAACATATGAAGGGAATAGGGAACATTTTAGATTTGGTAGAGTTATAGTGACATGAAAAACGTTCCCGGTACTGTCCGCCCTTGCTTCTTTTAGATTTCAAACATTGACACGACAATATTTTATGTAAAAACTAAATATGTAATACTAAATGAAAGCCTTGTAATTTCAGAAGGTAAGTAGGTAGGTTAAATAAGTACAATTAAGTGTGACTGCTGTTATTTAAATTGATTATATTTAACTCCACATCAATCTTGACTGTAATAATGTTTGTTGTACTTTTATTACAAAGTGTACCCCTAAAAGAGGCTTTTTTAACTTCTGTCTAATGCTATAGTAAATGGAGTATAAGTGTCTATTAATGCACGGTCTTTAGCACCGTCGCTAAAGCCACACGTATGTAATACTTATTTCAAATCCGACTGGTACTTCCAAGAGATTAGTGCGTTCAAAGAAAAAAAAATTGTCAAGTGCGAGTCGGACTCGCGCACCGAGGGTTCCGTACAAATTTGCAGCTATGTAAATGGTTTATCACGGGAAGCGTGTCTCGAATATTTTTCCCGTTTTTATAAGATCACTTCGTTGTCCGTCTGTCAAGACCCTTTTTCTTAGGAACGGGTGGAGTCATCAATTTGAAATTAATATCAAATAGGTACTCAGGGCTGCAATCTCTTGAAGCAATGAAAAAAAAAATCAAACTTCTATGTCAACGCAATCAAAAGATACGTGCCATAAGCCCACACTCTCATTTTTTTTAAGATTGTCTTGTTTTTTTTTCTAATTAATCTATTTAAGAATAAATGTTCAGTAGGTTTTTTATGATTGGTGGATAATAAACGAATTCTGAAACGCTTTTGGTTTTTATTTTGTTTTATGTAAAAACACTAGTTTCTACCCGCGACTTCGTCCGCATGAAATTTCACCCTCCCCCCATTCACCCTCTTAGGGGTGGAATTTCGAAAAACCCTTTCTTAGTAGACACCTACTCTTCACTAAGAACACACCCTCCAAATTTCATGTCTCTAGGACCAGCGGTTTAGGCTGTGCGTTGATATAATCAGTCAGTCAGTCAGGACTTTGAATTTTATATGTATAGATAACTGCCCATTTAAAAGCCCCGAGCTAGACAACGGCTCTTTTGTAAAGATGGCCCGTTACTTTACATAACATCACGCCTGTAACCACCGACGGGTTAAACAGAGGTGTTCCTATAGTAAACCCATATTTCCCAAGTTATGTTAAAGTCTCACGTATAGGGGACGAGCCTATTGCCATAATATCAACCGGGCACAAAACAATTTTTGAGCTGCTACTGAAGGAAGAATCCCAAATGCGGGGCCGGATTAAGACTACTTGATGCCCTAAGCAATCCACGCCTGTGAAGACAATTAAGAAAATCATTCAGGCTCTCGACAGCTTGAATGATTTTGGGGGTCATGATCCCCATGACCCCCCCTGGGACCGCGCCTAGTTTATGGTGCCCCCCGAGACGTGATGCCCTAAGCAATTGCTTAATTTGCTTAGGGGTTAATCCGGCACTGCTCAAATGGAACAAAATCAAAAGTCATCAAATCAGCACTTTTCGAACGCCAAAATTACATAAGACAATCCCCCAAAATGTCCGCCCTTTACCACTTCCCCTAGTGCTTTTGCTGGGAAGAAGATGTGGCGGAAAATTCCAATAACACTTTGCCCGACCCGGGAGTCGCATCCAGGACTGCAAGTTCAGCAGTAGCGCTTGCGACCACTAGACCAATAATGCCCGACTTGCCCGAGACTTATGTCTTAATTTACGTAGTGTTATTATCCTCAAAACACTTGACAAAACCTTTTTTTTTAATCCACCGGGAAACTGTGACAGAGGGCATCTAACGGGATTATTCTCTCATTTCAGAAAAATCATTGGAAACAAGACTTATTGAAAAGACTCGAAAAAAACAGCTCGCAACAATACTGACGGCTATCATTCACAACTCAACTATAGTACCTTTTAGATGGCATAGAAGCAAATACATGTGCTTCTACTGCAAATCTGTGTTCGTCGAAAGCGCAGAGCTTAGAGAACACACGGATTATGAACATAGAGTCATCAATACCCGGGATGTCATTGTAAGAACGCTGTATACAGGAGGCAGGGCAAAGCTTGACATCTCAAATATTTGGTGCACTAACTGCGCAAGTCAATTCGATTATTTCCAAGAATATTTGGAGCATCTATCAGAAACTCATGACCTCAGTATAGACAAAGAAGCCTCCCAATCCTTTGACTGTTTCCACTTAGCTGACGACGGAATGTTCTGTGTAGAATGTGGACAGTACTTCCGATTCTTTGGACCTTTACTTAAACATACGTACAAGTATCATATCCAACAGATTCTTTGCGAAATCTGCGGACAAGGATTCGCGGAAAAACATAACGTGTATAACCATGTTAAACTTATACATGGCATCAAATCCTGTAAGCATTGCAATGAGACATTCCGAACGCAGTACGCTCTAAAAAATCACGTCGACAACGTGCATCGGACTGACAACCTCCAATGCCCAATATGCTCAAAGATACTCGGAAATAGATACTTAAAGAAACGCCACATGGCTTTAGTCCATGACTGCAAAAGCGCGCAGTTAGTCTGCGAATATTGTTCGAAGATTTTTACCAGAAATAATAAATATATCCAGCATAAGCTTAGAGTACACGATAAGGAGAAGAATTGTACGTGTGAAGTTTGTGGCTTCAAGACTTTTAACGAGGACTATCTGAAGAGACATATGGTGGTTCATTATGATGTGCGGCCTTTCACATGCGGAATTTGCGACAAGTCGTTTCGGCGAAAGAAAACCCTCGCGTGCCACCTGAAGACACATAAAACTGATAAAACGGCGTTTGATGTTCTTGTTGTAGGAAGTTAAAAGTATCCGGATAAATTTCAAAAAAACACTTGGGTTTAAAAATCCGGTTAAACTGGAAGCCGACCCCAAAAAAAGTTGTAAAAGGCTAGGCAGATGATGAGGTTCAAAACACTTCTAACGTCAAAATACCAATAAAATAATAGTAATAATTATAATCTATATCTATACTTATCTAGGTACCTACATCATTAGCATCCTGAAAACTATAACTAACTAGCTTCTGCCCGCAACTTCGTCTGCGTGAAATTTTCGAAAGGCATGTGGCGCCATCTATTATCATAATAACTTTATTGTTGTTTTCCTCGGGAACAACACTTATTTTCGGGATGAAAGGTATCCTATGTTCGTATCTGTACACCTGACAACGTATATATAACTTTTCCTAGAAGATTGTGGCTTAAAGATGTTTGTAGAGATAATAAAATTATGTTTAAAATTAAACGGCGTTAAACGTTTTGCCCTAATTTCCCCACTAATACGTTCCAAAGAAACAGATCGTTAAACGATAAAAAAGTCTGAATACATTTTTTTTTTCGTTCCAGACAAAATTCTCGCGACCCGGCAGGAACTGCGAAGAATATTCACAATATTTCTAGGACATTCCACTATCATGCCGTTCAAATGGTATCTTAACCGATACCGGTGTTTTTACTGCGATGAGACATTTATCGACTGCTCAAAATTAAAAGAACACACGAAAACACATGACGAAGTAAAACTTAACAAGATCTTGAAAAGGATTGGGTGCCATAGCCGGATTAAATGGGACATCTCTGAGATATCCTGCAAATTATGCCCTAAATCGATACAAAATTTCGATCATTATACTAATCATTTATCTGAAGCTCACGATTTAGAAATTGATAGAGATGTGTTCGACAAGTGTTGCTACATATTCAATCTATCTGACGATGGAATGGTTTGCATCGAGTGCTGCGAGAGCTTCAATTTTTTTGGCCCATTACTGAGGCATGTCAACAAATTCCATAATAATGCTCAAAAATATGTTTGTGATTACTGTGGCCTAGCTTTTACGTTAAAAGGGACTATCAAACACCATATAAGAAATGTTCACACCGATTTGAAAACGACTTGCAAATTTTGTGGAAAATACTTTAAAAATAAAGTTTGTTTGGCCAATCATAACAGAAACGCTCATAAAACTGGTAAATTCGTTTGTGACATGTGTCCGGAAACTTTCGAAAGTAGGTACTTGAGAACATGTCATATTGCTTTAGGTCATAACGTTAAAAGTCTCCAGTTTCCTTGCGAGAAATGTCCTAAAATATTCACTCGTAAAAGTTCGCTTACGAAACATGTGTCTGTGGTGCATTTAAAGGAGAAATTCACGACTTGCCACCTCTGTGGGCACAAAGGATATGATATGCAGGCTTTAAGGCGTCATATGAATACGCATGATCCTACTAAACATTTTAAATGCCAGTTTTGTGGTATAAGGTTTAGAATGCAGAAGACTTTCCTTGCTCACATGAACCAACATAATACAAAATCTCAGGAGCTGTATATCCTTGGGTAAAGAAAAGTGATTAGAAATGATATCTCAGGAGTGGCTCGGCATAACTCGGATTTTTGTACAACCAATCGCCAAAATCAAATAGGTACCTATTATGTAGATATAGAAAAAGCCGGCTTAGCTCGAATTGTGCCAAGGCGACCCGAACATGAATATTAAGCGAAGTTACGTGCCGAATGATGTTTCCCGATCGGCAAGAGACGAATATATGTAGTAGGTGGTTAGTACTTTCGGGTCTAGCTTCTTTATTCTACAAATACTGCCAAATCGAATGTACCGAACATGTGTAGCCTCTAAATTGGGCTAGATTCTCAGGTCAGGCTGAGTGAAATATATATTTTTTTTAATCTAAATTTCTCCGTAGTAGCTCAATTTTGGATGGCGAAACTATTGTCATTGATCAGGGGTTCTACTCTCTAAGTCTATCAACGAAGATACGGGCCCGTCCGAAAGACGTACTTAAATCTGCCAAAACAAGTGACAATTAACAAATTTTAGACGGGAAAAGAAACATCGGGATTAGGGACAACTGTCAAAATGTTTTCGTTCTTAGTTCGGCCCCCGAAATAATCTTACGTACGGAAGTAATAAGTCGCAGGCCGTAATTTCGACCGAAACTACGGACTTCGTGGTTAGGGAGTAGACAATCAGGCGTAATGCTACGGCTTCCCCCAAGGAGCAGTGGCCGCCGAAAATTATGGTATGATTTTCCTTACGGTGTCAAAAAACGCTCCTTAGGAATACACATAGACTTCTTTCATTTTCATAATCTCTTAACTAGTTCTAGGTACTTACTAAATTAAAAGACTAACTAAATATATAAATAAATACAAAAAACGTAAGGATATTTAGGCTTCGAAGTACTCGTCCGCACCGCTGTCATCCGGAAACGTGCCCAGAAGACTCCTATATAAATAACATTTGAGTTCAGTGACGTCATTCGCCAGTAAATTGCAGAGGCTTTATGATGGCGACCGCTCTTCTAGAAATATGCTATGGTACGTTGATATGGATGCATTTGATATCCACCAATCATATTCATTGGTCCACATAGCATAGCACTGGTGGAAACTGGTTCAACTAAGCTATGTTTTTATATGGAAAGATGCGTGCTATGGATGCGCGAGTGATGAAGCTATATGCAGAGCTGAGTATTTACAGTAGGGGCGCGTTTGTCACCTTCCCTACTGTCGATGCATCGCATATCTCGAGATAGATCTTCCTCGCACAGCTACCTCGCGGCGGCGCATCTTCATAGCACATCTTACTCGCTCTGCTCTACAGCTTAGCATTAGTGGAAACGGTGGATAGTACCACCGCCTGTTCAGGTGGAGATTTATAAACGACTCCGCCTTGGAGTGTAAATGTGGTGCTGTTCCACAAACGATAAGACACTTAATATCGTGCCCTGCGTGTCCTGTCAGCTGCACGTTACAAGTCATGATGGACGCTAGTGATGGCGCTAAACAAGTGGCCGAATTCTGGGCCGAGTACATTTAGATTGCTATCGACACGTTAAGAAGAAGAAGTGGAAACGGACACATAGTTTCGTAGCTTACCTTTCACATCCTCGCAGCATAGCTGCATAGCACATCTCTGGTGGAAGGGTTGCAGACCAAGAGCTAAGCTGGTTAGTTTAGCTTAGCTTGCACAGCTGACGCAGTTTTTCATACTTGTATGCAGACCGCAAACTATGTAGAAGTATGACAAAATTACCTCGGCTATGCGAGTTAAGGTAGACTAACTTAGCTTAGCTCTTGGTCTGCAATCCGCATTAGGGGGGATTCGTCAGGGTAGCCCCTGAAATTTAAATTTTCTTAGGTTTTTTGCAATTTTCAGATTCGCGACCGTAACGAGTAGGACCTATGTATTTGATATTTCATAAAAAAAACATTCAATCGGGTTATATGAACTTAGAGGGTTGTATTTATGATTTTAATGATTATAATTATGTAATTGCAAATTGCTTAAAACGTAAGAAAATTTGAATTTTGCAGGGTATCCTGGCCCTTCAATACTTGTAGCCCCTTAATTCATATGACTTTACAGGCGATATTGGGTTTAGGGATGATTGAGAAATAATCCTTTATTTGGTTATTCTGCGTACTACTTAAGGGTCATGTGTTATTTGCTTGATTACTTACATTGGGATTCAAATGGACCCCATCTATTTATATAGGGACATATTTCTAGATTTTTGATCAATTCTCAATTAAGGTTATGTAAATAGTTTTTAAGGCTACATAATATAATTATGGTAATTAGATTATACCTAAAATAAAAACTGAAGTCATTTTCTTTATAATAATTTTATTATCGTTTTATTTTAATCCTATTTAACCATTTAACCAAATTACCTCAAACAGCTAGCCTTTACCGGAATACCGTTCACATCATACCTAAGAACGTATTTAAAAACAGTACATTATGATACGTGCGACTTAAGTAGTCCATTATTGCACGGCGTGTAATTAGCGCCCGAACGCAGCGAGAGTGCTAAACGCCGCGCATTGATATTATAGTACAGACGCCAGCACATCAAGCTACTACAATCTGTCAAAGGAGAATGGCGACATTCCATTCATGCCTGGCACCAATATTTTTTTTAACGTATACTGCTACTACTATCGAATTCTTCTAGATTATATGTTGTGATGCTATTTTAAAATCAAATGTTCACTAAAAACTTACTGTTTTTTTTTATTTAAGTTTTTTTAAAATGATAGGTTATATCGATTTTGACATATGAAAAAGGAACAAATATCGGGATCCGTAGGAAAACAGTGGGTCAAGTACCTAATCACTAATCAGGAGGAGCCAAAACCGTGTAAAAGCGCGCAATATTTATCACAACGAAGCGAGGGAAAGTATTGAGTTGACTTTTAAGTCTTTTGACAGTATACCATTCGCAATGTCAGTTTGTCAGTCAAGCGTTTCATTAGACGTAAAAAAAAATGTCATCGCGTATTAAATATTTTTTCTGTCTGTTACACAGTCTCTGTATTTAACACTAAATGCAATATTATAAAATATAAACTCTGATATAAACAAAACATTATTATGGCTAGATATACTATTAAAAATCTTTTAAACGCCTAATGGAGAGACAGATAACGTACAACGGAATGTATGGAGAGCGCGTTCCGAATCAATATCAGCTTAATTAAGCATAAAAATATAAATGTTTATTTTTATTTTACAGACATACTGCTAGTTCTAAAAAATATTGAATTAGGTTCATTAATATAACTTTAATAAAGCATTTTTTTTTAATATATTATGTCGCTATACGCAACTGGTGCCAAGGTCGCCATCATCCTTTCTATTTTTATTTGAACCATATGCTTTACCGATAAAGTTTGAGTCTAATGACTAAAGCATATGGTTCAAAGTTGATTGGGAAAATTTGACAGTTTCGGGTAGCTTGATGTGCTGGCGTCTGTACTTAAGTCAAACGTATCGTATACTATTATAGCACATGCGACCTAAACGCGCACTTAAGTCATGCTTTTCTGTGTAAAAATGGACTAGGTACTCAAGTCACAGATAAGTGAGGGTTTAGGTCACAGAGTGCTATAAAGATTATTTGTACAGGATGGCAGGGACACAGATGCGTATTGCTACCATGAATTCAGCACATTTATTTATTGAAATTAAAATTATTAAAAAAAAAAATGATAGACGATAGATAATGTTCAATTACTTGGTACTTATACTTAATGATTAAGTCCACCATACATAAAAACACATATAAAATTTAGAACGCGGAACGGTCTGTAAAAGTCAATACAAGGAATATTCATGCGATATAATAATATGTAAGGAAAACAATGATAGTAATATACCTACAGGGTGATTGGAAGATGGGTACAAAGCATTAAGGCGAAGATAGTACAGACAACTTAGAATCATATAAGCCATGGTTGTCTTAGACGAAGTCTCACCAATTTTTTTTTTACCTATTTTATATGTCTAATGACACACGAGGCCTAAAATATGTTTTGCTAGATTGCTTACACATTACTTTAATTAAATAAAATGAAAATTAATTCATTTATCATTCAATTTGGCCATAAATAAGCAGTTTACTTAAAATTTTGGGAATTTTCGAAAAAAACAACAATTAGGTACAGACGCCAGCACGTCAAGCTACTACAACCTGTCAAAGGATGATGGCGACCTTGGCACCAGTTGCGTATAGCGACATAATATATTTAAAAAAAATGCTGTATTAAAGTTATATTAAAGAACCTAATTCAATATTTTTTAGAACTAGCAGTATGTCTGTAAAATAAAAATAAACATTTATATTTTTAAGCTTAACTAAGCTGATATTGATTCGGAACGCGCTCTCCATACGTTCCGTTGTACGTTATCTGTCCCTCCATTAGGCGTTTAAAAGATTTTTAATAGTATATCTAGCCATAATAATGTTTTGTTTATATCAGAGTTTATATTTTATAATATTGCATTTAGTGTTAAATACAGAGACTGTGTAACAGACAGAAAAAATATTTAATATGCGATGACATTTTTTTTACGTCTAATGAAACGCTTAACTGACATTGCGAATGATCAACTGTCAAAAGACTTAAAAGTCAACTCAATACTTTCCTTCGCTTCGTTGTGATAAGTATTGCGCGCTTTTACACGGTTTTGGCTCCTCCTGATAAGTGATTAGGTACTTGACCCTCTGCTTTCCTACGGATCCCGATATTTGTTCCTTTTTCATATGTCAAAATCGATATAACCTATAATTTAAAAAAACTTAAATAAAATAAAAACAGTATGTTTTTAGTGAACATTTGATTTTAAAATAGCATCACAGCATAATAATCTAGAAGAATTCGATAGTAGTAGCAGTATACGTTAAAGAAAATATTGGTGCCAGGCATGAATGGAATGTCGCCATTCTCCTTTATTTAATAGATTTTCAACTTTATCGCTACAGCATAAGGTTCAAGGTTGATTGGGAAAATTTGACAGTTTCGGGTAGCTTGATGTGCTGGCGTCTGTACCTACTTAAAAAAAATTGGTAAGAATTCGTCTAAGACAACGATGGCTTAAATGGTTCTAAATTGTCTGTAATATCTTCGCCTTAAAGCTTTGCACCCATCTTCATCAGTATAAGTATGTGCTGAATTCATGGTAACAGGTTTTGCGTGGATGTACAAGCTAGGCGCCAGCACATCAAGCTACTACTTACAATCTGTCAAATTCTTTAACAGATTTTCAACTTTATCGCTAAAGCATAAGGTTAAAAGCTGATTGGGAAAATTTTACAGTTTCGGGTAGCTTGATGTGCTGGCGTCTGTACCTTCTGCCTTGTATAATTTCCTATTGCTTTCGTAGGAGCAATGGCGTTACTGGCATTTCCGCAGATTACCTACTACATGACATACAAACAAACAAATGTAACCTCCTTTATAATTATAAGTAAGTATAAAAGTACCTGCATTAAAAGGGCCAGTCCATCAGTTATACTAGTAGTTATACAATATAACAGAATGGACAAAAAAAGTCCAATTTGGATAAATAAGTTAATTGAGCATTATAAGTAATGCTCAATTAACTTATTTATCCAAATTGGTATTTTGTTTTTTTGATGCGTCAAGTTTGCCGCAAATAAGCGTCTTTCTTTCTTGACATTCGTACCTACTTTGGCACCTATGTTATGTATTATGAAAATTCTACCTACCTACTTCTAAAGAGGTCTTTGTCTACCTGTGGCTTGTTCTAAGACTTGTTGATAATGATGAGTTAGAGTTTTAGGTGGTAATCCGCACCTTAATTGCGTAACACACTATTAACGTATTATTAACACAGTATTGCCAATGTATTAAAGGTTTTCTAAATCCCAATAAATCTTGTTTCAGATGAAGAGGCAAGGCTTGCTGAAAAACACCGAAAAGACGAGCTCACGAAGTTCATCACTATTATTTTA
Source organism: Amphipoea oculea (assembly GCA_945859645.1). NCBI lineage: Eukaryota > Metazoa > Arthropoda > Insecta > Lepidoptera > Noctuidae > Amphipoea > Amphipoea oculea. The sequence goes on along the minus strand of OX243891.1, from coordinate 4,934,849 downwards.
GAAAACTCTTCGATTGTCCCGTTCAGATGGGCAGCTAACAAGTACATGTGCTTCTACTGCTGTTACTCCTTCGTAGAGAGCGGAAGACTCAAGGAACATACCAATGAAGAACATAAAGGAGCTAATCTAAAGAATGTACTCAGAACCTTGGTTGGAAGCAGTCGCATTAAACTCGACACTTCAGAAATCTTTTGCACAATATGCGGACTGCAATTCCTTGTTTTCAACGACTTCGTGCACCATCTAGACTCACTCCACGACTTCAAATTCAACAAGGAAATAGTCAATTCTATCTTCACTTTCCATCTGTCTGACGATATATTGTTCTGTCAGGAATGCGCTCAGGAGTTCCGATTCTTCGGGACGCTATTGAAGCATGCTCACAAATTTCACAACAAGTTTAGAACGTTTCTTTGTGAGATGTGTGGACAGGGGTTCGTTGCTTACGCGAATATGATCAGCCATATGAGGAACGTTCATACCTTCACTCAAGGCTTGAAATGTCGAAAATGTGACAAGGAATTCCGAAACACTTATTCCCTGTCAACTCACTGTGAAAAAGTACACAGAACCGACATGCTGAAATGCCCGAAGTGCCCAGAGATTCTCCCATCACAATACTTTAAGAAACGGCACCTAGCGCTTGTGCATGACGTCAAAAAACTACAGTTCAGATGCGACCAATGCGATATGCTATTTACAATGAAGAGTAGACTCGTCCAACATAAGCAGAGGATTCATCTAAAACAGAAAACTGTCGCCTGTGAGGTATGCGGCTTCAAAGTCTTTAACAACGATCTTTTGAAACGCCACATGGTTCGCCACGATGACACGAGGCCTTTCGAGTGCGAAATTTGCGAAAAGGCGTTCCAGAGGAAGAAGACGTTAGATATACATATGAGGATACACACGAATGATAAGAGGTATGTGTGTAAGGAGTGCGATAGGGCTTTCGTTCAGTTGACGAGTTTGAACTTGCATGTGAAGTTGCATCACGGAGAGGCCGGGGGTGCCGAAGAGGCTGGAGGGTTCGACGAGGCCGGAGGGTCCGAAGAGGCCTCTTGGGATTAATGTAGGTTTAGAGTTAGTTTAGCTTCATCTTTGTGTATATATTTGGTTTATTATTTTAATTATAATATAATAATAACTTTATTGAAACAGATAACCTTTACAAAAATACTTAAAGATTAGGTTACAAGTTTAGATAGTAAAGGTAGCTTAAATATAATGGAAACCCTGCCTCCTAAACCACGGGAAACCTGTGACTTACGAGTCAGTGTTCTATTGTTACTTCGAATGCTCCAAAAAACCTTTCTGTGTGTGTTAGAGAAATTTTATGAAAGATTCAAATATTTACATATTTTAAAAAGCTATGAGTCTTACAATAATAATATGTACAAGTTATACAAAGGGAGGGGAAATAATCAAAGGGCATCAAAAATTCGTCCGCATCGCTGTCAACAGGAAACGTCCCCAAAAGGCTGGCAGCATTGCCACGTTGTATGGCAATGCCGATTCTTTAGCCAAAAAATAGGACAGCCCTCTGATCACGTGAAGAGTCGACCAATCGCTTACAAGTTCCAAAGAGATTGGAGTATTTGCGCCGTTTGAGGTTTTCCGCACCTGCAGCAGCCGCCTCAGCACAGCTCACCGTGCTTGGAAGATGGGATGGCGCAAGGGTGTCGACACACGTTGCATCCCACACCAAAGGCCTACCTACCTTCCAAGGCATTATGGTCATTCCGTCTGGTCTCTTCCCATCGTCGCGTGCCAAGCCATTAGGTTCTAAAACAGCTGGCACCCCGGCGGCGGTGACAAGAGCACGACGGATGATGTTATTGATGCTGGCATGCCGTGCTATCCGGCCTGCGCTTTTACTGCAGGATAAGCCATGGTGTCCGAGGCAGTCAACACCTTCACTGCATTGGCAGCGATGCGGAGCCACGCAAGGGGCGCCCAGACGCAAACAAGTAGCGAGCCGGAAGGTGGTGTCACCCAGCAAAGTGCTTATGTTTGGTGACGGTGTGTTTCTAAAATAAATATATTTATTTATTTATTAAGGATCTCCAACAAAGGATACACATACACAATATAAATTTACAATAATACAAAAGGTTCTTTTACGTGAGTTGGTGTTATGTCTGTGATTAGATTATAGAGGTATGAGGAAGACGGTTCGGGCAATCGAGCTGTTGTATCTACGCTAGTTGCGCGGTAAACTCTGCTTGCGAGATGCAGGATTTTGCGTAACGTCAGTAGGTATGACGCGTTGTTCGCATTTGGCGATGTAGATACCGCTACAAGATTTACAATCTATACCCGTTTAGACTTAGATTAGCTTCATGTTAAATTGTTGTTGTTCATCCGTGTTCATGGTTCATGTTGTGTAAATAAAATAAATATACTGGTGTTAAGTCTGTGTTATGGACTTATGGTTAAAGAAATTTATTCCTCACTAATAAATTGCAATATTTCACGTACTTCATAACACTTTCAAAACTTATAATATAGTATTATAAAAACTCCACCCGCAAAAGAAAGAATTACCGTGGTCGCAAATATTCAAATTGATAAGGAGGGTTTAGAATTTAAATCTACAATCGCTATCTGTGTAGCTTTAGATTATCTTCATCTTTGTGTAAATGAAATAAATATATTGATCAGTTAAGCCTGTGTTTAGATTTTTAATCCAAGCAATTTCAGCCTTTCGCAGTCCACTAGTGGGCATACCTCCCCTAAGTTGCACCTCAACAATCGCGTTCTCTAAAGCGCAGTGTATATTTAGCGGGCCGCGTAAGTAGAAATAACCTCAGAATAATAATAGGTACAATTACGGGTCATAACCCTCTTAACAAACATCTTTTTAACATAGGCGCCACGGGCAGCCCCCTTTGCAGGGGCTGCCTTGACGCCGAGGAATCAGCCGCCCACGTCATCCTGGAATGCGACGCTGTGGCTTCTCAACGTGAAGAAATCTTCGGAACAGTGAGGTCGCTCCGTGAAGCCTGTGAAGCTCCCAGGAAGCTCCTGTGCTTCTGGATGGAGCTAGGCTGGCTTTGTTAGCCAGAATCCCGACGCACAACGGACCAAATGGGAGTGTAAGTGCGGAAAAGGGAGCCCCATCATCATCATCATGGTGCTGATCCTTCTGCATATGCTGTGACCCGCGGCTTTCAAGAACAAATTTGGCTTTGCTCGTCATCAGAGAGCTCATGAAAGGAAAGAAAGTAAAGGTCACTCAAGGGATAACAGCACCGCTCCAGCACAGCAAATAACTTGTCATTCAAGTTAAGATTTTAAATCAAATGCATTAAAGTAAATTTTACGATGACAATACGGAATAATGGACAGCTCGCGAGCCGTCCCACGTTTCGCCGACCGCGCGCTTCAAGCGAGCATTCTTCCTTGGGGAGCGGGCTGCTTGCTTGAAGCGTGCGGTCGGCACGACGTCAGTCTTGCCATGGTCGCTGTAGGGTACGATGAGAAGGAATCATCACACTAATATTATAAAGGCGAATGTTTGTGAATGTGTGTGTGTTTATATGTTTGTTACTTCTTCACCCTGAAAGTCTGAAACGGCTAGATCAATTTTGATAAAATTTTGTATGGAGGTAGCTGACACCCTGAATTAACATATAGGCTACTTTTTACCCCGATATTCCCACGGGATCGAAACATATGCGGGTGAAACCGCGGGGCGCAGCTAGTACAATATGTATTATAAACCATATAATATACATTATGAATTTATGAACCATCGCTGACTACAGGCGGGCGCACCGCACTGGAATGCGTTGCGCTGCGTCTACAATTTGCGCCAGCTGTAAAACTCCAGGCTGTATTTTGGCTATGGCGGCCAATGTCAACAGAAACTAGCCTTTAGCGTGGGAGATAATATGGCCAAGTGTGAGCGTAGAGACAGGTGTACTCTCTCTTCCCTCACTCTCATAGTCCGATGGGACGGCATGTAACCCGACACGACCGAAGAGACCAGAGGGGCAATTCTCGTAATTTTAAGAACGTTCACAGTCTGATCTCGGTCTCAATCTGTCAAAATTACCCAGTGGCGTGTATTGGTTTTCAGAATAGGTAGGCACTAGGCCGGGTCTAGTCTAGGGAAACGCGGTCACTAATCAGAAAAAAAATGAGGTCAAAAGTGTGGTTATTTAAGTAGGCATGCCTACTTAAGGGTGATAAATTGCGAATGTCGAACGTCATGGTATTACGCGTGAGACGTACGTATTTTTAATTTTGTCGTATTAACTTGAACGAATAAAGATCAATGACAATGTGCGAATAGTACGGGAGTCGAGCAGGCCGTCCGGCGACTGCCTACTGCCGCGCGTGTTTGTATGAAGATTATGTTTTTTGTTAGGTATGATAATTTAGCGAGTTTCTTAATTGTGGGGCACACACACTAAAATGTAATTGACAGGCTTATGTTGATATATCGAGGTAGGCACTAGTGATGGGCGTTGAATCAACGAACTAGTTGAATCAACGTTGATGTCTCTTCAACGGGATTAACGTTGACCATAAACAAATCAACTCGTTAAATTCGTCAACGAGTTACGAGACAACGACGTTTATGAATTCAACTCGTTTAACGAAACGAGAATATGAACTCAACGTTTTGTTATTTTCAACGTACGTAAATTGTATTTATATTTACAAAACTCCCACTACGACGCGATAGTCATGACAATAATTTGAACTCTAAATAACGAATAAACTTTTTTTCCTTTGTGGGTAGGCATAGGAGTAACATACATTTTTGTGTGCTCTTGACAAATTAAATTTTTAAAATAGTTTATTTATTATTTTTAATGAAATAATTCAGTACATTTTATATTAGACCCCCCCCACATCCGCTATATATTCTTATCAAGTCTGTAGCACTTGTACCTGGTTCACTTTCACTACACACGGAACATGGACACTAAACTAGCTGCCAGCTTGGAGGACCTCGAACAGTTGTTTGGTTCCCGAATGCAGGAATATGAAGCAAAATTGCAGCAGGCTACCACTGGTACCACTTCAGCTTCACCAGACCTTGTAACCATTGCACGTGAGTTCTCCGAGTTTAAGCTGTTTGTCTGTCAAGCACTCTCCACATTAAAAACTCAAATTGAGCTGCTAGCTGCTGGGTTCGACAGGCATGAAACCATCATGCGTAGAAAGGTCTTGCTGTTCCATGGTGTTCCGGAGAAGGATAACGAAAAGTTACATGATGTGGTCCACAACATCATATCCAACCAAATTAAATTGACGGAGGTATGTAGTGACAAGAACATTATCCATGTTTGTCATAGACTTGGATTCTCACAGCAGAAGGCCCGACCCATACTAGTACGATTCTTCAAAATGGAGCACCGACAACTTGTGTGGGATAGCAAGAAAGCTCTCAAGGGTACCGGGATCACCATCTCCGAGTTCTTGACACAAGTTCGGCATCGTGTGTTTACAGCTGCTCGTAAGCATTTCGGTATGCCAAATTGCTGGTCCATGGAAGGCAAGATTGTTGTTATTTGCCCAGACAAATCCCGTCGGAAGATCGAAACGGCAGGCGAACTTCACGATCTAATAACCAAATTCCCGTCTTGTTCAGTCGACACCGAGGGTTCTGCGCAATCTGAAGATCGTGGTTCTCCTAGTGCCGCAACCTTGGCTACTCCTGCTAAGAGAACGAGGAAGACGCGTCTGCGCAAGTAGCACACTCGTTGTTATTGTTTTGTCAATGTATTTTTATCCATTTAGTTCACTACTTCTCAACTTGGCCGCTTTGTATTGTCACAATCGTCTTGAGCCGGTAGTTGGATTAGTAATTTTTATTTGTATCACCGCTTATCATTTTACTTTTTATTTCTATTATTGCCGGTATGTACATTAGTTTATTTTACGGTCTTAGAACTTGTTTTGACAATGTGACGGATGTATTGTAGTTTGACGTAGACAGTTGTCAGTGTCAACTGTCATATCGTATCCAGCCGTCATTGCGTCGCGTTCCATTTTTCTGTTCAATGTTTTCGTTTTGTTACTTTTTAAATTTTGTTTTATTTTTACCACACTGTTGTTATTACATCGTTGGGTATTTTTGTTATTTTGTAAAATTCCTGCCAATATACCAGCGAGTGGGGGAGGTTTTTCTCAAAGGAAAATCTTTAATTGTTAGTGTTTTAGTACCTATTTACGTTATTTTAAATATTATTCTTGTATTTTAGATATTTATAATATTTTGATATTTATACTATAATTTAAGTACTTATGCTCATGGATGATGTAGCTGATCTTAACGACAGCTTCTTCTCGTGCTCTTCTTCTACTAGTTTTGTTAGTGCGGACAGTGATTTTTCCATACCACTTACTTTACATGATAAAATCTCTTCTCTTTTCTCTAATGACCCTAAGAATCTTCATATAGCTCACATAAATGCTCAGAGTGTTCCTCGTCACTATTCTGACCTTCTGGCATCCTTTAGCAGTGCTCATCTGGATGCGCTCTTAATATCGGAATCCTTTTTGAAGCCATCACTCCTCTCTACTCAGTTCTCACTCCCCGGCTTCGTCTTGATCCGCAACGATAGGACCGGCAAAGGTGGAGGAGGTGTTGCTATCTACCTGCGTGCTGACTTACCCTACAGGGTGGTCAGTTCGTCTCCTTCACGGTATTCTGAGTCGGCTGAATACTTGTTTCTTGAAATTATTGTTCATCACACAAAAGTTTTGCTTGCAGTGCTCTACAGTCCTAATCTTCACATAGACTATTTCGATTCTCTCGACTCCATACTCAGTGATCTTTGCCCCATGTATGAGCACGTTATTTTAATGGGTGATTTTAATACCTGCTTGATTAAAAATGACACTCGCTCCCTTAAACTCCTTTCACTCTTGTCTTCTTTCAATCTTCAAGTTTTGCCTCTCTCTGCAACTCACTATTTTCCTAATTGTACACCATCGTTTCTAGATCTTATGATTGTCTCCTCTCCTAATAATGTTTCTCACCATGGTCAACTTACGGCTACTTTTTCTTACCACGATCTCATTTACCTTTCGTATCGTATCCGTGTTCCCAAGCGTAAGTCCCAGCTTTTATATCTCCGTAACTACAAGGGCATAGATCTGGAAGCTTTGCGGCGCGATGCCAGCGATCTCGACTGGTCCCCTCTGGTTGAGATCGATGACATCGACGATAAGGTGAAATGTTTTAACGCAACCGTCCTCGACTTATTTGATCAGCATGCCCCTATTCGACGTGTCAAAGTTAGACATAACCCTGCACCATGGATAACGCTGCAAATTAAAGAGCTTATGGCTCGCAGGGATAAAGCTAAGAGCAGATATAAGCGCAGACCTTCAGAGCTGAATCTCTCTTATTACAAATCATTGCGTAATCGCTGCAGTCATCTGTGTCAGGTTGCTAAGAGACGCTATTTCCACGACCAACTCAATAACCGCAGTTCTTCCGATGTATGGAAATTTCTCAAATCTGTAGGCATAGGCAAGTCACCTGTCAACCAGTGTAAGGATGTGAACCTTAATGATCTTAATAAGCATTTCTCTCTCCTTCCCTTTTCTCTTGATCCGTCTGTCAAGGCTGCGACACTCGAGAGTCTTGCTAGTTTGCCGTCACCACAATATTCTCACTTTAATTTTAACGATGTTACTGAGGATGACGTTAAGAAGTCTATACTTGCGATTACTTCTTCAGCAGTCGGTAATGATAAGTTGTGTTCAAGAATGATAACTCTTATCCTTTCCTCATTACTTCCTGTTCTCACTCACATCTTCAATCACTCATTTTCCTCTTGCTCCTTTCCATCAGTTTGGAAACAGGCTCACATAATACCTTTACCTAAAACTAACAATCCTACTTTATTAACCCACTATAGACCTATTTCTATTCTCCCATTTCTCTCTAAAGTTTTTGAGCATATAGTTCATAGACAATTGTCATTTTTCTTGGCGTCTAACTCGATAATATCCCCTTTTCAATCCGGTTTTCGCGCGGGTCACAGTACTGTAACCGCGCTTTTGAAGGTGACTGACGACATCCGCTGGGCTATGGAGAATAAGTCCCTTACTGTTCTTGTATTGCTTGACTTTAGTAGCGCCTTCAACTCAGTAGATTTCGATATCTTACTAGGTTTCCTTAAATCTATCAATTTCTCTTCTTCCACTTTAGCCTGGTTCAGTTCTTATCTTCGGGGACGCTCTCAGTGTGTTCGCCTGGAGGAATCCTTCTCTGATTGGTGTAACCTCACTGAGGGTGTTCCTCAGGGTAGCGTTCTCTCTCCTCTTCTTTTTTCAATTTTCATAAACTTTGTTACCAGAGTAATCTCCTCTAGTTTTCATCTCTACGCAGATGACTTGCAGCTTTATCGACATTTTACTGTAGCGAACGCGGATTCTGCAATTGCTGCAATGAATCATGACCTGGCTTGCATCAGCGCTTGGGCTAAGTCATTTGGTTTGCAAATTAACCCAACTAAATCTCAGGCCATGATCATAGGCAGTAGATTCGTTCGCAATGCGGCTGATGTTGCATCTCTGATGCCCTTATATCTCGATGGTGTTCGCATTGACTATTCTGAAACCGCTAAAGATCTGGGTGTAGTTATTGACTCCAACCTTTCGTGGCGTGCTCAGGTCAACGAGGTTAGCCGGAAGGTACATTTCTCCTTTCATTCGCTGAAATGCCTTCAGGGTCTTCTGCCCTTGAAGACTAAAATTTCCTTGGCACAAACACTTATTCAGCCGATTATAGATTATGCCGACGCCTGTTACCTGGATGCTACTGAAGAGCTATTAAACAAGCTTGAGCGCTTGCAAAACCTGTGCATTCGCTTTGTTTTCGGTCTTCGAAAGTATGACCATGTTTCTCACCTTCGCAAGGAACTCAAGTGGCTCCCAATCCGCCTTCGCAGGAATACTCGGATTTTATGTCTCCTCTTCAACGTCTTACACAACCCGTCTTATCCTTCTTACCTGCGTGAGCGTTTTTCTTACGCTCGCCCTAGCGACGCACCGTGCAGATCACACCTAAGATCCCTCCTTAAATCACATCCTCATAAAACAAGCTACTATTCTTATTCCTTCTCTGTCCATGCTGTGAGATTGTGGAACTCACTTCCGCCTAGCATTCGTGATTTAAAAACTATTTCTCTATTTAAATGTAGATTAAAAGAGCATTACCTTTCCTCTGTACTGTGAGTATTTATATATTTATGTATATATGTTTATATATTTTAGCATTATGTATTTATTTAAGTATACTTATGTTATTTTTATTTTATTTTGCATTATATGTGTAGGTTTATTTAATATTTTAGTTTTAGGCTTCACACATTCATATTTCTCTCTTCTTGTTTTCACACACTATTGTCTACATTTCTTTTTTTACTTCTCCTTTCGCAGGTCTGCTGGAAGAAATTTCTTAAGAAATAAGCAGTACCTTTGTACTCAAATTATAATTATAACATTTCCTTATGTTTTTTACTGTGTGTACATAAATAATAAAATAAATAAATAAATAAATAAATAAAAGATTTGATATTTATTTAGTAATTTGATCATTATTTTTAAAAGAAAGTAAACGATGACATTAAATTATCTTATTCGTGCGCGGAATGAAAGTCATCATAAAATGTTATCCAATTTCATTTGGTAAATTGCATCAAATTGTTCGTAAATTAACAGCGTAGGGTGAACGTACCAATCCCAAACCAGTTAAGAAGATATTTTGACTTTAATTAACTGTCATTTTAACAGATTTTGACGGAAGACCTTAGTTCTATGTTATTTTTAAAGTTTGCTTAAAGACAAAATCAGGATTAAAAATCATTGCAGCATAAGTATTTAGGAATTGCTGTAATTTTGAGTTAAATCCTAAAAATTGGACTGTTCCTTAGTTGGACCAACACCTACCCTGTTATTGACCAAGATTGAGCCAGTAATTGACCAACGTATTAACTTATACATGAATAAAATAAAAGGCCATTTATTAAATTTTAAAATCAACGTTTATTGAGATCTAACTTTTGTACAGACGCCAGCACATCAAGCTACCCGAAAGTATCAAATTTTCCCAATCAACTTTGAACCTTATGCTTTAGCAATAAAGTTGAAAATCTATTAAAGAAATTTGGAAAATTAGAATCCAACAGGTTTTCCTAGTTTTTCCAGTCACTTGAATTTCTTCCATTGCTTTTTAATATCTTCTTGGTTATACTTGATTTTTTTTTCTTGGGTGACATTTCGTGGCTAAAACAAAGTAATCATTATTTGAAGTTAAGTAAGTATTCTAAAATAAAATCTTCCATAGAAAAGGTAAACATGAAAGGTTCACTCTTTACACCCTGAACAAGTACTTACTATATTGAAAAAAAAATCAAGTCAATTTTAGCAGAACGCCTAAAATATACAATGTCTGGTCAACTCCATGAACACTATGAATGTACCTATCCCAAACCACTGGTCAACTACTGGAATATGTTAATTAAAATCGTCAATTTTGTATTGTTCATCAATATAATCAAAGGGAATTGTTGAAAGATCAATAATAATGACAAAAAACGCAAGTTTAAGAAATAACCAGTAGTAAACCATATGGTCAACTATAGGCAACCTATACAACATGCGTTCCAGTAGTTAACCAGTCTCAGAAACCTATTAAAAACAAAAAAATTGTTCAAATTTATATCTGCAATCATTACACTGATAAATATATTAACTATATTTCTCAAAACATTTACAATTTACTTAAAAAATACTACATTTTAAATGGATTGAACTTTACCTTTCATTGAGCGCTCCTTATAGCAATGGCGGCCATACGGCGAGTGAACAAGACACGTAGCCACAAAAATTAAAAAGAAAGCTATATTTTTTTATTAATTCACCTGAAATTCACAGTAGTAGATTCTCAAAGATGTAATAAGGTAACCTAGATTTAAAAAACCTATAGATACTGGCGCGAATTCTTAAAATGTTGACTTTTTGACGCAAATGGTCAACTACAGGCGACTGGTTTGGGACTGGTACGTCCACCCTACGTTAATAAAAGCGTTAAGGCGTTTATCGTTCATGCAAGTTGACGTTCGTAACACGTTAACTCGTTGACGAAATTAACTAGTTGATCAACTAGTTGACAAACGCAATTCAACGTTAACGTTTCGTTGACGGAAAAACCTTCAACGACCCATCACTAGTCCAGAAGGAGCGTACCAACGCGCGAGCATTTGGGTTCGAATTTCATTTGTCAGTAGAAAACATATAGTTGAACGCTCTGGAGTTCGCGCGTCAACTGGACGCAACAAGGAGTCTCTAGTATCTCGACTCGCGCGCAATACGCGCGAGTCGAGAGTCTGGCGAACTGCACGCGATTTACGCGCGTATTTTGAAATCGCGCGATGCTTGTGGACGCGATGTATTGGCGCCTCGTATCTCGTCAACGCGCGAAGGAATTCGCGTGAAACGTTTCGCGGCGAATTCGCCCCTTCTGGACTAGGTCTAAGAAATGTCTAATGGAAAAACCCAGCAAGACTTTGCCCACCCTGGGAATCGAACCCAGGATCCCACGCTCAGGAGTCGCACTTACGACCACGAGTCCAACGGGACAGGAAAAAAACTGTTAGCCAGGTATGCAGAAGCGATTTTTGATCGCGCACTAGTTTTTCAACTCTGCTTGTGGCTATAGCAATAACAACCGTGCGGGTCGACCCATGAAGTTAAGCTACGCTTGTCGCGGTTGGTCCGTGGATGGGTGACCATCTTTACATAACAAAGAGTCCTTCAAGCCTTGGAATAAACGTTGAGCCGTTGATCCTGGCTGTCATTCGTGGATCTTTGACAGTCGTTACGGGTCTTTAGACAGAAGCCCGAAAATCTGACAACCACTGTTACCAAGGGGTAAATAGCATAAAAGTCCTCCAAACCGAATTTCGGCCATGGCGACCAGTCTCAGCGGAGACTAGCCTTCGGCGCGGGAGTTATTATAGTGCACAAGTGTGTGCGCAGACACAGATGCACTCTTTTTTCCCTTTCTGTTACTGACGGATAAGGCGGCAATCCGACACGACCGGAGAGAGTTCAGACGCAGGACCAACGACTTAACGTGCCTTCCGAGGCATGGAGAAGTCTCGGGGTATCACACCGTCAACTTCCTAACTCCGGGCTGTGAGTAATAAACACGCGGGTCGCGAGTAGAACCTTGTAAATTAATAAAAAAAAAACGAAATAATTTACTCCATATACATTTAATTATCAACCAAAATTAAACTGTATGTACACTCGCTATTTACATCAATTTATACATATTATTGCAATCGCACCCTATGTTATAGAGAATTACATATACGTAAGTACAGCATTTATCAGAAAGGTTGTGGTATAGACCATCAAGCCATCAAGCTGAGCTACTTTCTCCAAGAGACCAAGATTGTGGTCGCGAAAAAAATGTCAACTGTCCCATTGAAAACTTCAACACCTACTCGACGGAGGAAGTGGTGAAGGGCGGGCGTTTTTGGGGACCGTCTTATACATAAGACGGTCCCCGGCCCCGGCTGAGAATTAGGACTTTTTAATAACCATCTGAATAATTTTGAAGGATATTTTTGCTAATCCATTGCTTCATAAGTTCGAAAAACTTATCTACTCAACACGTAAATAACGCAATGAATGTTGTTGAACTGTCAAAATGAAACCGATTCCGATTGATAATGTGTTACGCAATTGCCCCGCTGCGCTGGTTTGAATAAAAATGACTTTTGATTTTGACCCAAATGTAAGGGAGCGCTATTTTTTCGCGATTACCATGTTGGTACCATGGAGAAGGTTGTTGAATTTCTGTAGCAGACCTTTCTGATACTTGTTGTAGAACAATTCTGAAAGTAACCTGCCCTTAAAGATCAAAAATCAATTTGGAAACCATTACCAAAACACAATTAGGTACCTACCTACCGATACATTTGGAAACATTGAATTTCCTTCGATTGAAAATTGGCGTTCTGATTTTAGTATTGACAAAAACACTGTGGCACTTCTTGTCTTTATTCAATGCGGGGACTCGCATTTGGCGTAGGTATTTGTACAAATATTCATGTTATTTATTTTAACACAAAATTATATATTTAATATAATTGCAATAGGGTATATTTTTATTGACCAAATAACGCAAATTTGTACTACTACTAAAGTAGATGCTATTGTTTTGTAGCCAATATTTTGGGTTTAAAACAAACTATTAAAAAAAAAAAACTGGATAACTAGCATAACTAAACAAAGGATGATGCCACGAATTGTATGAAAGCTGTAAAAGTAGAGTAGTTAAAATATTAAGGAATAATGCAGCAAAACATAGAAAATATTCCAAACGGATATCCACCTTTTATGTCGTTGATATTTTGGATGACGGTAGATAGAAACGTCAAAGTTGTTTGTTCACGACTATAAAAGGGGGAGCTCCGAGTAGCGGGGATCTAATTCTGATCCAGCCTGTCCCTTGCTGCCCTCCCCCAGCGACGCCCTAAGCCGAGGTCCGTACCCCACAGGGGGTGTCCTTAGCGTGTAGTCGCTTAGTATAGTAAGTTTTTAAGCCCTGGCTGGAGGCCTTAATTTTGAGGCATCCACTGGCCAGCCCGGTTAAGCAGACGACAACCTCATAGGTTGAACTGCGAGATGCCATTATCAAAAAAAAAAAAAAATGGCGGGCATCATTGTTGTTCGAGACATCGACCAGAACGAAGCTCCGGCCTACAGTCAGTTGATTAGTACTAGTGACGTTATTATCTGGAATAGATCGACCAGATTTCATGTAAGTTAATTGATATTATTATTAACTTGAATATGTCATGTAAGTTAATTGATATTATTCACGTCCACAGCTGGACATAGGCCTCCCCTAAGCACCTCCACTTCGACCGGTTCTGTGCTTCTCGCATCCATTGAGTTCCTACGGCCTTCACAAGGTTGTCAACGAGGTTATAACACGGTTATTGGAGGGACCAAAATGGGCATCATCCTTTCACAACTCACAAATGTTTCACATCAGATCTGGAAATGGTGCTTATTGCTCTCCGTTGTTCGAGGGTGTAATTCCAGAAGCCCAAAGCTATGGTTTCCAATAAGAGCGATGGCCGCCATATTGTGTCCGCAATTTAATGGCGAATGACGTCACTAAAACGTTATTTATGAAATAGTGTTTTCCTCGAGAGCGTTTTTACCCGACTGCGGCAAAGCCCAAAAGTAGGGTTATGTGTTTGACCTGTATGTATGTATGTCCGTTTCTTTGTTCCCTCGTAACTCCGTAAACGTATGAACAGATTTGGATAAATATACGTCTTTAGATTTGTCTTGGTGGCGCGAGTGTCACAGGCTACATGAAAATCAAAAATAAAGTAAAATGGCGGATTTGGGGTGCCATATTGTGCAGTTCGAATTTTTCTTTTCTTCTAATACCATCGAGTGGGATATCAAAATGAAGGGTTTTAAAAGGTGATTTCAAAAATATATACTTACAACTTATACGGTTAAAAGTAATTCGAAGTAACAAAACGTAAAAAACGAAATAAAAATTAAAATAAAATCCTTCACATTTGTAAAACAAAAAGCTGGAAATATAAAAAAGGATTTTTAGCTTTTCAGTCTTAAGTTTTTTACCGCAGTCGGGTTTTTTAGTTTTTTTAATTGCTTTTTTTTTATTTGACGACATATTTTATTTTTACATCCGTTAGTGTGACCGTTCACCGCTTTCATAGGAAACCAAAGCTTTTCCTGAGGCTACCCGTACACTGACCCATTGCTGCAGCCACTTTTCAACGATAACCACTATTTATACATCTTGTACCAGCTAACCGCTTTCGTGTAGCCGGTGGCAATTACTCGCTAAATGAATCACAGAATACCAGAGGGGCAACTTTCGCTATTTTAATCTGTCAAGCTCCGCTAATGAGTCACAATTGATTTTCTATTGTTTCGTCGCCAACGGGCGACGCGCGCTGCTTGACCGGTTAAGAACGTTCAGTCTGAAAGCTAATTCCCGTAACTAAAACAGTCAATGTCAAAAACTTGTAAAAAATGTAGGGAAATTACAGGTATTTTTGACATAATTGATACTGAGATCAGACTGTAAACGTTCTTTAAATTACGAGGTCGAGAATTACCCCCTTATTCATAAAACTTATCAAACCTATTTTAGTTAAAATGGGGTTTGTCTCTTTCTTACACACAGAAATGACAACGTGACAGATAAAGACAAACGTTCTATAAACCTATTTTAGCTAAAATAGAGATAAAATAGGATTATGAATAAGGGGGTTAGCCTTCATTAGTTCGTGGCCCCTGGCGGTGGTCGCGAGTGGGTCATGTGCGAGTGCCCTTATTTTTAGCCTCGAGGCTTTTCTTAACTATATCCATAAGCTTTGGCAGTTAAGAGGCTTACTAGACCTCAGTGTCCTTGAAAAACGCATGCACACATATGCAGAATCGACGCAAACGCCATCTAACGACGACGCCCATCACAATTATGACATAAAGCATACATGAGATTTAGAAGTAACGGTTTTGTGAGATTACGCCCTAGTATTCTAATAGATGGCGCGGAAACGATGTGCAAATAAGTTAAAGATCTAACAAACAAATTATGTAGTTATGTGTGACAACATAATAAATTTTATTCGTTTTGAGTGTGACTTGAAAAACTTAAGGATGTGGGTGATTTTGAAATAAAACTGATTCAATGAAATTTAAAACATTTTTAACCGACTTCAAAAACGGAGGTTGTGTATTCGACCCGTATGTATGTACCTATGTAATGTATGTATGTGTGTATGTTTGTATATACATATATTTGTAGATTTTCTAAAAAACTGATGAACCAATTTTGATCATTCTTTCACTAATGTGATCTACCTACATACTTCCAGGAAGGTTTTAGTATATAATACATTAGGTAATTATTCTTATGTAGTATGTCCGAAGTTAATATGCATAAATGTACTGCATCTCCGGCATTTCTATGCGAATTTTGATGATTCTTCAATGCACTAGTGTTAATTGAATTTTTGTGAGGTAAGTAGGTACAATTAGAAAGAAAAAAAAACAACCGACTTCAAAAAAAGCACTACAGCGTGATAAATAACTATAATTTCGGAAGTCGGTGTCAAAAAACGAAAATGCGGAACCAGCGACACCGACTTCCGAAATAAAAGTTATCACTGCAGTGTTTTTTTTCTAAAACTATGAATTTTGGAAACATCTAAGAAAGTGCAGTCATTTCGAATAAGCTAAGTATTTTCGACTTCACGTACAACTGTCACAGTGGCGTATGTGGACGACGTGTAGATTTGTATTCGAGAGTCCCCGGGTTCGATTCCCAAGGTTACGAAATCGAATTTTCTATTTAAATGTCATTTTGAATTTTTAAATATATCTATTAAATATTTTTATAAATAACTAAAAAAAGTCTGCAGGAGAAAGAAAGTCGAAAATATCAACACGGAAGTTAGGTATTTCTAATGCGCAAGTACCTACACGTTATCTAAGCTATTACAAAAATAAAAAAAATTCTGACCTAATGTTTTTATTAACCGACCGCGACTTATTGATAATGGGCATAATGAAATAGGTAACAGATTCATCTGAAAATTGCGATGAAAATGATCAAAAGCAAGAAATTAGATTTAAAATTGATTTTGTTTATAATAAAAAGGAATCATAGTTATATATGAATGTTAGGTACCTAATCTTTGAGGCCGTTTACACATTATGCCGCAGCTGCAGCGGCACCGCCGTCGCTGCATCAGTCACCCTTGGATTTGTATGAACACACGGCGCCGCGGCGGCGCGCCGCAAGGGCTCATACAAATCCAAGAGAAACCAATACAGCGGCATCGCCACAGAATATAATAGTATGGCACCGCGGGCGGCGCACAGTGGTCTGAAAATCGAGCTCCATACTCATAGAAACTTAAAGTTCGGAAATAAAAAAACAAAAATTGTAATGGGTCTAGTATACCTCCCTTTACGTAATATTAACGTATGGATGGTATCAGTCGCTCCACGCGTGAGAAAAAAAAGATTTTTATTTTTTTTGTATGGGAGAAAACACTTAATGTACATTTTTTTGAAACTGAATGGAACTGATAGGCTGGAGCTCGCACGAGCTATTGTACGATACACGGCCATCAAGATGACATACAATTTATGCACCGTTCGGCGCCGCTTTGCACGTAGCAAATTTTTGAAATTTTGAATTTTCGATACGTGATTTTTCAAATCTTTGACGAGGTTAAATTAACTTGCCGATCGATTTACTTATACTATCGTTAGTTGTAGCCTGCTTATGACCTTTGTGATGACAACAATTAAAAATTATATTGATTATATACGTTTTTTTTTTTATTTCATTCCAAGAACTAACTCATTTAATCACCGTGATTATGGTTGAGTTATAATTATATACTAATGACATGAGCATCAACCAGCTCTAGCAGGGCCAAATGGGCCCTAGTCACAATAAAATTCTATTGTCTGTAATATTAAAGTCTGTAAAACCTAATTAAAGAATAGCGAACGATAATGAGGGTAGTTGTATAAAAACAGGACGTTTGAGCTTACTTTTATCAGTAGCTCTCAGTACTTGTGCGCGCTAACTTATTACGTTATTTTTTTTATTGTGCTGTGATGGAAGGTTGTGATACCAATTTGGACATTGTCATGTTTGTGTCAAACAACAATTGTTTTTCACAGCCCAATGTTTTATTTGAAGTTTTTGAGAATACTATTGATTTGTCAGAAAATGAAAAGAGGGTATTGAAACAATTCTGTCAGACTTATGTTTGTTCGTTGAGGAACAAATGGATCTCGTGTAATCTCACGAGACGTACATACATAACAAAGTATGAGACATGGCTGCAAGAGAACATAAAATGGCCTGAGATCATGAAAGGAAAGATGACCCCTTATTTAGTGTCAGTAGAGCAGCAAACCCGTTCCAGTTTTGACTTTGTTTTAAATGAGGGTGCATCAACATCCTACACACCGGAGACGTGCAGTGTTGGAACATCAACATCAGTTGTGAGGCCGAGAAAACCATTTAAAGAGCTAAGCCCGCTACAGAAGAGAAGGAGAGCGGAAGACCTCCTAACGTATAGCACTGAAAGCCTTGCTCATGCAACCGGTTTGAAAGCACATGACAAGAATATAGCAGATATCGTTAAACTAGTCTCGGAGCAAAGAGGCTACAAGGATAAATAAATTGTTAAAGCCCAAGGAAACTGTGCCTATATATTCCGCTGATAAAGCTTTATTTATTTTGACCTCATTGAAGCTTTCGAAGTGGCAGTATATAACATTAAGATCTTGTGCAAAAGAAGAAGGAGTACCACTGTGTCCTTCTTATACTGCCATCCTTGAGGCGAAGAAGGACTGCTGCCCTCCAAAAGTTACCATTGTACATCACGGAAGGAGAGGTAAAAGTAAAGCTAAATTTTGGATAAAACTGTGCAAAGCTTGGAAAATTCCTACGTGTGGAACCTTCGCTGGATGGCAAAGAGTTAACAATTATATGCAAGTATGGCTTTGATGGTGCTTCAGGGCAAAGTTTGTATAAGCAAACTATGGCAGACGAAGACGATTCCAGTATGTTTATGTGTTCTTTTGTGCCTCTGCGCTTAGTTTGTGGCGAAGAAAAGGTATGGGAGAATCCAAAGCCATCTTCCACAATGTTCTGCTGACCAATTTATTTTAAGTTTTCAAACGAAAACAAGTTGAACATCGTGGAAGAACAGGCTCTGATTGAGGCTCAGATTGAAGCAGTATCTAATTATAACTCAACCATAATCACGGTTGTAGAATCCTGTTGATTCCGTACTTATGTTAAACATATCACTTCACTGGCTCACTACCACACCAAGCGCCATCGTATATAGCCTGCTTCACTTTGTCTGTTTCCCGCCATTCCTCGTAACTGACAGATGACATAACATAACTGACAGCAGCTACCCCGCTTGTGTGAATGAGACAGTGTTTACATATCTATTTAATAGATACACTACAACGGTGATTAAATGAGTTAAGTAGTTCTTGGAATGAAATTAAAAAAAAACGTATAGGTACTTATAATCAACATAATTTTTAATTGTTGTCATCATAAAGGTCATAAGCAGGCTAAAAGTAACGATAGTATAAGTAAATCGATCAGCAAGTTCATTTATTCACGTCAAAGATTTGAAAAATCACATATCGAAAACACAAAATTTCAAAAATTTGCTACGTGCAAAGCGGCGCCCAACGGTCCATGAATTGTATGTCATCTTGATGGCCGTGTATGGTACAATAGCTCGTGTGAGCTCCAGCCTATCAGTTCCATTCAGTTTCAAAAAAATGTACATTAACCCCCTTATTCATAAAACTTATCAAACCTATTTTAGTTAAAATGGGGTTTGTCTCTTTCTTACACACAGAAATGACAACGTGACAGATAAAGACAAACGTTCTATAAACCTATTTTAGCTAAAATAGAGATAAAATAGGATTATGAATAAGGGGGTTAGTGTTTTCTCCCATACAAAAAAAAACAAAAAACTTTTTTTTCTCACGCGTGGAGCGACTGATACCATCCATACGTTAATATTACGTAAAGGGAGGTATACTAGACCCATTACAATTTTTGTTTTTTTATTTCCGTACTTTAAGTTTCTATGAGTATGGAGCTCGATTTTCAGACCACTGTGCGGCGGCGAGTTTTGATAGATCTTATCAAAACTCGTCGCCGCGCCGCACCGCCGGCGCCGTGTGTTCATACAAATCCAAGGGTGACTGATGCAGCGGCGCCGCGGCGGCGGCGATGCCGCTGCAGCTTCGGCATGATGTGTAAACGGCCTCAAGGATTAGGTACTCGTACCTAACATTCATACATAATTATTATGATTTCTATTTATTATAAACACAATCAATAAAAATTAAACTCTTGCTTGTGATAATTTTCATCGCAATTTTCGGATGAATCTGTGATTTCTTTATGCATATTATCAATAAGTCGCGGTCTGTTAATAAATTTAGGTTTTTTTTATTGTTACAATGGCATAGAAAACGTGTAGGTACTTACGCATTAGAAGTAACTTCCGTGTTGATATTTTCGACTTTCTTTCTCCTGTGAAAGATAATTACATTGTAGACGTTTTTTTAGTTATTTATAAAAATATATTTAAAAATTCAAAATACATTTAAATAAAATTAAATCGATTTCGTATCACTGGGAATCGAACCCGGGGACCCTTGAACACGAGCCTGCGCGTCGTCTACATAAGCCAATGTAACGATTGCGTATCTCGTCGAAAAAACTGAGCTTATGCGTAATAAGTGCATTTTCTTAAACTACCAAAATTCATAGCGAAAAAAAATATTCAGTAATAATAAAATGCTCTTACTTTTTAATTTCGTTCATATGTTCGGCGTTTGTTTTATATGAACGTTTTGTAGTCCTCCTAAGGGAATGTTTCACTTTATTTCCCATATTTACAAATGATATAATTGATAGCAAATTATTACGCTATTTTAACTTAAAAGTATTTTATATTTACATGAAATAAAAATATTTACAGAAAGAAGATATGCAAATAGTAATAATAAACAATGAATGTATGTAGGTACAAATAAATAATGCGGCGAAAAGAGCGACGCGTCCGTATAGTATCAGGCCTCGGCCGGCATTATTGCTACACGCACGGGGGTTTACCGTTTACGTACACATGCGCACTTATTATGTTCGGAACTATGAATATTATGCTATTTACAATAAAACTATTGTTTGAACTAAAAAAATAAAACACTATTATTTTAGTATGTTGCTTGTAGAATGATCTGACAAAAAATCAGAATGATTGTATGTATATTAGTATGGTTTCTATTGTAAAAAGAGTTTTTAGAGGTATCTTCATGATTTTTTTCTATCGTACCAAATTAGTTGTATTATGTTTTCAAAACACTATCTATCTAAAAATTCAAAATACATTTAAATAAAATTTAAAAAGAAAGTACGATTTCGTAATCTTGAGAATCGAACCCGGGGACTCTCGAATACAAATCTACACGTCGTCCACATACGTCACTGTGACAGTTGTACGTGAAGTCGAAAATACCGACTGCACTTTCTTAGATGTTTCCAAAATTCATAGTTTTATTGCAAAAATAAAAATATTCAGTTAAAAATAAAATGCTCATACTTTTTACTTTCGTTCATATTATGTTCGGCTTTTGTTTTATATGAACGTTTTGTAGTCCTCCTAACGGAATGTTTCACTATATTTCCCATTTATTTACAAATTATTACCCTATTTTAACTTTGTTAGGTTACGCGGACCACTGCCGGTAGACACAAGTGAAACGCCCGGGAGTTGGGACTCGCCGTACAATAGATGGCGCGCGCCTTGCACCCATACATAACAAACTTAAAAGTATTTTATATTTACACGAAATAAAAATATTTACGGAAAGAAGATAATGCAAATAATAATAAACAATGAATTTACAAATAAAACTTAACAAAAACATAACAATTTTGACGGAAATAGTGCGGCGAAAAGAGCGACACGTCCGTATAGCATCAGGCCTCGGCCGGCAGTGTCGCTACACGGGCGTTCACGCACACATGCTCACTTTTTATGTTCGGAACTATGAATATTCGATTTACAAAAAAACTATTGTTTTAAATAAAAAAATAAAACACTATCATTTTAGTATGTTACTTGTAGAATAATCTGACAAAAAATCAGAATGATTGTATGTATATTAGTATGGTTTTTATTGTAAAAAGAAAGTTTTTTAGAGGTATGTTCATGATTTTTTTCTATCGTACCAAATTAGTTGTATTGTGTTTTCAAAACACTATCTATCTAGCATATATCCTGAAGAATATCATATATTTTTCTGATTTTGTTTACTGTAGGCGATCATATACTTTTATTGTTTCGAAAACTACCGTTTTTTTGCGTTTAGGTCCTGTAAGCGCCTTAAATAAAGGTAAACAAAAAACCACGAGACTTAGTTAACCGACTAAACGTAATAGTATTATTATATATTTATAAAAGTATTCTTCAATATAGCAAAGTTATAATTCATTAAAAAAAAGTTGTTAAATTGAAGAGTACAACTGTGACGTAGCATGACAACTGAATAGACTGGTATTACGTTTAGTCGGTTTGGTAAACAAAAAAACCACGTGACTTAGTTAATCACGTGGTTTTTTTGCTTACCTTTACTTAACTACCTAAACCTATGGAGTATAACTATCTAAAAATAACGTTATCACAAACAAAATTTAATTCATAATCATCATAATTAGTCTATAATGTTCCCACTGCTGGGACACAGGCCTCCTCTCTGTGAGAGGGAGTGGGTCGTAATCCACCACGCGAGCCCAGTGCGGGTTGGTAAATGTCGCACGTCTTCGAATTTTTGGTTCTAGGACATGCCGGTTTCCTCACGATGTTTTCCTTCACCGTTTTGAGAGCAGTGATGATGAAATAATTTACACAAAGTAAAGCGCCTGTTTGGGTACGAACCTACGACCTACAACTCGTAAATTGCTGCCGATACCATTGGGCCACCACTACTTCTCAAATTTAGTTATTTACATTAAGAGGGCGCCGACCGCACAGTGGCGCCCTCATCGTTTTTTTTTGGTTATTTCTTTTATTTTAGAAGGAAAGTGGCCATTATTATCCGTTTTAGTGATTATAATAAAACTAAACAATGTAAAACTACCGTTTGTAATATTAACGTATAATCTTGTGGAGCACAACTTAACGTGCTTATTTTCTGCATTTTCATTCTAAAATAAAAGAAATAACCAAACAAACGATGAGGGCGCCACTGTGTGGTCGGCGCCCTCTTAAATATTACATACATTTAGCTACATAAACACCGTTTGACAAGCGTATGCAGGCTGGCAGAGACTTCGACTCACGACCTGTTACCATGGATCCAGTACATGGTTCTGAACCCCTGCTTTTTGGACGATAATAAAAAAAAAACATGAAATAATTTACACAAAGTGCCTACTTGGGTTCGGACCCACGACTTACAAGTCGTAAGTCGCAGTCATTACCACTGGGCCACCACTGCTCATCGTCCATATATTTAGACAGTCGTTATCACAGATATAGATATACCTAGATAACGCAAGAGCACCTACTTCGCGTGCCAAAAATCGCACCAGTTTATGATCGAAAATCATAAGCCGCCAGTTTCGCGCTCAGTCCTGCGTACTGCTGGCTGGGTGAGCGTGAGCGAGAGAGCGCGAGCTTGTGACGTCATAGTAGGTAGTCAAAAAGCGGCACGCTTAGTTTTCATACAGTTCGTGATACTTGCGTTATCTAGGTATATCTATATCTGTGGTCGTTATTGTAAGCCAAAGCTTTAATGAATTGATAGCTATCTAAATAAATTAAATTAACAACTAAATCAAGAATAATTTACTTACGTATTTTAACAATAAAACTATTTTTTTATCTAATAAACAGGGTTGTTGTAGAACTGCTGTGCGATCAAAATATGAATAGAACAATTCAAATTCGGTCCCTATTCTTATTTTAAAGTCACACAGTAAAGGCATGGGCTCATAGTTAAATCCTAACTAATATTATAAATGCAAAAGTAAGTTTGTTTGTTACCTCATGCCTAAAACACTCAACCGATCATCCTGAAATTTTGCATATACGTCGCCAGGTGTACAAAAACGGACATAAGGTACCTTTCATCCCGAAAAAAAAGTGCTGTTGTGTGACAAAGTTCAATAGACACGTGGCGCCATGTATTATCATAATAACGTTATTGTTGTTTTCCTCGGGAACAGAACTTTTTTCGGGTTGAAAGGTACCCTATGTCCGGTTTTGTACACCTGGCAACGTATATGCAAAATTTCAGGATGATCGGTTCAGTGGTTTAGCCGTGAAAAGGTAACAATCAAACAAATTTACTTTCGCATTTATAATATTAAGTTAAGAAGTTAGTATTCTGAGGCGGTGCGAGGTTCGCCCGGTCAGCTAGTAATATTGCATTGAACAGGGTTTTGACAAATAACTATGTCTTAAAATAACTTTCTCAAGGGGGAGGTGCTAAGGAAGCCCGCGAATTTCAAAGGACATCATCATTCATTTCGTACCAAAAATTTAAAATGCCGGCTAGAAAGAAAGAGTACTGCTGTCTCATGTAAATAACCTCTTGAGCAATTTTTACTATTAAGACGAAAGTCTACGACTAACCCTCCAGCTGCTATTTGAGATTGAAAATGTAATAACAAGTTAACCTTTTAATCGCCAGACCACAGATTGCAAAACTTCATATCAGGTGCTGTGACCCCAGCGCCCGAAAAAAAAACTCCTGATAGAATACAGCGTAATTAAATAAAAAAGCAGATTAAACGAGCTGTGGTATTTGGTCGTAAATATACGACCTTGGCGAAATGGACACGAAAATATTTGTCGGATTACACCGGCGTAAGCGGTCAAAAGGTTAAATAAAAAAAATATTAAGCATTTTCAAAGTACTATACACTCTTAATATACACTCTTCAACCCGTTTGTATTGATATACCCTTTCTGTAACACCCTGTATACATACCTACATCTGAATATGAGTATTTTACATGAGGCTGTCTTTTGAATCGTAATAGGTAGACACTTCAAATTTTCAAAGAGTGTGTGTATTGCCACTATAACAACAAATAATAAAAATAAAATAAAGTTGAAAAGTAAAGGGGGTCCCCATACAAGAAACTTTTTGACGTGATAACGTCTTATAAATCGATGAACGCCGGCTGCACGCATGAAAAAGCATGAATCATTGTCACGTTCCGCCTGAGCCGAGCATGCAAGCGACAGCGCGGAACAAGCGATAGAGAGGCACGATCGGCCTATCTATCTGATGTTTTCTTATGAAGTTATCACGTAAAATTATCGTCCGTAAACCGACTTTGCAGACAACCAATTTTTAACTAATGTATTTTGGAATATATTTGTAAAAGTGCTCAGTACTGCACATCCCTACCCTATTTCAAGTTAAACAAATATCAACTTTATTTCAATGGTAATTAAGTTGATTTCAGAGTGACTAGCACTATTGAAAAAGTTATAAAAATGTTTGAATTTGTAGCGTAAACTGAACTTATTGTGTAGGAATTAAAGTTATTTTTCAATTAATTCATATTTGTTTGAACGCAGATTAGTGTTAAATATTTTACGGTGGTACGGAACCAAGGTTAATTTTGCATTAAAAACTTTACGTTCGTCGTAATAAAGTTCAACATAGAGTAACTGGCTCGAAGGTTTACGCTAGCTCTAAATTTAGAACTCGTTTTGCAATAAGACCAGTCCAGCCCGCACTTGGCCGCTTTTTTGCCAACCCTTCACGACACTTTCATACAGCTATAACAAATGTTCGTAGCACTGCTGTATTGCATTGATTAAGACTATATTAATTACTTTATATCTTCAGAAGGCCTTCTTGCTCCGCTGCGGTAGAATGGAGTCTTTAGCGAAACTAAAGAATGAGAGGAGACTGTATCTCTTCGATTTTCTAGACAGGTAGTCCGTTAGGACGTTGCTGTCACCTGGAAAAATAAATTACATAAGAAAATTAATTGATGGAATTTAAAGTTAAACAAATATCAACCTTATTTCAATGGTGATTAAGTTGATTTCAGAATGACTAGTATTATTGAAAAAGTTATAAAAATGTTTGAAGTTGTAGCGTAAACTGGACTTTATTGTGTAGGAACTAAAGTTATTTTTCCATTAATTCATATTTGTTTTCATTTTTGGCAATTGTATCGTGACCGCAGCTTTGAATAGAATACTCTTTATTATTATGTGTACCTTATAAATTACAGACATAAATATAGAAATTTTACAAAGGGTGTCACAATGGGCGGTCTTATCGCTAAGAGCGATCTTTTAAAGACAACCTTTGGATGGATTAAAGAGGGAGGAGAGATAAATACTATAGGTAGTATGTGGTGTGGTTCCGTATCCGTTCGTATCCTTTCCTATCCGATGCGGTGCGAGCCGTTTGGTGGAAATCATCCTTAACACGTAGGCAGTGGTATATTTCAAGCAGTTCTGTTACATACAAACATGATTTTGCAGATGTAAATAAACGAATCAAAGTATCTTACCTAACAACAGTGGCTGCTTTTCCCCAGTAGTGGGCAACACGTAGTCGTTCGCCGATAGAGACACGAACAGCGCGAAGGGCACCACCCAAAGGCACAACGTGAAGTATGCTAACACCTGCAATTTTAATAATAGGTATGTTGCAGTCAACTGTTTAAGGCGCTACCTTGAAAATCTCGAGAAGTTCCTCAAGGAAGAGTACTGGCCGAAGGGTGTTGTGTACCGCCGGTTTCGTGGCCGGCTACATGACACCAGTCAGCGAAACACGACGCAGACACTTTGTGTTTAGTTAGTTTTTTAGTGTAATTATAATGTTGTATGTATTTATAGTATTGTTAAGTTATATTAATATTGTATTTTATGTGTTTTATATGGGCCTTGATGCCTGAAATAAATGGATAAATAAATAAATAAAATCCTCGAAAACCTACTAAGCGAGCGAAAGTGATGCAATTACTTTTGAAACGCAAAAGAAGAATGATGAATGAAACGACGTATATGCCAATATTTACCTACTCCTTTTTTATTAAGAAAATAAATGAATTGAATTTAAAACTACTTTGAGAAAACTTTGATATGATAATTATCTGTTTTAAAGTAAATTCCATTGAATAACTCTTAAGCGTTAAAAAAATGGATATAACTGCAATTTTTTTGTATCGAGAAAAAATCATTGAATCGTGTATTCCTTCACATGATACTAGACCAGTCAAATAAAAAAGTAATAAAAAAATATTAATTGTACTACAAAAAGAAATTAATTCAAAATTATGAAATAACTTTAATTTCGGAAGTCAGTGTCTTGGGATCTGTATTTTAGTTTTACCCTGTTATTCATAATCCTATTTTATCTCTATTTTAGCTAAAATAGGTTTATAGAACGTTTGTCTTTATCTGTCACGTTGTCATTTCTGTGTGTAAGAAAGAGACAAACCCCATTTTAACTAAAATAGGTTTGATAAGTTTTATGAATAAGGGGGTTAGTTTTTTGCCACCGACTCTTTCTTTCCGAACAACGAACGAAGTACAGATACAAAATACCAACAAACCTCCGAGAAATTATAGAACACGCTTCCAAAGAACTTGAAAGCCAAGTAATGGTGCAGTACCAGGGTCAGGATAGCCGTTATAAAGGTAATACTGGTGACCCTGACCACTGGGAAGTCTCGGAGCAGTAGACCGTGCAGCGCCTGCTGCAGGAGGCCTAAGGCATTCAGGTGCAAAGGTATGTCTTCGAAGATTTGAAGGCCTATGTGGATACAGGCTGTGGTCTGGAAGAGAAGGTGTTTTTGGTAAGTTCATGATTAGCTTTATTAGGGTAACATGCCGAAGGATACCTCGCTCCGATACATCGCGGGCTGCTAGGGGTTTACGTCGATGCCTGGAATGTGCGCGCATGCATTTGTTTTAAACTGCAATTGCGAGGTGAACCTGTTCAGGTGGAGATTCATACACGACTCCGCCTTGGAGTGTAAATGTGGTGCTGTTCCACAAACGATGGGACTCTTAATATCGTGCCCTGCGTGTCCTGTCAGCTGCGCGTTACAGGAACTGAAGTAGCCGAATTCTGGGCCGAGTCCATTTAGATTGCCATCGACACGCTAAGAAGAAGAAGATCGCGAGGTATCGCAGTGAAGCATCTTCGGCATGTACCTAGTTACTCTTAGTTGGAAGTGCTGAAATGCAGGCGTTTTTGTAGTACGTCATATTGATTATAGTAAGATGACGCCTGGATTCTCTAGTGGGGTAAGCAGAGGTCTGTGGCGGCATCTACATCGCAACATGCAAACTATGCGTCACACTGACGTCACGCAAAATCCTGCATAGCGCAAGCAGAGTTTACCGCACAACTAGCATTTACACAACGTCCTGACATCAATAGTCGGGCAGTTGCCCATCAGACACAACACCCGTCTGGTCGGAGGATCCTTCCGTTTCTATGGAGGATGAGTGAACTTTACACCCTGTTCCTCATACCTCTAATAGGTCTATTGTCACCCATATTTCGTTTAAAGTTCCATGTAATAATGCTACGGCTACATTGTCACGACAAGTTAACGACAATTCGCGCGCTCTCTTTCGCAAAGCGACACGTCGCGTCGAGCGGTGTACTTACAACAGCGAGCGCCCGGCGTAGTGTCGTTCGCGCTATCACGATAATGTAGCCGTACCATTAGAGTAGAAAAGAAATCATCTTTCAGGTATGGCATTTATTGTACGAACATCAAAAATAAATGTTTTAAAAAGAAAACCTTCAAACCGGGAACAAAAGGCTTCGTTTTTAACCGACTTCTAAAAAAGGAGGAGGTTCTCAATTCGAATGTTTGTATTTTTTTTTTTTATGTTTGTTCGCGCATAACTCCGTCGTTTGCAAACCGATTTGAAAAATTATTTTTTTGTTGGAAAGGGTATACTTCCCAAATGGTCCCATGAAAATTTTATCGAAATCAGACAAGCGGTTTTTGAAAAATCAACAAAAATCTAAAAAAAAATTATCTACATTGTCTACATTAACGATCTTTTTGTTTACTTTTTTGTGGGGCCGGTAGGTACAACTAAAAAGTGATAAGTAAATAAAAAGTTTTTTACAAAAAAAACCACCGACTTCAAAAGAAACACTAAAGAGTGATAAATAACTTTAATTTTGGAAGTCGGTGTCAAAAAACGAAAATGCGGAATCAACGACACCGACTTCCGAAATTAAAGTTATTTATCACTCTGTAGTGTTTTTTTTGAAGTTGTTTGTTTTTTTTGTAAAAAAGTTTTTTTGTCTTAAATTAGGAAATATTTAAACTAATATTGTACTTACAATCACAGTCCATGTGATAATATATTTTGCCATAACTGTATATTCTTCTACTAGCTCTGCTAGATAGTATAGGCCAGCAGCTGCAAACATATCAATACATAGCATAATATAACACAAATAGTATACAACGACAATGACATAATCAGCGTATAATGTTCCCACTACTGGGACACAGGCCTCCTCAGGAAGGGGGCCTTAAACCACCATGCGGACCCAGTGCGGGTTGGTAGATTTATTATTTATTTATTTATTTATTTACTAGCAGAGCCCTGCGGTTTCACCCGCATAAGTTTCGATCCCGTGGGAATATCGGGATAAAAACTATCCTATGTCCTTTTCCGGGACTCAAACTATCTCTATACCAAATTTCATCTAAATCGGTTCAGTGGTTTAGGCGTGAAGAGGTAACAAACATTTAAACACACACACACACACACACACACACACACACACACACTCACACACACTCACAAACTTTCGCCTTTATAGTATTAGTGTGATTTATTAAGTCTTGACCCCATGGAAATATTGGGATTAAAAGTATCCTATGTCCTTTTCTGGGACTCAAACTATCTATACCATCTAAATCGGTTCAGCGGTTTAAGCGTGAAGAGGTAACAGACAGACAGACACACTTTCGCATTTATAATATTAGTACAGATTTATTTATTTATTCAGTAGTACACATACATTTAATACATTTAAGTTGGTGCCAATATAAATAAACTCATTAGAGTTTTTAAGATGTCACATGTCTTCGAATTTTTGGTTCTAGGTTCGCTCATGATGTTTTTCTGTATTACCGCTTAGTCCTTCTAAATTACACAATGAATATTGATGCGGTTCTCATCATCATTTAGAGAATTAATTCTGGATGATTTATGTCTACAGGGTGAAATTGAATTCATGGGCATCCTTTTAAGGGGTCATTGTAATCATCATTATGAACAACTTTTACTATGGGACCAAACCTGAAATCGCGAAAAAAAATCAGCTCTTCCCTACATTTTGACGAGTTATGTGAACATAAATGCAAGGAACAGCTTATTTTTTTTTTGCGAGTTTAGGTTTAGTCCCATAGTAAAAGTTGTTCATAATGATGAGTACAATGACCCCTTAAAAGGATGCCCATGAATTTAATTTAGGTAATTATTCTTGCCACAGAAATATTGATTTTTTGACATGAACATCACATCAGTACATTGCATTATTAATTATTTCTGTAATTACGGCGATTAACTGGTTAAACCGATTATAGGCACTTTTGAATAAATTATCAAGAGGTCAGTCAGTCATAAATTAAGCTAGTTGGCCATTCCAAATATTAGTAGATTCCTATGGAGAAGAATGGGCAAGAAATTCCATCACTTGTAGAGGCTCTTTATTGCACTTGGCTATATTTACATAACATTTATTTATTTATTTAATACTTCAAGCACATAAATGTACAGAGGCGGACTTAATGCCATAGGCATTTTCTACCAGTCAACCTTTGGGTAATGCAGAGACAAACAGTGGTAGGTGCAATCATAAACATTGAGGAATAAATATTTTAAACACATACATACATTTTATTTTTACATTCCTACCCTGTTTGTTAAAATTATAAACCATCCCCTGTATATCTACTGTCTTTTTTGTTTTATTTAATTAAAACATTATTACTGACTCATCAAAGCTAAAAATAACTCTAGTCTAATAGGAACTAAATTTTATAAATAATTAATTTCGTTCTGCCAATTTTTTTTTTCTGGATTCATGCCAGAATTGCCTGTCTGCTGCAGTGTATGCCTTTAAGAGAATGTACTGGCAGTTATTTCTTTAATTATATGCTCCACGATAAATTTAGAAATGTTTTAATATTAAGTATCGGTCAAGGGACATTTAGAATTAATGAGGAATGATAAGGCGATAATCAGGCATAAATCTTGTATGCAATTCTTCCTTGCAAGAAAAAGTGTTTTATTACTTTGTTTTAACATTTAGACTATTAACTAGTGCATGCATCATCTCTTATATATGTTAGTTACAGAAAAGACAAACTATTAAGGCCTTAGGATAGCTTTTTAACACATAATTTGCAATTTTTCGAAAACACTAATTTAATTGCGTTTTTTACTTAAAAATGTATGTATGGCTTACCAATGGCCAGTGTGACGAATGTAGCTTGAACGGCTAGTGATAAAATACTTATAATGTAAAGGAAAAACATGTTTTTTAATTATATTTTGCCTTTGTTTTGAATTTTCTGAATAAATTTTGAGGTTATACGCGTTGTCATTACAATGTCAAATGTAATTAATGTCAATGTCCTCAGATAAAATGTCATTGTCAAAAAGGTGTTGTCATCGTAGGATTTATATTTCTACTTTTTTAATTTCATACTGCCAATTTTTTTTTCTGGATTCATGCCAGAATTGCCTGTCTCCTGGCTTGCCATCAGCAGCCTTGCCGTCCTTGAACCAGGAAGGGTAACTTTTTATATTTCTACTTAAGGTAAATACGTAGTTGTAGACCGCGAAATTCAATTTTTATTACGTTTTTAGTAATTTTCAGGTCAGTGTCAGATTGTAACTTCATCAAAATATGATTCACGACTATAACAGGTACGTATTTATAGAATTATAATCATTAGAATCATTAATACATCTTTCTAAGTTATATTTCTACCATAAAAACAAATCTTGTATGGAAAAGTGATTATGGTAGAAATCTAACTTAAAGAGATATATTAATGATTCTAATGACTATAATTATGTAAATACATATCTATTATAGTCGCGAATCATATTTTGATCAAGATACAACGTGACACTGACCTGCAAATTGCAAAAAACGTAAGAAAATTTGAATTTCGCGGTCTACCACTGAGTATCTTATAATGGAATAGAAGAATTCCTTGTTACATAAAAGATTAGTAAATGTTACTTTTATGTTTATCAAATTGTGCATTCAATTGGTTAAATATTTGAGCAATAATGGAAACAGAAAAGAAAACACAACTTTACTTGCAAATAGTTGATTTTAATGAAATTAATTACGATGGCATAAAATTAATCTTAAAACTAGATAAATTTACGTTTTGTCAGTCTAAGCAACATGGACTAGAGTCTCCGCGTACAAATCGCCATGTTCGTTCTCAGCTCTGCAGCCATAGTATCCAGTGTCTCCTTTCTTCGCGTTCTTGATGGTCAAGACTCCATCTTGGTATGTGGCTCTGTCACCAAGACTCTTAGAGTTGTATGTCCAAGAAACCTTGGGCTCAGGCAGGCCTGTAACTTGGCAAGGGAGCGATACATCTTCACCTTCCTTCACGTTGACTTGCTTTTCTGATTTCTTGGAGAGTTTTGGCGCACCTGTAAAAATGAATAAAATATCAGTAAAGTGGACAACAGTTAAACATTTGAGACGAAAACATGAGGAAATAGTCGTATTACTTAAGAGTATAGTAGGTGTAAGTGTATAGTAGGTTTAAAATAAGTGTGTGGGGAGGCCCCACAGGTGCAACGATGGCCAAGTGCTGCTGTGCCCTACAGGACTCGTAATTGTACCTTAGCTATACGCCATTGTAATAAACAATGGCATAAGTATACCGTTTGGGGCCCGTGGCAAATTCAAGGGATGGGGCCCTCTCTCAATGTAAAGAAGCTCAACCAACATTAGTTTTTTATTAGCACTTCTCCCGCGACTTCTTCCGCGCACATTTCATGTTTTCCCCTACAAAAACTTTAACACCTGACTGCTTCTGTCCTTATGTTAGGATTCTCCTGTGCTCATGGCCCTCTCGGGCCGGGGGCCCCCTCTAGCTGAGGGCCCGTGACATTTTGCCCCAATGCCACCCTATAGTTACGCCACTGGTAATAAACTATGGTTATGGAACGGAAATAAATATTTGAATATCTTTTCGTTACTAAAATCTCAGTTGAAAATGTTAGATACTCACTGACTACAGTCAACCTCATGGTATGAGTCTGCTTCGGTCCGACTTCGTTATCGACCACGCACTTGTATTCACCCTGGTCTTCCAGCAGCGTCTCCTTGATGAGCAGCCTCTTGCCACTGGTGCGGTTGTAGGCCGTTACCCTGTCTCCTGGCTTGCCATCAGCAGCCTTGCCGTCCTTGAACCAGGCAGGGTAACCTAGGGGGCTGTGGAAG
This sequence comes from Amphipoea oculea, assembly GCA_945859645.1. Classification (NCBI taxonomy): domain Eukaryota; kingdom Metazoa; phylum Arthropoda; class Insecta; order Lepidoptera; family Noctuidae; genus Amphipoea; species Amphipoea oculea. The sequence goes on along the minus strand of OX243891.1, from coordinate 4,901,717 downwards.
TAAATTGATGTGTATTATTGATGTTTTTGACTGTTGGCTTTAGTTGGATCTGTTTTGAATGAGAGTAAACAATAGGGGAGGTATATGACTGGCTTTGGAGCATTTATGTTTAAATAAATTACTGTCACTATCGTTTAGTTCGAAAGGTTTTTGAGCCTCGCGGTCTCGTCATATGTCGAATGCGTAATAGACTATCCCTGAAGTGATCGAGACTCAAACTTTTTACGGATGATTCTTGGTAATCTATTTTGACATCATTCAAAATTGACAGCTATCAAAATATAACAAGTAAACATATTGAAATCGCGAAAAACCCGAGCAATAATAATAAATACTGAATGCTTGAAGTAATTATGTCGATGCCAATTAAAAGAACATAAATAATGGCATAACATTTTACTGACATACTTGGAAAGGTATAAAAAAGTCGGTAAACTAAGTGCCTACTTAGTTTTGTTGCCGCAAGATTGTAAACCATATTGTGCTTAATTTCACGCAAAGACAAACAAGATGTCCGTTCTTATTAATCGCCAATATCCCGGTGCTACCACACGCAAAAGCTAAATGGCTCATGATGGTACTCCTTTAGTTTGGTTAATTTCAAAAATATTACAGTTAGCTACTATTATGATTTATATCGTTGTAATTATTGCTGTTTTAAATATTATAATAGAAACATTAAATTCTAGACTTGAAAATAACAATCATAGAGTTGAAAATAACTATTACTATTAATATAGACTATACTTATTTTTGTATTTTGCATTCTTTAGCCACACGCCTTAAGGGTGCACCTTAACTCGCGGGGATCGAACCCAGCCTATCGGCCTTACAACTACAATACCAACAAGCTATTTCCATATTATAGGTCAGCAGATAGACAGTCTCTCCATGTAAAATACCTGAAGGCCAATTCTCGTAATTTAAAACGTTCAAAATCTAGTCGCAGTCTCATCTCGGCGACAAACAAATGTCAAAAACTTCTCAAAATGTAGGTAAATTAGAAATATTTTTGACAGATTGAGACTGAGATCAGACTGTGAATGTTCTAAAAATTACGAGAATTGCCCCTCAGCATTCATGGTTGAACTGGAAACCGATCCCAACATACAATATGTTTAATAAATCCAGGGCTAATAACAGGCGCGGGAGACGCATGCGAGTGGGAAGGGGGGGCTTGCCTAGTGGCAGGCGCCGCGATTAACAAAACAATTTTTTAGTGTCCGCCAAGAAATATTGCGCACGGACGTATCGCGTTGTAGTTGGGAAAGGCGAGGCAGATGATGATGACTGATGACTGATGAGACATAGCCAACAGTGTTGCCACACTTTTGGCTACAAGTAAGAAAAAAATACCAAAAAGCACTTACGTTCCACCATAGATGCAGTAGATCATGGTAACATCACCAGCCTTCGCCATCATATCATTGCTCACGTACTGGGGCACCAGTTCTCCATTACTCGGGGTCTTATCCTGAACAAGAGTCTTCAAGAAATGCTCAGCAAGCACCACATCTTCACCAACAGCAGGAGTTTGGGCGAAGCAGACATATTTGAAGCTCGGACTGACATCTGCCTCAGTTACATTCGAGAACCAAAGGGTACCGTCAGGAGATAAAGTGATTCTACGGCTAAGGAAGGGCTCAATAATGGTAGGGTCAGAACGGAGTTGAGTCTTCCAAACTATCTGAGGTTTGGGGTAAGATTCTGGGATAGGACAGTCCAATTTAAAGGGTTTTCCTTCCACGGGAGTATGCTCCTGGGTTTTCACTTGCGGGACGTTGATGAAGGCCTTTTTAAGACTGATAAGGCGAGTGCTGGCAGTTCCTGCAGGGGTTTCCACAAAGCACTGGTATTTGCCCTCGTCCTGGGGTTGGGGGTTGAAGAACATGATGCTACCCTCTCCAGGGCGCTGGGCGATGTGCCCGGCTTTCTCCCAGTCGAAGGGCTGGCCGTTCTTGTGCCAGGAGTATCTGAAAGAATGGACAAAGTTATTTAAGTAAACTAATTTTTCAAGACATAGTGTCACCCTTGTTTTTTGTGAAGGAGTAAGCAAAGGAAGGATACGTTTAAGTTAATAAATGTACCTAACTTAGGGGGCTTACAGGCAGAACAGGACCTAAATGCAAAAAACGCAAGTTGTAGAAACAATAAACAAAATAAAAAAATATATGATATTCTTCAGGATATATGCTAGGTAGATAAGTGTGTTGAAAACATAATACAACTTATTTGGTACGATAGAAAAAAATCAAGAAGATACCTCTAAAAACTTTCTTTTTACAATAAAAACCATACTAATACACAAACAATCATTATGATTTTTTGTCAGATTATTCTACAAGCAACATAATGAAACTCTAGCGTTTTAATTTTTAAGTCCAAACAAAAGATTTTTCGTAAATAGATATAATTGCTTCATATTTTGCAATAAATTACTGGACCAGTGTTGTGTCATCGCGCTTCTCATTCTTTTCTAGGCAGTCCGACAAAGACCGCGCTTAACCTGTCATGTAGTCCTCTTAACAGAGGTTTTTCTCAATAACTACTAAAAAACAATGTTATTATTGTGGTTCTTTACGTCTCACGGAAGTTTTTTATAAGGAAAACTTTTACAGTTTCCTTTTAAAATGATTCAGTTTAACTACGTTCGGTAAATTACCTGAGTATAGAAGGAAACAGTAATATTGTTATTGTTTTGCTTATTTATTCTGTTTTTCCTTTCACATTATGACATGACAACATCACGCTACGTAGTTGAAACTCGTATTTATTCCGCGAAAGGATAGCCATAATCTAGGTTCTCAACGTGAGTGATAGCGTCCCCTCGGCCTCGTGGGCGTTTGAGACTTTCAGGGGGGTAGTAGAGAAGACCCAGAGAAAATTATACATATATCCTATCTAACGACTATATAATATTACACGTTTTTAAACATAATCGTAGCAATTTGCCGTTTCAGATTCGCGACAATATTATAGTAGGTAAGTAAAAAAAATTGGGAGGCTCTAGAAAATAATATATTCTCATAGTGGGTGGACAAAATACGGTTGAGAACCTAGGGCTAGACAGAGGTGTATCCATTTCAGTGCAGAGCCCTGATTCACAACCATACGACAGGCTATCGTATCGAAAACCTGACATTTCGATAACCTGATTTGACTTCCCCACAACAGCAAATAGCTGTTGTAAGAATAGCGGGCGTCTATTTGATTTAAACTGACAAAATTTTCGGATTTTGGGCTTGTGAACAACGTTTAGAAGACTCCTACGATAACAATGATTAATGTTCGATACGATACGGAAGCATATCGAGTGTTTGTGAATAAGGGGGCAGGTGATTAAAATGTCGCTAGCTATGTGCCCTGCAACCTGTAATAGCCCGGGGCGACATATTTTCTTTAATTGTTCACAAATTAAGATTGAAAACTATTGCACTACCATACTCGGGGATCGAACCCGGGACTTTGCTCAGCAGTTACGCTTGCGATCGTATACGGAGTGGCGATTAGGTTTTTTCAATCGACCGACATGTTGTAAGTCTTCGTAGATTAAAATTGATGTCTGATAGTTTTTATATGGCAGAACTGTCAATAATTCAAAATTTTCCCTCCGATAAAGTTATTCGGCGTTGGAAAAACCAGCCCTAAATATAGTACAGCGGTTATTACAAGTTGTTAATAGTCTGTTAAAATAAAACAATAAACAGTTTTACTAAAAATAAAAAATTAAATTTAAAAAAAATTATAGCGTATAAATTGGTACGGTTTAAACCACGCTTGGTAATAAGGCACTAGACATGCGCGGAGCGATGGTATCAACGATTCAACACAAACTTTATACAGGGTGTTACGGAAAGGGTATATCAATACGAATGGGTTGAAGAGTGTATGTGGTCTAGAATCTCTGTACAAAATTTCAGCTCAATAGCAGTAACTTTGAAAATGCTTAATAGTTTTTTATTTCGATAGTTTATTAAATTGAAATCATAACAAACGTGTCACCGCACTACGAGTGTCATTATCCATTATCTGTGGTGTGTCTGTGCGCCTAGTACACGCACATCACGCCACCGCGCGCCAGTGCAGCGCCGTGATGTCGAAATAAAAAAATATTAAGCATTTTCAAAGTTAATGCTTTTGAGCTGACATTTTGTACAGTGATTGAAGTGATTCTAGACCAGATACACTCTTCAACCCGTTTGTATTGATATACCCTTTCCGTAACATCCTGTATAGCACCTATTGTTACCAAATAATCACAAAATTATGTTTAACGTTGTTAAATACTGAAGCGAAAACAAAGGTCCCACGGCTAGAATGTCAATTGTTATTTTAATTGTGTTACATGTTTAAAGTATGTGGCTTGTGGCTAAGTAATAACAGCCGCACGGGTCGATCGATCAGGTTAAGCTACTCTTGCCGCGGTTGAGCCGTAGATGGGTGACCATGCATCTTCACATATCAAGGGGTCCGTGGCTCGGAAAGCGCGTTAAGTCGTTGGTACCGGCTGTCATTCGTGGATCTTTGACAGTTGTTACGGGTCGTCAGTAGCCCGAAAGTCTGACAACCAGTCTTACCAAGAGGTATCGTCTTACCCAGTAACTGGGTTGTGGAGGTCAGATAGGCAGTCGCTCCATGTAAAATATTGGTATTCACCTGCATCCGGTTATACTGAAAGCCGATCCCAATACAATATAGTTGGGAAAAGGCGGCAGATGACGACATGTTTCAAATACGTAGATAATGTAGAATACGTGATTTTATAATAATTAATGTGATAACCTACTCGCCACACTGACCAAAGACAAACCATAAACCATGGTCGTAGCATGCATGGCGCCGTAACGGCATCTAGAATCAGTACAAAAGTCTTATTTGCCTGTAATAATATCTGAAGGCCAATTCTCGTAATTTAAAACGTTCAAAATCTAGTCGCGGTCTCATCTCGGCGACAAACAAATGTCAAAAACTTGTCAAAATGTAGGGAAATTAGTGGTACCTATTTTTGACAGATTGAGACTGAGATCAGACTGTGAACGTTCTTAAAATTACGAGAATTGTCCCTCTGCACTCACTTGACATCCTTCTCCCGACCTTCAGTGGCGCACTCCAAGAGAACTGTAGAGTAGTTGTCAGCCTTGAACAGCACTTCTGCAGGCTGGTCCTTCAACACTGGCAGGTTGGAGGGCTCTGCGGGGTTTGCCTTCTCGACGGGATGGGATCCGCCTGAGGAAAAGACGAAAAGTTAGACAATTTGATAGGGTTAGCAATAATATGTGTGTTTAACCGACTTCAATAAATGAAGAGGTTATATAGCATTTGATAAGTATTTTTAATTTTTTAGGGTTCCGTATCCAAAAGGTGCCAACGGAACTCTATTACTAAGCCTCCGCTGTCCGTCCGACCGTTTGTCTGTCTGTCAGCGGGATACTCATGAACCAAAGTCAAAGTCAAAGCATTTATTTGAAATAGGCACATAAAAAAATAAGGGGTCTCCATACAAGAAACGTTTATTTTTGGCGTTTTTAACCGACTTCAAAAAAGGATGTTCTGTATTTGACCCATATGTATGTATGTATGAATGATTTTCTCAAAAACTAATGAACGAATTTTGATAATTCTTTTATTAATGTGATCTAAATACTTTCAGGAAGATTTTAGTATAATACATTAGGTAATTATTCTTATGTACGAAGTTATATGCATAAATGTACTGCATCTCTGGCATTTCTATGCGAATTTTAATGATTTTTTAGTCGGTTTCTTCACTTCTTCAATGCACCCTTAGCTTGGCACCGCTTGGATGCAATCGTATACATATATGTAAATTTTTTAATGGATAAGGTATGCCTTAGGGGTGGTCCCATATAAATAACTCGGTTGTTTTTTTTGGAAAAAAGGTTTTATTTGGCCAAAGAATCAGCCATACAAAGAGGCAATGTTGTGTTCGACAACAATGTGGACGCATATTTTTTGATACCGTATTATTATTTCCTTTTTATAAAAGGTCCCATTAAAATAGATGGACAAACTTTTATAAATCATTCAGACCACCAAAATAAGGACGATGGTAAAAAATATAAGTATAAGAAAAACACATTAGATTACAAGAAAAATAATCAGCTAACGAAAATACACTAATGTATGCAATTTATTATTTTAGGTCAAAATAATCTTTCGTTAGACCACAGAATACTTAAGTTAGACGTAAAATTTGTCCATCTATTTTAATGGTTGTACATATTATTTTCATTATTTTAAGACTGTTATGTAGCTTTCAAATTATGTAAATATTTTAAGATTATAAGGAGACGTTGGGTACTTACACAAGACTAGGCATGCTGCCAACACCAGGAAAGTTGTCTTCAAAACGCGAGCCATGATTTCTGAAAATAAACAATATTATTAGGTATTTAAACACTTGTATATCTATAATACTAATATTATAAAGAGGTAAAATTTGTTTGTAAGTTTGTATGTAGAGGGTAATCTCTGGAACTACCAGTCGGATTTGAAAAATTCTTCTTGCATTTGATAGCCCAATTCTTGAGGAAGGCTATAGGCTATTTTAAAAATCACGCTATGACCCTTAGGAGCCGAACAAAAAGAAAAAAAGTCAAAAAGACCGTTAAGTGATAGCGCGGGGCGGGTGATGCGATACGACGGGGTGGCTCGGGGGAAACAAGAAGTTTCACGCGAACGAAGTCGCGGGCTGAAGATAGTTTACTTAGAAAGAGGCAAGGTCACCATTGAGGCCGCTCATTGTGTCGCCCATTGTAAAGTTTCTATATTTAATGTCTGTAATTTATATGGTGTAATAAAGAGTATTCTATTCTATTCAAGGTGGGGGCAGGGGGAAATAAAAATGTTTTCTATAGAAGAATTTCTATCAGTGAACTCAAGCCCATAAAGGTGATAACGCTATAAAATGAAGATTAATCAATGAACTTGAATGTATTACACACACTTACTGATAACTTTATTTTAACAATGTACAATTTAAATGATAAATAACAACTTTTACTTATTAAAAAAAAAAAACAAAAGTGTAATAGATAATATTGTTGACTTTTTCTTTTTTTATATTAGTAAGTAATAAATAAAAACAAATCCATAAAAAAACATAGGTATCAATACATAGTTTATTTTTTTATTATTATTATAATATGTAATTAAAAAGTATCAAATAAAACAATGAAGTATTCTAACAACAAATTAAAAATGGCGTTGAACAATTCCTTCGTAACATTTTCGAACGCCGAAGCGCTGCCCGCGCCGGACGGGAAAACACGCGAACGGTTTAAAGGCGTAGCAGAGTATGCGTTTTGGGAGCTATGTCGTAGGCTACGAGCCGTGGCATTATGAACTACGCCGTAGCAGCGTAGTAGTGGTGCGTAGGGTCTGGAACTACGCTAACGCTCTCTCCCTACACTTGTAACAGATGCAACGCAACCGCAACGCGCATTTATGTGCTCAAACTTCACTCTAAGATGCAGATTTACGTTTTTTTAGGACAATTTGATAAATAAATAAAATAATCAGGACTTGGTCCAGAAAACGATACTTCTGGACACGGCGCGTGTCATTAGGAGGTCCTCTCTCAGGAGCCCTGGTAGCTTGGACCCTGTTCCCAATACCGGTGGGCTAAGTAAATATTATAAAGAGAAAATATTTGATTTTTTGTATGTTTGTTTGTAATCGATAAACTCAAAAAGTACTTAACTGATTTAAAAAAAAAATCACCTGTGGAAAGCTACTTTACCAGCATGTAACATGGGCTTTATTTTTTTTTTTGTATATTGTGGTGTCTTACGGCTTACACACGAACGAAGTCGCGGGCAGAAGCTAGATTTTTATATTTTTTTTTTTTTTTTATATTTTACGACTCATCATACGAAGCATTAGAGAGTTTTTACGATCGACTTTTTTTGTTTTGTCTTCTTTCTGCAACTGTTTCTATTGTTATACTCCTGCTAGTACATAGAACGTACTTAATTTATATACCATTGCATAGATAATTTATTTACTGATTCAAAAATTGATTTAATGCAGTAGATATGAAAAAAAAAAAACATTAAAATATTTCTAAAAACAATCCCGTCAACAATTAATTGAGTAATTTTTTTAAATAAATTCTTTTTACCCATAGTAGGAGGAACCCTATTGAAAATGGCTTTTTTATTCAAAGTAATTTAATTATAATTAATAAAAAACTAATTAATATAATATTCTATACCTATCTATAGTTTTTTATACTATCAAATAAGCAGTAAGAGTCGTGCGTGCACATTGGATTTTCTAATTTTTTATTTTCAAAATGTAAAATTAAAACGTTTATAATATTTTTTTTTAATATAATTTCTATAAGTACCTATTATTTATAAACTTTTTTAAATTTATTAAAATGTGATATTAATTATAAAACTAGTGTATAAAAATAATATTAAGATGTTTAAAATTGAAATAAAGGTAATAAAATAAAAAGATGATAATATATTTGCCAAGTACGTACCTCTTTCGCGGAACGTTGTCTCGAACTACACTATACAAGGAGTTGTGCCAGTTTATATATCAGACAAAAATGATTCAGTTGTTTGCATACAACTTTTTGATCAGAAGATCCACTTTGCATAATATTGTTGCGCGCCACAATTGATGGCGACATTAGCTACCACTAGCGCCATCTAGTATCGAGTAGCAGAACTTATAATTATTCGGGTCCCTTCTAGAAACTTCGATGATAGAACTTTCCAGAACTATCGACGTCTGGTCCGTCGGGTTCGGTATGTACTCGAACATTCTAGATGTTTCTACGGTAGAAGGTTCTGGAACTATCCGAGGCCTATATAAGGCCGGTGTGCCTGCGAGCCGGCGTTCAGTTTTGGATAAGCGATACAAGCGAAAACATCGAAGCGATCTTCAAGTGCGACTTTCAAGTGATCTTGTAGTGCGATTGTGTTTTATTGTTAGTGTGTTAAAGTTGTAATTGCTGTTTTTAATTAAAGTGTCTATTTTTGGTTATTAAATCGGCAGTTTTTATTGTCACGAACCCCAAGCTCGTAACAATTGGTGTCAGAAGCAAGGATTAAAATCATGCCGATTCTACCGAAGGACGACACGGAGGGTATCCGTACCCGGAGTCAACGCCAGCAAGAGACGGACCAGAGGCGATTCGGTGGAGCAACGCCACAGACGTCGGAGGGACAACTACCAATCACGGAGGCCGGCCCGTCCACAGCTGCTCCAGCATCATCAGCACCAGATTTTGCTGCTCTGATGATGATGCTGCAGGAGCAGTCTCGCCGTCAGGAGGAACAGGCCCGCCGACAGGAGGAACAGGCTCGTCGGTTGGAAGAACAGCTCCAGCGGGACAAGGAGGAACAGGCCCGCCGACAGGAGGAACAGGCTCGTCGGTTGGAAGAACAGCTCCAGCGGGACAAGGAGGAACAGGCCCGCCGACAGGAGGAACAGGCTCGTCGGCTGGAAGAACAGCTCCAGCAAGATAAGGAGGAACAGGCCCGCCGTCAGCAGGAGCAGTCCCGCCGACAGGAAGAGCAGATGCTCCTTCTGAAGGAACTTCACGCTACCTTCGGGAAAGACATAAAGGAGGTGAAGGATAAGGTTGCTCAACACGACAACCGCCTGTTGGAAGCTGAAACCCGAATCGACCAAGTGAATAATCGGGTTGACAACGTGATGGCTGACGTGAAGAAAACCGTAATGGCTGACGTGAAGAAAACGCTGGATTACCTCAAACTTGAGGATGGAATCGCAGCCCCCGTCGTAGCTACAACACCTTCGCTACGGGGATTCAAAGTGCCACCGTTCGACGGAACTTCTTCCTGGTCGGCCTACAAAATTCAGTTTGAGGCTGTCATGAAGGCGAACGGGTGGAGTAAGAGTCAGGCCATGACTGCCCTCACCCTAGGCCTGCGCGATCAGGCCTTAACTGTGCTGGAAGCTCTTGGAAAAGAAGTGACTTACGAGCAGCTCCTTGAGGCATTGGAGGCTCGGTATGGCGACGCTCATCTGGAACACGTGTTTCGTGCGCAGCTCAAGGATCGCGTGCAACGCAATAATGAAAACCTGCAGCAGTGGGCCCTTGAAGTTGAGAAGCTGGTTCGGAAAGCATACCAGTCTGTACCTGCGCTTATTGATGGGAACCTGGTGCAGGTATTTATCGACGGCATCCGTGACCTTGAAGTTAGAGCTGCTGTGAGGCTCGGTCACCACGGGACCCTTAAGGACGCCTTGGCCCATGCACTGGAGGTGGAAGCTGTGCGGCAGGATCATCGTTCCCATCGCGTCAGGGAGGTTGCAGCGGCTACAGTTCGCGACCGCAACAGAGGATACAGCCCTAGGTGCTATGGCTGTGGGGAAAGGGGCCACCTTCGATCTAGTTGCCCTAAGCGAACTGAAGAAAGAGAAAACCGAGCTCCAGAGGGTAGTGCGGCTAACAGCACCGCCCAGCACCAGCAGCAGGGAAACGAGTAATAGCCAGGACTGCGGGGCGGGTGCTGGCTGATGCTCAAAGAGCCCCAAGGATTTCGATCACTCAAACCCATGACGGGAACAGCTTAATCATCAAGGGCGAGGTCAACGGAACGCCGTGTAAGCTGACCATAGATACTGGAGCCTCTCGTACGGTCGTCAGTTACCAACTTATAAGTCGGTTCCTTGGGGACTCCGCATACAACCGAGAACGCATTAATTTGGTAACAGCCACCGGTCAGCGTATACCCGTCCATGGAGAGAAGAAGATGGAGTTGAAGCTAGGCAACAGAATCTACCTGCATAATGTCATCGTGGCTGATATAATGGACGATTGCATCTTGGGCCTTGACTTTATGAGGAAGAATTATTGCGAGATTGACGTCAAGCAAGGTGTTTTGAAATGTGGACAAGAGGAACTTTTTATGGAAGGGGCATTACCAGGGAATGTGTACAGCCTTAAAAAGATTGTTCTTCCGCCGAGATCAGAAACGATTGTGCCGGTTAGTCTTCCTCGGAATCCTGGGCAAACTAATCGTTGTGTACTCGTGGAAAGGGTAGACAATGACCTTCCATGGAAAGTGGCACGAACTTTGGTCAGAGCCACCGACATCTCAGGGGTACGTGTGCTGAACCTTTGTGATCAGGAACAGATTATAGAAAAAGGCACACTTGTTGGTACTTGCGAGGAAGTGGATTGGTTGCGACGATGCCAATATCTATCGACTGGGACCCTCAGCAAGGATGTACAAACGAAGGTGTCCACACTTTTAGAAGACTGCCGCAGCGCTCTGTCCCAAAATGAAATGGTCAAGGCGAAGAAGATGTTACTCAAGTACGCCGATGTTTTCTCGTCAAACGATGCTGACATCGGGAAGACTGGCTTAGTTCAACACAAAATAAACACAGGAGAAGAGTTGCCTATCCGTCAGCGGCCAATAATGCTCGGGACGAGCATGTCTTAGGAGGGGGCAGTGTTGCGCGCCACAATTGATGGCGACATTAGCTACCACTAGCGCCATCTAGTATCGAGTAGCAGAACTTATAATTATTCGGGTCCCTTCTAGAAACTTCGATGATAGAACTTTCCAGAACTATCGACGTCTGGTCCGTCGGGTTCGGTATGTACTCGAACATTCTAGATGTTTCTACGGTAGAAGGTTCTGGAACTATCCGAGGCCTATATAAGGCCGGTGTGCCTGCGAACCGGCGTTCAGTTTTGGATAAGCGATACAAGCGAAAACATCGAAGCGATCTTCAAGTGCGACTTTCAAGTGATCTTGTAGTGCGATTGTGTTTTATTGTTAGTGTGTTAAGTTGTAATTGCTGTTTTTAATTAAAGTGTCTATTTTTGGTTATTAAATCGGCAGTTTTTATTGTCACGAACCCCAAGCTCGTAACAATATCGTTGAACTAATTTTTTGTAGATATGTTTCTATAATAATAATCTTTATTGTTCAGAAAAATACGTAATTAAATCGGATAAATCACTGGTCTCCACACTAGGATTCCCTGTGTCGTGGATATCGAAGCTTTAGATTAATAATTACTTGGCTTTTACCCTGGCCAGAGGGTAGTACTATTAAGTATTCTGTGCCATACGACGTGGTAATGCCGCCAGTCTCTTGGTTACATTACCAGTCGACAGCTATGCGGAGAAATTTTTCGATGTCACATTTTAGTTTGATAATTGTTTTGGTTAGGTAAGGATATTATATTTTTCTTTTAATAGTTTGTTAGTTTAGTATAAGAAGTTTACCCAGTGTATCTATTTTTAACCTCATTACTTAAGATCAAAGTCTTAATTATTGTTCAGTTTTCTAGATATTCATCAATTAATCCGTTATCCTCTTGAATTTCTTTGTCAAAACTCTTCTTATGTTAAATTGTTATTTTATTTAATGTATTAATCATGCATGAATTTTCAATTATTTTGTACCTATTCGATAACGAAGTTGCAGGTCAATTTAAAAATTAGATATGCAATCATATAATATACCTAATACATAAAACCTACTTATACCTATTTAAATAAATAAATAAAAATAAAATAAATAGAATAGAATACTCTTTATTATGTACAACATATAAATTACAGACATAAATATAGAAACTTTACAAAGGGTGACACAATGGGCGGTCTCATCGCTAAGAGCGATCTTTTAAATAAATGTTTATTTGTACACAAAAACCAAACAATACAATTTAGTGACAGGATAAAACAAATTCGGGTTATTTACACAATTTATAACAATTATATAACTCGAGAACGGCTGGACCGATTTTTATGATCTTTGATTTGTTGGATTTGACTCCGCCCCGAACAGCAGTAAAAATTCACGAAAAAAAAAAAATATGATACATTTTTTCATACATTCGTTTTTATTGATTCTGAGGCGGTACGAAGTTCACCGGTCTGTCAGGGTCAACTAGTTAATCCTACTAATATTATTAGTAAAGCAAAAGTTATTCAGGATAGATGGATGGATGGGCATACAGGTGGTTCAGAACCTGGATTAACACATAGGATACTTTTATCTCGATATTCCCACGGGATCGAAACTTATGCGGGTGAAACCGCGGGGTGCAGCTAGTAAGTTATATGTATTTTAAATAGTTGGTTTTCTGTTCTTTGTTGTAACGTGGCGTGTTGATGCAAAGTGCGACGCATACTCAGCTGATGACCTGTGTCATAAGTACCTACAGCGTCGGGACTTTACTTTAGTGTCACCGGCAGAATTCCAAGTATGCCATCATAATATTTACATAAATGAGGGACTGCCGCGTTGGTCTAGTAGCAGTGACTGATGATCGTGGTGTTCTGGGTTCGATTCCTAAGTCGTGCAAAATGCTATTGTGTCTTAGAAACAGCCCGGCGTTTGGAAGTTGGCGGTGTGTACCTCCGTGCCTCCGTCAAAGTCAAAGTCAAAGCATTTATTTCAAATAGGCACATAAAAGCCACTTTTGAACGTCAAAAATTATCTTAAAATAGAATTGATTCTAGTCGCCCATTCCAAAAGGTAGTTTTCGTATGGAGAAGAACGGGCAAGAAACTCCACCGTTACTCTTTTAAAATGTTTTAGGTACAATATTTTGCATGGGTACATTAATTATATAATAACATGTGAGGACGATGCATCTAAAATAAAATTACTATACCACAATAGGTAAAAGAATTAAAAACGAAACCATGACATATAAATTAATTATCTGATAGAATACATGGTGCTCACATATAATTACAAACATGGTACAGACGCCAGCACATCAACCTACTACAATCTGTCAAATTTCTTTAATAGATTTTCAACTTTATCACTGAAGCATAAGGTTCAAAGTTGATTGGGAAAATGTGACAGGTGTAGGTTGATGTGCTGGCGTCTGTACAAGCCGTCCGGAAAGTATTAAGCCGTTGGTCCTGCGCCTCTGATCTCTCTCCGGTCGTGTTATCAATCACAAATTGAATTATTTTGAAGGATAATCCATTGCTTCATTTGCTCGATAACTTTGTCCGGTCAACAACGTGAATAACGCAGTGAATGTTGTTAAAATGTCAAAATGAAAGCCGTTGCTACTGTGGAGTGGTGAATGCATGAAATTTTGGTGCGCGGTGTAAATCCTCATGGACTTCCTACTATCGTGGGGGTGACAGAGGGGCATGCCGGACTCTTACCGGCTAACCGCGGTGTTCCACCTCTACCTATGGCCGGGGATGCTGGATTCGCATAAGCATTCACCGTTCCCAATTGCGTAACACACTATCGATCTGAAACTGAATAATTTTGAAAGACGTTCTAGCTCTTTTTTTGAGAGCTTTAGTGGCCCAGTGGTAACTGCCGCGACTTACGAGTTGTAGGTAGTAGGTTCGAACCCAGACAGGCGCTTTACTTTGTGTAAATTATTTCATCACCACTGCTCTCAAAACGGTGAAGGAAGACATCGTGAGGAAACCGGCATGTTCTAGAACCAAAAATTCGAAGACATGAATGTGACATCTACCAACCCGCCGTTATGGGCTTTAGGGCCACTCCCTCTCACAGAGAGGAGGCCTGTGGCCCAGCAGTGGGAACATTATAGGCTGATTGTGCTTATGCATCACTCTTTTAGTCACATCACGTTTCGTATGACGTTACTTCTGTAGATGCATCACATGTTTTCGTGCTTAAAGCATTGATGTACAGACGCCAGCACATCAACCTACCCAAAACTGTCAAATTTTCCAAATCAACTTTGAACCTTATATTTTAATGATACAGTTGAAAATCTATTAAAGAAATTTGACAGATTGTAGTAGGTTGATGTGCTGGCGTCTGTACGTTAACTCGTCACGCGCAATAGTAGGGGATTTAAATCGAAAAGGAAAAAATATGTTGCGAACGTGTTGGGAATAACAAATAGTGCTATGTATTTTGAATAGTTCAGAGTCCTTTACCGAAGATTTTCCTCAATTTTATGTAGAAATTGACCTTCAAATAACTTAAAATATTACATATGCACCCTGTTTCTTTCATTTTGATTGGGAGGTACAGATGTTAAGGGGATTACAGGACCTAAACGCAAAAAACGCAAGTTTTATAATGCCTAAAAGTCTATCGAATACAGTAAACAAAATCAGAAAAAATATTTGATATTCTTCAGGATATACCTATGCTAGATAGATAGTGTGTTGAAAACATAATACTACTCATTGGCCACATTTTTATCTCGTGGAGCTATTTTCGTCATTTGGCCAATAAGTAAGCGTGGGATGGCGTTGGGTGTTACAAGTGTGCTGCGACCTTTATTCTGTTGATGCGCTGCGACGGGGTGGGTCGTTGGCCGAAATTTCACGTGGACGCCGGACGGAGTCGCGGGCAGAATCTAGTTATAAATATACGAACAATTTTAAATAGGTAGTCAATTTCCTTAGGTAATTCCCCCTTTTTTATGGATGGGAAATCATCAAATGACCCCCCCTCCCGCTCTGGGTGGAGCGGAAGGGAGTGTCAGACTCTTACTGACTAAAACCCATCCGTGTTCCTTCCTAAGCCCTTTATGTTCCGGGGTAGCGGTAACCCTTTCGGACAATCCCGCACCCCCGGCAGGCTTCGGCCCTGGCAGGCCCCTTCCTTTTTGCTGACATCTCTTTGAGGCGCGCGTGGAACACGTACGCGCCGTCCGGCACGGGCCTGGTCCTGATCGGACGGTGAGCTACCCATTACTCTCCGTCCGCAGGCCCGCGCCTACGGTGGCCGGGAGTCGTCACGCGGCTCCCGACGCCCGGAGCGTCTCCCGCGGCGGCTGGGGTGTGAGGCTCTCTCCCTCAGCCGTTCCGCCACCTCCTTCGCTAGCATGACTGCTTCGCAGAAGGAGGTGACCGCCCCCCACTCCCTCTCGCCCCGGACCATGGCTTGAACCAGGGCCGGACGCGAGAGATCACCGCCGCTGTCGATCGCCTCTACGAGGGCACGGCGGTGCTCCGCCCATGCGGGGCAGACCTCCACCGTATGCTCCACCGTGTCCTCTGGGCGATCCTCGCAGTGGTGACACCCGGGCGTCTCCTCCCGCCTGATGATGTGCAGGAACCTCCCAAAACATCCGTGTCCGGTGAGGACCTGCGTCAGGCGATAGGTGAGGACGCCGTGACGCCTCTCTAGCCACTCCTCAAAGAGGGGTCTTATCGCCACTATCGTGGCGTGCCCTTACGTATGCACCCTGTTTCTTTCATTTTGATTGGGAGGTACTTAAGGGGATTACAGGGACCTAAACGCAAAAAACGCAAGTTTTATAATGCCTAAAAGTATATGATCGACTACAGTAAACAAAATCAGAAAAAATATATGCTAGGTAGATAGTGTGTTGAAAACATAATACTACTCATTGGCCACATTTTTATCTCGTTGAGCTTTTTTCGTCATTTGGCCAATAAGTAAGCGTGGGATGGCGTCGGGTGTTACAAGTGTGCTGCGACCTTTATTCTGTTGATGCGCTGCGACGGGGTGGGTCGTTGGCCGAAATTTCACGTGGACGGACTCACGGGCAGAATCTAGTTATAAATATACGAACAATTTTAAATAGGTACCTAGTCAATTTCCTTACTCGTAATTCCCCCTTTTTAGGGTTCCGTAGCCAAATGGCAAAAAACGGAACCCTTATGGATTCGTCATGTCTGTCTGTCTGTCTGTCTGTCCGTCCGTCCGTCCGTATGTCACAGCCACTTTTTTCCGAAACTATAAGAACTATACTGTTGAAACTTGGTAAGTAGATGTATTCTGTGAACCGCAGTAAGATTTTCACACAAAAATAGAAAAAAAACAATAAATTTTGGGGTTCCCCATACTTACAACTGAAACTCCAAAAATTTTTTTTCATCAAACCTGTACGTGTGGGGTATCTATGGATAGGTCTTCAAAAATGATATTGAGGTTTCTAATATAATTTTTTTCTGAACTGAATAGTTTGCGCGACAGGCACTTCCAAAGTGGTAAAATGTGTGTCCCCCCCCCCCTCTAACTTCTAAAATAAGAGAATGATAAAATTAAAAAAATATATATAATGTACATTACCATGTAAACTTCCACCGAAAATTGGTTTGAACGAGATCTAGTACGTAGTTTTTTTTAATACGTCATAAATCGAAAACCGCAATTTACCTTTCACAAAGTTACAACGAACTACAAGAAATTTTATATTATGTTACTTGCTGCTACGGAACCGTTCATGGGCGAGTCCGACTCGCACTTGGCCGGTTTTTTTATGGATGGGAAATCATCAAATGACCTCCCTCCCGCTCTGGGTGGAGCGGAAGGGAGTGTCAGACTCTTACTGACTAAAACCCAACCGTGTTCCTTCCTTAGCCCTTTATGTTCCGGGGTAGCGGTAACCCTTTCGGACAATCCCGCACTCCCGGCAGGCTTCGGCCCTGGCAGGCCCCTTCCTTTTTGCTGACATCTCTTTGAGGCGCGCGTGGAACACGTACGCGCCGTCCGGCACGGGCCTGGTCCTCATCGGACGGTGAGCTACCCATTGCTCTCTGTCCGCAGGCCCGCGCCTACGGTGACCGGGAGTCGTCGTAATTCCCCTGACTTTTCAAGAGCAAGGAAAATAAGCGGGGTCATTGCGCGGCGGTAAGAGTAAATGCAGCTGAATAAATGAACTCGGTAACTTGAACTGTGAGAGCGCAAACCTGTCTTGAGTTCAAGGCTTTAATATTAAGTAGCGGGGGTTACCTGAGAGTTGAGAGTCCTTTTGAGAGTGTTTACTTTGAGAATGGCGCGAGAGATTCGTAATTTCTATGATGTTTGCACTTGGTTGATGTAAGGTCCGGCGTTTCTTTTGCCAAAGATGTAAACAACAATGGCCGCTCGATATTGAATAAAATCGATAGATATACAAGGAGTGGCGGATTTACACATTTGCCGTCAGTAGGCTATTCAAATTTTGCCGCCCCTACCGACCTCTACAATAATGTCCCATGTCTTTTGTATACTGCTTCGCCTTCTCTTCAAAATACTTAAAATGTTCTCGTTCATCAGCTACGAAAAACTTGCTAAGAGATTTGTAAGGATCGGTAACTGCTGTATGGTCGTTGGGTAACTGTGATAAAATCTACGGTAGAAGCCTGAATTAGAGCATTCACTTTGTTTATTCTTTCCAAAAAAACATGGTAGGTATATAAATATTAATCTTTTCAATTTCATTAAGACATTAAAAAAAAATTTTAGCCCCAAAGCCGCCCCTAAAATCTGCCGCCCTAGGCTCCAGCCTACTCAGCCTATTGGTAAATCCGCCACTGTATACAAGAACGTTTATTTTAATTCATGTTTCTTTTCGTACAGTTAGCCCGGAGATTTAGACGAAAACCAACATTACTTAAAATAACTGTTCTTGTATATCGATTTTGTTCAATTTCGAGCGGCCATTGTTGCTTACATCTTTGGCAAAATTAGAAATACTGGACTATAAGTGAATGGTGAGTGAGATAGTGAATAACATCGTATATTGTGGATCCCTAGAATACCGAAGTATTTTAAACTACAACGTCAAATTAAATTCGCTGGCGAAACTCAGCAAACGAAAGACAAAAACTCTCGGTAAACAAGATTTGACAAAAAATATTTGGGGTCAACGACCGCTTTTAGCGTTGTTACTTGTAGAGCCAAGCTTGTAACTCTACACGCCCTAACTCTACAAGCCCTAACTTCACAAACTCTACACCTTAGTCAAAATATGTGGCTTGGCCGATTCGGTACGGTCATATGGGCGTTATGTGAAAAATTTATTCAGTATTCATTACTTTTTCTGTTATACAACAGTTCTTGTAGTATACAAAATCAGCCTATAATGTTCCCACTGCTGGAACACAGGCCTATCCTCTCTGTGAGAGGGAGTAGGCTGTAATCCACCACGCGAGCCCGGTGCGGGTTGGTAGATGTCACAATGTCTTCGAATTTTTGGTTCTAGGACATGCCGGTTTCCTCACGAATGTTTTCCTTCACCGTTTTGAGAGCAGTGGTGATAAAATAATTTACAAAAAGTAAAGCGCCTGTCTGGGTTCGAACCAAAGACCTACTATATCTCGTAAGTCGCGGTCGTTACCACTGGGCCACCACTGGGCCACCACTGCTCTCTAGATGCTCTCTTGTAGTATAGTCCGCGCGAAACTAGTAGGCCGCGCCTTAGGTGGGGACGGGGGTGAGGCGGCGGGTTGCCTAGTGTTCGCAACACACGTATTGAGTAATGACAGCAAGCGCTCCCTCCCCTCCGTTCCACCGCTCACATACGTAAGGCGCGGCCAACTACTTCCGCGCGGACTATAAGGCCCAAGTCACACCGAGATGGCAGCGAAGTGGCGAGTAGTTTCAGTGTCATATAATTTTAAGCTTTATCTTCATTACTATAATAAATAGTACCTATCGCTTGAGAAGCTTGAAAGGTCGCACGGCCGCCCGCGGCTCTGCGAGCACTCCGACGACTCAAGTATCTCAAGCGATACCAGTCTGACGCAACTGTCTAATAAAAAAAGAAACTATGAAACGTGTACTAAACATAATGGCGGCTGTCGCTGTGTAGTTGTAGCCCGCGAAATTTAAATTTTCTTAAGTTTTTTGCAATTTGCAGATCAGTGTCAGGTTGTATCTTGATCCAAATATGATTCGCGACTATAATAGACATGTATTTACAGAATCATAGTCATTAGAATCATTAATATATTTCTTTAAGTTAGATTTCTACCATAAACACTTTTCCATACGAGATTTGTTCTTAACGGTAGAAATCTAACTTAGAAAGTCTAAGTATTATAATTCTGTAAATACATACCGGTTATAGTCGCGAATCATATTTTGATCAAGATACAACTTGACACTGACCTGAAAATTGAAAAAAACGTAAGAAAAATTGAATTTCGCGGGCTACAACATCTGCAGTCTTTGCATAGTCTGTATCATTTTTGTTATGTTGGTATTCAGTTTCAGTACCTACATAGTTTCATACAAACGACGTTTTCATCTTTTTCTATGGGACTCCCGTCTGACATGATATGAACATTACTTACTCTATGGCGATACTATGTATTATTGTAATGAAGATAAAAATTATATGACACTGAACGGCGCTGCTCTTTCACTGGGGCTTGACCCTAGCGAAACGGCCAAGCCTTATAAATTTTGACTAACCTGATCGATCGACCTGTGCGGCTGTTATTGCTTAGCCATATGCCCAGTTTTTTTTTTTTTTTGAAGTCGACGACCGTTTTTAGTTTAGATAAGTAGGTAGGTACTATTAGCTTAAAGAATCAGGTTTTCTTGTGTAAATTGCACAGACGTGTTTTGCATCGATAATATATACGATCAAATAAAAACAACTGTCTTATCCCAATTCATACTTCATAATTATAATAAGTACTACCAGCGATCGTTGACCCCAAAAATAAAATTCATCGACTCATTTTTTTTTCGTTTTATCGTGTTTGTACCCATGACGTCTGCGTAGTTTCGCTAGCTAATTTAAGAATAGAATAGAATACACAAACAAACAACACAAAACAACTAACAAAAAACAAACAAACAACAACAACAATATAAGAACAATAACAATATATACAGGGTGTTACAAAAAGGGTATATCAATACAAACGGGTTGAAGAGTGTATCTAGTCTAGAATCTCTGTACAAAATTTCAGCTCAAAAGCATTAACTTTGAAAATGCTTAATATTTTTTTATTTCGACATCACAGCGCTGCACTGGCGCTCGGCGGCGTGATGTGCGTGTACTAGGCGCACAGACACACTACAGATAATGGATAATGACCCTCGTAGTGCGGTGACATGTTTGTTATGATTTCAATTTAATAAACTATCGAAATAAAAAAATATTAAGCATTTTCAAAGTTACTGTTTTTGAGCTGAAATTTTGTACAGAGATTCTAGACCAGATACACTCTTCAACCCGTTTGTATTGATATACCCTTTCTGTAACACCCTGTATGTTAATATTTAACTTGACTCTATAGATTTAAATTTTCAAATCCGTAGGATAAGAGGAAGCCTCGGAAAGCACATTAAGCCGTTGCTCCCGGCTGTCATTCGTGAATCTTTGACAGTCGTTACGGGTCGTCAGAAGCCCGAAACTCTGACAACCAGTCTTACCAAGGGGTATCGTATTACCCAGTAACTGGGTTGTGGAGGTCAGATAGGCAGTCGCTCCATGTAAAATACTGGTATTCAGCTGCATCTGGTTGGATTATAAGCCGACCCCAACATACTTGGGAAAAGGCTAGGCAGATGATAATGATGTAGGATAAGAGGAAGTGTTTTTTTTTAATTCAGCTTGCAAGATTGGACCAATACATATACTAACTAAGGTCTTCGATATCGGAACGCGTATCATGGAACTCAAAGGGAGTTGGGCAGGACACCTGACAAGGCGTAGTATTGACAGCGAGATCACAGATGACAGCGATCGTCTGGCGGCGAGATGGGCAGACGACATTGTTGCCATCGGGGGAAAACCAAGATGAGGCTGGCCCAGGAGCATGGCGAATGGCACAAGAACAGTGAGGTCTATGCCGAATGCCGAAGTGGGTGAAGTCGGACTGTGGATGATCAACTAACTAACAAGGCCACTTTAAATAAATCCACCACCAATCCAATCGACCACCCTCCCACCGGAATCCGGCGTCAAGCAGCCTGCTGTGTTTCTTAGATTAGATTAGATTTATTTATTTCTGAGTATATGGTACATTAAGATCTTAATATTAAACAGTTTCACATACACTACCGTTGCCGGTGTAGAAATATTAAAACAATTACTTACAAATTCAAAGTGGCCAAGTTTTAGGCCGCAACAATATAATCATAGGACCTATTAGGTTTCGTCGATGCGTGGGAGTTCCAGTGCCTTAGGCACGCTCGTTCCATCATAGACCTCATCCATCGCTATCCATCAGGCGTGATCGAGGCCAATTAAGAGCGTGCCAATTCAGCAATAAAAAAAAAATGCTTGCAAAAATTTAATAAGTATCGAATTTTACAAGCGATGAAACATGGGAGACCCAAAATTACCAATTCAAAACAGGAAAATACATACTTGATTAATTTCTAATCAATAGCTGATATTGACGAAAGGATTATCTCATAACTCTGCCCGACCTGTTATTAGATAAACGGTATAATCAAGTTTTAATTGCTATGAGTCTATGACCTCAGATGAATCTAGGGTTGCCTCCTATTTTAAGAGAAAAAAAAAACATTTTTAATAATAAAATGCTGGAACAAAAGTAAAATGTGTGGTCTATCAACTCAGCCTATCGCTGTCCACTGCTGGACATAGGCTTCCTTCCCCCAGACTGCGCCACAACACCCTGTCTTCCGCTTCCGCATCCAGTCTACCCCAGCCACCTTCTTTAGGTCGTCCGTCCATTTAGCTGGGCGGCGTCCTGTGGGACGCCCCCCAGTGGTTTCTTACTAAACTTCAACTATATCCGACGATCCTGCATAATTATCTCTTTTGTCATTTATTCTCAGTAGTTCCACGTAGCTAGTTCCATATGGAACTACTGCAACTCACTAGTTCCGTGTATGGAACTAGTGGGAGTATTCAGTAGTTCATTGTCCTTTATTCCCAGTAGTTCCATGTAGCTTATAGTTCCACATGGAACAAATTGCCTGTACCTACGAGATGCACGGTGGCAACCCTAGCAAATCGTGCGGGTTGACATTCGTCATATACGGTACAACTAGTTTGCATAATTATTCATTGCACTTTATTACGCTTGGGATTCACCGGACGAGGAAACTGTTGCTGTTTGAAATAATTTTCCTTTTGTTGTGATGATTCTAGTAATAGTCTAAGGTCACACCGTCATACACAGTGACGGATTAACCCTTAATCAAATTAAGCAATTGCCTAGGGCATCACGTCTGGGGGACCAGAAGAAGCACAAAAAAAATCCGTCCTTAGGGCATATCGTCTCACTCTTACGTCACCAAAAACCACACCAAAAAAAATTTCTAGGACTAATTTGAAAATTCGCGCGTTTAAGTTGATATAGAGTCCGACCTAGTCATAACCTCGCTCCCGCTTGCCCACTTGCTGCCCGCTAGTGCTTTCGGCAATTCGAATGTACCGGAATTGCAATCAGCCAATCACAAACCACCCCTTCCCGCGGCCCCCCCCCGCCTGGCGATTTATTTTCGTTGGATCCCGCTTTTGAATCCTAGTATAATATTTTTGGCGTTGGATCCCGCAAAACATTATTATGTATTTCCGTTGGATCCTGAATTTAAAAAATGCAAGATAATTACGTTTTATTGTCGTTGAATCCCGAAAAGTATTTCCGTTGGATCCCGAATACTTGAAAAAATCAGAATGCGGGTACGGTACTTTCAAGAAAAAAATTGTTTATAATAAAATGAGGGGTTCACTACTGTTTCACCAAAACTTCATCATCTTATTTTACAAAAAACTAATGTTTTTAGGCGGTAAAGGTTTAAAGACCAATTTTAGTTGACACACGGATCATAGGGGGCCCCCCTATCCGTGTGTCAACTAAAATCGGTCTTTTTTTAAAATCGGTCTTCTTCACAGGCGTGGATTGCTTAGGGCATCAAGTAGTCTTAATCCGTCACTGGTCATACAGGGCGGAGAAAAAGACGGTAGCACGTCGCGCGTCGGTCAGATGTGTAATGATTGTGTGCAGTTTTATATACAGGCTGTTACGGAAAGGGTATATCAACACAAACGGGTTGAAGAGTGTATCTGGTCTAGAATCTCTGTACGAAATTTCAGCTCAAAAGCATTAACTTTGAAAATGATTAATATTTTTTTTCTTGCTTTCAAATATAAACTTGTCGATTCTGAGGTACCGTATTACAAGTATGTGCCCGACCCAGTTCTTGAAAATGACCATGCCACGCTGTACTGGGATCGGTCTATCATTACTGACAGGACTATTGTCGCCAATAAGCCTGATATAGTGGTGATAGATCGATTAGCGCGCCGCACAATGATTGTCGATGTTACCATTCCACATGACGGGAACCTCGTGAAAGCTGAGAAAGAGAAACAAATTAAATATCTTGACTTAGCACACGAGGTTGTTGACATGTGGAATGTGAGCTCGGCTATCATTATGCCGATTGTCGTATCGGCCAATGGGCTTATGGCCCAAAGCCTCGATCAACATCTGTCGAGGCTCTCGTTAGGCGGTTGGATCAAGGGCCTGATTCAGAAGGCAGTACTCCTACGGCTCGTATTGTGAGGAGGTTCCTGTCTCTGGAGCCCTAACCACCGGTAGCTTGGACCCTGCTCCCGACACCGGCGGAATACTATTTTTTATATTTTTAAATGTTTTTATACTTATTTTTTATATTTTAAGAAATATTTAAAAATATAAATTAATATGTACATAAATAAATAAACGAAATTAAGCATAACATTTTAAAGCATAAATATTGCGAGCTCGTTTTATTTCTAACAACGTCAGGTCGACGCGGGGCTCCTATGTCTGTCTGCAGGGTTTAAAGGAACCTAACAAAACCTAACCTCGGGGTGCCCCTGACGTCGTTTAGTATTATGCGAATTATATTTATGCCAAAACAAATTAGCCTTATAGATACTGTATGCCAAAAAAAATATGGCAAGGTAATATTATGGCAAAACAAATTATACCAAAATAGTTATGCCAAAGTATATTAGGAAAAAGAACATTATGCGAAAAGAAGGGATCCCTTAAAAAAATAGACAGTTTATTTCACATATTGAGGTTATTTATATATTTTTATTAATTGGGAATTAAAAAATCCTAATAAATGACTCAATCAGGCTTCGGACACCGCCGACTGCTGCGGTGGAGGCACATTGCTTTGGTCGTTCTGGTTCGGATTGCTGTTTTTTTTTTTCAAATACTCAATGTTGCTATAGTTCAAAAATGAATACTTGATCTCCATCGTAGCTTCTTGTCTCGTAGCGGGATTCCTTAATTTTTTTAACATTTCGTTCTGATCGGAAATTCTTGCTCTTGGTCTCCAAAATACTTCTTGTTTATTGTCGATAGCGTAGTATCTGACGAAAACTTGCGCCAGAGACGCCACTGGGGGGCTCAAAAAGCGACCAAAATTCAATTCGCTTGCCGTCACGCGTTTTTTAATATGGCAACTATTTGGTTTTTGGACATTGGAGCAAGAGACTTTTGGGAATTTTACAGATCGGTTCGAAACTAATTTATCGGCCTTCTTGATGTAAGGTTGCTCTTCTACATCTTCCACGACATCAAAGCCTTTGACAGTATTGTCTCTTGCCGTCGTGTATGGCTTGTTTACAAACTTCGGCTTGGTCCATTCAGTTTTGAAGAAACCTCTGCTAATTATCGGCGAGGCTTTCTTTAGCACTGGAAAAGAAAATAGAAGTATTGAAAAAGCATCTCGTGTTGTCCGAATGCAGCTTAAATCCTCGCTGAAGGAAACCGGTGTTCTAGTACCAAAAATTCTAAGACATTAACATGTGCATAACTCCAGCTTCCTCATATGTGATAGAATAATTCTACCACTACATGCCACTCCTTACCTCCTCCGAAGCAATAATGCCGCTCCTTACCTCCTCCGAAGCAATAATTGATGTTTTTGGCGCGGAAACTGTTTTTTTGCTTATTACGTAGAAACTACAAAGCCTAGAGATATGAAAATTTTAATGCCTTAATTTTTGAGCTATAATACATAATCATATCTTCTTTCGTTCGGGAGATATGACATGAGCAGGTGGGGTGCCGTCGCTCCAGCTTACACAAACGTTTTTTGATCGTAAGCAGTTTCAACTCTTTGTTCAGTTTTCTCCTTCCTTGTGCAGCTATTGTGCCTTATTTTTCTAACTATATTCCAAAACCCCAACCTCACTGATATGCCTTGTATTGAATGAGGAAGCTGGGGTGACGTCACTCCAGCTAACACACACTAAACGACTCATATTAACGAAGTTTTTGTGGCAGCTAAATTAAGACTGGCAACTTTGATTGCAGCTAAGTATTATGCCTTAAATATTGGCATAGGTAGAATTATTCTATCACATATCGTCGACCGTAGGTTTAATTGAGGTAAGGGACAAAATACGATTTTTCAGGAGAGGCCGACAAAGTTTTTTTCGGACGTTATTATGGGGCTGATTCGAAATTTGGTTCCAAAAATCATTAGGGTAAGGGACATTTTTCTTAAGCTAGAATTTTTTCATATTCACCATTCGATAGAGCGAAAAATTCTGAACAAAACTGTATAGGTACTCAACTCATTTTGGGTATTTTGTCCCTTACCTCAATTGAACCTACGGTCGACGATATATGAGGAAGCTGGAGTTATGCACATGATATTAACCAATATGAATCCTGTGAGACAATTCCGTTTATAGATATCTAACCCAAAAAATCCACCCTCAGGTAAATACGCGGAAACGCATGTCCGAGAATCCGTCCGTTTAAATTCCGTTTAAATATTCAACTAGGCCCAGAGCGGCCTATAACACCGTGTTCTGGACGATATACATAAACTTCGACCAGATGAGTGCATCTCATCACCGTATCTATACCTACTTAGGTAACTAACTTTTCCTGACACTGAACTGGTTACATTTACATACAATACATAATCACACCAAAAATTCCTACCAGAAAGTGAAAAGCAAAATACTCTTACAGTGCCTGATTCATAGCAACGACGTCTGAACACGTTGCTCATATCTAAATAACAGGCGTTTTGTAATGAAAAATATTTAGAAGCTATTATTTCCCATTTTCCATGGCATTAGCAGTTGATTTTTTTTATGGTGATAAGTGACGTATTTAACTACCATTTAGCATTATTTGCGGATGCTACTAACGCATAACTAAAATGAAAAAAAATAAAATCTGAAAAACTGAAATCTTTTTTTTTCTCATTAAAAGCTAACATTTTCGGACCGTAGTAAAGTGTATTAAATCCTTCACTATATTCTTAACAAATTGAAAATACCAGAAACATATCAGCTTTATTTATATCCAAGTAATATATTTTTTTAAATTTTCTAAATAAAAAAAAAAATAAACTTTAGACGTATTTCTTTCAAAAACTATAAAGATTTAGCACATGGGAGTTCTTGTCCGAAGTTTGTCGTATTGAAATGCGTCTCTTACTGAACTTAACTCAAAATGTCAGGTCCAAGGATATTTGGGAACACAGTGAGATGTTCAGACCATGGAAATAAGCACTTTTCATTATACAGGGTGTTACAGAAAGGGTATATCAATACAAACGGGTTGAAGAGTGTATCTGGTCTAGAACCTCTATACAAAATTTTAGCTCAAAAGCATTAACTTTGAAAATGCTTAATATTTTTTTATTTCGACATCACGGCGCTGCACTGGCGCGCGGCGGCGTGATGTGCGTGTACTAGGCGCACAGACACACTACAGCTAATGGATAATGACCCTCGTAGTGCGGTGACACGTTTTTTATGATTTCAATTTAATAAACTATCGAAATAAAATAATATTAAGCATTTTCAAAGTTACTGCTTTTGAGCTGAAATTTTGTACAGAGATTCTAGACCAGATACACTCTTCAACCCGTTTGTATTGATATACCCTTTCCGTAACATCCTGTAGACACAATGATGAATTCTTATTTTTTATTTTTGTTAATTTTCATACAAACCTAAACACCTTGACGTAAATCATCCGATATGCATGCCTCTTTATCCGAATTGGCAACGTCGTATTTTCAATTTCATTCATAAGATTTGGCGGGCTGAAACTTGTCAAAACTAAGTTAAGACCCTTTCTTACTGCATAGCTCAATTAAATTTCATTAAATGAAATTACAAATATTATCTTTGTAACGAAGCCTTTTGAAGTACTACTTCGATTGTTAGATTTGATTTGTAAAACTATAGAAGCGTTTGCCAAAGTTTATGGATAACGTGAAGAAAACGGTGTATAGTAGTAGGTACTTATAAATAAATATGTTGCCAATTTTTTTTTTATGGTGTATATGTATACAGGGTGTTACGGAAAGGGTATATCAATACAAACGGGTTGAAGAGTGTATCTGGCCTAGAATCTCTGTACAAAATTTCAGCTCAAAAGCAGTAACTTTGAAAATGCTTAATATTTTTTTATTTCGACATCACGGCGCGGCGGCGCTGCACTAAAGAAACAAAACAATTAGGTATGAAAACAATGTTAATTCACACATGGGTTTTCTTTGAATTAAAATTGTTTTCATAATAAATTTATTTATAATTACTTACATATGTACACACAAACTACAAAATATACTATATACAAATAATAATAATAATAATAATAAATAATAATAAAAATAACGGCTGGCAACACCAACGTCAACAAGTCAATTTCATTCTTACAATATAATTTTCAGATTAATTAAATTTTAGAAGCAGTTTTATTGTGAAATTTTACAAGCAAAGCCCAGAAACTCAATTTTTAATAATTCCAATAGAAAAAGTACATACAATGAACCATAATATTCGAATCTTTCACCAAAAACTACCGAACCGGAGGTGACATCTGTCATATGTCACCTCCGGTAAAACCAGAGAAATAAAACACCAAAAATGTTGACAAGATCAGCCGCAAGACGCGCACGCCTACCACCTCCGGACTCTTCGCTCAGCTCCGCCTCGCCGCCCGCGCCGCCGGTACCCAGCGCCACTGTGAGCGCTGTGACGACGCCGGCCGCGGCAGTTGCGTCGAGCTCGAGCGACGAGTATTTCTCTCCGCCCACGACGCCACCACCTGTTCGTCGACGGGGAGGACGCCGGCCGCCGGACGGCTTAGGACCTCGAGGCCCATCGGCCTCTGATAGGGTCCCAGCTCCCGGCGGAAGTGTGCAGCGCATGAGATGGACACGATCCATCAATGAAAACGTCATGCGCTCATACTATGGGGCTACAGAGGGGGGAAACAATCTGACCGCGTATCGTGTTCGGATGCTCTCTCTTTTTCAGGTGCTTGAACCAGCTGTCAACGTTTCGGTACAACGACTATCGGATCAGGTGCGGGTCATCCAACGTAATCATATGTTGGATGACACTATACTTGATCGCCTGCGAAATGAAATACAGAGTAGCCATGTCGTCGCTCCCCAGTCGCAGACTGCTGTAATACTACCGCAGTATAATACAAGTCTTGCTGACGAGGGGAGTAATGATCGGGCTACAAACGTAAGTACCCAGTGCAATGAGGAATTGAGGAGTGCTTTGGAGGATGCGATTCAGGAATATCGCTTCATGTCGCCCGAACTTAGGCCACGCTTGCCTCGTTTGCCCATGCATAACAAAAATAGGGCGCTGGTGGCGGTTCTGGATTCGCAGTTGTCTAAATATTTTGATACCTGCGAAGACCTCACCGATACTCATTCGATTCTGTACTGCGCGGCTGTAGCGGCATGTCGTGTAGCTCACGTTAAATTTACCAATGACTCTAGAGCTACACGGCCGAAACCAGCCGTACCAGCTTGGCAGTGCAGAATTGAACGTCGTATTGGTGGGGCCAGAACGCTCATCGGCAAACTAATCTGCTTCAGGGAGGGCAATACTCGCCCTAGAGTGATGCGCTTTGTGAGGCGGGCATTCTTGGGGACTGATATCAGCCCTCAAGACTATATGTCCTGTGTCACAGAGCGCATCGACTTCCTGAAGCAGAAAGTGTATGCATGGGCGAACCGTATCCGTCGGTATAAGCGGCGAGTAGAGCGATACACTCAGAATCGCACCTTCCAGAGTGATGAAAGGTGGGTTTATAGGAGTTGGGAACGACCGGACCAAGGTGTGGCTGACACGCAACTGCCGGATGATGATGCCATGTGTTCCTTCTGGCGCAGTATCTGGTCGGTGCCTGTCAGTCACACCGAAGGTGATTGGGCTCGAGAGGTCGAGCGAGCCTGCGATCCAATACCAGAAATGGGGCCTATAACCATCTGCCCCCAAGATGTAGCTCGTGCAGTCCGTCCACTGCCCAACTGGAAGTCTCCAGGGCCGGACGGGCTGCAGAATTTTTGGATAAAATGGTTTTCAAGGTCGCACGCTCGCTTGGCATCTCAGTTCCAGGTCGCTTTGGAATCTGGTTCGCTACCCCAGTTCCTAACGACAGGAATTACCCACCTGCTCCATAAATCAGGTAGCACCGCGGAACCCAAGAATTATAGGCCGATCACGTGTTTACCGACGGTTTATAAAGTTCTTACATCCATTTTGAGAGCTAAAATTAACAAACATATAGACACCAACGCCATCATGTCTACCTCTCAGAATGGATGTAGGAATGGATCCCGCGGTACTAAGGAGCTACTCCTCATTGATATGGCCATCAGCCAACAGGTTCGTCGCTTCCGAAAGGATCTGTCGACATGTTGGATAGATTATAAGAAGGCCTATGACTCGGTGCCACATACATGGCTCATGAGGGTGTTGGAATTGTATAAAGTAGATACAACTCTGCGCACCTTCCTGATGTCGTGTATGGGGCAATGGAGGACGGTCCTTCGCTATCCAGGATGTCGAAATATTCAGAGGAATAGCGAACCCATAAGGATCGAGCGAGGCATATTTCAGGGTGATAGTTTGAGTCCGCTTTGGTTCTGCTTAGCCTTGAATCCTCTAAGCACACTGCTGGAGGATTCAGGTCTAGGCTATCGGTTGAGGAGAGGTGGTCAGGTTATATCGCACCTCCTCTACATGGATGACCTAAAACTCTTTGCCCCCAACAATTTGCAACTGATGGAGCTACTGAAAGTAACTCAAACTTTCAGTAACGCTATTAGGATGGAATTTGGTGTGGACAAATGTGCGGTCATGCATGTAAAACGAGGAGAGATTGTGGAATCCGTGGGAACTCAACTCTCGGATTCCACAAACCTTAGAGCCCTCTCCGCATCCGAAACCTATAAGTATTTGGGTATGTCGGAAGCGTTAGGCATCAATGTTACTGACATGAAGCAATCGTTAAAGGAGCGCTTCTTTGGCCGCCTGAAAAAAGTGCTTAATAGTCTTCTATCAGGCGGAAACAAGGTGCGTGCCTTCAACGGTTGGGTCATGCCGGTTTTGATGTACTCTTTTGGCATACTCAAATGGACTCAAACCGAACTCGACGCCCTGGATAGGAGGGTCCGTACGCTGCTGACTGCAAATCGAATGCATCACCCACGGTCATCGGTAATGAGGTTGTATATCCCGCGAAAGTGTGGAGGTCGAGGGTTTTTAAACGCTAAGACCCTCCACAATCGCGAGATATGCAATCTCAGGGAATACTTCCAAGAAACCGACGTGGGGATGCATCGAGATGTAGTCATAGTGGACAAGGGCCTCACCCCGCTCTCCTTGGCTAAAGAGAACTGGCGCAAACCAGTAGTGCTTGACACTAATGATCGCATGGAGGTATGGCAGAGTAAGGAGCTTCACGGACGCTTTCTTCGGGCCCTTCATGGACCCGATGTAGACCTACTAGCGTCCGTAGCCTGGCTACGTTGCGGTGATCTCTTTGGAGAAACCGAAGGTTTTGTTTGTGCAATTATGGACGAAGTTATGATGACAAACAACTACCGGAGATATATTGTGAAAGACGGCACGGTTGACATCTGTCGGGCATGCCACCGGCCGGGAGAATCAATCAGGCATATTATCTCCGGGTGTTCTCGTCTAGCTAACGGAGAATACTTGCATAGACACAACCTTGTAGCCAGGATAATCCATCAGCAGCTTGCTTTGAAATACAACCTTGTAGAATCGGAGGTGCCGTACTATAGGTATGTGCCCGACCCAGTTCTCGAAAATGGTAATATCACATTGTACTGGGATCGATCCATCATCACTGACAGGACTATTGTTGCCAATAAGCCTGATATAGTGGTGGTGGATCGATCAGAGCGGCGCGCAATGATTGTTGACATAACTGTCCCGCATGATGAGAACCTCGTGAAAGCTGAGAAAGATAAACAAATTAAGTATCTTGACTTGGCTCGCGAGGTTGTCAACATGTGGGATGTGGACTCAGCGATCATTGTGCCGATAGTCGTAACAGCCAATGGTTTGATAGCCAAGAGCCTCGACCAACACCTAAGGAGGCTCTCGTTGGGCAGCTGGATCAAGGGCTTGATTCAGAAAGCGGTACTTCTGGACACGGCTCGCATTGTCAGGAGGTTCCTCTCTCTGGAGCCCTGACCGCCGGTAGCTTGGACCCTGTTCCCGATACCGGTGGGCTACTATTTTTTATATTTTTAAATGTTTTTATATATTTTTTATACTAATATTTAAAAATATAATTTATATGTATATAGTGAAATAAAGGAAATAATAATAATAAAAAAAAAAAGACAGGAGTTCATTGGGCATCGAAAAATTCGTCCGCATCGCTGTCAATGGGATAAGTGCCCAAAAGGCTGGCAGCATTGCCACGTTGGATGGCAATGCTTATTCTTTGGGCTAAAAATAGGCCAGCCCTCTGGTCACGCGAAGAGTCAACCAAACGCTTGGCGATATCGCGAAATATGCGATGAGCACTCGGACCCCAAGGCCCTAGAGTTTCAACCCCAAACGGCTCAAACATATAGCTCCCAATAAGGTTGTTATATTTGCGCCGTTTGAGGTTTTCTGCTCCTGCAGCAGCCGCCCCAGCACCGCCCGCCGTGCTAGGAAGATGGGATGGCGCGAGGGTGTCGACACAGGTTGCATCCCACACCAAAGGCCTACCCAACTTCCAAGGCATTATGGTCATTCCATCTGGCCTCTTCCCATCGTCACGTGCCAAGCCATTGGGTTCTAAAACAGCTGGCACTCCGGCGGTGACAAGAGCCCGACGGATGATGTCGTTAATGCTGGCGTGCCGTGCCATCCGACCAGCGCTCTTGCTGCAGGATAGGCCATGGTGTCCGAGGCAGTCGACTGCTTCACCGCATTGACAGCGATGTGGAGCTCCGCAAGGAGCGCCCAGACGCAAACATGTAACGAGCCGGAATGTGGTGTCACCCAGCATAGTGCCTATGTTGGGTGACGGTAGCGCCTGAAGCCAGAGGCCCGACTCCCATTCACCCACAGCCAGCAGGCGGGCACGCTCAGCAGTATTGGTGGACGTATTAATAAGTTTATTCCGTACCAACCTGCAGAGCGGCTCGTCCCACTGTCTCTGGGAAGACGGGTTCTCGGGCTGAACCGTGTCCGGGCAAGCCACTTTCCAGGCGTTCACCGCATCGGTCAAGCACGGCACTTCAGAGTCAACCTGAGCAGGAATCAGAATTCTTTTGGTTAACTTTTCTGTGCTGTGGACCGAGGATAGGAACGCCGGTAGGCTTACACTAGAAATTTTTCGGACGCCGAGCCCACCAAAACGAATGGGTAGTGTGGCTTGTTGCCACGCGCGGTCGTCCAAAGCTACATTCAAAATGGATGAAAGAGTGCTGCGAATAATATGATCGATTTTGTCTAAAAGGTGTGGCTGCTTCCATAAAGAGGAAGAGCGGAGAAAATACATGAAATTTGGACCGAAACAACAATATCTGATAAGGGTGAAAGCCGAATGTATATTAATTTTAGATAGTCTATCCGAAATATCGTTAAAATGATTAATTTTTTCGTCGACGAATGGAGAAAAACTGTCTTCTAAAATTGGGGAACCTAGTAGGTGCAATGAACTTTTTTCCAAAACTTTGATGTCTGGGGCTATTGTGTTAAATTTCTGTATAGTCGATTGTCTGTCAGTATTGTCACAAATGAAAATTTCACATTTTGAGTAGTTGAGGTCAAGGCCGATAGATTGGAACTGCTGCTTTAGGAATTGAAGATCTTGTAGAACGGTGTCTACGTCACCTCCTAGTGTTCCATCATCTAAATACCACACATTGAATTTTGAATTTAGTTGTTGTATTATGGGATGGATAGCCAAACTAAAAATGACTGGCCCGAGAGGATCACCTTGTTGGCACCCGACAGCAGATTCCAAAACGTTGTCTTTATACAATAATTTTGAAGGGTGCCTGTAGCACTGCCACATAAAGCCGTAAATTTCTGGTAACTCTTTTTTTACTTCAGCCAACAAGGTGTCCCTGTTGACAGAGTTGAAGGCGTTTTTAACGTCAACCTTGAGGATGACCTCACCTTTATTGGCATTTAAAAAACTAGATAGGGCGTGTACGGCAGCCTCGCAGCCCCCTTTGGAACCAAAGCCAAGCTGTAGGGGCTGGAATTTATTCGACAAAATGTCGCCATACAGTTTGCAGCATATTTTGGCTGCCGTACGCCTGTAAGTGCACCCAACGGCAATGGGACGAATGCCGCCGTCCCTCTTGCGCAGGGCGCATAAATTGGCCCCGTACAAGACATCGACGACGGCATCATTCACACCGCCGTTGAGCATCAGATTAATTAGAGCCGCAAGCTCCTTCAAAAGCGACTCGCCAGCTTCCCCGGCGCCTGAACTCAATAAATCTTTTAAATGCTGAGGAGTCAGGCCGTCGAGGCCGCCGGCGGAACCACTTCGGAAGGAGCTCACGGCTGCAATTAGCTGGGGGGCAGTAACATTAAAAGGCGTTGAATCCGGGTCGAGAGGGAGGGGGGGGTTGGGAAAGGTGAGACCATCCGCAGGCGCTGGATGTTTACTCTCCAAGGCTGAAAGGGTTTCTGGAGAGTAGGGCGCCACCACATCGCTACTGAAAAGTAACCTGGCCGCTCCCCTGATATCACCTTCGCTTAATTTGGATTCTACATGTGAACATAACCCTCTTCCTGAAAGGTTATTGAAAACAGGTAATTTTGAATCCAAAATAAGAGTCGAATTATTGCAGTTGTCTTTAATTTGGGTTGTCAATGTTTTTTTAGTTGCCAAATTTTTTTGGACATGCAAAATCCTATAAGGGAAGGTGAGTAATTGTTCCCAGGCACTTTCTGAGTTCTCCTGGGTCGCAAGACGGAGACATCGTGCCAAACTCAATGCAACAGACCGCCTCGCGCCCCGGGGAACTCTCTTTAATACTGGGGTTGAATTTTTGAATTTTGCCAACGTTTTCCACAAACTTTGATCCGGAGATGTTGTTGTTGGGGATGTGGGTGGGGGGCACAAAGGTACACTATGAGGTTTGTGAACCTTGCCATAGTGTATCCGTAGCCCCCGTTCGCCTTTAAAGAAGCGTGGCTGGGAGCAATGGGGACATCTCACCTGGACATCGAGCGATGTGGCAGGTTGACTGGCACTAATTCCGGCATCGCTACAGCCGGCATTTAACATAAGTATCTACACTTACCTAAAAGTAAAATATTTAAAAACACACTACACGAAAACACTTAAATTACTTTACATTGCAAAAAAACAAATATAAAAAACCACAATAAATTAATTAGACTGTCACGTCACTTGGTGACATACGAGCTTGACGGCTTCGGCGCACTGGCGCAGACAGGAGCAGAACGACGCAGACGCGCGGGCCTAGGGCGCCGCGACACGCCGCGCTTTCAATAAGATTCGCGTATGTTAGGGCCAAAGCACACACGCTGCTTTTAGCAACTGCGATAGGCGATTTAGCCGCTTTATAGATTCTGAATGCAGCGACCAAACATTCCACACCGCATACTTAAAAACGCCAATCGCGGCGATTCAGTCGCTTTTCGGAAGCTCGACACACGGTTGTTGCGTATTGTAAAGTTTGCGAAATTATTTAATCTTTATCTTTATTGAAAATTCATTCCGCCATCTTCCATTTTCGTTGACCTCTTTTTCATAATTGTTTTTTTTTTATATTTGTAATCACAAGTAATTCAGAAACACCTTATTAATCATAAAGAAATCCTTGAAAACTTTTTAACCCTACTGGTAGTGATAAACGGAAAAAAAATCCAACTATCCCAACCAGTGCGGATCAGAGCCCTGATTCACAACCATACGACAGGCTATCGTATCGAAAACCTGACATTTTGATAACCTGATTTGACTTCCTCTCAACAGCAGACAGCTGTTGGAAGAATAGCGGGCGTCTATTTGTTCGGGTTTTGGACTTGTGAACAGCGTTGAGAAGACTCCTACGATAACAATGATTAATGTTCGATACGTAACGGAAGCATATCGTGAGCATCAAGATGGAGGGACCAAACCTCCAATGTCTGTCCTACATATCTGAAAAATTAATACCATTAATCTACTATTTGCTACCTTTGCTATAATTTTAGCTACCTCATCATATACATAATATTTTAACAAAATGCTTGATCCCTCCATCATGATATCAAGATGGAGGGACCAAACTGATAGACTACTCCCTGGAATATTCTACCTACTTAGTGTTATAGTACCTTAATTCTACCTTAATATTATTGATTTTGGCTGCCCGAAATATATATCGTTTTAAAGATATCGATTATATAAGTTGGTCCCTCCAAATTGACGATTCAATTGTTTAGTGCAACTGGTAAATGGTCGGTTTATTTTCGATCTTCGAAGGATACATATTTAATACCTATTTACTACCTTCTAATCGTGCAAAATTTCTTACGATAAAGTTTATTTTAAACTAGCCAAACAAAAATAAAGAAATAAGTAGGTACAACGTACAAATTTTGACAAAATTTTGACATATATATGCATGGAATTATTATGTACTACGGTTGTACGTAGTACATAATAATTCCATGTATATATGTCAATGCATATGACACACCAGCTGACTCGACGGGGTGTTGTGAATTACGTCATGATAATCAGGAATAGCTAATATAAAATGTATCTTTAGTTTTTAATTATTACTATTTATTGGTTTATTTTATTTTATTCTCGTAATACTGGTAAACAAAGAAAAATATTGAAAGCGGTCTACACACCAAATCCGCTGACCCGGCGGCACGGATCGCCGGCCCATCCCGCCGGCCTTATTTTGTACAATCATGCCGCCGGCTTGCGCCCGCGCGGGCAAGCCGGCGGGGCAGCATGCCGATGCCGACGGCATCCCTCTCCACTCACTCAGTCAGTTGCCCGCCGGCTTTCATAGAGTAGTGACAATTACTAGAACACCACATGCCGCGGCTGTCGTGCCGCCGGCATTGCCGCCGGCAAAGTCGTTCGGCTTGGACATTCTGAAGCCGCCGGGTTAACCCACCGGCACTAAGGCCGCGTTTCCACTGACGCGGAGCTGGGCGGAGAGGAGCTTAGCGGTGCACAAATTGACCAATGACTATGCTTGAAATCTCCGCTCCGCTTCAATGGAAATAGTACGAGCGGGGTGGAGCAGAGCTGAGCGGATATTCATACATCGAGGCGGTGCAGTGCGGAGGACAGCGAGCATTGGGGTGCAGAGCGGAGGACAGCGGGGCGGTACGGAGCGGTGCGGAGCGGGGCGGTGCGTGACTCGCGTGTAGTGTGTCAGTTGTCTTCGTTACGTCACTAGGTGCATACGTATTTTTCTTTTTAAGCGACAACATGACGTATGGTCTTTCCGAGAGATTGAGTGTAACTAAGTACAAAAATGCGCTATTCCAAAAGTATGCTCCACTCCGCTCTGCTCCGCTGACTGACCACTCACCGCTCTTCATCGCTCCTCTCCGCCCAGCTCCGCTTCAGTGGAAACACTGACCACTTTTCACCGCTCTTCTCCGCTCCTCTCCGCCCAGCTCCGCGTCAGTGGAAACGCGGCCTAAGCCGCCGGGTCAGCGGCTTTGGTGTGTAGACCGCTTAACGTTTTCACTAACGAACACACATTTTGATAATAAAGTTTTATCATTTGGACGTGCTGCTCAATCGTGTAACTTGCCACGGTGATTTGGCATCAGTAACTGAAGAAATAACAACGCATTTGACAGATGCCGCCAAAACAATACGGCCGCCGCAAACTGTCAACATCGACCCGCCCTATTTGAAAGACCCTTTAGAAACAGAAACTTTAGCCACATTTAAAATAATTATATTCCATAAGCGGTCTACACACCAAAGCCGCTGACCCGGCGGCACAGCCGGGTCAGGCTTAGTGCCGGCAGGTTAACCCGGCGGCTTCAGAATGTCCAAGCCGAACGACTTTGCCGGCGGCAATGCCGGCGGCACGACAGCCGCGGCATGTGGTGTTCTAGTAATTGTCACTACTCTATGAAAGCCGGCGGGCAACTGACTGAGTGAGTGGAGAGGGATGCCGTCGGCATCGGCATGCTGCCCCGCCGGCTTGCCCGCGCGGGCGCAAGCCGGCGGCATGATTGTACAAAATAAGGCCGGCGGGTTGGGCCGGCGATCCGTGCCGCCGGGTCAGCGGCTTTGGTGTGTAGACCGCTTTCAATATTTTTCTTTGTTTACCAGTATTACGAGAATAAAATAAAATAAACCAATAAATAGTAATAATTAAAAACTAAAGATACATTTTATATTAGCTATTCCTGATTATCATGACGTAATTCACAACACCCCGTCGAGTCAGCTGGTGTGTCATATGCATTGACATATACAACATTATTTTTAGTATATGCGAAACCTGAATATAGTTTGTTCAGAATAAGTAACTGAATCGATTCCAATAATTTTTACCCCATGTTATATTTTGGCCCAAAAATATTTAAAAAAGGTTAATAGTTGGACACCCCGAGTATATTATACTGTGCCCCGAGGAGCGACTAAGTAGGTAGTTATCTACCATACGCGCACAATGGCGCGGCGCGAACGCACAGCGAGCGGGGCGACCGGGGCGGGGGTGCCCGGGTGCAGCAACCTCAGTCGCCCGGGTACCACTGGTTGGCGCGCACGTGTCGCGTGGGTCCAACTGCATAATCGCGAGCGCGCGGCCGCCGAGGCCGAGTTGTGTTTCGGTTGATCGTGTACCTATCGTATGTAAAAAGTGTCGTGTAACATTTTTAAACACGCCAAGATGGTTAATTGTAGAAAGTTATTAAGGTGCAACAAATCGCATTGACTACATTGTATCACTTACGGCTTACGAATAAGTAATTACTTATTCGTAGCTTACGGCTGCATTTATTTACGAATAAAGTACATTATAATAACTACCTACACTTGACCATTACGACAGTCCAAAGCCTGCAAGTGTGATGGAAAATGTTATCACCAGTTAATTACAATACAATCGCCGCGCGGTACGTTTAGGCACGCGGTGGGGGAGACCATGTGTTTGGACGGACAAACAGGTAACATAACAAGCTTATAACTTGGTGATTATTCATGATACAGTTTTGAAATTTTGTACATAGATTCTTTACATAAAAATACTAGACACGTGTTTCGGGTTTCGCATATACTAAAAATAATGTTGTATACATGGAATTATTATGTACTACGTGCAACCGTAGTACATAATAATTCCATGCATATATATGTCAAAATTTTGTCAAAATTTGTACGTTGTACCTACTTATTTCTTTATTTTTGTTTGGCTAGTTTAAAATAAACTTTATAGTAAGAAATTTTGCACGATTAGAAGGTAGTAAATAGGTATTAAATATGTATCCTTCGAAGATCGAAAATAAACCGACCATTTACCAGTTGCACTAAACAATTGAATCGTCAATTTGGAGGGACCAACTTATATAATCGATATCTTTAAAACGATATATATTTCGGGCAGCCAAAATCAATAATATTAAGGTAGAATTAAGGTACTATAACACTAAGTAGGTAGAATATTCCAGGGAGTAGTCTATCAGTTTGGTCCCTCCATCTTGATATCATGATGGAGGGACCAAGCATTTTGTTAAAATATTATGTATATGATGAGGTAGCTAAAATTATAGCAAAGGTAGCAAATAGTAGATTAATGGTATTAATTTTTCAGATATGTAGGACAGACATTGGAGGTTTGGTCCCTCCATCTTGATGCTCACAGCATATCGAGTGTTTGTGAATAAGGGGGCAGTAGGGATATATGGAGCACAAGGTTCCATATATCCCTACAATGCGCGCCACGAAAGATGAGATTTGACCCCGCCTCCCGCGCTCTTTCCGTCGCCCCTTTGACGTCCGGCCCCGTCCCGCATGCACTAGAACATAATTAAAAAGCGACTATGTCGCCTACGCACAACATAAAGAGCATGAGAAGTGAAAAGATTATTATTATACCAATAGTGTCAATCCTCAGCACCAGGTGGAATGACGGCTCTCGTCTTCTAAGTTTTCATGGCGAGTTTTTTTTACAGAATCGAACGGCTGTTAATGCTGTTATCTTTGTGTGGATCAGTGCCAGCCAAGTGGTAACGGCCCCGACTTACGAATTTTAGGTCGTAGGTACGAAACCCAGACTCTAGACAGGCACTTTGTGTTTATAATTTCATTTCCACTGCTCTCAAACCGGTGAAGGAAAACATCGTGAGGAAACTGACATGACCAACCCGTTTATTGCCCGTGGTCCGACCGCGTAGTTCTACTAGTAGGACCACGGGCATTTTTCTTTTCGGTGGTTCTATCAATCGGACCATGGGCAAATCAAGTTCTATCAGTAGTACTAAGGGCAACTTTGTTTACCCGTGGTTCTATTAAGTGAGTAAACTTCTTTGCATGTAAACCTTGGAGTTACTAAATACCAAAATAAATGTTGGACATGCATTGGATAAGCTGCGATGATATATGTATATTCGTCCACGTTTACTTACTCTTTGTCTAAAATCTTTTTTTTAGTTAAACCAGCTAACTCTTTTACTCTCACATTTTTAATCTCACATTTACACGTCTGTCCATCAATGCCTCTTTTGCTGGCTGCTGCAGTAATGTAGGTACTATTTTCTTTTTAGTGCAATAGGTAGCTACAAAAACATTTTTAATCACTATTATTTTTTAGTCTTTTGTTACCAAAAGGCTAAAAAATAAAATAATAGTTAACAGGTATAAGTACTACGTAAGTAGTACCATGGGCAAAAACATTTATCTTAGTCCTACTCGACCAGTAGAACCAGTGCCAATAAAATATGATAATTTTATAACGATAGTCCGATTGATAGAACCACCGAAAAGAAAAATGCCCGTGGTCCTACTAGTAGAACTACGCGGTCGAACCACGGGCAATAAACGGACCAACCATGGCTGAGAACCAAAAATTAGAAGACATGAGACATCTCCCCATGTAGGCCCGCGTTGTAGATTATAGCCCATTCTTTCTCACAGAGAGGAGGCCTGTGGCCCAGCAGTGGTAACATATTAGACTGATTATTATGCTATCTTTGTAAAATTGTTAACTATCGTGGGTAGGTCTTCATGCGGGTTTTTGTTAGTCACAAAATAGTATTTTGTTACTATTTTCCTGTTTTCAGACATTCCACGCAAGTTGATAACATATGAAATGGGTTATCAAGTGCTCAATTAGAAAATAATGTTTATAAACATCGTAGAGGCTAGTTAATACACTTGGGAGCAAATAAATCGAGCCACTTCCTTTTTTCACGTATAATGGTTATTATTTTTGGTATTATGGAACGTATCAAATCGAAACATATATCGCCTAAGAGCTTATTTAATAATCTTTACAATGAGGGTAAATTATTGAATGATAACCTTATTTAATGATAAATTATTGGCTCTGAAAGAAAAACGGTAATTTTGATAGAAAATTGTCGGTCCAGAAAAAAACAATTAAAAACAAAATTATGGTATAAACTTATTCTTAATATCTTGTATTACCCCCCCTTGCCCTGATTTCGATAGATTTTCTGGACTGTTTTAATCCTACAATTTTCTATCAAAATTACCGTTTTTCTTTCAGAGCCAATAATTTATCACTAAATAAGGTTATCATTCAAAAATTTACCCTCATTGTAAAGATTATTAAATAAGCTCTTAGGCGATATATGTTTCGATTTGATACGTTCCATAATACCAAAAATATTAACCATTATACGTGCAAAAAAAAGCAAGTGGCTCGATTTATTTGCTCCCAAGTGTATATAGTACCTGACTTCTGACCGCGACTACGTTTGC
Source organism: Amphipoea oculea (assembly GCA_945859645.1). NCBI lineage: Eukaryota > Metazoa > Arthropoda > Insecta > Lepidoptera > Noctuidae > Amphipoea > Amphipoea oculea. Next base: position 4,859,833 of record OX243891.1, on the reverse strand, counting down.
GTGGAAGCTGTAAGGCAGGTTTGACATATTAACTATTATGCCAAAGTTCAAATTCGAATGAGACACTGCTTCGCAAAGTCAAAGCACGATCTGTGGTTTCTGTGATCTGCCCTAACTCTTAGAATACGCTTGTTTTTTAGCAATTCAGTTTTTTATCTTAAGTTTTTTACCGCAGTCGAGTTTTTTAAATTTTTTTAATTACTTTACTGAACTTTACTTACTTTTAAAAAACATAGACTGAACTTTTAATTATAAATGTAGCTACATGTAGTGATTATAAAGTTTACGAATAGTATACAGTAAAACGGGGCTACTTTGACTTCCAGGGTTACTTTGACAAGGCCGATCACAACGCTATGACGCGTTCCCCACACCCCGCGCCTCGCGCAATATTACTCGAGGTCACGCACACTTGCTAAGCACACGTGAAAACCGATTTTGGCGCTCTGTTAAAGTAGTTCCAACACCTGTCAAAGTAGCCCTGGAAGTCAAAGTAGCCCCGTTTTGCGGTAGTTTAGGTGAATTGACCCTGGTGAATTAAGTGAACTCCAGGAAAATTCAAATGTGGTCCCTCAGTGGGAACACAAATTAGTTGCTAGTTTGCTATGATCAGTTCAGTAATAAACAAGAGCGAGCCGGACTCGCGCACCGAGGGTTCCGAACCATCATATGTTTTTATATTTTCATCGGCTATGCCTATATCCTCGCTAATTTAACTAAGTGACGTAACTGATTCGAAGCATGTTTTACAGGGCAAGCTATTTGCAGTTGAGGGTTACCTATGATTTAAGGGTAGCTTGCTCTATATAAATTCCTATTGATACAAAATTGAGCACGTGTGTATCTGATTAAGATATTTACATTTGTATTACTACTATTGTTCTCGTGTTAATATTGTTTTAATAATAAATATTTTAACAGATAGGTACGCCACTTCGTGTGTTCGTTTTTATTTTGTTCGAAATACATGATCAGACATCGGCAGCCTAATTGCGGAACGCCAAATCGTCAAATGATTCTGATCAGTTGGCTTCATTTCTATCACAATTGGCTTCATTTTACGATTTTCGAATTGCGAAACTCTAGTTTCTGCGCAGGGCCTTAACGTTCATAATTGGTTTCATAATAAACTAGAGTTTCGCAATTCGAAAATCGTAAAATGAAGCCAATTGTGATAGAAATGAAGCCAACTGATCAGAATCATTTGACGATTTGGCGTTCCGCAATTAGGCTGCAGATTCGATTTGAAAATACGTCAGTTACTTGGATTAACGACGATATTCGTCAGGGGATTTTATCAATGCGGTGTAGAATATTGCAATTTTAGGTCAGCGCCATCTCTTGACCGATAGTAGAACTAATATAACGTTTGTTGATGATTTCTGAAAAGTGTGCTATTTAGAGAAATCATTTTTAGGGTTCCGTACCCAAACGGTAAAAACGGGGCCCTATTACTATCCGTCTGTCTGTCACCAGGCTGAATCTCATGAATCGTGATAGCTAGACAGTTGAAATTTTCAGTGATGTAGGTATTTCTGTTGCCGCTATAACAACAAATACTAAAAACAGAATAAAATAAATATTTGAGGGGTCCATTTGCCGTTTTTTGCTCGATATTAATAACGGCAACAAGTGTGTTCCGTTCTGGCCCGTCCACGATGCAAAACAAGGCCAGGGTTATGGCATTAGACTGTACGGATATGTACCTTTTGGTACTAGAAAGAGAAATAATAGTACCACATTATTTCATGACTTATACACCATTTTCAGCGGCCGGGCTACAACGTATCCGTCCTAGCACGGCCACGCTTAGATCGGCTGAAATCCACAACTTTAATGGATGATTCGTGTCTGAAATAATTGTACCTACGTGTTATGTACTATAAAATAGACCTACTTATATTTAAAAGAAAACCTTTCAAATCTATTTAATAGTAATTTAAATTTTTGTTTGTTTTTAATCGTCAAAGTACTATACATATTATTGATTTACTAAATTTATACAAGATTTTTTATTTATATAAGCATTATCTCCTTTATTTTAATAAAAACATATAAATTATATGTAAGTAAATAGGTAAAGATGGAATCCTCCTATTGCGTATTTAGCGCCTTTCAAATCTATTTAATAGTAATTTAAATTTTTGTTTGTTTTTAATCGTCAAAGTACTATACATATTATTGATTTAATAAATTTATACAAGATTTTTTATTTATATAAGTGTTATCTCCTTTATTTTAATAAAAACATATAAATTATATGTAAGTAAATAGGTAAAGATGGAATCCTCCTATTGCGTATTTAGCGCCTACGACACTTGAATAGATATTGTAAGTTGTCAAGTTATACTATTGCTATTGAATTATTGTCAGGCATATTCTACCTGATAAATTGAAATGACTATTAAATATATTTGAAAGGTTTTCTTTTAAATATAAGTAGGTCTATTTTATAGTACATAACACGTACAATTATTTCAGACACGAATCATCCATTAAAGTTGTGGATTTCAGCCGATCTAAGCGTGGCCGTGCTAGGACGGATATGTTGTAGCCCGGCCGCTGAAAATGGTGTATAAGTCATGAAATAATGTGGTACTATTATTTATCTTTCTAGTCCCAAAAGGTACATATCCGTACAGTCTACTGCCATAACCCTGGCCTTGTTTGGCATCGTGGAAGGGCCAGAACGGAACACACCGGCGACAGGTAGACGCTTGAAATATTAATTACAGAATATTTAGTTGTATATTCACTTTAAAAATAAATGAAAGGGGACTCCCATACAACAAACGTGATATTTTTTTTATATATGTAGTGTTAAATATTGTACGGTGATACGGAACCCTTCGTGTGCGAGTCCGACTCGCACTTGGCCGGTTTGAATTTTTTTTTTAAATCTTTACATAAGGTTCTATCACATAGAATAATTTCAGATTTTAGATTTTTTTTTATTAATTTTTCATCAAAAGTCGAAAATTAAGTATGCGGCCTAAAAAAAAAAGAAAAAATGTTTGAGAATTTCCAAATGATACCCCACATGGCCCCACTTCGAATTTTTACAGTTCCTTTTGCAATATATAATTATTTGTAGTCTAAAACTGTTCCAAATTTCACTTTGTTAGCATTAGTAGTTCTTGAAATATCCAGTTGTGACAGAGACAGACAGACAGACAGACTGAGTCGCACCATAAGGGTTCCTTTTTACCATTTTGGTACGGAACCCTAATAAAACAGTAATTGGCGATGTTAAATTTATTTTCGCTGGTTACCGAAACAATGTTATTAAATTAGAAGTCCCCAAGATCGTACACTTTATTCTCTCCTAGGGACACTGTGAAACAATCCAACATACTGAATGATCTTCTTTTAGGAAATCCCTCACATGGCCTGAGATCGCAGGGTGGTTCAGGGTTCATACTCGTGCGGGCCTTCGGAAAGACCGGACAACCATCTACGCATGGCGGTAGACCATGCATGCCCGGTCGCCACTCCTTCTTCTCAGTTTTCTGAGGAATCTTCCAAGACGGAATCGGTGTCCATGGCTCATAGTCTTTAGCCAACAACATCTCGATATTGGACTTCGCCTGTCGCAATACTCCGCCCAAGTTCTTGCCCAAATTCTTGCCCAAATTCTGAAGGCGATCAATGACCTCGTCAGTCAAATTTACCTTTGATATTACAGCGCAGACTTCAGCTTCGTTCAACACATTTGGCATTACTGGATGATTTCCTCCATCATTCGTGGTACATGACGAACATTTGTTTGATGGCTTCTTTACCGGCTTACAGACGGGTGGACGCCGCTTTAGCTTAGGCAGCCCAAAGGTGGGCAGAGGAATTGGGTCTCTTGGTGGTGACCTGGGCCCAGTGGGTTGGCAGCGAGGAGACTTGGTACCGCATTTCCCAACCGCTTCTACGTCAAGCTTTGAATGGGCTTTGTCGTACGACAATCTGCTCCTTTCCCTCACTTTTTTTAGGAGGGCGGACAAGGCCATTTGCTCACCGAATTCAGGCAAACTTTCTATTGCGCCCGGCATGCTTGTAGTACGTTCGATCTCGGGCTGGTTTTCCAACTCTAGTAAGTTGGGGCGTGCATGCGTGTCTGACGATACGTTCGCGGATTCCACAGTCTCTCGCGGTTTAGGTCGTACAGACTCGGTAATATTATTCTTCATATATATAGTGTCGGTGGTATCAACAAAATCACTGTTTTGGTCACAGGACATAGAAGTACTTGGTGATATCGGACAGGTTTCGTTGCACGTCAACACGTAGTGAGGATCTAATGTATGATCCTTGAGTATCTCTTCTGATAAACTGGCTTTATCAGGGTTTTCCTCTGGTATCGAGCATTGTTGAGTTATGTTGTCTGCGGTAGGCGAATATTCAGTGTTTTCGCCAGGTGTACTGACATTTATATCTGGTGCTTTTACAAATAAACTATTCGCAGCTGTTTGGTTTTCTTGAAGCTCACCCTGCACTTCCGTTGTGGACTCTTGTGTTGGTGTTTGGCCATAGAGTTCAGCTTCATTCGCTTCTTTAGGGGAAGTTTGATGCACATTTTCACATGTTGATGCATTCATTGTTCCGCCATAAGACGGTTTATTAACTACTTCAAAGCTGTATTCTGGTTTTAGGTATCTTTCCTGTTTAACATTATTATCGGATGCATTTCGTAGCGGGTCGACTGATTCTATGTTTGTGTTAATGTGTTCAGCGGGCATCATTTTCTCCTCTATAGCAGCTGACTCGGTTTGTGCATTCTGCGAAATTTCACCTAAGTTATGTTCTTCAACTGATTGTACTGAGTGTGGGTGTGCATTTTGATTATTTATAAAAGCATGACTGTTTACTGTCTCCGATAGAGTTCCTTTATGTATGGGCCCATCTAAGGGCAATGGTTCTTCAATTTTACTACACATTACAGGTACACGGGTGTCAGCGGGATTGTATTCTTCCGACTTGCAATCTTGTGGCTTTATTTGTGTGCGAATATTTTCTGGATTTAAAATATCTTTAGCGTCTTCCGTGGGTTCGCTAATTGCTACAGATTTTTTTAGAGCCTCAGTTTGTTCATTTTCTTCGGGTGTCCCAGAGTCAGTAGCTCTTTCGTTCTCTTGTTCCTCATATTCGGGGTTCTCAGAAAGCATTTCCTGATCTTCAATGGTACTGATTGGTTGCTTATTTAATACGTCCATTTGGACTATGTCGTCTTCCAAAGCAGTAGAGGGAGCATTATGCGTACTTCTACAAGTCATGCCAAGTTTTTCCATTTCATTTATCAACATTTCATCTATCTGACCAAGTGGGCAGTTCAGGCAGCGTTTGGATACTTCGTCTAAGGCCTCAGGATAATCCAGTTTATTATAAGGTTTGTCTTCTTCATCGTTTTCTATAATCTTACAACTATAAATAGGATCGTTTCCCAAAACCCTCGGAGTCACATTAAACCCTTCAAGTTTAGGCTTTTGCGCTTCAACAACAGGAGTTTCTTCTATGGTTTCCAGTTTTTGAGTTAAAAGTTCCTCTTCCTCTTTTGCTGTGGTAGTATTAAGAATTCTTTCATCTCTAACCAATTTTACTATCTCAGCAGCATCAAAAAGCGTTCTATTTTCTACACTTTCTTGATTATCATTGACGTCTTCTTTAGCGTCAGGTAATTTAGTTTCTCTTTCAGCAGGCCTAAGAAACCAAGGGAGTCGGTGAGCTGCTGTTGCTTTCTGATATAGATAAGGTTTTCCTTCATCCTTAATCACTTCGATTGTCTCAGCATCATCATCATCACAAAGTGCGTTTCTTTTTGTACTTTCTGGATTGTCAACACACTTATCAAAGTCTTCTTTTGCTTGAGATAAGTTAGGTTCTTCGACTAGTGGAGTTTCTTCTGCGGTTCCCTTGACGTTTTCCAAATTCTTAGATAAGTCAGGTTCGCTAGATGGAGCGGAATCCGTAACTATGATTTCATCACGATTATCGTCCTTTACGTTAAGCTCACGAGACATATTGAAAATGCTATACTGTGTTCTATTATCAGGTAGTAAAGGGCCGTTTAGTGCCTGTTCTTGTAATTTTAATTTGGCTTTCTCGGACTCATGTATCTTACGCCTTGTATCTTCAAGGTTGACGGTATGGGAAAAATATTGTTCACCCAACACTTCATCGTGTTGCGTATTACTTACTTTCCCAAGCGCTTTATCTATTATTTTTTTGCATCTTTCGTGATGTGTGAGAGGTAACCTAGGTGTTAACATTGGTTGTTCATTTTCATTGGCTGGTTTATCAGCCAAACCTGCGGCTTCATCGATTTTCTTTCTAAAGTCATCATCTATCTTGAGCTCTGCCGCTGATGCAAACCTACAATCTAGATCGTTGCTTTTGTCCGTTAAGGCGTTTTGGCCATCGTCTGTAGCTTTTGTAGTTCTGTTGGCTTTCCTTATCACAGCAGACGTAACTGAAAAATAGCGAAAAAAGCCATGAGTATGCCTGTAAAAATGCATTAAATAAGTGGGCTAAAAATTATTTGAGCTCAAATGTCAAATTTCACGATTGTCGCAGGCTTTTTTCGCCATTTCTCCTAAAGTTCTAAAACAGTTTGATATTACAGCTAAATTGAATAAGGCCCAGTAATACCTTTATGCAACAAATAAATAAAAAGATCATAAACATTGTGAGGAAGCGTTTTCTTTTGCGTGATTACTTGATGAGTAGAGACTTGAGATGAGTAATTTGTCAGCTAGATTAATTGACATCGCTGACTGTGAATATATTTGTACGCCATGTTATGACAGGATATGCTGAAACAAATTTACTGTAACACCCTTTGTACCATATTCTAGCAAATAAATATTTTTGATTTGATTTGAAACTTGAAAAGCAAAATTAAAGATGGCGAGAAACTTTTCCTTCCCTTTCAAAAGGGCAATTCTCGTAATTTGAAGAACGTTCACAGTCTGATCTCAGTCTCAATCTGTAAAAAATACCTCTAATTACCCTACATTTTTCACATTGATTGTCACTGAACTAAGATTGCGACTAGATTTTGACCGTTTTTAATAACGGGAAATTGGGTTTCAATTGTATTCGCCGTCAGTTATCTACACCTACAATTAATTGGTGATGGGTCGACAATATTCTGCAATATTGTTTTCGACTGAGAATTCAACTCGCACCTTCGGTGCAACAAAGTCACAAATAGCCAAAACTGCAAAATTGAGGTAAGTATGCCAAATTGTCTCTGCCTATACTTGGAGCACCAAAAACATCCGTGAAAGTATCTCAAAATTCTATTAGATGACGCACCTGTGCCTTTGTGGTTATAAATGCGAAAAAATTAGGAACTAAATGCGAAAAACAAATTAAAAGTCCTCTCCTGTAAAATGAAAAAATGAGCTGTTGTGACTTTGTTGCACCGAAGGTGCGATGTTTACAATATCTACTTACAACATTCTCGGAGTGTTTTGAATTTATAATTAAAATATTTTATTTTGTAAGGCCAAAACAAACAGTAGGTAGTATATAAATAAACAGAAATAACAGTATAGGCACCAGGTACCTACTCAACAAATAGGTACTACTTACCTACCCACCCACTACATATAAAAGCAGGTTTTAGTTAATCATGATAACTGACAATACTAAGTAGGGGTGGGGGGGGGATGCTCAGTAGTTATTTTTCTTAAAAAATATTTAAATATTGTACAATCAAAATTCTATCACAGGATTAAGATCAGCACCCTATTATTGTTTGCCCTAATTGCGTAACATACTATCAATCGGAATCTGAATAATTTTGAAGCAAATTGCTAATCCATTGCTTCATAAGTTCGAAAATGTTGTCTGCTCAACACGTAAATAACGCAATGAATATTGTTGAACTGTCAAAATGAAACCGATTCCAATTGATATGTAATTTGTTACGCAATTGCCCCGCCGTATGTTTAACTTATTAGTACCTATAATTGTCACTCTGTCAGTCTGTAAATGATAAAATAGGTAACGTAAGGCCGTTGTTCACCGCCACCGTCAAAGCGACGTCTACGAGAACAGGATGACGGTACCGAAGTAACAATACATACAAGGTGTAACAGAATAAACGCAAGTCCTGAAAGTAGTTTGTGCATAATTGACTACTGAATCCTTATCAGTAACTTTTAATATAGGTATTTTTTTCAAAAATTGTGTATTTTGTTCCCATACTGACCGGTGATTGAGCCAAAGAAAATTCAATCTTATTTCAAAGCAATAAGACTCAATTTTAAATGCATAAAACAATGTTAGGGTCAACACGATTTTCTTAATAATAATAGGTAGCCTTAAAAAAAAATAAGTTTTGGTTATTGTATTATGTTTTTAACTCAATTATTCTCCAATTGGGGTGTATGAGGTCTTGCGTTAATTATGTTACACATTGTATATACGTGACGGCATCTACAACGCCACATGCGAACAACGCGTCACACTGACGTCACGCAAAATCCTGCATCGCGCAAGCAGAGTTTACCGCGCGACTAGCATATATACAACGTCCCGACATCAATCGTCAGGTAGTAGCCCACCAGACACGACACCCGTCTGGTCGGAGGGTACTCCTTTTTCTATGGCGGAAACCTCTACATTTACCATAGCCGCGTTGCTCAGTGTCCACCGCACGTCTGTCAGCCGAGCGTCGGGCGGGGATACCCGCCCCCGAATTTATGAGTAATACGATAGGACGAGTTGTAGGTTCGTTCCTAGGCAGGCACTTTATTATAATTTTCCCACTGCTAGGATACAGGCCTCCTCTCTTCGAGAGGGAGTAGGCCGTAATCCACGCGGGCCCAGTGCGGGTTGGTAGAAGTCACATGTCTTCGAATTTTTGGCTCTAGGACACGCCGGTTTCCTCACGATGTTCTCTTTCACTGTTTTGAGAGCAGTGGTGATGAAATAATGTACCTGTCAGGGTTCGAACTTACGTCCTACAATTCGTGCCTAAGTCCCGGCCGTTACCACTGAGCCACCACGGCTACGAGAGCTTATTGATACCATAATAATTTTAAACTTGCCTGTTACATTGGATTGGTCCCCCCGCAGGATTCGGGGTATAAAGCCAACTGAACACACTTTCCTTAATCTTAAAATAGTCGTGCGTAACATCGTTATGGAAGCCACATTAATTTAGTTCCGTATTAAGTTCTTCAATTTTGATAATCAGCGAAAATAATTTCTTACATTTTTCTGCATTGGTGACAAAGTTATTTACCCACTTAAAAAATTTGACAATTGCTACTTTTGTTCCAATTTCGTATTGGAATTATCATTATCATTCGTCGTTCACCTATACGGTTTTGTCTTCTGAGTTCATGCTGCCAGCAACGTGAAATTAGTGGTGCAGTCAATAAGTTTTTTAGGGATCTTTTGATGCTTGAATGACATTGACAGGGGGGCGCTATTGGTAAATATTTTTACGACTTAAAAAAATGAGGTTCTGTATTCGACCCGTATGTATGTTCGTATGTCCGCGATTTTCTCAAAAACTAATGAACCAATTTTGATAATTCTTTCACTAATGTGATCTACATACTTTCAGGAAGGTTTTAGTATATAATACATTAGGTAACTATGCTTATGTACGAAGTTATACGCATAAATGTACTGCATCTCCGGCATTTTTCTGTGCGAATTTTGATGATTATTTTAGTCGACGTCTTCAATTCTTCAATGCGCTAGTGTTAATTGAGTTTGTTTGAGGTAGTTACAACTAAAAAGTGAAAAAACAAAAACTTTTTACAAAAAAACAACCGACTTAAAAAAAAACACTACAAAGTGATAAATAACTTTAATTTCTAAGTCGGTGTCAAAAAACGAAAATACCTCACAGACGTTCCCAGACCGTGGGACGTGCCACTCTGCAGTATTATACGGAATACCCTTGTAAACACGTCACGTAATACTGTTGAGCATGCCCGTTTGCTAGCTGTGGAAGAATGGGAGTCAGGCTTGTGACTTCAGGAGCTCCCGTCATCCAACATAATGCACTGTGATGGATGACTCATCGTTTCGGCTAGCTAAGTGTCTCCGCTTGGGCGCACCTTGTGTTGCTCCGCATCAGTGTCACTGCGGTGAAGTTTTCGACAGTCTCGGGCACCATGGCCTGTCTTGCTGCAGGAGCGCAGGTCGCACAGCACAGCAAGCCAGCATCAGCAATATTATTCGTTGAGCTCTTGTCACCGCCGGCGTACCAGCGGTATTAGAACCAAACGGCTTAGTACGCGACTATGGGAAGAGACCAGACGTCATGAAGTTGTTGCCTTGGAAGGTGGGTAGGTCTCTGGTGTGGGACGCAACCTGTGTCGATACCCTTGCGCCATTTCATGTTCCTACAGCGGGCACCAGAGGGTGGACCTGATCATGACTACTCGAGAAAAAAAAATGAAAAAAAAAAATACTTACCTATCGCAATTTTTTTGAGAAAGTGGACTGAAAGTAAAAAACTTTGAAAAATCAAAGAGAGAAAATACTAAAAACATGCAAAAATGAACGCATTTATTTATTTGAACGAGACTTTCTTCTTGTGATACTGCAACGTTTCGTTGCAACATTATGGAAACTGAATTGTATAATTTGTATAACGTTACTTATGTTTTAAAATAATAAGCAGAAAGAAAACATGTTTAGACGTGTCTTGATTATATTTCATAGAATTGGCAAATCTTTGATACACAGAAACACTTTTTTACATTTTAAAAGCCGTGCTATTTTTAGAGTTTTTATAAACAAATCAAAAATGTATTCTGATTAGACAACTTAGATGAAACGAAACGTCATTTCAAATGCAAGAAAATAACAAAGATGGCTGAAGAACAGGTGAGAACCAAAATATTATGATTTATAAATGATTTTAAATGAATTTACTGTAAATATTGCATTTAACACCTCTTCAAAATCACACAAATAAATATAGTGATATTTATTTTCAAATGCCGCCGCTAATTTCATTAATTTTGTCTCTGTTATTTGGTGTTTGGTCCGTGAAGTGATATTCCGTGCGTTAGATTCTCTTTACAGTCGTTATTTTAACAATTTATCAATTATAAAAATATCTGTTCAATGTCGAGGAGTAACTCATTGTATGATATTGCCGGCACTTTGGTTATAATGCCATGTTTACACATCATATCCTTGAAATGTAATCAAAACCTATGCTGGTGAATTAGCTACTTTCTGCCCCCAAGTGCGTTTTACGATTTGTGATGTTCCACTTTTTTGTGATGTTCCACTTTCAAATTTCTATGTTGTCAGGATGACGATTGTATCAATTATTATTTTTGTATTTTTTTGCGTAGTATTTCAATATATTTAGTTCATGTTTTCAATATTTTGAAGGACACCAATTTTTTCAATGCCAACTATGTTGCAACATGTCTGGGTTTAAAATAACACTTCTTGTTGCAATAACCAAGTTAGTTTCAGCCCTACTAACCCAGTTTCTCATGAACTGAACAATTTCTTTTGTTAAAATTGTTTATCAACCAAAATTTTAAGAAGGGAGGTTAAATAAGTAATAGATAAGTTGATAATGTCCAAAATTCGACATTCCACATTAAAATTCTCCTGGTACTATTTCACTACTAGTTTTGCACTAGTTGCTAATAACAGCATTCTGTTTCATTGTACAAGGAACCTTAAAATAATAAAATGTTAAAGTATTTAGCGGACATCATTCTATAGAACAAATCCTATAAAAAATTTTTTCAGGTAATTAAACTTGTGTAGTATTGGCTCTTTGTGTAGCAGAACATGCCGACAATTTAATAAAGAATGTAGCATGTATATTGTATTTAGTAATAGTTGGCAATAGAGGCTAATAAATAGATAAATATCGACTACACAGCCCAAATTCCAAAAAGCAATCTTCAATCTTAGGCGCCTCCACCAGGGTAGCGGGATTGTCCGAAAGGGTTACCTCTACCCCGGAACACAAAGGGCTAAGGAAGGAACACGGATGGGTTTTAGTCAGTAAGAGACTGACACTCCCTTCCGCTCCACCCAGAGCGGGATGGGTCATTTGATGTATTCCCATCCAAAAAAAAGGCGCCTCCACCAATTATAGAGACTAAGAAGAGCCCTATTATGTAATTAAACAGTGATAGGATTTCTCCCCAAGATATATTCATAGAAAGACTACATTACCACGTTAAAACTAGCACTCATCTACTAAACAAAAATCCATACTAATATTATAAATTCGAAAGCAACTCTGTCTGTCTGTCTGTATGTAACCTTTTCACGCCTAAACCACTGAACCGATTTAGATGAAATTTGGTATAGAGATATTTTGAGTCCCGGGAAAGGACTTATGCGGGTTAGACCGCGGGGCGCAGCTAGTACTCAATAAAAAAAAAAATTACACCTGCTTGAATGTTCGAATGGAACACGCCGTCAATTATAACTAGCCCGCGCTTTAAGAGGTAAGGCTACATAGATAGCCTCTTTAGTACTGACTAGCTGCGCCCCGCGGTTTCACCCGCATATGTGTCGATCCCGTGGGAATATCGGGATAAAAACTATCCTATGTCCTTCCCCGGGACTCAAACTATCTCTATACCAAATTTCATCTAAATCGGTTCAGTAGTTCAGGCGTGAAGAAAAGCCAGACAGACAGACAGAGTTACTTTCGCATTTATAATATTAGTTTGGATTACAAGCGGTGTATTCTGTAAAAATCTCATTTTGAAAACTTTGGTGAAGTGAGTTGTCATTCCACCTGATGCAAGACATTGACACTATTGACAGCTCACTTCAAGCTACCTTCAGAGGGGCAATTCTCGTATTTAGCGAAGCTCGACAGATTAAACTATTTAACTACGTCTATACACAGCAACGAGCGCACCGCCGTTTTCCAATTTTCTCTCACTCTCACACAATTTCGCTCTCGCTCACACAGTCCTATCAACCCCACATGAATGTGTATGTTTGCTTACAGGAGGTGATACAAATAGAGCTGCTATGCAAACAGCTGTACGAATCCCAGGACCCGCTCGTGAGGGAGCAGGCGGAGAAGGCGGTCCTCGGCTTCCAGGTACGTTACTTAAAAAAAAAAATTGGTTTGTTGTTTTTTTTACTATTTGATGTACGGACAGCGTCAGAGAAAAGGAACCCCCTTTGGTAACGACTCATTACCAAAGGGGGTTCCTTTTCTCTGACGCTGTTCGTACAGTCAACAGCAAAAGTAGATGATGATGGAGTTTATAACTTTTGGAGTCAAAACTGATCACAAATATATGGCAGCTGTACTATACTCCATTTGTTTAGGTAATTAAATAAAGGTAAACAAAAAAACCACTTGACTTAGTTAGCCGACTAAACGTAATATCACTCACTTCACTTGTCATGCTATGTCACAGTTGTACTCTTCAATTTAGCAACATTATTAACGAATTATAACGTTGCTAAATTGAAGAGTACAACTGTGACGTAGCATGACAACAGAATAGACTGGTATTACGTTTAGTTGGATAACCACGGCATGTGGTTTTTTTGTTTACCTTTATTTAATTACCTAAACAAATGGAGTATAGTAGTAAATGTTTGGTACAATTTACAATTACATACAGTTCGACACAACTTAGATGTAGCATCGGCAAAATACGTAAAACCGATCAAATCCGAACTAAGTGCGCCTTCAAAATCACCAATCTTTTTTACTACTGTAGGAAAAATGTATAAATTTTTCCTAAAGTAGTAATGAAGATTTACGAATACGAATTACGAACGTTTTACGAATTTTGCCGATGCTACATCTAAGTTGTGTCGAACTGTACTTTTGAATCACTTCGACGCAACACAGTTCTGACACGAACTCCGTTCATTAGTATTGAATTTCTGATTTTTATCATCTACTTTTGCTGTTGACTGTACCTACTCTGGCTCTTTGAACGCGTACGTGTTTTTATTTTTAAATCGTTCTCACATATAATTATAAATTCAACATTAATGATGTAACTAATATTTTTGTAAAAATATGAATTAAAAGAGTGTCCATGGAGTTTCTTGCCCGTTCTTTTCCATAGGTACCTACGCTTTGGAATGGGCAACTAGCTTCATATTTTCTGACTGACTGACTTCTTGACAATTCAAAAGTGCCTGTAAATGGTTTAATTGAAATACTACTACTACCAGGCCTATGTCCAGCAGTGGACGTCTTTCGGCTGAAATGATGACTACTACTACTAAATACTACTTTTCATGTATAATTCTGTGCCTCCTGTGATAAGTGATACAAGTCAAAAAACGTAATTTTACAGGACAGCAAAAACCCCTAAAACAGCCAAAATCCCTATAGTTGTATCACTTTGCACAAAATTATCTCCGAAACTATAGCAGATAGAAGAACGTGAGTTAGACCAAAAAAGACGTATTTTTTTTTTGATAATGCTCATGTGAAAATCACAAAAAGGGTACAACTCGAGTTATATCACTTATCACAGGAGGCACAGAATTTTATTTTAACTTTAGTTTCTATGATTTATATTTTTTAACTGTTACTGCAATATGTATCAATTAAAAATGTTTGCTGTGCCCTAACAGGATCTACAACGGCTCTTAGCTCTAAGCCTTTTGTAAACATGTTTTTTACCTTGTGGAATGCAAAATAAATGAATATGAAATGCTTTGATGAATGTTTTGAGTTTGATAAATAAAAACTTTATTCAGTTCAGAAAAAATACGGTACAATATTAAAAAAAAAAACTGGTAACAGATTATATTATAGGAGTTTTAGATGCTAGATTTTTATAAATGCCTGGACCCCACACTAGGATTCCCTGTATCGTGGGGACTGGTCGTTGAGGCATCATCATCTTTCCCCAACTATGTTGGGGCCGGCTTCCAGTCTAATCGGACGCAGCTGAATACCAGTATCTTACATGAAGCGACTGGTCTGACCTACAAAACCCATTTACTGGGTAACACGATACCTCTCGGCTGTCAAGTTGTCAAGACTTTCAGGCTTTAGATTAGCCGTAACGGCTGTCAAAAATCTATAAATGACAGCCGGTACCGACAGCTTAACGTGCTTTGCGAGATACAATGAAGTCTCGGTATGAAATGGATGGTCACACCGCAGCAAGCTTAGCTTATCGTGATCGATATAGACTTTTTGAATACACCTGCGGGGCAATTGTGTAACACATTATCAATCGGAATCGGTTTCATTTTGACAGTTCAACAAGATTCATTACTTTTACGTATTGAGTTTATGAAGCAATGGATAAGCAATTTGCATCAAAATGACACAGATTCCGATTGATAGTGTGTTACGCAATTAGGGTGCTGGATTCGTCAGATTTGTGTTATAATTTATAACATTGTACGTCTCATTGCAGGAGTCGCCGGATACTCTGAGCAAATGCCAGGCGCTGCTCGAACGTGCAGACTCCAGCTATTCACAGCTGCTCGCTGCCACGACGCTGGCTAAGCTTATCAGCAGGTAACTGTTAATCCATTACTTTCCATCAAGCGAGATTGAGATCAAGAACAGGCCCATTTATCCATTTATTTATCTGGATCATTTAGCTCCCTTCAAAATGGTTGAGCTGATACATGCGTCATGTTCGTGAACGGGCGCCGTCAGTAGGGACTGGTCATCTCTTTGCTGCCATGGCTTATTTTATTTTAATTTATTATTTGAATTGTTGTTTTTCTCATCTTTTAATTATAGACGCTTTTAACGTTCTGCATTGTTCTCACGTGTATAATTTTAAACATGAATGATGTAACCAAGAATTTGTAACCACATTATTTTGATTTAAAAGAGTGTCCATGGAGTTTATTTATTTATTTATTTATTTAATACTTCAAGCACATAAATGTACAGAGGCGGACTTAATGCCATAGGCCCGCCGCGCCGCGCCGCCCCGCGCCGCGTTTCTTGCCCGTTGTTCTCCATAGGTACCTACGCTTTGGAATGGGCAACTAGCTTCATATTTTCTGACTGACTGACTTCTTGACAATTCAAAAGTACCTGTAATTGGTTTAATTGAAATAAATGCTTTGAGTTTGAGCCCATTCAGCAATAAAAACAATACAAAAATCGATTGCTGAAAAACTGACTTTTTATGCCGCGCACTATACATAGAAAACCGGCCGCGTGTGTGTTCCACGCACAGTGACGGGTTCCGTAGTTGGAATGAATATTGATGCGTGAACAGTATTGATTTTGTAGACCGCAAAAATAAGTTTGTATTTCATAAATAAAATTCAAATAAAAAAATCATAAAACCATCAATGTCAAAAAATATCATTTAAAAAAAAAAACTCATAGTAATAGTGTCAGCTCGTCACATGAAGCTGGATGAATCTCCCCTGCACCGCAGAGTCTGACCTCTCAAAAATTGGCTGTGACAGACGGACGGACAGACAGACACACGAGTGATCCTATAAGGGTTCCGTTTTTTCCTTTTGAGGTATGGAACCCAAAAAAAATCATTCTTAGGGGCCGTCTCCACAAGTGAGAGCATCTTCTGGGCACGCTCGCTCCATCAGAGACCTCATCCAGCGCTTTCCATCAGGCGTGATCGAGGTCAAGAGCGGGGCCATTCAGCAATAAAAAAAAAGTCTTTTGCCTTGAAAAGTTATAAAGAAGTAACAATGTTTTTTAAATTTTCCAGGTCCACTGCGAGTCTGTCGACGCAGCAACGCCTGGACATCAGAAACTATGTCCTCAACTACTTGGCAACTAGGCCCAAGCTGTCCAATTTTGTCGTACAGGTAATAGTTATATTAAACCAGCTGACCCGGCGAACTTCGTACCGCCTCGGAATCAGTAAGAACAAATATATGAGAAATATTACATTACTGCAGAGTTGTGGCCAAGGCCTGTATAGTACTTTTCTCAAATAATGCGCGGAAATTAAAACTAAGTAGTACCTAGGCAGAACTTTTTTGTCAAATACAATTACTTTGGAAAATCAACGACGAACACCGAACAACGATAATTTTTCCCGCGTTACTGTTCCTTTGTTTATGTTTCAATAAACAGCTTTCTATTTGCAAGCCAGTTCAAAATTTAAATAAAACTTTTGATAAGTTACCTCCTTGGTTGTCATGTTTCGGAGTAAAAGATCGTTCCATTTTTAAATTTCACGACAGATATGAGTTTACTATGTAATTATTGACACATATGGGTTTTCACACAACTTGCCGGCCGCTGCTCGCATGTATTTGGCCAGTACAGCAATTTCGATTTATCTCGAAGAAGGTTGTCAAAATAATGCTCAAATTTTCAAGAATGTTTGAGAAAATGAATTATCTTCATTATTTTTACTTTCGAGAATTTTCCCATGTTTTTATAGTTATTCTGCTACTCGGGGCGGAGACAAATCCAATCCAATCAAAGATCATAAAAATCGGTCCAGCCGTTCTTGAGTTATAAATGGTGTAACTAACCTGACTACATATTACCAACTATAGCAGTGGTGACCCAGTGGCAAAGGCCGCGACTTACGAGTTGTAGGTGGGTTCGAATTCAGACAGGCGCTTTACTCTGTGTGAATTATTTCATCACCACTGCCCTCAAAATGGCGAAGGAAAACATTGTGAGGAAACTGAGGGAAATTTCCTAGAACCAAAAATTCGAAGACATGTGACATCTACCAACCCGCACTGGGCCCGCGTGGTAGATTATGGCCCCTTCACTCTAACAGAGAGGAGGCCTGTGTCCCAGCAGTGGGAATATTATAGGCTGATTAGGGGTAGACATGCATTACATAGTTATTGTAGTGGTTATCTATTTTGATAGACTTAGCGCTTAAATCTATACAAATCTTGGAGTGTCTGTTTGCAATATTAAAATAACCGCTTTTCACTAAATGCATATGGATGTATAAACGGTACATATTACCAAAATAACATTTTTTACTATTTTTGTCTGTCTGTTTGTTCCGGCTAATCTCTGAAACGGCTGGACCGATTTTGACGGGACTTTCACTGTCAGATAGCTGATGTAATAAGGAGTAACTTAAGCTACTTTTATTTTAGAAAAAGAATTAGGGTTTCGCGCAAAAAAATTAAAACGCTTTCCGTCATGCACGCAAACGAAGTCGCGGGCACAGGTAGTTTTTCGACCATGGCGGTCAATCTCAACGGAGACTAGCCTTCGGCGCGTTAGATATTATAGTGCACAAGTATGTACCCGCAGATGCAGCTGCACTCTCTCTTCCCTCACTCCCATAGTCCGATGGGACGGTAATTCGACACGACCGGAGAGAGATTAGGCGCAGGGCTAACGGCTTAACGTTCTTTCCGATGTACGGTATAACACCGCCAACTTCCAAACTCCGGGCTGTTACTAAGAAAAAACCCAATAACACTTCACGACCTGGGAATCGAACCTAGGACCCTACGCTCAGAAGTCGTGGTTGCGACCACGAGACCAACATGCAGGGAAGTTCCCCCAAAATAACAAGTCAAATCAATCAACTCAGCCTATCGCAGTCCACTGCTGGATATAGGCCTCTCCCAGACTGCGCCACAGCACCCTGTCCTCCGCCTTCCGCATCCAGTCTCCCCCAGCCGTCTTCTTTAGGTCGTCTGTCCATCTAGCTGGGGAGCGTCCCACACTACGCTTGCCGGTACGCGGTCTCTACTCCAGGACTCGTCTGCTCCACCGGCCATCAGTCAAAATAACAAGTAATACTTTGTATTGTCCACAGTCACTGGTGTCGCTGTTCGCGCGCATCACGAAGCTGAGCTGGTTCGACATGATCAAGGAGGAGTACGTCTTCCACAACGTTATCAACGACATCACCAACTTTCTCAGGGTAAGCACGGAATACAATATTAAAATCCTTATGTACCTATGAAAACCACCAAGTGTACAAACACGCTGTGAACGTGTGTGTGAAGACGAGTGGCGTCAGCACATATAACACAAACACACACACACACACATTTCCCTCACCGCCATTGTCTCGAACAGTACTGAGAGCTCCTGCGCTCACCACTTGGCTACCACAAGTAAAGCGCGCGTCGCTATGTGGGATATAATCATCTGTCTAGCCTTTCTCCAACTATGTTGGGGACGGATTTCAGTCTAACTGGATGCAGCTGATTTACCAGTATTTTACATGGAGCGACTGCCTACCTGACCTCCACAACCCAGTTACAGAGTAATATACGATACCCCTTGAAACGACTGGTTGTCACACTTTCGGGCTACTGACGACCCGTAACGACTGTCAAAGATCCTCGAATGACAGCCGGGACCAACGGCTTAATGTGCTTTTCGAGGCGCGGCGGGGTCTGGATATGGGAAGATGGTCACCTGTCCACGGACCAGCTTAACCTGATCGATCGACCCGTGCGGCTGTTTTTATTTTGCCACGGGTCCCTCAACAGCTTGGTGGGATATACAGGCTGACAACCAGTCTTACCAAGGGGTATCGTATTACCCAGTAACTGGGTCGTGGAAGTCACATAGGCAGTCGCTCCATGTAAAATACTGGTATTCAGCTGCATCCGGTTAGACTGGAAGCCGACCCCAATATAGTTGGGGAAAGGCTAGGCAGATGATGACCTTGTATTTTTTTATCACATAACACACATACATTGTACACATTGTTGTTACATTTAGTCACATATAATTTACTTGTATAATAATCTGTGGAAACTGTTTCTGGATTGTGTTGAACTAATTGTATATCGTCGCCTTAGAGTGAAAACCTCGGGAATGCATTTGCATAGTTTTTTGTATGAATACCTTGGAAGTAGCATTTTATGCATTTCGGTCAATCTTCGAGAATATGACTGTTCTGGATATGAAAGCGGGTTAAATTTACCTATAAATTAACAAAAAAAACATAAAAGAAGCCGTACAAAAATTGTACAGCACGCAGTTGTATCTTCCTCCTGAAAAATTACTTCTTTTACACTTAAGAGGTTTTCACTCTAAGGCGTCGATATTTACTTATGTTTGTTATTGCATCTGTTTGTTTCCCAAATAAAATAAAAATAAATAAAATAATTTTTGTTCACAGAGTCAGGATCTATGCACGATAGGTGTACAGCTACTGTCGCAGTTGGTGGTAGAAATGAACCAGGTGTCCGAAGCGGACGCCAACCGCTCGCTCGCCAAACACAGGAAGATTGCTTCATCTTTCAGGTAAATAGTTAGGGCGTGTTCCCACTATGTCGTGACGATTAATTTATCGTTGGACGACTGCCGTCCCTAGCTGTTCCCATTATATCGACTGTGTATCGTCACTGTGTCGTCGAAATATTTTATCGTTGAACGATTGTCGTATCTAGCTGTTGCCATTCCATCCCAAAGTCGCCTTGTTGTTTGCAAATTAGTCGCCTCTACGTTCTTCTGAATATCAGTAGTGGTATGAACGTGTGTACGTATGTGTGATACGTGGCTACGATAGATACTCGCAATAACGACACATGATTTGTCATCACAATAAGTCGTGACGTTTTTTTATCGTTTTAAGACTGTCGTGCTAACCGTTCCCATTGACTTGACAATCTCTCGTCACTGCAAAAAAAGTCGTGGACGACAGTTAATCGTGTAGTCCTATATGTGAACACCTCCATTCAAATACACAAGCCACAACGCTTTAAATGATACGATAATCTGTCGTCACGACATAGTGGGAACGGGGCCTTATATCTACTTACCCCCCCTACTAATAAACGTATTATATCAGATGAATAGAATTAATATACAGGGTTATTGGAAAAACACCAACAACCTCTTAAGAGGTCATTGTACTCATCATTATGAACAACTTTTACTATGGGACCAAACCCGAAATCTCAAAAAAAAAAAAATTGCTATTCCCTACATTTTGACGAGTTATGCGAACATAAATGTAGGGAACAGCTGATTTTTTTTTCGCCTGCCATGTCTTATAAATCGATGAACGCCGGCTGCACGCACGAAAAAGCATGACTCATTGTCACGTTCCGCCTGAGCCGAGCGTGCAAGCGAGAGCGCGGAACAAGCGATAGAGAGGCACGATCGGCCTAAGCTTTCGGCTTGTGACGCATCTATCTCTCTTCCACTCCATCGTTTTCATTAATGTTTTCTTATGAAGTTATCACGTTAAATTATCGTCCGTAAACCGACTTTACAGACAGCCAATTTTTTTTTTCAATATATCTATTCCATACGACGTACCAATTCCTTTTCTATGTCCTTATAGAGGTATGAGGAACAGGGTGTAAAGTTCGCTCATACTATAGAGTAAGAGTATGAGTGAACTTTACACCCTGTTGCACAACAGACACAACACTCGTCTGGTCGGAGGATCCTCCGACCAGACGGGTGTTGTGTCTGGTGGGCAACTGCCCGATGATTCATTTCGGGCTGTTGTATCTATGCTCGTTGCGCGGTAAACTCTGCTTGCGAGATGCAGGATTTGCGTGACGTCAGTATGACGCGTTGTTCGCATGTGGCGTTGTAGATACCGCTACGTCCTAACAAACAATAATTTGTCCCCAGGGATACTCAACTCTTCGAAATGTTCCGTCTATCGTGCTCTCTCCTCGGCACGATGCGCGGCAAGCCTTTAGAGCTGTCAGATGAAAGACAGCATGCTTTGGTGGCTGCTTTGCTGAGGCTGGCACACAACTGTCTCACGTTCGACTTCATAGGGACTACCAGCGACGAGTCGAGTGATGATCTGTGTACCGTGCAGGTGAGTCCTTACTTCTTCATTCAACAGCAACAACACGACTACGACAGACGAACAAGACCACAATAAAAACAGTACGAATACAACAGAATAACAAGTCCACAATACTGCCGCGCTAATTAGAAACGCATTAAAGGTTTTTTGGAAAATTGAGTTACTTATAGATTCTGAATCCTCGTAATGAGCTCTATACGGTGATTTGATCCTTATTTAAACTACGAATAACCTCCTTACTGCACTTCTAATTAGCGCGGCAGAATAACTCCTTGGCACGATGCGCGGCGAGTCGAGTGATGATCTGTGTACCGTGCAGGAGGCATCATCAGCCTTGTACAGTACGTAAAAGAGATAAGTATTGCAGGATCGTCGGATATAGTTGAAGCTTAGTAAGAAACCGATGGATGTTCTCGAATAAAATTTAATTTTATGAATAGAAAACAAACAGCTCATTTATCAAATTAAATTTCAGTCGAGAACATCCATCGGTTTCTTACTAAACTTCAACTATATTCGACGATCCTGCATACTTATCTCTTGTGTTGGCTGTACTGAAAAATAGCTCGCACTCATAGCATTTATTTCAATTAAACCAATTACAGGCACTTTTGAATTGTCAAGGAGTTGGTCAGTCAGAAAGGTGAAGCTAGTTGCCCATTCCAAAGCGTAGGTACCTATGGAGAAGAACGGGCATGAAACTCCATGGACACTCTTTTAAATCAAAATAATAAGGTTACAAAGTCTTGGTTACATCCTTCATGTTAAAAATTATACATTTGAGAATGATGCAGAACGTTAAAAGCGTGCATAATGAAAAGATGAGAAAAAAAAAAACAATTCAAATATTAAATTAAAATAAACTAAGCCATGGCAGCAAAGAGATGGCCAGTCCCTACTGACGGCGCCCGTTCACGAACATGACGCATGTATTAGCACCATTCAGCTCAACCATTTTGAAGGGAGCTAAATGATCCAACCTTTTTTTTTCCACAGATCCCAACATCATGGCGTCCCACGTTCCTAGAATCAGGCACCTTAGACCTGTTCTTCGAGCTGTACCACCTGCTAGGAGGTTCCCTGGCAAGCCTAGCACTCGCCTGCCTGGTTCAACTGGCGTCAGTGCGGCGCTCGCTGTTCAGTTCCAACGAGCGAGCCAAGTTCCTGAACAGACTCGCTGCCGGTGTGCTGAGGATACTGGATAATACACAGGTAAAAAGATTTACAGTACCCGGCGATAAATATTGCACATCGACCTTTGGAAAGAAACAATCGGCTAATTTCGGCTTCGTAGTGCGTTATCTCTGTCGCACCTTACCTATGTGACGTTAACTGACGTTTTGTCAGTCGTTGTTCAAGTGCGATAGAGTGAGGTCGCGTCCAGTTCAAAATATATATCTAGAGTTGTTAACACCCCCAAATTTAAATAATTTAACCGTATAGTTCGGTAGCGCCCCCTTTAGGACCCGAACACACAAACCTCCGCCGGCTCGGTAATGACCCCTTTAGGACCCAAGAATTACGACATACGACACCCTACTTTGATTATGTAAATATTTATTAAGCTACGCATCAAATCCTATGAATGTGCGTTAATTAAGAGAGTTGGATAAAAAACTCATATGTTAACGCCATTAAATATTTCATATTTAGCGCTCAAGCTTATTACCTTACCTTTATAAAATTCAAGTCTGTAAATGCGATAATCGCCATTTTGTTGACAGTGGTGGTCGAGGCTAAAAAACATAAAAATTGGGGATTTCGAACATCCAAACTCCACCACAGGGGCAGTAAATAATACATAATTTAATTATTTGACGAATTCATCCATTGTTCAAGTTAAAATAAGTAGTGGTAATGAAGTATTTTGATATCTAATGTCGAAGTTTCGCGCCAATAGTGCGTGTTTACATTTTTACTTTTCACAAATATCACACACACACAAGTAGATAAGATTTAAAATGTGACAAATATTATTGTAAATGTTATTAACAACACGAAAATGCCCAAATCTTAACGTAATATTGAAACACAGGTCGAATAACACGTATTATTCATTACCACTACTCAATTTGTGTTCAAAATCGCCGTCCATGATTGTTTTTTTTTATCGTAATGATGTACGAAAGCGATTATGCAAAACGATTTTTTTTTTTAAATTTCGATTGACTCGGGTAATTAATATGTCGAATATCGGAAATCGATACTCAGAAATTGAAATAAAATTATTTTAAGCATTAAATACAATAAGCATTGTTTACAATAATGATTTATGCTTTTCTAATGTAATTTTAATAGTTTTTTTGGAAATTCAATTGAACTGAGTCAATAACACTCGAGGACCTTAGACCATAGTAATTTATTGAATTTCGCGCCGAATTGTTTCTATATTTGAATTTATCTTCGAATGCGCTCGTCGAATAAAATTATTTTTATTTATTTTACAATTAAGTATTTATTTTTGATACTTTTCTAATAGTTTGCTACAGAATGCCCAGTATACATTTTTAGGTAGGCTGAGCAGAAGTTTGGGAATGATGATAAATTAATTGTATAAATTGCGTATTCCGCAATCACTTTACATTTTAATATGTGTTGTTAGTTTTATGAGCTTGGTAGTTTTTGTTTCTATTAGTTTACTTGAGTAATAGTAATTGTTTGTTTTTGTGGTAGTTTCCCAACGAAATTTAAAAAAAAACTTTCCATGTTTATGTCGGACCACGCACAATGAAAGGTTCCGTTAGGGTTGAATATTCACGCATGCACAATGTACATCATCATTAATTTGATTCACTGCAAAAATAAGTTTGTTTTTCATAAACCCATCATTCATAAGGTACCTACTCAAAAATTAAAGTGCCAGCCAGAAAAGAAAAGTCCTACTGTTTTCTTATGGGGAATAACATCTTGAGCATTTCTTACTATTGAGATTTAAAATGCCAAAAATCCTATTTTTAACCGACTTCTTATAACAAGTGTTTTAAGCATAACATTTAAAAATACCAACTTTAAATTGAATATAACGTCCCGAACATATTTTGACTGTGACCAAATGTAAGTATGTACGCAGTATAGAATGAGAGATTTGCTATATTATTTGAAGACCAGACGTCTGATAGGATTTCTTGGAATCTAGAATAATCACAGAACTATATTTTGTAGTTTTTTTTTTTATTTTAGGCTGTGGTTTCAGATATATTGTTTCTATTTAATAGAATAATAAATATTTTTTTTTAGTTATTAAAAAATATGTTTGTGACCCTCACGACAAACCCTTTCATTTGATATGTCACACGGTACTTACAGTAAGCAAAGCTTTTTAATTTCTCATACTCGGAAAGTAGTATTTGTTTGATTCGAATAGCGGGTGGAAGACGTTGCTTCCCACCTTAAGGCGGGAAAAACTCATAGTAATTGCTTCCCTCTCTAGGTCGGGAATGAATTAAAAAATAGAACTAAATTGGTTAAGTGGTCAGCTACGAAATCTTTACATAATTAAGAAAAATGTTGCGGTCTTGTGAGTGTATAAACAGCCAGTGTAAAAAAATACCTATCAAGCGGGACGGCCCGCGGCAGTGACGCGGTGTGTTCCATATTTAAAATAGCACACAAATTGTTCTAATATTTCAATTAATTTTAAATAGGTACCTATTATATTCATGTTATTATTATCAATAAATATTTTAGAAAGACCACTATTTTTTACTTTATATTCGAAATGAAAAGTAGAGTGTTTAACACGGGTGAAAGTCATCAATTCCTACTCGGACTATTGTCTAAATACCTCGTATGGGAATAGATTCCTTTCGACCCTTGTATAACAATCTACTATTTACCCGACTGCGCCAGAAGGAGGGTTATGTATTTACTGTGAGAGTGACACTGGGCATATCAAAATAAAAAAAAAAAACAAAATGGCGGATTTTTGGCGCCATATTATGCCTTCAATAATTTTTTTTTTCTCAATACCTATCGAGTGGGGTATCAAAATAAAGGGTTTTAAAAGGTGATTACAAAAATATATACAACTTATATGGTTAAAAGTAATTCAAAGTGACAAATCGTAAAAAACACGTATCAAGAACTAAATCGTCTGCGAAACACATCTTTCACATTTGTAAACTAAAAAGCTGGAAATAAAAAAAAGTAATTAGAAAAATTAAAAAAACCCGACTGCATCCTTGTACTAAAACTAACTGAAAAGCTAAAAACAAGCCCATTTTAAATTAAATAAAATTTGGAAGCAGGCAGGACCCATTTGAGTTTGAAACTATAATAATGGTATTTTTTTTATCTAATGTGACCCCAAAAAGTGACCCCATATTCATAATTAATTTATTCATGTTACACGTCCGTATTTGAGTCACAGAAATTTATATGTGTACCAAATTTCAACTTAATCGGTCCAGTAGATTCGAAACAAATCGATTGTAACAAACCTATAGACAGACACACGAGTGATCCTACAAGGGTTCCGTTTTTTCATTCGGACGTAGGGAACCATAAAAAGTTACACCCCTATCCACACTGTACGTGTTTGTGCTTATTAAAATGATTATATTTCAAAAAACTATTAATTAATGATAAAATATACCAAAGAGTTTTTATTCAGTCTCTACAATTTTTTTATTTTTTTTTAAATACCGGTTATCGATTAGGCTTTATGAAATTTTTGAATCGGAATAAGAAAATTGGGTGGATGGTCAGCACTAAGAGGTGTCACGTCGCAACACAATTTTTAGTAATTTTTATCAAGATTTGATCATGTTTTTTATGTAGTTTATGTATGAAAAATGGTAAAAGTAAGAATGCAGAGAGAATGACAATATCTTTATTTTTCCCTTTTGCATATTTTCATCAAGAGATTAGATGGTTTATGTACATATTTTCAGCGATTTTGAGGTGTCTACCTTTTGGATAGGTGTAGTAAAATCTATTTTATACAACTTTCACAGCAGAATGACGCGGTTTTACCGACCTCAGCATATAGTTAAAGATATTTGCCACAAACTTATTTTACAAAATAGGCGCGGTAACACAGTTTTCTTAATAAATTCGAATGCTGAAAGTTAAAGTAAATTTCTGATTATCATGACGTAATTCGCAACACCCCGTCGAGTCAGCTGGTGTGTCATATGTCAAAATTTTGTCGAGCAGAGAGGTTAAAGTTGTACTATGGCATCTTTAGGAAAAATAGGGGCAACCTTTTTATTTTACCCCAACCTAAAGCAATCATTTATAGAAAAATTGGTGTATTTTATACAAAGAATAAAAAGAATTATCAAAAGAAGCAAATCATAATTGTTTTAACAGCTCCTAATAGATACCGGACTGTTTGTATTTCGCGCGACAGAGATAACGCTCTACGAAGCCGAAATTGGCCGATTGTCTCTTTCCAAAGATCGATGTGCAATATTTATCGCCGGGTACTGTACTGACGGTCGGGCTCGTCCACAGTCGCTCAGCGCGCTATGGAGCGAGCTATGCTCGGAGTCTCTGAAGGATAAAATCAGGGATGAAATTATCCGGAAAAGAACCGGAGTTACCGACATAGCTTGCAGAGTAAGCAAACTAAAGTGGCAGTGGGCTGGCCATGTCTGTCGAAGGACTGATGGCCGGTGGAGCAGACGAGTCCTGGAGTGGAGACCGCGTACCGGCAAGCGTAGTGTGGGACGCTCCCCAGCTAGATGGACGGACGACCTAAAGAAGGCGGCTGGGGGAGACTGGATGCGGAAGGCGAAGGACAGGGTGCTGTGGCCAGTCTGGGAGAGGCCTATGTCCAGCAGTGGACTCCGATAGGCTAAGTTGATTGAAAAAGATTTAAGAGCAGTCGTGGCCCTGTGGTAACAGGCGCGACTTACGAGTTGCAGGTCGTGGGTTCGAACCCAGACAGGTTCGTTGTCCGCCTGTCTGTCCGTCAGTCCAGACCCTTTTTCTCAGGAGCGCGTAGAGTTATCAAGTTATTTAATATCAAATACTCAGGGCTGCAATCCCTTAGAGCAGTGAAAAAATCAAACTTCACATGAGCGAGAGAATCGCGGCGATAGTCTCGCCGTGGCATCAAATTTTCGCCGCGATGATATCGCCGTGTGAAGACACATTCTAAGAGAGTGTATAGAAATACTTGGCACGACGATAATATCGCCGCGATTCTCTCGCTCGTGGAGACAGCCCCGAAGTCAACGCAATCAAAAGATACAGGCGTTTATGTTCCGAAATCAAAACCTATACTTAGGGTACTTCCCGCTGACCTAGAATCTTGAAATTTGGCAAGAAACAATGTCATGTAGCATAAGTAAAGGAAAACAATCCGAAAACCGTAAATTTGTAGTTGCATACGTACAAATTTGTACGGAACCTTCGGTGCGCGAGTCCGACTCGTACTTGACCGGTTTTTCTTTAATAACCGACGCAAAATTTCAACGCTGCGTGTTTCAGAATCGTGTACTGAATTCATGGTGTGCGTCCTATATTCCTGCCACCTTGTATAATAATTATTTTCACTTCTCATGCTCTAAAAGTTCGTCTTCATGTTGTGCTTAGGCGACATAAAATCGCTTTTTATGTTCTAGTGCATAAAGTATTTTTTTTTTTCTAAGACTAAGGTAATCAGACCCAACACGCACAATAAAACTTTGCAGATTAAAGTCGTGATTTATTTCATTTAATACCACTTCCGTGTTTTCTATCGTTAATTTACTAAAATCAGATAAAATAGTTGTCATTTATTATTAAAAAACGCAGAGAAACGTTTTTATGACTTGGCAGTATGAAGTACCCAAGTCGAATGACACAATATGTTGAAAATAAAAAAAATAAACTTTATAAAGTTCCGTGGCGGGAATTAGCTATGCTTTGCAACATTTCTGATTAATTATATACTGTATACTGCCTGTTTCATTTTCTCACAATCCAAGGGAAAAGCAAAGTGCATAACTCAGGCATAAACGAGCCGTTGTAACTCCTCGACTTAACTATCCACCTTCGCCTGCGGCTCGGATGGATATAAACGTCTCGGGGTAAAATAGCTTCTTTTATGCATTAGTTGTACAATCTACTATTAAGTGTATAGTAACACTAATCCCATTTTACGCGTTCTAGGCCCTATCAGACCCGACAAACTACCACGAGTTCTGCCGTCTTTTGGCGCGTCTGAAGTCCAACTACCAGCTGGGCGAGCTGGTCATGGTGGACAGTTACCCAAGACTCATCGAGCTCATTGCCAAGTTCACTGTGCAGAGCTTACAGGTAAGGAAGACAGAAGGAATTATGTTATTAAGATATAATAATAATAAGCCCTGACCGCCGGTAGCTCGGACCCTGTTCCCGATACCGGTGGGCTACTAAATTTTATATTTTTATATTCTAATATTTAAAAATATAATTTATATGGTATTTAATTGGATAAGGGCCAAAGCACACACGCTACTTTTTGCATCGGCGATTTTGCGGCTGTATCGATGCTGCATCGCGTTTTGGCGACTCTCTGCGTTCGGACGCGGTATCGGAATCGCGCGTTTTAGCGACTGCTCCGATGCTGGCGCAAATGCCAAATCGCTGCGACCGGCATCCGAATGTGTGCGGAGTGCAGCGTTCAGCCGCTGCATCGAGCTTCCGAAAAGCGACTGAATCGCCGCGTTTGGCGTTTTTAAGTGTGCGGTGTGGAATGCTTGGTCGCTGCATTTAGCTTCTAAAAAGCAGCTGAATCGCCGATCGCCGATGCAAAAAGTAGCGTGTGTGCTTTGGCTCTAAAGAGAATAATAATATATTTATTTGCGTAAAACATGGTATAAAAAGGTCTTACAGTACAAAAATGTTTTGCCAAGATTAAACATAGCATGCAAATTTTTTGTAATGACAATTTCCTTAACAAAATTATTATTATTATATTACAACAACGCTATTTTCGTTCTAGGAATTGTTTTATACTATAGAACAACACAATTAAACATTCATACAATTTATTCTTAAAAGCATTATCTCGAGTTTAAGGCTGGCTTCACAGCTATCCGGGAGACCCGTACAGGCTGTCAGTACGGGCGCCCGGAGCGGGAGCACATGTTAGGCGCTAGAACATCGTTTCACAGCGACGCGGCTTGATCCGTACACGACCCGCTCCGGGCCGCTGTGAAACGATGTTCTAGCTCCTTTTCAGATTACTAGGTAGTTTTTTATAAATTCGCACACACAGTAGTTTATTGTTGTAGCTTTTATTGTACTTAGCAAGCCTGGGAGGATATGTAGCTAGACGAGATTCTTTTGGCGCGTGGTCAAAATCGGAACTAACGCCATCTTGATGTTTCAATACAATTTCTGTGAAAATTTCACAAATAGTTCCCAACAGGCCTGATGGTCTAGTGGTTAGTGACCCTGACTGCTATGCCGGAGGTCGTGGGTTCGATTCCCACCCAGGACAAATGTTTATGTGATGAGCACGATCATTTGTTCTGTGTCTGGGTGTAATTTATCTATAATATGTATGTATTTAGAAATATATAAGTATGTTTATCAGTTGTCTAGTACCCATAACACAAGCTCTGCTTAGCTTGGGACTAGATGGCGTTGTGTGATAGTTGTGGAATATAACATAAAAAAATAAATAAATAATTTCGGAAGTCGATGTCAAAAAACGAAATGGAGAACAACGCTCCCCTATCAATGTCAACTAGGCGCCAAATGATCCTTGCCACAGAGTACTAGCTGAAAAATTGAGGACCTTGCAGCAGAAGGGAGGCAAGTCCAAGTTTAAGAAATGTGCCTCGTTCATGCATCAAACGGTAGTCCTAATTTTTGTTTAAACTGTAGGTGAAAAAAACTGTAATGACTAAAATTTGGATCTGCCTCCCTTTTGCTGCAGGGCCAATATGTACAGTCACGTCTAAAAGTATGTGTACACTTGGCAATTTTCAATTGCGATTTTTTCGTGAAATAACGAATGCAACGTTGAAATACGACACTTAACATAAACCTATGGGTTCGAAAATACTATTTTCGTAATAACATAAAATTTCATTCAAAAATAAAGGAGGAAATCGCCTTTGAATAAAGCCAAGTGTACCTATACATACTTTTAGACGTGACTGTACACGGTACATATACCTAAATAACATTCTTTTACAATTTTTGTCTGTCCTGTCTGTTTGTTCCGGCTAATCTCTGAAACGGCTTGACCGATTTTGACGGGACTTTCACTGGCAGATAGCTGATGTAATAAGGAGTAACTTAACCTACTTTTATTTTAGAAAAAGAATTTGGGTTCCGCGCAAAAAAAAAAAAACTTTTTTCGTCATGCACGCGAACTAAGATGCGGGCTCAGCTAGTACATTCTATTTTGCCCTTTGTTTCAGATGTGGCAATTCGCTCCCAACTCGGTACACTACCTGCTGTCCCTGTGGCAGCGCATGGTCGCGTCCGTGCCGTACGTGAAGGCGTCGGAGCCGCATCTACTGGAGACGTACGCGCCCGGAGTCACCGCCGCCTATATCGGCTCGAGACTCGACTCTGTGTCCTGCGTGCTAAGGTATATACTTGTAATCACATCTCTTACAGACGTACGGATCTCTTTTGAACAGAGCAAAGATATTGAACACAAAAACGTGTTTTTACTATAGTCCTTGCGGAACCTAGCAGTCTGACGCAACTGTCTTATAAAAAAAGAAACTATGAAACGTGTACATATACAGGGTGTTACAGAAAGGGTACATCAATACAAACGGGTTGAAGAGTGTATCTGGTCTAGAATCTCTGTACAAAATTTCAGCTCAAAAGCAGTAACTTTGAAAATGCTTAAGAGGCCTCTTACAGTCCACTAGCGCCGCCAATCGAAAAAATGTCATAACTCGTAAATAGAATCAAAAATACAAAATGTGGTCTATTATTACTGTAGAAAAGGCAATAACGTAATTTTATAACACATTGTCAACACTTGAAATATAGCTGTTTAGCTAAATCGTGCATTCAAAACATAAACGGCCGTTTTTGTTACAAATGCACGATTTAGCTAAACAGCTATATTTCAAGTGTTGACAATGTGTTATAAAATTACGTTATTGCCTTTTCTACAGTAATAATAGACCACATTTTGTATTTTTGATTCTATTTACGAGTTATGACATTTTTTCGATTGGCGGCGCTAGTGGACTGTAAAAGGCCCCTTAATATTTTTTTTATTTATTGAAGCAATCGACACGAGCTTCAGCAAACATCCCTGAAGCGCTACAGAAGCGGAACAGCCCTATCAACACCCGGAACGCATTATTATATTGAATGCGAAGGGCGCTGTACGATTTTTGAGTGTAATCTACCCACAGGCTGCACGTGTAAAACGATGTGCAATATGCACGAAATAGGGTTTTTTTTTTTTGAAGTGATGTTCTTTGGAACTATATTTTCTATCACCAAAATTTATATTTGTCATCAAGTTGTATCACCTAATAAATAGATCTATCGCCACGAAATATTTGTATCACCTAATAAATAGATCTATCGCCACGAAATATTTTCGTTCTCAGATAGCGGGGCTCCGTCGACATAGGATGCAAGAGCGAGCGAAGGGCACCCCGAGGTTCGGTTTGGTTAGGTCACTTGCATTGTTTGGTGACTACATTTTGGTGACAGATCTACTATTTGGAGGACAAACCCTATTATTTAAGAAACACAAAACTAATTAAATTGGTGATAGCTTAAATGATACCCAAGTTCTTTTGAAGTCGATTTAATTTTTTTTTTCTCTTTTTCTCAAGTAATATGAAGACTGTTCTCCGCAGGGACGGGCTGGAGGACCCGCTGGACGACGTGGGCACGGTGCAGCAGCAGCTGGAGCAGCTGTCGGTGGTGGGGCGCTGCGAGTACGGCAAGACGTGCCAGCTGCTCGTCGCGCACTTCGACCGCGCCGCCGCCGCCTACAGCGCGCCCCAGCCGCAGCAGATACCCATGCTGCAAGGTACGGGGGTAGGCTTCGGGAGTCATCGGCTGTCTTCGGAAACACGAACGCGTGACTCTGAAATCACGAAAAAAAAAATCAGCTGTTTCATACAATTTGGTCAAGTAGGTATTGAACTTTTGTATTAAACAGCAGATTTTTTTTTTTCGTGATTTCAGAGTTGGTCCCATAGTGAAAGTTGTTCATACTCATGGGTAGAACACCCTGTAAAAATTTGGATGGTGATAAAAAATCTTCCTGTATACAGGGTGCCCCTGGAAGTATGGATCAAATCGAATAGGGACGTGGGCAAGGTCATTTCCAAAGGTTTTAGCAAAAAAAAAAAAGAAATACTTAAAACTTGTATTTACATCGGACCTTACGCTTTTTATTTGATCTTTGTTTTGTTTTTTTATCTGATGTATCTAGTGTATTGTGTGTCCTTTAGTCTGTGCTAAATAAATGTATTTTCTTTCTTTCTTTCTAAAGAAAAGAGAAGAAAGATCGAATTCGTGAAAACTATCGGGGCTAACAATTTTTTTTTTACATAGCCCTGATAGTATTTTTTTATGATTAATTTCTTTGAACACTAAGCGAAGTGATTGAAAAAAAATAAAATAAAATCGGTCATAACTTTTGAACCATAAAAAAATTCACTGACATTCTCAGGGTTAAAAAGTTTGGAAATGACCTTGCCCACGCCCCTATTCGATTTGATCCATACTTCCAGGGACACCCTGTATAGAGCTGTAACATCCATAGAAGTATTTGCTTATTTTGTATTACTACGATTGCAAAATTATAGATTACCAACTCTATAATATTCCAAAAGAAACTTTTGAGTAACAAATGGCTATTTGCGACCGGAGTAGGGAACCCGACCGAGAGAGAAAATTTCGTACAAATACGCTAATACAAAGCAAGGCAGTGCAAAACTTGAAAGTTGTGTCTCTGTGATGCGATTTTCGCGCTAATTCGGAAACGCGAAAATTACCGAACCGCGTACATTTTTCTGGTTTACCTGTGTGTACGCACTACGACCCGAAGAGGCCTTCACTTTGGGTCCGGGTGTCAAAATGACAGAGTTTTAAAATAGGACTGCTACACAGGTATATTCCATTCACAGTTATTCAAGTGAAAACTTCTATAGGCGCGTTTAGAATTTTTTGAGATGGGAAAAAACCATTGAACTCGCGCCACTGTTACCGTAACCGACACCGCTTCGGATGTGTTCGGCTGTCCACAGGATGTACAGTTCGACACAACTTAGATGTAGCATCGGCAAAATTCGTAAAACGTTCGTAATTCGTATTCGTAAATCTTTATTACTACTTTAGGAAAAATTGATCAATATTTTTCCTAAAGTAGTAATAAAGATTGGTGATTTTGAAGGTAGTTCGGATGTGATCGGTTTTACGAATTTTGCCGATGCTACATCTAAGTTGTGTCGAACTGTACTCAGTTTTAATGTATATCCGATATGTCAGTGAGTGATGGCAAAGTATTCTGTTTGTGTTTGGTTTTCACTTCTGTCGGCACTCCCGGAGTGCCACTGTTTTTTTTTTTTTACATAAACAATTATTCTTATACATAGATAGATAAATATACCATTTATTTGGCGCACACAAAAGACAGCACAACACACAAAAGTACAACATTAGATGATTGATTCTTTTTTTTTTTATTTAGATGATTTGATGATTATCATCTCTTTCCCTCTTTGCTCTTTGAGAGCAGTGGTGGCCCAGTGGTATCAGCCGCGACTTACAAGTTGTAAGTCGTAGGTTCGAACCCCGACAGGCGCTTTACTTTGTGTAAATTATTTCATCACCACTGCTCTCAAAACGGTGAAGGAAAACATTGTGAGGAAACCGGCATGTCCTAGAACCAAATATTCGAAGACATGTGACATCCACCAACCCGCACTCGGCCCGCGTGGTGGATTACGGCCCACTCCCTCTCACAGAGAGGAGGCCTGTGTCCCAGCAGTGGGAACGTTATAGGCTGATTATGTATGTATGATCTCTTTCCCTACAGGTCAGCTAACCTGGTTGGTGTACATAATCGGCGCGGCGATCGGCGGGCGAGCCTCGGTGAACACATGCGACGAGAACGACGCCATGGACGGCGAGCTCGTGTGTCGAGTGCTGCAGCTCATGGATCTTACGGACTCTAGGCTGGCACAGGTGGGAATTATAGTCGACTAGCTGCACCCCGCGGTTTCACCCGCATAAGTGCCGATCCCGTGGGAATGTCGGGATAAAAATTTGCCTGTATTATGTTAATCCAGGGTGTCAACTGCCTCCATACAAAATTTTATCAAAATTGGTCCAGCCGTTTGAGCGTGAAGGAGTAACAATCATATAAACACACTCACAAACTTTCACCTTTATAATATTAGTGTGATTAGTGTGACTAACTGCCCCCCGCGGTTTCACCCGCATAAGTGTCGATCCCGTGGGAATATAGGGATAAAAAGTAGCCTGTATTATGTTAATCCAGGGTGTCAACTACCTCCATACAAAATTTTATCAAAATTGATCCAGCCGTTTGAGCGTGAAGGAGTAACAATCATATAAACACACTCACAAACTTTCACCTTTATAATATTAGTGTGATTTTCTCCAACAGGGTGGCTGCGAGAAGCTGGAGCTCGCAATGATGTCGTTCTTCGAGCAGTTCCGTAAGATCTACGTGGGAGAACAGGTACAGAAGAACAGCAAGGTATATCGACGACTCAGCGATGTACTGGGGCTTGCTGATGAGAGCCAGCTGCTCAGTGTGCTGATGAGGAAAATGTGAGTATGCTGCTGAACCTATCGGTTTACGGACGATAATTTTACGTGATAACGTCATAAGAAAACATCAGATAGATGCGTCACAAGCCGAACGCTTAGGCCGATCGTGCCTCTCTATCACTTGTTCCGCGCTCTCGCTTGCACGCTCGGCTCAGGCGGGACGTGACAATGAGTCATGCTTGTTCGTGCGTGCAGCCGGCGTTCATCGATTTATAAGACGTTATCACGTCAAAAAAGTGGCACTCCGGGAGTGCCGACAGAAGTGAAAACTTGAACAATAAGGGGCCGTCTCCACGAACGAAAGAATCGCGGCGATATTATCGTCGTGCCACGTATTTCTATACACTCTTGGAACGTGTCTCCACACGGCGATATCATCGCGGCGAAAATTTGATGGTACGGCGAGACTATCGCCGCGATTCTCTCGCTCGTGGAGGCAGCCCCTTACGTGTGTATTTTTTTAATCGTCATATAAACAAAACACAAACAGAATTGTTTGCCATCACTCACTGATATATCGGAAATACATTAAAACCGAGTACATCCCGAGGACAGCCGAACACATCCGAATGTAGCGCGGTGTCGCGACTTCAATGGTATTTTCCCATCTTAAAACATGTCCAGCGCTCCTAAAGAAGTTTTCTCTTCAAAAAAAAACCAGCGAGAACATATCGCAACTGAAACACCGCATAACGTTATTTGCGCGGTTTGTTGATCCCTTTGTCAGTTTCTAAACTGCTATTGTATTTAAATATTATGACGAGTAGACGTGATTACAGTATTCTCTGTCTACATAGATCTAGAACAATATTGATGCACAAAAGTGTTTTCTGTATGGCCCCAAAAAAATTTAATAAACTCCCAAATACTTGGAAGGAGCTTGATGTCCGTCAGTTAAAAAATAAATTAAAAATACTACTAGACTAGAAGGGAAGGCAAACTACAGTATTTCAGAATTTCTCAATAATAACTTTTAATGCCATGTAGAACCCATGTTATCATTGCATCTTTGACATAATCTGAATTTAAAGCAAACTATTAATGCTATGACCAATGTTTTGAGTTGACATTTAATATTTATTACAGTACCCGGCGATAAATATTGCACATCGATCTTTGGAAAGAGACAATCGGCTAATTTCGGCTTCGTAGAGCGTTATCTCTGTCGCACGAAATACAAACAGTCCGGTATCTATTAGGAGCTGTTAAAACAATTATGATTTGCTTCTTTTGATAATTCTTTTTATTCTTTGTATAAAATACACCAATTTTTCTATAAATGATTGCTTTAGGTTGGGGTAAAATAAAAAGGTTCCCCTATTTTTCCTAAAGATGCCATAGTACAACTTTCAATTATTTAAATTTGGGGGTGTTAACAACTCTAGATATATATTTTGAACTGGACGCGACCGCACTCTATCGCACTTGAAAAACGACTGACAAAACGTCAGTTAACATCACATAGGTAGTGTGCGACAGAGATAACGCACTACGAAGCCGAAATTAGCCGATTGTTTCTTTCCAAAGGTCGATGTGCAATATTTATCGCCGGGTACTGTACGTAATTTTGATCATATTGTATTTTTTCTCTTTTGCTTTAAATTGACATTTAATCATTTTAGCCATGTATTGTATTTTTTTTTCTTTATTGATTTAAATTGACATATAATAACTTTTACGTAATTTTGACCATAATATATTGTATTTTCTCTTGTTTGCTTTAAAATGACATACTTACTGCTTTGTTCTTATGAAATAATTTATCAATTAAATAGTTAATTCACTGACATTTAAATATTTGTACGCCACTAAGGCCATACATGACTGGTCCGAAATTATAATTTATCTCAACAACTTGCATGCTCTGTATGTGTACTCATGTTTTGACAAATAAATAATCTTGAATCTATGCAGTTTGGACACTTTTAGTCGGAACATAAAATAATATACAGTAATAACTTGGGTCACGAGGTTGTTGACATGTGGGATGTGGACTCAGGGCAGTGGCGTAACTATAGGGTGGCATTGGGACAAGAGGGGAGGGGGGGGGGAGAAGGCCATGAGCACAGAAGGATCCTAACATAAGGACAAAAGCAGTAAGGTGTAACTTTGTAACCACATTATTTTGATTTAAAAGAGTGTCCATGGAGTTTCTTGCCCGTTCTTCTCCATAGGTTACCTACGCTTTGGAATGGGCGACTAGCTTCATATTTTCTGACTGACTGACTTCTTGACAGTTCAAAAGTGCCTGTAAATGGTTTAATTGAAATAAATGCTTTGAGTTTGGTGTAAAATTTTGTAGGAGAAAATATGAAATGTACCGGAAAAGTCGCGGGAGAAGTGATAATAAAAATAAAAAGTAAAAATAATATATATATATAATAATTTATTTAGGTCCTTTTATGAAGTAATACATTTATAAAACTTAAAAATACTTAATGGTACCAAGTTCTTAACAGATGGTCTTCAATACTTATATAAAAGCTAGTTTAATTTACATGTTTTAATAAAAAAAACTATGACGTTGGTTGAGCTTCTTTTCATTAAGGGAGGGCCCCATCCCTTGATTTTGCCACGGGCCCCAAACGGTATAGTTACGCCACTGACTCGGGGATCATTGTGCCGATAGTCGTGACAGCTAATGGTTTAATAGCCAAGAGCCTCGACCAATACCTAAGGAGGCTCTCGTTGGGCAGCTGGATCAAGAGCTTAATTTAGAAAGCGGTACTTCTGGACACGGCCTGCATTGTTAGGAGGTTCCTCTGTCTGGAGCCCTGACCGCCGGTAGTTCGGACCCTGTTCGCGATACCGGTGGTGTAACACTGGCCCGTGCGTAGTTTACAGAAATTAATTGGAAACAAGCTGATGATGGTTTCTATTTGAACTATACTACTCACCACCGTGCTAAAGTAAATTTATAGGGTATATTCTGCTAGGGAAAGATTCAATTAAACAAGTACCTTCTTACACAATACAAGTTTATTGGAATTAATACATAATTAAGGCACACATACAAACAAAGTGGCGAGCCACTAAAATAATGCCTCTTTCCCTGCTACTATGGCATTCACCCACACAACTAGTCTCCGTACCTAGTGGTATGGGTGAAAACCTGCATGAGACAAATAGCAGTTTCTCAGAGTCGCTATGCGAGTCCGCGAGGGAATAGATCAATAACCTTACTAGCTCACGTACATGTGTCGACCTATTTGGACTGTGCTCATATGGGGAAAATAACTAATATGCTAAGCAAACCCGAGACACAATATCTTACGACAACTGGTCTTAACACCTAGCCTTTTTACAAAAGGCCTAACTCTCTCATAGGTTAAATTATACTCTTACACAATAACCTCTCAGTTTTGATCTCAGTCAGTTGACGGATCGTCGGTCCTTGGCTTCGCTCACAGGAGGTTCCTGTGAGCACACGCGAACGCGGCCTACGGACGAGATGGTGACGCTTTCGTTACCTGGAGTGGCGTACTTCCCTCATAACCGGGAACCGGCTAAGTAAGGCCTTCCTGAACGTCGGATGACCACACCGCAAGGGATAACCTTAAAGCCGCCTGCGCTCTGATGAATTCCAAATCATCTCACAACGGCGCAACATCCAGGCATCAATTTAGCTGCGCATAGCACCAATCAAAATGAAGGCTAGCATAACAAGCCAGACAGGATTCTGCTCTTACTGGATTATATTAAAACCCCATCGGGTTATTTGGGCACATCCCGTTCCTCTCAGGATATAAAGTCCCTCTCAAACAGCCCCCAGGCTCGTGTTCTTGGTCGTAAAAGCCCGGACACGGAACACCGTTTTTTTCCAAACCAATCTGACAGTTTCTCGAATAATCTTCCACAGACTATATAAGATTATTATCGATTTTTATCCTTAATACAATCGACTATGTTTTTAATTAAAAATATGGTGAATTATGTATGTTTGTTTATTTGTTTTAATTAACTGTTAAACTGCAATTAATTTACTAAACACAAAAAACCGTCTTTGCGTAACGTAAACCACCATGTCAATCGCTATTCCACGACAGGTGTCGCTAGTATTAGTTTTGCAACGTCACAATGCCCCTCTTCCCACAATAAGGTTTTTGTGTACGCAAAAACCAACACCGCCCTCGGTGTTACAACACTGGAGTGGGTAAACAAATTCTCATAAAAAGCTAAGTGGAAGAGTACAAATCTTTATAATCTGATGATTCTGAAACGACAGATATAATAATTTTTAAGATGGAATATAAATAATTTCCTTAATTTCTCCTACTGTAAGTAAATGACGAACCTTATAAAATCCAAACTGCCAGGAAACTTATTCTGCTTACAAATCTTCCTACATTCCGGGCATAACCCCCCCATTCTTTCATACTTCCCTAAATTTTCCTCTCTTTCAATCCTGTAGCAACCTGCATTCATATCGCAGGAAGCCACCTCTTGCATACTCCCGAATTCCGTCTGTATACCAGTGGAACTCTGCATTGTTTAATACAAATCTAAACGATCCTCCTGGTGAATATGTTCAGCGAGCTGATACATATATAGGGCAAACAATGTGCATAACTCACCAGGCAAGACGTATACAGCGTTCCCAGAAATAAAACTTCTGAAAACATAATGGTGGTTTGGCTTATTTTAAGAGTCACCGGCCGCTCGTAACTAGATAAGCACTAGTGCTATCTAAAGTCTCACCGAAATCTCGGCAAAACAAAACAATTAGTGAAGGCCTATTTTAGAAGTCACAATCCGCTTCATAAAAAAAATACAACCAAGCAAACTGGGCTATAAACAACGTGTAGGCTTATTTTAGAAGTCACTATCCGCTTCAGTCAAGGCCTATTTTAGGAGTTACTACCCGCTCCATAAGAGAAACCAACCAAGCAGATTGATTATAGATATCGTGAAGGCTTATTTTAGAAGTCACTATCCGCTTCAGTCAAGGCCTATTTTAGGAGTTACTACCCGCTCCATATGAAAAACCAATCAAGCTTGATTACAAAAGTTATGGACCGAGCCATAAAAAAATTAACACAAGGCATGCAAGAGGGCAAAATTATCGTATACAATTTTTGAACGATACCCAAAACTCACGTTCATAATATAATAAACAAAACAATGTACTTATAAACAAAGTATAACATGCATATGCCTTGTCGTCGTTGTTGGAGTAAATTTCCAAACAACACGTGAACACACGGACTACGGCTAATAAACCCCCGGCTAAGACGACTGTAACACTGGCCCGTGCGTAGTTTACAGAAATTAATTGGAAACAAGCTGATGATGGTTTCTATTTGAACTATACTACTCACCACCGTGCTAAAGTAAATTTATAGGGTATATTCTGCTAGGGAAAGATTCAATTAAACAAGTACCTTCTTACACAATACAAGTTTATTGGAATTAATACATAATTAAGGCACACATACAAACAAAGTGGCGAGCCACTAAAATAATGCCTCTTTCCCTGCTACTATGGCATTCACCCACACAACTAGTCTCCGTACCTAGTGGTATGGGTGAAAACCTGCATGAGACAAATAGCAGTTTCTCAGAGTCGCTATGCGAGTCCGCGAGGGAATAGATCAATAACCTTACTAGCTCACGTACATGTGTCGACCTATTTGGACTGTGCTCATATGGGGAAAATAACTAATATGCTAAGCAAACCCGAGACACAATATCTTACGACAACTGGTCTTAACACCTAGCCTTTTTACAAAAGGCCTAACTCTCTCATAGGTTAAATTATACTCTTACACAATAACCTCTCAGTTTTGAT
Source organism: Amphipoea oculea (assembly GCA_945859645.1). Classification (NCBI taxonomy): domain Eukaryota; kingdom Metazoa; phylum Arthropoda; class Insecta; order Lepidoptera; family Noctuidae; genus Amphipoea; species Amphipoea oculea. The sequence goes on along the minus strand of OX243891.1, from coordinate 4,818,655 downwards.
CTCAGTCAGTTGACGGATCGTCGGTCCTTGGCTTCGCTCACAGGAGGTTCCTGTGAGCACACGCGAACGCGGCCTACGGACGAGATGGTGACGCTTTCGTTACCTGGAGTGGCGTACTTCCCTCATAACCGGGAACCGGCTAAGTAAGGCCTTCCTGAACGTCGGATGACCACACCGCAAGGGATAACCTTAAAGCCGCCTGCGCTCTGATGAATTCCAAATCATCTCACAACGGCGCAACATCCAGGCATCAATTTAGCTGCGCATAGCACCAATCAAAATGAAGGCTAGCATAACAAGCCAGACAGGATTCTGCTCTTACTGGATTATATTAAAACCCCATCGGGTTATTTGGGCACATCCCGTTCCTCTCAGGATATAAAGTCCCTCTCAAACAGCCCCCAGGCTCGTGTTCTTGGTCGTAAAAGCCCGGACACGGAACACCGTTTTTTTCCAAACCAATCTGACAGTTTCTCGAATAATCTTCCACAGACTATATAAGATTATTATCGATTTTTATCCTTAATACAATCGACTATGTTTTTAATTAAAAATATGGTGAATTATGTATGTTTGTTTATTTGTTTTAATTAACTGTTAAACTGCAATTAATTTACTAAACACAAAAAACCGTCTTTGCGTAACGTAAACCACCATGTCAATCGCTATTCCACGACAGGTGTCGCTAGTATTAGTTTTGCAACGTCACAGTGGGCTACTATTTTATATGTTTTTAAATGTTTTTATATTCTTTATATCCTAATATTTAAAAATATAATTTATATGTGTATAATGAAATAAAGAAATAAATAATAATACGAATTGTCCAGGGGCCGAAGCCAACCCGTAAAGGGCCTTTGCGGGTTGGCTTCGGCCCCTGGTTCGCCTTTAAAAGGTCCGAGAAAAGTCAAAGACAAATAAATAATTCATTTATTTTCAGACAAAGTCCATTCGATTATTACATTAGAAAACATAAAATTGATATAATAATCACACATACACAATAAAATAATACTCAGACATTCAAATCAAATTATATTTAACCCTTCGTATGCTTAAACGTGGATCCACGCGAGACACAATGGCTTTTTAATTGTGTCTGTAATTACGGCATTCAACTGATTAAAACACATACAAACGAAATTCAAAGCAATAAAATTAAAAACAGTCACTATCTTCAAGGCATCAAGACTAAACGAAAACATAACCCTCCTTCTGGCGCAGTCGGGTCAAAATAAACTCGGAAACTCATGATTTTTTTTTTTAATGTGGATAATATTTGTTCGGGCTAGAGCAAAAAAATTGCAAAAACTCACCAAAAACAGCCTTATAGACAGTACAATTCAACATAATCAGCCTATAATGTTCCCACTGCTGGGAGACAGGCCTTCTCTCGCTCTGAGGGAGTGGGCCGCAATCCACCACGCGGGCCCAGTGCGGGTTGGCAGATGTCACATGTCTTCGAATTTTTGGTTCTAGGACATGCCGGTTTCCTCACGATGTTTTCCTTCACCGTTTTGAGAGCAGTGGTGACAATACTATTACTAATCAAATAATATTTTGTTCACAGCATAACAAATCTGAAATACTGGGGCAGTTCCGAGCAGATAATTGCAAAAACGCTCGGTTTGCTGAGCGATCTGAGCGGAGGGTACTCGTGCGTGCGCAAACTGGTCAAGTTAGACGAAGTGCAGTTCATGTTGACGCATCATACGGTAAGTCCAATAACATGTCAATGGCTCGATTTCTGAGGTCCTCAGATAAAAAACTCGATAACGTCTGTCGTACAAAAAGTGCGCGCCGTCCCACTTCCCAGGGGCCCGCACTGCACCTCTGAATCAGGGCCCGCGCTGCCCCGGGGCCCGCGCTGCCCCGGGGCCCGCGCTACCCCGGGTCCCGCGCCGCCTCTGTGGATTTACAAGCGTGATGTTAAAGTCTCATTCATAAATCACAATAATATTATAAAGGCGAAAGTTTATGAGGGTGTGTGTGTGTGTGCTTATATGTTTGTAACTTCTTCACGCTCAAACGGCTGGACCAATTTTGATAAAAATTTGTATGGAGGTAGCTGACATCCTGGATTAACACAAAGGATACTTTTTATCCCGATATTCCCACGGGATCGACAGTTATGCGGGTGAAACCGCGGGGCGCAGTTAGTAATAATAATAAATTCCATTGGTACAGGCAGAACACTTCCCGTTCCTCGGCATCGCAGGCGTCGGGGCCGCAGAGATGCGGTGCCGCAGTATGTTGTACACGGCGCTAGGACGACTGCTCATGGTGGACCTCGGCGAGGACGAGGACCGCTTCCTGGCCTTCATGATGCCGCTTACTGGTAAGGGAAATAAGAGAACATTTTTGACTAGTTAGGTGTTATTGGCACTTCGCCGTCGATATACAGGCTTATTTTTTTATCAGCATCCAAATTTTTGCAGGGTGTTCTACCTATGAATATGAACAACTTTCACTATGGGACCAACTCTGAAATCACGAAAAAAAATCAGCTGTTTCATACAAAAGTTCAATACCTACTTGACCAAAATGTACGAAACAGCTGATTTTTTTTTTGAGCAGCTGAGATTTGGATGGTGATAAAAAAATCTTCCTGTATACATCGGCCTGACATGAATCATTAGGCAGTTGCCCGCCAGACACAACACCCGTCTGGTCGGAGGATCCTCCCTTTTCTATGGAGTATGAGTGAACTTTACACCATGTTCCTCATACCTCTATAACCATAAATACTTATACTAAGTTACCCGTAACATTTTAATACCTTCAGCGCCATGCTTATCTTTTTGTCACACAGTGTCTGGAACATTGTGTATCCAAAAGTATACACATCTTTCTACTTAGTCAATGCGCTGTGTATCCTTTTGGAACACGTTTTCTATACATTTATTACGCAAAAATGAAAGCCCTAGCCTGACGCATTTTTTCGCTATAAATGGTCTGGGAATCGGAACAAAAAAAAAATAAATTGTCAAAACTTGAAAGAACGGCCGCTTAGGGTCTGGCGCGGTTCACTAATGTTTCACCAAAACTCCATTGACAAATTTTTAGTTTACAACCAACGTTTCGTATACTATTTATTTCACAAACAACTCATTCCGCAAATGTTTTGTTTTATAAACACTCGCTTCACAAACATTTATTTGGCAAATGCTTCTCTTTACAAATGTTACGGATGATATTTAATCATTTATACGTTTTTCATTTAATATTTAGATTCTTTTGGAAAAATAACGTTTATACAAAATATCATTTTATGATACACTAGCGACTGCATTAAAATCCGTTGCGTAGTTTAAAAGATCTAAGCTTACAGACAGCGGGAGTGACTTTGTTTTATACTATGTAAAGATTTTCTAAACCAGTCACAAAGTGATCATGACGGTATTCTCCATTGGGGTCAAATAAATTTCAGGCAAGTATTTTTGTCTATATAATCTACTCGTTTCTGGCACTCGCCGGCCGCTACCGCGGCACCGCTCGCTTCGCTCGCTCGGCTCGTGCGTATAGGGTCACAGTTTTAACCTAACCTAACCGAACCATTTTTTTTTTTTAATAATTAACCTGATGTAACTAGTTCGGTTCCGGGTAGCCTACTAAAAATAATCTCTTTTTTTTCTACTATTAGCGCAAATCGCTTCTGGCACTCATATTTTGTGTAAAAGTAATTTTTTTCTACATAATCTAGTCGTTTCTGGCACTCGCCGACCGCTGCCGCGGCACCGCTCGCTTCGCTCGCTCGGCTCGTGCGTAGGGGTCACAGTTTTAACCTAACCTAACATTTTTTTTAATAATTAACCTAATCTAACTAGTTCGGTTCCGGGTAGCCCACTAAAATAATCTCTTTTTATCTATTAGCGCAAGTCGACGAAAGAATGAGTTTCATTTTTAGGAAATTGCGTAATGATAAGTCAATATGTAAAACGTTTTTATTCCAAACGTTGTTTTATGAGATAAAATGAATGTAAAATGAATTGCTTGTTAAATAACACGTTATTAAACAAAAGTTTATCTGGTGATTATTTTGTAAAGTGAATTATTTGGCAAACTTGTTGTTGTATAATGATGAAATGACAAATCATGTTTTTGCCAATCGTTGTTTGTCAAGTAAAAACTTGTAAATTAATTTTTGGTGAACTGACAGGGCACCGTCTGGCGCAGAAGGTGTTAAAGTAAAATTCTTCACTAATAACTTCAAACTCTTTCCACAGCTGCCTTCGAGAGCATCATAGGCCTCCTATCCGGTCCAGAATCCCCGATGTTCAGTTCAGAAGATGCCAAGAAGACTCTAATAGGCCTCGCTCGAGACCTGCGCGGCCTAGCCTTCGCGTTCAACACCAAGACCACCTACATGATGCTGTTTGATTGGATGTGAGTTTTCATAACATAACGCTTGTATTTCTTTTCTGATGGTGTAGGCAGAGGTTTTGTGAATCTACTTTGAAACCAGTGAGGCAATTGCGTAACACATTATCAATCGGAATCGGTTTCATTTTGACAATTCAACAACATTCATTGCGTTATTTACGTGTTGAGTGGACAAATTTTTCGAACTTCTGAAGCAATGGATTAGCAATTTGTTTTATAATGTTTCAGATTCCGATTGATAGTGTGTTACACAATATGGTAGTTTCCTGGGTAAAAAAATAATAATTAGATTTAGTCCGTCAGTTAGATTATCGAAAAATAATGGACCCTTATTTTTTCTTTTGTCAATCAAACAAAAAATGACAAAGATAAAGCGCGTCAAAATTTGGGAGTGGGGGGTCGTGACGTCACGCCGTGCGACACTTTTTAACACGGCGTGACGTCACGACCCCCCACTCCCAAATTTTGAAAATAATTAATAAATAATTAGAATTTTTTAGGAAACTAGCCTATTAGGGTGCTGTTATGAGCCCCATGTAATATGAGTCAAGCCTATTGTCATTAAGGTGATTCCTTCAATAATATAATAATAATAAATCATTTGATTCGGACTCTCACACATCCATATTATTGTTAGTACCACAAGGACACTTATAAACTACTAGCTACGCCCCGCGGTTTCACCCGCATAAGTCTCGATCCCGTGGGAATATCAGGATAACAAGTATCCTCTTTCCTTTCCCGGGACTCAAACTATCTCTATACCAAATTTCATCTAAATCGGTTCAGCGGCTTAGGCGTGAAAAGGTAACATACAGACAGACAGAGTTACTTTCGAATTTATAATATAAGTATGGATGTTAGTAGGTACATATATTAAAAACAATTTTTCGGACAATCCGACACCAGTAAACTTGTTCACTTGACTGTATGCAGTCGTATCCAGCGATCAAGTATCGGAGAGTCGATGCTGTTAGAACTAGCACGCATGCGTGTTAGGATGGAGGTGTAACGCTTGCGCATAATTATTGCAAAGCTATCTACGTTAGCCTCAGCAAACATGCCAACACCGCGGTAGCCCCATCAGCACCCTGAACGCATTGTTGTACTGCACTCGCAGGTCACTGTATGCCCTCTGCAAGTACCCACAGGCTAACCCTTCAATGTCATCATCTTCCTAGTCTTTTCCCAACTATGTTGGGGTCGACTTCCAGTCTAACCGGATGCAGCTAAATACTAGTATTTTACATAGATACTCCTTGGTAAGACTGGTCGACAGACAAAAGGCAATCAAATAATTATTATATTTACATCTATCTCTTTCTCTCACACAGCTACCCAGTCTACATGAAGGTCCTCCTCCGCGGCATAGAGGTCTGGTTCTCGGAGCCAGCCCTCACGACGCCAGTCCTCAAATTAACAGCGGAGTTAGCACAGAACAGGAACCAGCGACTGCACTTCGACGTGTCGTCGCCCAACGGCATCCTGCTGTTCAGAGAGCTGTCCAATATCATATGTGCTTATGGTAGGTGTCTATGCACGGCATGCTTACGACTGGTTGGAGGCGCGCGGTGGCTGAGGGGCTCGCGGGCGGCGCGGCCGTGTTCCCGCTCCGAGCGTCTCGGCACTCGGAATCTTACCACGACAAAGGCACTGCGTTTGTTTTAAACTTGTATTCTTGTATTACAGTACCCGGCGATAAATATTGCACATCGACCTTTGGAAAGAAACAATCGGCTAATTTCGGCTTCGTAGTGCGTTATCTCTGTCGCACACTACCTATTTGACGTTAACTGACGTTTTGTCAGTCGTTGTTCAAGTGCGATAGAGTGCGGTCGCGTCCAGTTCAAAATATATATCTAGAGTTGTTAACACCCCCAAATTTAAATAATTTAAAGTTGTACTATGGCATCTTTAGGAAAAATAGGGGAACCTTTTTATTTTACCCCAACCTAAAGCAATCATTTATAGAACAATTGGTGTATTTTATACAAAGAATAAAAAGAATTATCAAAAGAAGCAAATCATAATTGTTTTAACAGCTCCTAATAGATACCGGACTGTTTGTATTTCGTGCGACAGAGGTAACGCTCTACGAAGCCGAAATTAGCCGATTGTCTCTTTCCAAAGATCGATGTGCAATATTTATCGCCGGGTACTGTATAGGTTTACCTTGTGTTTGTAATTAAACACTTTTTTATATTTATGATGGGACTGAGACTCAAAATACCCTAGGTTTCCGGAGCCCAAACCGGCATAGTGACGTCTATACTTTAATCATTTGACTGGTTCGACTTGACTGGTTGGTCCACTGGCCAGCTTACCCTCTTTTATAGCAATGCTAAACTAGTCTGGCCAGCGGACCATTTCGATTGCACAACATTTTCGCAGCAAACTCGCGTACAAGCTCATCTTGTCTGTGATTGGGTATTTTAAGTCTCCGCCCCTTTTTTATTTATTTGTGTACAATTAAATCAGTTACTTATATTATTCTATTTATATAATCAGGACACAGTTATTGCACAACCCCCGGCACATCCCATGCTTGCGCGTACGACGGTCAGGGCTCCTGGTGCGGCGTGTTTATTGTTAACTGTGAATCTGTAAATATAACCCACGCGCGCGAACCAGGAGCTACCATTTGAAACCCGACCGTCGCAGCAACAACATCCCAGGGTCAATGCTTTAATGCCACAACTAGGCTTTTGCGGCGGTGCCGCTTGCGTCTACTTTGGTGCTGTCGTGCACACATCAAATTGTTATTTAGTCCACGTGTTTCATTAATTAATAATAATAATAATATTCCACAACTATCACACAACGCCATCTAGTCCCAAGCTAAGCAGAGCTTGTGTTATGGGTACTAGACAACTGATAAACATACTTATATATTTCTAAATACAGGGTGTTACAGAAAGGGTATATCAATACAAACGGGTTGAAGAGTGTATCTGGTCTAGAATCTCTGTACAAAATTTCAGCTCAAAAGCAGTAACTTTAAAAATGCTTAATATTTTTTTATTTCGATAGTTTATTAAATTGAAATCATAACAAACGTGTCACCGCACTCCAAGGGTCATTATCCATTATCTGTAGTGTGTCTGTGCGCCTAGTACACGCACATCACGCCGCCGCGCGCCAGTGCAGCGCCGTGATGTCGAAATAAAAAAATATTAAGCATTTTCAAAGTTAATGCTTTTGAGCTGAAATTTTGTACAGAGATTCTAGACCAGATACACTCTTCAACCCGTTTGTATTGATATACCCTTTCTGTAACACCCTGTATATTAGGGTGGTCCTTATTTTTCGACTTTTGAATTATCCTCGGGGCACTTTCTCATTTGATTATATACCTCTAAATATGAAATACGTCTTTTTATGTTTTTGTTTTTGTTAAGATTTAGAGGTCGCTACCGGCTGTCAAAATTTTTACAAATAGCGTTGAAAGACAGCTTACATAAAGGTTTCAATAATTTTTAATTTAGGTGTCTATATATATTTTGGATGGTTATATTAAAAGTAATAAATAAATTAAAAAACTGGCATACCTATTCAATTAAAAAAACGTCATCAGTAAAATTGAAAAACTGTTCAAAGAATGGCAGAATCTAAAAAAAATAAAGAAAACAAGAAAAAACGTTCAGAAGCATTGAAGAATAACAATAACAATAATTTCATAATATTTTGTAAGACCTGAGTATAAAAATAAAGAATTCTAACAAATACAGATTTTGAGTTTTTATACTTTTTATTTAAAATTCAAACCTTGGTAGCGACCCTTAAATGTCATTTAAAAATTTCAAAAAAAATACTGAAATACTTTCTTATGGTATATAACCAAATTACGTGGTGCCCCGCGAAATTAAAGAAAAAAATTTTTTTTTCTTAGGAATAAGGACCACCCTACTGTATATACATATTATAGATAAAAATAAATTACACCCAGACACAGAACAAATGATCGTGCTCATCACACAAACATTTGTCCTGGGTGGGAATCGAACCCACGACCTCCGGCATAGCAGTCAGGGTCACTAACCACTAGACTATCAGGCCTGTCTTCGCTCCTGTAATAATAATAATAATCTTTATTTCCTGTTTTACAATTTACATTTACCAGATATTCTATCAACCATTAACTGTCTTATAAATTGTAGATTTATACAGAGTTATAAACCTCTGACACCCAAGCTAAGATTGAACTTGTGTTATGGGTGTCAGGGCTCTCAAGTTAATACAGGTAGATTCAGACAAATATAAGTTCGGAATTTAATGGTGAAGGATTTATAAACCGAAAAATAAAAATTTATTCATATAGGTATCTAAATACAAAAACAAAAATAAACTAATCACAAAGAAAAACCTTCTGAAAGCTCCTGTAGCTGAGCAGTCGACGTAGAATCGTCAACAGTAGGTTCTATCAGCCTTCAGCAGTCCACTACTGGACATAGACCTCTCCTATTTCACGCCGTTCGATTCGACTTTCGGTGTTTCTCATCCAGCTGCTACCAGCTACCCTGCGAAGATTATATAAATAATTTCAGTGTGAGAGAGGAGTTATACATGACTAGCAACATCCCTTTTTCATACTGGAATCATGATGGCATTCATATTTCATAATACGGACTGTGTTCGTCAGCGAATACCTAAAGTCCGGCCGCGACAAATTTGCCAGAGATTTATTTATTTATTTAGAATTTCGTAAATAACACTATAGTAATAAAATAATAATAGATGTAAACAGCAATGGCCGCTCTAAATTGAATAAAATCGATATACAGATGCCAGCACATCAACTTACTACAATCTGTCAAATTTCTTTAATAGATTTTCAACTTTATCACTAAACCATAAGGTTCAAAGTTGATTGGGGAAATGTAACAGTTTCGGGTAGGTTGATGTGCTGGCGTCTGTACATGGATTTTGAAGAACATTTATTTTAAGTAATGTTTGTTTTCGTCTAGGTTAGCTCGGAGGTTTAGACGAAAACAAACATTACTAATAATAAATGTTCTTGTATATCGATTTTATTCAATTTCGAGCGGCCATTGTTGTTTACATCTTTGGCAAATTTGGCGCGGCCGGATCTTAGTACTAATGCATCGAATTTCTACATTCCAGGCAGCCGAATACTAACGATAGACGTGAACAAGAAACAGATGTACGCGATGAAACTGAAGGGCATCTCTCTATGTTTCTCTATACTCAAGTGTGCGCTATGCGGCAACTACGCCAATTTCGGAGTGTTCAGGTAACTAATACTAATTGTGCACGCCATCGTGTGTACCAATATTATAATATCAGACTATAATATTATAAAGGCCAAAATTTGTGTGTGTGTTACTTCTTCACGCTCAAACGGCTGGACCAATTTTGATACAATTTGGCATGGAGGTAGCTGACACCCCGGATTAACATATAGGCTACTTTTTATCCCGATATTCCCACGGGATCGACATTTACTCAAACTCAAAAGTCAAACTCAAAGCATTTATTTCAATTAAACCATTACAGGCACTTTTGAATTGTCAAAATTAAGTAGTCGGTCAGTTGGTCAGAAAGTTGAAGCTAGTTACGCGGGTGAAACCGCGGGGTGCAGCTAGTGGTGTACATAAACGTAACGTGTCGCGCGCGCACCCGCACTGTGCGGCGCGCCCACTGCCGGCCGCCGGCTGTAAGGATCATTGTTACCATCCCTACCTGGTTGCTGTTCCACCAATTCGCACTAAGCGTATGCAAATGTCGTTTATAATGCGCACAGCAAAAGAGTGGAACTCTCTACCTGCGTCTGTTTTTCCGAGCGCATACAACCCGAATCTCTTTAAAGTGAGAGTGAACAGGCTTCTTCTGGGTAAGCTCGCTCCATCGTCGACTTTGTCTCTGTCACCTTTGACCTAGGCTAGAGTCAAGAGCAAGCCCATTTCAAATAAAAAAAAAAAAAAAAAAAAAAAAAAAAAAAAAGGAAATTAGGGGTATTTTTGACAGATTGAGGCTGAGATCAGAGGGGTGATTCTCTTAATTTTAAGAACGTTCACAGTCTGATCTCAGTCTCAATCTGTCAAAAATACCTCTACTTTCCCTACATTTTGACAAGTTTTTGACATTTGTTTGTCGCCGAGATGAGACTGCAACTAGATTTTGAACGTTTTAAATTACGAGAAATTGGCCTTCTGACTGTGAACGTTTTTAATATTGCAACAATTGCCCCTCAGATTGTAATGATAATTATATATTTTCAGGCTATACGGCGATGAGGCTCTCGATAACGCGCTAAATATGTTCGTCAAATTACTGCTCAGTATACCGCAGAGTGATCTACTTGTAAGTTACCTTTTAAAATAATAACGTGTTTATTTAATATTTAATTAATATACTAACATAACATCACCCCTATTTTCCCTAAAACGTGGGTGTTGTATAAATTCCTGCTTGGGGTAAGCACCTCAAGCAGAAATGTATACAATATCCACGTTTCGCAAGCTATATTGTTGCATGTCCCTTATTCCAAGACCGCGTTCCAAGGAATATAATCAAGGAATATAACAGGCCAATAATCTGTTTTTTTTTTTTAGTTTTTTTTTTTTTTGGGTAGTATTTAAACGAGTGACTGTAAATTAAAGTTTTAAGTGACAAAAATAATTAATTTACGTTATAGTATTACTAAGTGAGCGACTGACTGCGAGTGACGAGAAATCAACAGAAGAGCAAATTACAAACATTAATTTGAGTTACTTAAAATACACAATGCACGGTAAAGGTATTTGTATTGTCATTCGCTCGCTCTTGCATCCTATGTCGACAGAGCCCCGAATTGCGGGGCCCCTATTTCTGTGTAAATGTTTTAAAGTAACCTAACCAAACTTAACCTTGGGATGCCCTCTCTGTATTTCTAGTCACTCCCTTAGTAATTTAGTCGCTCGACTAGAATTTTAATATCTGAAATGTATTAATCACAACCCACTTTGTAAGCTCGTTCTGGATTTTATTATTAATTATTATAATAATAATTAATCAATATTCTTCGTTAGTTTAGTTAATTTTTCGCGGTACTCAAATTCATACCGCTCAAGTTATTAAAACAGTATCTCATCATCAGTCGCTAAGGTTTTTTTTATTCGATCGGTTTATAATTCCCCTTTTTTCTTTTTAATATTCTGTTTTAGCCGATTTACTGGACCGATTACTATCAGTCACCTGCTTATGTAACCTCTTATATCTCAATTACTGTATTTCAGGACTACCCTAAACTGTCCCAAACGTACTACGTCCTCCTAGAGCGACTAGCACAGGACCACATGCCGTTCCTAGCGAACTTACAGCCGGATGCGACGCTGTACATACTCTGCTCCATCTCCGAAGGACTCACGGCGCTCGGTAAGTGTACTATCGCGTCCACTCCCACCTGACTTTTATGGATGGGAAATCATCACATGACCCCTCCCGCTCTGGGTGGAGTGGAACGGAGTGTCAGACTCTTACTAACTAAAACCCATCCGTGTTCCTTCCTTAGCCCTTTATGTTCCGGGGTAGCGGTAACCCTTTCGGACAATCCCGCACCCCCGGCAGGCTTCGGCCCTGACAGGCCCCTTCCTTTTTGCTGACTTCTCTTTGAGGCCTGACCACCACGTAGTTCGTTTTTGCTTGCACTAAAAAAATAGAAGCGCTCTCTATTAAACGCGCCAGGGTCAAATAATTCGTCTGTAAATTCACAAAAGGAGTACACGTGATGCGTCACTAAGCTGCGCAGTTCAGGTTGCAACTAATTGCGTTATCGCTTTCCTAATAGACGAAAACTTTAAGGGGGCGTGGCTTGGCGCCGCCGTAGGATTTAGGCGAAAAATTTTTAAGTGATCAGGCGGAAATGTCCTCGATGGTACGGTCAGCATCAAAAGTTGATTAACACTTCAGTTTTTTTTAATCTTAGTTATTGAGCAAAATATTTATTCAAAATTGCAGCAGAAGAATTTTTTTTAGAATATATACTCTTGTCTATTATGTGGAAAGCTAAAAATCAGTTTATTGAAAAAAGTTGTTGTCAATTTAATAACATGTAAAAATGATAGTGTTAATCGACTATTGATGCTGACTGTACTATCGCGGACACTGGCGGTGGACCACTTTTCAACCTTATTACCAAGGGCATAAGGGTGAAAAGTGGTCGACCGCCACTGTCCGCGGCTGTACGTACAGTCAACAAAACAGATAAGTATGCAGGATCGTCGGATATAGTTGAAGTTTAGTAAGAAACCAATGGATGTTCTCGAATAAAATTTAATTTTATTGATTGAAAACAAACAGCTCATTAATCAAATTAAATTTCAGTTGATAACATCCATTGGTTTCTTACTAAATTTCAATATATCTGACGATCCTGCATATTTATCTCTTTTGTTGACTGTACATAATACTGGTAAGACTCATCATCATCGTTATCTGTCTAGCCTATTCAGGCAGTCTAACCGGATGCAGCTGAATACTAATATTTTACATGAAGCGACAGCCTTTCTGACCTCTAGCGGTATCTACAACGCCACATGCGAACAACGCGGCATACTGACGTCACGCAAAATCTTGCATCTCGCAACTAGCATATATACAACGTCCCGACATGAATCATCGGGCAGTTGTCCACCAGATACAACACCCATCTAGTCGGAGGATCCTCCCTTTTCTATGGAGGTTGAGTGAACTTTACACCATGTTCCTCATAATTCTATACCTCCATAACCCAGTTACTGGATAACATGATATGCCATAGTTCGGTGTTTTCAAACGACACCTATAAATAAAGTCTTCCAGACCGTATTGCGGCCACGGCGGCTTATATCAACGGAGACTAGCCTTCGGCGTGGGAGATATTATAGTGCTGACGTGGGCGCAGACACAGGTGCACTCCCTCTTCCCTCACTCTCATAGTGCGATGGGTGGGCGACCCGACACTCGCGGGGAGAGCTCAGGCGCAGCACCAACGGCGCCACGTGCGCACGAGACACGGGGGTATCCGCACCGCCGACTTCCAAACTTCGGGCTGTTACTAATAAATTCCCAATGGAAAAAGTCAATAACACTTTGCCCGACCCGGGAGTCGAACCCAGGACCCCGCGTTCAGCAGTCGCGCTTGCTACCACGAAACCAACGGGGCAGGACGACACCTATAAAGGCGTAAGCGCAGCGTCGCCTAACCGTAGCAGAGTCGTCGTATCAGAGCTTCTGATCCACTTTGGTTACGTGCTTACGTTAGGTTGATGCCTGTTTGACGGTGAGGCGAAAGGCAATACGGTGACGATCCCTTTCCGAGTTGATACGTGTGCTATGACCTTAAGAGCTATTACGCACTGTCGACTAGTCGCCGGCGACTCGGTCCCTCGGCGACCAAAACATAGGCATCATCCGGCGACCAAGTGCGTAAACACCTATTTAAACAACAGTAAGTCACAGTCGCCGTCGACCGTGTCGCCGGCGACCAGTCGACAGTGCGTAATAGCTCTAAAGGTCTCGTTTTATAACGATCCCGTGGCAATAAGGTCGCTAATGTCAGAGGTAGTAAAACACAACTGCCAACGAAACCGTAGAATGGTCGACATCGACTTTGCTCGCCATTAAAAAAAAATAGATGATTTAGATAAATACTCTTCATATTACTTGTTTTCAGATACGAGCGTGTGCACGGGATGCTGCGCCACCCTCGATCACATAGTCACATTTCTATTTAAACAGTTAGTGCAGAAATGTAAGTATTACAGCACTATTATTGCACGACTCATAATGCCAAGCGAGTGCTTTACGATGAGAATTTTTTTTATTGTTATACTCCTGCTAGTACAGAGAAACTACTTAATTTACCATTGTATAGATAGTTTAATGGAGATAATTCTGTACTTTTCAAAAATTGATTTAAGGCAGTAGAAACGAAAACAACATCAACATATTTGAAAAATAAAAGCCTTGAAAAATACAGTGCGCGAAGAAATATCGCCGTGGTAAAACGCGTCCATACGAACCTGGGCTGGGCGCATATAACTTGAGGACCACTTGTTATGTACCCAGGATTTTGTAATATCTTGATTTAACATGTTTCCGTGCCCCTACCGCCCATGTCGTATTTCTACGACAGAGAACATGCATGATTTTTTCGTTCTATTTTCGTCCTATTAACTGCGTGGTACAATTAAAACCATTATTAAATAGAGATAAAAACTTTTTGACTATTTTTTTATCAATACAACGATTTCTCCTTATTATTTATTGTAGGTATTATTTTATCTAGATTTTATCGATTTGTAGCCGCGCGCTAGGGGCACGGCAACTGATATTTAGCCAAGCGCTTAAAAGATTTAAGTGTCCATGGAGTTTCTTGCCCGTTCTTCTCTATAGAGATCTACGTTTTGGAATGGGCAACTAGCTTCAACTTTCTGACTAACTGACCGACTATTTGACAATTCAAAAGCGCCTGTAAATGGTTTAATTGAAATAAATGCTTTGAGTTTGAGTTTATAATTGCAACATTACTATTACTTAATAACAATTGAATAATGTGAATCTTAAATCAATTGGCTTTTGAACGATTCTATTTGACTGCATAATAATGAATACTCTGGACATAATTAAATCTATTTTGACTATAGTATACTTATACAATAATATCTTGACATATCTATAATATTATTTATTTGTTTTGTATTTTGTAATGAAATTTAGAATGACTATATATGTAAAATATAATTAAATGTATTTTTTTTATACCTACAAAATTTGTACGCCGTCATTGGCAAAACATGGACGCACACAACATCTATTAATTCAGTACGTTGCATGTCTGATTAGTCAGTTTATGTAAACGCATGTTTGACAAATAAATTATCTTTATCTTTAATAAAATTATGATGTTTTCAGCTAGCAACAAAGTGTCAAACCCTCGCCAGCCGCCGCCGGAAACGAGTAATATGTTCATAGAAGTGTTGCAGCGACGACCGGAGATCATGCAACAGTTACTAGCAACGGTACGTTGTTTCACGTCCACTTGAAAAGAAATAAAGAAAGAATTTACGTTTATTTACGGTGAAAATGAGGCAAAAAAAAAACATAAACACAAAAAATAAAATAAAAAAGGTAGGGGGAAACATGCGTCACATCCACGCAAAACGGCTATCGCTCAGCATAATGCTGCGACCCTATGCAAGACAGAGCCCCAGCGCTGGTTTTCAGCGACAGCCGGCGCTGAAGTAATGACGTCGTCCGGTGCAACAAACAACTATTAAAACACTGTACTGGTACAGTGTACATAAAGAAAAATAATTGAATTTAAAAGTGATCGAATAATTATACTAAACAGGAAATAGACATAGGTACAGTATATATGCTATGAGAATATCATCCTCAATAAACGTTTTACGCTTGACGCACACGTATACGTCAAAAATGGCGCTAACTGTCGTCAAATAAAAAAAAGCGTTGTTTCAAATGACAATTACAAAATTATGGCCTTGCCGTACGTATGTATGTTACTTAACCAGCCGTTCGAAACACCCGGCCCTTGTAAACTTCCAATACTCTTCTTGTGTCGTCTTTCTTTCTTTAAATAGTGGATGTCGATCGCAATAGAAGAATTACACTGAGTTTTAGTATGAATACAGGGCTACTTGTAATTCGACGTATATCCGTCAGGACCTGATAGGGGGGCCAAAATGCAACAAATTCGGACACATGTATGGCCGAAATCCTCCCCTACATGTAAAGTGGAGATGAAATTTTTTTTTTTCCCATAGCGTGGAATGTCGCTGGATAGGTCTTTCAAAAATATTAGGAGTTTGGGAAGACCGTTTTTTGAATAAGTAAACCGTTCGTGACTCATCAAGCTTTAAAGTACCAATTTTCGTTAGTCAAGTGTGTCCCCCCCCTGTACCGACTAAACGGTTGTAGTTAGAAATTCAAATGTCACGGCAGTAGTACCTTTATATACCGAAGTTTAAAGGAAAACTATCACACTTAAGTGGGCTTTACAAGTTTACGAGTAATAGTTGACCAACTTAAATTTGCAGTTGCAATGTATGGGACAACATGATTTTCAAGTACAATGTTAAGTTTGTTCTTGGAATAAATTCATTCCAACCACGGAACCCTTCATTATGCGTGGTTCGAAACGCACGTGGCCGGTTTTTTTCCCGGAATTCGGGAAAAATCTTAAATAAGTTGAAAATAAGCTTTATTTAAGATGGATAAAGGCTATTTTTTTTTTAACTAAACTTGCAATTACCAAATTTTCAGGATTTTCACGTGAAATCCCGAAATAAATAGTCTAACTTTAATTCATGTAATCCAATTATATGTAATGTATGATACAACGGTTAGTTTAAGGATCGTAAATATAATTCGAATACATAGGGCATGTAGGTTAGTTCAACATTTAGCCAATAGGAAATCGTATCGGACGCACGGCTTGATATTTAAACAACACTGAAAATAACACATTTTTTCCAGGTACTGAACGTAATAATGTTCGAAGACTGCTGCAACCAATGGTCGATGTCGCGCCCCCTACTCGGTCTGATCCTCCTCAACGAGGAACAGTTCGCGCGCATCAGGCAGGACATGATCGCGCAACAGCCGCGAGACAAGCAAGCGCAGCTCGCGCACTGGTTCAACGGGCTCATGGCTGGCATCGAGCCCAACCTGCTCACCAAGAATAGGGACAGGTGGGTCCTAATACCAGCAGGACAGTTAGGGCAGCAGACAGGATATGATAGTATTGCATATGAAGGGGTCAGGGGAAGAACAACTTTTTTCACATTTTTAATTTTTTTTCAACTGGCAATGCAGTCTGAATGGTTATACAAGTCGCTATGTTCTGTCAAAAACAACAGGGCAATAACATCCATAGTCTCCGAGCTTTCATGCTTTTAAAATATTGATATAGGGAAAAACATACAATGTCCGGACCGTTCAGGAAAAAAACAACCGTTGTCAGTGGTCGACTGTGGCAGTTATACCTACCTCTACCCCCTATACTATTATACCTATTACAGTTAAAGTGCCTTGGGTATAAATGACACTATTTTATTAAGGTATTATCTTTGAATTAGTAATATCTGTTTGTTCATTAGGTGACAAAAGTGGTTCTTCCCCTAATCCCTTCATATAGTTAAGTCCAGTTTTTAGGATGCATGAAGATTTTCTTTATTATTGCTGAATGGGCCCGCCCTTGACCTTAATTACGCCTGATGGAAAGCGATGAAGTCTATGATGGAACTCCCACGCATCGACGAAACATAGCAGGCTGCTTGACGCCGGACTGCGGTGGGAGGGTGGTCGCTAACCAGGCAGGCGTTAGCTCTACCACAGCAATGGAAGAGTTGACAGTCAGATAAGGTGTTGGTGTGACTGTCCAAACTACACGAGGAGGCTCCTCGTGTAGCGCAGTTTGTTCCGCCAGTTACTCAACTGAACGCTCGCGCTCGGCGCATCCTGGACAGTCACACCCAACACCTTATTTGACTGGCCAACTCTTCCCTTGCGCCGGTAGGGCTACAGTCACACCAACACCTTTTTATTTATTTATATGGTTATAGATGTTGATTAACCTTTTGAACGCCAGAGTATAAACGTATCGCCGTACCCCTGACGCCAGGCCACTTTAACAAAACAACATACACACACTTAAAACAACAAATTTCTCGATATTGGTCGTTTATTTATATTAGTTTCATACAATACAATAATTATAGACGGAAGCTTAAACTTTTAAATTATATAAATAAACATACAAAAGTAATGATTAAATTGTTTATTTCATAATATGGTGCGACCCGTGCGACGTGTATTTTGTCATATATTTGTGACGTTGGCGTTCAGGGTAAGATTTCGTTTGTCACATATAATTATGTGGCAATGGCGTTCAAAAGGTTAACACTGCTTTCTCTTACAGATTCACTCAAAACCTATCGATGTTCCGGCGCGACATCAACGACCTGCTGAAGGGTGCGGCCGGCGTCAGCGGCGGGAACCCCAGCGACATGATGACGTCATAACTGGGTGTCGCGGTACTGTAGGCGCAGTCGCACTTGTCGGGGCTTGTAGCGGTGGGGTTGGGGGACGAATCTATGTTGTTGAATAACTAAGGCCCATATGACATCGCAAATCTCCGAATGCGTTTTTTTTTTTATGCAATTTTCAGGTCAGTGTCAGGTTGTGGGTTGATCTAAATATGATTCGCGACTATAACAGGTACGTATTTACAGAATTAGAATCATTAATACATCTTTTTCCATGGAAAAGTGCTTATGGAACAAATCGTAACTTACAGAGATGTATTAATGATTCTAATGACTACAATTCTGTAAATACATATCTAATATAGTCGCGAATCATATTTTGATCAAGATACAACCTGACGCTGACCTGCAAATCGCAAAAAAACGTAAGAAAATTTGAATTTTTCGGGCTACCACTGCGCATTTACCTTAAGATACTTTAAAAACCTGGCCCTGCAATCTCGACAAATATAACGACAAAAATCGGTCGTTAAGTCTAATCCATGTCAAATTTCTTTAATACATTTTCAATCTTATGTTTTCGAAATAAAGTTGAAAATCTATTAAAGGAATTTGACAAAAATACGACTTAGCGACCGATTTTTGTCGCTGTCTAATGTCGAGACTGCAGGAGCTGGCTCCGTATCATACACTCCGAACGTATTTATGTCGCTACTGCCCCACAGCTTCAGGGCGTAATAGACGCCTTTATTTCCCACGTCAAAGCTTACCGTTTAACAGTTAGATTAATTATTGGAACCCCCCAACTCTATCGCTACTTTCATGTCGATGTTTTATTGCTTTTTGTATGTACTATGAGTTACAAGACAATATTTTATACGCCTATTATAAATTAAATTCGCTTTTCGTGTACACATTCTGTAGCAATGGGTTCCATTTTGACAGTTTAACAACATAAAGTCAAATTTGCCAAAGATGTAAACAACAATGGACGCTCAAAATTGAATAAAATCGATATACAAGAACATTTTTATTATTAGTAATGTTTGTTCTCGTCTAAATCTTCGAGCTATTAAAATAAATGTTCTTCAAAATCGATGTACAGACGCCAGCACATCAACCTACTACAATCTGTCAAATTTCTTTAATAGATTTTCAACTTTATCACTGAAGCATAAGGTTCAAAGTTGATTGGGAAAATGTGACAGGTGTAGGTTGATGTGCTGGCGTCTGTACATCGATTTTATTCAATTTCGAGCGGCCATTGTTGTTTACATCGTTGGCAAATTTGGCGCGGCAAACATACAAAAAACCTAAAAAATAAAGCTGTTATAAATATTGTCTTTACAATTCATAGTACACAAAGAAGTCTAAAATCTAAAGTTAAAATTAAAAATATAATTATATTATTAAAATAATAATTATAGTTAAAAAAAAAAAACTGTTAGTTCAGAGAGTTTGTCTACAATTACAGTAATATCACAATTGAAACTTCATTCATAGTATTTTTATTATTATTATTATATCAGTTTTTTTTTTTCGTTTTATTAAAAGTATAAAATGTAATCTTAGGCTCAAATCACACCCAGATGGCATCGAACAGCGAGCAGTTTGTGTCATATAATTTTAAACTTTATCTTCATTACTATAATACATAGTATCACTTGAAAAGGTTGCGCGGCCACCCACGGCGCCGCGATCACTAGCGACGACTCAAGTTTCTCAAGCGATACTATGTCTTATATTAATGAAGATAAAGTTTAAAATTATATGACACTGAAACTGCTCGCCGCTTCGCATCTGGGTGTGATTTAAGCCTTACAGTTGTGTTAGGTTATTCGTGATTGTTTTTAAGCATTCGTTGTTTAGGTTTTTTAAGATTTATCTTGGTATCGTATGGTGTACCACTACTTGGGTTTAAAGCCACTGCTGGGCATAAAAAATCGTCTTAATTCACCATCACATAATCGGCCTATAACGTTCCCACTGTTAGGACACAGGCCTCCTCTCGGTGGGAGGGAAGGGGCCGTAACCTTCCACGCGGGCCCAGTGCGGGTTGGTAGGTGTCACACGTCTTCGAATTTTTGGTTCTAGGACATGTCGGTTTCCTCACGATGTTTTCCTTCACCGTTTTGAGAGCAGTGGTGATGAAATAATTTACACAAAGTAAAGCGCCTGTCTGGGTTCGAACCTACGACCTACAACTCGTAAGTCGCGGCCGATACCACTGGGCCACCACTGCTCTCTCTTTTTTTTAATTTTTTTAATTCACCATCAAAATGTTGTATTTAAAACATTTCTTTTTAGTGACAAGGCCGCCCATTGTGACAAGCTAACTAACCTATCTATGTTAGGTTCGACTTCCAGTCTAACCGGATGCAGCTGAGTACCAGTATTTTACATGGAGTGACTGCCTATCTGACCTCCACAACCCAGTTACTGGGTAATACGATACCTTTTTCGAGGGTTCTGTTTACCCGTAACGACTGTCAAAGATCTACGAATGACAGCCGGGATTGACGGCTTAACTTGCTTTGCGAGGTACAGAGGAGTCACATTATAAAATGTATGGTCACCCATCCACGAACCGACCACGGCAAGCGCAGCTTAACCCCCTTGGTGAGACTGGTTATCGATATTAAATCGCATCACTACTCAACAACTTTTCTCATAGATATATTTCTACCCAGCAGTGGCTTAGTGCATGTTTAAATGAACTCTGTCGACGTCACAGTAGTGACGTATGCCATGTGACGTCACAATGTATTCGTGTATACTGTTAATGTGTTGTTACAAACAATATGTTCCTTTCTGTATGACTATTCTGTTGATTCTGTGAGTGTCCTACATTAATTGCTTGTGTATTTGTCGATAAAATATATAAGGTATAAATGAATGTGTACAATTGATGTTAAACAAATATCAACTTTAATTCAATGGTAATTAAGTTGATTTCAGAGCGATTTGCACTATTGAAAATGTTTGAAGTTGTAGCGTAAACTGAACTTTATTGTGTAGGAATTAAAGTTATTTTTTCCTAAACTCATATTTTTACATTTTTGGCCACTGAATTGCGCTGTTTTTAGAAGACTATTCAACTTATTTCGTTGTTTATTTTCATATCGTGTTATATGCCAACCTTCGTCGCAGCCACGGTAAAAAAAAAATGCGGGAACGAGATGGCACAAGACTCAGTTTTAGAAGTTCCTTACTAAATATTCTCCATCCTAATCGCACGTTTTATGACCGCTAAGAGTTTTGACGTTTATTACAGTTGAAGTTTTTTCGATCAACCAATCACAATAGCTAACATAAGATTTGAAAGAAAGAGGAAATACAAACAGTAAATCAGGAGCAATTTTTTTTTTTTTTTTTTTTGTTTGCCTATTTTGTGCCCCACTGCTGGGCAAAGGTCTCCCCTTTTTTCTTCCAAACCTCCCTGTCTTGTGCGATCTCTGGCCATGTTGGCCCTGCGAATGATATTAGATCGTCACGCCACCTTCGCCTTGGTCTACCTCGACGGCGATGTCCTGCCTCAGGCGTCCAGTGAGTGACGATCTTTGCCCATCTCTCCGGGTGCATTCGTGAGACGTGTCCGGCCCATTCCCACTTCAGCCTGGCTGTTTTTTTTCCAGCATCCGCTACTCGAGTTATGGATTTAAAAGTAACAAATAAAAAAAAAAAAATATCGAAAGTACGGAAACGTTTTCAAAGAACCAATCATCTCCGAAGGAGACTGCAGACTACGTGGAGATCTTTCTTGTTATGGCGTTTGGGATGCTCAGAGGAAGGCGTCATTGAAGTGAAAGCTTCTTTAGACGCGTTTAGCATTTTTTGAGATGGGGAAAGAACCATTGAACTCGCGACACCGCACCGCGCTACATTCGGCTGTCCTCGGAATGTACTCGGTTTTAATCTATTTCAATTGAGACTGAGTTCAGATCGTAAACTTTCTTAAAATTACGAGAATTGCCCCTCAGTTAACGGTTACAGATAAAAATGCATTTTTTTTTTTTTACTTATCGTAACCGAGTGTAAGGATCGACAAATAACAGCAAATAAATGTAGACACAAGAAATGTTCCCTGTATGACCGCAAAGAGTTTATTGTATTAGTGTGTTGAGTGCATCCTATTGAAATAATGTTAAATATAAACTAGTATTATGTCTAGCTGTACGGATATCCGTTGCTTTGTAAAGTATGTAACATAACAAAACGCCATGTAATCCCTGAAGGGGTACGCAAAGGCTATATTTCGCCAGTTAACCCATTCGCTACGGCGATAAAAATTACGATTATTAGCCAAGTGCTGGACTTTTCGTCGCGAACGTCGATGGGCGTCCTCCGCACCTTATTAGGATAATATGGAACGCCGATTTATTATATATTTGTATTTAAAAAACAATGTGCATATATAGCAAGTATAATTTTTTGTGACTTGTTTTTGCCAACATAAAAGCAATTAAAAAAAAAAAGGCGATGGGCGTATTTCGCACCTAAATATTAAATCAAAAAACGCCGAAAGCCGTCCGCCGTAGCGAATGGGTTAATAGCAACAGGCAATAGGGGAGGAGCATATTGCCAATCCGGGCACAAATTTCAGCCATGGCGGCCAATTTCAACGGAAACTAGCCATCGGCGCGGGAGATATTATAGTGCACGCGTGAGTGCGCAGACAGTGCACTCACTCTTCCCTCACTCTCATAGTCCTCAGGGACGGCAACCCGACACTCGCGGAGAGAGATCAGGCGCAGGACCAACGGCTTAACGTGCTGATATTATTATTGTCACAGCTAGACATAATATTCGTTTATCGTTTTTATTCAAAATGTAGCGTCCCTCGTGTCTCTGATAAAGTAATAGCAATAATACGGTTTACGGTGCAGAAAATGTAAGAACTAAGGCTTCTTCAATCTACTTAACCTTTTTTATTATTGAGGTATGAAGACTCATTCAGAAATGTCTATTGTAATTTCATGTCTTGCCATCGATTTCCGAAGTTTAAAGTATTTTTTTTTTTGTAAGAATTATTTAAATTTTTCACTTTTCTTGTTGTGGTACCTACCCCATACTAATTCGTATCATGGATGGAAATTTAACACCGTCTTCTTATATTACCATAAATTGTATTTCCGTGTTATCCTGACGAAAACGATAATATCAACACTTTAAAAAAATTAGAAATTAAAAACGCCCAATTTTTTTATGATGTACGAAATTCACAGGCGGACGAAGCCGATGGTAAAGTGCTAGTTCCAGATAATTGTCTAGTTTTAGTTTTTTTTACATTTGTATTTCCGTGTTATCCTGACGAAAACGATAATATCGACACTTTAAAAAAAAAATAGAAATTAAAAACGCCCTATTTTTTATGGTGTACGAAATTCACAGGCGGACGAAGCCGATGGTAAAGTGCTACTTCCAGATAATTGTCTAGTTTTAGTTCTTTACATTTTCTGCACGAATTTGTTAGAAATGAATGTTTAAATGTCTAAGTGGTGACATTCCATGTTGTGAGCCGCGTAAGGTAGAATGTCCACGAGGGTGACTGTTGACCGGTTGTATTGTGTTGTTGTGCCGATCCCGGACTGGGCGAAAATGCGCTATTATTGGGTCAAATTGCGCTAATATTGGGTGAAATTGCGCTAATATTGGGTGAAACTGCGCTAGGATTGGGTGAACCTGCGCTATGATTGGTTGAAACTGCGCTAATGTTGGTTGAAACTGCGCAATACTTTACATCTATAAAATACCCATGTCACATTAATTTTGCCAAAATCTGTGCAATGGCGATGTTTGTGAACAACACCCAGACTTCAAGCATGTTAGAATAGAAAATAGATTAGTCAAGTGCGGGATCTGGCATAATATGACTATTCAATTTATAAAAGGACTTTACTTATAAACGTACGTTGTCATACAGATTATAGCTGACTATTACTGGTCGCCCTGATAGAATGCCGGATTTAACCGGATATAGTCGTCTCCTAAAACCCGAAAATCTGTTAGATAAAATATAAATGCATATTGAGAAGAAACCGACAAATAATAAAAAAAATCTAGAATAGATTACAATTCGATGCCGGGGCAAGGCGGTTTATCTTGAAATAGTATCACACTAATATTATAAAGGCGAAAATTTGTGAGTGTGTGTTTATATGTTTGTTACTTCTTTACGCTCAAACGGCTGAACCAATTTTGATAAAATTTTTCATGGAGGTAGCTGACATCCTGGAGTAACATATAGGCTACTTTTTATCCCGATATTCCCACGGGATCAACACTTGCGCGCGTGAAACGGCGGGACGCAGCTAGTTTAAAAATAAAGTCTTCTGTCTATGTTTTAGCTTAATACTTCTGAAATACTTGATGGATTGTAATGCGGTTTTCAGTATAATTTAGGAAGATGTAACATAGCATCACGGCTATATACTCCCAAAAGGATAGACAGGGGCGTAAAACACTCATATATACGTAAGGTTTCGCTAGTATTTTTTTTAATCTTCTGTTTAACCTTTTAACCTTTATATCAGTTGTCGTGCCCCCAGCGCCCGAGAAAAAAAAAAGAAAAATAAATACCGATGAAACGAGCAGTGATGATGTAATAATAATACAGATTAAACGAGCTGTGTTATTTGGTCGTATACATACGACTCTGGCGGAATGGACACGAAAATGTTTGTCGGATTAATCCGACGTAAGCGGTTAAAAGGTTAATTATAAACAGGGTCAAATTAAATTAGCCTGCGATACTTTACATAACTGTAGGGTATTGATATCTAAATCAAACAAAAAAAATTGGAGTTTTTTGGAGGTCAACGACCGTCCTTCCCCAGGATGCCATCTATCTCCTTGCCAAACTATCGAAATCCGTTCAGTGGTTTAGGCGTGAAAACGTACCTAACATACACGAGTTACTTTCGAATTTATAATATTAGCATGGATAAATCAGTTACAGACACTTTTGATAGTCAAGGGGTCGGTTCATCACCACTGCTCTCAAAACGGTGAAGGAAAACATCGTGAGGAAACCGGCATGTCCTAGAACCAATAATTCGAAGACATGTGACATCTACCAACCCGCATTGGGCCCGCGTGGTGGATTACGGCCCACTCCCTCTCACAAAGAGGAGGCCTGTGTCCCAGCAGTGGGAACATTACAGGCTGATTATGTAAGGGGTCGGAGATGAAGCCAGTTGCCCATTCCAAAGCGCAGTAAGTTCCTTTGGAGAAGAACGGGCAAGCAACTCCACGGACACTCGTGTTATAAGTAAAGTTTCGTTATAACGTATTCATATAGAGCGGCTATGTTAAATATACGACGTTGTTTACTATTTAAATGTCCTCACTGTCTTCTTAGTTTTAATATCGTAATTGAATAAGTTTAACAATAATGTTTCCTATACAAGCGTCGGTGGTGAACTCCGGTATTTTTATGTGGTGTATACAGGGTGTATCAAAAAAGTGTGGTCATATTTTAAGGGTGTGGTACAGACTATCTGACTGAACAAGTTTTTCTATGGTACCAACATCGTAATTGCGAAAAAATTATCAACTGTCCTATACGTGCAACACTTCAATACATACTCGACTGAAATGTATGGGACGGATGATAGTTTATGCTGTATAATTCCTGTTTCTTTCGTCTCCGGCTAACTAGTGACTTTTCTGCCAGATAATACTGTGTTATCTGGTAGATAGTTACTGTGAAACTGTAATGTTATGCTTTGAAGTAACGTAGCATTATTTTCGGATAAAAATTGTGAATGATATGTGAAATTGAATGTCTAAATTTTTTTGCTTTTTGGTTATTGTTTGAAAACGTTCAGCCATTATTTTACGTGGCGACAACACTTGCCCACGATTCTTTTAATAATACTCGAAAAACTACAGCATAAAGTCATTAGTTACGTATCTACCTAATAAAATACTCTGCAAAAATGTATGAAACATGCATTTTTTTTTCAGTATTTCCGAGTTGGTCTCGTACAAAAAGTTGTTCATATTCATGATTACTTTCACCCCTTAAAAGGTTGACAGTTAAAACAAAGTCAGTCTGTATACCTCCACAGGACATACCATAGCCCTGCCGACCACATTTTGATTGTAGTGGTGAAGTCGAAATATATTTATATAGTTAGACTGTATTAAGTTTGTAAGCAGTGCGCCATGCGCTTGTAAATACAATAAATTGTGATTTGTACAAAGCGATTTGTGTGGTTTTATTTATTACTAGCTTCTGCCCGCGACTTCGTCCGCGTGAAATTCGTACTTTCCTCTAAAAGTTTCGAAATGTATGTTGGTATGTTCTTTATAATTAATTGAGATAAATAAAGATTCGGGCCAATTTTTAAGTTTATAGAACAAAGGAATCAGATTTTTCATACAAACAAAATCCCCCCTTTTCACCCCCCTTAAAGGTTGAATTTCCAAAAACCCATTCTTATTCGATACCTACTCTTCACAAAGAACACACCCTCCAAAATTCATGTCCCTAGGACCAGCGGTTTAGACTGTGCGTTGATATTTCAGTCAGGTCGTTCATCCCCCTTTGGGGGAGAAATTATCAAAAACGCTGAGACACGTATAAATTAATTTTCAATCGTTAGCCTAAATACAAAATTTGAAGATCCTAACTTTTAAACTGACGGACTTTCATCCCCTATTTAACTCCCTTAGGGGTTGAATTTCAAAAAATCCTTCCTTATTCCTTGTCTACATTATAAAGGGAACCATTTTGTAAAATTTCAGCTTTCTAGGTCCAAGGGTTTGGGCTGGGCGTTGATGAGTCAGTCAGGCCTTTTGTTTTTATTTATATAGATAGATACTTTTCCGGGATAAAAAGTACCCAGCCAGTGTGGTGCCCAGGATATTAAAGAATAATTATACCAAGTTTCATCGTAATCGAACGAGCAGCCTAATTGCGGAACGCCAAATCGTCAAATGATTCTGATCAGTTGGCTTCATTTCTATCACAATTGGCTTCATTTTACGATTTTCGAATTGCGAAACTCTAGTTTATTGTGAAACCAATTATGAACGTTAAGGCCCTGCGCAGAAACTAGATTTTCTATTGTGTCTATTGTCTGGCAGTCAAGGTGTTAAGTTTTGGTTTCCGAAAGGTATGGCTTCCTAGAAGAGCGATGGCCACCACAAACTGACCATAGTGACGTCATAAAAATGATGGCCCCATGCCATCATTTCGTAAAGAGCTGACCAACCACTTGGCGATGTCTCGAAACACCAAGTGGGCACTCGGACGCCTTGACCCTGTGTTTCAGCCCCAAAGGTTCTTCAGTAGGGTTGAAATTACCTGTTTAGACAAAAATAGAACTTTATGACGTGCAAGTGTCATCAGCGCATGCTCAGGTCGACTAACGCATGCTAGAGTCGTTCCAACCGCGTGCGAAGCACTTGCCTCGCAATGTGCGTACCTTCAATTATGGTGAGAGACATGTTCTACGCAAGTACAGAGCGCCGTACGCGGCGCACGCCTCGTATAGTGGAGTGTTTAGCTACGCCCACACGTACTCTTTGATCGTGGAGCGTTTGTCGACATACGCTGGCTCACCCTACACGTGCGTAGCTCATGCCTCACCACGAATATGACCGTCCACACATTGCGAAGCATGCGATGAGCGTCGTGCGCTGCGCATGCCTCGCAATGTCTGTATCCGCCTTTAGGGTGACAAAAAAAGAAAAAAATACCGAGTGTGCTTATAAAGTTATGACCACACGACTGAAGTGGAACTTCGAGAAAGAGAGAAAGAAAATGTGCGCGCGCACTGCTCTCTTGCTCCTACACTGTGATACAGACAATAGGCCTGCACTGTGCTTAGATATACGGAACGTATTTGGCTATGAGAGGAAAAAACAAAAAGAAAATGTGCGCGCGCACTGCTTTCTCTTGCTTATATCCCCCACGCAACTCCCGTTCGCCTCGCCCGATCACACTTTTCGTAACGCTTACGTCACGCGTTCGCCAGCTTACTCCCCAAGTCAAGCGTGCGTAAAGAAGTTTCACTTCAAAAATAAAAATATTATTAATTGACATAAAACAAGTTGCACAAGGTTGACTATCCCTACAAGTAGAGCTTATAAATATTTTCTATGATAGCGGTGGCCGCCTCATTGCGTTGGCGAATGACGTCACTGGAAACGTTATACTTATAAAATGTCAGTTGGTGTGTTTTCCTCTTAGATAGCGTTTTTTGACAACAACCCCGCTATAATAATTTTCGTGACACTGCAGCCGTTACATGGCGGCGACCGCCTTTCTAGGAAACCATAGAAAACCGTAAAAATTAAACAATGATTATTGAAAACATAACTTTATTCTATCATATTCATAAACAATAAAGTGATAGCAAACAAATCAAATTTACCAGTCATATTACAAACTACACACTCTCATTCAAAGTTCAAACTATTTCATGCAGTATCCAAAAGCCTGATTTAGGGCCTACGCAGACCGGGACGGCATGGCAAGGGATTTTAATTTTTACTAATGGACATTCAACCGTACTGTTACAGAAATACGACATAAATTGCTATGCTTTAAAATGATGCCGTGGCATTGAAAGGGATTTTATCGCACGGCATTAAAAGACGCGCCACAGGCTCCCGTGGCGGGATGCCGTGGCATACTGCGGTAGGCAACGGCATGCCACAGACTCCGGCGCTCGTAGTGATATACTGCGGGGTGCGGCGGCGGGGGTAGAGAAGCGGGCATGCCGTGGCAAAGTGCTGGAATGCCGCGGTATCTAAGCGGCCAGTGTGCGCTGACTCACGGCAAAATCCCTTGCCATGCTGTCCCGGTCTGCATAGGCCTTTAGGCACCTGTCTCACCGCCCGCCGACGAGGAACCGACTAGCTATCAACGATTTTCTGACTGCTTCGGCATCCCTCGGAATGCTTTGGCAGTCTTCGGGATACCGCGACACTCAGCGCCCGCCCGAACCCTGACTATTGTGAAAAAAGCTAGGCGCGAGCAAGGTGCCTAAGGACGCTTCGGTATGCTTAAGGACGTCGCGGCATACTTAAGGATACCACGGCATAGTTACCGCCAATGTGCGCTTACATGTAGGGATGCCGAAGGATCCCGTGCCGTGCCGTGCCGCCAATGTGCGCCGGGCCTTACACCAAACCGAACCTCGGGGTGCCCCCTGACGTCGTTTAGTATTATGCAAATTAAATTTATGCCAAAACAAATTAGCCTTCAAGATAATTAAATTATGCCAACATAAACTGTATGCCAAAAAAATATGGCAAAGTATTTATATGGCAAAACAAATTATACCAAAATAGTTATGCCAAAGTAAGTATATTAGGAAAAAGAACATTATGCGAAAAGAAGGGATCCCGTTTAGGAGGCCATGGAGGCCACCGGCGGGTTCCAAAGTTTCTGCTTGTGAAGGCCGTGAGTCAAAAGTCAAAATTATTACAAGAGGCCCTGGGAACCTGGGATACGCCGGAGGATCAAAAAAAAACCTTTCAGGACGCCGTGGGATCCGCCCTGACCTCCCGAATTCAAATAGTTTTTACAGCTACTGGCGTGCTCTTATGGAAAATGTGATAAAAGTATTAAAAATGTGCTTTGGCCTGCCGAACAAAATTTTTTGGGGGTCGCCGCCGGCGGTTCCTATAGTAGGGAGAGTGTTGATAAAAACTTGCATCGGCTTTAGGCATGAAATTGTTTGAACTATGGTATGGCATGACAGTCAAAAGCACGATATGCATAGATTTTAGCACCGGTCTGTGCAAGATATGCAAAGATCTGAGCACAATACCCACAGATCTGCTGTTCATGATCTTCTATAGTTGGCGCACGATATCAACAAGACTGGATATCGTCTACACGCTCTTGGCAAGTTCCTGCGACTTGACGATCACGTCTTCAATGGTCCCTACCATGTAGAAGGCAGCCTCGGGGATATGGTCCAGTTCACCTTGGAGGATCTGTCAGCGAGAATGTTTGGATTAGAGCACATTTTTATTAGTAGGTACAGACTACAGAGTAACTTAGCCACAGAGTAACTAATTACTAAAGCTACAGTTTCCTAGAAAAACTGTGACCGCACATAACGGCCACTGGCTGCTGTCATTAACCTTTTAGCCGCCCGACTTTATATCAGTTGTCGTGACCCAAGCGCCCGAAAAAAAGACAAATAAATACCAATTAAACGAGCTGTGATGATGTAATACTAATACAGATTAAACGAGCTGTGGTATTTGGTCGTATATATACGACCCTGGCGGAATGGACGCGAAAATATTTGTCGTATTAATCCGGCGTAAGCGGTTAAAATGCGGTAAAGATTTAAATCGTTAGATAACGATACCGCATCGAAAGATAGTCGCGTTTCTGTTTCTTTGTGTCACGCATGGATGGGTTGCCATCTTTACATACCGAATCCCGCCATGCCTCGGAAAGCAAGTTAATACGCAGGTCTCGGCTGGCATTCGTGGATCTTTGACAGTCGTTACGGTTCGTCAGAAGCCTGAAAGTCTGACGACCAGTGTTACCAAGGAGGTATTGTGTTACCGCTTGTATTTTTATCTAAATAAGTTTTGGATGTCAAATAGGCAGTTGCTGTAGCCCTATTTAAACTTGATGGCGATTCTGAAGTGCGCTACTGGCGTGCTGTTATGGAAAATAGTGATAAAAGTATTAAAACTACTCGCTGCGTAGTATACCTCGCCCCTCACCCCGCTTACACGTAAATTCGTTACTGCGCAGCGATTCGCCTCATGTTCCGAGCCGTCATAAAGTTTGAATCGGGCTGTACCATGGCACAATATCCAATTCTGTCGCTAAGTCGCGTCACTTTGTTTGAGTTTGAAGGGTATGGGTGCCTGACTGAGTGATCCCCATTAACTCAAATAGGTATCGCCAATCCAGCTTACCCTCTTGAATCCTTTGATCGTCTCTTCCAATTTGACCAGCTTGCCGACGTGCCCCGTAAATACTTCAGCCACCTGCAAAATGATCACAACACTTTATTATTGTAGTGGTATCTACCTACAAAGCCACATGCGAACAACGCGTTATACGCAAAATCCTGCATCTCGCAAGCAGAGTTTACCGCGCAAGTAGCATATATACAACGACCCGACATGAATTATCGAGCAGTTGCCCGCCAGACACGACACCTGTCTGGTCG
This sequence comes from Amphipoea oculea, assembly GCA_945859645.1. Classification (NCBI taxonomy): domain Eukaryota; kingdom Metazoa; phylum Arthropoda; class Insecta; order Lepidoptera; family Noctuidae; genus Amphipoea; species Amphipoea oculea. The sequence continues at coordinate 4,787,121 of OX243891.1, read as the reverse complement.
GAGGATCCTCCCACTTCTATGGAGATTGAGTGAACTTTACACCCTGTTCCTCATACCTCTATATTATAATGTATATAAGTCGGTCTATCACTGCTGTGGCGGTTGCTGAGTGTGGGATACTGGGTTCGATTCCCAGGTCGAGCAGTGTCATTTGGTTTTTCCATTAGGAATTTATTAGGAACAGCCCGGAGTCTGGATGAGTACCCGGTTTTTGGCAATAGGCTCACCCCTTTTAGGTACATGGCAATTAATCATAACTGGCGAAATGTACCTACGATAGGTGCACCTCTACCTAACACCTCGGGACATACAGGCGTCATGATATGTTCTGATAAGTTTATATCTATCTTTATCTTGACAGGCCTGATGGTCTAGTGGTTAGTGACCCTGACTGCTATGCCGGAGGTCGTGGGTTCGATTCCCACCCAGGACAAATGTTTGTGTGATGAGCACGATCATTTGTTCTGTGTCTGGGTGTAATTTATCTATAATATGTATGTATTTAGAAATATATAAGTATGTTTATCAGTTGTCTAGTACCCATAACACAAGCTCTGCTTAGCTTGGGACTAGATGGCGTTGTGTGATAGTTGTGGAATATTATTATATTATTATTATATTATCTCATGGTTGGGTGTTGTCCTTTCGCTCAACGAATCGCAACAGCAACATTTTCAATAGACGATAATTTAAGGAAGAAGTTCCCAAGGCGACGCTTTTTGACAATTGGTTTTTTGATACACGTACACTTGGTGAGACTTTCAAAAACCATGAGCAAGACCTTTATTAACCTTTTAAGCGCTTGGCTAAATATCAAATGCCGTGCCCCTAGCGCGCGGCTACAAATCGATAAAATCAAGATAAAATAATACCTATAGGTAATAAATAAGGAGGACAAATCGTTGTATCGATTAAAAAATAGTCAAAAAGTTTTTTTCTCTATTTAATAATGGTTTTAGTTGTACCACGCAGTGAAGAAGACGAACATAGAACGAAAAAAACATGCACGTTCTCTGTCGCAGAAATACGACACGAGCGGTAGGGGCACGGAAATGTGTGTCGTATAAATGCGACACAAGCGGTCAAAAGGTTAAGATAATAGGCTGTTTCATCTTCTGACAAGGGTCTTCACTTTTATGGTAATAACTCCTAGATAATGAACGCCATTATACCTGGAAAGGCTGTGATAAGAACCGTTGAATCTTGCGAGCGCGCGCCACTGTCATCTTGTCGTCCTCCGACAACTCATCCATTCCCAGGATAGCGATGATGTCTTGCAGAGACTTGTAATCCTGGATGTACGGAAGTAATTATGAAGACGTTGCAGCGTCCACTACTTCTGTGAGGCTCTAGCTATTAATCCCTCAAGTGTCAACGGTACACCATATGTACAGTCGAGTTCTTTAATATCTGAGCATGTTCATGAATCAAAAATATATAGGCAATGGTAAGTTTCATAAAACTCTAAACAGCTTTGCCGTACAATTAATTGTAAACAATCTGTGACGTTATAAATATGTGACTACATTATATCAATAATATTACTACAGACAAAAACTCTAAAGATTGTGCGCAATCCCTTGTTCATATTATTTAGCGCAAAGTTAGGTTCACAAATATCTATGCAATTATTTTTCTATGAAAAAGATCTTGAAACAAAACCAATTTGAAGTTGTCACTTTATGACATCTTTCAACGGCAATATTGCATTATTACTCGAACTTCTGCTCAGGCAAGCAAAATAGTAGGTTGTACAACTAAGGCATAAAATAAGCTATTTTACCCCGAGACGTTTATATCCACGCGAGCCGCAGGCGAGGGTGGATAGTTAAGTCGAGGGGTAAAATGGCTCGTTTATGCCTGAGTTATACACTCTGCTTTTCACTTCGATTGCGAGAAAGTGAAACAGGCATAAAGTATACAGTACATAATTAATCAAAAATGTTGCAAAGCATAGCTAATTCTCGCCACCACAGATAATACCGCCACGAAACTTTTTAAAAGTTTTTTTTTTTTTTTTAATTTCAGCATTTGTCATTCGACTTGGGTACTTCATACTGCCAAGTCATAAAACGTTTCTTTGCGTTTTTAAATAATAAATGACAACTATTTTACCTGATTTTATTAAATTAACGATAGAAAACACGGAAGTGGTATAAATTAAAGAAAATGAAATAAATCACGACTTTAATCTGCGAAGTTTTATTGCGCGTGTGGCTGTTGGGCCTGATTACCTTAGTCTCAGAAAAAAAAAATTACTTTATGCACTAGAACATAAAAAGCGATTTTACGTCGCCTAAGCACAACATAAAGACGAACTTTTAGAGCATGAGAAGTGAAAATAAATTTAATGGTAAAGGCCATTTAGTTGAATATTCAAAGCTGTATAGATATTTATGAATTCTAGGTTGCAACAAATTTATTGAAATCTAGGAGTATTTAGATATTTATGTTCCGAAGAGTAGTCGGATATTATTGACTGCACTACCGTAACATACTTATGAACAGTTTATATGAAAACATTTTATTGATGTCTAAGTTTGTATAGAACTATATGATCATTTTAACGCTTACAATATTTTGAAACATTGTCACTGCCAATATATTATGAACTCGACTGTACCTACATAAGAAAAAGTGCTCGAAATGTCATTGTCATTGTTAAAACAATGACTTTACTGCGCCCATTCAACTACTCCGACGCGTGGGGTGTTTCGACAGGTAGGCAGGCAAATGTGTGAGAGGTTAAAGGTCTTTTTTAGTCTTCCCACGAAGAGCATTCCCACATTTGCCACCACGCTTCCCTGAGCTGCATAGCTATTCACAAACACTCGATACGCTTCCGTATCGTATCGAACATTAATCATTGTTATCGTAGGAGTCTTCTAAACGCTGTTCACAAGTCCAAAACTCGAAAATTTTGTCAGTTTAAATCAAATAAACGTCCGCTATTCTTCCAACAGCTATTTGCTGTTGAGGGCAAGTCAAATCATTTTATCGAAATGTCAGGTTTTCGATACGATAGCCTGTCGTATGGTTGTGAATCAGGGCTCAGATGCATTTGGGAATGTTAGTACAGTCAGCATCAAAAGTCGATTAACACTATCATTTTTACATGTTATTAAATTGACAACAACTTTTTTCAATAAACAGATTTTTAGCTTTTCACATAATAGACAAGAGTATATATTCTAAAAAAAATCTTCTGCTGCAATTTTGAACAAATATTTTGCTCAATAACTAAGATTAAAAAAACTGAAGTGTTAATCAACTTTTGATGCTGACCGTACCTACTAACATTCCCAAATGCATCTGAGCCCTGATTAGGTGGTTTTAGGTGGTGGTGGTGGTGAGTGGTAGGTAATAGATATGTTGGTAGGTGTTGGTAGGTTTGGCTTCGACAATGCTGTTTGCCATCTTCCATCCTAGGCGGTCAGATACCTAGTAGAAGACAATTTAAGATCGAAACAGTTGCCCCAAATACTAAATCTTAGCCACACCAGGAATTTCCTCGAAACAAAATACTTTTGATTGTGATTGAAACTGTGTTACGCAAGTCGGCTGTAGATTCATAGCAGCCCAATTCCGCTTAACACACCAAAAATATAAGAAAACTTAACCAAGTAGGGATACTATACAGAGTGAAATTAAATTCATGGGCATCATTTTAAGGGGTCATTGAACTCATCATTATGAACAACTTTTACTCAAAATCAGCTGTTCCTTGCATTTATGTTCACATAACTCGTCAAAATCTAGGAAATAACTGATTTTTTTACGCGATTTTAGTTTTAGTCCCATAGTAAATGTTGTTCATAATGATGATTACAATGACCCCTTAAAAGGATGCCCATGAATTAATATTTCACCCTGTATACACAAATACAGGGTGCCAGGGGTATCGATCCGCAAATAGTAATGAATTCAGCACAGAATCATGTACTTGAATCGTGGTTACAAGTTGCGCAAAGAGTCCCCAACACCCTGTAAATCCCGCGTTCAAATAACTCTTCCCAGAAATCAAAAAACCCACCTGCAAAATCTTCTGCACGCCTCTAGCAACTCCGTAATGCTCAGCTCCAATGATTATAGGATCCATGACCCTGGAGGTGGAATCCAGAGGATCTACCGCTGGGTACACGCCGAGCTCTGCGATCGCTCGCGACAGTACCGTGGTCGCGTCTAAATGGGCGAAGGTCGTCGCTGGAGCAGGGTCCGTTAGATCGTCTGCGGGGACGTATACAGCCTGGGATTGCCAGAACAGAATCTTTTTATAACATTTAGAGTGAGACCGCAGTAGCAATAGCTTCCATTTTGACAGTTCAACAACATTCATTGCGTTATTTACGTTGATGAACAGACAAATTGTTCGAACATATGAAGCAATGGATAAGCAATATATCCTTCAAAATGGTTCAGATTGAGATTGATAGTGTGTAATTAGGGTGCTGAACTGCTGGCTGTGAGTACCATGTAGGCTAGATAGAACAGGTACATGTCTTTGTAATTTCTTCTCAGGGATCAGTCAGCCAGAAAATAACGGCGCCATCTAGTTTTAAAATATTAACCAACTATCATCATTGTACCTGCACGCTGGTGATGGAACCAGTCTTCGTGGTGGTGATCCGTTCCTGCATGGTCCCCATGTCAGTCGCCAAGGTTGGCTGGTAACCCACAGCGGAGGGGATACGGCCTAGCAACGCCGACACCTGAGGATTTGTCGTAAACAATAACGAAACATGTTGCCCGAAAGGGTAGGCACAAGGGGAAGGGGACGAACGGGAAGCATCCTAACATTTGTCCAGTTATGTTTTAACGGCTATGAAATAGGGGGTAAAACTCCCGATATTTTAATTTTGAGTCCGAGATTTCTTTTTTAGTACCAAGTATTTAAAGTCTGGACAGGGTCGTCGGGCAAATCCGGACGGGGTTCTAAAAATCAACGGAGACTAGCTTTCGGCTCGGGAGATATTATAGTGCACAAGTGTGCGCGCAGATACAGGTGCCCTCCCTCTTCCCTCACTCTCATAGTCCGATGGAACGGCAATCCGACACGACCAGAGAGAGATCAGGCGCAGGACCAACATCTTAACGTGCTTTCCGAGGCACGGGGGTATCACACCGCCAACTTCCAAACTCCGGGCAGTTACTAAGAAATTACTGATGAAAAACTCAATAACACTGCCCGACTCGGGAATCGAACCCAGGACCCCACGCTCAGAGAGCACAGGGCACGAGACCAACGACAACAGGGCAGTTTTCGGAACAGATGAAGATCAACAATATCCGTCAAAATGATTTAGATTGTGATTAATTACGCAATTATGGTCATCGTATCTCGTAGTTGACGACTAATAGAGAAGTATGGAAGAAAAAGACAATATTACGCCGACCCCATAAAATGTATTGGGATCAGCATAGCTAGATTCACAAGCACTCGATACGCTTCCGTATCGTATCGAATCATTGTTATCGTAGGAGTCTTCTAAACGCTGTTCACAAGTCCAAAACCCGAAAATTTTGTCAGTTTAAATCAAATAGACGCCTGCTATTCTTCTAACAGCTTATTTGCTGTTGAGGGCAAGTCAAATCAGGTTATCGAAATGTCAGGTTTTCGATACGATAGCCTGTCGTGTGGTTGTGATTCAGGGCTCAGGGCAAGAGATTGATGACCTGCCTCAGAGCCAGCCTGCGTGAATCTGAAGATGTTATCGATGAATAGCAACACATCCTGGCCCTCCTTGTCGCGGAAGTGCTCAGCGACCGTGAGCCCGGTCAGAGCCACGCGGGCTCGCGCGCCGGGGGGCTCGTTCATTTGACCGTACACGAGAGCCACCTGATAAGGGACAAGGACATTTTAATACTTCCTAGTTTATCTTTGCAAAGCTCGATCAGACAAGCGCTACCACTATACTACACTATGTTGTTAGCGGTATCTACAACGCCATATGCGAACAACGCGTCATACTGACGTCACACAAATCCTGCATCTCGCAAGCAGAGTTTACCGCGCAACTAATAGCATAGATACAACGGCCCGACATGAATCATCGGGCAGTTGCCCGCCAGACCCAACACCCGTCTGGTTGAAGGATCCTCTGTTCCTCATACCTCTATACTGTTATTATCACTAACTAGCTGCGCCCCGCGGTTTCACCCGCGTAAATGTCGATCCTGGAGGAATATCGGGATAAAAAGTAGCCTATATGTTAATCCAGGGTGTCAGCTACCTCCATACAAAATTTTATAAAAATTGATCCAGCCGTTTTAGCGTGAAGAAGTAACAAACATATAAACACACACACTCACAAACTTTCGCCTTTATATTAGTAGTGTGATATGATTAGATTAAGGACAAGATAATGTTGATGTGCTACCTGAGCCGGCAATATATTGTAGGTACTTACTTTAGAAGTCTTGTAATCGTCTGTGATAACTCCGCCTACTTTCATCTCATGGTACAAATCGTTGCCTTCCCGCGTCCTTTCTCCGACGCCGGCAAAAACCTGATCAAAGTACATAAAGCATTCACGTCCAGGTACTTCGAATCTTCCCACATAAATCGATACTAATGAGGATATCTCAGGCCGTGGCGAAATCGATCATTCACGATCAAATTTGTATTACTTAAACCATTAGTAAGCAATTGCAATATAGCTCTCATTGTGATAAAGTATACAGGGTGAAATTGAATTCATGGGCATCCTTTTAAGGGGTCATTGTAATCATCATTATGAACAACTTTTACTATGAGACCAAACCTGAAATCGCGAAAAAAAATCAACTCTTCCCTACATTTTGACGAGTTATTGTGAACATAAATGCAAAGAACAGCTGTTTTTATTTTTTCGCGATTTTAGGTTTAGCCCCATAGTAAAAGTTGTTTAATGATGAGTACAATGACCCCTTAAAAGGATGCCCATGAATTTAATTTCACCCTGTAAATTAGAATCATTCCTTTGAGACGTAGGTAGGTACGTAAAGCTGTTAGTCCTGGAGGTCTATTTAACTCCCTTACTACGAAATCCATAGTTTCCGCCGAAATCACGGGCGAGCCCTACTTCTCATCACCTACAGACATAATATTAGTTTGGGGCCCGACCTAAGAATGAGAGACACCATGACTTTACATTGTCCCCGACGTCTTTTTACTCGTCCGAAAAAGTTAACTAATCGAGAGAAGGGTTTGAGGGGAAGATTCATTCTGAAGTTGAGAACTACTTTAGGTCGGGCCCATATATCTTCGTTGACGGCTTTAAGGGGAGGCTCCCTGACTCCTGCGCCGTACTATTAATCTACTACGTACTATCGTGGACACTCGCGCCTGACCACCACTAAGTTCATTTTTGCTTGCACTCAAAAAATAGAAGCGCTCTCTAGTAAGCGCGCCAAGGTCAAATAGTTCGTCCGTAAAATTCACAAAAGGAGTACACGTGATGCGTCACTAAGCTGCGCAGTGCAGGTTGCAATTAATTGTGTTATCGCTTTCCTAATAGGTGAAAACTTTAAGGGGGCGTGTCTTGGCGCCGCCGCAGGATTTAGGCGAGAAAAATTTTAAGTGATTAAGCGGAAAAGCCTCGTGGTAGTTGGAAAACCTCCGTTGAGATTTGCAGTCGCGTCGTGACCGACAGTCAGTCAGGAGGTCATTACTATTACTTACGGAGTATCCTCCGTGCGCCTTAGCAACGTTGTTGATAAGTTCCATGATTAATACAGTCTTGCCAACTCCTGCGCCGCCAAACAGGCCAATCTTGCCACCTGAATACCATGATGGTATGTGATCATTTAGCTTATTTCGGTGTTTTGACGTGTCTTAAGCGCATTGCACTGTACAAAGCATGTCTGCGCGGCTGCTAGTACCAATTTTTTTAAATTATTATTGCTGAATGCTCTTGACCTCAATCACGCCTGATGGAAAGCGATGGATGAGGTCTATGATGGAACGAGCGTGCCCAGAAGATGCCTAAGGCACTGGAACTCCCACGCATCGACGAAACACAGCAAACTGCTTGACGCCGGACTCCGAGTGGTCGCAAACCAGGCGGGCGTTAGCCCTACCACCGCAAGGGAAGAATTGGCCAGTCAAATAAGGAGTTAGGTGTGATTGTCCAGGATGCGTCGAGCGCTCGATTCAGTTGAGTAACTGGCGGAACAAACTGCGCTACACGAGGAGGCTTCTTCATGCATCCAGAAATTGTATAATATGCCTGTGTGACCGCTTAGTGTTTCTAAACCTTAGAAAATGTGTATTCCGGAAGGGGATAAAAGAAATCTCAATATTTTGACATAATGCTTTAACCATAATTATCATACCTTTGACATACGGCGCGAGAAGATCCACCACCTTTATGCCAGTCGCCAGAATCTCTTGTTCTACCGACATCTCAACAAAGGGAGGTGCGTCCGCGTGGATCGGGGCAAATTCATCCGTATCGATGGGGCCACGCTCATCTGGTACATTAGAAGGTGACTTAGCCCTCATACAGGTGATTGATTTTTCGTTCATTGGATTTTCAGCGCACTGCTTAGCGCCCAGAGTTGAAAATCCAACGTTGTGCATTTTTTGACGAACTGGCTTGTACTCTATTGGATTCTCAATGTTCGGCTCAGCGACGAGAGTTCAAAATACAGTGCGCCAAAAAAAATTGACGCGTTAAAAAATCGCCCGTTTTTACCAGTACATCAAAAACAGAGTTACTCACCAAATACTGCTTGAACATTATAGGTTCTTCTTGACGTTTCTGTTTTACATGACCATCAAATGACTATTACATGACGATGGCATGACACGATGACTGACAATCTACATTGCCACATGCGACAGCAAACTATGCATCAAACTGACGTCACGCAAAATCCTACATCGCGCAAGCGAAGTTTACCACGCAACTACAATAATATACTACGTTCCGACATCAATAGTCAGGCAGTAGCCCGCCAGGTAGTACACCTGTCCGGTCAGAGGATCCTCCCTTTTCTATGGAGGATGAGTGAACTTTACACCCTGTTCCTCATAACTCTACACACCGTGTCCTTCACGTTATTCATAAACTTTGGAAAATGCTTAGTATAGCTTTTACAAATCAAATCTAACAAAGGAAGAGGCTTCGTTACAAAGATATTTGTAATTTCATTTAATGAAATTTAATTGAGCTATGCAGTAAGAAAGGGTCTTAAGGTGAATGCGTAGTTGTAGCCCGCGAAATTCAAATTTTCTTACATTTTTTGCAATTTTCAGGTCAGTGTCAGGTGGGTATCATTTAAGCTATCACCAATTTAATTAGTTTTGTGTTTCTTAAATAATAGGGTTTGTCCTCCAAATAGTAGATCTGTCACCAAAATGTAGTCACCAAACAATGCAAGTGACCTAACCAAACCGAACCTCGGGGTGCCCTTCGCTCGCTCTTGCATCCTATGTCGACGGAGCCCCACTTCGCGGGGCCCCTATTTCTGTGTAAAGGGTTTAAAGTAACCTAACCAAACCGAACCTCGGGGTGCCCTTCGCTCGTTCTTGCATCCTATGTCGACGGAGCCCCGCTATCTGAGAACGAAAATATTTCGTGGCGATAGATCTATTTATTAGGTGATACAACTTGATGACAAATATAAATTTTGGTGATAGAAAATATAGTTCCCGTGTCAGGTTGTATCTTGATCAAAATATGATTCGCGACTATTTAAACCGGTACGTATTTACAGAATTATAATAATTAGAATAATTAATACATCTTTCTAAGTTAGATTTCTACCGTTAAGAACAAATCTCATGAAAAAGTGTTTATGGTAGAAATCTAACTTAAAGAGATATATTAATGGTTCTAATGACTATGATTCTGTAAATACATGTATATTATAGTCGCGAATCATATTTGGATCAAGATACAACCTGACACTGACCTGAAAATTGCAAAAAACATAAGAAAAATTGAATTTCGCGGGCTACAACTACCCATTCACCTTAACTTAGTTTTGACAAGTTTCAGCCCGCCAAATCTTATGAATGAAAATTACGTGACGTTGTCAATTCGGATAGAGGTATGCATATCGGGTGATTAACGTCAAGGTATTTAGTTTATATGAAAATAAATAAAAAATAAGAATTCAATAATGTGCCCATAATGAAAAATGCTTATTTCCATGGTCTGAACATCTGGTCGAAGTTTATGTATATCGTCAGGAACGCGGTGTATACAGGGTGTTACGGAAAGGGTATATCAATACAAACGGGTTGAAGAGTGTATCTGGTCTAGAATCTCTGTACAAAATTTCAGCTCAAAAGCATTAACTTTGAAAATGCTTAATATTTTTTATTTCAACATCACGGCGCTGCACTGGCGCGAGGCGGCGTGATGTGCGTGTACTAGGCGCACAGACACACTACAGATAATGGATAATGACCCTCGTAGTGCGGTGACACGTTTATTATGATTTCAATTTAATAAACTATCGAAATAAAAAAATATTAAGCATTTTCAAAGTTACTGCTTTTGAGCCGAAATTTTGTACAGAGATTCTAGACCAGATACACTCTTCAACCCGTTTGTATTGATATACCCTTTCCGTAACACCCTGTATACGAAGTCAAAAAGTAAACCTAGAAGGCTGGCCCAGGCGCGCGGGAATTGGAACAAGAAAAGAAAAGCCTTTGACCAGCATTGGGTGAAGTCGGGCTTTGGATGATTATGCATGAAACTGCTTACCAATCGGTTCCCCAATGACGTTAATGATCCTGCCCAGGGTCGGTTCGCCCACAGGAATGGTAATCGGAGCTCCCGTGTCCACGACGGTCTGGCCACGCACCAGGCCCTCCGTACCATCCATGGCTATAGTGCGGCATGCGTTCTCCCCCAGATGCTGGGCTACCTCCAGGATCAGTCGTGGTTCTGCAAGATTTAGTGCAATGTATTCATCAATATATTTAAGTAATAGAGAAACGTTTTGCTCAATTCAACGCAGTTTTCTCGTAATTTTACACGTTTCTTGCGGAAAAAAAATTACGGGATACTTGCCAGGACCTCTCCCCCACGTGAGACTGGGTGAGAATGGCTTGCGGTCTGTTAGGAACGATTCCTATATTGTACTGATTTCATAATGAACAAATCTTACAATCACCTTTTGACAAATTTACAAATTTTGACCCCTCTCCCCCCTAAACACCTCCCGTAATAATGGATTCCCCCTAAGGCCCTAACCTTTAAGCTCTAGCCAAACTGAAACGAGTGAACGAGCGGGATACGAGACGCGACAACAGCACGCGTCGATTGTCTTAGGGCCAAATCACACACTCTACTTTTAGCATCGGCGATCGGCGATTTAGCCGCTTTTTAGAAGCAAAATGCAGCGACCAGGCATTCCACACCGCACACGTAAAAACGCCAAACGCGGCGATTCAGTCGTTTTTCGGAAGCTCGATCACACAGCGGCTGAACGCTACACTCCGCACACATTCGGATGCCGGTCGCAGCGATTTGGCATTTGCGCCAGTATCGGAGCAGTCGCTAAAAAGCGCGATCCCGATACCGCGTCCGAACGCAGAGAGTTGCCAAAACGCGATGCAGCATCGATACAGCCGCAAAATCGCCAATCGTCGATGATAAAAGTAGCGTGTGTGCTTTGGCCCTTAATGATTAGGAAGTCACGCGGCCATTTACGCCAGTTTATAATCCTAACACATTAGTTGACAAAATCAGTGCGATCTCACCGTATAAACAGAAATGAAGTGAGCTTGAAGAGCTGTCAATAGTGTGAAGCCCTTGCATTAGATGGAATGACAGCTCACTTCACCTAAGTTTTCACATTAAGATTTTTACAAAATTGGCTGACAGAGCTTTAATGGCGCGCCACAAGATCAGCCACATTGACTAAAATGGTAATATATTCACCTCTGCCAGGCACCTCTAGAGCGTTCAAGATCAGAGGCAGGTTTTTATCGAACTGCACATCCACGACGGCCCCGATCACTATAAGAACAGAGGCAGTATTATAAAGTGTTGAAGCCATGATGATTTCGTTGAGGAAAAAGGACAGTGGTATACATCCTGCATAGCTCCATCTCTCTTTTACATTGGAATCATGATGGCATTAAACCGTCATAATACGGCGCCAGGACAGTTTTTAATTTGACTTATGCAGCTGTTGATAAGACAACATCGAGAGAGTTAGCAATAGACAAGTCACTAAATAATAAGAATTATTTAATGAGAGCGGTTCCCACTTATTAGATCATTGGATCTAAGTAATAAGTCTCTACCGCTCTCAAAAAAAAATCGTGTAGATATGCAAGTTTTTTGTGCGTCCCCAGCAGGATAATTTTGTCTTTCATTTCATTTTGTTTTTCAAAATCAACGGGTTCGATTCCTGGCTAGAAATATTGATTTTTCAAAAATCCAATGATGCAGTTTTAGTTTTCATCAAAATCGAGCCCGTGACTCCTTTGAGTACTTTTCGCTATTCCTCATAGTTTCGGATTTGGCCATCCACGCCCACTTGGAAAATTCACCCTGTATACAAAAACCTTCCTGAAAGTATGTAGATCACATTAATAAAAGAATTATCAAAATGGATAGATAATTTAAAAATCTAAGGAATCCATGTTTTAATTTATTTAAAAAGATCGCTATCCTTTTTTTTATTAAAATAATTCCGAGTTCTATGATAAAGGGCGTGCGCAGGGTGCGCTGCATCCCTTTCGTACGAGGAAGTCGTGTCGCTCTCTGTCTCTGTCGCAATGGTCAAGGTTATTTGGTCGGGGTACCGCCTTTAGACTTACCAGCAATTATCTGCCCCTGAGCACCACCACCTGACGCTTTACGTACTGGCGCTGGAGGTGCCTGCTTTTTCTCAGGCTTTTTAGCAGGTTTTGCAGGCGCGGGCGGAGCCTTCTTGCCTGCACTCACTTTAGTGGAGAACTGAGGAAGTAAAGGTAAAAGTTAGTTTTCTTGTGGAATATCTGACCCGGCCGAACTTCGTACCGCCTCAGAATTAAATAATGTGACAAAATTCAATAGACATGTGGCGCCATCTATTATCATAATAACGTTATTGTTGTGTTCCTCGGGAACAGCACTTTTTTTCGGGACGAAAAGTACCCACCCTATGTCCGTTTCTATACACCTAACAACGTATATGCAAAATTTCAGAATGATCGGTTCAGTGGTTTAGGCGTGAAAGGTAACAAACAAACTTACTTTCGCATTTATAATATTAGTTAGGATTTGCGTTTCTCAAGGTAAAAACAAGATGTCAAAAGGCTAGGAGCTAAGAGCAACGGCTCTTAGCTCTAAGCCTTTTGTGCCTTTTGCCTTTTGTTTGTTTGGTTTTGTTGTTTTGTTTTCTTTTGGGTCTACAAAGGTACTGTAAAGGGCACAGCAAAAATTATTGTTTGATACATACTTAGCTATTACTTATAGTTACACAAATAAATATCTTAATTAATGAAACAAGAAAGTATTCCCGTGGTCGCATGCCGCTGTAATAAAAATAAGCTATGGTAGCATACCACTGTATCTAAGTGGGTAATGTTTGGATTTTGTGACTAAAATGTCCGGACTTTTATTGAAATGTCAGGCCTTTTCAAATATTTAAATGGTAACCCTAAACGTGCCGCTCTTGTATTTTAGTACCGTACTTCAATTCACGAGCGACACGCTCTCGACGGCTGCAGATGACGCGTACCGCTGGTGTGTATCCACACTTACAAAAGTATCATCGTTTGACATTTTATCACTAACTATTTAGCTGCGCCCCGCGGTTTCACCCGCGTACGTTTCGATCCCGTGGGAATATCGGGATAAAAAGTACCCTATATGTTAATCCTAGTTATAAACTATCCGTGTGCCAAATTTCATCCAAAGCCGTTCAGTAGTTTTTGCGTGAAGAAGTAACAAACATACAAAAAGACTCACAAAATTTCGCCTTTATAATATTAGTGTGAAAAAAAAATTTACTTACATTTTTAGCTCCCCGTGGCGAAAGACTGAGACCGTATTTAAACATCGGTAACAGCCCGGATTTGTTCATCCATAGATTTACATAAACTCCTTGCTCTTTGCCTCGAAGGTTAGGAGAGGGACGTCTTAGAACTGACAAGGCTTTTCCCCTCGGCAGAAGTACCTCTTCCTTCGTTAGAGATGATGGATTCTTGAGCAACTCCATCATAGGTAGACTCGATGCTGATAGCTTGGAGTTTACTGCAATTTGTAATTGGTTAACAAAATGTCGTGAAGAATGTTTTTAGTACCAATATGGATGCCTATAAGAGTAGGGGAAGACCAAAGAAACGATGGATGGACTGTGTGGATCATGATACGGCTAAAAAGTAATTTAAAAAATTAAAAAACCCGAATGCAACCTTATTGGTAGGGGAGCCCAGAGGGTTTTTGAGCAAGCATATTCAGGGCGAGAAGTTGATAGCTGAGTAGGTCTGGCATGAGGAGAGAACACCGAAAATATATTTAAAAAGTTTCTGATAGGAGACCCCTGGTCAGGAGACCACTTTCAGATTTCAAAAAAGGGCCGAAATTAAAGTGATCTTCAGAGGCGTTGGTTTTGGCATGATCGGGTCTGGCCTAACCCATAATGACTTAAATAGGCAAATCTGACGGAGAAATTGTGGGCTTTCCCCAAATCTGACGACTTTGAAAACTCAGATTTGGGCCATTTCTAAAAGGATATTCAGGGCGAATGAAAGTTATTCTGTGCAATAGTGTTACATGTCCTGATAGTGAATATATAAATATCTGACGGGATGATGGAGCCTTTTGGCAAATATGAGGAAATTTCATCAATTCAGAAAATTACCCAAAAGTGGCCATAATTTTGCATTTATCCCTAAATCAAGGAACCTAATAGCTTCGATTACTGTTTCCATTGGAAGGTGACACGTTTGTGAAGATTTCTTCATATTCAGAAGTTTGAAAATACTAAACACTTGAACGTAATGATTGAAAGTTAAGTAGCAAAATTAAAACATCGTCAGAGTGCACCATAAACAAAGTTGATTATTTCAACATTTTACTATTACACCAAGTAAACCAATTATTTCAAAAACATCCTCATCTTATGGGCTATCTAAAGAACTAACAACGTTTTAAAAAATATTGAGAGATGCCCGTCAATTGTTTGATAAAGCTGGCAAAGGTGGAAAGCCATAATAATTAAAATTAACGAAAACATTAAAGTAACTACTTGTTTACGTCGTAATACTTTTCTATTCGAGGTTTTATTGTAACTACGAACCTCTGCGCTCGATATCGTTACTGATATCGCCTCCAACTCTCAGTGATAGTTCGTTATGAGAGTTTTGTTAAATAAGTCCCAACACTGCTTCTTAGGCCGCCAGCTGCTAGTTAACTAGATTAAATGACAGATCATGAGATACAAATTTATTTCTAACCGATTTCTAAAAGAGGGATGTTATCAGTTCGTCTGTATATACAGGATGAATGTTTCAAATCATCATGTGGATGACCAAATCCGAAACCATAGCTAATACCGAAAAATTCTTAAAGGAGTCACGGGGTCGATTTTGACGAATACTAAAACTGCATCATTAAATTTTTGAAAAATCAATTGCTCTAGCCAGGAATCGAACTTGTAGATTTTGAAAAAAAAAAACACTGCCTGTTTTATTGCACCCTCCGACGGTGTCGTTAATAAGGATCAAATTCTGGAAAGAAATGATACACGCCAAAGTAAAGGAAAGTGGACATTTTAAAGATTAACTAAAATCAGATAAACAAATTGATTAATTATGGTTTAACAATGAATTCAAAATATAATTTATTATATTAAAACATAAGTTAACGGCCAAATAACTACTGCTACAGTGCAAACGAATAAATCACTTATATTCTAGATACTTTAAAACTGTTAATATCTTAAAATAATTGCTTTTTGTTAAAAATGCGCCCTTTACTTTACTTTGTCGTATACCCCCCGATGGTTTCGCTAATAAGGATCAAATTCTGGAAAGAAATTATATACGACAAAGTAAAGTAAAGGGCGCCTTTTTAACAGAAAACAATTATTTTAAGATAGTAACAGTTTTTAAGTATATAGAATGTAAGTGATTTGTTCGTTTGCACTGTAGCAGTAGTTATTTGGCCGTTAACTAATGTTTTCAATATAATAAATTATATTTTGAATTCATTGTTAAACCATAATTAATCAATTTGTTTATCTGATTTTAGTTAATCTTAAAAATGTCCACTTTCCTTTACTTTGGCGTGTATAATTTCTTTCCAGAATTTGATCCTTATTAACGACACCGTCGGAGGGTGCAATAAAACAGGCAGTGTTTTTTTTTTCAAAATCTACAAGTTCGATTCCTGGCTAGAGCAATTGATTTTTCAAAAATTTAATGATGCAGTTTTAGTATTCGTCAAAATCGACCCCGTGACTCCTTTAAGAATTTTTCGGTATTACCTATAGTTTCGGATGTGGTCATCCACATGATGATTTGAAACATTCATCCTGTATATACAGACGAACTGATAACATCCCTCTTTTAGAAATCGGTTAGAAATAAATTTGTATCTCATGATCTGTCATTTAATCTAGTTAACTAGCAGCTGGCGGCCTAAGAAGCAGTGTTGGGACTTATTTAACAAAACTCTCATAACGAACTATCACTGAGAGTTGGAGGCGATATCAGTAACGATATCGAGCGCAGAGGTTCGTAGTTACAATAAAACCTCGAATAGAAAAGTATTACGACGTAAACAAGTAGTTACTTTAATGTTTTCGTTAATTTTAATTATTATGGCTTTCCACCTTTGCCAGCTTTATCAAACAATTGACGGGCATCTCTCAATATTTTTTAAAACGTTGTTAGTTCTTTAGATAGCCCATAAGATGAGGATGTTTTTGAAATAATTGGTTTACTTGGTGTAATAGTAAAATGTTGAAATAATCAACTTTGTTTATGGTGCACTCTGACGATGTTTTAATTTTGCTACTTAACTTTCAATCATTACGTTCAAGTGTTTAGTATTTTCAAACTTCTGAATATGAAGAAATCTTCACAAACGTGTCACCTTCCAATGGAAACAGTAATCGAAGCTATTAGGTTCCTTGATTTAGGGATAAATGCAAAATTATGGCCACTTTTGGGTAATTTTCTGAATTGATGAAATTTCCTCATATTTGCCAAAAGGCTCCATCATCCCGTCAGATATTTATATATTCACTATCAGGACATGTAACACTATTGCACAGAATAACTTTCATTCGCCCTGAATATCCTTTTAGAAATGGCCCAAATCTGAGTTTTCAAAGTCGTCAGATTTGGGGAAAGCCCACAATTTCTCCGTCAGATTTGCCTATTTAAGTCATTATGGGTTAGGCCAGACCCGATCATGCCAAAACCAACGCCTCTGAAGATCACTTTAATTTCGGCCCTTTTTTGAAATCTGAAAGTGGTCTCCTGACCAGGGGTCTCCTATCAGAAACTTTTTAAATATATTTTCGGTGTTCTCTCCTCATGCCAGACCTACTCAGCTATCAACTTCTCGCCCTGAATATGCTTGCTCAAAAACCCTCTGGGCTCCCCTACCATATACTAAAACTAACTGAAAAGCTAAAAACAAGCCCATTTTAAATTAAATAAAAGTTGGAAGCAGGCGGGACCCATTTGAGTTTGAAACTATAATAATGGTATGGGCCCCGCCTGCTTCTAACTTTTATTTAATTTAAAATGGGCTTGTTTTTAGCTTTTCAGTTAGTTTTAGTATAGGTTGCAGTCGGGTTTTTTTTTTTTATTTTTTTATTTCCAGCTTTTTAGTTTACAAATGTGAACGATTTCGCAGACGATTTAGTTCTTACTTTAAGTAGTATTCTGTGGTTCTTGGTGCGTGTTTTTTTACGATTTGTCACTTTGAATTACTTTTAACCATATAAGTCGTATATATATTTTTGTAATCACCTTTTAAAACCCTTTATTTTGATACCCCACTCGAAAGGTTTTGAGAGAAAAAAAATTTTTTTTGAAGGCATAATATGGCGCCAAAAATCCTCCATTTTGTTTTTTTTTATTTTGATATACCTAGTATACTCTCACAGTAAATAAGAATCTAACGACACCTCTCAAGCTAAAATCCATCGAGCCGTTCAGGCCGCAGAGCGTACCAAACAATTATACATACCTACATACATATACTCTCGAAAAACATAACCCTCCTTCTGGCGCAGTTGGGTAAAAAGGGGGAAAAGTATTAAAGAAGAAGGGATGTTGCGCAGACTCCAAATTTAATAAGTAGTGGACAAAGGTAAGAAAATATTGAGTTCGGCTTCAACAGAACCCAGAACGGTTATCAACCAGTCTCACCAAGGGGTATCGTATTACCCAGTAACTGGGTTGTCTGCGAAGGTCAGATAGTAAGTCGCTCCCTTTAAAATACTGGCATTCAGCTGAATTAGGTTGGAAGCCGACCCCAAAATAATTTAGTACATAGTTCGTGGAAAAAGCTAGGACTTGATGAAATTGACTATTGATACCTACCGTCCAACGGGGCGAATAGGGATGAAGGGGTGAATCGGGACGAAACTTTAAAAGCGATTTTAACATTGAAATAATATTATGTAGTTTGTTGCCATAAAGGACTCTAATGTGTTTACTGCATTATAATTAAGTGCCCTTGTCGGCAAAAAACTATATGATTTCAACGCTAAAATCTATTTTAAAGTTTCGTCCCAATTCACCCCTGCATCCCTATTCACCCCGTTTGTAGGTATTTAGTTTCTGAAGTGTTTAAAAGCGTTTACGACGTACGGCATTTCATACAAACTTTCAAGCCCATGTTTTTCGAAATTAATAAACCGATTTTAATGAAACTTCGTACGTATAAGCAGGACACACAGGTCTAAAAAGTTAGTTAAGAACTTTTTCGAAAAATAGTGTTACAGCCTAATTAGACCGATTTTAAATTTTCCATAGAAACAGATTTCCAGTTATCTTTTTTTAAATTATAAGACATTTTCAAAATGTTTTTTTCTAACTGGGCAGAAATCTACTCTGGGCGGTGCAAACTGTCAATATAAGTTGGTGATTAATAAATAAATAAAAATATTAATAGAATAAAAGCCCAGAATAGATTTCTGCCCGGTTAGTGTGCGTGGATGTATGGTTACATGGAGCGACTGTCTTTGAGACCTCCACGACCACTGACCTGTATTATACAATGTTTATTAGAGGTCAGTGTTGCCAAAGGTTGTCTTTAAAAGATCGCTCTTAGCGATAAGACCGCCCATTGTGTCACCCATTGTAAAGATTTATAATTATGTCTGTAATTTATATGGTGTATATAATAAAAAGTATTCTATTCTATTCAGTTACTGGGTGATACATACCCCTTGGTATGACAACAAGTAGGTAAATAAGAAAGGTACTTACAGGTATTGCCGTAAACCCGGCTGAACTCTGAAGGCATTTTAGTAAACGCTTTCATTTTTAACATAATTTTTTTATCCATGGTTTAAAATATAAATTTTTGTGGTCATCAGCCGCTGCAAAGAAATTCTAGCTATGTTTTGAAATGTCAGCAGGACGTCACAAAATTCAAACCATCAAATGATTTTTTTTTTCCTTTTTGTCTTCGATAATAGTGTGTGCAAATGTATAAGGAGGTTAATGCTGGCTTTTGTGTAAAATATATTGTCAAGACGTGTTGAACGAGGGAGAGAGCCTCACGTCCCAGCCGCCGCGGGAGACGCTCCGGGCGTCGTCGGGAGCCGCGTGACGACTCTCGGCCACCGTAGGCGCGGGCCTGCGGACGGAGAGTAATGGGTACTCACCATCCGATCAGGACCAGGCCCGTGCCGGACGGCGCGTACGTGTTCCACGCGCGCCTCTAAGAGATGTCAGCAAAAAGGAAGGGGCCTGCCAGGGCCGAAGCCTGCCGGGGGTGCGGGATTGTCCGAAAGGGTTACCGCTACCCCGGAACATAAAGGGCTAAGGAAGGAACACGGATGGGTTTTAGTCAGTAAGAGTCTGATACTCCCTGCCGCTCCACCCAGAGCGGGAGGCGTCATTTGATGATTTCCCATCCATAGAAAAAAAGACGTGTTTAACGTGCGAACTCACTTAGCTAAGTCATAGTCACTACTCCACGAAGGTTGAGGAGATCGTGGAGTACATGCGTGTGCAGACCGACTGGACTTTGAGGGTCGAGAAGTTGGAGTCGCGTCACAACACGAACTTCAAGTCGTTCGTGGTGCGTGTTCCGACAAGAGTTCTGGCCGAAGGGTGTTGTGTACCGCCGGTTTCGTGGCCGGCTACATGACACCAGTCAGTGAAACACGACACAGTTACTTCATGTACGTTAGTTTTTAGTGTAATTATGATGTTGTATGTATTTATAGTATTTTTAACTTGTATTAATATTGTATTTTATGTGTTTATATGGGCCTTGATGCCTGAAATAAATGGATAAATAAATATCATCGTCATTCCCCAATTAATTTGGGGTTCGACGCAATATGACTTGTTCTACTATGCTCTTCTATTAGTCGTCATCTCAGTAGTGACCCGTCGCCCCCTTTCTAGCCATATCATTTTTCACACAGTCCATCCATCGTAGGTGGGACCCGCTGAGCAACATCGGGTCGAGGCCTGTCGGGGGAGCGGTGAATGCTTATGCGAATCACCCCCGGCCATAGGTAGAGGTGGAACACCGCGGTGGTTTTAGCCGGTAAGAGTCCGGCATGCCCCTCTGTCAACCAGTGGCGTGCATTGGTTTTCAGAATAGGTACCTAGGCACTAGGCCGGGTCTAGTCTAGGCAAACGCGGTCACTAATCGGAAAAAAATTGAGGTCAAAAGTGTGGTTATTTGAGTAGGCATGGCCTACATTGCGAAGGTCGAACGTCATGGTATTATGCCTGAGACGTACGTATTTTTAATTTTGTCGTATTAACTTGAACGAGTAAAAGACCAATGACAATGTGCGAATAGTACGGTAGCCGAGTAGGTCGCCTGGCGACTGCCTACTGCCGCGCGTGTTTGTATGAAGATTTTATTTTTTGTTAGGTAACTATGATAATTTAGTGAGTTTCTTAATTATGGGGCACACATACTAAAATGCAATTGACAGGCTTATAGTGATATATCGAGGTAGGCACTGCTTATATGCCTATATGCAATGCACGCCACTGCTGTCAACCCCCCAATACAGGAAGCCCATGAGGCTTTCCACCGCGAAAGAAAAAAGTCCATCCGTCGTGTCTACTGTTTCATTTTTCCATCACATATAGAAGTAATAGGTCATCCAGACCGTATTACGGCCATTTTGGCTAATCTCAATGGAGACAAACCTTCAACGCGGGGTATATTATAGTGCACGCGTGTGAGCGCAGACACAGATCAGGTGCACTCTCTCTTCGCCGCTAGTCGCTATCAATCAATCAACTCAGCTTATCGCAGTCCACTGCTGGACATAGGCCTCTCCCAGACTGCGCCACAGCACCCTGTCCTCCGCCTTCCGCATCCAGTCTACCCCAGCCACCTTCTTTAGGTCGTCTGTCCATCTAGCTGGGGGGCGTCCCACACTACGCTTGCCGGTACGCGGTCTTCACTCCAGGACTCGTCTGCTCCACCGGCCATCAGTCCTTCGACAGACATGGCCAGCCCACTGCCACTTCAGTTTGCTTACTCTGCAAGCTATGTCGGTAACTCCGGTTCTTTTCCGGATAATTTCATTCCTGATTTTATCCTTCAAAGAGACTCCGAGCATAGCTCGATCCATAGCGCGCTGAGCGACCTTGAATTTGTGGACCAGCCCACCAGACCAGCTAGTCGCTAACCTCTATTTAACTTTAAGCAACAAAATTATGAATAAAGGGGATTACCAGTATGTCTGCCTACCCTCATAGCGTCGTAGTTTGATGCTACATTACCTATTCGTCTATGTCCGCTGACAGCGCGTTTATGTAAAGCCGTGGGGTAAAAGGGTTAATTGTCGACACAACGCGCGCGTTCCCACAGCGATCATTAACGCGCCGGTATAAGTTTACTTGTGCAATATGAGGCGAGTTTTTAATGGAGTATAAACTTTGGAGGTTTTTAATCCATACTAATATTATAAATTCGAAAGTAACACTGTCTGTCTGTCTGTCTGTATGTTACCTTTTCACGCCTAAACCACTGAACGGATTTCGATAAAATTTGGCAGAGAGATAGATTGCATCCCGGGGAAGGACATAGGATAGTTTTTATCCCGATATTCCCACGGGATCGACACTTATGCGGGTGAAACCGCGGGGCGCAGCTAGTGGAGTATAAATTTACATTAGGAGCCTAGGTGTCACTAATTTAGGAATTTAGCCGGAAAAGAACCGGAGTTACCGACATAGCTTGCAGAGTAAGCAAACTGAAGTGGCATGGGCTGGCCATGTTTGTAGAAGGACCGATGGCCGGTGGAGCAGACGAGTCCTGAAGTGTAGCGGTATCTACAACGCCACATGCGAATAACGCGTCATACTGACGTCACGCAAATCCTGCATCGCGCAAGCAGAATTTACCGCGCAACTAACATAGATACAACAGCCCGACATGAATCATCGGGCAGTGGCCCGCCAGACACAACACCCGTCTGGTCGGAGGATCCTCCCTTTTCTATAGAGTACGAGTGAACTTTACACCCTGTTCCTCATACCTCTATAGAAGTATGTCTCAGCTCTCAGCTACTTTCTTTAGGTCGTTGGTCGATCCCACACTACGCTTGCCGATACGCGGTCTCCACTCCAGAGGGGCAATTCTCGTAATTTTAAGAACGATCACAGTGGTCTCACCTCAGTCTCAATCTGTCAAAAATACCTCCATGTTGCTTTCAGAAGGCTCTTTATACTAGCACCTACAGGTATTAGTTCGTTTTGTTACTTTATGTTTCATAATTATGATTATAGAAAGAAAAAGTCATGCATGATCATCATCAGAGGGGTAATTCTCGTATTTTTAAGAACGTTCACAACTTCACAGTCTGATCTCAGACTCAATCTGTCAAAAATACCTCTAATTTCCCTACATTTTTGACAAGATTTTGACATTTGTTTGTCGCCGAGATGAAATTGCGATAGCCAGCGGGTTAGACTGGAAGCCAACCTTAACATAGTTGCAAAAGGCTAGACATTGATAGATGGATACCTTTGCCTATTATTTGGGGAAATAAAGGAAAAATTAATATTGTTTGAAAAATAATGAATATCCATAGTGCTCGATTCGAAGCGACAGAGTAACATCACCTTCGTTCCAATAGTTATTAGTCGGTTATTTGATGTTAGACCTTCGACGGACAGGGAAAACTACAGAGAGGGTCACTGTTTTTTAACCTTTTGACCGCTAGTCGCTAGGTATAATTAGCACCACGAAAGATGAGACTGGACCCCGCTTCCCGCGCTCTTTCCGCCGCCCCTATGACGTCCGGTCCCGTCCCGCGCTCAGACCTCATACCGTTAAAGAGACCTATACAGGGTGTCCCTGGAAGTATGGATCAAATCGAATAGGGGCGTGGGCAAGGTCATTTCCAAACTTTTTAACCCTGAGAATGTCAGTGAATTTTTTTACGGTTCAAAAGTTGTGACCGATTTTTACTTTCTTTTTCAATCACTTCGCATAGTGCTCAAAGAAAATAATCATAAAAAAATACTATTAGGGCTATCTAAAAAAAATAAATTGATAGCCCTGATAGTTTTTTTTTTTTTAATTTCTTTAAAACGATTCGATTTCTCTTTTTTTTTAGTTTTTTTTTTTGCCATAACGTTTGGAAATGACCTTGCCCACGCCCCTATTCGATTTGATCCATACTTCCAGGGACACCCTGTATATAAGAGAAATAAATAAAAAATAAACAAATAAAATAATAAAGCTAAAGAGTTTTTTCGCAGTTTTGTCTGTTTGTATGAACGTGTTAATCTCTGGAACTTGTAGTCGGATTAGAAAAAATATTTTTGCATTTTATAGCCCAATTCTTGAAGAAGACTATAGGCTACTTAACACATCACGCTAGGGCTCTTAGGAGCAGAGCAAAAAGAAAAAAAAAATAAGAAAGGACGCAAAGCGAACACGAATTAATAGCGCGGGCAAGCGATGCGATGCGATGGGGTGGGTCGGGCTCGGGGGAACAAGACATTTCACGCGCATGAAGTCGTGGCCGAAGCTAGTAAGAAATAAGGGTTTACTTAGCTGAGGATTAGACATTACAGATTCTAATAGAGATAAATTGAAGAGCTGCCTTTATAGGGGGTGGGGCTGCCGCGGTATTGCAGTGCCTCTGGCATGTTTGCCGAGGCCAACGTCGACAGTTTTGCGACAATCATGCGTAAACGTTGCACCTCGACCCTAACTCGCATGCGAGCTAGTTCCAACAGCATCTAGAGCGTATTGACGGACCGGTGGGATTCTCCGATGCTTGAGCGCTGGATGCGGCTGCACGCAGTAAAGTAGCATACATATGCGTTCTGGTGTCGGATTGTCCTAAAATGTCTTATTATACCTATTTGTTTGGTTTTACTAACATTATCGTGTTACTAACAATTTATATGGAGAAATCTGAAATAAATCATTATTATTATTGTAGAGGCCTTCCTCCAGCAATGGACTAGACTGCGGAGGCTAATAATGATAAATCGTAACCTTTGAGAAGGTTAAAGTTTTCAGAAACCATGAATTATTGAAGCCATCCTTTCATAATTAACTTTAAAAAAATATAATGTTGTCGAGTCGACTCCACAGCCGCCTCTGTTCAAGTTACTCGGTCGCTCATAACGCGTACGGTGGCGACGCCGTAAGCACCAATTATAACGCCACGCGACGCCATGTTGCTTTCAAAAGGCTCTTTATAGAAGCACCTATAGGTATTGGTTGGTTTTACTACTTTATGTTTCGTAATTATGATTATAAAAAGAAAAAGTCATGATCATCATCTAAGGGGTAATATTCTCGTAATTTTAAGATCATTCACGCTGTCTGAGGGGCAATTCTCGTAATTTTAAGACCGTTCATAGTCTGAGGGGCAATTCTCGTAATTTTAAGAACGTTCACAGTCTGATCTCAGTCTCAATCTGTCAAAAATACCTCTAATTTCCCTACATTTTGACAAGTTTTTGACATTTGTTTGTCGCTGAGATGAGACTGCGACTAGATTTTGAATGTTTTAAATTACGAGAATTGGCCTTCAGATCTCAGTCTTAATCTGTCAAAAATACCTCTAATTTATGTAAATTAGAGGTACTTGTCAAAATGTACCTACATTTTGACAAGTTTTTGACATTTGTTCGTCGCTGAGATAAGACTGCGACTAGATTTGCCTTCTGATCTGCTTAGCATTTTCCCAACTATATTGGGATCGGCTTAACCGGTTGAATGCCGTAATTACAGACACAATTAAAAAGCCATTGTGTCTCGTGTAGATCTACGTTCCGGCATACGAAAGGTTAATACCAGTATTTTACAAGGACTGCCTATCTGACCTCCACATCACAGGGTAACACGATACTGCTTGGTAAGACTGCTTGTCAGATTTTCGGGCTTCTGAGTAGGTACCCATGAAAAAATCAAAGATTTAGGTACAAATGACAGCCGGGACCAATGAATTTGCGTACTTTCCCGACCGACTTTGACCGACGACCTTGTGAAGGCCGCAGGAACTCGTTGGATGCGAGAAGCACAAAACCGGTCGAAGTGGAGGTGCTTGGGGGAGGCCTATGTCCAGCAGTGGACGTCTTTCGGCTGAAATGATGATGATGATGATGACTTTCTGAGACACGGCGGATTCTCAATATGTAATGCATGGTCAATTGGTCACCAATCAAAGGACCGACTTCGGCAAGCGTAGCTTATCCTCCCTCATAGAATTTGTTAGATACATATTTTCCCCTCGGACGGCACACAGTAAGTTAACTAAGTAGGTATCTAACCCTGACCCGCATATAGTATTAGACCTTTCGGACTCCCTCGAACGGCACACAGAAGTTAAAACTAAGTATCTAACCCTGACCCGCATATAGAAGGATTGGACCTTTCGGACTTTCAGCCTGTCGGGGCTCAATGTCCTGTCAGGGACGTAAGGATCGTCTGCAGTCATTTCGAACTTGCTTGGGTCGTTTGATGGGATCTCAGTGTTCCGGAGCATGCTTTTAGTTGACGTAAGGAAATACTGATCTGGACAAGTCATTCTGGAGACCCAGGACTGTGTGGAAAGGGTTAAAGTTACCTAAAAGTTTTGACATGAAGGTCCAAAAAAGTAGGTATAACGGTACAGTATGGATCTTTTGGAGTGTGGCCAAAATTGGAACTAATGCTGCCATCTTCTCTCATCATCTCATCTCATCTCTTGTTTCTTCATAATTATTATGTAAAATAAGCAAATAAATTATCTAAACAAATAAACAAACGCGACCTCATAAAGAACCTTTCCGACCGCCTGAAAACTTAATGCCACTTCATCAACTATTCATCGTAGAACGTTACACGCGGTGTCATAAGCTAAGCCGGGTTACCGCGCGCGGGAAAATAAGGGGCGTGACCTCCCTCACAACCAATCAGGCGCCGCCAAACCACCCGATAATTACTCATTCAACCAATAGCGGCCAAGGATGTTGCTGTACAATTAGTGTTGCCTCCAATGGAAGAAAGCGCGCGAAATTATCGAAGTGATGTAGCATTTTCCATAGTGGTGTAATGTTATGTCGTATTTGTAGTTAGTCGAACGGTTTGTTTGATTTAGGAATGGCGGTGGAATAGTGTTTGAATAAATAAAAAGTATTTTTAATGAGTTCAAACAGATGGAATATTACCAAATAAGTAAGAATAAGAAAAAAAGGACCACCAAATACGAAATAAAATAATATTTACCAACCATCATCTATTGGTTTCTACCTTGCCGTCGGACTTCGATTTTTTGTCGAAAAGTTTTAAAGTACATAATATTAAAATAAACGAATAAAACAAAAAAATAATATCCACCGCTGGCCTGTAAAAGTCGGCGTAGCCCAAGTTCTTAAAAGTGGAAAGTCTATTTTTCAGCATACTTGGGTAATAAAGATATGCAAAACCTAGGTCTACTTAAATAAAAACTTCAAGATTTGAATACAAAGAACTACACAGAACTAACATTGGCCTTCGATAACTTAATAAAGCTGTTCCATACGAACCGCCACTAAAAACCAAATAAACTAGGTATGTGAACCATAACCAAAGTAGAAGACCACAAAGACTAAAGACTTTTTGTGAAAAAAGTGCGAATTAAAAGTGTGGACAACGCAAGTCCGAAAACAATGCAAATACTACCAGCCTTTTTTAAAGAGGCAATTTAAAAATAAAAGGACCAGAGACAAGTGCATCCTCTAACCATGGAGCCAGGAGTGCCACTGTATTCTCTGGAGTCAGTCGCATGTTTACTGCGAAGTTACAACCACTTGCTGGCACCGACCGCACCCGCTCCAGCTCCTGGTAAGTCTAAAGCCTCATTAGGATCAAAAACGTTGCTTTTTGTTTGAGCAGGTCCATATAAAAAGACCACCACAGCTTCCAGGAGTTTCATTTATTGTGTGCTTTTGTAGACATATATTTTGATCACCGCAATATAATAAAAAAATAATTGTGTCAGGCGCTGATTAATTTGACAGGACTTAACTAAAATTTATCTTCTGACCTTTTCTTAATGAAATAGAAAGAAAATGATGCGCTGAACTTAAATTTAGTTTAGTTTGTGAACAAGGGAATCGGCGCCAATGTTAAATACTGGTAAAAATTACAGATATTATATCGGCCGTTGTAATATGATGGATACGATGTTCTAGGAAACTTTAGCTTTAGACAATGTGGAGATAATTGTGCTTGCAACTACTCAAGTAGACCAGGGTATTAAATGATGCAGTCATTACTATTGCGTTTTTGTTGTGTGCGCCAAAGTTTAATTTCGCTTTAAAAGTTGAAACCTAGCTGAAACAAATGAAGAACGACCGCAGCCCGCCGCGCGCCGCCGCGCGCCGCGCCGCGCGCCGCCGCACCGCGCGCCGTCGATATTTCGCTCTTTGGACATTGTATTTTTGTCCCAGATTTACAAAAAAATTATATCACAGTGATTACTAAAACATACCTGGGTGGGAACCTTCTGGTTATGGAGTTATTGAAGTTCGAAGTTTCGAAGTTCCAACTTTTTCTGACGTTTTTTACCAAATCAAGTTTTAAATGTTATTTAACTTAACTTGTAAATACTCCCACGACCCCTGTACCGTTGCGTGCACCCGTAAGCACGATGTTTTGCGTGCGTTACACTGAGCCCTATCGAAAACAGCCATTTTTCACACCAAAAATAATTAAGTAAGTCAGTCCCCAGAAATTACTTTTGTGCAGTGTCTAGCACTTTGATGTGCAGAAATTGCAGAATGCGTAGTTGAAGGTTTTTTTTATTGATGGGAAATCATCAAATGACCCCTCCCGCTCCGGGTGGAGCGGGAGGGAGTGTCAGACTTACTGAATAAAACCCACCCGTGTTCCTTCCTTAGCCCTTTATGTTCCGGGGTAGCGGTAACCCTTTCGGATCATCCCGCACCTAAGTATGTGGTGAGTGATTTGATAAACAACAAAAATATTCTACGCTAGGGCCCTAGGGAGTCTCGAATCATGTGCTGAATTATTCACGGTTACAATTTGCAAGTCAATAGCGCCATCTGTATGAAAGCTTGGGGCGATTTTTGCTTATTTGGAGCTTTTTGACTTCAAGACGATCTTTTCAAAGCATTCAGTTGCTTTGTGGATTGAAGCGCTATTTAGTAGCGTACCTACTGAATCGCTGCAAAAAGTCCCTTCCTGGGTACGAACTGAACGAACTTTTCGAGGTGACGTCACCAAACTAAGCTATGAAAACGACTTTGTTTCAAGAACGTAATAAGCTTATTTTAAGGACGTCATAGTACGAAAAGACAGAGTCATCATCTGCCTAGGTCTAACTGGATGCAGCTGAATACCAGTATTTTACATGGAGCGACTGCCTAACCGACCTTCACAACCCAGTTACTGGGTAATACTATCGTATTCCCCTCGGTAAGACTGGTTGTCAGACTTTCAGGCTTCTGACGACCCGTAACGAATGTCAAAGATCCACGAATGACAGCCGGGCCAACGGCTTAACGTGCTTTCCGAGGCACGGAGGGCTCTTTGTATGTGAAGATGGTCACCCATCCACGGACCAACCGCGACAAGTGTAGCTTAACCTGATCGATCGACCCGTGCGGCTGTTATTATTTAGCCACAAGCCACACGCAAAAGACAGAGTAAGATTATAAGAATACTGTTACCTATAAGAGATGGTGCTCGGCCCCCTGCTCCCCCGGTTTCCAAAAGCGGAAGCGAATTTAATGCGTTGCCAAGTGGCGACCCATTAAATTGATTGGCTGTTTTTAATTAGGTCAATGAAGCATAGAACTTAACATGGTATTTAGGCATTATAGGCAGTGCATCTGTCACGGCTAATAGCCGAAGTGCGGCTACATCTAGTTTTAGCCGGCCGAAGTGCGGCTACACCTCTTTTAGCCGGCCGAAGTGCAGCTACATCTCTTTTAGCCGGTCGAAGTACCTACGGCTACATCTGCTTTAGCCGGCCGAAGTGCGGCTAAAACTAAGTGTAAATACTTTTAGAGATAAAAAATAAGCCCTAGCCGTTAAGAGGTGACCACTCTCAACTAACGGAGCCCGTTCACGAACATGACTCGTGGATCAGCACCATTCTGCTAAACGGTTTTGAAGGAAACCGAATGATCCATCAAATGATACGTGAAACCATGAGCGAGACATTTGAGCGAGATGGCATACCCTCAACTACCATGCTTTTTTATGTCAAACACATAATAATAATAGTCCTCCAGACCGAATTTCGGCCATGGCCGCCAATCTCAACGGAGACGAGCCTTCGGCGCGGGAGATATTATAGTGCAGGCGTGTGCGCGCAGACACAGATGCACTCCCTCTTCCCTCACTCTCATAGTCCGATGGGACGGCAATCCGACACGACCGGAGAGAGATCAGGCGCAGGACCAACGGCTTAACGTGCGCACCGAGGTACGGGGGTATCACACCGCCAACTTTCAAACTCCGGGCCAGTGGCGGATTTACCAATAGGCTGAGTAGGCTGGAGCCTAGGGCAGCAGATTTTAGGGGCGAAAAATTTTGGGGCTAACATTTTTTTTAAATGTCTTACTGAAATTAAAAAGATTAATATTTATATACATACCTACCATGTTTTTTTGGAAAGAATAAACAGAGTGAATGCTCAATTCAGCCGTCTACCATAGATTTTATCACAGTTGCCGATCTTTACAATTCTTTTTACAAGTTTTTCATAGCTGATGAACGAGAACATTTTAAGTATTTTGAAGAAAAGGCGAAGCAGTATACAAAAGACATGGAACATTATTGTAGAGGTCGAATCGGTAGGGGCGGCAAAATTTGAATAGCCTACTGGCGGCAAATGTGTAGATCCGCCACTGCTCCGGGCTGTTACTAAGAAACACACGCACTTACAAAACAATCAAAGTCCCCTTATAATAAAAAGTACACATTGAAAGGACGCACTCATTGTTAAATAATAAATTTTTCACTTTAAACAAGTTTGGTGGTGTCATCAACTGAAAAACTTC
The DNA here is from genome assembly GCA_945859645.1 of Amphipoea oculea. Taxonomy (NCBI): domain Eukaryota; kingdom Metazoa; phylum Arthropoda; class Insecta; order Lepidoptera; family Noctuidae; genus Amphipoea; species Amphipoea oculea. Next base: position 4,756,493 of record OX243891.1, on the reverse strand, counting down.
AAAACACTTCCTACTTTGCGCGGTTGAAAATAAAGTGTTATTTCGAATGTGGGTAGATCGTCTATGGGTTATGTGATCAGGCAGGTGTGAAGGGTCGTAAGGTCGGAGGCTAATTACTTTTATAAATCAATATTTACTTCTGTATCAACATATTGGTTGGTTTTGTTATTTTTTTTTTGTTTTGTGATTTTCGAAGTGTCCGTGATTTGTTGGTAAACTGACCAACGGTACTCTTGAAAAAATATTGAATGACTAGCTGCGCCTCGCGGTTTCACCCGCATAAGTGTCGATCCCGTGGCAATATCGGGATAAAAACTATCCTATGTCCTTCCCCGGGACTCAAACTATCTCTATACCAAATTTCATCTAAATCGGTTCAGTGGTTTAGGCGTGAAAAGGTAACATACATACAGACATACAGTTACTGTCGAATTTATAATATTAGTATGGATTATTATATTTATTTACTAACTGCTCCCCGCGGTTTCTCCCGCGTAAGTTTCGATTTTAAACAAATCTGGAGATGGCCAAAATAGCGTGCGACCTATTCTTAGACCTACCAAATATACACAAAAATTCATAAAAATCGGTCAAGCCGTTTCGGAGGAGTTCGATAACAAAAACTGTGACACGAAATTTTTATAAATATTAGAGTTTTCTTTCTTTAATTAAATAAAACGGTTTCAAACTAATTACAAAAATTAAAGACACCAATCTAGCCTTATCCTTAGTTCTATGTTAGGGTCGGCCAGTCAACAGGATGCAGCTGAATACCAGTACTTTAAATGGAGCGACTGCCTATTTGACCTCCACAACCCATTTACTGGGTAACACGAAACCCCTCGGTAAGACTGTTAGTCCGACTTTCGGGCTTCTGACTACCCGTAACGACTGTTAAAGATCTACAAATGACAGCTGGGACCAACGGCTTAACGTTCTTGCAAGCGTATCTTGGCCTCCGATCGACCCGTCGCTTATAAAATCATAAAGTCGAGGTAAAAAGTTAACAACACTTTCATAAACTGTGTTTAAGAGCAGTCAGTGTCATCAACAATGATGAGATTCCATCTCTTGGACGCTTTTTGATCACGATCAGCGACATTGGTGAAATTCGCCCGAAATCGTATTAAAACCTGTCGAAGTGTCGAAAAACATAGAAAAACAAAACATCGTGTCGTCAGCCACGCCACGTCGTTTGAAAAACCGCGTAATTATTACGCGTTCACCCCATAATAATTAGGTAGGCAAACATTTAGCATTAGATATACACTATCATGTAATGAGCCGGTGTGATGGCACCGAATGGGGTAAAAACAGGGTTGGCGCCTAAAATAAAATAAATCACTGTTAAAAGCTATCAATACTTACCTAGATGAAGCTGGGCCAGGAACGTATTGGCACAAGAAAAAAATAAGTTTAAAAACTAAAACTCGACTACTGAAAAGGATGAAACAAGAAAGTACCTTCCCGTGGTCGCATGCCGCTGTACTAACATATTCTAAGCAATGGTAGCATATGCGACCACGGGAAGAGTAGAACAATGTTTTCTATAAACAAAGTTTTCGGCGAAACGTGCTGTCTACTCGTAGGAATAGAGATTTCTATTATCCATGTTTTCTGTGTGTAGTCGTATCGTACTTGAAGCGTGTTTCTATCTTACGTTCCACACTCAAATTTTGAATATACATCTTTTATCTCTACACTTGTTGTTTTATTTAAAGTTTTGATAAAAAATATTTAAAATTCATATAATATTCATGGGTGAAATTATGCTCCCTATCAACTTCAAATGCTTTGAACACTAAGTTCCGGCAAGCTTAGACCTGGCAGACCTTTTGATCCATAATCAGGGGCATCTTGGTTATTATTTAGCGTTGGTCCCATCTGGGTACTCGATGAGGTAGGTTTAGTGTGTCAGAAGGGCATATTTTACTAACAAAAATGGTTCCAATGTTGTTCCGAATAAAAACAATTATTATATTTTAGGGGTCTGCCAAGTACTTCCGGCAGGGTGCGCAATGGCAGACACACTTTTTTTTACATAACTAATCAATGGTTAACTGCTGCCAGCACTTTCATTCGGGTATCTTATGACGTAATTTTTACTAAAAAATTTCGTCAAAAAATATCGATTATTTCTATGACCCGGCAGGATCGGCTCTGGCAGACCTGATTTTTTTTACGTGTTTAAGTGTCGGTTAACGATCTAAATATAGGCTATTGGGGTAGCCGATGAGGTAGGTATTTTTGCAGCCGGCTCTCGGACTATAATTACAGTAACACATCGGATGTCCGTGTAATTCATAGTTCGGGCCCCGAACTAATCTTCTGTCCAAAAGTGACTCGGTGTAGGAAACGCCCGTAACTTCGCGAAATTACGGATTTCGTGCTAGGAGAGTAGACTATCCCCAGGATAGCAGGTGGGACATGTTAGCTTAGTCTCTGAGTCAATCTGGGATGGTAACGCTCCAGCAATGCCTCTGATATTGAAGATACCCAATTACGTGGTAGACAGGTGGAGACCACTGACCATTGGGAAAGCTGTCTTCTTAGAGCAATGGTGGCCCAGTGGTAACGGTCCCGACTTACGAGTTGTAGGTTGTGGGTCCGAACCCAGACAGGCGCATTAATTTGTGTAAATTATTCATCACCACTGCTCTCAACGCTCTCTGGACGCTCACCCATGAGATAGACTGACCAAATTAAATCGGCAGTGGGTAATCCCTTGTATGAATGAGTGCACAAAAAATACCAGAAATCGGAGTAGGTGGCGGGAAATTGTGAGGCGAACGACATCAGCTCCTGGACAAGAAATTACATGAAGACCACGACCACTCTGACAAGAGTGCTACGAAGATGAAGACTGCTCTCAAAACGTTGAAGGAAAACATCGTGAGGAAACTGGCATGTCCTAGATGGTTAGACAACCTGCGCTACTCGAGGAGACTTCTTCTGAAAAAGTTAATTAATCGGGTGTAGGGATCATTCCCAAGTATCGAACTACTTTTGGATCGGCCCCTAGCTTTGTTGACGGACGTAGAGAGTGGACCCACTGCCCTCAGAGCCCGTAAAAATACAGTCAAAATGATCTCTGCGCTGCCACCAATGACGTGGCGAAGTTTTAGGCCGGCAAAAATTCGAAGACATGAACCAACCCGCACTAGACCCGCGTGGTAGAGGTAGATTACAGCCCACTTCCTCTCAAAGAGAGAAGGCCTGTCCCAGCAGCGGGAACATTATGGGCTGATTACGCTGTCTGCTTGTTTGCTTTCCAAAACCATAAATCCGAAAGTTAGACAGCCCTACGCTGCCAATAATAACACTTAATTAGGTGAACACACCCCTCCTCTTGCGAACTGCACGAATTTAACCCCCGGTGTTCATTTTGGGGTTAATTCTGATTGCGGTTCCCGTTGTTACATAGGGAAATAGGATTGTAGGTAATAATTACTTTTGGAACATAATTATTTTCGACGTAGAAAATAAATCTCTTATCTTCCAAGAAGATCAAATCAAACATAAGTATCCGGTAGGCTCTTAAATCCTTCCCTATCCTACGGGCACGTCCTCCCTACCATTACAGCGCCTCCCGGTCTATTCCTTAATATGCAATGGTCGCTGTAGCACCATGAACATGAGGCTACAGGAGCTAGTGCGAATTTTGGGGTTCATTCGATTAATCGAGTCTGGTTTAACCACGCTGGGATCGGTGCAATTCATACATTCACATCTTCCAAGGAGAAGGTATCTAAAACTCCTGCATAGCTAATAATAGCTATTCACAACCATCCGACACGCTAACGAATCGGAAATGACCATTTCGACAACCTGCGGGGTAATTGCGTAACACAATTGCAATGTCTTTCGTTTTGACAATTCAACAATATTCATTGCGTTATTTACGTTGTTGTGCAGGCAAACTTCGAACATATGAAGCAATGGACTAGCAGATTTGCCTTGCCCCGACAGCAAACAGCTGTCGGAAGAATAGCGGTCGTCTCATCATCATAATTAGCCTATATTGTTCCCACTGCTGGGACACAGGCCTCCTCTCTTGGAGAGGGAGTGGGTTATAATCTACCACGCGGGCCCAGTGCGGGTTGGCAGATGTCACATGTCTTCGAATTTTTGGTTCTAGGACATGCCGGTTTCCTCATGATGTTTTCGTTCACCGTTTTGAGAGCCGTGGTGATGAAATAATTTACACAAAGTAAAGCGCCTGTCTGGGCTCGAGCCTACGAACCACTGCAGTAATTTGTGGCGAAACACGCGCGGTATGTAGGTACCTATACACAGCGGCAGCGAATACCGCTTAGGCGCAAAATACACAGAAGCGATGAAAGATTCGGATACGATGCGGATGAGAGACGGATACGGCACCGATGCGACTTAAATTACATATAAAAGGCAAAGATCTGCTTAAGATCGTTATTATACAGGCTGACTTTGTTGCAAAACATGTCCTCTTCAGAAGACGAATGCGTTTGCTGTGCTGTACAGTATTCAGCATTAGTATAATCGTAAATAGCAGGATATTGTTCAATTATCTCGCAAAACTTTATATTAAATTCCATATCGTCACGCATTTTTCGTTTTGGTTGCTCAAACTTGTATTCGTACTGTCTAACAAGCGATACGTGCTCTTCGCACGGCGGCGGTCGGTCGCAACTGCAAGCGAGGTGGCGCGGATTCTCAAGTGATAAATCCGCGCCGCATCCTTTCTGTGTAATTTACGACGCATCTCTTTCATACATTTTGTACGAATAAAATTTGAAGCGACAACAAATCCGATCCACATCCGCATCGTATCCGAATCTTTCATCGCTTCTGTGTATTTTGCGCCTTAGTTTGAATAGGCCTTTACTCGGGCAAAAATTTTAAACTTCGTGTTTTTTTATTTAACAACCAACGATCACTTTCCACAAAAACTTAGCTTCATCATCAATAGAGTATCGTCTGCTACAAGCCCCTTCAATAATTAGCGCCAATCATTACGACAACGGCAGAAGGGGGCACACAGGTGTATCGGTACCCACGGCCGCAGGTGCAAGTGTATGTTTAACTAATTCCACCGTTCCACGTCATGACCTGTGATGTGAGGTTTGAGATAACTTTATTCTCAATACAAAAATATTTACATGAGAATATTAAAACAATAACAAAGTCGATATTGTTGAGGGTTTTACAAAAACTAGACATTTTTGTATGTACAATCATTATTTTGTGGGTAGATAAAAAAACGCTGGTCAAGAGCGAGTCGGACTCGCTCCGTGCAATTTTGTAGGTATGCAAATACTTTTTTTTTTTTTTTTGTAATGTAACTATTAACGGTTTACGGATTTTTTCCTTTACTTGTGCTACATGACATTGCTTCTTGCCAAATTTCATGATAATTGGTCAACGGGAGAAGTACCCTATAGGTTTTGATTTCGAAACAAACGCCGGTATCTTTTGATTGCGTTGACTTAGAAGTTTGATTTTTTCACTGCTTCAAGGGATTACAGCCCTGAGTATTTGATATTAATTTCAACTTGATAGCTCCACGCGTTCCTGAGAAAAAGGGTCTTAACAGACGGACAACGAAGTGATCATAAAGATTTCGTTTTTCCTTTTGAGTTACGGACGCCGGTATCTTTTGATTGCGTTGACTTAGAAGTTTGATTTTTTCACTGCTTCAAGGGATTACAGCCCTGAGTATTTGATATTAATTTCAACTTGATAGCTCCACTCTTTCCTGAGAAAAAGGGTCTTGACAGACGGACAGACAGTCGGACAACGAAGTGATCATAAAGATTCCGTTTTTCCTTTTGAGGTACGGAACCCTAAAAGAACATCACGCCTGTTATCCTGGAAAGATTAGGCAGAGGTGGTCACATTTTGCCAGGTATGTGTAACTCCCATGTAAGAAGGGGCGAGCCTGCCATCAATCGGGCAAGCAAATATAGCAAACAAAACAAACCAATATTTGATCAAACTATTTGACCAATAATCGGTGCGAAGGTGACCGTTTATAGGTCGCGTGGCGTCGATCAAATGCAACACGTCATTATGTTAGGGTTGAACAAGGGTAGCCGGGCCATACATGAATAATAATGAGTGTCAATAATTTAGTACAGGGGACGATGTTGACAGGAGGATCAGAGGCCAAATGCACGGCAAATATTTTCAATAGACACACTTAAGTGAGAGCAGTCGCCGCACGGATCGATCGATTAGGTTAAGCTACGCTTGCCGCGGTTGGTCCGTGGATGGGTGACCATCTTTACATACCAAGACCCCTCCGTGCTTCGGAAAGCACGTTAAAAGCTGTTGGTTCTGGCTGTCATTCGTGGATCTTTGACAGTCGTTACAGGTCATCAGAAGCCCGAAAATATGACAACCAGTCTTACCAAGGGGTATCGCTATCGTATTATCCAGTAACTGGGTTGTGGAGGTCAGATAGATCGCTCCATGTTAAATACTGGTATTCAGCGGCATCGACTTAGACTGGAAGCCAACCCCAACTTAGTTGGGAAAAGGCTAGGCAGATGATGATAAAAACTTTAATGAGAGCAGTGGTGTTCCAGTGGTAATGGCAAGACTTCGAGTTCTAGGTCGTGGGTTTGAACCCAGCCAGGCGCTTTACTTCGTGTACAGTCAACAAAAGAGATAAGTATGCAGAATCGTCGGATATAGTTGAAGTTGAAAAAAAAAAAAATTAGTTTAGTAAGAAACCGATGGAAGTTGTCGACTGAAATTTAATTTGATAACAATGAGCTGTTTGTTTTCTATTAATAAAATTCAATTATCCTTATATTATATTATCCTTATAAAATTTGTAAATTTGTTTGGAAGCCCTAAGGGCCAAAGCACACACGCTACTTTTTACATCGGCGATTTTGCGGCTGTATCGATGCTGCATCGCGTTATGGCGACTCTCTGCGCTCGAACGCGGTATTGGAATCGCGCGTTTTAGCGACTGCTCCGATGCTGCATCGCGTTTTGGCGACTCTCTGCGTTCGGACGTGGTATCGGAATCGCGCGTCTTAGCGACTGCTCTGATGCTGGCGCAAATGCCAAATCGCTGCGACCGGCATCCGAATGTGTGCGGAGTGCAGCGTTCAGCCGCTGTATCGAGCTTCCGAAAAGCGACTGAATCGCCGCGTTTGGCGTTTTTAAGTGTGCGGTGTGGAATGCTTGGTCGCTGCATTTAGCTTCTAAAAAGCAGCTGAATCGCCGATCGCCGATGCAAAAAGTAGCGTGTGTGCTTTGGCTCTAATAGATTGTCATAATGTGAATATATGTTCCATAATATTACATACGGTAGTAGGTACGTGTCGATTTAATAACCTCTGTTTTTTTAAGTAGGTAAAAACTGTCAACTTACCTCGTGAAAACCATAATTCTCCCTTACTTATTTCCAGATGTGCACAATGTGGTGAATCCATTGCTGGCAGCATTGCCGCCGCCGCTGCACTGTATCCCACCATATTGTCATCATTTACCACCGAGGAATACCACGCGTACGTAAATCTTCGTCTGAAATAATTATTATCTGTCTTTTGCCTCAAAAAAGAAATTTAGAGCACTAGTTTTTAAGGCCATGCTATGTATTTATTATCTACTAGCTGCGCCCCGCGGTTTCACCCGCATATGTCTCGATCCCATGGGAATATCGGGATAAAAAGTATCCTATGTCCTTTCTCGGGACTCAAACTATCTCTATACCAAAGGGGTTTGAAGATTTTTGTATGGAGGGTGGCCCTAAGGTCGGCCGCCATTTTTATTTTTTTTTCACAATCGCGGTGCACAACAAAAGTTACATATTTAGATAGAGGACACTTATACAAACAAAAAATGTTACATAACATAATATCCTAAAGCGTCAGGTTTCGGAGTTATTCACCGAAATATAAGTCGAAAACAACAAGGATTTTCTTGTTTTTTTTCCCTCCAGGTAAGCATATTGAACTATTGGGGTAATAGAAACGTTATGAAACCTTTATGGAGAAGAAACAAATGAAGAATAGACATTTTTTAAATAAAAAAATAAACACGGCAATTTATAGTTCGTTATTTAATCCCAAAGACTAATCTGACATGAAGTCTTTTGCGTTTTCGTATAGAAGTTTGACATTAAACTTGTCAGATTAGTCTCTGGGATTAAAAAACGAACTATAAATTGCCGTATTTAATTATTTATTTAAAAACTGTCTATTCTTCATTTGTTTCTTGTCCATAAAGGTTTCATAACGTTTCTATTGCCTCAATAGTTCAATATGCTTACCAGGAGGAAAAAAAAACAAAAAAAAATCCTTGTTGTTTTCGACTTATATTTCGGTGAATAACTCCGAAACCTGACGCTTTAGGATATTATGTTATTTAAAATTTTTTGTTTGTATGGGATAAGTGGAAGGAGGGAAGGGAGGCCTTTGCCCTGCAGTGGGACAGAAATGGCTGATAATAATAATAATAAGTGTCCTCTATCTAAATACATAACTTTTGTTGTGCACCGCGATTCTCAAAAAAATCAAAATGGCGGCTGATTTTAGGGCCAAAACCGTCAAACACCTTTCATCTAAATCGGTTCAGCGTTTTAGGCGTGAAAAGGTAACTTACATACAGACAGACAAACAGAGTTACTTTCGAATTTATAATATTAGGATTAGTATGGATTTACCCGACTGCGGAGAAACAAAAAGGAGGGTTATATAGAATTCTTATACAACATCCGCAGTATCGGTCGTTGTGCGATGCATGGGGAATGCCTCAGTTTAGCAGATTTTTCCCGGTGTACACGCTAGCGCTTATCCACAAAGTCTAAAACAGACCCTTAACTCTGTATCTGGTCTCCAGTGCTCCCCTCACCGAACAGCGATCTGGACATCCGTCGCCGCGGAGAAAAGCGACCGATCCCACCAGAGCTGAAGGATGAGAAGTACTTCGAAAGGCGGCGAAGAAACAACCAAGCTGCCAAGAAGTCCAGAGACGCGCGACGTATTAGAGAAGACCAGGTAAAATATGGTTACGCCCCGAAGTGTAAGGCAGAAATGTATAAATAAATCAGTCGTCCATCTTAATATGATCCAGCCTGTCTCAGCTTGCTGCCCTCTCCCAGCGACGCCCTAAGCCGAGGTTCGTACCCCAAAGGGGGTGTCCTTAGGGTGTACCCACATTTATCGACGCGGAATCGGCTTAAGCCGAGTGCGTATCACCAAACTACTCGACTTATCGCCGAGCTAATAGGCAAACGGCTCGTTTCGCCGTCGATCGGCGTCGCGCCGCATCATCCGAGCCGAGCCGATGCGAATGGTATTAGTAACACCCTTATTACGTAGACATAAAGGCTTTTTTGACCGGTGTTAGTCGATTCCGCGTTGATAAATGTGGCAAGACCCTTAGCGTGTAGTCGCTTAGTATACTAGATATACGCCCTTGGCTGGAGGCTTTGAGTTTACAACCACAGGATAGTCCGGTTAAGTAGTCACGACCTCTCAAGGTCAACTACGAGATGCCATATAGGAAAAAAAAATATACATAACTTCAATAACCTTTTTTTTTGAGAAATGCTCGTGCATTCTGCACTACCATGGGGAGATGGTGCAGTTATGTGGGACTTCAACCCACTAAAACTCCACGGTGTCCTCCTCCGCCGCTTACGGCGGGAACACGGGCACGCGTTAGCAGTCCAAATAATTATATGGGACGACTAGATAATTTTTTCGCGACTACGATATTGGTCTCATGGAGAAAATTGTTCAGTTTGATGGTCACCTTCATAAAGTTAAGAAAATGCTAATAGAATGGTTAAAATCATGCACAAAATCAGCGCGGGACGGGACCGGACGTCATCTAGGGGCGGCGAAAAGAGCGCGCGGGAGGCGGGGTCAAGTCTCATCTTTCGTGGCGCTAAACTTTACTTTTTTTACGTCTAGGCCTAAAAGATGCCTGTTCACTCTTGCTTTGACGGCTGACGGGCTATTTTTGAACTAAAGGTAATATATACGTAAATGGATAGCAGCCCGTGGCAGATAACTTCCATATTTTGCTAAAACGAAGATCTTTTTCCCTCCACCAGATAGCCTGGCGAGCCTGTCTCCTGGAACAAGAGAACGCGTCTCTCCGAGCACACGTTGCCGCTCTTCGACAGGAGGCCCTGGCACTCCGCTCACTCCTGGCTGCTAGAGATGAACCGCCAGCTCCTGCACCGTCTTCTACCACTCCTGACTAGATCCCTACGATATTATAATATACCTGTCTGTCTATTCTGTAACCATCTCATCGTAAAAACTTGGTGAGGTGAGCTGCCCTTCCACCTTCGGGGTAATTGCGTAAAACACAAACAGTGACAGTTCAACGACATTCATTGCGTTATTTACGTTGTTGAGCAGACAAATTTTTGGAGCATATGAAGCAATGGATTAGCAATATCCTTGATTGTAATTGATTCAATAGTGTGTTACGCAGTGTGGTGCTGATGCGGATTGAAACAATTGACAGCTTACTTCACCTAAGTTTCACGGTGATAAAAACAGAATAGAAAGGCTGCTGTAGGATGATCATCATCATCATCGTTTCAGCCGAAAGACTCCACTGCTGGACATAGGCCTCCCCCAAGCACCTCCACTTCGACCGGTCCTGTGCTTCTCGCATCCAACGAGTTCTTGCGGCCTTCACAAGGTCGTCGGTCCATCTTGTGGGGGGCCTTCCAACGCTACGTCTTCCGGCACGCGATCGCCACTACAGAACCTTTCGGCCCCATTGGCCGTCTGTTGTCGTCTGTGGGATTTTATTTTTGTATTCCTGAATGGGCACGCTCTTGACCTCGATCACGCCTGATGGAAAGCGATGGATGAGGTCTATGATAGAACGAGCGTGCCTAGAAGATGCCTAAAGGATTGGAACTCCCACGCATCGACAAAACACAGCAGGCTGCTTGACGCCGGACTCCGGTGGAAGGGTGGTCGCAAACCAGGCGGCCGTTAGCCCTACCACCGCGGATAGTGCGTTATAAAAAAAAAATTGTAAATAATATTTCAAACTCTAGTGAATTAAGTGCCTAATAAGTACCTTAAATATCGCAATGAATGAATCCGTCCAATTTGTGATTGTAATTTTTAAATAATTTAAATTATTGGTAAGATAGTTTATAAGAACGCGATCTCTGTAACTACAAAAGTGCAACTGTCTATTTTAAGTGTAAATTATATTTAAACTAAGTCAACACCACATCATTATAAGTTCTATTCTATAAGATAAAGCGTAGGTAGGTATTCTTTTTATTTTAAAATCGCTTAACATCAGCCTATATGTCAGAAGGTGCACGTTTGGCGCACCAGCAGTAAATGTACTTACCTTTTGCTATGCGTATAATATGATAGTAAAGCTCACAACTTGAAACGAGGCCGGAATCAGGCGGCAGAGACCTCGATAGTCATTGTCATAGTAAAATTTCACATTTTCTCAATTAACTCCTGAAATACGAGAGATAGAAAGAAATTCGTCAGCACAAGTTTTGAAGGCATTTGATAACTAAATACGATGGCATTATTCGTTTTTCAAAATTTTTTCTCGGAAATGCCTAAGTCCAACCTCTTCCATTCACTCGTTCCACTGTGCGACGCCCTATGACGAGGTCCGTACCTCACAGGGGGTGCCCTTGGCGTGTAGTCGCTTAGTTTTTAAGCCCTGGCTAGAGGCCTTAATTTATTGAGGAATCCACAGGCAAGCCCGCTTAAGCAGACGACAACCTCATAGGTTGAACGGCAAGATGCCATTAAAAAAAAAACACTTTGCCTTGTCGGCTTGTTGCAGTTGCCTCCTGCCGTTGACGAGTGCCGCTTGAGTGTATGCACACACTTGTCGTAACCAAGTTTAAAAACACTCTGTGAATGTGTGCGTGAAGACTACCGATACCGACCGAGAGTGAGACCAGCGCTTACAGACACATTCACAGCGTGTTTGTATACTTAGTAACCATAAGTAAAGCGCGCGTCGCATCGTGAGATAAAAATACTATAGGTACTTACCGAGTATATAGGTATGGTAAGTACTGAATACCTAGGGCACGCCAATATAGCGGCGGTAAGACCCGTTGTGAGGCAGTGGCAAAAGGTTACATGCTCTGTGGCAGTGGCTGGAGAGACGGCATGGAGCCCTTACTTTCCGGCGGACACAGGTGTTGTCCGGATATGGGTGCTTCGGAAAGTACCTGTGCTGCATAGGCCGGGAACCTACACCCGGTTGCCACCATTGCAACTGCCTCGACGACACGGCGCAGCACACCCTTGAGGAATGCCCTGCTTGGGCAGTGCAACGCCGTGACCTCGTCGCGGCGGATACTCTCTCGCTTCGGAACGTAGTCCAGTCCATGATCGGAAATGAGAGCGCGTGGGACGCCGTCGCCTCCTGCGAGGAAGTGATGGTCGCGAAGGAGGCGGCGGAAAGGGAGAGGGAGAATACAGCCTCCCTTCCAATCTGTAGCAGACGCACCGGGCGCCGGAGGACGCGGAACGATCTCCCGCCGCCTTAGGGTGAGGCCTGCAGGCAACAGCCTTGGGTAGTTTGTTGCCTAAACAGTGAAAGGCCCGCCGAGACGGCGCACAGTGGGCTGGGATTCCAAGGTTGGGTCTTAAGAACTAAAACGTATTTTTTTAGTATCTAGACATAAATTTAAAAAGTTTTTACTCTTTTACTTTTTTTAATTGGACTCGTACTTTCGGAGATATAGCCATATCAAATTTGTATGAAGAGTCATGAAATTTTAGTTTAGCAATTTATTCCAATTAATTTGAAATGTTGATATGTATCAATGTAGGTTTCCATTATGAGTAATTGCTAATTTGAAATTGAAAATAATGTACACTAAACGGCCTGAAGTACTTCAATACTTACTTAGTACTTTAAATAAAAAAAAATTGTTCGACATTTTCCACCACCATAGGTAATATAGGTAGGTATGACGTAATTTGTTTTGACACTTATTTCCGGGAATCAAGAGATAGGAATGCGCGACCGCAACATCAAGTTATGACACGTGTCGTTACCTGATTGGTGCAACGATAATAGGGCACAAAATGTACTATTGCATTCAAACGTACTTCAGTGTTCTATTACCCACCATAATAGACGCACTACCCTCACATATTTATTACTTATACAAAGAAGTGAAGTGAGTGTGAGTTATTTTGTGTTTGTGAAAATGTATGAAGATTTGGTGACCAACCTCGACCTTTTTATTATTTTAAAAAACAGTGGCAGTATTAAAAATAATGAAAGTTTGTGTAGTGAGATAAGGTCTAAATTTTTAGTCGAATTAAGTGATCAATATGAAAAGACCTTAAAGTTATTTTGTGCAATTTTTTTTAATAATTTAAATAGAAGATGGGAAAACGCTCATCGTAAAGAAACTATATTCAGAACTAAAAATAGCGAATGGTTACAAGAAACCATAATGTGGCCAGACTTTATTAAGTGTTTAATAACCAGTAATGAAGATCAACCAGCACCGAGTACATCAACTCAGTATGTATCACCAGCAAAAGTTTCTGTCGGTGTCTCCACCGAGCAAAGCCCTAGAAAACCGTTTTGTGAATTAGCGCTTAAACAGAAAAAACGACGAGCAGAAAACTTTCATTTATCTTCGGACGAAATAAAATATGCATATTTTGAGCAGTTGAAAGCGGATGGGAATGATGAGATTGCTAAAATACTAGAACATTTACTTAAGAATCCCCAACATGTAAAAAAAGTTAAGAAGTGCATATCTGTTAAAGAAACAAAATCTGTATTTTCTCCGGATGAGGCTTTAGGATTATTTTTATCACTTAAGCTGACCAAGTGGCAATACAATACTTTAAGAAAAAGTGTTAACGAGAATGACGGTAATATATTTCCATCTTATTATTATGCAGATTAACGATAAAGACATGGACAGTAAAGGAAGACAACAAGTGCATCATGGAAAGCAGGAAGAAAAATATACAAGGTGCTTTTAAAAATAGAATGGGACTTCTGATAGATGTTGTCAAACAAGGGCACGGCTCCACGAATGACGGAAATACTGCTAGAAGATTTTTTGCAAACCCAAACGTGACTGCTGAGATAACTGGTGTTAGTGAAGACTTAATTAGGCGGTTTGCAACCATTTTAGAGGCAATTTCATCAGGTTACCACATTGACACAGTCAAATTTCACGAATATGCTCAAGTGACCATGCGACTGTATTTGGAATTATATGGCTGGTATTATATGCCTTCAAGTGTTCATAAAGTTCTTATGCATGGTGCAGCTATTATTGAAAGTTTTGGTCTAATACCAATTGGACAGCTATCTGAAGAAGCTGCTGAAGCTAGAAATAAAGACTTTCGTAGGTACCGCCAACACCATTCCAGGAAATGCAATAGAAAAACTACAAATGAAGACATTTTCAATAATTTGTTGACCAGCTCTGATCCACTCATCTCAGCGAAACGCCACAAACTTTGCAGAAAACAAAACTTTGTCAGAAGAAGCACAAAGTTTATTAATAATTGAACAAACGGAAACATTTGATGATGACGAATACGAAAATTTTGCATTCGTTAATATGGATACTCTTGATAGTGATTAAATTAAAAACGTGCAGTGACCAGTACCTGATTGTGATTTTTACTTATTTTATTAGTCCTTAGAAGATTAGGCCTAACGGGGAGACCACTACATAAAAAAAACCGTGCCTGGTTCTTAACCTCTATGGTGGTGTGGAATAGAGAACAAAATTTGAAATTGCGACCAAATCGCAGAAAATCGCAACCCGAGAATAGGTGCTAAAATAGGACAAAAATACGTACTATACATACGTAAAGTCAATTCTTTGAGAAAATTTGAGAATTTCTAGATTTTCAAGCTTTTTGTTTTGCTTCATACAAAAATTACTTTGGTTATTAATAACTCCGAAAATACTCAAGTTATCTAAACGACCCTGATATAAATAATTACTTATAATCAATAGATAAATCCAACGCACTATTTAAAATTTCAGAAAAATAAACTTTTTTTTTTTAAACGCTAAGTCCTCTACCGGCCCGTTTCAGCCCACTGTGCGGCGGCGCGCCGTGTTCCGCGCGCGCCTCTCTCTAGAGGAATGGTGGCGGTATGCGGCACTTGAGGTTGACGGGGTCAGCATGGATTCATGCGGGCCAACATCTGGCCGGGGGAGCGTGACAAAATGCGCAAGCACTCCAGCACACCGGCTAATGTTAGCAGCAGGATACCGTGTGGTTTTAGTCAGTAAGAGTCTGACAGACCCCAGGATGGTGGACATCCATGAGGATTTCCACACGATAAAAAAGGGTGGCACTCCGGGAGTGCCGACAGAAGTGAAAACAAAACACAAACAGAATACTTTGCCATCACTCACTGACATATCGGATATACATTAAAACCGAGTACATCCCGAGGACAGCCGAACACACATTAGAAGCGGTTTCGATTACCGTAACAGGGGCGCCATTTCAATAATGTTTTTTCCATTTCAAAAAATGCCCATATAAAGAAGTTTTCACTTAAAAAAAGTACTGAATACCTATGAAATTAAATCAGCGTTTATGCACGTATCACATAAATGTAAGTTAAAGTAGGTGAAACACATGTAACTACTGTACTAATAAATACATTCTACATCAATAAATTGTCATTATATTTTGAAGTTTTATTTTATTTTTTGCTCTCTACAGCGTCGGCCAATCAATCCTGTCCTGAGTGAGTTCTACTCCTGACCGATCCTAAATTCCCAATTAGGGACAGACGTATAATCCACTAATTAAAATTTCGCGTTTATTCGTAAAAAACTAAAGAAATAACTGTAACTTACGTTTTTCTATACGGTATCGTATATTCTATAGTCAAAATTATAGGCCGGTATTTTATATTTTTTCTCCGTAATCGTTAAAATATTCAGAAGGGTTTTAGAGCGCCATCTTGCAACAAAGTGTGTAAAATATAATGTTACTCGTCGTCACTAGATGGTACTAGATGGTAGTTATGGTTACCAACGACTAGCTTACGTTATTTATTTAATTTATGTAACATGTACGTCCATAAATTGTATTTGTGAAGTCAATGCGATCATATTTTTACCTAAAATCTGAATTAAACACTTTTTCTATTATTTTATGATCATTACATAATGAGCTAGTTTTCACTGTCAGCAACTCAGTATACAAACAATTACGTAAATTCCATTGGCTCACCCTATGACGTCATTAGAATTAAACCAATCAAAATTAAGCAACGAAATCGTATGCCAATGAAAACGTTCCGACCGTAAATACGAAAGGAGAACATTCTAGGGCGCTCTGGAGTAATTTTTTTGTGTTGGCAAGTTTTGTTCTTCGAGGTGTGCTAGTACTGCTAGTAAAAAAAGTATAAATCGTTCTTTCATAAAGTTGCGTCATCCACATGTTCTGTTTGAAGTGAAATAAAGCTAGCAAATAAATTAAATAGTTGATAATTTTGTCGGAAAAATGTTGACCGCTACGCGGGTGATCGGCCGTAAGGCTTTGGAGTGCTCCGGCTTAAGTTCAGACCTATACACACAAAGGAATTTCTCGTCAATTATCAGAAACGTGAGTGACCATTTTATTTCTGAAAACGAATGAAAATCGTATGTCACATTGTTAGAAAATGTCAAAAACTTATTAATTTCTCCTTGCCTGTAGTAATTTGTGTTATTTCTTTGTGTTTCTCTTGATTATTCGCGCCGGTTCTGCGGACACATGGACCCGACTTCTAAAATGTATAGGTTAACATTTCGTCTTATTATCGTGGATTTCAGACTGCAGCCCCCACAGTGCCCATTTACCAGCAACATGCTGTCCAATACAGGAACAAGTAAGTGTTAAATAATCTTTTTTTTTTTCAAATATTTCATCATAACCTAACTTATTGCATATCTCAGGTTGACCTTTGAATGCATCATAAATTAAGGAGTTTGGTCGATAGGGCTCTGCCTCCATGCTCCAAGACTGTGTAAATTATCACTGGCTTCATTTCTCAACATCTTGGGAAACTTGGTTCATTGACCTTCTTGGTAACATTCCTAGTTTGAGAAAGGTCCTATGAACTAGAATTTGATGCACACAGTTAGGTAATGTAAAAAGGCTGAATTTTCTGAGAGAAAATTGCTAGTTCCAGTTTAATAAATGTATTATTCCGATTATAAAAGAGAAATCAAGCCTGATTAATGGCCCTTGGCCGTCCAAGGGCCATTAAATTGAACACCATCTTGTCCTCTTTCCATTATTCATGTTATGCTGTCAAATTAAATAAAAAACTGACACTATAGTCCATTCAGTTATTTTGCCTCTGATGTTGCATCACTGTCCAAATCAGTGATCTTTGTTCGAATAAGGGAGTCAGTGTAGTCAGTACTACTGACTCCAAACTCAATTTACACTAGGTAAATATGGGGTCAGCACTGACTTGTCTCTAGTTTGGAGTCAGTTACTTACCATGCCTAAATCAGCCTTGAAAAGTCGGTCAAAATCATTGTGATCTTTATTCTTGTAATAAGAAGTTGCTGCTGTCAGTAAAATGACTGTGCATGGGCCATTATGACTGTTGAAATATCAAACCCTCCTTATTATAATAAGGGAATAAATCAGCTGATAAACCCTTAGCTACCCCTAGCTTTAAACCTTACTCACAAAAATGGAAAGGAAAGAAAGACAATACATTTATTTAGCACAGACTAAAATACAAAAAAAAGTAAAAGAAAAGATCGCTCTTATCCCACCCATTGTAAAGTTTCTATATTTGTCTGTAATTTATATGGTGTACATAATAAAGAGTATTCTATTCTATTCACACAATACACCAGAGGGGCAATTCTCGTAATTTTAGGAACATTCACAGTCTGATCTCAGTCTCAATCTGTCAAAAATACCTCTAATTTCCCTGAATTTTGACAAGTTTTTGACATTTGTTTGTCGACGAGATGAGACTGCGACTAGATTTTGAACGTTTTAAATTACGAGAATTGGCCTTCAGATATTCATCAATCAATCTGCTTAGCCTATTCCCAACTATGTTGGGGTTGGCTTCCAGGCTAACTGGATGCAGCTGAATGCCAGTATTTCACATGGAGCGACTGCCTAACTGACCTCCACAACCCAGTTACTGAGAAATACAATACCCCTTGGTAAGACTGGTTGTCAGACTTTCGGGCTTCTGACAACCCGTAACAACTGTCAAAGATTTACGGATGACAGCCGGGACCAGCGGCTTAACATGCTTTCCGAGGCATGGAGGGTCTTGGTATGTAAAGAAAAGATGGTCACCCATCCACGGACCAACCGCGGCAAGTTATTCATCAGATAGCAACAAATAAAAATCAAATGGAAAGTGTAGTCTGATGTTAGAAATTAGCAAGGTAAAAAAAAGTTGTAAATAATAAAAATATGTAGCCGTTTTTTTATAACCTCAAAGCTGTACTTTGAACTACAATATTTGAATAGAATTATGGTAATGAAATGTGATTTGCTTTGTTACTTACTGCATTACCCAATAAATGGGTTTTGGAGGTCAGATAGGCAGCCTCTCCATGTAAAATACTGGTATTCAGTTGCATCTTGTTAGACTGGAAGTCGTCCCCAACATAGTTTCGAAAAGGGTAGGCAGATGATTATCTGATTTGAATAGAATAGAAGATATTTATTTGCTTGGGTACATTAAGGTCTTATAATGAACTAGCAGCGCCCCGCGGTTTCATCTGCATAAGTATCGATCCCGTGGGAATATCGGGATAAAGACTATCCTATGTCCTTTCCCGGGACTCCAAACTATCTCTATACCAAATTTCATCGAAATCGGTTCAGCGGTTTAGGCGTGAAAAGGTAACATACTACAGACAGACACAGAGTTACTTTCGAATTTATAATATCTTATAGTGAACTAGCAGCGCCCCGCGGTTTCATCTGCATAAGTATCGATCCCGTGGGAATATCGGGACTCAAACTATTTCTATACCAAATTTCATCTAATCGGTCCAGCGGTTTAAGGGTGAAGAGGTAACAGACAGACAGACAAACACACTTTCGCATTTAGAATATTAGTATGGAAAACAACTATCCAACATTTGTAAAAGGTTGCAGTCTTGCAGTAGCACAATTGTGAACGAGTTTCATAACGGGAGCTGTTTCAAAATTACTTCCTGTATTTCATCATTCTGGATTTCTCGAATCTCTGTAAATGCTATGCTTGGAATGATACCAAGAACGTCTAGAAGCTTCTTAAGAGCGACCTACTTCTTCTCACAAAGACGAGGCGATAGTCCCAGCAGCAGTTGGAACAGTAGGTATAAGCTGATTAACATATCAATGTTTGTAGGACAATGGTATGTCTATATGTCGCAGGGAAATGAGGATATCAGGGATTTCACGAAATCCCGGTAGATGTCGAACATTCTTTTTTATTACGTTTTTTTTTAATAAAAATATCTAGTGATATGACAAAATACCAATTTATCGTCAGTGATATGTTGTTTCACTAAACTAAATCGAGTAAAATGTCAGAAAAGCAGATACTGCCGAATAAAAATCGCGCCATGCATTTCTCTCGCTCGATCTAAGACCCACACGGGCAGGACCACCTCACAAAGTTTACTTTCTTGAGACCGCTTACATCTAAACGAGCTGCTGAGGTAGGGAAATTCGCGATTTCAAGTTTGGTCCCATAGTAAAAGTTGTTCATGATGATGAGTACAATGACCTCTTAAGAGGTTGTTGGTGTTTTTTTCAATAACCCTGTATATAGGTACACTTCTGCCTTACCTATCGGAGTATTGATTGGGATAGGCGTGAAGTTATAGCTAGGAGGTTTAAAAATCAATTAATTACTAATAAAGTTTTTTTTTATTCATTTGTTTCCAATCAACTTAATTGCATCATGCTGCAACTCAATTCTATGCGTGCCTTTGGAATGAGTCCTACAATAAGATGCTAATTTAAAGTGCATCCAAATAGATTATGATGAGTACATTGGAGATAGGAACCAATAATATATCAGCAGCTTTTTTATCTTAAATGTACGATAGAATACTAACAGTGGTGCCGATTCTATTGTACACCGAACTAAACTATCACTAAAATTCCATACTTTTTGCTATGAGAATCTTACAGCTATTCTTGTATACATATGAAACAAGCCAAATTGGGATAGGAAAGCATCGCAAGGAAATCGGCATATGCTAGAACCAAACATTCCAAGACATGTGACGTCTACCAACCCGCACTGGGCCCGCGTGGATCCACCACGCGAGCCCAGTACGGGTTGGTACGAGCCACTCCCTCTCAGAGGGGAGGCTAGCGTCCCAGCAGTGGGAATTGGGAATGTTTTAGGCTGATTAGGCTAAATAAACGGGATAGTAAAAGTTCAAAGAATAATTTGAGATTCTTGTTCTTTTTTATATATAACTAGCTGCGCCCCGCGGTTTCACCTGCATAAGTATCGATCCCGTGAGAATATCGGGATAAAAACTATCCTATCATAATTATGTCCTTTCCCGGAACTCAAACTATCTCTATATCCACGATCAACGAATGACAGCCAGGACCAACGGCTTAACGTGCTTTCCGAGGCACGGAGGTGTCCTGGTATGTGAAGATGGTCACCCATCCACGGACCAACCGCGGCAAGCGTAGCAGAGTTGTGTATACTTACGTCATTATTGTGTAATTCTTGTGAGCCTATTGCCATTAAACTCGCCAAAATCTAGACTGCAGGCTTTCAGAACTTGTAAGATTTAAATAAAGCACCGCCGATCGGTGTCCGCGCCAGTGCGCGGCACACTTTTGCAGCGGTGCGAGAGTAGTCGCGGTACCAGCTAGTCGCGTGCCACTTGCGCGCGGCTTTCCTAGAAACCGCGGCACATTGCTTTTAACTTATACAAGCTGGCATCGTAAACTGAAACCATGAAAATACATTACCTACTCGATCAATATGTATGGAACAGCAATTTTTTTTTAAATAACTGACGGAACATTTGACCTCTTCAAAACCATGTCCAGGGTCCGTATTACGAAGTATTAATGCCATTATGATTCCAATGCGAAAAAGGGGATGGTGCTATCGGACATGTATCGCTCCGTCTCTCTCTTACGCTGGAATCATGATAGCATTAAGCCGTTGTAATACGGCACCTGAATCCATGATCACAGGTTGCTCATCGATATCCCTGCTAACTAGTAGGTTCTAATGAGACAGGATGTAATAACAAAATCGAGTTATCAACGATTTCTTATGTACTTAGGTCGGAGGGCGTTCGCGGCGCTGTCATCGGTATCGACTTGGGTACCACCAACTCTTGCGTCGCCGTCATGGAGGGCAAGACACCCAAGGTAAGAACATTAAAGATGTCTTTTTTTTTGGTGCGCGTTGGAAATCCTCATACACTTCCTCCATAGTGGGGGTGACAACAGAGGGGCATGCCGGACTCTCTTACCGGCTAAAACCACCGCGGTGTTCCACCTCTACCTATGGCCGGGGGTGCGGGATTCGCACAAGCATTCACCGCTCCCGATATTAAACAAAATATGTCTAGAGATTTGAACCTTGTATGCAAGAAGACAAAGTTCAAAATGCTATGCAGTTTATAAAAAAAAACCCGTTTATCATTCTATTAGCAATCCGCTCCTCTTGCGGAATAAT
The DNA here is from genome assembly GCA_945859645.1 of Amphipoea oculea. Lineage (NCBI taxonomy): Eukaryota > Metazoa > Arthropoda > Insecta > Lepidoptera > Noctuidae > Amphipoea > Amphipoea oculea. Next base: position 4,734,827 of record OX243891.1, on the reverse strand, counting down.
TGCGTAATACACATATTAAAATTACAATTGGACGCAAAGCTTTTCAATTTGACAGTCCAGCCACCATCATTGCGTCATTTGTATTGTTGAGCGTACGAATTTTTCAAACCTCTACTTATAGCAATGGGTAAGAAATTTTCTTCAAAACCCTCGGATTGTTAGTGTTATGAAATGAAGTTGCTGTTTCTCGCTCTACATGATAGGGCTTTATCATACTAGCGGATTGCCAGCGTCCTCAAAGCGTAGCGGGCGCGCAACGAACACGCGACGCATACGCAGCGAATTCGTGGCGAACGCGCAACGAGTTGGCCGCGAATAGCAGCGTGGTAGCGCCATTGTTACTGAGTGTATTGTACGTCGTTTTTCGCTACAAACACGCGACGAAAACGTTGCGAATTTGCCACGCGTCCGCGACGTCTTCGTTGTGCAGTCGCGGCGTGTTCGCGACGCTTCGCTGCGCGCCCGCCACGCAGCCGCTCGTAAACCGCTAGTGTGATTAGGCCCTTAGTGAAAACCTTATCAAAATTCATTGGTGTTAGTTTAGATAGAAGGTCTAAGTAAGTAATCAGTTGGTCACACAGACACGAAATGCGACGGAATATTATGTAACTTAATTACTACCCTCAAGGTAGACATTGGACCGTGAACATACAGAAGCAATATTTTTTATAAATATTACAAAAGAATAATAAATGTTCATGAAATTATAAGCTGATGACAGTTTTTTTGTACCTATTTCTAAGGCAATCAGTAATTTTAGAACAACTTAGAAATCTTGTTATCTAAACAAACCTTAGGTTTCTGAAAGCTTGTTCTAAAAATCGGACAACCGCGGAAAGCGTAGCGGAGTTGTGTATACTATACGTCATTTTTGTGTTAATCTTGTGAGCCTATTGCCATTAAACTGGCCAAAATCTAGACTCCAGGCTTTCAGAACTTGGGGTGCGGGATTGTCCGAAAGGGTTACCGCTACCCCGGAACATAAAGGGCTAAGGAAGGAACACGGATGGGTTTTAGTCAGTAAGAGTCTGACACTCCCTTCCGCTCCACCCAGAGCGGGAGAGGTCATTTGATGATTTCCCATCCATAAAAAAAGGCTTTCAGAACTTATAAGATTTAAATAAAGCACCGCCGATCGGTGTCCGCGCCAGTGCGCGGCACACTTGCAGCGGTGCGAGAGTAGTCGCGGTACCAGCTAGTCGCGTGCCACTTGCGCGCCGCTTTCCTAGAAACCGCGGCACATTTTTGTGTTACGTAATTTTTATCTCGAATCTCCTATTTGATATTTCGGTTATCGCTTTGACAGATAACGCTAGAGTATGTCCGTCAGTCAGGCGTCACGTTAAAGAATATCTGTGTGTAGCCCAGCAGGTGTAGAATGATCACTATACACCGTGTTCTTCACGTTATCCATAAACTTTGTCAACCGCTTCTATAGCTTTTACAAATTAAATCTAACAATGGAAGTAGTACGTAAAAAGGCTTCGTTACAAAGATATTTGTTATTTCATTTATGAAATTTAATTGAGCTATGCAGTAGGAAAGGGTCTTAACTTAGTTTTGACAAGTTGCAGCCCGCCAAATCTTATGAATGAAAATACGTGTCGTTGTCAATTCGGATAAAGAGGCATGCATATCGGGTGATTTACGTCAACGTATTTAGTTTGTATGAGAATTAACAAAAAAGAAAAAATAAGAATTCATTAATGTGTTCATAATGAAAAATGCTTATTACCATGGTCTGAACATCTGGTCGAAGTTTATGTATATCGTCTGGAACACGGTGTATAAACGGGTTTTGTCGACAGAAGAATAGACAAAATGACAGATTGTAGAAAGATTTACCCTCTTAAGCATGGCGATGAGAAATGTTTCTATTCTTCTGTCAACAAAAGTCTACAATGTCATGCATTACCGACCAATTTTTCTCTACTTTTTTTTTACACTTGGGGGTAGAAAATTTCTTCTCACCGAATCTCAAATAATAATAATAATAAAACTTTATTACTCAAAAATTACATACAGAGATTTTACATTGGCCCCAAACTAGGCTAGCCTGTATCTTGATATAATATAAATGGTCTACATCATTCTAGATTCATCATTATAGATTCTTATCTCAGTCCAATGTGATGTAGTAGTCTACGGGTCTACGGGTCGCCCCATGCTCGGGCAGAAGAGATGTCGAATTCAAATAAATAAATGAAATTCCTTTCCTTTTCATTTGCATGACAAATGTGTTTTCCAATAGTTTTTTTTTACTTCATTCATTCTATTTATAGGTGACACAGATTAGGGAAGAGATAGTATTGTGCTCGGGTCGTGTTCATACTAGGAGTCGCATAACCTTGTATATTATTGTAGAATATTGGCAACTTGACATGCCTTTGGTACTCACATTGTACTTGAGTCATTTAATTCCTTTATTGAAGCTAGCGGGGAGATAATTTATGGCCATACTAACTGCGCCCCGCGGTTTCACCCGGATCACCCGATCCCGTGGCAATATCGGGATAAAAAGTATTCTATGTCCTTTCCCGGGACTCGAGCTATCCCTATACCAAATTTCATCTAAATCAGTTCAGCGGTGTAGGCGTGAAAAGGTAACATACAGACAGACAGAGTTACTTTCGAATTTATAATATTAGTATGGATGATGCAAAAACATTATAACCATAATTTTAATGAAATTCAGGCATGTTGAATTTATTCGACGTTTATCATATTTCATCGACGACTTCGAAAAAGAGAAATTGGGATAAGGCACTGACCTCTATTATTACCACTGGACAGGCTGTTCCAAGCGTTTGACAGCAATTTTTTTGTGTCTTTTTGAAGCGCCACTAGCGAGTGTCCAGAGAACTAATTTTGACATATATTACATTTTGGTTGGGCTGTTCCAAACAATGTAAACGAAACATCGAAGCAATGTGTGGGATACATAGCAGGTTTTGTGATTAGATCTATCAAGAACAAAATTACATGTATTGATTGTTTGAGCGCTTGTGAATCAATACCGTCCGATGCCATATCTGATCGACGAAACGGTATCGCACTAATTATTCAAAAAAAATAGAGGTGGACTAACTATTCCATCACAAAGCGTCGTTTCTATATGTTTGTTAGTGGAATCACTTTTCGAATCACACATGCTTGTCGAAAGCATGCAAAAAGACCAATGGGAAGCCGCCGGTGGAAAAAATATTTCCGGCAGTTCTCACAGCAAAAGTTATAAAAGAATTGCTACCAAAATCAAATGCTTTGGAAACAATGATGTTTGAAACTTTAAATAGTCATTATGATGTATAATTAATGTAAAAATATTATTAAAAGTTATCGATATTTGCTTGCTGATATCGACATCACTAGTTTTAGTACCACAGACACTCGCTACGGCTAACAGCGCCAAAATGGCGATTATCAATTAGGCACAAAAGCACTTTGACAGCCGCCAGTCCAGTGGTAATAATAGAGGTCAGTGGGATAAGGACATGATTTTGATGGTGAATTTCTTTGGAACATCTGTGTTCAGTCTTTTCCCGACTACGCGATAGCAAAGGCAGAGTTATTAATCTGTCAAGCGCCGCTAATGAGACACAATTGATTTTCTATTGTTTCGTCGCCGATCGGCGAACCGCGACGCTTGACCGGTGAAGGGAACTACAGGACCTAAACGCAAAAAAACGCAAGTTTTATAATGCCTAAAGTATATGATCGACTACAGTAAACAAAATCAGAAAAATATATGATATTCTTCAGGATATAATATGCTAGTTAGATTGTGTGTTGAAAACAATGCAACTAATTTGATACGATAGAAAAAAATCATGAAGATACCTCTAAAAACTTTCCTTTCACAATAATGTTGTGTCATCGCGCTTCTCTTTCTTTTCTATGCAGTCCGGTTGTGACCGCGATTTAGGTCATGTAGTTCCTTTAAACAGTGGATAGGTTCGCGTTTTATAAGTAAAATGTTTTAAAACCGAAGAACAGAATTATGGTCAACCCATTGATTGCACAATTTTACTTTTAAATTTCTAGGCTGTTGATACACACAGATTTTTACAAAAAATCAGCTTAAGGGAGGGTTCACATCTGACGGAAAATGCGTCGGGCGTAACTTCGATTGCGTCTATTTATTCGCTCCACGCACTAACGCATCATCGGTTGAGTGTGAACGGTCAAGTGTTTTTCTATACATTTGTCTGTTCTGGCGTTACGCGACCGATAACACTGGTAAACACTGTTTTTGTCACACGAACTTTGTGATGATTTTTGTTAATGTTAGTGTGTCCTCATTAACAATATATAATAATTTTGTTTCAATTACGTCCAGTTTTTTTGTGACAGCTACATATTCATTTCTGACCTCATATAAGTGTCTTTTTTTGAATAACTTAATTTAGACGACTGTATAACTATTGCATTCAACTTACATCTTATATACGTTTGTTACATCGTAAACATGCCACGAAAGTGTTGTAACAACCCCGACAGTTTTTGTTATGTGTGTGGAGAATTAACTTTTACATCTCAGCGTCGAAATTTCACATCACTAATTGAAACAGTGCTACACTTGGGAGCAAATAAATCGAGCCACTTGCTTTTTTTTGCACGTATAATGGTTATTATTTTTGGTATTATGGAACGTATCAAATCGAAACATATATCGCCTAAGGGCTTATTTAATAATCTTTACAATGAGGGTAAATTTTTGAATGATAACCTTATTTAGTGATAAATTATTGGCTCTGAAAGAAAAACGGTAATTTTGATAGAAAATTGTAGGGTTAAAACAGTCCAGAAAATCTATCGAAATCAGGGCAAGGGGGGGTAATACAAGATATTAAGAATAAGTTTATACCATAATTTTGTTTTTAATTGTTTTTTTCTGGACTGACAATTTTCTATCAAAATTACCGTTTTTCTTTCAGAGCCAATAATTTATCATTAAATAAGGTTATCATTCAATAATTTACCCTCATTGTAAAGATTATTAAATAAGCTCTTAGGCGATATATGTTTCGATTTGATACGTTCCATAATACCAAAAATAATAACCATTATACGTGAAAAAAGGAAGTGGCTCGATTTATTTGCTCCCAAGTGTATTTAAACTATTTTGGATTTCCTGTCAGAAATCAAGATAAATCCTGGGTTCCACAAAAATGTTGTGTAACGTGTGTGAGACTGCTATAAGGTTGGGATAAACTGGAACCCAGACATATGCCATTTGCTAAACCAATGATTTGGACCGAACCAAAGGATCATGGTTATTTTAACCTGACGTGTCAATTTTTTTTCATTCACATATTTTTGTTTGCTGGCCCTAGTACATTCAAAATTTGATGTAAGTTTTCATGTGACAAAAAAAAGTTAAAATTTTGTTGACCAGTGTAATACGCGACGCATGTTCCGTCAGATGTGAACCTTCCCTTATAGAGACGCGAGACGCCAGCACATAAAGCTACTACAATCTGTCAAATTTCTTTAATAGATTTTCAACTTTATCCCTAAAGAATAAGGTTCAAAGTTGATTGGGAAAATTTGACAGTTTCCACTCATATACATGGTTGCACTTTGTCAAAAACTCCATTTGCCTCATCAATGGCTGTCGGTCGCGTTCTGTACATTATTAATTAGGGAAACTGCCAGAATTGACGGACAATGACTATTTGGGTCAGCGCAGCGCAGTTTTCAAGATAGCAATACAATTTAAAGACCTTACTTACTACCACACCCCGGACACTCCATACAACGCTCGCAAAATAATTACCTACTACTACTACATTAAAAAATGACGTTTGTATACGTATGAATGTGTGCGTGAGGTACTTGTGTTTGCGAGCGCTCTTGTTAATGAGCCGGCGACGAACACGCCGAAGTGCGGGGTGAGGTGCGGTAACTGATGTTAGTGCGGGGAAGGGAGTGTCCTTTCTGTACGTAGTACTTTAAGTATTCTGTGTTACTACACAAAAAGCTACACAATTCTGTGTGTCTACTACGTCGAGCTGCGCCGCGTGTCCCTCCTCACTAATGTGTACCTTTTGTGTAATAGATAAGGTCTATAATTGTATTGCTATCTTGAAAACTGCGCGTCGCGTCGTGTCGCGATGTGAGGCTGACCCTTTGTCATACACTATCAATTTTCAACAAAGCCATCCTTCTTTCATACAGGTCGTGGAGAACAGCGAAGGCTCCCGCACCACCCCCTCCCACGTTGCCTTCAGCAAGGAGGGCGAGCGCCTAGTGGGCATGCCAGCCAAGCGTCAAGCCGTCACTAACAGTGGCAACACTTTCTACGCCACCAAGCGACTTATCGGCAGACGGTTCGACGACCCCGAAGTTCAGAAGGATATGAAGAATCTTTCCTATAAGGTTGTTCGAGCTTCGAATGGAGATGCTTGGGTGCAGGGTAAGTTATTATTTAGATTAACACTAGTTGTGCCCCGCGGTTTCACCCGCGATAAAATTATTATAGTCCTTTTTTATTGATTCCCTTTACAAATCTCCACCCCCCTTTTTACACCCTTAAGGGCTAATTTCAGGGATAAAAACTATTCTATATCCTTCCCTGCAATTCAAACTATCTCCATACCAAATTTCATCTAAATCGGTTCAACGGTTATTGATTCCCTATAAATACTTCCACCCCCTTTTCATCCCCTTAAAGGATGATTTCTGGGATATGTCCTCCCCGGGATGCAATCTCTCTTTGCCAAATTTCATCTAAATCCGTTCAGTGGTTTAGGCGTGAAAAGGTTACATACGGACAGATACGAGTTACTTTCGAATTTATAATATTAGTATGGTATATTAGTACCATCGGAAGGGATTGGCAGAGGTGTATAGTGCAACTACATTCTTCCTGTTATAATTTCCATGAAAAGGCTACCATACCTTCTCGTTTCGCCTCACCTCTTGGAAACCTTTCAAGAGTGACCGTTTGGTGGAAACTCCATGGTCAGGCAAATGACACTGGTTCTTCTGTTTTTTGGCCTTTTGGTAAGCACCGCCGATCGGTGTCCGCGCCAGTGCGCGGTACACTTTTGCAGCGGTGCGAGAGTAGTCGCGGTACCAGCTAGTCGCGTGCCACTTGCACGCCGCTTTCCTAGAAACCGTGGCACATTGCTTTTTATTCTATTCCACACTTCTAGAAATGTGCGGCCGTAGCTTAACCTGATCGATCGACAGCCGCACAGGTCGATCGATCAGGTTAAGCTACGCTTGCCGCGGTTGGTCTGTGGATGGGTGACCATCTTTACATACTGAGCACCTTCGTGCTTCGGAAAGCACGTTAAGTCGTTGGTCTCGGCTGTCATTCGTGGATCTTTGACAGTCGTTACGGGTCTTCAGAAGCCCGAAAGTCTGGCAACCAGTCTTACCAAGGGGTATCATGTTACCCAGTAACTGGGTTGTGGAGGTCACATAGGCAGTCGCTCCATGTAAAATACTGGTATTCAGCTGCATCCGGTTAGACTGGAAGCCGTTCGTTTTTTGGGATGGCAACACCCTTATTGCCTCTGGTACTGCTGAGAGGCAATTCTCGGAACGTTCGCAGTCTGATCTCAGTCTCAATCTGTCAAAAATACCTCTTAATTTCCCTGCATTTTGACATTTGTTAGCCGCCGAGATGAAACTGCGACTAGATTTGAACGTTTTAAATTACGAGAATTGGTCTTCTGATGTCCATGGGCGTCACTGGCAAGTTACTATCAGCCACTGCTTATTTGTCGTGAAATAACATCATTTGCCCAACATTTTGATGTTGTGGTCGACTGCAGATGAATACCAGTAAGATACATGGAACGAGACTTCCTCCACAGCCCAGTTATTAGGTAGCATAATACCGCATAATAAGACTGTCAGACTTTCGCGGCTTCAGACTACCCGTAACGACTGTCAAAGATCTACGAATGACAGCAAGAACCGACGGCTTCATCGTCATCATCATTTCAGCCGAAAGACGTCCACTGCTGGACATAGGCCTCCACCAAGCACCTCCACTTCGACCGGTTTTGTGCTTCTCGCATCCAACGAGTTCCTGCGGCCTTCACAAGGTCGCAAGGTCGCAAGGCTTATCGTGAACAAACTGAAACCTTTGGTCGTAGTCATAAAATAAACTAAAGTCCATCATTTTCTCCTGCAGGCAGTGACGGTAAAGTGTACTCCCCGTCTCAAATTGGAGCGTTTGTTCTGGTCAAGATGAAGGAGACTGCTGAAGCCTACCTGAACACTAGCGTGAAGAACGCTGTTATCACCGTGCCGGCTTACTTCAACGACTCGCAGAGACAGGCCACTAAGGATGCAGGTATGTGGTAACATCTTTAATAATTAATACTAGGTTATTAGGTTATAGAGGTATGAGGAACAGGGTGTAAAGTTCACTCATACTCCATAGAAAAGGGAGGATCCTCCGACCAGACGGGTGTCGTGTCTGGCGGGCAACTGCCTGGTAATTCATGTCGAGTCGTTGTATATATGCTAGTTGCGCGGAAAACTCTGCTTGCGAGATGCAGGATTTTTGCATGACGTCAGTATGACGCCTTGTTCGCATGTGGCGTTGTAGATACCGCTACAAGATTGTAACATACAGGAAGCATTAGATGTGTTGCAAAAGATCACCGCAAAAATGGTTAAAAACTGGAAATGATTCCGGCTTGGACCAAAATTTGTAAAGGCTAGCTACACACTTGTTCGGGTCTGTTTCGATTCGGCAACCAACATATTCAGCTTTCGTTCGGCTCGATCAGCAAACTTCGTTCGGAATCTACCTTCGCTGAATCATGTTCGGTTCGGCACGGCATTTATTTTTGACTATGTACTATGTACCTTTTATGCCAAACATGTACACTTCTGCTCGGTTTTGAGGTATTCTTCAAGACATTTTTGGTTTAAATTGATAACTTTGTGGAATCTAAAGTTTAAAGCAGAGTTTACCTAAGAGCCTCAGAAACTTGGGTTTAGTAAGTTCTAAGCACCGCCGATCGGTGTCCGCGCCAGTGCGCGGTACACTTTTGCAGCGGTGCGAGAGTAGTCGCGGTACCAGCTAGTCGCGTGCCACTTGCGCGCCGCTTTCCTAGAAACCGTGGCACATTACATTTTCTTCAGAATTTTTTCATTATAGTTCTTCATAATCCAGATATAGGTAAAAATTACAACACATCGGCTTTAATATAAAAAGGTTTATATCTTTAGACCCTGGTTTAAACCATCAAGCTATTTTTTTTTAATATTAAAGTTTAAGTTCTAAATATAAAAACTGAATTTAAAAGTCTTAAGTTGACAATTTCGTATAAAGAACTTTACCTCAGTCAGAAAAGGTTCGAAATACAAATCTGGCGTCGAGGGTTTAAGCTTGAGCTAAAGTTCGAACTTGCTTTGTAATGAGACGGCAATCATTTTAACATTAACATTCTTTCAACAGGTCAAATCTCTGGTTTAAACGTGTTGAGAGTGATCAATGAACCGACCGCGGCCGCCCTCGCTTACGGCATGGACAAGACTGACGATAAAATGTAAGTGACATGATATCTTTACTCTTGAACCTGCGGGGTAATTGCGTACGGGGTAATTGTGCACACTAAGGGTCAGTTCACACCGCGACGCGACGCGACGCGCAGTTTTCATGATAGAAATACAATTATAAACCTTACCTGCTACACAAAAAAGTACATAATTCTGTGTGTCTACTACGTCGAGCTACACCGCGCGGCCCTCCTCACTGATGTGTACTTTTTTGTGTAGTAGATAAGGTCTATAATTGTATTGCTATCTTGAAAACTGCGCGTCGCGTCGCGTCGCGGTGTGAACTGACCCTAACAGTACCAATGGGTTTCATTTTTACCCGACTATGGGGAAGCAAAAAGGAGTGTTATGATTTTGACCGGTATGTATGTATGTTCATCTGTTCCCTCATAGCTTCTAAACTACTTGTCATAATTTGACATAATATGAGGTATTGTTGGAAGTGTCTTGATCGTCCGCTGGTGATTGAATGCTAAATTAGTTCAAGCTATGAAAATTAAGCGACGTTATTGGTTTGTTTCACACACATCCCTCGCTACGCATCCTCGCACATCTCTGGTGGAAACGCAGCCTTAATGGTTGATTTGAAAGAAATGGTTTGATTTTGAGAACAATAAATAAAAAAGTATGGTTTTATTATATTAGTATCCACTGCTGTTCTGGCCGCTCTGGGTCAAAGACGCACAAACTTTAAGAAAAATAAGCACGGAAAATTATACATAATAGGGTTCCAAAATGTACGTACCAAAATGGAACATCTTTTGGTTAAATAATTCAAAAATATAGCACCGCCGATCGGTGTCCGCGCCAGTGCGCGGTACACTTTTGCAGCGGTGCGAGAGTAGTCGCGGTACCAGCTAGTCGCGTGCCCCTTGCGCGCCGCTTTCCTAAAAACCGTGGCACATTACATTTTCTTTCTATTTTTATAATCAGTGTTCTTCATATAACTCATATACAAGGTGTAATAAAAATTCGAAGAATCCTTATGGTGCCACTTCTTCTGTCTATCATCGCTTATTTCAGGAACCACTGATGCTGTCAATTTGTTTAGAAGCGGAATAATTATAAATAATGGTTTTCCATCTTTTTTTTTTTGCTTCATCAGCATTATATGTCAATATCCATCACGTCTTTGAAGTTTCCTCAATGAAAATTCACGCCACCAATTGGCGACCCTTTGACAAGAGGTCTTCCATTTCGACAATCAATATTAAAATGTATGATGACGTTCGTCATTCGTTCATCATTCAGTCACGACTATAGAAAATATACACGCCTAGACAGGTGTCCGGACCTGTCGTCTCAGTGCTGCCACCTAGTGAACGTTAATTCAGAAAACCCTCTTTAATTTGACCTTTCAAAACTTCAGAACTTGGCACCCAAAATTAACCTCAAAATTTGTATTCCCAGCATCGCCGTATACGACTTGGGAGGCGGTACCTTTGATATCTCCGTGCTTGAGATTCAGAAGGGCGTGTTCGAAGTGAAGAGCACCAACGGAGACACCTTACTCGGCGGAGAGGACTTCGACAATGTCATCGTCAACTTCTTGGTGGACGAGTTTAAACGTGACGTGAGTACAACATGGTTTTATTGTAATCTTTAAGAAAAGAAAGAAAGAAAATACCTACGTTTATTTGCGGTGAAAATGACGCAAAAAAGAAATACAACACAAAAAAAAGCTAGGGGGAAACATGCGTCACATCCACGCAAAACGGCTATCGCTCAGCATTATGCTGCGACCCTATGCAAGACACAGCCCCAGCGCTGGTTTTCAGCGGCAGCCGGCGCTGACGTAATGACGTTGTCCGGTGCAGCAAACAATTATTAAAACACTGTACTGGTACAGTGTACTTAAAGAAAAATAATTGAATTTAAAACTTATAGAGTAATTATACTAAACAGGAAATAGACATACATACGCTTTGAGAATATCATCCTCAATAAACGTTTTACACTTTATGTAATGACAACATTTTGAAGCGTCCTTATGAATAAGACAATAATAAGAGATATCTGTCTATAAGTTATTATAAGGGTCTGGAGAACTTTCTGAAATTTCTGTGTGGTCAGGGCCAAGGCTTGAAATACCGGTATTTCTGGGAACCGGTACCATTGGCCTTGATGTGATACCGATACCAGAGTAGTACCTCTACTCTAGTATTATAAAACTGCACGCCCCTCCACCTATAGAAACATTTGAAATGTGTATGCAACAAGCAGTGGAGGGGGGTTCATTTTTAAAATGGTTTATCTCTACATAGTCCTTGTATAGTTCGCGCCACGAAAGGTGAGACTTGACTTTTATCACACCCCGGACACTCCATACAACGCTCGCAAAATAATTACCTACTACTACTACATTAAAAAATTACGTTTGTATACGTATGAATGTGTGCGTGAGGTACTTGTGTTTGCGAGCGCTCTTGTTAAAGAACTGCGACGAATACGCCGAAGTGCGGGGTGAGGTGCGGTAACTGATGTTAGTGCGGGGAAGGGAGTGGCCTTTCTGTACGTAGTACTTTAAGTATTCTGTGGTTTTATCTTAAACTTTATTATTTCGTAATAAATATTATAATATTGTTAAGAATTTTTATCTAAATGTCATCCATAAATCCCTGAATATATACAGGGTGAAATTAAATTCATGGGCATCCTTTTAATGGGTCATTGTACTCATCATTATGAACAACTTTTACTATGGAAGTAAACATAAAATCAGCTGTTCCTTGCATTTATGTTCACATTTCTCGTCAAAATGTAGGGAAGAGCTGATTTTTTTTCGCGATTTCAGGTTTGGTCCCATAGTAAAAGTTGTTCATAATGATGATTGGAATGACCCTTTAAAAGGATGCCCATGAATTCAATTTCACCCTGTATACACATTATGGGTAACTATTTTGTACACGACTTACCTGCGCAAACTCGCTACTGCTGAGCTTGTCAAGTCTCATCTTTCGTGGCGCATATTATACTAATAGTGCTTCTAATCAGTGTCCGTACTGTACTTGTACCAAACAAATATTACCATAAGTAAAGTCATTATGAATGACAAAATAACCAAGGAGAGGACCAAGGTAACCGACATAGCCCGAAGAATTGCCAAACTTAAGTGGCAGTGGGCAGGGCACATTGCTCGCAGAACAGATGGCCGATGGGGCCGAAAGGTTCTGGAGTGGCGACCGCGTACCGGAAGGCGTAGCGTTGGAAGGCCTCCCACAAGGTGGACCGAGGACTTTGTGAAGGCCGCAGCAACTCGTTGGATGCGAGAAGCACAAAACCGGTCGAAGTGGAGGTACTTGCGGGAGGCCTATGTCCAGCAGTGGACGTCTTTCGGATGAAATGATGATGATGATGAATGACAAAATGCTCGCGTATTTTGCTCTTCCTGCGCCTGACCACTTGATATAAAATTTTTAATTATCGAAGGAATAGAAATCATTTTTAGTTTTGAGAATACTTTAAAGATGACTAATAATTAGCGCACATAACCAAGTGCAGCGGCGCCGCCGCCGCCCGGCATAATGTGTAAAGGGCCTTACGTTAGAAGTTCATTTATTGCGCTCGTGGTCACACGCTTATTAGTAGAACTAATAACCATGTAGCCGTGCATTTGACCTTAATAAGAAACAGTACTTTTGTAGGAGTTATTTTATCAATGTGAAGTAATTTTCCGTACTTTTTTTATAGCCAATGGCGGTCAAAAAGAAAAAAATATGCCCAAAGTCAAACTTAGTCTTAGTGTAAGCACCGCCGATCGGTGTCCGCGCCAGTGCGCGGTACACTTTTGCAGCGGTGCGAGAGTAGTCGCGGTACCAGCTAGTCGCGTGCCACTTGCACGCCGCTTTCCTAGAAACCGTGGCACATTATATTTTTAAGCTGATCATGAAATGAGACACGGTCCTATGTATTTATTAACCTTTTGAACGCCAGAGTATAAACGTATCGCCGTACCCCTGACGCCAGGCCACTTTAACAAAACAACACACACTTAAAACAACAAATTTCTCGATATTGGTGGTTTATTTATATTAGTTTCATGCAATACAATATAGACGGAAGCTTAAACTTTTATATTATATAAATAAAACACAAAAGTAATGATTAAATTGTTTATTTCATAATATGGTGCGACCCGTGCGACGTGTATTTTGTCATATATTTGTGACGTTGGCGTTCAGGGTAAGATTTCCTTTGTCACATATATTTGGCAATGGCGTTCAAAAGGTTAACAGAAAACCATAACAAAATTAAAATTATCAATGATTGACTAAAGTCACAATAATTTTAAATGTTGATCTAATAGTTATTTAAAGGCTTCCTTTATTTGAACATGATTTCCCATTAACAGCAAGGCCTGGACATCCGTAAGGACGCGATGGCCATGCAGCGTCTGAAGGAGGCCGCTGAGAAGGCCAAGATCGAGCTGTCCGGCTCCCTGCAGACCGATATCAACCTTCCGTACCTGACCATGGACGCTTCTGGACCTAAGCACATGAACCTTAAGGTAAGGAGAACTTATTAGGTGTAGTAGACCCCAATATCTCTACAGCAAGCCCGAAGTCTGGATTCCTGCTTGGTAAAGGGGGCATTTCACGTGAAGCGGACAGGAAAAAAAATGTCAGGTTTTGGATTTTGTTCATAATTGGGTCAATTGTACTTCCATGGGACCTGAAAAATCGTACATCGTTTTTTTTTTTTTTTTTTGCCTAGTTACCAATTTATGCGACTTCAAAGAATTATAAAAATTTGAGGAACTGATTTTTCGATAGCTATTAACGAAGTTAACCAGATGGATTGAGTAATAAGTAAACAGTGTTTATTTGAGAATATAAATTGTTTTTCTTGGAAATTCATTAAAATTTGTTTTTTTTATTTTCTTATAAGTAGTAAACCGGAAGTTAACATTAAAAATCTGTTTTTTTTCAACTTCGCATTTTTTTATATTTTTTATTTTTACCTGAAAACATACCTTGTAGTATAGAAATATCATGTGAAAAATTTCAGAATGGTATCTCGATTCGTTTAGAAGATAGATGAACTAAAGTACGAAGGTGCCGTATGACGCGAAGGATCCTGAGTGTGTCTCGCTTCTTACGGTTTATATCATAACTGATGAATGTTGATTAGGCATATTATAACCATTATGAAAAAGAAAATTAAATAAATTTACTATATTGAATTCCCTTTATTTAAGTAAATACATATAAATTAAAATTTTAAATATAAAAATTATAAAAACATTTAAAAATATTAAAAATAGTAGCCCACCGGTATCGGGAACAGGGTCCAAGCTACCGGTGGTCAGGGGTCCAGAGAGAGGAACTTCCTAACAATGCGAGCCGTGTCCAGAAGTTCTGCTTTCTGAATCAAGCTCTTGATCCAGCTGCCCGACGAGAGCCTCTTCAGGTGTTGGTCGAGGCTCTTGGCTATTAGCCCATTGGCTGTCACGACTATCGGCACAATAATTGCTGAATTAATTATTTAATTAAGTATCATTACAGTTATAATAATCAATCAAGTAAATTAAATTTCGTTTTGATTACTTATTGCTCGGAAGGGTAAAATAAAACATTGCAGTGCTGAATTTTTTATATTTATTTCGTAATTTTAGCTATTTTACAGTTTGTGGTATAACTTGTACGTTTTACAATTATGCCCTCAGAAGTTGGTACAAAGGCGTGGAACTTTTTAGTCCCTGGAATGGTGACAGCGTTCTCGAATCGTGGTTGCAAAAATAATCTTTGTTGTTGTATCTCTTCTTTGGAACAATATAAAACTGTAGTTTCCTTTAAAGCTGTTTTAGCCCAGTCGTATAATCGAACAGAGTCAGTTATTGCTCTATTTGCAGGCAATTGAAGGCTTGCACGGGTTGCCAGTCTTTTGAGATTGCCGCCAAGACCATCACATGGCCCCTTGCCATGTGAGGTCGCGTGAAAATGAATTTCAGCTTCAGTGCTAAAATCTTCTTTATAATAATAAATATTTATAAAATTAAATCTGTTTTTAAAATGCTGTGAGGCTCCATCTGTACTATAGATCATTTTAGTTACTGCAACACCTTTATTTGAGAGATGTTTGTGCAATAATTTCTGAAAGGCATAAAACGAAGCTGTATCATGTTTTAAGTCATCCGATATCATGACTATGCTTCCATGCTTTAATTGAGTACCATCGTTGTAGTAAAAAACTGACGTCAATAGCGTAGCTTGTTCATTATTCCAATGGAAGGATTGTGCGGAATCTTGTACAACGAAACTATAATTTTCGGCAAAATCACATTGAACCAAGATTTCACCCTCAGCTATTGTTTCTTTTAGCCTTTTAAAGTAAAGTGCTTGTTGTTCAGCGATATAGGCATGCGGCTTCAAGATATCCAAAGCATTACAGAAGCTATCAACGAAATCATCTGCGGGAAGCACTTGGGTAATTATTGAAAAGCGATCTGTACCTACCCATTGCTCAAACTGCACGCTTGTGATTTGATTTTCATCAAAAACTGTTTTTAAATGGTCACGAATTGCATCCAATCTGGGACAAGAAACACAACATTCACTTGGAGATGATTTTGATGTCATCAAATAACAAATTGGTGTGGGATGGGGGCACATCATCATTCGCAGGCACTCTTTATAAGATGAAAGATGCATGTTGGTTTCTGCAGTAAGAGAATCAATGTTTCCTCCTGCCAACATTAGTTTAACATTCTGGTGGTATGTACATACGCATACAAGGTGTGTGCCAGAATCTCCAGCAAGGACACATTGTTTAGGTCTCAATGTGAAAAACCTGGTTAAGCCTACTTTAATACCAGGATATTCAATTTTGAATTTCTGATACAACTCATCAATATTGCACATTAAAAGTTGTTTTTGTAAATGAGTTCTTTTGCCGTCGTTTAATTTAACGGATATAAAATCTTTCTTGCCAGGCATAACTCGACTAATGTCTTCTCGAAGATAAAAAGCTCTTACCAAATCTTCTGTTTCCACTGGTAGCTGGCGACCGCTACGAGGATTAGGAGATGACAAAATACCAAATTGCGCCACAAGTTTCTTTGCTTTTTTCACTTGTCGTCGTGATGTTCCAAATTCTTCTGCGAGTTTATTTTCGCTCCAAGACTGTGGTGCAACGGTAAGTATAACAGTTTTCATAGAACACGATGTAGACGGGTCATTAAACTTCTCCTTTAACTGGCGCAGAATTTCTTGATCTGCTAATGCGGTGTCCGTTTGTGTCGAAATGGTTTTATGTTTATCGTCATCGGGAACAAACGATTCATTCTGAGTGTTTTGCGAATATTCACTCGATGTTTGGCTGCTCTGCGACTGCACAAGATCGAAATTGGTTTCTGGAGGTATTTCTTTCGACAGGCGTAACCTGCAGGACGTACACACGTAAACAAAAGAAGAAACTCCCCACTTCTCAGCTAAATTTGTTGAAATTTTTCTAACATTGGTAGACGTCGAATGAGATGGTAAGTTAAAAGGGTTATAACACCGATTACCGTAGTAATTCATGGTACATAAGATTGTTAAACAATTTATTTTAACACAACACTGCAAACGCGTAGCGACCAAAGTGACGACTAAATAAATAACGGTCAAATCGAGTGACGATTGCAGGCGTCGCTATCTATCTCTTTCTAACATTTAACGTCGATTGGCGGGAGAAGTCAGTGATATTTTTGGTAGAAAAAAGATGGCGCTACAGGTCACAACAGGATACGATTCGATTTTATAATGACATGAATCGTTTTCTTGCGTTGGCGAGAAAGACTTCCACACTAAAGAACCGCCCAGTACTTCGCGTCATGGGGCACCTTCGTACTATAGTTTATCTATCTTCTAAACGAATCGAGATACCATTCTGAAATTTTTCACATGATATTTCTATACTACAAGGTATGTTTTCAGGTAAAAATAAAAAATATAAAAAAATGCGAAGTTGAAAAAAAACAGATTTTTAATGTTAACTTCCGGTTTACTACTTATAAGAAAATAAAAAAAACAAATTTTAATGAATTTCCAAGAAAAACAATTTATATTCTCAAATAAACACTGTTTACTTATTACTCAATCCATCTGGTTAACTTCGTTAATAGCTATCGAAAAATCAGTTCCTCAAATTTTTATAATTCTTTGAAGTCGCATAAATTGGTAACTAGGCAAAAAAAAAAAAAAAAAACGATGTACGATTTTTCAGGTCCCATGGAAGTACAATTGACCCAATTATGAACAAAATCCAAAACCTGACATTTTTTTTCCTGTCCGCTTCACGTGAAATGCCCCAAAGGTTAGTTTTCTTAAAACAGAGGTGGTGGCAATATATTCACCAACGGTTTTTAGGTATACAGGGTGTTACAGAAAGGGTATATCAATACAAACAGATTGAAGAGTGTATCTGGTCTAGAATCTCTGTACAAAATTTCAGCTCATAAGCAGTAACTTTGAAAATGCTTAATATTTTATATTTCGATAGTTTATTGAATTGAAATCATAACAAACGTGTCACCGCACTACGAGGGTCATTATCCATTATCTGTAGTGTGTCTGTGCGCCTAGTACACGCACATCACGCCGCCGCGCGCCAGTGCAGCGCCGTGATGTCGAAATAAAAAAAAATATTATGCATTTTCAAAGTTTATGCTTTTGAGCTGAAATTTTGTAGAGATTCTAGACCAGATACACTCTTCAATCCGTATAGTTCAATATATAAATATAGTTGAAGTTTAGTAAGTAAGAAACGGATGGATATTATCGAATAAAATTTAATGTTATTAATAGAAAACAAACAGCTCATTTATCTAATTAAATTTCAGTACATCTAATTTCCCTACATTTTTGACAAGTTTTTGACAATGATTGTCGCTGAGGACTTGATTTTGAACATTGTTAAATACGAGAATTGGCCTTGTGGTATTTGCAGATACAGATTTTCAAAACCAGCTATCAATTCAAATTATAAAGAGTTCTGTACGAGTCTTTCTAGAAAAGAAAGTGCAAATGAATTCTAAACATGACTTTCTTTATATTAATTAAATAGACCAGTATGGCTTATTGTCAGTTTATTTTTGACACAGAAGTTTTGGCATAATTATGACGTCAATAGCACTCTCTCTTTTACACTACCGATTATTTAAAACATTTTAAGCTGGGTATCCATATCCACCATCTTCGCGCACCTACTGTGATCCGCGCATCTGTCCCATTCAATGCTGAGGCCGCCCATCCGCGTCCAAAATATCTTCTATTCAAATGCCGAGGCCGCCTTTCGGCGTCCAAAATGTCTTTGTACACATGTCGAGGCCGCCCATCGGCGCCTTGATTTCAAACTATTATCTAGGCCAAAATACAATAAAAAAAATTTAGATTTTTGTAAATGATTAATTTTACAATAATTAATCAATGACCTGACCCGTCTCAGGGGGACCAAGGGTGCCCAGACACGGGGTCGTCTGGCGCCCATGTGCTGGTTTGGTCCCTGGAGTGGTCACGGCGTGCTGTGTTCTGGTGCGCCGGTGATGGGGAATACTCCCCAGAGGAGGGTCCGGTGACGGACAGCCGCGGCGGGTTCACGGATGAGTGCTAACGCATGCCCGTGTTTCCGCCGTAAGCTGCAGAGGACACCGTGGAGTTCTAGTGGGTTAGAGTCCCACATAACTGCACTATCTCCCCGTGGTAGTGCAGAATGCATAAGCATTTCTCCACGATAAAAAAAAGGCAACGTCTCAGTTGAGCAGTCAGCCTATAGCTGACTAGTAAGCACCTTAACAGCACAAGCCGATGTCAGTCCCCCATGGCTGTCTAGGCGGTCTATCAGACGGGTGCCAGATTACACTGGGGTTATATTCCCCGGCCGTGTCTGTACAGGGTCGGGTTATACGCTCACATACATTTATCTACGAAATAACGTAACGGTATTGCCTCGTTAGTCTGGTGATCGTAAGTGTGACGGCTGAGAGGCTTTGGGTTTGATTCCCGAGTTGAGCAGTGTCAATGTATAATTAGGAAATTCTCAGTAACGCCTATAGTTTGGATTTTAGCCTGGTATAAGGAAAAGGCTTTTTTCTTATTGCATGGGACGTGAATGAACGTGGAAAGTTGATGAAATGTTGGTGTACCAATACACGTTTTATTGATACTATTTGGATGAGGCTAATGTCCGACAATGGATTTCGATTGGTTTTTGGAGACGTATATATAAGGTGCTATAATAATATCTGCCACGGCTTCAATGGGAGACAGAAATTTCGTACCCCGGAATAGTTAAATCAATATGAGAAAATAAAGTAATTAAATAAACATTTTATTTACTCTATTCTGCATAACGTGGTTCACAAACTACGCGCGATGAGTCGCTTCGTCACATTTTTCGAAATGAAATGACGGTTTGGCAACAACTAATTACTATGGGACGGTTTCAAACAACTAATTCAATTCAAATTATTACGCACATTTTTTTATATGAACAAATCTATGACATAAGATCAAAATTTCATTTATCGTTACTATTATAATCTATATACAGAATATTGTCTCCCATTGAAGTCGTGGCAGATATTTTTATAGCACCTTATATAGGTTTTGAAAATACATCCCATATACTAAAGAAGCGATGGATACAGTGAATATAACAGTTTAGAAGTGTCTCCTAAGACGGCCAAAGCCCAAGTTTCCTAATAAAACGGTGCCATTGTATAACGACCCAAAACGACGGCCGTTCGTAAAGCGTGCGTCTTTTGACACAGTCGAGTCAAACATCCAACAGACATTTTTCATCTGTCATGATATGACTGCATCACTTTCTTAGCAAACCTAAACCGACCCTATTTAAATTGTTATAAGAGAAGCAGTATAATGATAATAGAAATGAAGATTGACTAATATCACCCATTTTCTTTGTTCAACAGATGACCCGCTCAAAACTGGAATCGTTAGTCGGCGACCTGATCAAGCGTACTGTAACTCCGTGCCAGCGCGCCCTACAAGACGCTGAGGTGCAGCGAGCCGATATCGGCGAAGTGCTGCTAGTGGGCGGTATGACCCGCATGCCCAAGGTAAGCACACCATCTGACCCTGCTGTTTGACTTGAAACAGTATGTTTATTCCATTTATTGCTGATTTTACCAATCTGCAGGTAAAAAAAAAAAAAGTATTTATTGCGGCTCGTACAGGAAGATCACAAAATAAACTAAACACAGTAAAAAATAACACACCAAGTTACATAAAAAAGGTAACAAAAAGAAAAATGAAACAAAAACTCCTATACGAGGCCAAAAGGCTCCTATCTCAGCATGATGCTGCGAGCGCGCTGTTATATATATTTTATCCGTGGAATAAATTGACGTCTGACAATTATTATTCAATTCAATTTTATTTCAATTAACCATGACTCATTTTTTATTAGTAAAAAACTTATCCTAATGTTAGTAATTAAGATAAATTTTATATAAGTACCTACATCCCAAACAAAAACAAATTCCTGTACAGACGCCAGCAAATCAACCTACCACAATCTGTAAAATTTCTTTAATCGATTTTCAACTTTATCACTAAATCATAAGGTTCAAAGTTGATTGGGAAAATGTGACAGTTTCGGGTAGGTTAATGTGCTGGCGTCTGTACATACACAAAGTGTCAGTACTGTCCGACGCTTCACCGCGGCTGCACCATTCCATGAAAAATGGCGCACCAGCGATTCACGTACAGACAGTCCAGCCTGCTCGAAATTAGCCCATTCGCTACGGCGATAACGAACGTCGATGGGCGTCCTCCGCACCTCATTAGGATAATATGGAACGCCGATTTATTATATATTTGTATTTAAAAAACAATGTGCATGTATTGCAAGAATAATTTTTTGTGAATTGTTTTTGCCAAGATAAAAGCAACAAAAAAAAAGTCGATGGGCGTATTTCGCACCTAAATATTAAATCAAAAAACGCCGAAAGGCGTCCGCCGCCGTAGCGAATGGGTTAAGGGACAGTAATTATGGAAAATCTGACAAAAGTTCAAAATTAATTCTCAGGATAAGACTTATTCTAGGTATAAAACTTTGGTGAAAGTCAGCACACAATGAAAATAATATGAGAATAATACATATATGGACAGTGTAGTATCAATATCTAATAACTACAAAATCATGATTTTACAGGAGGCGAAAAAAACTTTTCATTTCTATAGTTTTTAATTAATATTTTAATAAAAAAGTTACTTATATTAAACAAATAGTAGGAAACGTCGTCATCGATTCAAGTCCTTGTCTTTGCAAATATGAGCTATTTCATATTTTTACCTACGAATATGCAATAAAGTGAAAATCGCTAAAATGTTAGTTATTAGATATTGACACTTCACCGTCGATATACTAAGCACCTTAACAGCACAAGCCGATGTCAGTCCCCCATGGCTGTCTAGGCGGTCTATCAGACGGGTGCCAGATTGTACTGGGGTTATATTCCCCGGCCGTGTCTGTACAGGGTCGGGTTATACGCTCACATACATTTATTTATACATCAACATCTGCCTAGCCTTTTCCCAACTATGATGGGGTCGGCTTCCAGTCTAACCGGATACAGCTGAATACCAGTATTTTAAATGGAGCGACTGCCTGTCTGACTTCCACATCCCAGTTACTGGGTAATACGATACTCCTTGGTAAGACTGGTTGTCAGACTTCTGGACTTCTGACTACCCGTAACGACTGTCAAAGTTCCATGAAGGACAGCCGGGACCAACGGCTTAACGTGCTTTCCAATGTATGGAAGGTCTCGGTATGTAAAGATGGTCACCCATCCACAGACCAACCGCGGCAAGCGTAGCTTAACCTGGTCGATTGACCTGTGCGGCTGTTATTATTTTAGCCACGGGCCCCTCTCACCCACGTTTATTTATACATATTAATCTAAAATAGACGAGGAAAGTAAATAAATTAGGTTGCTTTTCGTTTCGTAGTGGCACAAACCAAGAAAGAATAGCTTAAGCTGTAGTAACAGTATTAGCCAGCTAGAAAAGTTGTAGCAGAGCTGACTGGCGAGCAAAATTCGTCTGCTCAACAACGTAAATCTATATGTATATTAGGTCCTTACATATGAAATTGGCGTTTTGTATGGAAGGAACAAAAAGTCGAATATTTTTTAATATAATATATTTAATTAATCAAAGTATGAACCATTGTTTTCAATGCACTTTTGCCATCTTATAGGTAGTTCATTGATCCCTTTACTAAAAAAACCAGTCGGACGGGAATCAATAAAATCTTTGAAGGCGATTTGGACTGCCCCATCGGAGTTGAATTTTTTCCCTTGCAAAAAGTTATCCAAATTGCGAAAAAAATGGTAATCTGTTGGAGCAAGGTCCGGGGAGTACGGAGGATGTCTAAGACATTCCAATTCAAGCTCTTCTAATTTGGTAGCCGTCTGTTGCGCAGTGTGTGGTCTGGCGTTGTCGTGCTTTCAAGCTTTTTAATCTTCCCAATTTGCTTCAAGTGAATTAAAACAGTTTTATCACTAACATCGAAGCCTGCAGCTAACTCGGACGTGGTTTGCGATGGGTCCGCTTCCACAATAGCCTTCAATTCTCCATTATCAACTTGGGTCTCAGGCCGTCCACGGGGCTTGTTCTGCAGGTCGAAATTTCCAGAACGAAAACGTTGGAACCAAAAACGAACTGTGTTTTCTTTTGCAACATGACCGCCATACACATCATTCACCCTTCGAGTCGTTTCCGCAGCACTAGTGCCACGGCGGAACTCGTACTCGTAAATAATGCGATATTTTAAATTTTCCATTTTGTAAAATGAGTGACGCAAACAGAAAAAACAGAAGAAAAAAAACAAATGAATGACGGTCATCGAAGCACAAATACATGAGTAAATAGCTGTACAAATTTGAATTTGGAATTCCTTACCAAAGAGGAGAAATTCGTGATTAAAGTGGCCAGTACGAAAAACGCCAATTTCATATGTAAGGACCTAATATGTTACCGGCCAAACCCGATTTCAGGACATACATACATACATTTCTTCCTATACGCGATAGGGGGTGCCCTTCGCTCGCCCTTGGATCTTATGTCGACGGAGCCCCGCTTCGCGGGGCCCCTATTTCTGTGTAAAGGGTTTAAAGTAACCTAACCAAACCGAACCTCGGGGTGCCCTTCGCTCGCCCTTGCATCCTATGTCGACGGAACTAGTTTAGCCTAGGCTAAACTAGTTTGTCCTGAAATCGGGTTTGGCCGGTAACATATACATAAAACAAAGTCGGGTTTGTTACACCATTTATAACTCAAGAATGGCTGGACCGATTTTGATGATCTTTGATTTGTTGGATTTGTCTCCGCCCCGAATAGTTTTTTTTTGGGGTGATCCGCGATCAGTTTTACTTTTAGCGGATGCGTTGGGAGTAACATTGGCGGGAAGAGCGTGACTCCAGCGAGCCATCTACCCATACGTATTCTTGTTTAGGTCCACACAGCCCCGAATAGCAGAATGACTATTAAAATAACTTGTAAAAATTCACGGGAAAAAAATTAAGATAATACAAACTATGGAAAAAGTAAACAGCACAAAATTTTTAGGAATAATAATTGACAGCCAGTTAACTTGGAAGCCGCAAGCAGAAGATATATGTAAACGTCTAAGCACAGCCGCGTTTATGTTACATAATCTATCAAAAAAAGTAAATTTATCGACAATATTAGTAGCTTACCACGGTCTAGTAATTTCCATCTTAAGATTTGGTGTAATATTTTGGGGTCACTGTAGTGAACGAGAAAGCATTTTCAAAGCTCAAAAACGCTGCCTGAGAGCTATATTTGGTCTTAAGGTAACAGACAGTTGCGTACCTATATTTAAGTCTCATAAATTATTAACTTTCCCGTGCCTTTATATTCTTGAACTAGCAATATTTTTAATAACAAATCGATGTTTATTTGCAACTTTAATAGAAACTAGAAAACGAAATACAGCTATGAGATCTCAATACCAGAATCTATTATGCACGGGCGCATTTAAAACTAGCTTATTAAAAAGAAATGTGATTTGTATGGCTCCTGTAATCTTTAATAAAATACCTGAGCAACTTAAAAACTTACCGTTGCAAAAATTTAAAAAGCGTTTCACAGAATTACTTGTAGATAGATGTTATTATTCTGTGCAGGATTTCTTAAATGATAAAGTTTTGTAGTATCTTTATTATTCACCACTTTGTATTACATTTGCATGCTATATTAAGGCAGAATGTACATGGGTTCTATTATATAATTTAACAACATATTTTTTATGTACCTACATTCTAAGCAAATAAAGACCTATTCTATTCTACATTTTGTATGGAATGGCTTTTTTGATGATATCTCGAAAACGGATTGACTGATTTCGATGGCGGTACGAAGTTCGCCGCGTCAACTAGTAATAAATGTTGTCAAAATGAAAAGCATAGCAATTGTTAGTTGTGTTACGCAATTACCCCCACGCGGTTTTCACAACCACGCCAGTATGTATTACCCAAACCACCTGCACGGAATAAAACACCCACTTTCTACCCCATAGGTACAAACAACAGTCCAAGAAATCTTCGGCCGCGCCCCCTCGCGCGCCGTCAACCCTGACGAGGCTGTCGCCGTCGGCGCTGCCGTGCAAGGCGGAGTCCTAGCCGGTGACGTCACCGACATCCTGCTACTCGACGTCACACCTCTGTCCCTGGGTATCGAGACCCTCGGAGGAGTCTTCACCAAGCTGATCACCAGGAACACCACTATACCGACCAAGAAGAGCCAAGTTTTCTCTACTGGTGAGTTTTTAAAACACATACATACAGGGTGTTACGGAAAGGGTATATCAATACAAACGGGTTGAAGAGAGTGTATCTGGTCTAGAATCTCTGTACAAAATTTCAGCTCAAAAGCAGTAACTTTGAAAATGCTTAATATTTTTTTATTTCGATAGTTTATTAAATTGAAATCATAACAAACGTGTCACCGCACTACGAGGGTCATTATCCATTATCTGTAGTGTGTCTGTGCGCCTAGTACACGCACATGATGTCGAAATAAAAAAATATTAAGCATTTTCAAAGTTAATGCTTTTGAGCTGAAATTTTGTACTGAGATTCTAGACCAGATACACCCTTGAACCCGTTTGTATTGATATACCCTTTCCGTAACACCCTGTATAATATCACGCCTAATTTCCAAAGGATTAGGCAGAGGCGATAGAATTTTATAACTTTATTTTATTTATTTGAGCAAAGTTAATCTATACAGGGTTATTGGAAAAACATTAACAACCTCTTAAGAGGTCATTGTACTCATCATTATGGACAACTTTTACTATGGGACCAAACCTGAAATCGCGAAATAAAAATCAGCTGTTTCCTACATTTTAACGAATTATACGAACTGAAATGTAGGGAACAGCTGATTTTTCACCTATCCACGGACCAACCGCGGCAAGCGTAGCATAACCTGATCGATCGACCCGTACCAGCTGTTATTACTAGCCACAAGACTTTTGTTTCAATGTATGTGCCATAAAAATAACCAACACAATTCCCCACAGCTGCCGACGGCCAAACCCAGGTCGAGATCAAAGTCCACCAAGGCGAGCGTGAGATGGCGGCCGACAACAAGCTCCTCGGACAGTTCTCGCTGGTCGGCATCCCGCCCGCGCCGCGCGGCGTGCCGCAGATCGAGGTCACCTTCGACATCGACGCCAACGGCATCGTTCACGTGTCGGCGAGGGACAAGGGCACCGGCAAGGAGCAGCAGAGTAAGTACACTAACATATATTTATATATTTTTGCGATGCATGAAGAAGCCTCCTCGTGTAGCGTAGTTTGTTCCGCCAGTTACTCAACTGAACGCTCGCGCTCGGCGCATCCTGGACACCCAACACCTTATTTGACTGGCCAATTCTTCCCTTGCGTTGGTAGGGCTAACGCCCGCCTGCCCCCTTATTCACAAACACTCGATATGCTTCCGTAGCGTATCGAACATTAACCTTTCGTATGCCGGAACGTAGATCTACACGAGACACAATGGCTTTTTAATTGTGTCTGTAATTACGGCATTCAACCGGTTAATCAATCTTCTTAGCGTGTCGATGGCAATCTAAATGTACTCGGCCCAGAATTCGGCTACTTGTTTGGCGCCATCACTAGCGTCCATCAGTTCCTGTAACGTGCAGCTGACAGGACACGCAGGACACGATATTAAGTGTCCCATCGTTTGTGGAACAGCACCACATTTACAGTCCAAGGCGGAGTCGTCTATAAATTTCCACCTGAACAGGTTTTCCTTGCTTCGGCCAACCTGAGTCCGGAGTCTGTTTAAAGACTTCCAGTTTACCCAAGGTAATCAATGTTATCGTAGGAGTCTTCTCAACGCTGTTCACAAGTCCAAAACCCGAAAATTTTGTCAGTTTAAATCAAATAGACACCCGCTATTCTTCCAACAGCTATTTGCTGTTGAGGGGAAGTCAAATCAGGTTATTGAAATGTCAGGTTTTCGATAAGATAGCCTGTCGTATGGTTGTGAATCAGGGCTCTGGTTAGCGAGCACCCTCCCACCGGAATCCGGCGTCAAGCAGCCTGCTGTGTTTCGTCGATGTGTGGGAGTTCCAGTGCCTTAGGCAACTTCTGGGCACGCTCGTTCCATCATAGACCTCATCCATCGCTTTCCATCAGGCGTGATCGAGGTCAAAAGTGGGCCTATTCAGTAATAAATTTAAAAAAAAATGTCATTGGGCTCCAGTGTCCGTGGAGTTTCTGGCCATTTCTTCTACATAGGAAACAAGTACGGTTTGGAATGATCAACTAGCTTCATCCTTCTGACTCGAATCTGACAAATCAAAAGTGCCCGTGAATGGTTTGAGTTTGATTAATTCATGCTTTTTATTACTGAAAAGAGGGCCATTTTATTGGGTACTAGCTTCAGCCCGCGACTTCGTTCGCGTGAAACTTGTTGTTTCCCCCGAGCCACCCCGTCGTATCGCATCACCCGCCCGCGCTATCACTTATCGTTCTTTTTGACTTTTTTTTCTTTTTGCTCGGCTCCTAAGGGTCATAGCGTGATGTTAAATAGCCTATAGCCTTCCTCAAGAATTGCGCTATCAAATGCAAGAAGAATTTTTCAAATCCGACTGGTAG
This sequence comes from Amphipoea oculea, assembly GCA_945859645.1. Classification (NCBI taxonomy): domain Eukaryota; kingdom Metazoa; phylum Arthropoda; class Insecta; order Lepidoptera; family Noctuidae; genus Amphipoea; species Amphipoea oculea. The sequence goes on along the minus strand of OX243891.1, from coordinate 4,707,154 downwards.
TTCCAGAGATTACCCCCTATATACAAACTTACAAACGTTACCTCTTTATCTATGTATAGATTATATTCGTCCGTCTGCTAGCCTATTGCAACCGACTTCTGAAACTCAAAATTATTTCTCACTAGCTGCGCCCCGCGGTTTCACCCGCGTTAAGGTCGATCCCGTGGGAATATCGGGATAAAAAGTAGCCTGTATCGTCGATTAAATGGAAAAATGGCATTTTTCAATTTTTTTTTTTTAAATAAGATTATTACATAAAACGAGTCTACTAACAAGATTATTTTATATGTAAAAACGACACTTTAAATTTGTATTTTCTGAATTACGTCATTTTTCTATTTAACCTCCATACAAAATTTTATCAAAATTGGTCCAGCCGTTTGAGCGTGAAGAAGTAACAAACATATACACACAAAGTTTCGCCTTTATAATATTAGTGTGACTATGTAGTCGTTTTTTTTTTTGAAATTTGTTGTCTTGTTATAACCTGTTTCGTTTTCTGACCTTTTTCACTGACTTTGAATGCCATTATGAATGTATGACTCATCATTCCTCGTTTCTCCCCAACAGTCGTGATCCAGTCATCGGGCGGTCTATCCAAAGACGAGATTGAGAACATGGTGAAAGCCGCCGAACAGTTCGCTGCCACAGACAAGCAGAGGCGCGAGCGAGTGGAGGTGTCCAACCAGGCCGAGGGCGTCCTACACGACACTGAGACTAAGATGGACGAGTACAAGAGCCAGCTGCCACAGGAAGAGGTGAGTGGATTATCTGCAATGGTATTAACCCAAGTTCGCAAGGTCGTAAAAGTATCGCGGCGGGAATTTATCGTCCACTGGATTATTAACTCTCTGTGTTGAGCTCAGGGACCATTTTGGTTAACCATTGAAAAGGTTTTTGATAGGGTTTTGACAGTGTTGTTTTAAAACCAATTTCATATTTATTACACTCTTTTACGAAAACCCTCATCAATGGATAGCCTCTTCCAAACCCTTTCGATATTATTACCTGTATATTCAAAAACCCATTCTTGGTGGGTTATACTTTTTAATGGTAAGACGTTTTGAACGGGTTACCCCTTCAACGACTGTAACAGAGTTACCCATTCGGACTAGTATTGTAATTTTATCTCTCGTGCCTTTACTTTAAAGTACTAAACTGCATGCATTCGGCAGGTATGCGTCAAGTCGAAACACGCAGTCTAGGCCCTAGCGACTCCATACACATACGATTTTAGTACGTAATTTAAAATGATTTGATTTAAAACCCTTTGATTACCCCGACAAACCCTTTCAAAGGGTTATCTTCTTCATACAAGAGCTGGTAACATATTGTACTAGTTAACTTTTGATAGGGTTACCCTAACGTTATTGTTGTGAAAGGTAACATTTTCCGTTACTGTAGGCGTACAATCTGTAACACTTTCGAAAGAATTAACTTATATTCGGGGTTGTACAGTCCCTAGTTGAGCTGAGCATTGAAAATCCAACAAAGTGCATCTTAGCGCGTCAAAAAAACACTGTTGGATTTTCAACTCACGGCGCTAAGGCCGTTCAAGTGTAACGCAAGCAGATTTCTTGCAATTATTAAAAAATAATATAAGCACCGCCGATCGGTGTCCGCGCCAGTGCGCGGTACACTTTTGCAGCGGTGCGAGAGTAGTCGCGGTACCAGCTAGTCGCGTGCCACTTGCGCGCCGCTTTCCTAGAAACCGTGGCACATTACCTTTTCACTATTTTACTATTTTGTGGTAGTGGCGGTCCTATAAAATGTCCCATAATGTACAAATGCGCATGTAACCCGTCTGCCTTCAAATCAAGAGTGAACAGGCATCTTCTGGGTACGCTCGTTCTATCATAGACCTCATCTATCTGTAACACTGGCCCGTGCGTAGTTTACAGAAATTAATTGGAAACAAGCTGATGATGGTTTCTATTTGAACTATACTACTCACCACCGTGCTAAAGTAAATTTATAGGGTATATTCTGCTAGGGAAAGATTCAATTAAACAAGTACCTTCTTACACAATACAAGTTTATTGGAATTAATACAAAATTAAGGCACACATACAAACAAAGTGGCGAGCCACTAAAATAATGCCTCTTTCCTTGCTACTATGGCATTCACCCACACAACTAGTCTCCGTACCTAGTGGTATGGGTGAAAACCTGCATGAGACAATAGCAGTTTCTCAGAGTCGCTATGCGAGTCCGCGAGGGAATAGATCAATAACCTTACTAGCTCACGTACATGTGTCGACCTATTTGGACTGTGCTCATATGGGGAAAATAACTAATATGCTAAGCAAACCCGAGACACTATCTTACAACAACTGGTCTTAACACCTAGCCTTTTTACAAAAGGCCTAACTCTCTCATAGGTTAAATTATACTCTTACACAATAACCTCTCAGTTTTGATCTCAGTCAGTTGACGGATCGTCGGTCCTTGGCTTCGCTCACAGGAGGTTCCTGTGAGCACACGCGAACGCGGCCTACGGACGAGATGGTGACGCTTTCGTTACCTGGAGTGGCGTACTTCCCTCATAACCGGGAACCGGCTAAGTAAGGCCTTCCTGAACGTCGGATGACCACACCGCAAGGGATAACCTTAAAGCCGCCTGCGCTCTGATGAATTCCAAATCATCACACAACGGCGCAACATCCAGGCATCAATTTAGCTGCGCATAGCACCAATCAAAATGAAGGCTAGCATAACAAGCCAGACCTGTAACAACGTCCTCGTGTCAGAACATACATGCAAGAGACCTGGGCTATAGGCTGTCCAGCAAGAATAAAGCAAATGGTTTAATACTCACAGGATTCCGCTCTTACTGGATTATATTAAAACCCCATCGGGTTATTTGGGCACATCCCGTTCCTCTCAGGATATAAAGTCCCTCTCAAACAGCCCCCAGGCTCGTGTTCTTGGTCGTAAAGGACCGGACACGGAACACCGTTTTTTTCCAAACCAATCTGACAGTTTCTCGAATAATCTTCCACAGACTATATAAGATTATTATCGATTTTTATCCTTAATACAATCGACTATGTTTTTAATTAAAAATATGGTGAATTATGTATGTTTGTTTATTTGTTTTAATTAACTGTTAAACTGCAATTAATTTACTAAACACAAAAAACCGTCTTTGCGTAACGTAAACCACCATGTCAATCGCTATTCCACGACAGGTGTCGCTAGTATTAGTTTTGCAACGTCACATATCGCTTTCCATCAGACGTGATCGGGGTCAAGAGCGCGCCCATTTAACAAAAAAAAAAAAGTGAACCCGTGAGAGTGATTACTGCGACAATACTCGTAGACTTGCAACCAGAGCCTTCTTTTCCATTGCCCACTCTGGGCAAGTGGCCAGGGCCCCTCGGTCCATGGAGCCTCCTATTTCCTGCCAGTGTCGTAGCTAGGGACGAGGCAAGGTGCAGCAAATTTCGAGCTCACTTCGCTCGCTCTTGTCTATCCTAGATTCTTCATAGGGGCCCCAGTATCCTAAAGTGACTAGGTCCTCCAATAGGCTAAAAACGGCTCTGCTTACAACAAAATAATCATTCAATATCCATCAGAAGATTACCTCATTTGACCAATTAAGCAGTAAAATATATATATAACGGAGAAGGTATGTGTGTCTCGTTATTATCAGCCATATTTTAACTACTGTGGGTATAGTGTTGGTTATTGCGCAATAGAAAAACGGTTTGCAGTTCAAATCAGATTATAATTTCACGAACAAATTAATCACACTATACTCCATTTGTTTAGGTAATTAAATAAAGGTAAACAAAAAAAACCACGTGCCGTGGTTAACCAACTAAACGTAATACCAGTCTATTCAGTTGTCATGCTACGTCACAGTTGTACTCTTCAATTTAGCAACTTTATAATTCGCTAATAATGTTGCTAAATTGAAGAATACAACTGTGACATAGCATGACAAGTGAAGTGAGTGATATTACGTTTAGTCGGTTAACTAAGTCACGTGGTTTTTTTGTTTACCTTTATTTAATTACCTAAACAAATGGAGTATAGCAAATCACACACTATAGGTACACGATACAACCAGATACGGAACGCGGGACAGTTTCTGAGCACATGTTGTTCGTTTAATATCCGATGTCCAAGAGGGCCACTCCACCACGCTGCACGCTCTCTTGTACTCCCCACAGGCTAGACTCTGTCAAGCGCCACCAGATGGCGCTGGCGTTCCGAATTGTCAAACGAATGACTCCGTGGAAGCGTTGTCGTCACAGCGCTTCCGCCTCGTTGTCAAGTCAGCTCCCGTACTAATGATGTCTCCGACATATACAGGGTGAAATTGAATAGATGCGACAAATTTAAATATACAATAATACGTGTTGTCAAGAAAATGTAGAACATATCAAATGCAAAATTAAAAAATAATTGATCAGTGTTACGAAAAGCGTTAAAATAATTAAAGTATCAAAGAATTTCGCGTACTACCGTTTTCGTGTAGCACGATTTAGGTACATTATCGCTATGAATGAATCGCGCCGCCCCGCGCCCCCTTCCGCCCGCGCATCTCTTTCCCGCGCGCACGATTAAATAAAAGTTTTGTGAAACCAAATTTTCCTTCATACTTTTGTCGGCTTAGGACGATCAAAAATACAATAAAAGTAATAGTGAAAAAATGTTTTAGTATGAGGTATAACCTGAATAATGTTTGTTACAACAACAACAAATCAATTATCGTATTTTTGGCGTATTTAAAAAGTTGGAATCACAGTATTTACAATAATTATTATGAAATCAGTACACTTACATGTATTTTAGTAATTGTTCAAAATGTCCACCTCCGTTTTGTAAACACAATTGAGCACGGCGCCGCAAAAAGTCTTGTGATTTTACAGTTTCGAATGCACTAATGATTTTGTTTTTTAGTTCGTCTAAAGTTTCGGATTCGCGTTCGTTTAATTTCTCCCCACAAATAAAAGTCCAACGGTGTTAGGTTAATCGAAATCTTCGCTGCGTTTCACGTAGATTTCTTAGGGTCTTGTACCACACGACAATATCGAGATACTGCGACTATTTCGTCTCGTCCTAGGCATTGTTATGACACAAACACAAGACAACAACACAAATTATTCGCAATACGTAAAGTAGGATTTGCGGAATGCGCGCGCGACCATGACCTACAAACGTTTTAGGACGACTAATGAACGAAGGAAGGGTGGTGGGCGGCGGGGCGGTCGCCGGGAATTTCCTTAGTCTGAGCCGGGAAGGAATGTCATGCGAGGTTTGGCAACGTCGCGGATATTACACTAGAAAATAGGCAAAATTAGGTAAATGACCGCTATGGACGGCAACGTTTAATGACATGAGTACTCCACGACGATTATTGAGCACTGCGATGAGATTTTTTGATACTTTAATTTTTCTTATTTATTTTGCATATTAATTATTTTGCTGGAATACCGATAATTCGTTTAAATAAAGATAATAACATCAGTGGACCTTTTGAAAACGATAATCACGTAATTTTTTTTTAACGATTTAGATTGTAGAAAAAACAGTTTATAATTACTATGTTACTGTAACTGAAGCTCCCATTTCTTTTTGTCGCATTAATTCAAATTCACCCTGTATGTTAATGTATTTCTTGTACCAACAGTGCGACAAACTCCGTGAAGACATCGTGAAACTCCGTGAGCTGCTCATGAAGAAGGAAACCGCTGACCCCGAGGAGATCCGCGTCGCCACCAGCACACTGCAGCAGGCCAGTCTCAAGCTGTTCGAGCAAGCCTACAAGAAGGTAAGCACAGCATAATGTTCCCACTGCTGCAGGCCAAAGGCCTCGTCTCATATAGAAAAGGCACAGGCATTGATCACTTCGCTTGTCAAAGATGGGTTGGCGATTTCAGACAATCCAAGCTTCCTAATAAGGCTGCGTTTCCACCAGAGATGAGATGAGCAAGGATGCGTAGCAAGGGATGTGTGTAAAACTAACCACCACACCAATATGCGGCAGGCCTGATGGTCTAGTGGTTAGTGACCCTGACTGCTATGCCGGAGGTCGTGGGTTCGATTCCCACCCAGGACAAATGTTTGTGCGATGAGCACGATCATTTGTTCTGTGTCTGGGTGTAATTTATCTATAATATGTATGTATTTAGAAATATATAAGTATGTTTATCAGTTGTCTAGTACCCATAACACAAGCTCTGCTTAGCTTGGTACTAGATGGCGTTGTGTGATAGTTGTGGAATATTATATTATAATATTTTTCTTGACATTGGAATTTAATCATTAAGTTTAAATTGATTTGATTAATTAATCAGAATCTCCTTTATTCAATTAAATACCATAGAAATTATATTTTTAAATATTAGAATATAAAAAAATAGTAGCCCACCGGTATCGGGAAAAGGGTCCAAGCTACCGGCGGCGGTCAGGGCTCTCCAGAGAGGAACCTCCTAACAATGCGGGCCGTTTCTAGAAGTACCGCTTTCTGAATCAAGCCCTTGATCCGGCTGCCCAACGAGAGCCTCCTTAGGTGTTGGTCGAGGCTCTTGGCTATTAACCCATTGGCTGTCACGAATTATACGATGCGCATTACCTCACCCCTCACCGCCGCTGACACGTGAATTTGTTACAGCGCAGTGCTTCATGTACCAAGCCGCCATAAAGTTTTAATCGGCTGTTTCTCATTTTTATATCATCACAAATCCCTTGATTTATTTCACTCGTTCTCGAGAAAATCATTAACAAATCCAATGCACACATTTGAGCCATCTTGCCTTCTTAAAAGCTGGTTGGTCAAGCACGTGTGCTAAATCAAAGTAGTCGCTATATCAAACAGCTTAGCTCTACGAAGCGAGCTGAACGATTGGTGGCTATTACACAGCTAACTTCTCATCATCCTCCTGCACAAATCAAAAGGAGACGGTATCACAATTGACCCAGAAATCTGTACGAACAAACTGTACGCCGATCGAATGCTTAAGGTCATAGCATACGTATCAAATCGTAAAGGGATCGGCACCATATCAACTCGAGCCGTACATTACTCTTATTGCTTCTACACTTGGGAGCAAATAAATCGAGCCACTTCCTTTTTTCACGTATTATGGTTATTATTTTTGGTATTATGGAACGTATCAATTCGAAACATATATCGCCTAAGAGCTTATTTAATAACCTTTACAATGAGGGTAAATTATTGAGTGATAACCTTATTTAATGATAAATTATTGGCTCTGAAAGATAAACGGTAATTTTGATAGAAAATTGTAGGGTTAAAACAGTCCAGAAAATCTATCGAAATCAGGGCGCGGGGGGGTAATACAAGATATTAAGAATTCAGTTTATACCATAATTTTGTTTTTAATTGTTTTTTTTTTGGTTATCATTCAATAATTTACCCTCATTGTAAAGGTTATTAATAAATAAGCTCTTAGGCGATATATGTTTCGAATTGATACGTTCCATAATACCAAAAATAATAACCATTATACGTGAAAAAAAAGCATGTGGCTCGATTTATTTGCTCCCAAGTGTATATGTGAGAACAATATAAAAAATAAAATGAAGAAACAATTCAAAATATTGTCATTAAGACATTGATTGGGTCGTGAGTTTGGCCCATTGGTCGTCTGATATGCGGTGGATGTTTCCAGCCCAACTCCAGTTTTGCGAGTGACATGAGTCATTTTTGTGGTGGAACGAACCTCGAGCGGTGCACCTTGGCTGATTTGTCAAAGACCATGTTTGTGAACCATAAGTTAGTTTATAAAAACGAAAGAGTTCATCATCATAATTTCAGCCAAAAGACGCCCACTGCAGGACGTAGGCCTCCCCCAAACACCGCCCCTTTGACCGGCGGGGCAATTGCGTAACACTTTATCAATCGGAATCGGTTTCATTTTGACAGTTCAACAACATTCATTGCGTTATTTACGTGTTGAGCAGACAAATTTTTCGAACTTATGAAGCAATGGATTAACAATTGGCTTCGAAATGATTCTGATTCCGATTGATAGTGTGTTACGCAATTGGGGTGCGGTTTTGTGCTTCTCGCATCCAGCTGATTACTGCAGCCTTCACCAGGTCCATCTTGTGGGACCAAATTGTTTTTATCCTGTACTGTCTCACTACTAGGCAAAGGCCCCGCCCAAATCCCTCCAGGAACTCTTTTCCCGGGCCACGTCGAACAATCCCTCCTGGTACGCGTCCAGGTCATCTGGGCCGACCTCGGCGGCGCCATCCATCTTCAAAGTTAAAAACAAAAACCTTTCTTTTCCAGATGGCTGCCGAACGCGAAGGCCAGCAGCAGCAGACAACCCAATCAACCGATCAACAGAATCAAGAGAAGAAAGAAGAAAAGAACTAAATAACTAACACTCAGTTGTGTTGTACTCTCAGTTCTCTGACTAGCGCGGTATGCTCGCATCTGTGTACAGGAATGATAGCCGTATTAAAATAACGTGTTATATTATTAGGGGACACTTTGAAGGGTAATTTACGCCATAATTTATAAATGGGTATAATACAAGGTCGTTTTTCGCGTCTGTCAGTTAAACTACACAATAGATTTTCACGCAGTTTCCGCCATCTTTTCAAGAATTTATTCTGGCAGGTTTATGTGTAATTTAAATTACATTTAGCAAAGAAAGCAGGATAGCTTTTTCAATATTTTATCTAAGTATGCAGATGTTTTCAAAATTCTACAACTAAATATTAATGTGACGTAAATTATCTACCCTAAAAAAAGTATTCTCAAGCCTAATAATATAAGACCCTTATAATGTATCTCTTAAGTATTTAGTATAGAGTGACGTATAAAGAAGAACGTCATTCATTGGCCGAGCTCCGGCGTTGCGTCATGAAGCTTACTTCTGATTGGTCGCTATCACTCCATACTAATACAGTACGGTATGTTTTATACAGCCCGATGTAAAGTTTATGGCGGGTCTGTAGTGCGCGACTCGCTGCGCAGTACCTCACATCCGCCATCACGTGAATTTGTTACTGCGCAGCGACTCGCCTCATGTTCAGAGTCGCCGTAGACTTTGAATCGGACTTTACAGATGATTTTTTGGTAGAAACTCCAGTTAAAATTGGTAAGATTTTGAACGAGATCTCAAGGGTCGGAAGACGTCCATTGCTGGACATAGGGCTCCCCTAAGTATCGTCACGAAATCCGTTGTTGTGGTTCTCATATCCAACAGATACCGGCGACGTTCACTAGGTCCTCGGTCCACTTTGTGGGCAAATACATATTCACTAGCTGACCCGGCGAAATTCGTACCGCCTCAGCATTAAACAATGCGACAAAGTTCAATAGACACGTGGCGCCATCTATTATCATAATAACGTTATTGTTGTTTTCCTCGGGAACAGCACTTTTTTTCGGGATGAAAGGTACCCTATGTCCGTTTCTGTACACCTGACAACGTATATGCAAAATTTCAGAATGATCGGTTCAGTGGTTTAGGCGTGAAAAGGTGACAAACAAACAAACTTACTTTTGCATTTATAATATTAGTTAGGTTTCCGAGTTTCGAAAAACTCAATCAATGATGACTAACTGGAATTGTGTTGGGGTCGGTTTCTAGTCTAACAGAATGCAGCTGAATACCAGTATTTTACATGGAGCGACTGCCTATCTGACCTCCACAACCCAGTTACTGGGTAACACGATACCCCTTGGTAAGACTGTTTGTCCAGACATTCGGGCTTCTGACTACCCGCAACGACTGTCAAAGATCTACGAATGACAGCCGGGACCGATAGCATAACGAGGCACAGATTCATAGACCACTATTGTATTTTATTATTAGTTTTTTTTCATTATTTTAACCGGTCAAGCCCTGCGCGTTACCGATCGGTGACGAAACAATAGAAAATCAATTGTCTCATTAGCGGAGCTTGTCAGATTAAATGTCTCTGGCCGACCCTTTTTCCTCGTTCATCAACTTACCAATTTTAGCTGCAATTGTTATGAAATTACGATGTATGTATGATCGATTCATCCCTTCATTTCGTTTGAAGGTGGGCACAAACTGTTGTCTGCTCATACACTAGTGTTTCATCGAAAACGACTCGATGCACAGTGGCCCAATATGGTAACATTTTATATTGTGAAAACTCTTCAAATCACAAAAATTGTCACAAATACGTACAGTCGCCAGAACATCAAGCTACCCGAAACTGTCAAGTTTTCACAATAGAATAGAATACTCTTTATTATGTACGCCATATAAATTACAGACATAAATAAACTTTACAATGGGTGACGCAATGGGCGGTCTTATCGCTAAGAGCACAATCAACTTTGAACCTTATGCTTTAGCGATAAAAGTCGAAAATCTAATGAAGAAATTTGACAGATTGCAGTAGCTTGATGTGCTGGCGTCTGTACAAGAAACACCACTTAGTTGTGTCGTAGTCTCAGTGTGCAACAGTGGTGGGCCCAGTGGCAACGGCCCCGACTTACCCGAGTTGTAGGTCGTGGGTTCGAACCCAAGCGCGGCAACGCACCTACAATGCCTCTGCTATTGCATATACAAGGCGGCGATGATGACTTACATCGGGTAAGCGTCCTGTTTGTTTTCCATAACATAATAATAATATGAAGAACTAGTGATTGGCGAGTTTTGAAGTGAAATTTTTAAGAGTGTGTTTTTGACCAAAAATGTTATCAAATTAGATCCTGTGCGACGAGTTAGATTGCCACACATGGGTATGATAAAATATATTATATTATCATACCACTGTGTAGCGAAAACATACCTATCACAGAAAATGCATAATATTGTATCTACAAAATTTCCAGTAGTTCAATATTTCACATTTTCCTATCACACGTAGACGCCATTTTAAATTTAGACATTAGAATTAAATATTAAATTGTTATTTAGTGTAAATGGGCTCGTGGTTTCCTAGTAGTGTAAGATGGGACTTGCAGCCGTTATTTTTATTAAATTATATATAATTTAACCTTTTTTTTTTAATTATTATCTCCCGAAGTCCTCTGTCGTCATCCCTTGAAAAATTATACCTTTACAGATCACTGTTATATTTATCTGAAGAGGAATGAATCCCCAGACCCCATTTACACGACAAGACGAAACAACAAATGACTTGCATTGCCAAACACTGACTGTGCGACTTTTGTTGTGTGCCACAGGCAATCAAATCGCCCCATGTAAATTGGACTTAATTGCTACACTAAGAAATATAGTCACCAAATTGTTGATATTTGACGCAAGAACTTAGCGCCTCGACTCGAAACTCCGCCTATTTCATGCTACTGCTTCAAAAAGAACACAGCACGTCATTTTCCGCCTAACTCTTTTTTTTTTATTTATTCAGAAATTGTTTTTCACAAGAATTACTATAAACTAATGACCGCAAGTCTCATCGTTGAATGTAGTCTGTTATTTCACTACTACATAAGGCAGTTGTTCCTCCGCCGGCGATGAACGAGTAGCGAGTAGAACTAGCAACTGAAAACGAGTTGGCGAGCATGGAGTGTGTAGTTCCGATAGTTTTGTCGCTGGGCTATCGGCGAATGTCTGAGTGCGACGGGCGATTACTCGCACCACTCGCTCGGGGCGGAGATATATAGCGGGCGTGAGCTCGAGTGCCTAGTGTGAGTTTGTTTTACGTTAACGCGATCGCCACGTTTATGACGTTCGGCGCTCCGATTGGCCCGCTCCAAGCTCTTAGGGTCAACTCACACGGAAAGAGCGGCGAAGGGCAGCGAAGCGGAGCGCAGTTTCAGTTTCATATGAATTTTAACTTTATTATCATTACCATAATACTTATTATCGCATGAGAAACTCGAACGAGTCGCGCGGATGCCCGCGGCGCCGCAGGAATTCCGGGGAATTCCATAAACGGAGCCGTGCGACTGCGTGAGAAGTTGCGGGAAGTCCCGAGAATCTTCGAGCAGTCGCGAGCGGCCGCTCCCCGCGCGCGTCTCTTTTTCTTTTAAATCTTTCCCTCCTTATCTCTTCGGCCTCTTCCTCTTCTTCTTCAATTATATGTGCAATAATAATTAAATCCAAAATACCCATTTTCACTGCTTAAACACAAGTTTCCTCGAGTTTTGTTGAAATTGAACTGCGCATAGGAGAGCGACCCATGAATTCATCGCGGGTGGGCTCGGGAAGGCGCGCGGATTCCCGCGACTGCTCGAGAAGTCGCTGGAATGCTCGAGATGTCGCGGGACTCTGTGACTCCGCGCTTCGCTGCCCTTCGCCGCTCTTACTCCGTTATGGAATTCCCCGGAATTCCTGCGGCGCCGCGGGCATCCGCGCGACTCGTTCGAGTTTCTCATGCGATAATAAGTATTATGATAATGATAATAAAGTTGAAATTCATATGAAACTGAAACTGCGCTCCGCTTCGTTGCCCTTCGCCGCTCTTTCGGTGTGAGTTGACCCTTAACCAATCACAGAGCCAAACGCGGTAAACGTTTCGATCGCGTTTGCGTAAAAACAACTCGCACTTCGCGCACTGACCGCCAAGCGAGCATCGCTGAGCCAGTATTATCTTTGATAGCTCTTGTCGCTCAGCAACAAACCAGTGGAGCGAATCCTCGCCAGCAGTGTGAACAGTCGGCGATCAACTACTAATATATGCATCTCTTTTGTTTACACGGAATTTATATCTATTGTAAGTTTCTTGAGCGAGAAAAAAGCCGATAGTCAGCCGCTTCCTCGCCTAACTAAACGCCTGGGACAACTGCCTAATCGTGTAGGGACTGAATTACGGTGCCCGATCGTTAATATAACAAATCTAGTGTTAGACCTGGTTCTTGAACGGGCTATTTTTTTGAGAAATCCAAAAGAGCGCATCAAGAACACACGCTGTTGAAAAAAATACGACCGTGTTTAAAAAAAAGTTCGGCTTTGTATAGCGTCGTCTCCGTCACTCTTGGTCTTTCTGAAGCTCGATATGTAATATTAACGCTTGGTAGTACTATATTTTGCATACGCTACTAAAGCATTTCAGTTGGAATGCACAATATACATAGTTCGGCCCGCTAGTGTAGTAATTATTTATTTTTAACAGCTATCGGGCAGAGATTGCAGACAATCGCTCTCCAAAGATTTTCTACAAGGTAATTTTTTTTTCTACCAGACTAGCAGATCGGTAACTATACTACAATATGGCTGATGAAGTACGACCTCCCTGTCTGAACATAGTATCTTTGAACTTTCATCATTTGGTTCGTTTTTTTTTTATTGCGCATGCGCAGTATTCAGCGCAAAGTTCGGACCGGCCGTATTCATTTCATACTGATCGATATGACACTTTTTTAGCATTTGTAGCGTATGCAAAATATTACTTGTTTAAAAAAAACCGCTGAAATATATAATTTTTCAATGTCCAGTGCACATTTTGTGGTGATAACAACACAGGACTAATGCATTTAAGTTTAGTATTACAATAAAAGAAATGTGTCCCCGACATTGCCCGAAAATAAACGAAAATTGACGATGTTTTTTTGTTAAATAAAGTGCTACAATGATTTTTTAGCGCTTGAATGGCGTTGTTTGATTGAAGAAACAAACGGCGTTAGTTCAGTGTTTGGCCACACGTCAAAAGATCGTTGTATATCTGTAGCATTGTATATTTATAACTTGGTCGTTCAACAGAGCTGTTATATCGGGCCAATTTTGTTCTTATTAATTATTATTTTTTAATTTCTACATAGTTTACTGATACGTTAGGTAGTTCAGCTTTACCAAATACATTGCTAAGAAGTATCTATGGTGTTTTATTTCCAGGTTTCGAAGTTTTATAAAATAACATTTTTAGGGACTGACTAGTTTGTCTAGTGGTCGCAAGCACTGCTGGCCCAGGTCAGTGGGGCAATTCTCGTAATTGTAAGAACGTTCAGTCATGTATATCAGAACCGCGGGTGTACTTTTCAGATCTGCCTAAATTTATTGCAATTATTTGGTACCTTCTGTGTACCTTTACGTACCTCTCTTGAAAATCTGTGTACCTACACCCGTACAGTGATATTTAAAAAATTAGGTACACCCGCCATCCTGATGTCAGAACCGCGGGTGTACTGCTTACCCATATATGTAGCTAAGTACACTCTATACGTAGATTTGGTACCTCTTGTGTACCTGCAGAAACAAGTAATAAATAAAGAAAATACTGTCAGGTTTCTGCGAAAAGTTAAAAAAACAATTTTCTTTCTATGACGTTGTTATTAAAAAAAAAACAATCTTCAGTATTAATAACTTAATTAAATTTTTTTTAAACCTATTAGAAAAACAAAACAGTTTGCCTATTTCAGAATTGTGAAGGATTTATAGAATTAAGATGTTTGTCAGTGTTTTCAGAATCAAAATGAAACAAGAGAGTTTTAAAGGATTTCTTAATTAATTTTAATGGTAACTAAATAAGTAATGATTAATATGAATAACACATTGATTCCATGTACATTTAACTCGGCCAAATAATTTGTTACAAGACTTATATAAATTAATCTTCTTATATTAACCCTTTGAACGCCAAGCGCAGCTCATAGGAAGTATGCTCTCTACGCCGAGCCATTTATTTACTATTAAATACCTACAAAATGCTAGTGATGGGGTAGTCACAAATATCGATAAACCTTTATCACTGCTACTAAAATAGATTTTCCATATACGAGTGTTAAAGGAGAAGACGACTAAATTTAAAAAAAACAATCCTTTTACCTATTTTCTATAATATTAGATTATAAAGTGGCACATCTATTTGTCGCCTAAACTCGTCGTTGGCGTTCTAGCGGCCGATTACGTTTGTCGCTTGTAAGCGTCGTTGGCGTTCAAAGGGTGACAGCGCCTAACGCGCAAGCGCGGCGTGAAGTGTTCAATTTACTCGATTCACGACATTAAATGTCGTGAATCGGGTGAAGTGAACACTTCACGCGATCCACATCAAAGCTCGCGCCTCAGGCTGTATTGACTATGCAATCTAGGAAAAAAAAGTATAGGTGTGTTGGTATGATGAGATGTGTAGACGGGTGCCGAGGTTTGGTTGAGAAATAACTTAGTCCAGTCACGGTAACAAACGGAAAGTTTTTATTGTTCAGTTTGCACAAGCTACACAGAAGAAATAGTTCCACACACAACACAACCGAAAGAGTAGAAATAGAAGGAGTGAAGAGAATATGATAAGCACAGCGAAAGCATACAAAATATACGTAGCAAATAATATTCGCGAGGTACGCGTAAATGACAGCTGGGTTAGCAAGCGACACGGGCTCCGCGGACGAGTACAGTGGGCTGACTAACGAGGCCGGTGGCGTGATGTTTCTGGAATGCGCATCGACGCGTTTGCGCGTTTCCAATGCGCGACACGGTGAATTTATATTTTGAATTTATTAATAAAATGTGTTTTACAAATATTGTTGGTTTGTGTTTATGTATTTATGTGTTGTGTTGTGTATGTGAGTTGGCTACATTACTCCCCCCCAGAGACCGTCCTACGGGCGATAATAATCTGGGAAGCGAACTCGGCGGCCCGAACGCGTCCTTCTTACGTCATCCTGAGCTATGGTATTTTGACGAACAGGTACAAGAGCAGGGAAGGGTTCGGGATTGGAGTTGGAAGTGGGTGTGGGGGTGATGGGGATAGGGTTGGGAGACGTGTCTACCTGTGTATAGGCCGGTTTGAGGCGGTCTATTGATACAGTGACGCATTTGCCCTTCACTGTGATTTTATAAGTTTTGTCCCCTCGTTCCAGCACTTCATATGGGCCGGTGTAGGCTGGTTGTAAAGAGCTCCGGGATGTGTCATCCCTTAAAAATACATATCTGGAGGTGGGTAAGTCTTTGTGGATAAAGACTTTAGTCTTTTTGTGTCGTGCAGCAGGCGTGGGTTGTAGTTTGGTTACAAATTGGCGCAGCCGAGTGGTAAATTCCGACAAGTCAGTGGAGTGGGCGGTCGTAGTCTGGAAAAATTCTCCAGGTAAGCGTAACGGCTCGCCGTACACCAACTCGGCTGATGACGTTTTGAGGTCATCTTTTATTGCACTTCTAATGCCCAATAATACCAATGGCAACATGTCCACCCAATTGCTATCAGCGTGGCACATTATTGCCGCTTTTAGCTGTCTGTGGAATCGTTCCACTAGCCCGTTGCATGCTGGGTGGTATGCGGTTGTTCTGCGATGTTTGAATCCGATCATTTTTCCTAGGTACTGGAAAAGTGACGATTCAAACTGTCGCCCGCGGTCAGTGACTATATCTGTTGGACATCCGAATCTGGATATCCACGATATTAATGCCTTCCAACAGTCTCTGCTGTGATATCTGGCATCGGCGTGACTTCCGGCCAGCGAGTGAAACGATCCACAGCAGTAAGGCAGTAGCGATAGCCCTGTGAAATTGGAAGGGGGCCAATAATGTCCACGTGAATGAACGCGAACCGAGCGCGAGGTAAATCGAAAGTGCCCAATGGTGATGACACGTGGCGATGAACCTTAGCGCGTTGACACGCCAAACATTGACGGGTCCAATTTCGACAGTCTTTGCGTACACCTGGCCATACAAATCGGTCGGATACCAATTTTGCTGTAGCGTTGGCGCCTGGGTGGCTGAGACTATGGAGGCAGTCGAAAACTTGTCTCCTAAATTGCATGGTGACGAAGGGTCTTGGTTTGGAAGTGCTGACGTCACAATAAAGCTCTGCCTGGGAGTTCGGTATTAGCTGCTTTTGGAGACAGAGTGATGATTTTTCTTTTAATAATTGAGTCAGCTCTCGGTCGGACGCTTGCGACGATGCCAGCGCGTCTAGGTCGATTGGCATCTGCAGTAATAGTTGATTGCCGCAACCAGCGCCTTATCGATAATACTACAACTTTGTCTACTAACGCTTCACTCGCTAAAGCTAATATATATTCTGTAAAGGTTTCGACAGGCGACACGCGTTACCACGAGCTGTTGAGTAAGTTTCCGGACATTACACGCCCCTCAGGCACACCGGTCATTCCAAAGCACAACACGGTACACCACATTAGGACAATACCAGGACCACCTATTGCTTGTACACCCCGTAGACTTGCACCAGACAAACTCAAAATCGCGAAGAAGGAATTCGAGCTGATGCTCAGCAACGGAACGGCGCGTCCTTCTGAAAGCCCTTGGGCTTCACCCCTACATCTAGCGCCTAAGAAGGATAACGGCTGGCGACCTTGTGGCGACTATCGTATGCTCAACGCACGAACCGTCCCCGACCGTTATCCTATCAGGCATATTCATGACTTCTCCCACTCCATCGCAGGTTGTACTATCTTTTCCACTATAGACCTAATGAAGGCATATAACCAGATTCCGGTTTATAAAAATGATATACAGAAGACCGCAATCATAACACCCTTTGGGCTATTTGAGTTCCCATTCATGACCTTCGGCTTGAGAAACGCAGGTCAAACATTTCAGAGGTTCGTTGACGAGATGACTAGAGGCCTCGACTTCTGCTACTCGTACCTTGACGATTTTCTCGTATTTTCCAAGGACGAGGCTGAGCACGAGGCTCACCTTCGACAGCTTTTCACCAGAATGAGGGAATACGGCGTCCTCGTCAACACTTCCAAGTGCGTTTTCGGAGCAGCAGAGGTGACATTTTTAGGCTACCAAATCTCCTCATCCGGCACCAAACCTCTGGAATCAAAAGTCCAGGCCATAAATGACTTCCCCGCACCCAAGACAGTCAGGCAACTCAGGCGATTTTTAGGAATGTTAAACTTTTACAGGCGTTTCATACCACAAGCCGCTACATTCCAAGCACCTTTAAACGCCTTGCTAACTGGCTGTGTAAAGGCATCCCACCCAGTCGACTTGTCTGGGAATACTCTAGAGGCATTTAACCAGTGTAAGGAGAGCCTCGCTAATGCAGCACTACTCGCACACCCCGACTGTCAGGCCGAACTAGCGTTGGTAACAGACGCATCCGACCTGGCAATGGGTGCAGTGCTGCAGCAACTCAAAGATGGCGCATGGCAGCCACTAGCATTTTTCTCGCGGAAATTGAGTCCCTCGCAGCAAAAGTACTCACCCTACGACCGCGAGCTCTTAGCCATATACGAGGGCATCAGATACTTTCGGCATATGCTAGAGGCAAGACACTTCGTGGTGTATACGGACCATAAGCCGCTCAGTTATGCTTTCAATGAAAGAAGAAAAACTAACTGTGCGCCTCGGCAGTACCGTTACCTTGATTACATCTCGCAGTTCACAACAGACATTAGACACATATCGGGAAAGGACAATGTCGTCGCTGACCCACTATCACGTGTCGAAGAACTGCAGATGCCAATCGACATGTGTAAGTAATGCGAGTGATGCATCGCGCGTAATATCACCCGAGCGCGTACTGTAACATGACATATTACTCGACTAAAATAAGCATCACACCATTACACTAAACATTACGCGAGCGAGCGGTAACAGCGCGCTACTCCGCGCTAGCACGAACCGAGCCCTGCCGATTACTCCCGAACGCATCGCATCGGCAATGTTCGGTTTATATCGGAAGTCCGGAACTAGACGAGTGCGATTTCGTATTTCGTCCGGTCAGATGACTTAGTTGGTTTTTTAAAACTCTATTTTTATAACGAAAGGGTTTACATTTCCTTGACACCACCACAGGTCGTAGGTAAATACTTTTCTTAGAATTCGAAATGCAATGCGAAATGCAAATATTGGGATGTTTTTTTATTTAAGTAGTTTGTTTACTATCGCGGTCAAGGACGCGTCTTTATTGAAATATTAAATTTACTAGCGGTCGCCCGCGGCTCCGCCCGCGTGGATGTCGGTTACCGCTGCAAAAAGCCTACCCAGGAAAGACACGGTCAGCAAAATGATTCCCAGGTCAATTCACAGACACCGACAGTAACATTGACGACGCAGTCATTATCCGCAGGCTGCACAGATTGTCTTTCTGTGTATGTTAAGTTGTTAATGATGAAAATATTTAAATGTAATTAATACTAAGTTTTCACTTCTGCCGGCAGTCCCGGAGCGCAACCCGTTGTTTAAGGATAGATAACTAAAGCGATTATTGTAAATGTAGAGCTTCTCCATAAACAACATTTGACGTTAAATTATTTTCAGGTAACAAAATATACTGATGGTCGGGAGCCCCGACCCGTGATAGGGCAACGTAAAGTTGCCCATGCGTAAAACATTCTTTTCGTAAATCAATTCCTACTAATTTGAATGTTTGGCCCTGGGATTTGTTTATCGTTAGTGCGAAAGAAATTTTTACTGGAAATTGGAGCCTTTTGAAGGGTATAGGCAAATCAGTAGGGATCATGGGTATTCTTGGTATATGAGCTAATTCACCAGCTGCAGGGCCGGTGATAATCTTCGCTACTATTAAATTATCTTTTAGCTCCTTTATAAAAAGTCTCGTGCCATTACACATGTTGGGGGGGCTTAAATTTCTGAGAAGCATTATCGGCGTGCCAACTTTTAACGACAGTTCATGAGGTGGTAGCCCAGCGGGGTTCAGAGAATTTAAAAATTCCTGGGGATAGTGCACAGCGTCCTCGATGTTAGTGACGGTGTCTATGGATTTATAGCACTTAACTTCACCCGGTACTTTCTGCATAATTAAACTGTTTATTTCGTTGACTGTTTCATTCCTGGGAGAAACTATTGCTCTACAACACAGCCAACGAAAATCATTTTGATGTAAGTTTTCGATGTCAGGATATATATTTAAGAAAATGTTAATAGCGTGTAATAGTCTAGCTCTGAAAAGAACTGTTGTTTAGCCCTGAAAAGAACTGTTGGTTAGCCCTGAAAAGAACTGTTGGTTAGCCCTGAAAAGAACTTTTGTTTAGCTCTGAGAAGAACTTTTGCGTAGGTGTAGTTTTAAGAACGAAATCTAAAAAAAATCGCACGAAAATTATTAGACTTCGCGCACGACCGCTGCGTAGGGAGCCGACCTCGCGACTGAGCCGCGCGGGTACCTTACTCATAGATCTAAACTCCCCTCCCGCACGCGCACCCGGGCCATTCCGCGCAATTAGGCCGACTTTTGTTTGGAAATGGTAAGGACATTTGGTGCGTGTTGATTGCAATAATAAATTAAATAAAGGTGTTATACTTTTTTAGATAGCGGCGCCATACGTAAAAACATGTAAGAAATGTCATATAAAGTAAAAAAAGAATGCAGCTATGATATTTAATTTATTATTAGCATATTATTCGCCGTTACGGATTTCCGCGGAATGACCCGTCCCCGCCTTGGTGACGCCCACTTCGCAACGGGCCGTGCAGCAGAAATCGTAATATTTTAATTTCGCCATAACTTCAAAACCAAACGTCCAATTTTAATCATTCAAAGACCAAATATTATCTCCATAAACTGTTCTTAGTGATGAAATCATTTATTTTGATAAGGATTAATAGCATGAGTAAAATAAACGCGTTTAAATGTAGTCCAAAAAAAGTTCAAGATTTTTAAATAAAAAAATGGTTGCTGTGCCTCACTCGACATAGATGGGTATAGTGTGTCGCGGACTTTTTTGTAGATATTTATAAGATCTACAATTAATTAGAGCATTTTATGGTTCTATCTTTTATAGTTTAGGCAGCGTACGCAAAATAAGTAACTTTTCTGGTTGATTTTTTACACCTTGTGTCCGAAAAACCCAAATATCTTACGGAACCCTATTTTTTTCCAAAATAAAATATAGCCTATGTTACTCGTGGATAATGTAGCTTTCGAATGGTGAAAGAATTTTTAAAATCGGTCCAGTAGTTTTTGAGCCTATTCAGTACAAACAAACAAACATACAAACAAAGTTTTCCTCTTTATAATATTAGTGTAGATAAATTAAATAAGTATCTCAAATTTGTGATAGTGAGTGAGTAATGTGTGATAGTGATATGTATAGGTAATTACTTAAACTTTACAATGCTCTGTTACTATACTATTTCAATAACATGTCCTATTACACTAGAATATTGCATTACATTAGATATAACACGCGATGGTGTGCTATCACATGGCCCTACATCATAACATCACGCGTGATGTTTGAAGTGATGGTGAAATGTAATATTACTCGGCACGAAATGTAATGACATATAACATTACTTCGTGATGCACTGTTTTGCGCATGTCTACTATTAAACTGTAACAGCTAAGGAAATCAACGCCTATTATGGGCCTTGTAACGTTAGCCACAACGAAGCGCCACGGAAAGTTGCGTCTTAAGCCTAGATTTAAGTTAAGCTCTGTGAAGCCGAAGGTGTCGATGATGCTTCCGTTGGCGGCGCTCAGCTGAAAGTTCGTCTTGGCTCGACGTTCCCGAAGCGCAGAACGAGGATAGACGCATAGGTCGCTGCCGGTGTCTACCAGGAATTGGATGTTCGTGCTGCGATCGGTTACGAAGAGGCGACCTCTCGATGATGGGCAATCGTCTGTCGCCATTAGCCACTGCCTTTGCTGTTTTCCGACTTGTTGTAGTCGCAAGGCTTGGTGCAGTTGTGAGCCTCTGCCCCGAAGTTCGCGTGGTACCAGCAGATCGGGTACTTGCGGTAACTCGAGTTTGACCTGCTGCGCTGTCGCGGTGATGAGCGTCGACGTTCGCGTGATCTTGATCGTCCAGCGGATGCTGAATAACATGACGCGCGTGTATGCTCCTCTAACTTCAGAGTCAGCTGCTGCACCATTTTCTTCAACTCTGCGATCTCATCTGATGGGCCTTGTGTGCTACGGGTTGTTGTGGCGGCGACGTTGCATGGCGCCGTCAGCTCCTGTATGCGGTCTGCCAGGTCTGAGAGCTGTTCCAAGGAGAGAGTTGGTTGTGATGCCAGCAGGGTCTGGATGTTTGACGGCAGGCGGTTGAACCATATGGTCTTCACGAAGTCTTCAGGAACAGGCGGTCCAGCTAAGTCTTGGAGGTGCCTTAAGAACTGTGAAGGCTTCCTGTCTCCCAGTTCCTCGTGTGTGAGCAACTGCCTGACCTTCCTCTCATGGGAATCCGACAAGCGCTTGATGAGCTCTGCTTTTAATTTGTCATAGCGATTTTTTGTCGGCGGATTGATAATGAGGTCTTTAACGGCCTTCGCGTACTGCATGTCTAGGTTGTTCGTGACATGCGTGAATTTTGTTTGATCATCAGTGACGTCATGAGTAGTGAACTGACCTTCTAACAATGCAAACCAAAGTTCGGGGTCCTCCGGAGAAAACGGTGGCACTTTTATTTTGACGTTGTCACGGTCAGTGGACACGCGCACTTTTCTTGTACGGTGTGTCACGTTGTCGTTTTTCTTCGATTCGGCCGTTTTTACGGAATCAGTATCACTGCTGTCACTCATGGTACTTATCTTGAATCCTCGTGTCTTCAGCGGGGTCACCAGTTATAAATCAATTTATATAATAGTACCTTTTCTCTACTCTTCGTTGATACTTTTTTCTCTCAAGAACCTATTCATTTTGATTAATTATTAATCTTTAAAGTATGTGGCGCGGCTAGGGAGGATTACTTTCACCAAATATAACGAAATATGCTTTATTTCTTTATGCCAACGAAAACTGCATAATAAGTACTTTATAAAAAGACCTGGACTTCATCTATAAACTTTTATTTTTATTACCAACAATGATTTTGAAAAAGGTGCACTTTTTGGTTTTTGTTTACCTATCTATCTAAGAATAGGTAGTTAATTTGATGAAGTAAGTGAAAATTTTGGTTTAAAATAAACAATAAGTATACGTTATTCATACTTACTTAATATTATAAATGTGAAAGTGTGTGTGTCTGTTTGTTTGTCCGTCTTTCACGGCAAAACGGAGCGACGAATTGACGTGATTTTTTTAAGTGGAGATAGTTGAAGGGATGGAGAGTGACATAGGCTACTTTTTGTCTCTTTCTAACCCCCCACTCCCCTAAAATATAAATATCGTTTACAGTAGCGTATTAAAATAATATTCTGTTCCGAGTTCTCTTCTCTGTTCTAAATCAGGAAAGGGGAACCGTGTTACCCCGAATTTAATGCGAGCGAAGCCGCGGGCAAAAGCTAGTAACAAATTGTTTTCATAATCAAATATTAACAGATAGGTACTATAGCATTAGACAGAAGTTAAAAAAGGCTCTTTTCGGGGCACACTTTGTAATAAAAGTACAACAAACATTATTACAGTCAAGATTGATGTGGATTTAAATATAATCAATTTAAATAACAGCAGTCACACTTAATTGTACTTATTTAACCTATCTACCTTCTGAAATTACAAGGCTTTCATTTAAATCATTCACTTTTTACTTAAAATATTGTCGTGTCAATGTTTAAAATCCAAAAGAAGCAGGGGCGGACAGTACCGGGAACGTTTTTCATTCACTATAACTCTACCAAATCTAAAATGTTACCTATTCCCTTAGTTGTGGCAGCACGTGACTTTTTAATTTTGTCAGTTTATATAAATAAACTGATTGTTACTAAAATTTTTTTCATTTCATGTAGGTACCTTTCCAAGCATCGTGACAAGTAGATAGATAGAATATGCTTTATTGTATGCCATACATTGTTACTTACAAAAAAAATCGCATACATTATTTATTAAAATTGTTTGAACTTAACTTGAAAATAAAAGGTTTCGTACTCCTGCTTCTGCGAGCCTCTTTTTCTAATGTTATAAATTTATAATAAATGGAGTAGGTATAGACAGTTGAAATTTTCACAGATATATTTCTGTTGCCGCTATAACAACAAATACTAAAAACAGAATAAAATAAATGTTTAAGGGGGCTCCCATACAACAAACGTGATTTTTTTGCCGTTTTTTGCTCGATTATTTACAGAATAGGTAATTGGTTGTATCTTCACTTTAAAATAAATAAATAAAATAAATCTTAACTAAATTAATGGAAATGTATGGGGAAATGCCCTATCTTTGTAATAAAAACGACAAAAGTTATTTCTTTTTATTTATTATTATTTTTAAACGACAATAATTATTATAATTTTCTTCTGTTGTTTCGATAAATACGGCGCCATCGATAGAAAATTCGAAACTTGCAACCCAGTACGATTCACGAATACATCGTCTGTCCGATTTAGAATCCAATTTAGTGTAGTGTGACTGTGTGATCACTAGCTTCCGACTTCCTAGTTAGAGTGTTCCTATTATAGTTGAGAAAACTATTATTTTTTTTAGTTAAACTTATTTAGTTATCGATATCATTAAAATATCGGATAACTCGACATCACGTCTGTGAAGTTTACAAGAATAAAAAACAAGACAACGACGTTAGTTCTGCTTTTGGCCACGAGCTGAAAGATACATGTTATTTCAAGCGTTCGTATTAGCCAAAGAGAATGAATAGTCATTGGTATTAGCCACTGACACTGACCTGTATGATAGAGGGTTGTACGTAGTACATAATAATTCCATGAGTAGTCCATAGTACAATTATATACTTCGCCTGGTATTCTCTTCCCACGATGGCCTTCGTCTACGTCACGATAAGTGTTGCCATTGATTGTCCTTTTCAGTAAATTTAGGGACTTTCTCATTTATTTAATAAAAATAAAATAAATTACTAACTAGCTTAACTATTTAGTAACTCGTGTGATTCATCTATTTAGTTTTAAATTGATTAAACTATTGAATTACTAGTTCATAATTGCTTTGTTAAGTTAAAAAATGCATTTTGCTAAGGTAATTCAATTACACACAGTGGCCACACATCGAATTGACAAGTGTCATACTGTCAGCTCACCATTTCATCGCTATCGTCGTGTCGCTCATACCTATAGCGTTGTTTCGCTCGGTAAGCAAAATACTGTGGTTCCCAAACATTGTTTACTGTGAAAAGGAAACCAGTGTAACCTTTGAAAGATACGCAAGAAAAAAAAATGGTTAATTGTTCCATACTAAACTGTATAAACAGAAGTAAAAAAGGCGGTGTAATAAGGTTTTTTTCAATATTGTAGACCAAAAACAACAATAAGAACAGGTATGTACTCACGGCTACACATAAAGCAGAGGCGGATTTACACATTTGCCGCCAGTAGGCTATTCAAATTTTGCCGCCCCTATCGACCTCTACAATAATATCCCATGTCTTTTGTATACTGCTTCGACTTTTCTTCAAAATGATTAAAATGTTCTCGTTCATCAGCTACGAAAAACTTGCAAAGAAAGACCTGAACTTGAACTTGTAAAGATCGGCAACTGTGATAAAATCTACGGTAGAAGCCTGAATTTGAGCATTCGCTTTGTTTATTCTTTCCAAAAAAACATAGTTGGTATATAAATATTAATCATTTTAATTTCAGTAAGACATTTGAAAAAAATGTTAGCCACAAATTTGCCGCCCCTAAAATCTGCCGCCCTAGGCTCCAGCCTACTCAGCCTATTGGTAAATCCGCCACTGACATCAAGCTATACATAACCGCTATAAGCTGACTTCTAATTGTACGGAAAACCTATACAATGCGAGCTCAGCAAAAACTGGAAATGTATAGCTTGATGTATAGCCGTGTGTACCTTACTACATATTATTTCATTTCAGACTTTTTTACATTTGTTTTGTAGTGATTTTGATCCGTCAACTGACTGAGTTCAGTAGTAATAGTATAGTTCAAATAGAAACCATCATCAGCTTGTTTCCAATTAATTTCTGTAAACTACTCAAGGGCCGGGTATTATTTTTATCTTTTCCCCACTAAAAAAGTTTGAGAACCGCTTCGCAACTGATGACGTATTACCGGGCCAATCACGTGACCCAGCTGTCACGGGAAGAGAATACCATGTATTGTTATACCATGGAGTAGTCTATCTATGCACGTAGCTTAGTCCTACGAGGTCCTACCTACTTGGTGGTTCTGTCAAAAACAACAATAACTATAATGAATTCGTTCGTTTTCTTAACGTTTATTTATCTTATGCAAGCATGTTCTGGTGTATCTGCTGCAAACACTGTCCCTGTGTTTATGTTAGATCAGTCACTAGTTATGAGTCATGTGCAGGTAGACCCAAATCCCTTTGACAAGATGACGGCTGCTGCTTTCAAAGACATCATCCAAGACTCCGCTCAACGCAGTGCAGGAATCATTATTTTTGTTGAAGAAACTTTTAGCACTGAACACATAAGTACAAAAGATATGCAATATGGCACTCCCTATAAAAATTTACGCGCCTCCCTCCTTGCCAACAAGGACAAAGTGAAATATTTTCCATCAGTTATCGAACCCTTTAAAAACCTCGAACTAAAATTCCCACCGACAAATAGCAACGTTTTTGTTCTGTCACAACACTCTAAATTGCAACTTCAGGATAATTTTCAGTATATTTACATATTTTTCAAAGACAAACAATCTGAGCCGAAGGCGGATGTGTTGCAAAGACATGATGTTATCATAAAGAAAGTCGTGGACGCGGTACGTGTGTTGAAACCTGGCCCAGTCATAGCGTACTATACGGGGAAATCGAACCCAGTAGTTGTGGATAAGGTAGAATTTATAAAGAGTCCGCCAGATGAAGATGGGTCGAAAACAGGATATATGGTCGTTACGCCCAAGGCTCTTTTCCGGCTTTATGGTTAGTAAGTTAATTAATCGTATATTTTAGGGTTTTCTTGGTACTTAATCATCATCATCATCATCATTTCAGCCGAAAGACGTCCACTGCTGGACATAGGCCTCCCCCAAGCACCTCCACTTCGACCGGTTTTGTGCTTCTTGCATCCAACGAGTTCCTGCGGCCTTCACAAGGTCGTCGGTCCACCTTGTGGGAGGCCTTCCAACGCTTTCAGCCCCATCGGCCATCTGTTTTACGAGCAATGTGCCCACTGCCACTTAAGTTTGGCAATTCTTCGGGCTATGTCGGTTACCTTGGTTCTCCTGCAGATCTCTTCATTTCTGATTCGATCAGGCAGGGAAACTCCAGACATAGCCCTCTCCATTGTCCTTTGGGTGACTTTCAGCCTTCTAATAAGGCCCATTATGAGCGACCACGTTTCAGTGCCATATGTCATCACTGGCAACACGCACTGGTCAAAGACTTTCGTCTTGAGACATTGCGGTATGTGGGACGAGAAGATATTGCGTAGCTTCCCGAACGCTGCCCAGCTGAGTCGGATTCGACGAACATCATAATATGAACTTAGTAATTAGGTAGGTAGGTACTGGGACAATATCGCTTATTGGCAACATGTATTAGACGCCATTTTATAGCCCGCCGTCCCTTTTGCTTTTGCTATATAGAAATGCCATTGTGTTTGTTTCCGCCCCGACCTTTGCTGGGGCAAAGGTCGAATTCAAAACTACAGGCTGCAGCCAGTAGTTTTAAATTCGTCCCTAAATAATTCCGATCCAGCCTGTCCCTTGCTGCCCTCTCCCAGCGACGCGACGCCCTAAGTCGAGGTCCGTACCCCACAGGGGGTGTCCTTAGCGAGTAGTCGCTTAGTTTTAAAGTTTTTTAAGCCCTGCCTGGAGGCCTTAATTTATTGAGGCATCCACAGGCAAGACGACAACCTCACAGGTTGAACTGCGAGATACCATACCTACACAAAAAAAAATTTAGAAATCATGTCATCCAACGGAATAAACTCACTATCGTAGGTAATTGCCCCAGTAAACCTTACGTTTTTTTCCATAATATATTATCTTAGGTTATTATATAAACAGGAGTTACGATAGCAGCGCCGATACGTCGTGCCGAATTTGCCTTAGTCCCGACTCTCTCTGAGGAGACGTACACTCGGTCCGATTTGACTACGAAAATTGCATTATCGGAGTTCGAAATCGAGTGGCAGTTTACTTTCAAGGAGCACGAATGGATATTAAGTGGGTTATTTTTCGTGTCAATATTTATTTATCTATATATACTTTATTGTACACCACAAAAATACATACTTAACATGAAATAAACACATTAAACACTACAAAATATACAATGGGCGGCCTTATCGCTTTCTGCGATCTCTTCAAGGCAACCTTGGAATGGACAGTGATTTCCCTTGACATAAAATGGGGCTGTCGTAGGTGCAAATATTATGTATACAATACAATAAAATAGATACACAGATAAACACATATCCAAAATATATAATAATATAAATATCCAATATTTCTCGAATTAAAAAAAAAAGATTACGTTGACAGCTGTCAGATTACGATAAAGTTATGTATGCATGACTACACATCAAGCTATACATTACCAGTATAAGCTGACTAATGATTGTATGGAAAATCGTGGAAAATAGAATAGAATACTCTTTATTATGTACACCATATAAATTACAGACATAAATAAAGAAACTTGAAACTACTACTTCTACTACTACTACTTGTGAATATCAGGTGGGCGGGTGTACGTCAAAAAACATTGATTGAATGTGCGTAAAAGGGGTTTGAAGGTTTTGGCCCTAAAATCAGCCGCCATTTTAATTTTTTTTCAGAATCGCGGTGCACAACAAAAGTTATATATTTAGATAGAGGACACTTATACAAACAAAAAATGTTATGTAACATAATATCCTAAAGCGTCAGGTTTCGGAGTTATTCACCGAAATATACGTCGAAAACAACAAGGACTTTTTTGTTTTTTTTTCCCTCCAGGTAAGCATATTGAAGTTTTGAGGTAATAGAAACGTTATGAAACATTTATGGAGAAGAAACGAATGAAAAATAGGCATTTTTTAAATAAATAATTAAACACGGCAATTTATAGTTCGTTTCCCAGAGACTAATCTGACAAGTGTAATGTCGAACTTCCATACTAAAAAAAACGAAAACACAAAAATACTTAAATGTCAGATTAGTCTCTGGGATTAAAAAACGAACTATAAATTGCCGTGTTTAATTATTTATTTAAAAAATGTCTATTCTTCATTAGTTTCTTCTCCATAAAGGTTTCATAACGTTTCTATTACCTCAATAGTTCAATATGCTTACCTGGAGGGAAAAAAACAAAAAAATCCTTGTTGTTTTAGACTTATATTTCGGTGAATAACTCCGAAACCTGACGCTTTAGGATATTATGTTATATTACATTTTTTGTTTGTATAAGTGTCCTCTATCTAAATATATCACTTTTGTTGTGCACCGCGATTCTGAAAAAAAATCAAAATGGCGGCCGACCTTAGGGCCACCCTCCATACAAAAATCTTCAAACCCCTTTCAAGTTGCTTTTATAAAACTAGAGTTATTTAAAAAAGTTTGTGAGCCTCCAGCAGCCTAACATCAGAATGACGGGTGTATTTTTATTCTGAGCAAAGTACTTACATATCTAAGTATGAAAACATTAGCGTAGCAATGTTCCGGCAATGTGCTCTCCCTAGAGGAAATATGTTCCTTGGCTCGAACGTATCAAAAGCAGAGCAGATGCTGCAAAAGGTTTATAAGCAATTTTAAACATAAAATTTTTAAATTTGAACGCCTGCTTATTTTATACTAGAATCACGATGAAATGTAGAGGGCGCCGACCATAGTCGACCGCACAGTGGCGCCCTCATCGTTTTTTAGGTTATTTCTTTTACTTTAGAATGAAAATGCAGAAAATAAGCATGACAACACAAGATTGTAGGTACGTCAATATTGTTGCAAACGGTAGTTTTACATTGTTTAGTTTTTTTTATAATTTTAAAACGGATAATAGCTACAAGGGTTTCATGTAATCATTCGTTTATATTATAAGTATATACGCAATTACAGTTTACATTAGCAATGATACATTAAATCTCACCACAATCATACATGAGAAATATGTACACACGCCAGCACATCAACCTACACCTAACTGTCACATTTTCATTTTCTTTTTTTTTTTTTTTGTGATATTTTGAAAATCTATTAAAGAAATTTGACAGATTGTAGTAGGTTGATGTGCTGGCGTCTGTACATAAATTCGGCAGTCTGGAATTGAAGCCCTGTATATACCTAATCAGTACTTTAGCGATAAAGTTGAAAATCTATTAAAGAAATTTGACAGATTGTAGTAGCTTGATGTGCTGGCAGTACCTATAGATATCTTCGTGCTATAATTTTCTTCTACTTTCCCTTTAGATAAAATTGCTTTATTTGAGGATAACGAAGAAGTTGGCTATCTTAAAATGAACGTAGGAGCTCCATACAATTGGTCCTATTACTGTCCAGAACCTGTCATCCTTGTAAGTACCAGAGACAAAAGTACGGTCACCATAAAGCAAATCCACGTGAGTTCTTCCTTTCCTTACATAGTCCATACTATTATTTTTATTATAATATTATAAATTCGAAAGTAACTCTGTCTGTCTGTATGTTACCTTTTCACGCCTAAACCACTGAACCGATTAAGATGAAATTTGGTATAGAGATAGTTTGAGTCCCGGGGAAGGACATAGAATAGTTTTTATCCCGATATTCCCACGGGATCGACACTTATGCGGGTGAAACCTCGGGGCGCAGCTAGTATTACATAAAACAAACTCGCCCAAATGTCTATCTACACGCATATAGATAGTCACCCACGAAGACGCGCCCCACTCGTACCGCCCGGCCACGACTTTTGGCTTAGCGGCAAGCGGCGCGGTTTCTTTCGTCTAGCGTTGACGCTGCGAGCGGTGCGTCGTGGCATGGTTCATACATTTTTATATATTTGTTGTTACCGCTCGCCGCCCCGCGCTAAGCTGCCGCGGACAGCGGCGAGGTTGTGGCCAGGCCGTTACTAATCGCTAGTAGCTATCGCTAGTTAATTCCGTAATCCGTTAGTGTTTTAGGTTTTTTATACAGTGTGTCCCTGGGAGTATGGATCAAATCGAATAGGGACGTGGGCAAGGTCATTTCCAAACGTTTTAGCAAAAAAAAAAAAAAACAAAAAAAAAAAAAAAAAAAAAGAGAAGAAAAATCGAATTCGTGAAAACTATCAGGGCTATCAATTTATTTTTTATAGATAGCCCTGATAGTATTTTTTTATGATTATTTTCTTTGAGCACTAAGCGAAGTGATTGAAAAAAAAAAAAAAAATCGGTCATAACTTTTGAACCGTAAAAAAATTCACTGACATTCTCAGGGTTAAAAAGTTTGGAAATGACCTTGCCCACGCCCCTATTCGATTTGATCCATACTTCCAGGGACACCCTGTATACAATAATTACCCACTAACACGAACAAACCTCTTATGAAAAAGTGCTTATTGAACAAATCTAACTTAAAGAGTTATATTAATGATTCTTATGACTATAATTCTGTAAATACATATCTGATAGTGTCTAAACACACGAAGTTCCGCGGCTGATTTTACTGTACCTACGCCATAACGCAACGTAATTTTGACATAATTGTATTATGAGGACTTGAAAAATAAACCCAGGTGAAGAATGATACACCTTTTATTATATGTATGATGACGGGAGTTTTACAATAACGTTACAACGGTTACACAGGTAAGGCAGGCCGCCATGTCACAACGGATATTAGGGGTTCGCAACAACGGGGTTGCCAACTTATTATAAACTATTTTATTGCTCCTAACAAATTGTGTCGTCAGTAATTCAAATAGCATTGCTGGCGTAATCATGCCGAACTTCGGTCGCGTACCTTCGGCACAGTGTGTTTCGACACTTATGGTCGCTAATCATATTTTGATCAAGATACAACCAGACACAAGAGTTGCCAACTTTTTCTAGAAGAAATAGAGTATATCTGATTTCAGAGAGGGTAAATAAAGAGTACAGATTAATAAAAAGAGTACCACTTATTCAATTAAAAAAAAAAATATTTTTTTGCATTTTTTGCGGTACATAACAATTTTTTATTGTTTTTAGAAGAAATGTAAGACTCCAAACATATTTGTCTATAAACAATAAAAAATTCTAACTTTTTCAAAGATTTTTTTGACTTTTCGAAGATGATTGTTCAATGGATTGTTTTATAGCCAAAATATTGGTCAGTGGGTCGTATTAGGGGCGGAGTTTTAGGAGATTATCTTCGTCATCCATTTTAAAAGTCAGTTTATGTAAAAAGAGTATTTTATCGTACTCTATTACTGTTATAGATTATAGAGTACACATCTACAAGAAAAAGAGTACAATACTCTCTATTTTAGAGTACGGTTGGCAACCCTACCTGACACTGACCTGCAAATTGCAAAAAACGTACTACTACTACCTCGCAATCAAATCTTGTCACAGAATACTTACTGTTTGGTAGTTGTATCTTGATCAAAATATGATTCGCGACTATAACAGGTACGTATTTACAGAATTATAGTCATTACAATCATTAATATAATATATCTCTTTCTACCATGAACACTTTTCCATACGAGATTGGTCCTTACGGTAGAAATCTAACTTAGAAAGATGTATTAATGATTCTAATTATTATAGTTCTGTAAATACGTACCTGTTAGGGCCAAAGGACACACGCTACTTTTTGCATCGGCGATCGGCGATTCAGCTGCTTTTTAGAAGCTAAATGCAGCGACCAAGCATTCCACACCGCACACTTACCTAAAAACGCCAAACGCGGCGATTCAGTCGCTTTTCGGAAGCTCGATGCAGCGGCTGAACGCTACACTCCGCACACATTCGGATGCCGGTCGCATCGATATGGCATTTGCGCCAGCGTCGGAGTAGTCGCTAAAACGCGCGATTCCGATACCGCGTCCGAACGCAGAGAGTCGCCAAAACGCGATACAGCCGCAAAATCGCCGATCGCCGATGCAAAAAGTAGCGTGTGTGCTTTGGCCCTTATAGTCGCGAATCATATTTTGATCAAGATACAACCTGACACTGACCAGAAAATTGCAAAAAACGTAAGAAAATTTGAATTTCGCGGGCTACAACTGCACATTCACCTTAACTTGTTTGTCCATCAGGTTGAACCAAGGAGGAATGGAAGTATAAGAGTGTTCAGTCCCAGCCGCCACTGCGCGCCGTTCTTCAACATAGCCATAGGATCCTCTATGATGGTCACATCTATGTTCACATTCATCATGGGGTTTGGAATCCTATCTATGTTAGACATCTTACCTAACGACCGCTTCGATGATCCGAATGGCCCGCCTGTGATTGGTGAATCAGCACACATAGAAGTATAAAAAAGGATACTTTTGGCCAAAATTGGTACTTAACCTGACGTGGATCCACGCGAGACTTACTTTAATTGTTATGTGTTTTATTGATTGGGCTTTTTAATTGTTTCTGTAATTACGGCATCCAGCCGGTTAAGCTAAGGTTTCCTAGAAGACCGCCACTAAGGGCTGCGTCGACGGCTGTCAAGAAAAAGAAAAACATCAGATTTGAGAACCTCCTCTTTTTTTATTAGAATTCGGTTTAAAATGATGGCATTGGCAAGGATTTAAATCGTAACCCCTACCGCGTTGAAAAGTATTTGTTTCGTCTTGAAACCTCTGACGCAAAATGTCGCAGTGATATCACTTGATTGTTATGGAAACGCTATTTAATAATGTGTGAGAACATTTTTCTCAGTATGGACACATTTTTATGTGACTGAGTACGGTGTGGGCAAATCTGGCGATTTAAATTTTTGGGTAGGTAGCGGATTTTGACATAATGTCAATCAAATATAGGTGACAATTACAGATGTTCATGATGGCCGTTATAATATGACGGAATCGTTTTCCTAAGAGCACCATCTTGTTTTTAAACATTACTATATTTCACAAAAACATATTGCACGAAAACCGACAGCGCTCTCCGGCGCCAAAATATTCTTGATGCAGTTTATGTAGGTTACAACGTTTAAAGGCACGGTACGAGCCAACGCGTTCAACATGCGTTCGTGATGGCCACACACCATATACAGGATGTTACAGAAAGGGTATATCAATACAAACGGGTTGAAGAGTGTATCTGGTCTAGAATCTCTGTACAAAATTTCAGCTCAAAAGCATTAACTTTGAAAATGCTTAATATTTTTTTATTTCGACATAACGGCGCTGCACTGGCGCGCGGCGGCGTGATGTGCCTGTACTAGGCGCACAGACACACTACAGATAATGGATAATGACCCTCGTAGTGCGGTGACACGTTTGTTTTGATTTCAATATAATAAACTATCGAAATAAAAAAATATTAAGCAATTTCAAAGTTACTGCTTTTGAGCTGAAATTTTGTACAGAGATTCTAGACCAGATACACTCTTCAACACGTTTATATTGATATACCCTTTCCGTAACATCCTGTATAGGTACCTGTGGCGACATCTGCATCATCACTTGCGAACTTGACGTCACGCAAAGTCCTGTATCGCGCAAGCAGAGTTTACCGTGCTAACTAACATCAACGTTCCGAAATCAATCGTCGAGCAGTTGTACACTACCTACCAGACTCGACACCCGATTGGTAGATGGATCCTTCCGTTTCTATAGAGGATGAGCGAACTTTACAGCCTGTTCCTCATACCTCTGTACTGGTGGTAACCCCGACGTGATATGAACGTCACAGTGCTTTGGAAATCTTTTGGCTCGTGAATGAAATTGACCAGAGCCAAGATTCACAACAATACGACAGGCTATCGTATCGAAAACCTGACATTTTGATAACCTGATTTGACTTGCCCTCAACAGCAAATAGCTGTTGGAAGAATAGCGGGCGTCTATTTGATTTAAACTGACAAAATTTTCGGGTTTTGGACCTGTGAACAGCGTTTAGAAGACTCCTACGATAACAATGATTAATGTTCGATACGATACGGAAGCATATCGAGTGTTTGTGAATAAGGGGGCAGGGGTCTTTGTTGGTAGACACGGTTACACATCAAGCATTTCCAGTTTTAGCTGACCTCGCATTTCTTACAATAAGAATCTTATATCCTTGAAGCGCTGTACAGTCGAAGGCTCGTCAGTGGTGTACCTAACACTTGACCTTGAGCTGGGCCTTAGGGAGGGCTATGTATGAGCAACTTTTGTCTCTCACATCAAGTCTACGGGTTTGTATGAAAGTGCGCGCATGTAGCGAAGCGACAGCTGGGAGACTTTTTTTGTCCGCGGGTTTGGAGACAGACCGGCGCGGCGGCGATGCAACTGTCGCTCGTCTATTTGGTCGCTCCCGTGCAGCCGTGTGCGCGTCGTCCAAATCTCGGCGAGGAGACAGCGACAGAGATAAAAAAGTGGCTGGCCAACTAAGTTGCTCGTGGGCGCTCTCTAAATGGTCTAGCTCAGTACGGAACTTCAATAGAATAGGAGGCTAGCTTTAACTGGTTACGGCGGCGTCGCAGACGCATGCTGAGCGCATTGATTTTTTTTTATTAAGAGAAATAAGATTCCTTATATTAAGAACATTTTGCCTTGTTTATTTTATTACTTACTAAATAAAAATACTTTGTAAAGAAAGAAATGTTGTATTTTATTTTTTTTAATTTCAAATTGCAATTTGAAAGGACGATGAGTCAGAACGTCCCCCCAACCTTACATTGACCAACAGACTTAAAATGTATCTCATTCGAACCGCCTTAGCAAGCTGATCAATTATTACTATGACGACATCTCTCAAAAGTGCGGGATATTCCGAGAAAATCAT
Source organism: Amphipoea oculea (assembly GCA_945859645.1). Classification (NCBI taxonomy): domain Eukaryota; kingdom Metazoa; phylum Arthropoda; class Insecta; order Lepidoptera; family Noctuidae; genus Amphipoea; species Amphipoea oculea. The sequence continues at coordinate 4,671,678 of OX243891.1, read as the reverse complement.
GTTTTAGTGTTAATTTCGTCACAACGTCCCCCCAACCCTTACATTGACCAACAGACTTAAAATGTATCTCATTCGAACCGCCTTAGCAAGCTGATCAATTTTTACTATGACGACATCTATCAAAAGTGCGGGATATTCCGAGAAAATCATGTTTTAGTGTTAATTTCGTCACAATACGTCCCCCCAACCCTTACATTGACTAACAGACTTAAAATGTATCTCATTCGAACCGCCTTAGCAAGCTGATAAATTTTCACTATGACGACATCTCTCAAAAGTGCAGGATATTCCGAGAAAAATCATGTTTTAATGTTAATATTTTTGGCACAAAATAAGAGTTTGTAAGTAAACCATATTCTTTGATTTTCAAACCTCTCAAGATCAATTAGGAGATGCCATTTAAAAAACAGAAAACGTCATTCGTTACTCGTCCAATTTTTTCTATTCCTATAGGCAGGCAGTTGTCCCACCGGCGGCGATGAACGATTAGCGAGTAGAACTAGCAACTGAAAACGAGTTGGCGAGCAGCGAGCAGCGTGTGTGTAGTTCCGATAGTTTTGTCGCTGGGCTATCAGCGAGTTTTCGAGTGCGACGGGCGATTACTCGCACCACTCGCTCGGGGCGGTTAGTCTCACAGGGGTTTCTCTCGACGTGAGCTCTGACCACCAAGCGACCATCGCTGAGCGAGTATCGCTAGGCGAGTATTATCTTTGATAGCTCTTGTCGCTCAGCGACAAACCAGTGAAGCGAGTCCTCGCCGGCAGTGTGAACAGTCAGCGATCAACTGTTAATATATGCATCTCTTTTGTTTACACGGAATGTATATCTATTGTACGTTTCTTGAGCGAGAAAACAGCCGACAGTTAGTCGCTTCCTCGCCGGCGGTGGGACAACTGCCATATGCTCGTCCACGGAGACGCGGTTGTCTTCGTCTTGGGCTTCACTGCACTCAGGATTCAAGTCTTAACTCCCTCGCTTCGCTCAGGAGTCAACTCAAACCTAGAATCCTTCGTTGCGTTCAGGATTCAAAATAGCGCCCGCGACAACAAGACACTACTTTATCCCAAAATAAATAAAACGATTTTTTATTTTATTTCTAAACCCCATGGATTTTGGAGTTAAAACTGGTTGCTAGTATTTTTATAGATCTTTATGAACCTGATAACACATACAAATGTTCTGTTGCAGGGCGGGGGACGAGCCTAGCGAATTAGAAAAATGAATAAAACGATTTTTTAATTTTCATTTTATTTCTAAGCCCCATGGATTATGAAGTTAAAAGTGGTTGCTAGTCTTTTTATATATCTTTATGAACCTGATAGCACATACAAAAGATATGTTGCAGGGCGGGAGACGGGCCTAGCGAATTAGAAAAATTAATAAAACGTTTTTTTAATTTTCATTTTATTTCTAAGCCCCATGGATTTTGAAGTTAAAACTGGTTGCTAGTCTTTTTATAGATCTTTATGAACCTGATAGCACATACAAAAGATCTGTTGCAGGGCGGGGGACGGGCCTAGCGAATTAGGAAAAATTAATAAAACGATTTTTTAATTTTAATTTTATTTTTAAACCCCATGGATTTTGAAATTAAAACTGGTTGCTAGTCTTTTTATAGACCTTTGTGAACCTACTAATACATACAAAAGTTCTGTTGAAGGGGGGGGGACGGGTCTCATACAAATATGGTCATCGTTCTTTTGTAATAATGGAACCGTCAATGTTCGAAATTCGAAAACACTACGGTCCGTTCACAGTGATATCAGACGCTTCCACTGTGAACAAGACAAATGTCGAGCGACATTGTCCTACAGTCGCAAAGACCGACCACGATGTTGGGCGATGTCCCCTAGTGAAAACGCGGCTTTAGGGTGGAGATTTTCGGACATGCGTTTCAGCGTATCCACCTTTGGCCCAGCGCACATCCCTGGATGCGCGGCGGAGCGCATTTCCTTGAAAAGCGCGGGCGGATTCCGCGGGCTCCGAGCGGTGCCAAGAGCCCTTGAGAGCCCACGAGCGGAGAGAGACGCGGCGGCGCGCAGCTGGTCTCATCTCGAGGCATCTGACCGCCAGCCAGCCGGGCGCGTGTGTTCCTTTGTGGCCGGACCACAGTTTAGTACTCAGATGCTATAGTTCGAAATAATACCTACCTAAAGTCTACTTTCATCGGAATATATATATATATATATATTTAGTACCTCAAGAGATATCTTTTTAATTAACAATTTATGTGGTCCGGCCGCCAGGCAGTGCTCTCTGGCCGCGCCACCTCAAATTAAATAGAGTATAATGAACTATTAATAAATCAATATCCCGAAAAAAACTACCTAAAGAGTACCTTGCATACGACAAATATGGTCCAATAAACCCCTTTAGTTAAGGAGTTATTGGTCGTGGGGTGTGGTCCGGCTGGAAGGTATACTCTGCAGCAAGTCAATTTTGCAATATTTAATATTAACTATCCATAATTACATTGGCGTATATATATATTTGGGCCGTGCCCACCCTAGAATGGTCTCAGGCCCACCCTAGGATGTTTGGGGACCTACTTATTCGAAATTTTAAGCTGGATACTTAGGTACATAATATAACTTCACACAAAAGCAATCAAATAAATAATCTACCACGAAGACCTATACAAACTTATTATAATACATTCCATTTAGTTACTTTTGAAATCACAAAAATAATAGAATCTATTAATAAGCAACGAAATAAGCTAGAGTATTATTATGATTAGACGGCCCGGGAACAAACGCATCGGCAATCGGCCATACAGGCCACGGCAGGGGTTGCGCAGGTCGTTGGAAGGATCCGGCGTCTGGGCCACGCACAACGGACCAAATGGGAGTCTAAGTGCGGAAAAGGGAGCCCCATCATCATCATCATCGTCTGGGTCTCGAGGTGGCTTTGCACAAATCTGAGGCCCTCTGTTTCCATGGGCCTCGGAACAAGCCACCACGCGATTTACACGTAGCGGTAGGAGGCGCCCGCATCAGTGTCGAGTCGACGATGAAGTACCTAGGACTTGTCCTCGACAGCCGGTGGGACTTCGGACCGCACATTCAGCGGCTGGTCCCCAGGTTGATGAGCGTTGCAGCTGCTCTTGCAAAACTGCTACCTAATTTGCGGGGTCCAACGCCTCCTGCCGGAGACTGTACGTGGGGATTGTGAAGTCCATGGCCCTGTATGGGGCGCCCGTGTGGGCGGACACTGACGGCCCGCAACGTTGCAATATTGCGAAGGCCGCAAAGAGCGATAGCTGTTAGGGTGATAAGAGGATACCGTACGATCTCCTACGAGGCAGCAACTCTCCTGGCCGGATCAACGCTCTGGGATCTGGACGCGAAAATCCATGCGTCCCTATATCGCTGGCGGAAGGCGGAGCTTGCTCGTGGTCAGCCTCCGGTTCCTCGGGAATTCGATCCACGAAGGACTGAGCACAATAGTGGCGGTAAGGCCTGTTATGGAAGAATGGCTGGAGAGGCAGCATGGCGCCCTGAGCTTCCGGCTGACGCAGGTGCTTACTGGACACGGATGTTTCGGGAAATACCTGCGTCGCATAGGTCGGGAGCGGACACCTGCTTGTCATCACTGTGTGGACGGCCACGAGAACACGGCGTTACATACGTTGGAGGAGTACAGCTTGGGCCCTATGCCCTCGTCGCGACACTTGGTGCGGGTGATCTGTCATTTTCGGCGGTGGTTCAGTCCATGGTTGGAAGCGAAACCGCGTGGGATGCTGTGGCCTCTTTTTTCGAGGAGTTGATGCATGCAAAGGAGGCGGCGGAGAGGGAGAGAGAGCATACCTCTCATTCCACCCGCACCAGAAGAGCAGCTGGGCGTCGAAGGGTGCTTAACGATTTCCGGCCACTATAAGAAGGGGCCTGCGGGCGGCGAAATTGTGGCCGTGTCGTCACTCGAGCAGTCGGGTTCAAAGAAGTGGCACGCAATAGTGGGGTTTTAGTCGATAGGAGTCCGACATCATGGTCGGGAGCAGACGCCGGTGTGTCACCACTGTGCGGCTTGCCCTGAGATACGGTGCAGCACACGTTGGAAGAGTGCCCAACTTGGGCAGGGCTGCGCCGTGACCTCATCGCGGCAATAGGCGGGAGCGATCTCTCGCTCTCGGCTGTCGTTCAATCGTGTCGTTCGATGGTCGAGAGCGGGAGCGCATGGGACGATATTGCCTCCTTTTGCGAGGATGTCATGTCTGCAAAGGAGGCGGCCGAGCGGGAGAGAGAAGCCGCATCCTCTCTCCCCTCCCGCAGGAGATGCACTGGGCGCCCGAGTAGGGCAAAACGATCTATGACCTCCATGAGAGGTGGCCTGCGGCCGGCGGACTAGGGGCGTCTGTCGTCCAACCAGACAGGCCCGAGTTAGCGCTGCAGTGTTCCACGCGCGCCACTCGAGAGTGGGTGCGGCCATTATAGGAATGGTCGCACGGGGAGGTGGGACCCGCTGAGAAACAGCGGGTCGAGGCCTGTCGGGGGAGCGGTGAATGCTTATGCAAATCCCGCATCCCCGGCCATAGGTAGAGGTGGAACACCGCGGTGGTTTTAGCCGGTAAGAGTCCGGCATCCCCCTCTGTCACCCCCACGATAGAGGAAGTCCATGAGGATTTCCAAAGCGAGAAAAAAAAAGGTGTCCGACATCATAACCCTCCGTTCTTCCCGGACGGAGGGTAAAAAAAAAAGAGGTCAGGGGCCAGGCCCCCCCTAGAAAGAATCCCTAGATACGCCAATGCCAGTTATAGGTGTGTTGGTATGATGAGATGTGTAGACGGGTGCCGAGGTTTGGTTGAGAAATAACTTAGTCCAGTCACGGTAACAAACGGAAAGTTTTTATTGTTCAGTTTGCACAAGCTACACAGAAGAAATAGTTCCACACACAACACAACCGAAAGAGTAGAAATACAAGGAGTGAAGAGAATATGATAAGCACAGCGAAAGCATACAAAATATACGTAGCAAATAATATTCGCGAGGTACGCGTAAATGACAGCTGGGTTAGCAAGCGACACGGGCTCCGCGGACGAGTACAGTGGGCTGACTAACGAGGCCGGCGCGATGGCGTGATGTTTCTGGAATGCGCATCGACGCGTTTGCGCGTTTCCAATGCACGACACGGTGAATTTATATTTTGAATTTATTAATAAAATGTGTTTTACAAATATTGTTGGTTTGTGTTTATGTATTTATGTGTTGTGTTGTGTATGTGAGTTGGCTACAAAAGAAAAAAAAAACAACATTGAGTTTCTGCCTAAGTTTCTGCCACGCTCACTTCGCCTAAGTTTTCACGGTGAGACGGTTACAAAATCGCACGGCAGCATTAGAAAATAGTGAGAAACGATAAACCAAGTAGGTATGGCAACAACAAAATTATATGCATCAATTATCTAGTATCTATACGTAAATACTGGTATGTATCTATCTCGGTCTTGGAACTGAATGGAAATAATTTCATATTTTATTATTATTGATATAAAGGAAACAGAGGCAACAAGGAATAGTTTCGAAGTGGACAAGTTGCCCCCTAACCCATAATGTCTGCGTCCTTGCACCAGAGTTATACAAATGCAACCAAAAAAAAAATAGTTTTGACTGCTTCGGTGGTTCAGTGGTCGTAATACGACTGCTGAACACGATGTTGTGGGTTTGATCCCCACAGAGAACAACAATTTGCGGATCACACAAAGTAGGTATTGTCCTGAGTCTGTGTATAATTTGTGTCCGTTAATTTCATGTTTTGATTCCCGGTATGGGCACACAATCACACTCACACTAATATTATAAAGGCGAAAGGTTGTGAACCGCGGGGCGCAGCTAGTAGTGACTAAATGTTATGCGGAGGTTCTGGATTCGGGATTCCTGGTATGGCCACAATACATGCTTAACGTGGTGGTTCTGGGTTCGATTACCGAAGATTGTTATTTATTCTCTGACGTCGTTACTACATTTTTTATAAAATAGTAAGAACGTCAAAGAAAGAAAATTGTTTCTTTTTAACTTTTCGCAGCAACCTGACAGTATTTTGTTTATTTATTACTTGTTTCTGCAGGTACACAAGAGGTACCAAATCTACGTATAGAGTGTACTTAGCTACATATACGGGTAAGCAGTACACCCGCGGTTCTGACATCAGGATGGCGGGTGTACCTAATATTTTAAATATCACTGTACGGGTGTAGGTACACAGATTTTCAAGAGAGGTACGTAAAGGTACACAGAAGGTACCAAATAATTGCAATAAATTTAGGCAGATCTGAAAAGTACACCCGCGGTTCTGATATACATGTTCAATCTGATCTGTCTCAATCTGTCAAAAAATACATCTAATTTCCCTAGATTTTGATAAGTTTTTGACATTTGTTTGTCGCCGAGATGAGACTGCGACTAGATTTTGGAACGTTTTAAATTACGAGAATTGGCCTTCTGATTATTCCGTTTATCCACAACAAAAAATTCAAAGGGTGCGTCCACATCTGGCGAATGTGCAGCTCGCGAGCTGCGCGCGTGCATTTTTGTTCGTGCGCCGCTCCTGTGCCGCCCGCGCGCAAGTCGCGCGCGACCTAAGCGCCGTACGCGATCAGCGCGCGGGCGCCGGGCGGCGCGCTAGTGGCTCGCGTCTTCCTTTCCGCCCGCGCCTCAAGCCGTGCGAGAATTGAGTGCGCGAAGATCGCGCGCCGCGCGCACGCCTTTATACGAGCCTTGCATGAGTTGCGCTAAAGAGGCGCACCAAACCATTGCCGTGACTGCACGCGCGCAGCTCGCAAACGGCTCGCGAGGTGCACACTCGCGGTACATTCGCCAGATGTGGACGCGCTCAAAGGCCCAGCGCACACCGCTGGAGGCGCGGCGGGACAATACACCCGTCATTCTGACCCACACCAATTGAAGACAACAATTGAATATAAACCTCAACTAGTTACCTTGACATACGGTCAATATAATAATAAATTCGCACGCGGTGCTCGGAGCGCCCTCAAGCTACTACAAGAGCATGCGTGCGACTGCTCCAGTCTCCGCCGTGCTGCTCTGCGCTCCGCCGTACTACCCCGCGCCCGGCTGGCTGGCGGTCAGATGCCTCGAGATAAATGAGCGCTCGGAGCAGCTGCGCGCGCCGCGTCTCTCTCCGCTCGTGGGCTCTCAAGGGCTCTTGGCGCCGCTCGGGGCCCGCGGAATCCGCCCGCGCGTTTCAAGGAAATGCGCTCCGCCGCGCCTCCAGGGATTTGCGCTGGGCCAAAGGTGGATACGCTGAAACGCATGTCCGAAAATCTCCACCCTAAAGCCGCGTTTTCACTAGGGGACATGTCACGGGGACGTCGCCCAACATCGTGGTCGGTCTTTGCGACTGTAGGACAATGTCGCTCGACATTTGTCTTGTTCACAGTGGAAGCGTCTGATATCACTGTGAACGGACCGTAGTGTTTTCGAATTTCGAACATTGACGGTTCCATTATTAGAAAATTTCAAATTGCAATTTGAAATTAAAAAAAAATAAAATACAACATTTCTTTACAAAGTATTTTTATTTAGTAAGTACCTAATAAAATAAACAAGGCAAAATGTTCTTAATATAAGGAATCTTATTTCTCTTAATAAAAAAAAATCAATGCGCTCAGCATGCGTCTGCGACGCCGCCGTAACCAGTTAAAGCTAGCCTCCTATTCTATTGAAGTTCCGTACTGAGCTAGACCATTTAGAGAGCGCCCACGAGCAACTTAGTTGGCCAGCCACTTTTTTATCTCTGTCGCTGTCTCCTCGCCGAGATTTGGACGCCGCGCACACGGGAGCGATAGCAACGCTAGATACTTTTTCGTAAAATTTTTGGCTGGCCGGCAACGTTTATGTCGCCGTGTGTGCACTTGCATTGCAAGTTTGCAACCAATAGACGGGCTACAGTTGCATCGCCGGTCTGTCTCCAAACCCGCGGACAAAAAAAGTCTCCCAGTTGTCGCTTCGCTACATACATGCGCGCACTTTCATACAAACCCGTAGACTTGATGTGAGAGACAAATTAGTTGCGGAGACAAAAGTTGCTCATACATAGCCCTCCCTAAGGCCCAGCTCAAGGTCAAGTGTTACACCACTGACGAGCCTTCGACTGTACAGCGCTTCAAGGATATTTTGCCGCGTGGCCAAAATCGGAACGAACGACGCCATCTTAATTTTTAGGAGTGCCTAAAAGGAAATAGCTATTCACAACCACTCTATGCGCTTCCGTACCGCATACTCCTCGATCTATGTTATAGTAGGAGCTAGGAGTCCTCTATTAAGCGCTGTTCACAAGTCCAAAATCCGAAAATATTGTCAGTTTAAAACATATAGACGCCCGCTATTCTTCCAACAGCTATTTGCTGTTGAGGGCAAGTCAAATCAGGTTATCAAAATGTCAGGTTTTCGATACGATAGCCTGTCGTATTGTTGTGAATCAGGGCTCTGGTCAATTTCATTCACGCGCCAAAAGATTTCCAAAGCACTGTGACGTTCATATCACGTCGGGGTTACCACCAGTACAGAGGTATGAGGAACAGGCTGTAAAGTTCGCTCATCGTCTATAGAAACGGAAGGATCCATCTACCAATCGGGTGTCGAGTCTGGTGGGCAGTGTGCAACTGCTTGACGATTGATTTCGGAACGTTGATGTTAGTTAGCACGTTAAACTCTGCTTGCGCGATACAGGACTTTACGTGACGTCAAGTTCGCAAGTGATGATGCAGATGTCGCCACAGGTACCTATACAGGATGTTAGGGAAAGGGTATATCAATAAAAACGGGTTGAAGAGTGTATCTGGTCTAGAATCTCTGTACAAAATTTCAGCTCAAAAGCAGTAACTTTGAAATTGCTTAATATTTTTTTATTTCGATAGTTTATTATATTGAAATCAAAACAAACGTGTCACCGCACTACGAGGGTCATTATCCATTATCTGTAGTGTGTCTGTGCGCCTAGTACAGGCACATCAAGCCGCCGCGCGCCAGTGCAGCGCCGTTATGTCGAAATAAAAAAATATTAAGCATTTTCAAAGTTAACGCTTTTGAGCTGAAATTTTGTACAGAGATTCTAGACCAGATACACTCTTCAACCCGTTTGTATTGATATACCCTTTCTGTAACACCGTGTATATGGTGTGTGGCAATCACGAACGCATGTTGAACGCGTTGGCTCGTACCGTACCTTTAAACGTTGTAACCTACATAAACTGCATCAAGAATATTTTGGCGCCGGAGAGCGCTGTCGGTAAACATTCGTGCAATATTTTTTTGTGAAATATAGTAATGTTTAATAACAAGATGGTGCTCTTAGGAAAACGATTCCGTCATATTATAACGGCCATCATGAACATCTGTAATTGTCACCTATATTTGATTGACATTATGTCAAAATCCGCTACCTACCCAAAAATTTAAATCGCCAGATTTTCCCACACCGTACTCAGTCACATAAAAATGTGTCCATACTGAGAAAAATGTTCTCACACATTATTAAATAGCGTTTCCATAACAATCAAGTGATATCACTGCGTCATTTTGCGTCAGAGGTTTCAAGACGAAACAAATACTTTTCAACGCGGTAGGGGTTACGATTTAAATCCTTGCCAATGCCATCATTTTAAACCGAATTCTAATAAAAAAAGAGGAGGTTCTCAAATCTGATGTTTTTCTTTTTCTTGACAGCCGTCGACGCAGCCCTTAGTGGCGGTCTTCTAGGAAACCTTAGCTTAACCGGCTGGATGCCGCAATTACAGAAACAATTAAAAAGCCCAATCAATAAAACACATAACAATTAAAGTAAGTCTCGCGTGGATCCACGTCAGGTTAAGTACCAATTTTGGCCAAAAGTATCCTTTTTTATACTTCTATGTGTGCTGATTCACCAATCACAGGCGGGCCATTCGGATCATCGAAGCGGTCGTTAGGTAAGATGTCTAACATAGATAGGATTCCAAACCCCATGATGAATGTGAACATAGATGTGACCATCATAGAGGATCCTATGGCTATGTTGAAGAACGGCGCGCAGTGGCGGCTGGGACTGAACACTCTTATACTTCCATTCCTCCTTGGTTCAACCTGATGGACAAACAAGTTAAGGTGAATGTGCAGTTGTAGCCCGCGAAATTCAAATTTTCTTACGTTTTTTGCAATTTTCTGGTCAGTGTCAGGTTGTATCTTGATCAAAATATGATTCGCGACTATAAGGGCCAAAGCACACACGCTACTTTTTGCATGGGCGATCGGCGATTTTGCGGCTGTATCGCGTTTTGGCGACTCTCTGCGTTCGGTCGCGGTATCGGAATCGCGCGTTTTAGCGACTGCTCCGATGCTGCATCGCGTTTTGGCGACTCACTGCGTTCGGACGTGGTATCGGAATCGCGCGTTTTAGCGACTACTCCGATGCTGGCGCAAATGCCAAATCGCTGCGACCGGCATCCGAATGTGTGCGGAGTGTAGCGTTCAGCCGCTGCATCGAGCTTCCGAAAAGCGACTGAATCGCCGCGTTTGGCGTTTTTAGGTAAGTGTGCGGTGTGGAATGCTTGGTCGCTGTATTTAGCTTCTAAAAAGCAGCTGAATCGCCGATCGCCGATGCAAAAAGTAGCGTGTGTCCTTTGGCCCTAACAGGTACGTATTTACAGAACTATAATAATTAGAATCATTAATACATCTTTCTAAGTTAGATTTCTACCGTAAGGACAAATCTCGTATGGAAAAGTGTTTATGGTATAAAGAGATATATTATATTAATGATTGTAATGACTATAATTCTGTAAATACGTACCTGTTATAGTCGCGAATCATATTTTGATTAAGATACAACCTGACACTGATCTGAAATATGCAAAAAACGTAAGAAAATTTAAATTTCGCGGTCTATCACTGCGCATTCACCTTAAGCTCTATAATTACTTTGCACTAGTCAGCAAGCCCGAAATTTTAGCATCCAGCAGCCTGATTGCGTAACATGCTATCAATCATAATTTGAATAATTTTGAAGGATATTACTAATCCATTGCTTCTTAAGTTCGAAAAAATCGTCGGCTCAACAATGTAAATAATGCAGTGAATGTTGTTGAACAGAAAATTAAACCCATTGCTACTGATTGTTTGTTACGCAATTACCCAGCAGGTTCGTGAAAACTTTTGTACAAAAACCAAGCAGTAAGTATTTTGTGACAAGATTTGACTGCGAGGTAGACCGCGAAATTCAAATTTTCTTACGTTTTTTGCTATTTGCAGGTCAGTGTCAGGTAGGGTTGCCAACCGTACTCTAAAATAGAGAGTATTGTACTCTTTTTCTTGTAGATGTGTACTCTATAATCTATAACACTAACAGAGTGCGCTAAAATACTCTTTTTACATAAACTGACTTTTAAAATGGATGACGAGGATAATCTCCTAAAACTCCGCCCCTAATACGACCCACTGACCAATATTTTGGCTATAAAACAATCCATTGAACGATCATCTTCGAAAAGTCAAAAAAATCTTTGAAAAAGTTAGAATTTTTATTGTTTATAGACAAATATGTTTGGAGTGCTACATTTCTTCTAAAAACAATAAAAAATTGTTATGTACCGCAAAAAATGCTAAAAAATACATTTATTTTAAATTGAATAAATTGTACTCTTTTTATTAATCTGTACCTACTCTTTATTTACCCTCTCTGAAATCAGCTATAAGTACTCTATTTCTTCTAGAAAAAGTTGGCAACCCTTGTGTCTGGTTGTATCTTGATCAAAATATGATTAGCGACCATAAGTGTCGAAACACACTGTGCCGAAGGTACGCGACCGAAATTCGGCATGATTACGCCAGCAATGCTATTTGAATTACTGACGACACAATTATGTCAAAATTACGTTGCGTAATGGCGTACAGTAAAATCAGCCGCGGAACTTCGTGTGTTTAGACACTATCAGATATGTATTTACAGAATTATAGTCATTAGAATCATTAATATAACTTTTTAAGTTAGATTTGTTCAATAAGCACTTTTTCATAAGAGGTTTGTTCGTGTTAGTGGGTAATTATTGTATACAGGGTGTCCCTGGAAGTATGGATCAAATCGAATAGGGGCGTGGGCAAGGTCATTTCCAAACTTTTTAACCCTGAGAATGTCAGTGAATTTTTTTTACGGTTCAAAAGTTATGACCGATTTTTATTATTTTTTTCAATCACTTCGCTTAGTGCTCAAAGAAAATAATCATAAAAGAATACTATCAGGGCTATCTATAAAAAATAAATTGATAGCCCTGATAGTTTTCACGAATTCGATTTTTCTTCTCTATTTTTTTTTTTTTTTTTGTTTTTTTTTTTGCTAAAACGTTTGGAAATGACCTTGCCCACGTCCCTATTCGATTTGATCCATACTCCCAGGGACACACTGTATAAAAAACCTAAAACACTAACGGATTACGGAATTAACTAGCGATAGCCACTAGCGATTAGTAACGGCCTGGCCACAACCTCGCCGCTGTCCGCGGCAGCTTAGCGCGGGGCGGCGAGCGGTAACAACAAATATATAAAAATGTATGAACCATGCCACGACGCACCGCTCGCAGCGTCAACGCTAGACAAAAGAAACCGCGCCGCTTGCCGCTAAGCCAAAAGTCGTGGCCGGGCGGTACGAGTGGGGCGCGTCTTCGTGGGTGACTATCTATATGCGTGTAGATAGACATTTGGGCGAGTTTGTTTTATGTAATACTAGCTGCGCCCCGAGGTTTCACCCGCATAAGTGTCGATCCCGTGGGAATATCGGGATAAAAACTATTCTATGTCCTTCCCCGGGACTCAAACTATCTCTATACCAAATTTCATCTTAATCGGTTCAGTGGTTTAGGATTGAAAAGGTAACATACAGACAGACAGAGTTACTTTCGAATTTATAATATTAACTAGCTGCGCCCCGCGGTTTCACCCGCGTAAATGTCGATCCCGTGGGAATATCGGGATAAAAACTATCCTATGTACTTTTCCGGGACTCAAACTATCTCTATACCAAATTTCATCTAAATCGGTCCAGCCATTTGAGCATGAAGAAGTAACAAACATATAAACAAACACACACACACACACACACACACACACTCACAAACTTTCGCCTTTATAATATTAGTGTGATAAAAATAATAGTATGGACTATGTAAGGAAAGGAAGAACTCACGTGGATTTGCTTTATGGTGACCGTACTTTTGTCTCTGGTACTTACAAGGATGACAGGTTCTGGACAGTAATAGGACCAATTGTATGGAGCTCCTACGTTCATTTTAAGATAGCCAACTTCTTCGTTATCCTCAAATAAAGCAATTTTATCTAAAGGGAAAGTAGAAGAAAATTATAGCACGAAGATATCTATAGGTACTGCCAGCACATCAAGCTACTACAATCTGTCAAATTTCTTTAATAGATTTTCAAAATATCACAAAAAAAAAAAAAAAAAAAAAAAAAAAAAAAAAAAAAAAAAAAAAAAAAGTAGGTTGATGTGCTGGCGTCTGTACATATTTCTCATGTATGATTGTGGTGAGATTTAATGTATCATTGCTAATGTAAACTGTAATTGCGTATATACAGGGTGACTGGAAATTAGTGGCGGAGCCGTTAAGGGGAGGTAGTCTAGGGTTTTTCCGACAGATATCACTATGAGACCTACCGTCCTTACTTAACCCTTTCCAAGATATTCCTACTTAAAGAGATAGTAATAAATCCTAAAAAAAAGTGATTTTGGCCTACTTTTTTTTGTTTTGCAACAAAGATATTCTAAATAAGTAATATTAATTGTAAAATTTCCGCTACTGTCATTATTTTATGCAAAAACTGCTAAACAAAAAGTAGGAATATCTTGGAAAGGGTTAAGTAAGGACGGTAGGTCTCATAGTGATATCTGTCGGAATAACCCTAGACTACCTCCCCTTAACGGCTCCGCCACTAATTTCCAGTCACCCTGTATAATATAAACAAATGATTACATGAAACCCTTGTAGCTATTATCATTTTTAATAATTATAAAAAAACTAAACAATGTAAAACTACCGTTTGCAAAAATATTGACGTACCTACAATCTTGTGTTGTCATGCTTATTTTCTGCATTTTCATTCTAAAATAAAAGAAATAACCTAAAAAACGATGAGGGCGCCACTGTGCGGTCGACTATGGTCGGCGCCCTCTTAAATGTTCCTCTATTATACATTTCATCGTGATTCTAGTATAAAATAAGCAGGCGTTCAAATTTAAAAATTTTATGTTTAAAATTGCTTATAAACCTTTTGCAGCATCTGCTTCTGCTTTTGATACGTTCGAGCCAAGGAACATATTTCCTCTAGGGAGAGCACATTGCCGGAACATTCATTGCTACGCTAATGTTTTCATACTTAGATATGTAAGTACTTTGCTCAGAATAAAAATACACCCGTCATTCTGATGTTAGGCTGCTGGAGGCTCACAAACTTTTTTAAATAACTCTAGTTTTATAAAAGCAACTTGAAAGGGGTTTGAAGATTTTTGTATGGAGGGTGGCCCTAAGGTCGGCCGCCATTTTGATTTTTTTTCAGAATCGCGGTGCACAACAAAAGTGATATATTTAGATAGAGGACACTTATACAAACAAAAAATGTAATATAACATAATATCCTAAAGCGTCAGGTTTCGGAATTATTCACCGAAATATAAGTCTAAAACAACAAGGATTTTTTTGTTTTTTTCCCTCCAGGTAAGCATATTGAACTATTGAGGTAATAGAAACGTTATGAAACCTTTATGGAGAAGAAACTAATGAAGAATAGACATTTTTTAAATAAATAATTAAACACGGCAATTTATAGTTCGTTTTTTAATCCCAGAGACTAATCTGACATTTAAGTATTTTTGTGTTTTCGTTTTTTTTAGTATAGAAGTTCGACATTACACTTGTCAGATTAGTCTCTGGGATTAAATAACGAACTAGAAATTGCCGTGTTTAATTATTTATTTCAAAAATGCCTATTTTTCATTCGTTTCTTCTCCATAAATGTTTCATAACGTTTCTATTCTATTCTATTTTTAATTATGGCAAGTAAAGCCGATGTCGACTATTCTGCCAATGTCAAAAGTGAATTGGAAAAGCAAGTGTGAAAAAAAAAAAAAAAAAAAAAAAAAAATAAAAAAAAAATAATAATAAAAAAATAAAAAAATAATTTTTCGATGCTACAGTTGAACTTAATGTAGATCTTGTGGGGTTAGTACTGGACTGAAACAAACAAAAAGATAAAATTACATATTATATTATAATTGTTAAACATTAAAATACAAGTATACATAAATATGCCACAACCAAACATAAATAGAATATTTGAGGAAACAAATTATAATTTTATATTATTGTGGCGGATGAATATCATCAGCGCCACAAGTAAATCTGGAGACGAATGTGTTAAAAGGGAGGGGAAATTAATCGGAAGAGGGATCTTAAATTTGGGGAGACGGTTATACAGGTCTAGAGGAGGGAGGTTGTTAGAGCATTCGAAGAATATGTGATCCAAGGTGCCCTCTTCTAACCCGCACTCGCATAGAGAGGAGTCACGGACATGGATTTTGTGTAAAAAAACGGGAGTGCAACAAAAACCTAGGCGGATTCTACAAAGAATAGAAATAATTGTTTTCGATACTTTTTTGTGACCGAAAAACCACGGTTTTGGCTTGATGGTCGGTTGCAATGCATAAAAAAATTTACCTTTTTTCCTGCTGGAAATATCCCACTGTTCTTGCCAGGAACGTTGCAGGTTCAGTCTTGGAAGGGACAGAAGGTCGTAACCCTGGTAGGAATTGTGCGTGAGATCTGAGGATAAAGATGAACAAGCATCCTTAGCCAAAGCATCAACACATTCGTTACCCTTAATGCCACAATGGCTAGGTATCCAAACTAACTGAACATCTCTTTGACTATTAGCACAGGAAAAAAGAGAATTTTTAATTTTTAGAATAAGGGAACTGTGCAATTTACTTTTAAACGGATTTTGGACTAAAGCTTGTAAACAACTAAGGGAATCTGTAAAAATGACGGCCTTCTCAATATTAGGGTGGGACTCTATAAAAAGACAAGCTTCCAATATAGCCACACACTCACCAGTGAATACCGAAGACTCCTTAGGGCCTTTAAACTGTAAGATAATTTTGGAGTTTTGGTAATAGACCGCAGCGCCAGTGTGACTAAGATCGGATAGTTTCGAAGCATCCGTGAAGAATAACTGAAAACCATTCCATCGCTCGCCCACCACCGCATTGAAAGCCGAATTTGCTGACGGAGATTTTTTGGATATACCAATGTCAAATAAAATTTTTGGGATATAACTTAAAACTTGATAAGGAAAATTAAAAAGGGGTAATCTAGGAAACTGCACGATCGGGTATAGTAAATTTAGAGTTAGTCGAAAGGATTTTAGGAATAAGGGTAGTTCTTTATTTTTCCAGTAATTTGAGCTTCTGCATATGGCATCTAACTCGTTTAGTCTTCCTATAAGAGGATGGGAGGATCTACATATTAGCCTAAACATAAATCGGGAGGCCAGGTATTGCCGCCTAAGGGCTAGAGGAGGTTCAGCACATTCGACTTGCAATGCGTTAACGGGAGAGGACTTCATACAACCTGAGATGATTCGAAGACATTTGGACTGAACTCTATCCAGCCCAGCCAAAGCACCTTTGTTGCAAGGGGTCATTAGAAATGTTCCATAATCTAAAACGCTACGAACTAAGGCGTTGTAAACTAATTTCATGGTGTATGGGTGAGCACCCCACCAAACACCCGCAAGAACTTTTAAAATGGATATAACTCTTTCACACTTTTTAATAAGATAATTTATGTGATGTTTGCCAGTTAATTTGGTATCTAAAATAACGCCTAAAAATTTAACTTTTTTCTCTACAGGAATATTGTGGCCTAAAATGTTCACTGTAATTTGAGGAATAGATCTTTTGCGAGAGAAGATTACTGCCGAACTTTTGGGAGCAGATAGCGACAACCCATGGCTTAAAAGCCACTGATTCAAAGAGTCCAGAGAGAGACACAAAGATGACGCAGCGTCAACTATGGAGGGATCAGTCACATACAAAACAATGTCATCGGCATATTGTAGAATCTGGCAATTGTTGTTTAGGCAGGACCCAATATCAGCCGTATACAAATTGTAGAGTATGGGACTGAGGACATAGCCTTGTGGGAGACCTCTCCATGTCTGCCTTGTATCGAAATCCTCACCCTGGACTCTCAGAACCAATGAGCGGGACAACAGAAGTTCGCATATGCATCGTATCATCTTAGCCGGAAGACTCAGCTGTTGCAGTTTTTGCCTGAGTACGGGAAGAAGTACATTGTCATACGCAGATGAGATGTCCAGGAAAGTGGCAACAACGGATTCGTTTTTAGAGTATGCTAAGCGGATATCCGTAACTAAAATACTAACACTGTCCATTGTGCTTAGTCCTTTCCTAAAACCAAATTGATGATTCGGCAGTAGATCTCTCGATTCGACTATCCACTCAAGACGATTTTTTATAAGATGTTCCAGTAATTTGGCTAGGACTGACGATAGAGCAATTGGCCTAAGGCCATTCGGATCATCTGCATGTTTGCCTGGTTTCAACAATGGAATAATGATTTGAAACTTCCACTGATCTGGAACCCAACCATGAGTATAACAAAAATTTAAAATATTTAAAAAATAGTTTTTAGCCTTATCACCAGAATGGGCAATGAACGAGTATGGCACGCCATCAATACCAGGAGCTGAGTCCCGGACATGTTTGAGCACCACATTCAGTTCCTCCAAAGTGAATGGCGTATCGAATGGATCCTCTGTAACGTTATAAAGGGGTGCGTTTTGACATTCGGATGAGAGAGGAACATAGGATGGAGCTATTTTGTCAAAGAAATGTTCAGCTGTTTCCCTAGTAATCGGAGAAGAGATCGATGGGGAACAACCACGTCTAAACCTATTGATATTTTTCCAGACGACTGAAACCGGAGTAGAAGGTGATAGAGAGGTGCAAAACTTAACCCAACCCGTACGTTTCTTCTTACGAAGAAAACGTTTGGTTCTGGCATTAATATGGCAGTATGTCAACAGATTTTCAGTGCTCATATCTGCATTGTAACATACCTCGGCCTCGTCCCTATCCCTGATTGCCGAAGTGCATTCTGGATCCCACCACGGGGGTGAAGGGATTTTATTACGAGCACTGTTTTTTAAAGGGAAGCAGGAATCTGCACTGGAGGTAATTGCTGTTACGTAACCCTCATAACAGCTCTTGGCATGGCAGTGACCAGAAGGATCTGATAAATTTGAATTTAAATTTGGAAGAACATCGATTTTGTCCTCCAATAATGATCTAAATTTTGACCAATCTGGTTTGGACAGGTTATATTTCAAGAGTGGAGGGGAAGTTTTTTCTAAGTAAGACTTATTGACCAAAGATATGACTATAGGGTAGTGATCACTACCATGCGACAAGGTTGTGCATTCCCAGTGAGTTGATGCTGCTAACTCAACCGAACAAAATGTAAGGTCTACACAACTCTTTTGCTGGCCTGGAAGAGATCGTCGCGTTGAGCAACCGTTATTTAAAATGCAGAGGTCCAAGTCGTCCAACACATCAACTAGAGCTACACCAAAGGCATCACAGCGTTCAGACCCCCATCTGTAATGGTGGCAGTTAAAGTCGCCCATGACCAGTATTGGACCATGAACATTAGAAAAAATGTCTCTAAGAGTAATTAAGAAATTATGGTGAGGATGTGCAATATATATTGAAAACACTGTGATGCCCTCAACCCTCCCTGCGGCAATGCTCATATCACCCGTAAGTGAAGGTAAAGTAAAGGGCAAAAGTGGGACCCGATTATTGACTAAGAGAGCTGACCCTCCATAGCCATCTGATCGGTCACATCTAAGGATGTTGAAATGTGGCATACGGAAGCTAAGACTTGGAGTAAGCCAAGTCTCAGCTATGGAACAAGCCAGTGGCTTGTATTTATTTAAGAGGAATATGAGGTCGTGCTTTTTATGCCACACGCTCCTCACATTCCACTGAAGGAATACTTGGCGAGACGCCATTTCTAATATCTAAAAGAAGAGAAATAAGTTGGTCGGCAACGTTGGACGGTGATTGGGTATTAGAAGTAGAAGAAGATATAACAATAGGTAAGAGTTTTATAAGTAGTTCGATAATAGAAGAAGTACCATTATTGGAAGAGACATTATTATAATTGAGAGCGCAGCCATTAGGCTGAGAAGGTTGAGGGGAACTAGTTATCTGCTGATGAGCAGCTTTATCATAAGATGGGGAAAGGGGGGCATGAGTTTTAGGCTTTAGGGTTACTGTCTTGCGATAAGACTGAGATATCGGAGTTTTAGTGATGTTAGCGTAGTTGCGGGAAGCTGTTGGGATTAATTTGCTAGCCTCAGCATAGGGCATAGATTTTTCAGCCATTACAGTCTTAATGGCTTTCTGTCTACCATGCTCGGGGCATGACCTGCTATTAGCGAAGTGATTACCCGAACACAGAATACAGAAGGCCTCGCCCTCAGAAGTGTTGCAACCATCACCTGGGTGATCGTGGCCACACTTGCTGCAGCGTGGTTTGGATCTGCATACATTTGCTACGTGTCCAAATCTACAACACTTGCGACATTGAATAGTGGGAAATATGTACTGCTCAACAGGAAGGGATGTGTAACAGCAGAAGATCCTTTGGGGTAAGACTTGTCCATCAAATGTGATCACACAAGTTTCAGTGGGTTTCCACACATTATTGCCGTCATTCTGTATTTTTCTATTAATTCTGCGAACTTTAAGTATTTGCCCACATCCTGAAGGCACAGATAGCAAAGCCATAGCCTCGTCTTCTGAAATATCAGAGGGAACACCTGTTACTACTCCCATCCTTGTGATGTTGAATGTAGGAATGGAGGCAGTATAGCTGTACTTGGGTAGCAAAGTGTTAACCAAGAAAGAGTTGGCATCCTGAGGGGAAGCAAACTCTACGGACACACGGTTTCTACCAACCCTTTTAACACCACCGCGAACTATGTTCGCAATGTTGTTATTTATTAAAAATTTGCCAAAATTAACAGGATGTAATGTGGTGCCTGAGTTTGGTTGGGTTTCTATGCGGGAGACGTGCACAATGTAAGGAGCCTTATCCATTGCCGAATATTTGATACGTCCAATTTGGCTTTTCTTTTGTTTGTTTGGGGGGGTAGGAGATAAAATATCTTCGTTACCAGGACGTTTACGGGAGGATTGGTTGGATTGGGATACATCCATCTCTGTAACACTACAGACAACATCCGCGAATTGCGATAAAGGATTCGGGGAAAAAGGAAATGAAGGACTTGGAATGTCGGGAGGATCAGGATCGGGGGGTTTATTTACATCCATCTTGGATAAAACAAAATTAAAATACGACAATCACAATACAAACCTGTTAACGAACACAACGACAACACACTTAAAAATAACAAGTCACAAAAATGTCAACAATCACTAATAAAAAACACAAAAAATTCTAATCACACGTGCTAACCAGGAACACCGTGGCGAGAATCCTCGTTTCATAACGTTACTATTACCTCAAAAGTTCAATATGCTTACCTGGAGGGAAAAAAAAACAAAAAAATCCTTGTTGTTTTCGACTTATATTTCGGTGAATAACTCCGAAACCTGACGCTTTAGGATATTATGTTACATAAAATTTTTTGTTTGTATAAGTGTCCTCTATCTAAATATATAACTTTTGTTGTGCACCGCGATTCTGAAAAAAAAATAAAATGGCGGCTGATTTTAGGGCCAAAACCTTCAAACCCCTTTTACGCACATTCAATCAATGTTTTTTGACGTACCTACACCCGCCCACCTGATATTCACAAGTAGTAGTAGTAGAAGTAGTAGTTTCAGTTTCTTTATTTATGTCTGTAATTTATATGGTGTACATAATAAAGAGTATTCTATTCTATTCACGATTTTCCATACAATCATTAGTCAGCTTATACTGGTAATGTATAGCTTGATGTGTAGTTATGCATAACATAACTTTATCGTAATCTGACAGCTGTCAACGTAATCTTTTTTTTTTTAATTCGAGAAATATTGGATACTTATATTATTATATATTTTGGATATGTGTTTATCTGTGTATCTATTTTATTGTATTGTATACATAATATTTGCACCAACGACAGCCCCATTTTATGTCCAGGGAAATCACTGTCCATTCCAAGGTTGCCTTGAAGAGATCGCAGAAAGCGATAAGGCCGCCCATTGTATATTTTGTAGTGTTTAATGTGTTTATTTCATGTTATGTATTTTTGTGGTGTATGTACAATAAAGTATATATAAATAAATAAATATTTACACGAAAAATAACCCACTTAATATCCATTCGTGCTCCTTGAAAGTAAACTGCCACTCGATTTCGAACTCCGATAATGCCATTTTCGTAGTCAACTCGTACCGAGTGTACGTCTCCTCAGAGAGAGTCGGGACTAAGGCGAATTCGGCACGACGTGTCGGCGCTGCTACCGTAACTCCTGTTTATATAATAACCTAAGATAATATATTATGAAAAAAAACGTAAGGTTTACTGGGGCAATTACCTACGATAGTGAGTTTATTCCGTTGGATGACATGATTTCTAAATTTTTTTTTGTGTATCGTATCTCGCAGTTCAACCTATGAGGTTGTCGTCTTGCCTGTGGATGCCTCAATAAATTAAGGCCCCCAGCCAGGGCTTAAAAAACTTTAAAACTAAGCGACTACTCGCTAAGGACACCTCCTGTGGGGGTACGGACCTCGACTTAGGGCGTCGCGTCGCTGGGAGAGGGCAGCAAGGGACAGGCTGGATCGGAATTATTTAGGGACGAATTAAAAACTACTGGCTCCAGCCTGTAGTTTTGAATTCGACCTTTGCCCCAGCAAAGGTCGGGGCGGATACAAACACAATGGCATTTCTATATAGCAAAAGCAAAAGGGACGGCGGGCTATAAAATAGCGTCTAATACATGTTGCCAATAAGCGATATTGTCCCAGTACCTACCTAATTACTAAGTTCATATTATGATGTTCGTCGAATCCGACTCAGCTGGGCAGCGTTCGGGAAGCTACGCAATATCTTCTCGTCCCACATACCGCAATGTCTCAAGACGAAAGTCTTTGACCAGTGCGTGTTGCCAGTGATGACATAAGGCACTGAAACGTGGTCGCTCATAATGGGCCTTATTAGAAGGCTGAAAGTCACCCAAAGGACAATGGAGAGGGCTATGTCTGGAGTTTCCCTGCCTGATCGAATCAGAAATGAAGAGATCTGCAGGAGAACCAAGGTAACCGACATAGCCCGAAGAATTGCCAAACTTAAGTGGCAGTGGGCACATTGCTCGTAGAACACATGGCCGATGGGACTGAAAGCGTTGAAAGGCCTCCCACAAGGTGGACCGACGACCTTGTGAAGGCCGTAGGAACTCGTTGGATGCAAGAAGCACAAAACCGGTCGAAGTGGAGGTGCTTGGGGGAGGCCTATGTCCAGCAGTGGACGTCTTTCGGCTGAAATGATGATGATGATGATGATGATTAAGTACCAAGAAAACCCTAAAATATACGATTAATTAACTTACTAACCATAAAGCCGGAAAAGAGCCTTGGGCGTAACGACCATATATCCTGTTTTCGACCCATCTTCCTCTGGCGGACTCTTTATAAATTCTACCTTATCCACGACTACTGGGTTCGATTTCCCCGTATAGTACGCTATGACTGGGCCAGGTTTCAACACACGTACCGCGTCCACGACTTTCTTTATGATAACATCATGTCTTTGCAACACATCCGCCTTCGGCTCAGATTGTTTGTCTTTGAAAAATATGTAAATATACTGAAAATTATCCTGAAGTTGCAATTTAGAGTGTTGTGACAGAACAAAAACGTTGCTTTGTGTCGGTGGGAATTTTAGTTCGAGGTGTTTAAAGGGTTCGATAACTGATGGAAAATATTTCACTTTGTCCTTGTTGGCAAGGAGGGAGGCGCGTAAATTTTTATAGGGAGTGCCATATTGCATATCTTTTGTACTTATGTGTTCAGTGCTAAAAGTTTCTTCAACAAAAATGATGATTCCTGCACTGCGTTGAGCGGAGTCTTGGATGATGTCTTTGAAAGCAGCAGCCGTCATCTTGTCAAAGGGATTTGGGTCTACCTGCACATGACTCATAACTAGCGAGTGATCTAACATAAACACAGGGACAGTGTTTGCAGCAGATACACCAGAACATGCTTGCATAAGATAAATAAACGTTAAGAAAACGAACGAATTCATTATAATTATTGTTGTTTTTGACAGAACCACCAAGTAGGTAGGACCTCGTAGGACTAAGCTAGCTACGTGCATAGACTACTATTATAGACTAGTGTCAGTGGACTATTATTCCAAAGATTCCAAGACACTGATTATGTGTAGTTATAGAGGTCAGTGGATTATGTATAATAATTAGAGGGTGAAAATTAAAAAGTTGTAGGTACCTAATAGGTTTAAAGAGTTTGCGTGTCTGCTAATACCACTGACCTCTTTGTTAGGCACTGACCTCTATCATACAAGTTGTTTAAAGAGGTCAGTGTCAGTGGCTAATACCAATGACTATTCATTCTCTTTGGCTAATTCGAACGCTTGAAATAACATGTATCTTTCAGCTCGTGGCCAAAAGCAGAACTAACGTCGCTGTCTTGTTTTTTATTCTTGTAAACTTCACAGACGTGATGTCGAGTTATCCGATATTTTAATGATATCGATAACTAAATAAGTTTAACTAAAAAAAATAATAGTTTTCTCAACTATAATAGGAACACTCTAACTAGGAAGTCGGAAGCTAGTGATCACACAGTCACACTACACTAAATTGGATTCTAAATCGGACAGACGATGTATTCGTGAATCGTACTGGGTTGCAAGTTTCGAATTTTCTATCGATGGCGCCGTATTTATCGAAACAACAGAAGAAAATTATAATAATTATTGTCGTTTAAAAATAATAATAAATAAAAAGAAATAACTTTTGTCGTTTTTATTACAAAGATAGGGCATTTCCCCATACATTTCCATTAATTTAGTTAAGATTTATTTTATTTATTTATTTTAAAGTGAATATACAACCAATTACCTATTCTGTAAATAATCGAGCAAAAAACGGCAAAAAAAAATCACGTTTGTTGTATGGGAGCCCCCTTAAACATTTATTTTATTCTGTTTTTAGTATTTGTTGTTATAGCGGCAACAGAAATACATCTGTGAAAATTTCAACTGTCTAGCTATCACAGTTCATGAGATACAGCCTGGTGACAGACAGACAGACGGACAATGGAGTCTTAGTAATAGGGTCCCGTTTTTACCCTTTGGGTACGGAACCCTAAAAAATACTCTTTGATAGCATTCGTGCGCGCGGTCTACTCATCCACTTTGCTCAAAGCGCCGACAAGCGCGGACGCCGACTAGATTGTACAGACACCAGCACGTCAACCTACCCGAAACTGTCAAATTTTCCCAATCAACTTTGAACCTTATTCTTTAGTAATAAAGTTGAAAATCTATTCAAGAAATCTGACAGATTGTAGTAGGTTGATGTGCTGGCGTCTGTACATAATTTTGAAAGTAGAGCGGTTAGACCTCCAATTTACACTAAATTGGATCCAATCTGTTCTAACTGCGATTACATCTGCCGATTTCCTAGTTAGCCTTCCTAAAAATTTGATAGTGTTATAAGCGCTTTAGGCGTGTACAAAAATAAGTCTTTTTTGTTTTTGTTGGCTATGAAATCTATCTATAGACAATTACATACATTTTCTTCAAAGCATACCCATAAAATTGGGAAAATAAACAGAATATGGAGGTTGTTTATTTCAAAATAAATGGCGACTTGTTTCTTTCAAAAATTAAACAGTCGTATAATTTTATAACTTTTATTGTTACGTTTACCGTGTTTATATTCATAATGAATTGAAGCTACTTAAAACCATGATACAGGTAACAGGAAGCCAATTATATGAATAGTGATTTGAATGTCTTTTCTCAATTTTGGCAGTATAGAAAACGAATAATGGCAACAATAGCAAACCATAGACAACGCGTCAAACTTATCATATGATCACTTTTCACATGACCCATGGTCAATCGTCACCGCCTGAACGCTGTCTTTTTATGACAAATTTGGGCTAAAATACTAACTTTTAGTCCGTTTTGCGTCCAATAGAATTAGCCTTAAAAATGGCGTTTTGCCGTGTGGTGTTCCCGTTATTAGTTCTAAGTGTAATTAGCTGTTATGCATCAAAAGTCCCAGTGTTTCTATGGGGCGACTCGCTCAAAAATTCCATAAAATCAAATCCTCTTACGACGTACACCAGCGACGAATTTGCGGCAATCATCAAGCAGGTGTTAGTAGAAGACCCTGTGACGCTCGTTTTCATCGAAGAAACGCTGTCAGTTGAAGATTTTTCCCTGAAAAACGAAAATGGTGAGACGTCCTTCCCATACCTGCACGAGAGTCTCGATGAAGCTGTTTATTTGCCTACTGTGAACGATGCGCTGCCCACCCTGAACCGCACTGCTGGCCCCGACGCCTTGAATATATTTTCTGACGATTTCATCCCTACTGGAGCCAGATTTGTGTTCATCAACCTAAATGACGCCCGGGAAGGAGAGTCTAGGGCTGACATGCTGCGTCGCCATGACTCCTTTATGCAGGAAACGATCGCGAAGATGCCACAAGACTTAAACGTCATTGCTGTGTACACGGCCAACTACCCATCATGGACCATCCCGGTTACCAAGTCACGAGTGCGTCGCGCTGTGGAAGGTGCTCGAAACACTCGTATGTACACTCTGGATGGTCTCCGTATGGTCACATCAAACATTTTGGTCACGGCTGGGAACTCCTCGAGGGCATTGCCAGATGTTACGTCCCAGAGTTCTGTGATCAACGGCACATTCGTGAATGCTACAATGACTTTTGACAACACTACACTAACCCTGAACTTCATCTCAAAGGCTGGCTACTGGTTCTTTGGTAAGTTATATCGTTTTGTTATTTTTGAAGACTCCTGCATGCGTAGTAGCATCACCATGGAATCAGGTTTTGTCAATGGAAAAATAGACAGAATGACAGGTTCTAAAGGAACCTGTCATGTACATGTGCTGTAGGAGTAGAACAACACGATTAATGGACTGTCTGAAAGATAATATGGAAAGAGAAAGGACGGGTGACTACCGAGATGATAACTAATAAATAGAGATAGGTAACATGGGGCTGGTGTCCGCAACTCCACATCCGTGCGCGTATTTTGCATACACCCGCTCTATTCTGTAAATATCTCACTGTGATAACTTAGGTGAAGTGAGCTTAAAGTGAGTTGTCAATTGTGTACATCCCTAGCGTCAGGTAGAATGACAGCTCACGTTAAGGTCACCTCACCTAATTTTCACAGTGAGATTTTTACAGAATAGCGCGGCTGGTGGGAAAATCGTAAATTCGATCCAACCCAGCTCCTCAAGGGAGGCCAGCAAGGCTTAGATGTTACTTACCGTCTCACAGAGTAACTACTAGAGGTGATCAGGCTTTAAAAAAAATGGATTTGGTTTGTTACCACCACATATATAGATATACCTAGATAACGCAATAGCACCTACTTCGCGTGCCAAAAATCGCACCAGTTTACGATCGAAAATCATAAGCCGCCACTTTCGCGCTCAGTCCTGCGTACTGCTGGTTGGGTGAGCGTGAGCGGGAGAGCGCGAGCTTGTGACGTCATAGTAGGTAGTCAAAAAGTGACACCCTTAGTTTTCATACAGTTTGTGATACTTGCGTTATCTAGGTATATCTATATCTGTGGTTACCACTAATGTTTTTGTATAAGATTCCAAAATTTGTAACAATACTTAAACCTAAAAATATCAATAATCTTACAAAAAAAAAAACCTTATAGAATATCATTTTCGTAGGACAATATTATAAGTAACGTTATAGGTATCAGTAACATTATGAGCAGCCATTGTTGTTAACATCTTTGGCAAATTTGGTGCGGCCGGACCTTACATTCGCATTTCTAATATTAAGTGAGGATAATTTTGGCCATAGAGTAAACACTTCTGCGCACCAAAGTTAGTTTGTCATGTTAATTGACATAATTTACTATTGAAGAAGTGTTGGGGGTATGCCGAAATCATGACCGCTAGACTAATACCTCTCTTATTCTCCCTCTCTTCACAGAAACTGTCGTCTTAACAATGGGAGAGGTGACTGATGTCTTGTACCCATCCGAAGAGGGTGTGTTTGCTATCCTTGGCTTCTCCTACCGGTGCAAACAGCACGTCACCTTCAGCAATGAGAAGTACCACGTCAGCTTTGATGATCTGAAGGTATGGTGGATAATATACCATGTGTGCGTACATAATATACATTTTGACGAGTTATGCGAACATAAATTTATGGAACAGCTGATTTTTTTTCACGATTACATGTTTGGTCCCGTAGTAAAAGTTGTTCATAATGATAAGTACAATGACCCATTGAGAGGTTATCCATTAATTACGGGACAGCCTATACGTGGTTTCCATACTTACCGTATTAATAAAAAACATAATTAGCGCAATAATGGGTTTACTTTACAGGTATACACCTCTGCTAACGTCCTCTGGGGTTGCAGGCGTGATGTTAGCTCTTTCAAAATTAACTAATTTGTATTATAGAAGGTATAAAATAATTAATTTCATAATTGCGTTTCTACGATACCCAAGAGGGACTTTAAAAGGGTAATAACTGTATATTATTTATAACATCAGCCCGAGATCGATCGATACGGTTAAGCTACGCTTGTCGCGGTTGGTCTCTGGATGGGTGACCATCTTTACATACCGAAACCCCCCTGTGCCTCGGAAAGCATGTAAAGCCGTTGGTTCTGCGCCTGATCTCCCCAGTTGTGCCGGATTACAGGGCCCCATCAGACTATGAGAATAAAGAAACAGTGCACCTGTGTTTACGTACACACTTGTGCACTATAATATCTCCTGCATACCTAGATTATCTGGCTATTCTCCGTTGAGATTAGTCACCTTGACCGAAGTCGGCTGGAAGGCTATAGTATTATTACTATAACACTGTTGTACAGGGTTCTTGGAAAAACACCAACAACCTCTTAAGAAGTCATTGTACTCATCATTATGAATAACTTTTACTATGGGACCAAACCTGAAATCGCGAAAATAAAATCAGCAGGTTCCCTACATTTGTGTTCGTATAACTCGTCCAAATCCGCGGCTATGCTTTATCGTGTTTAATTAAACATCGATACTATAGTCCGCGGGGAACCAGTTGGCTGCGCCTTAGGTATGTGAGCGGTGGGACGTAGGGGCGGTGGCGCATTTTACTCAGTACGTGCGTTGCGAACCGCCGTCTCACCCCTGTCCCCACCTCAGCGGCCAACTATAGTCCGCGCGGACTATAAATCGTTACTTTCATACTTAATATTCTGTCTGTCTGTCTGTCTGTATGTTACCTTTTCACGCCTAAACCACTGAACCGATTTAGATGAAATTTGGTATAGAGATAGTTTGAGTCCCGGGGAAGGACATAGGATAGTTTATGTCCCGATATTCCCACGGGATCGACACTTATGCCGGTGAAACTGCGGGGCGCAGCTAGTCTCATGATGATGATGATGATGGGGCTCCCTTTTCCGCACTTAGACTCCCATTTGGTCCGTTGTGCGTGGGGATTCTGGCTAACAGAGCCAGCCTAGCTCCATCCAGAAGCACAGAAGCTTCCTGGGAGCTTCGCAGGCTTCACGGAGCGACCTCACTGTTCCGAGGATTTTTTCGCGTTGAGAAGCCACAGCCTCGCATTCCAGGATGACGTGGGCGGCTGATTCCTCGGCGTCAAGGCTCAGCTAGTCTCATATGAATACACCAACTAGGGTCGAAGGTGATATATTGAAAAAAAAAAAGGTTTTTAACCGACTTTAAAAAAGGAGGTTCTGTATTCGACCCGTATGTATGTATGTATGTATGTATGTTTGTATGTCCGCGATTATCTCAAAAACTACTGAACCGATTTTGATAATTCTTTCATGAGTGTGATCTACATACTTTCAGGAAGGTTTTAGTATATAACACATTAGGTAATTATGCTTATGTACGAAGTTATATGCATAAATGGACTGCATCTCCGGCATTTCTATGCGAATTTTGATAATTCTTCGAGTCGTGTCTTCAATTCTTCAATGCACTAGTGTTAATTGAATTTGTGTGGGGTAGGTACAACTAAAAAGTGAAAAATAAAAACTTTTTTACAAAAAAAAAAACAACCGACTTCAAAAAAAAAACACTCCAAAGTGAAAAATAACTTTAATTTCGGAAGTCGGTGTCAAAAAACGAAAATCCGGAACAAACGACACCGACTTCCGAAATTAAAGTTATTTTTCACTTTGGAGTGTTTTTTTTTGAAGTCGGTTGTTTTTTTCTATTTCGTGTAACTTGTTAAGTATGTGAAATAGGGATTCAACATTTTGGTATATGTTTTTTGACTCTGGTCTAGTAACCTGTAAAAGGAATACACGATTCAATGAATTTACCTAGATACAAAAAAATTGCAAAGCTATATCTATTGTTACGAGCTTGGGGTTCAAGACAATAAAAACTGCCGATTTAAAAACCAAAAAAAAAACACTTTAATTAAAAACTCCAATTACAACTGTAAACACACTAATTACAAAACACAATCGCACTACAGATCACTTTAGTCGCACTTGAAGATCGCTTCGATGTTTTCGCTTGTATCGCTTATCCAAGACTGATTCCGGCTCGCAGGCACACCGGCCTTATATAGGCCTCGGATAGTTCCAGAACCTTCTACCGTAGAAACATCTAGAATGTTCGAGTACATATCGGTCCCGTCCGACCAGACATCGATAGTTCTAGAAAGTTCTAGCATCGAAGTTTCTAGAAGGGACCCGAATAATTATTAGTTCTGCTACTCGATACTAGATGGCGCTAGTAGTAGCTAATGTCGCCATCAAGTGTGGCGCGTAACACTGCCCCCTCCTAAGACATGCTCGTCCCGAGCATTATTGGCCCCATAATAACGCGCCAGTCGATCCACATGGACGATCTTAGGAGTACCTCTTGCACCTTTCTGTATCCGGTAGGTTACGTCATTGATCTTTGTCACAATCCGGTACGGTCCGTCCCATTTAGCTTGAAGCTTAGGAGATTTCCCTTTGCTGCGGACTGGATTGTGCAACCACACTAGTAATCCTTCGTCGAACCCTTTATTGTTCATTTTGCGGTCATAACGGGTTTTCATCTTCTCAGACATTTGCTGGCCCGATTGTCTGACGTGCTCATAGATGTCATTCATTTTGTTCCGCAAGTCATTCGCATAATCGGTTATACTGCGTGGGGCGTCAGGTGGTATTCCGGTAATCAGGTCTGCAGGCAGCCGTAATTCCCTTCCAAAGTTTGCGAAAGCTGGTGTCACCGATGTACTTTCGTGAACAGCACTTCGATATGACAACAAAAACGGTTGTATGTGCTTGTCCCAATCTCGTTGCCGATTTTCCACAACTTTTGCCAGGTATCTCTCCAATGTCTGATTAAATCGTTCCACCATTCCATCCGATTGTGGGTGGTAAGAAGTTGTTCTCGTTTTATGAGTACCCATAACTCGACAAGTTTCCTGGAATATTTGGGACTCAAAATTCCTTCCTTGATCACTGTGAATCTCTAAAGGTACTCCAAAACGGCAGAAGACTTCATGGACTAATTTATCTGCGACTGTCGAAGCTTCTTGATTTGGTATGGCGAAGACTTCCGGCCACTTAGTGAAGTAATCCATTACAACCATGAAATACTTGTTACCACTATCACTTTCCGGAAACGGTCCCGCAACATCTAGGGCTATCCTCTCCCATGGTGCACCAACATTGTACAATTTCAATGCACCTCTACTACGAGTCTGAGGTCCCTTTACAGCTGCACAACTCGTACATTTGCGGCACCAGTCCTCGACATCGTCCCGACAGTGGACCCAGTAAAACCGTTCTCGTATCTTCTGTAGAGTCCGTTTAACTCCCAGATGGCCTCCTGAACAACCATTATGGTATAGCAGTAGAACATCCGGTACTTGAGCTTTAGGGACAACCATTTGCAAATGGCAGCTGTCTCCCCGAGTATTTTCCCATTTACGGCACAGAACTCCTTCCTGAATCACCAAGCTGTCCCATTGGGCCCAATAGCTTTTTGTGACCGAACTCATCGCTGAGACGTCGCTCCACGTGGGCTTAGGTGCACTGGCCTTCATCCACTCGAGAATCGGCTTGAGGTCTGAATCTTCCTGTTGTGCACGTTGTAGGCTTTCCTTCCACTCGTTGCTGAGGTCTGTCTTGAGCATCCTCACAGGTACGACTTCTTTACTTTCTTGCCTAGTACAATGCTTGCAGTCTTCAGGACAAGGTCTTCTTGACAATGCATCCGCGTTGCCATGAGATTTTCCGCTGCGATGTTCGACCACGAAGTCGTATTCCTGCAGTAGCTCAATCCATCTCGCAACTTGTCCTTCCGGATTTTTGAACTGCAATAGCCATTTCAGTGCAGCATGGTCGGTGCGTAAGTGGAATTTCCGCCCCAGAAGATATTTGCTAAAATGCTGCAATGACTTTACCACAGCAAGCAATTCCCGTCTCGTGACACAATAGTTCCTTTCCGGCTTTGACAACGACTTGCTGAAGTACGCTATTACAACCTCTTGTTCACCATTCCGTTGAGACAATACACCACCAAGTCCTATATCACTCGCATCTGTGTCAACTATAAATTCCTTGCCTGCATCAGGGTACCCCAAAATAGGTGTTTTGCACAGTCGGTCCTTTAACTCCTGGAATGCGATGTTGCAACTTTGATCCCAGCAGAAATGTCGCTTCTCCTCGGTTAGCTTGTGCAGGGGTTTGGCTATATCCGCAAAGTTCTTAACAAATCGCCGATAATAAGAGCACAAACCCAAAAATGCTCTGACCTGCGTCTTGTCTTTTGGGACTGGCCAATCCTTGACAGCGGCGATTTTCTCTGGATCCGTGCGGATACCTTCTTCCGACACTACATACCCCAAAAAGCTAACTTGTCGTTTGAACAGTGAACATTTCTTTGGACTCAACTTGAGGTTGGCACTCTGGATCTTCATGAGCACACGTTCCAGGTTTTGAAGATGTTCTTCAAACGTACGGCCTACGATGATGATGTCATCCAAGTAGACCAGACAGGCATCGCCAATTAGCCCGGTAAGTACAAGTTCCATCAACCTTTCAAACGTTGCCGGAGCATTGCACAATCCAAACGGCATAACTTTAAATTGCCAAAGACCCTTTCCTGTCGAGAAAGCAGTTTTCTCCTTGTCCTTGGGATCGATTTCAACTTGCCAGTAGCCACTTTTCAGGTCCAGCGTGCTAAACCACTTTACTCCAGTAAGCATGTCCAGCGTGTCATCAATTCTTGGCAAAGGATAGCTGTCCTTCTTTGTAACGTCGTTTAGACGACGATAGTCAACACAAAATCGCATGCTGCCGTCTTTCTTCCTTACCAGCACTACAGGTGAACACCATGGACTAGATGAAGGTTCAATAACACCATCCTTCACCATTCCTTCAATCATGGTTTCCACTTCCTTTTCACGTGCTACCGGCAATCTCCTTGGCCGCTGACGGATAGGCAACTCTTCTCCTGTGTTTATTTTGTGTTGAACTAAGCCAGTCTTCCCGATGTCAGCATCGTTTGACGAGAAAACATCGGCGTACTTGAGTAACATCTTCTTAGCCTTGACCATTTCATTTTGGGACAGAGCGCTGCGGCAGTCTTCTAAAAGTGTGGACACTTTCGTTTGTACATCCTTGCTGAGGGTTCCAGTCGATAGATATTGACATCGTCGCAACCAATCCACTTCCTCGCAAGTACCAACAAGTGTGCCTTTTTCTATAATCTGTTCCTGATCACAAAGGTTCAGCACACGTACCCCTGAGATGTCGGTGGCTCTGACCAAAGTTCGTGCCACTTTCCATGGAAGGTCATTGTCTACCCTTTCCACGAGTACACAACGATTAGTTTGCCCAGGATTCCGAGGAAGACTAACCGGCACAATTGTTTCTGCTCTCGGCGGAAGAACAATCTTTTTAAGGCTGTACACATTCCCTGGTAACGCCCCTTCCATAAAAAGTTCCTCTTGTCCACATTTCAAAACACCTTGCTTGACGTCAATCTCGCAATAATTCTTCCTCATAAAGTCAAGGCCCAAGATGCAATCGTCCATTATATCAGCCACGATGACATTATGCAGGTAGATTCTGTTGCCTAGCTTCAACTCCATCTTCTTCTCTCCATGAACGGGTATACGCTGACCGGTGGCTGTTACCAAATTAATGCGTTCTCGGTTGTATGCGGAGTCCCCAAGGAACCGACTTATAAGTTGGGAACTGACGACCGTACGAGAGGCTCCAGTATCTATGGTCAGCTTACACGGCGTTCCGTTGACCTCGCCCTTGATGATTAAGCTGTTCCCGTCATGGGTTTGAGTGATCGAAATCCTTGGGGCTCTTTGAGCATCAGCCAGCACCCGCCCCGCAGTCCTGGCTATTACTCGTTTCCCTGCTGCTGGTGCTGGGCGGTGCTGTTAGCCGCACTACCCTCTGGAGCTCGGTCTTCTCTTTCTTCAGTTCGCTTAGGGCAACTAGATCGAAGGTGGCCCCTTTCCCCACAGCCATAGCACCTAGGGCTGTATCCTTTGTTGCGGTCGCGAACTGTAGCCGCTGCAACCTCCCTGACGCGATGGGAACGATGATCCTGCCGCACAGCTTCCACCTCCAGTGCATGGGCAAAGGCGTCCTTAAGGGTCCCGTGGTGACCGAGCCTCACAGCAGCTCTAACTTCAAGGTCACGGATGCCGTCGATAAATACCTGCACCAGGTTCCCATCAATAAGCGCAGGTACAGACTGGTATGCTTTCCGAACCAGCTTCTCAACTTCAAGGGCCCACTGCTGCAGGTTTTCATTATTGCGTTGCACGCGATCCTTGAGCTGCGCACGAAACACGTGTTCCAGGTGAGCGTCGCCATACCGAGCCTCCAATGCCTCAAGGAGCTGCTCGTAAGTCACTTCCTTTCCAAGAGCTTCCAGCACAGTTAAGGCCTGATCGCGCAGGCCTAGGGTGAGGGCAGTCATGGCCTGACTCTTATTCCACCCGTTCGCCTTCATGACAGCCTCAAACTGAATTTTGTAGGCTGACCAGGAAGAAGTTCCGTCGAACGGTGGCACTTTAAATCCACGTAGCGAAGGTGT
This sequence comes from Amphipoea oculea, assembly GCA_945859645.1. NCBI lineage: Eukaryota > Metazoa > Arthropoda > Insecta > Lepidoptera > Noctuidae > Amphipoea > Amphipoea oculea. Next base: position 4,637,297 of record OX243891.1, on the reverse strand, counting down.
TGTAGCTACGGGAGCTGCGATTCCGTCCTCAAGTTTAAGGTAATCCAGCGTTTTCTTCACGTCAGCCATTACGGTTTTCTTCACGTCAGCCATCACGGTTTCCTTCACATCAGCCATCACGTTGTCTACCCGATTATTCACTTGGTCGATTCGGGTTTCAGCTTCCAACAGGCGGTTGTCGTGTTGAGCAACCTTATCCTTCATCTCCTTCATGTCTTTCCCGAAGGTAGCGTGAAGGTCCTTCAGAAGGAGCATCTGCTCTTCCTTGTCCCGCTGGAGCTGTTGTTCCAACCGACGAGCCTGTTCCTCCTGTCGGCGGGCCTGTTCCTCCTGACGGCGAGACTGTTCCTCTTGACGGCGGGCCTGTTCCTGCAGCATCATCATTAGAGCAGCAAAATCTGGTGCTGATGATGCTGGAGCAGCTGTGGACGGGCCGGCCTCCGTGATCGGTAGTTGTCCCTCCGACGTCTGTGGCGCTGCTCCACCGAATCGCCTCTGATCTGTTTCTTGCTGGCGTTGACTCCGGGTACGGATACCCTCCGTGTCGTCCTTCGGTAAAATCGGCATAATCCTTGCTTCTGACACCAATTGTTACGAGCTTGGGGTTCGTGACAATAAAAACTGCCGATTTAAAAACCAAAAAAAAAACACTTTAATTAAAAACTCCAATTACAACTGTAAACACACTAATTACAAAACACAATCGCACTACAGATCACTTTAGTCGCACTTGAAGATCGCTTCGATGTTTTCGCTTGTATCGCTTATCCAAGACTGATTCCGGCTCGCAGGCACACCGGCCTTATATAGGCCTCGGATAGTTCCAGAACCTTCTACCGTAGAAACATCTAGAATGTTCGAGTACATATCGGTCCCGTCCGACCAGACATCGATAGTTCTAGAAAGTTCTAGCATCGAAGTTTCTAGAAGGGACCCGAATAATTATTAGTTCTGCTACTCGATACTAGATGGCGCTAGTAGTAGCTAATGTCGCCATCAAGTGTGGCGCGTAACACTATTTTTAACCGACTTTAAAAAAGGAGGTTCTGTATTCGACCCGTATGTATGTATGTATGTATGTATGTTTGTATGTCCGCGATTATCTCAAAAACTACTGAACCGATTTTGATAATTCTTTCATTAGTGTGATCTACATACTTTCAGGAAGGTTTTAGTATATAATACATTAGGTAATTATTCTTACCTATGTACGAAGTTATATGCATAAATGTACTGCATCTCCGGCATTTCTATGCGAATTTTGATGATTCTTCGAGGTGTGTCTTCAATTCTTCAATGCACTAGTGTTATTTGAATTTATGTGGGGTAGATACAACTAAAAAGTGAAAAATAAAAACTTTTTTACAAAAAAAACAACCGACTTCAAAAAAAAAACACTACAAAGTGAAAAATAACTTTAATTTCGGAAGTCGGTGTCAAAAAACGAAAATGCGGAACCAAAGACATTTTTTTTTTTTTTTTTTTATTATTTTTATTTTTTATACTTTTTTCAACATCACGGCGTAACGCTTTAGAGTTATTCAATGGAATTTACTTTAAAACATAGAGAATTATCATATCAATGTTCACTTAAAGTCGTTTTAAATTTAATTTATTTATTTTGTTAAAAAATGGAGTAAATTCGTTTTGGCACATACGTCGTTTTTTTTCGAGCGCACGCACATTAGGGCCTATGCACACCGCTTTTTTTAAACGCGCCGTTGACGTGCGTTTTAGAAACGCGCGTCGACGGCGCGCTTTTATCCTACAGAAGGTCTACAGGCTGCGTCTGACTCGCGTGCGTATCGCGTCTGTATCGTCACAAACGCGCGTCAACGGCGCGTTTCCCTTAAAAAATCTGAATATTATTAATACCATCATTCACAGATCCAGCCATTCTTCGAGACCAACACGACTCAAGAGTTCGGTGACTCCTTCAACTGCGTTGGATTCTTCTCCGCACCCATCTGGGCAGGACTCATGGTGGTCTTCATCCTGCTGGCCATCACCTTCTACGGAATCATGATGATGCTGGACATTAGAACCATGGACCGTTTCGACGATCCTAAAGGCAAGACTATTACGATTAATGCTGGGGAGTAAGTTTGTAAATGGATTCGATGTTTTAGCGGTTAGTGAGAGAGCAATCTGTCTATGGTCAATTTTTTTTTTTTTGTATTTCCTGCGTGCCTCTGGGATATAATATTTTTTTTTTGTATGTCATATATGTTATATTCTGCGCGAAATTGTATTTAGAATCATTCGAGTGAGCGCAATATTTTTCTGAGTATTTATTTTGTGAGACTGTATTCTTTTTTTTTGAATATTTTTATTGTTATTGCATTTTTTTTGAAGACTTTATTTGTGAAAGGTCGTCTTTTCTCTCTTTCTCTCACTAAATTATGTGATCTTAACTAAAACATCGTATTTTTATAAACAATGACGTCTTGCAAACGTCAAAAACTGGTGCCGTAGTAAAAACACTATATAGTTCGTCATCTGAGCTCAAATTGATTCCAAAACTATTTATTGTTGTTAATAATAGTCGATTAAACTAAGAAATGTTTTCGATATATTTAATACGGTTAGAAAAACGGTGCCTCTACGCATAGACAATAGATAAAGACTAAATCGATCAATTCTAAATTCGATTTTTGACATCGATTTTTCATTTGACACTAAATTTAAATTAAAAAAAACTCGTCTAGTTTTTATTCGATGTTGAAAACGCAATTATATACTCTTTCAGCGTATTTGCTTACTTATATAAAAATTGCTTATGTATACTAATTATGTAGATAATAATATTAAGAATGTTCGAGAACCGATAATGTGCCTACGGATACAAAAAACTATTAAAATGTGGGTGTGAATAATATATTTATAAATAGATAAATGTACTTAGACAATGCATATTGAGTGTAAAAAATTCCCGTCTGACTATCGGGCCGCAAAAGTCAACAGACCGCGCGGGATTGCTCGACGGGCCCTAACGGCCAGTTTCTTCATCAATAGTAACAGCCAAAGTAATGTCACAAAAGTCGAAAGTAACGGTTAAATTTGTTTCTTCACTATTTTAGCTGTTACTTGAATGAAGAAACACATGTGCCGTAGTATCAGTAAAAGTCAACAGTAAAACTCAGTTTGACTGATTACGTTAGTTGTTGATGAAGAAACTGACCCGTAAGAGTATTAAGTATATAATTAAGAGCCTATACTACCTCAGCTAAAATTCACTCTTTATCTCGCTCATACGATACTGCTCGCTGACTGAGTGAGAGCGAGACAGAGTGCGGTGCTGGGCGGCAGGCAGCGCCAATAGTTTAGGTATTTGCTTTTTTTCAGTGAAAATAATGGTAATTATAAAAAAGTAAATAACATAAGACCTGCTTTAAAGTAAGTTCAGTTAGTATGCAAAGTTTCATGATCTAATTTGAAGTATTTTTTTAATACCAGCGGTTTATTGTTCTGGTTAGAGGTAACTTTGGATTTATTTTCTATCGAGAAAATTTTATGGAATCGTGTTTTCGTCTAACATAAGACTTAGCATTAATCCTCAACTTTACCATATATTTATTTCAAAATTAATGGTTCAGCATTTTCGACATAACGGAGGATAACGCTAAGCCATTTGAGGTAGTATAGGCTCTTAACTGTGAAACTGCCTATAAATCTATTAAAATAACCGACATAACCTATATTTTTTTAACTCAATATGCCTTGTCAGTCTTACAAAATAGCCTCTAATAGAAACTATGGCCTTATCTTATAAATAAAACGCGAGTTAACTTCCAGTATGAAAACTACAACGATATTGTTCTGAGCTTGTATTAAACGCATAGTATTAGAGAAATAATAGCCCTGTATTTGACGAGTCTTTTGCCAAAATTGCCGATTACGAAAAAGTAACTTAAAAAAACATCTTTTATATTTTTTCAAAATACCTTAAAATATCTGACATAATAGTGTCTTTGAAAAGACTACTGTCGGACGGGCTGCACGAAAAATAATCCCCTGAGCCCCCCCCCCCCACGAGAATTAGCAGGGGCTAATTCTTCTTCTGTTTTAATCTTTGGCTTACCCACTTTATGCTTGGTAACTCCATAAATCTAACCAGCGGGCCGCATTGGCTAAAAAAAAAAGTACTCGTCAAAAAATAACGGTTTACTACTACTTTACATAATTTGCAATCCATTCTCAATCTCCAAAGACATTTCAAGCAATATACGTACGTAATAAACAGCTCATAATGTTTCCAAGGCTGGGACTCAGACCTCCTCTCGGTGAGGGAGTGGGCCATCATCCACGTGGTCTGGTAATAATGGATTACAATATATAGTAATTTCGCAGTTAACCAAGGGTGTGAATAAGAGTAATAAAGAAAAAAAGATCCCTCCATACTAGTGCCAATTCGAATTGTGTTATAGTCCATTCCAGAAAGTTGGTAAATATATAGAAATTATAATAAACAAAGTATTTATAAGAGTTGCATCTTCTTTATAAGTGATGTTCAAGTATTTCAATTTTTTGTAGTTAGTTTTCCGTAATATTTGGCGATATTTTTTTTGTATGGCAACATTTAAAGCAATAGATTGTACCAACATTTGGCTTGTGGAAAAAGTGTTGGCCAAATATGACGTGAAACTCGTTTGTCAGATTTTTAAACCATAGTTTTCTTAGCTCTAAGCATAATTACACTTTTTCTTTAACTTTCATTTGTAAATAGTTGTTTTCGGAATTATTTTATTGTTTTTTTTCGAAGTATTAAATCGTGAGACCAAAATATTTTTCTTTTATTTTGTGTTTTTTTTTTGGTGAATTTTCGAATGTGCGTTCCTAATGTTCTAATAATATAGTTGAAATGTTGGTTATTGATATAGATAATAAAGCTTATAATATTGTAATGAGCTTTAGTTTTAATCATCCTCGGAAACCACGTAAAGCCTTGTTGTTTTTGGTCCCGACTGTCATTCCTAGATCTTTGACAGTCTTTACGGGTAGTCAGAGGCCCAAAAGTCTGACAAGTAGTCCTACCAAGGGGTATCGTGTTACCCAATAACTAGGTTATGGAGGTCAGATAGACAGTTACATAAAATACTGCGAAATTGGCCGCAGCATTTTTTGTATGTAGGGTGAGAAGAGCGAGCGAAGCGACCTCGAAAATTTTGCACACTCGAATAGGTTAGATTTTCTTTTGATAATTCCAAAAGAACTATCAAATGCTTTGTTGACTTATGAAGAAAAGCTCAAGAGAATGTAGAATGCAATAGCGAAAGAAGCGATTTGAAAATTTTAACGCCCTTGACTAGGTTCTGTTTTTTTTTTTACCATTAGGTATCCAGAAAGAGAACTTTGTCGAGTTATCACCAAAAGCTTAAACTCGTTTTACAGCAAATTAAACGTTTTGGAATCTGGCCTTTCGAACCTTACGTAAGAGCAGTGTGCATCATCATAATAAAAAAATATACGGTGGCGTGGCTACAGATCACAACACCCCAAATACCCGAGTTTGCTTCGCTCGCGCTTGCACCCTAACCCCCTTATTCATAATCCTATTTTATCTCTATTTTAGCTAAAATAGGTTTATAGAACGTTTGTCACGTTGTCATTTCAGTGTGTAAGAAAGAGACAAACCCCATTTTAACTAAAATAGGTTTGGTAAGTTTTATGAATAAAGGGGTTAGATTCTATTTTTTTTTTTTTGAGGATACGCCTGATAACAGGTCCGGAAAATAAGATAAATAACATAATTTGTTTATGGCTTACACTGGCTTTAAGTCTAATAATTCTCAAGATCTTGCATTGATTTAGTAAAATCACACAGAAAAACTAACCTATCCGAGTCAAGATGTTCCAATTTTCGAGCTCGCTTTTGCATTATCTTAGTAGGTATAATAATCACAATAATAGCTGGACTTATCCACGTCAAGATTTTCCAGTTCGCTTCGCTCGCTCTTGCAGTACCGGTAAACTGAGGTTACTTTGATCAATTTTGAACTTTAATTGACTGTAATTTTTTAATGTGTGGTTCTAAAAAAAATATAAAAAATGTAATAATCGGTTTTTATAGTTCTCTCTGTAAAAGTAAAAAAAAAATCAAAAAAATCGATTAGTTTTTCAGAAAAAAAAATAAAACAAAGTGATAAAAGTTAAAATGATTCTGGGGTTACTTTGGAACCCCCCGTTTTTAACATAGAATCTGAAAGTAGCCCCAATAAATAATTTTATCAATAGTAACAGCCAAAGTAACGTCACAAAAGTCGAAAGTAACGGTTAAATTTGTTTCTTCACTATTTTAGCTGTTATTTGAATGAAGAAACACATGTGCCGTAGTATCAGTAAAAGTCAACAGTAAAACTCAGTTTGACTGATTACGTTAGTTGTTGATGAAGAAACTGACCCGTAAGAGTATTAATTATATTATTAACTGTGAAACTGCCTATAAATCTATTAAAATTACCGACATAACCTATATTTTTTTAACTCAATATGCCTTGTCAGTCTTACAAAATAGCCTCTTATAAAAACTATGGCCTTATCTTATAAATAAAACGCGAGTTAACTTCCAGTATGAAAACTACAACGATATTGTTCTGAGCTTGTATTAAACGCATAGTATTAGAGAAATAATAGCCCTGTATTTGACGAGTCTTTTGCCAAAATTGCCGATCACGAAAAAGTAACTTAAAGTATTACTTTAAGTATTCTGTGGTACTACGTACAGAAAGGCCACTCCCTTCCCCGCACTAACATCAGTTACCGCACCTCACCCCGCACTTCGGCGTATTCGTCGCAGTTCTTTAACAAGAGCGCTCGCAAACACAAGTACCTCACGCACACATTCATACGTATACAAACGTCATTTTTTAATGTAGTAGTAGTAGGTAATTATTTTGCGAGGGTTGTATGGAGTGTCCGGGGTGTGATATTAGTATGGATTTTGTAAATAACAATACCTCCTTTAGAATTAATGGGGTATCTTTTATTAAGTTGCCAAGTATTGAGTGTGGCTGTTCACGAATTTTCTTCATGACATACCAGCCTACTCAATTTTTGGGCGACCGACCGTGGGTCAAGGAGGCTTACACTTCTACCAACATAAAAGGGAATGTCAATCAATCAACTCAGCCTATCGCAGTCCACTGGACATAGGCCGCCAGGCTGCGCCACAACACTATCCTCCGCCTTCCGCATCCAGTCTATTCCAATTACCTTTTAAGGTCGCTTGCTGATACGCGATCTTCACTCCAGAGCTCTGATTCACAACCATACGACAGGCTATCGTATCGAAAACCTGACATTTCGATAACCTGATTTGACTTGCCCTCAACAGCAAATAGCTGTTGGAAGAATAGCGGGCGTCTATTTGTTTTAAACTGACAAAATTTTCGGGTTTTGGACTTGTGAAGAGCGTTAATAACAATGATTAATGTTCGATACGATACGGAAGCGTATCGAGTGTTTGTGAATAGCTATGCTGGAGTCCGGCCATCGGTCCATCGACAAACATCGCTAGCCCACTGCCACTTTAGTTTGCTTGGTTTGCTCACTCTGCAAACAATTTACTGCAACTCTGGTTCTTATCCCGAATAATTTCATGTCTGATTTTATCTATATTCCATAGCCCGCTGAGCGACCTTGAAAGGGGATTGGTAGGGCAAAAACTGAACTTAAAATACAGAACCTCCTTTTTTGAAGTCAGTTAATAAAACGACATTGTATTCTTAAAGTATTTTTTTCTTAAAAACATTGAGTAGGCATAGACGCAAAGTAAAATCTCATAAGGTAATTGTAAATTAGGCATTTGATTTAACAATTATTTGAATCCAAACTTAGATACACCATACATTTTTATAAAAGGCTACAATCAAAGCTCGCTTAAAAAATTTCAGAAGTAAAAAATCACAATTTAATTTATGAACAGGTACAATACATATTATCAAATTATTATTGTCAAAAGTCAGTGCTAGAAGTAAAATTGAGCATACTATAGTTTTTACTAGACAGTGGTTTAAAAATACAGTTTTGTGACAGGTTCGGAAGCGCCGTATTGACTAAATCGGACCGAACTTAGCTTGTGCCAAGAAGCTTATAGGTAAAAAATGGAGACAACACTCTAAATACCTACGTGAAGCCGACTGTGGTCGGACGCTCTCTTTCTAAATACATACATATGAGAAAGAAAACACATATCACTGTCTCGTTCTTATGTATGTATTTAGAAAGAGAGTGTCCGACCACAGTCGGTTTCACGTAGGTATTCAGAGTGTTGCCTCCACTTTTATCTATAAACTTCTTGGCTTGTGCCTGGCCGCATGCTAAGATTTGACATTCGCTGTCACTTGAAGTTCGAAAAATATCATAGAGTGCACAAGATCTACTAGTGCCGCGTTCCGAGTTAGGAATGTAATCGATGTAATCGATTTGAGCGTACGAGTTTAAGCACGTTCTAATAGATAATATCGATTACAGTCCTAACTCAGAATGCACCCTAGGTAAGCTTTTAAAATGAACATATACCTAAAAAAATGTACCTATAGTTTAAAAAGACTGATAAAAACCCCTACGTCATGTTTTCCTCCGACGATTTTCGCAGGATGGCTGGTTGCAGCTAGATAAAAACATTTTTAAACCACTGCCTTTAACAATCATCTCCTAATAAGTATATGTCTTAGGATCGTAGCCCTTTCCTGCGACCTTGTCGTCGATCCAATCCCTCAGAACGGACACATCGACGTACACGCCAGGGGTTCCGTCTTCACCACATCCAATGCCCCACGCGACGATGCCGCTTTGAACGTAACGGTCCTTTTCGTACTGTGGAAGAGGATAAAATGAATTAGGAATAGTTTATTGGGGGTATAGCGACTCAAAATACTGATCTTCTACATATATAATCATCTCATCTGCCTAGACTTTTCCCAACTACTTATTTTGGGGTCGGCTTCCAGTCTAACCAGATACAGCTACAGCAGTTGATATTTTACATGGAGCGACTGCCTATCTGACTTCCACAACCCAATTACTCGGACGATACCCCTTGGTAAGACTGGTTGTCAGACTTTCGGGCTAGCGTTTACAAATAAAGGGGCAAAATACAAACTATTTGTGGTTCGATTAAATACATGACAATATTATTTTATCTTACCTCAATAGGACAAGACAACGGTGATCCACCGTCTCCCTTGCAGGTATCCTTGCCAGGCTCACCACCAGCACACATAAAACTGGAGTGCAGCTGGAAGAACCTGCCTAGACGGGTCTTGCGAAGTGCTGCCTGGCATCTATCGTGCTTAACTACTGGTAACTCGATCTGGAAGAATGAATGAATGAATTGCACTGATCCCAGCATGGTTAAACCAGATTCGATTAATCGAATGAACCCCAAGATTCGCCCTTTGGAGCCCTTAGGGCTCCCACACATAATCACGATACGACGTCGCGTCGTGCTACGACGTATATGATTTTAGTGACGTATCATTAAAACCGGGAAAAGTGGAAAGAGGGAAGGGAGGCCTTTGCCCTGCAGACCCTGCAGTGAGACAACACCGGCTTATAATTATAATAAGTCATTCAAACAGTGAAACGATGCTGCGTCGTAGCACGACGCGACGTCGTATCGTGTTTATGTGTTCGGGAGCCCTTAGCGCGCCGATTCGAGTGTGGTTCAATTTCGTTTATTGTCCAGAAAGAACGCAAAGCGCCGCCTGAAGTTGTCACTTCAAAAATAGGTTCCGAATGTCACTAACCTTCTTCAAAATAACTTGATACCGTCCCTCCTTTCCGAACACGTCTTTACCCCATCCGGTCGCGAAACACCGGGTGCCATCTTCTTGTTTAACCCTGGGCGGTGGTAGACAAGCCACGCGCACGTTAGGAGCTAAGTCTACTGGCGTAGCTAGGAAGAGGACGGCGATATCGTAGAACAGGTTGCCTGAAAGAGAAGTAGAATTTTGGTTAACACGGTTAGGTCTTGGGTACCGTCTAGCATTTGCCTAAGGGCCTTATCATACTAGCGGATTGCGAGCGTCCTCAAAGCGGAGCGGGCGCGCAACGAGATCGCCGCGAATGTTTCTGTGCGTGTGTGTGTGGACGCCATTGTTACTGAGTGTATTGTTAACCGTATAGTTCGGTAGCGCCCCCTTTAGGACCCGAACACACAAACCTCCGCCGGCTCGGTAATGACCCCTTTAAGACCCAAGAATTACGACATACGACACCCTACATTGATTATGTAAATATTTATTAAGCTACCCATCAAATCTTATGAATGTGCGATAATTAAAGATATTTGCCACAAACTTATGTTACAAAATAGGCGCGGTAACCATAGATTTATAATAACGTCGACGTTATTATAAATCTATGGCGGTAACACAGTTTTCGTAATAAATTCGAATGCTGAAAGTTAAAGTAAATTTCTGATTATCATGACGTAATTCGCAACACCCCGTCGAGTTAGCTGGTGTGTCATATGTCAAAATTTTGTCGAGCAGAGAGGTTAACTTGCTACAAACACACGACGAAAACGTTGCGAATTTGCCACGCGTCCGCGACGTCTTCGCTGTGCAGCCGCGGCGTGTTCGCGACGCATACGCTGCGCGCCCGCCCCGCCCCGCAGCCGCTCGCAAACCGCTAGTGTGATAAGGCCCTAAGACTATGTTCGGGAATTTTCCCGCTAATAATCTGTCACTATCCAGGCCCTAAACTATGTTTTTATCAATATCGAGATAACTTTGATAAAGACATTTCGCTCTCGGACTTCCTACTGGTCGCGGCGGCGGACGCGACTGCCCGTGGCCTGCAAACGATGCCGCGCGAATGGTCTCCTAGCCTCCCGCATCTTCGTTCGCATCGCCGCGCCTATCCCCGTGGCCAAGCCGTAAGTTAAGACAGGAAGAATACACATGCCCATGAGTCCGCGATTTGTTTTAAATATTTCATATTGGCTGTTCCTTGACTTACCTTTATTAAAGTCCTTATGAGTCTCAACTTCTGCCACATCCCTGTCTTGGAAGGGATAGATCTCCTTAGTGTTCTGTGTATCCCACTCGCCAGCTCTGATCCTCAGAGCTTTGGCACTGGCGACGTAATGGGCAGCTGTAAGCACCACGCTAGGGTGGATCAGGGAACCTCCTCCGACGTAAACGTTGAGTTTCATGCCGTTCGGTTCATTTTCGTTGACTGGCTCGATCCTGAGAAGAAGAGGGATTTGTTAGGAGCGGAATATATGGTGGAGAAGACACAGAAAAATGGCAGTCGAAGGAGTTTTAACAGCAAAAAGGTGAGACCACAGAATATACAGGATGAAATAAAACATGCGATAAATCGAAATTGGAGATTGTACTCATCATTATGAACAACCGTTACTATGGGACCAAACCTGAAATCGCGAAAAAAATAATCAGCTGTTCCTTATATTTTTCAAAATGTAGGGAACAGCTGATTTTTTTTCGCGATTGCTGCTTTGGTCCCTTGGTAAAAGTTCCTTGTTAATAACGATGAAAATAATCTCCAATTACGGTTTGTCGCATGTTTTCAATTTCAACCTGTAGATAGACCTAGATAACGCAATTATCACGATCTGTATGAAAACCAAGCGTGCCATTTTTTGACTACCTACTACGATGTCACAAGCACCATTTAGTGATGGGAAAATCAAATTCAAAGACGTCGTGCGGCACCCGTCTCGCCCCACCCCCGGGGCCTAGCGCCAAAGACAACCGATATTAAAGTTATTTTTCACTTTGTACTGTTTTTTTTTGGAAGTCTGTTTTTATTTGTAATAATGTTTTTTATTAGTTTATTTCCCGATAGTTATAGCCTGGAAGTCTTAAGACATGATTCACAAATCGAAATATGACTCTACTTTAGAATAGAATAGAAGAATTTTATTTTGCACAAAATATGGTGCATAAAAAGATCTTAAATATAAATAATTTCACGTATTTTGCTTACCTACGTGTTTCACCATGGAAAAAATGCCTTAAAATAAAATTTTAAACAATATCACTTCAATTATTACTACATATTGAGAAAAAAAAACTTTGAAATTAAATTATAAAGGGTGTCAGGAACATCGGGGACACGAAAACTGTCACCATGCTTTCAGGGTATCTGATTCTGGACACCTCTGCAATGAAACTTTCGGTTGATTATGAAAAAAAAAATTGCTGTTTCATACATTTTGAGCGCGTACGTAGAGTTAGCGCCACGAAAGATGAGACTTGACCCCGCCTCCCGCGCTCTTTCCGCCGCCCCTATGACGTCCGGTCCCGTCCCGCGCTCAGACCTCATACCGCTAAAGAGACCTAAAATCGTGTACTCCGCAAGTTAAACCACGTGGTGTGTCAAGTCTCTCTTTCGTGGCGTTAACTATAAGTACTGCACTTTTCTATGTAACAGCTGATTTCGTTATTGATACCTTGCTGAAAAAATTTCTACGCTAGGCTAGGGGTTAAAAAACTAAGGGGTGCGTTCAGAATTTTTTTTTCAACCATAAACTAATGAGGTGAAAGTGGCATGTATTTTACTATTGTTTGATTAGGGGTTAAAAGCATGTGCTGAATTTCGTTCGATGTCCCTGCCATCCGGCATAACTTTTTTTTTGCGCTTCTCCCGCTCTGGGCGGAGCGGGACGGCGTGTCAAAGTTTTACTGACTAAAACCCACCCGTGTTCCTTCAGTTGCCTGTGCCAGGGGCCACGGTATCTCTTTCGAACAACCCGCGACCCCGGCTGGCATCGGCCCTAGCGGACCCCGCCGCTAGTTAGTGCTGACATCTATCTGAGGCGCGCGTGGAGCACAACGCGCCATCGACCCGGGCCTGGTCCTTACCGGACGGCGAGCTGCCCATTGCTCGCCGTCCGCAAGCCCGATCTTGTATAGCTCAGAGACTTTTTTAACAAATAATCCTGCTTCTAATATGTCCAGACTAATTAGCGTTGGTAGATAATCCTAATTTCTTAAATAAAGATTTACAATATTCAAACGTTCCAAACCCACAGATTGCTGACAATTCGGCAACATTCATTACCTACGTTATTTACGTCGTGGAAAAGACAAATTCAGAAAAATCACCACGGCTCTCAAAACGGTAAAGGAAAACATCTTAAGGAAACCGGCATGTCCTAGAACCAAAAACTCGAAGACATGATACGTCTACCAACCCGCACTCGGCCCGCGTGGTGGATTACAGCCCACTCCCTCTCGAAGAGTACCTAGAGGCTAATTATGCTATGCTTAGCGTGCACCTTCAGCTCAGATAAAGTCTGGCAAATGAAAGTAGAGACTGAAAAAGCGCGGCAAATTTAAAAAAATATCAGTATAGCAACCCTAAAATTAGTATGACATTCCTGGAATAACCTAATTTGATACTTTATAATAATGTGTTTTTGATGAAAAACGGTATTATTTGTACACTACTGCTTGACTTAGAGACTTTTGAGTTAGATAAATGCTCAACAAGATCACAACAAATCACCAACAACACGCCATCTTCAAAGAGCATGTACAGACGCCAGCACATCAACCTACTACAATCTGTCAAATTTCTTTAATAGATTTTCAACTTTATTACTAAAGCATAAGGTTCAAAGTTGATTGGGAAAATCTGACAGTTTCGGGTAGGTTGATGTGCTGGCGTCTGTACCTTGTTTTAAAAATTTAATTATACATTTTGTCTAACATTGCCATATAAAAAGTCTGCAAATAATTCGAGTGTCTACTTTCGTTTGCCAGACTCTAGTAGTCAAACGCGAATCTAATGTCTAAACTACCAGCAAGCATAGACAGAGCATAGCAATAGACAAGTCACTAAATAATAATTACACAAGGACATAGGTACCTATAAGATCCAGCAGTAAGAGTAAACGAGACAGAAATATCTATATTTTCTCCATCTCCTTCGCGTGTGCAAAGTTTTTGTCTAACCCCAGTTGTTAGCCGGTTCCCTATGCATTTACATAAAATGTTTTTCTGTGTCTAAGAAAGAGAAATTCAATTTCACTCGTAGTGCAACATTAGCGCCCTCTATACTTACTTCACCTAACTATTATGTACTTACAATGAGGATATTTCACCGCCATCAACAGGTACGCTGTAATACAATGCCAATAAAAAAACCGCGTTGAAATCAGACCATTTGTTTGGGAGCTACGATGGCAGTAATGGCACAGAATACTTAAAGTACTACGTACAGAAAGGACACTCCCTTCCCCGCACTAACATCAGTTACCGCACCTCACCCCGCACTTCGGCGTATTCGTCGCAGTTCTTTATCAAGAGCGCTCGCAAACACAAGTACCTCACGCACACATTCATACGTATACAAACGTCATTTTTTAATGTAGTAGTAGGTAATTATTTTGCGAGCGTTGTATGGAGTGTCCGGGGTGTGGTGATGGCACAGAGAGACAAAGTGCAGGAATTGCTCCTCTGAAGATCAATTCCCATATTTCATTCTTAATCTCAATACTTACCCATTTTATCTCAGGTGAATTTTCCAAGTGGGCGTGGATGGCCAAATCCGAAACAATGAGGAATAGCGAAAAGTACTCAAAGGAGTCACGGGCTCGATTTTGATGAAAACTAAAACTGCATCATTGGATTTTTGAAAAATCTATATTTCTAGCCAGGAATCGAACCCGTTTATTTTGAAAAAAAAAAAAAAACTGTATTATTACATCATTCGAGTTTGCCCTATGTCATTACTTCACACAATTCGATCCTTATAGTATATATAGCGACATTAACGAATGGTGTAATAATACAGTGTTTTTTTTTTCAAAATCAACGGGTTCGATTCCTGGCTAGAATAATTGATTTTACAAAAATCCAATGATGCAGTTTTAGTTTTCATCAAAATCGAACTCGTGACTCCTTTGAGTACTTTTCGCTATTCCTCATAGTTTCGGATTTGGCCATCCACGCCCGCTTGGAAAATTCATCCTGTATAATAGTACTAGACGGTCTCAATCTGTCTTTACCTCTTTTCCTACTAATCTGACAAGTTTTTGTCATTGATTGTAGATGAGATGAGATCGCGACTACATTTTTAGCGTATTCAATCACGGGAATTTTATTGGCGTTCGCCTTCAGGGTCAGTTCACACCGCGACGCGACGCGGCGCGCAGTTTTCAAGATAACAATACATTTATAGACCTTATCTACTATACAAAAAGGTACACATCAGTGAGGAGGGCCGCGCGGCGCCGCCCTGCGCCCTGTTAACCTTTTGAACGCCATTGTCACATATATGTGACAAACGAAATCTTACCCTGAACGCCAACGTCACAAATATATGACAAAATACACGTCGGTCGTCGTCGTCGGATATTATGAAATAAACAATTTAATCATTACTTTTGTGTGATTTTATTTATATAATAATAATAATATTCCACAACTATCACACAACGCCATCTAGTCCCAAGCTAAGTTTAAGCTTCTGTATATTGTATTGCATGAAACTGATATAAATAAACCACCAATATCGAGAAATTTGTTGTTTTAAGTGTGTGTGTGTGTGTTGTTAAAGTGGCCTGGCGTCAGGGGTACGGCGATACGTTTATACTCTGGCGTTCAAAAGGTTAATTTAAAAATAAGCAGGTATACTAACTTGAGAATAGCGACCATCCACGGGAACTCTCCGAACTTGGTCTCTCCGTTGACTTCACCAGTGGTTCGCAGATCAGCACCATCAGGGTTGGCCCAACCGCATCCCTCTCTCTGGAAGATAAAACAAGAACTCATGAGTCAACTGGCTCCGCCCTGCAGTTTTACTCGCGTAAATGTCGATCCCGTGGGAATGTCGGGATAAAAAGTAGCATATATGTTAATCCAGGGTGTCAGTATGGAGGTATCCATACAAAATTTTTCAAAATTGGTCCAGCCGTTGGAGCGTGAAGAAGTAACAAACACACACACAAACTTTCGGTAGTGTGATTTACACCGACAATATTTGGTTACATCGGCAAACGTAGGTCACCAGGCCTCCCTCAGGCAAACGTTTTACGGACTTCGTGGTTTGTAGCAGCTGGATGAAATTCGACCACATCTTATTTTCCCTAGCCTTTTTCCAAGTTCTGTGTTGGGGTCGGCTTCCAGTCTAACTAGATGCAACTGTACCATTATTTTTTATATGGAACTAGCTGTGCCTTGCGGTTTTCACCCGCGATAAAAGTATTATAGTCCTTTTTTATTGATTCCCTTTACAAATCTCCACCCCCCTATTTACACCCTTAAGGGATAATTTCGAGGATAAAACCTATTCTATATTCTTCCCAACAACTCAAACTATCTCCATACCAAATTTCATCTGAATCGGTTCAGCAGTTTTTGATTCCCCATACAAACTTCCACCCCCCTTTTCACCCCCTTAAAGGATGATTTCTGGGATAATAAAAACTATCCTATGTCCTTCCCTGGGATGCAATTTATCTCTTTGCCAAATTTCATCTAAATCTGTTCAGTAGTTTAGGCGTGAAAAGGTAACATACAGACAGAGTTACTTTCGAATTTATAATGTTAAAGTATGGATAACAATGATGCGTGATAATTTACGGCCGACCTAAAGAGTGTTATAAATCCATCATCATATTCACGCCGGTCAAGCACCGCGCGTCGCCTTTTGGCGACGAAACAATGGAAAATCAATTGTGTCTCATTAGCGGAGCTCGACAGATTAATAAAACAACTAAACTAACTAATAAAGTCGGGCTAGTTACACCATTCATTCAAGTCATCAACTCAGCCTATCGCAGTCCACTGCTGGACATAGGCCTCTCCCAGACTGCGCCACAGCACCCTGTCCTCCGCCTTCCGCATCCAGTCTACCCCAGCCACCTTCTTTAGGTCGTCCGTCCATCTAGCTGGGGCTTGCCGGTAAGCGGTCTCCACTCCAGGACTCGTCTGCTCCACCGGCCATCAGTCCTTCGACAGACATGGCCAGCCCACTGCCACTTCAGTTTGCTTACTCTGCACGCTATGTCGGTAACTCCGGTTCTTTTCCGGATAATTTCATTCCTGATTTTATCCTTCAAAGAGACTCCGAGCATAGCTCGCTCCATAGCGCGCTGAGCGACCTTGAATTTGTGGACCATCCCGATCGTCACTGTCCACATTTCAGCACCGTATGTCATGACGGGCAGGACGCACTGGTTGAAGACCTTAGTCTTCAAACACTGCGGGATAGGCGACGAGAAGACTTGACGGAGTTTTCCAAATGCTGCCCAACCCAACTGGATCCTTCTGTCAGCTTCCTTCTCAAAGTTGTGTCTACCGAGCTGGATGACTTGCTCTAGGTAGACATAATCCTTCACAACTTCGAAAAGCGACCCTTCGATGTGGATTGGACTCGGCAAGACGTGCATTCAAGTTAACCAACGACCAATTTTCATAATCTTTGATTTGTTGGATTTGTCTTCGCCCCGAACAGCAGAATAACTATTTGTTGCAGCGCAGACTATTAACGACAACGCCACATGCGAAAAACGCATCATACTGACGTCACGCAAATCCTACATCTCGCAAGCAGAGTTTACCGCGCAACTAGCATAGATACAACAGCCCGACATGATAAATCGGGCAGTTGCCCGCCAGACACAACACCAGTCTGGTCGGGGGATCCTCCCTTTTCTATGGAGGTTGAGTGAACTTTACACCCTGTTCCTCATACCTCTATATAATTACCAATAAAATGGAAACTGTAGGTAAAATAATAACAGAATATACCTGGAATAGTTGAAATAAACTTAGGATGACGTCGCGTTATAATTTTCGGCTACTACACTAAAAGGTTACTTAGAATCAAAGAGATATTTTGTGCGCCACATACTCGCACAAAAAGCGTGTCGTCTGCGCTGCACTTTAAAACAAGAAAAAAAAAAACACAAACAAAAAATGATAATACCTAATTAATTTTCTCATACAATCGTTCTTATTGATTCTGAGGCGGCACGATGTTCGATGGGTCAGCTAGTTACAGTAGGTATATAAGGAACAATCATATACCTAATAGAGTAAAGACCACATCACACCATATCTAAAGTCCGGGTGCGCTAAATTTGCCTAAGATGTAAACATCAATGGCCGCTCGAAATTGAATAGATATATACAAGAACGTTTATTTTAAGTAATGTTTGGTTTTCGTCTAGTTAGCTCGGAGATTTAGACGAAAATAAACATTACTTAAAATAAATGTTCTTGTACATATCGATTTTATTCAATTTCGAGCGGCCATTCAGCCATTGATGTTTACATCTCAGGCAAATTTAGCGCGGCCAGACCTTAGTAGGTAACCCACAAGTTCCACAACACATTAACATTGTCAAATAATGAAATAGCTAGATCTACAAGACTGGTTTGTTGTGCGGTCGTATGGCCATGCATGTAACCGGTATAACGAGGCTGTTAAAATCTCATTAATATGTTTACAAAGACGGAGGGGCTCGTGGCAACCGCCGCACGGCTCGAGCGAAGGTTAAATAGATCGTCCGGAGTCCTGCCAGCAGGACTGAGTTCTTCCGGAAGGACGCAACTTTTTTTGGTCACAATACCGTAATGATATACAGCATAAAGTTCAAATTTTTCAGCACAAAGTAAAAATTCAATCTCATCATCATCATCATCAAAGACGTCCACTGCTGGACATAGGCCTCCCCCAAGCACCTCCACTTCGACCGGTTTTGTGCTTCTCGCATCCAACGAGTCCTTGCGGCCTTCACAAGGTCGTCGGTTCACCTTGTGGGAGGCCTTCCAACGTTACATCTTCCTTTACGCGGTCGCCACTCCAGAACCTTTCGGCCCCATCGGCCATCTGTTCTGCGAGCAATGGCCCTGCCCACTGCCACTTAAGTTAAGTTAAAATTCAATCTACATATACAAAATTCAAAGTCCTGACTCCTGACTGACTGATATATCAAAGCACAGCCTGAACCACTGGTCCTAGAGACATGAAATTTGGAGGGTGTGTTCTTTGTGAAGGGTAGGTATCCACTAAGAAAGGGTTTTTCGAAATTCCACCTCTAAGAGCGTGAATGGGGGAGGGTGAAATTTCACACGGACGAAGTAGCAGGCAAGATCTAGTTAAGCATAAAATTTCGGGTTAACAAACATTGTAAATATTACATCATTAAGTAGGTATATATTTACGCCGTATCGTAAAAACACAGGCGTGTGGCAGTTATAACGTCTAATGCATTATCATTAGGTTTAACACACTGACCTCTATTATGACAGAGGTCAGTGGTTTAACATCAAGACAATACATAGAAACAGCAAAGACAAACAGAGTACACACAAAGAAACAAAAATTGCCCATGCCAGGACTTCAGAAGAACCCAAGAGAAACATCAAAGGAGGCATCAAAAAACATAGCGGCATAGGAAAAGAAAAAACGGACGAACAAAGAATCAAAATAAAAGAAACAGCAAACGTACGGCTTACGGCCTGTTAGGACCGAAGCCTGCCGGGTGTGCTGGATTGTCCGAAAGGGTTAGAGCGGGAGGGGTCATTTCATGATTTCCCATCCACAACTAAAAACCTATGGCTTCATAAGAAAGCTGTTCTGTCATTCTGTAACAGCTGTCATGAAAATGTGAGCGTTCACCGCTTTCTCAAGGTAC
Source organism: Amphipoea oculea (assembly GCA_945859645.1). NCBI lineage: Eukaryota > Metazoa > Arthropoda > Insecta > Lepidoptera > Noctuidae > Amphipoea > Amphipoea oculea. The sequence continues at coordinate 4,617,673 of OX243891.1, read as the reverse complement.
AAACCTTTATTAATAACACCCAATAATCGAGAAGAAAAGTAAAGTATAAAATAAAAAGTCACAACCTCTACACAGCTATCCGTACGGCAGCCAACCTGTCGAAGGAGGACACACAGACATTAGAAAAACTACATTTGTCAGTCCCTCCATTCTTGGAGGAGGAAATAGAATACAGAATGAAGTCAGGTGAAGTTTCCATGGACGCAACTCACCTGCGTTGTCTTTTCCTATGTTGGAACCAGCTTCCCGTCTAATCCATGCAGCTGAATACCAATATTTTATATGAAGGGGTCAGGGGAAGAACAGCTTGTCACATTTTTAATTTTTTTTTTCAACTGGCAATGCAGTCTGAATGGTTATACCTGTCGCTATTTTCTGTCAAAAACAACAGGGCAATAACATCCATAGTCTCCGAGCTTTCATGCTTTTAAAATATCGATATAGGGTAAAAACATACAATGCCCGGACCTTTCAGGAAAAAAACAACCTTTGTCCGTGGTCAACTGTGACAGCTATACCTACCCCTACCTCCATATCTATTACAGTTAAAGAGCCTTGGGTATAAATGACACTATTATATTAAGATCTTATCTTTTAATTAGTAATATCTCAGTTTGTTCATTAGGTGACAAAAGAGGTTCTTCCCCTGATCCCTTCATATGGAGCGACTGCGTATATGACCTTCACAACCCAGTTACTGGATAACACGATAATACTTCTTGGTAAGACTGGTGGTCAGAAATAGACATGGAAGAATGTAAGGTAAGTCCTTATCGTGACAAGCAGGAGTGATGCAGTAGTCGAGATAACCCAAGATAAAAGCATAAAATAAAATGGTGTCAATAAATAATTAGAGGCAAAACCAGCTCCCATCTAAATGAAGGGAAAGAAGAAAGAAGTGCCAATGGTGTTCCATAGAATACTCCGGTGCATTTCGGAGAATCTAGTTCCTTATATTTCTATTGACAGTCAAGTATTTATTCTAAAAAGGTTTCCGTGAATTCAAGAATTAAAACTACGGAATCTTATTAACATTGAAAAAAAAAGCCAATTATTTTTAAAAGAGTAACCGTGAAGTTTATTGCCAGTTCATCTCCATAGGAAACGACCAATTGGAACCATGCTTCCGTCTTCTGACGTTTCATTTATAGTGTCCATGTAGCATGTAGCTTTATGTGAAATAAAATATTTTGATTTCGATTTCTTGACTAGCGAGAATTCGTTTTTTAGCATTAATTGTGTAACAACGATATTATAGAACAAAATGTTTACCATAGATGAGGACAAAATCGATTCCATTTTCTTCGAAAAACAATTTTGAAACCGGTTTTATAATAAAAAAATAGGTAAAATACCGCAGAAGGTAATATTTACGGACATAGGTGCATAAAACTATGCCGTCACCGACTATATCGGATGCTAAAAGGATATTTTGCAGAATATTTTGGAGCTCGCATGACGTTGCCGTCCTCCTGGCTGGCTGTTTGTAAACATTTGTACAATTCAACATCTGCCAAGCCTCTTCACAACTATGTTGGGGTCGGCTTCCAGTCTAACCGGATGCAGCGAAATACCAGTATTTTACATGGAGCGACTGCCTATCTGACTTCCACAATCCAGTTACTGGATATTAACGATATCTACCCCTTGGTAAGACAGGTTGTCAGACTTTCGGGCTTCTGCCGACCCGTAACGACTGTTTAAGATCGACGAATGGCAGCCGGGACCAACGACAACGTGCTTTCCGAGGCACGGAGGGGTCTTAGTATGATGGTCACCCATCCACGGACCAACCGCGGCAAGCATAGCTTAACCTGGTCGAGATCAACCTGTGCAGCTGTTATTACTTAGATTATTGTTTTGTGTAGTGTCACTTGAAATGTATTAAAAAATCAAGATGGCGGCGTTAGTTCCGATTTTGACGAACGATTTCTGAACGAAACTGGATCGTCATGCTCGGGTCGGTGGCGCTGAATCGCGTATACTCAGCGCTAAATCGCGTATACTCAGCGTTAAATCGCGTATACTCTGCGCTGAATCGGGTATACTTAGCGCTAAATTGCGTATACTCAGCGCTAAATCGCGTATACTCAGCGCTAAATCGCGTGTACTCAGCGTTAAATCGCGTATACTCTGCGCTGAATCGGGTATACTTAGCGCTAAATTGCGTATACTCAGCGCTAAATCGCGTATACTCAGCGCTAAATCGCGTGTACTCAGCGTTAAATCGCGTATACTCTGCGCAGAATCGGGTATACTTAGCGCTAAAATGCGTATACTCAGCGCTAAATCGCGTATACTCAGCGCTAAATCGCGTGTACTCAGCGTTAAATCGCGTATATTCTGCGCTGAATCGGGTATACTTAGCACTAAATGGCGTATACTCAGCGCTAAATCGCGTATACTCGGCGCTAAATCGCGTATACTTAGCGCCAAATCGCGTATACTAAGCACTAAATCGCGTATATTTGACGCTGAATCGCGTATACTTAGCGCTAAATCGCGTATACTCAGCGCTAAATCGCATATACTCGGCGCTGAATCGCGTATACTCGGCGCTGAATCGCGTATACTCGGCTCCAGTCGTAAGTTTTCACTTCTATCTTGCGGTCATAAGCACACCTATTTTGTATGAAACAAGCCTTCTGTAATATCAACCTATTGTATGACCCCCACCTGACCGGTTAACATGTACATAATGTATTACGTAATCACTATCCATGGCCCCAAAACTCGAATAAGAATCTGTTGTTAAGGCGAATGCAAAAAACGTCTTAAAAAAGCAACCATACTGTGAAGTGTGTAGAACCATATGGTCGAAAGGTTTTGCAATGTCATTTTTTAAATCGAACTAGCGACCCTGTCGCACGATTTAAATTTACTGACAACTCGACAAAACTTGCAAGATATAAAAGATTCATTTGGTCTAAGGATCAAGGTATTAAAATTAATATTTTAGTGCCCAATTGAAATATCCCTAATGGGATATTTTATTTGAATTTAAAAACTTAATTAACAAAAATAACAAAATTAAAACCTAACTTAACTAAAACTACACAAAAACTAAAATATAGCGTCGAAAAATTCATCCGCATCGCTGTCGACTGGTAATGTACCCAAGAGACTGGCGGCATTGCCACGTTGTATGGCAATGCTTAGCCTTTGGCCAAGGTAAAAGCCAGCCCTTGGGTCACGGGAAGTGTCAACCAGCCGTTTTGAAATTAACTTTATTATTTATACTAACTAATACTAGCATACACGTGCTTGATCACCCTTGATGTGTGTAGATCACAGATTACCTATAAATATACCTAGATAACGCAAGTATCATTATCTGTATGAAAACCAAGCGTGCCATTTTTTGACTACCTACTATGACGTCACAAGCACTATTTGGTGATGGGAAAATCGATTCAAAGAAGCCGCCGCGTGCGGCACCCGTCTCGCCCCACCCCCGGGGCCTAGCGCCAGCGCTCACGCTCACCTAGCCAGCAGTACTCAGCATAGCTATTCACAAACACTCGATAAGCTTCCGTATCGTATCGAACATTAATCATTGTTATCGTAGGAGTCTTCTAAACGCTGTTCATCATCATCATCATCATCATTTCAGCCGAAAGACGTCCACTGCTGGACATAGGCCTCCCCCAAGCACCTCCACTTCGACCGGTTTTGTGCTTCTCGCATCCAACGAGTTCCTGCGGCCTTCACAAGGTCGTCGGTCCACCTTGTGGGAGGCCTTCCAACGCTACGCCTTCCGGTACGCGGTCGCCACTCCAGAACCTTTCGGCCCCATCGGCCATCTGTTCTGCGAGCAATGTGCCCTGCCCACTGCCACTTAAGTTTGGCAATTCTTCGGGCTACGTCGGTTACCTTGGTTCTCCTGCGGATCTCTTCATTTCTGATTCGATCCCGCAGGGAAACTCCAAGCATAGCCCTCTCCATTGCCCTTTGGGTGACTTTCAGCCTTCTAATAAGGCCCAGGCAAACGCTGTTCACAAGTCCAAAACCCGAAAATGTCAGTTTAAATCAAATAGACGCCCGCTATTCTTCCAACAGCTATTTGCTGTTGAGGGCAAGTCAAATCAGGATATCAAAATGTCAGGTTTTCGATACGATAGCCTGTTGTATGGTTGTGAATCAGGGCTCAGGACTGAGCGCGAAAGTGGCGGCTTACGATTTTCGTACGTAAGCTTGGTGCGATTTTTCGCACGCGAATTAGTTGCTCTTGCGTGCGTTATCTAGGTTTATCTATATCTGTGGTATAGGCCGTGTAGATAGCTATACAGATACCTTCCGGAAGAATTTCTATAAATGATAATGCAAAATCAAAATCCTTTTGCATGTTCAAGTTTAAAAGAACAAATGCGTTCACATGGTGGTTCACACGAAATAAGACTTTAATTTATAACATAATATGTTTCTATACAGGGTGTTACGGAAAGGGTATAACAATACAAACGGGTTGAAGAGTGTATCTGGTCTAGAATCTCTGTACAAAATTTCAGCTCAAAAGAAGCAACTTTGAAAATGCTTAATATTTTTTTATTTCGATAGTTTATTAAATTGAAATCAAAACAAACGTGTCACCGCACTACGAGGGTCATTATCCATTATCTGTAGTGTGTCTGTACGCCTAGTACACGCACATCGCGCCGCCGCGCGCCAGTGCAGCGCCGTGATGTCGAAATAAAAAAATATTAAGCATTTTCAAAGTTAATGCTTTTGAGCTGAAATTTTGTACAGAGATTCTAGACCAGATACACTCTTCAACCCGTTTGTATTGTTATACCCTTTCCGTAACACCCTGTATAGTATTTTAATAATATATTAAATAATAATTACAGGGTGAAATTAAATTCATGGGCATCCTTTTACGGGATCATTGTATTGTTGTGTATGAACAATTTTTACTAGGGACTAAACCTAAAATCGCGAAAAAAAATCAGCTGTTCCTTCCAGCATTTATGTTCACATAACTCGTCAAAATGTAGGGAAGAGCTGATTTTTTTTCGCGATTTCAGGTTTGGTCCCATAGTAAAAGTTGTTCATAATGATGATTACAATGACCCCTTAAAAGGATGCCCATGAATTCAATTTCACCCTGTATATGTGGTGTGATTTTAAAACGAATAATGTGGTTAGTGTGAGGTCATTCATTTCAAGTACCTATCTACCTATGTTTAGTTTAGTTGACCGTGAACTAACCGCAAATTGGTTTACCTAAGTTTCCACGCGTATGTGCGCACACGAGCATAAATATAATAAGTATTACGACGGACAGCTTGGCAATAATACCGTAATCTATATACAGGGTGTCCCTGGAAGTATGGATCAAATCAAATAGGGACGTGGGCAAGGTCATTTCCAAACTTTTTAACCCAGAGAATGTCAGTGAAATTTTTTTTCGGTTAAAAAATTATTACCAGTTTTTGTTTTTTTATGCAATCACTTCGCATAGTGCGCAAAGAAGAAAATCTTAAAAAAAAACTATCGGGGCTATCAATTTAATTTTTTTAGATATACCTGATTGTTTTTTTTAATGTTTTTTTTTCTTTGAGCATTATGCGAAGTGATTGAAAAAAAAAAACAAAAACTGGTCATAACTTTTGAACCGAAAAAAAAATCATCGACATTCTCAGGTTTAAAAAGTTTGGAAATGACCTTGCCCACGCCCCTATTCGATTTGATCCATATTTCCAGGGGCACCCTGTATATAAAATTCAAAGTCCTGACAGACTGATAATTATATCAACACACAGCCTAAACCACTGGTCCTAGAGACATGAAATTCGGAGGGTGTGTTCTTTGTGAAGAGTAGGTATCCACTATAAAAGGGCTTTACTAAATTCCATCCCTAAGAGGGTGAATGGGGGGAGGGTGAATTAAATTTCACGCGGACGAAGTCACGGGCAGGAGCTTGTCAGCCTATAATGTTCCCACTGCTGGGACACAGCACACAGGCCTCCTCTCTGTGAGAGGGAGCGGACTGTAATCCACCACGCGAGCTTAGTGCGGGTTGGTAGATGTCACATGTCTTCGAAGTTTTGGTTCTAGAACATGCCGGTTTCCTCACAATGTTTCCCGTCGCCGTTTTGAGAGCAGTGGTGATGAAATTATTTACACTTGAGTAAAGCGTTTGCCTGGGTTCGAACCTACGACCACCACTACGTTGCCTGAGGTAACAAGCAGCGCGGTACGGGAGGGGTGTGGTGATGGTGACGTGATGCGAGAGCTCAGTGATTCGTCAACTTGTGACAACTGTCACCCCTCCCGCACTGCGCAACTACATCAAGCAACGTCTCAGAGCAGTCGGCCTATAGTTCTGCTGGATGTCTGCGCTCCCTAGACAAAATCCCTCACTACGCCAATGCGCATACCGGAAGACGTAGCGTTGCAAAGGCCTCGCGGAAGGTGGACCGATGACAAAACACAAAGATTTATACAAACCATGACATCATCATCATCAACATCCTGGTTTCCCTGAAGATCTAGGTGGAGCAGAGCTGTACATATATAGTACCCCCACATTTCGACAGTTATCATTGCTTGGCCAGACTGGCAGCGCGGGGTGGGGAGCGGCGCGGGGAGCGGCGCGGTAGCGGGAACGCGCGCGATCTGGTTGTCCGCAGTCGAGCGCGCCTTCGTTCTGTGTGTTGTCGTGTCCACTGTTTGTCAAAATATAATATGGATGAAGAAGACTTATTTATAATAGAAAAAAGCTCGGAACTGGTTTGAGAACCCCGGTGCTCGCGCGGGCCGCCCGCGCTCTCACTGCGGCCACTTGTATGAACGAGCTATGGCGTGAGTTGCCCGCGCGTTCTCCACGCTGCACTATGGACACTCAAATGAAGTTCTTATGTTTGAGTACGCCGCACTGCGCCCGCCCCGCGCCCTCGCTGTCAGTCTGGCCAAGCACTTAGTGTGTTACGCAACTGCCCCGCAGAGTATGTACTCGTACAATTACAAAGCAAATGACACGCCTTCAGTTCTATGGGTTAGATTATCTACGCTCCGTGCATCGTAATAAAGCATTGTACTGATCTTATTAAAGAATAACAACAAAAATGTAATAAATACATATAAACATTTAGACACGGTCATTTGATCTTGGAAATAACAATGGTTTATATTAGGTAAATACTGCTTTAACATACTTGTAATTTATAATAAATGCATTGTTTTATTATTTATATTTTATTGGTTAACAACAATGAAATTACCTTTTTATCACATCTATTCAAAAAGAGCCAGTGTATTCTTGGTAAACAGGGACTAAAATAGCTCTTTAATCCCTAGGGACTAAAAGTGATTTCAATTTGGAATGTGGATAGAGTTAGTAAAAGTTCCAGTCACCAAGAGCTCAATCACGAACATTGTATGAACAAGTAACAGGCTGTATGATAAAGTAAAACGTGCGCTAGCCAAATAAAAAAAAAATGTTTGTGCAAAAATAAAAAAAACGCGCGAAAAGCATTCTGCCTTCGTTCGTAATTGTTTACTCAAATTAGGATTATTAAATTAAAAAATAATGAATAAGTCTTCCTTAAGTAATTGTATGTAAATAAATAAACATACTATTCTTATTCATAAGTTGCACTTACCTATTTTTTCATAGAGGGTGATAAAAAGTAGAGTGTCCACTACGGGAGCAACACTATTTTAAGATCGAGTGACGTACTTTGAATCCCTCGTTTCGTTGCCCTCTGGATTCAAAGAAACACACTTGCCTTCAAAATAGTTGTTTGTTCCTTTGGCAAACAATCTACTATTTAAGGTCACTGTTGCAATACTAAATTAAATTAGATTAGACTAGCAGCGTCCCGCGGTTTCACCCGCATAAGTGTCGATCCCGTGGGAATATCGGGATAAAAAGTATACTATATGTTATTCTGACGTATAAGCCATATTACTGCAAAGTTTCATCAAAATCCGTTCAGTAGTTTTTGCGTGAAAGAGTAACAAACATCCTCACAAACTTTCGCCTTTATAATATTAGTGTGATTAGTAGGAGTACCATAGGATAGTAGGAAGTAGGATAGGATAGTAGGATAGGAAGTAGGATAGGATAGTAGGATATATTAGTAGGATAGGATAGTAGGATTTATTTATTTCTGAGTATATGGTACATTAAGATCTTAATATTAAACAGTTTCACATACATACCGTTGCCGGTATAGAAATATTAAAATTAACTTACAAAGTCAAACTATTATAAGTAAAGACGCCAGCACATCAAGTTCAATCTGTCAAATTTCTTTAACCAATTTTCAACTTTATCGCTAAAGCATAAGGTTCAAAGTTGATTGGGAAAACTTGACAGTTTCGGGTAGCTTGATGTGCTGGCGTCTGTATATATTCAATTTTTATATGAGTGTACCTACATATGTACCGGCTGAAGTCCGATTGAAGCCGGCCGATGGCTTCAATCAAAGGATTGAATGTAAAATGTAAAAAAAGATGTAAGTATGTATTTTTTTTATTTTTGACGTGATTAACGTTTTATAAATCGATAAACCCCGGCTGCACGCACGAAAAAGTATCACTCATTGTTACGTTCCGCCTGAGTCGAGCGTGCAAGCGAGAGCGCGGAACAAGCGATAGAGAGGCATGTTCGGCCTAAGCGTTCGGCTTGTGACGTGTATGAGTATGATACCTAACTGAATGTTTTCTTATGACGTTATCACGTAAAATTATCGTTCGTACACCGACTTTACAGAAAACCATTTTTTTTTTGTGAAAAAGTAAAAGATTTCTGTGCCACAGGCTCTGTTCATCTTTTATAAGTACCCTGTTTTGTGTCTAGACGGTAAAATAAGTCAGCCAGTATAAACAGGGTAAACTTAAATTAGTTAGCAAAACTCCGCAGACGTTATGGGTAAGTATCCATATTTAAACATGATAAAAATAAAAAATATGTAGCGGTATCTACAACGACACATGCGAACAACTCGTCATACTGACGTCACGCAAATCCTGCATTGCGCAAGCAGAGTTTACCACGCAACTAACATATATACAACGGCCCGACATGACTCATTGGGCAGTTGTCCGCCAGACACAACACCCGTCTAGTCGGAGGATCCTCCCTTTTCTATAGAGTATGAGTGAACTTTACACCCTGTTCCTCATACCTCTATACTGGTGACCCCGACGTGATACTTGTTGTATATATGCTTGTTGCGTGGTAAACTCTGCTTGCGCGATGCAGGATTTGCGTGACGTCAGTATGACAAGTTGTTCGCATGTGGCGTTGTAGATACCGCTACAAATAAATTAATTTAATGCTTTTTTTGTGTCGTCATGGACCGCAGTTTGTGTAGTCACTTGAAATATCAGTTTTTTTTATTTGACCCTGTATATATATTTTTTGTTATGTATTTTCCAGGTATTGCAGGGTAGCAGTGAATGCAAATCCCGCGCCCCCGGCCATAGGTAGAGGTGGAACACCGCGGTGGTTTTAGCCGGTAAGAGTCCGGCATGCCCCTTTGCCACCCCCACGATAGAGGAAGTCCATGAGGATTACCACCGCGAGAAAAAAAAAAACGTATTGCAGTGAGGCATCTTCAGCATGTAGATATTCAAAGTCCGTCAACGAAGATACGGGCCGTCCGAACGTAATACGTAACTTCAGAGTGAACCCTACACCTGACTCCACATTGAGGGTAGTATATAGTCTTTGCGGGGTAGGGACAACTGTAAATCCCGGTGGAATTCATTTTTAGTTCGGGCCCCAAACTAATCTTACGTCCGTAGGTGATACGGAGTCCCAGGGATGTGCCTTACAGGCGTTGCACGGGGGGGTTCCGGGATTGGTCTTTTAAGAGGAACCGGAACTACCCCTATGTGCTGATGGTGATCACCGGGGTGGTTTCAGTGAGGTAAAAACCCCACACTCCCCGACCTCCCTCCCCGGAGATCAGGTGCCTTTTGAAAGTTACCCCCGACAAAAAAAAGGTGATACAGAGTACTAATCGCACGTAACTTCGACCAAAACTACGGATATTGTGCTTCTGGGGTAGACTTCCCCATCCGATTTAAAAACCCAACAAATCTCACCTTTATTGGATAAGTGTCCCCAGATTTTGTAAAAAGCTTAAAATAAAATGGAAATTAGATGAAAAAGGAAGCGAAAAACTCCAAGGAGAATACTCAAAGCAAACAAGAAAAATGCATATAACAGCGGTAACGTCCAAATGATTCTTGCTGGCCCGCCTTACCATTTGGCGGACCATTATTTCCCGAGGGTAAATATGAATGCGAGAACAACATCCACTCCCAGCAAAAGGTACACAGTCCTTTCCGTTATTATATCTCTGACGGGAGAAAGCCAAAAGCAACCTTATAATAACGAGAATAAAGATCATCTATAATTATAACATTGTTGCAAAATCAGAGGTAAAATAAAATGACTGAGAAACGTAGCGCACTGTCAATCGGAATCTGAATCATTTTGAAGCAAATTGCTGATCCATTGCTTCATGTGTTCGAAAAATTTGTCTGTTCAACACGTAAATAACGCAATGATGTTAATGAACTGTCAAAATGAAACGGATTCCGATTGACAATATGTTACGCAATTGCTCCGCTGACTGTAGTTGAGGAACATTGATAGAAGAAGTCTGACAGACCCCTTTGTACTCCACAGACTACAGGGCAGGAGACACCCGTGAGGACCACAACACGTAAAAGAAGGGTACAGAAAATTCGAAGATGATTCACTCAGAGAAAAATAAAAACAAAACACACTCGATGAAGACAAAGAGATACAAAAAAAAAATGACGTACTTCCGCCGGCTCCCAAGCGTGCGTCTTGTTGTTGTACTCCTATTTTAAAACAATTAACAAAAGTTAACACCTCGGCAGACAGTTATTTGTCAAAGTTTTTCTAAGAATGTTATAGGTTGTAGCACACGTATCAAATCGGAAAGGGATCGGCACCGTATCAACTTGAGCCGTTCAGTATTCTTTGTATGAAACTCCCTACTGCAACGCACACTAATCGGAATCGTAACGTAATCACCTCAACTCAGGACAAGCTCACGAACCGCGGTGCGGTGCGTTACGGCTCGTCCCCGCGCTTACGGTTCGTCCTCCCCGCGCTTACGTCTCTCCGTACCCGAGCTTACGTCTCTTAGTCCACCCTTGCCCCTCTCACCCCTCCGGCCTGCTTGCTGCACCATCTACCAGCGGTCGGCGAGCCGTAAGCGCGGCGTCGCCTACCCGTAGCCGAGTCGACGTATCGAAGCTTCTGATCCGCTTTAGTTACGTGCTTACGTTAGGTTGACGCCTGTTTGATGGCGAGGCGATAAGCGATACGGCGCCGATCCCTTTCCGATTTGATACGTGTGCTACGACCTTAGAAATAAGCACGCCGGTTTGCGGTTGCAAGCCAACTTCCCGTCATCTCATCTGCCTGCTTTTTCCCCAACTATGTTTGGGCCGGCTTCCAGTCTAACGGGATGCCGCCGAATACCAGTATTTTACATGGAGCTACTGCCTACCTGACCTCCACAACCCAGTTACAGGGTAACACGGTACCTTCTTAATATCGTGCCCTGCGTGTCCTGTTAGCTGCACGTTACAGGAACTGATGGACGCTAGTGATGGCGCCAAACAAGTAGCCGAATTCTGGGCCGAGTACAGTTAGATTGCTATCGACACGCTAAGAAGAAGACGGTACCCTTAGCAAAACTGGTTGTCAGATTTTCGATCATCTATTACAATCCATAACTACTGTCAAAGATCCACGAATGACAGCCGGGACCTATAACGTGCATTCCGAGGCATGACCAAAGAGTATAAAATGGTTATCATAAATATCATACCTGTGGCTCATCGGGTTTAGGCAGAGGCTTCACGGGCTGGTCTGGGGGCCTCTTGTCAGGTACCAGGCAGCAGGTATCGATGTATGACGCGCAGGGACCGTCACGGACTCTGAGGAGGTAAAGTTATGGTTAGAACTAGCTTTTGCCCGCAGCAACTGTGCTGCTGGGGAGTTAGTTGCGTCTTCCCAGCGAAAGCACTAGGAAGTGGTGAAGGGTGGGCGTGCCGGGGGACTGTCTTATACACCGTGAAATTTTAATCACCGTTTTCCTCTTAAGGGGTCATTGTACTCATCATTATGAACAACTTTTACTATGGGACCAAACATGAAATCGCGAAAAAAAAAATCAGCTGTTCCCTACATTTTGACGAGTTATGCGAACATAAATGTAGGGAACAGCTGATTTTATTTTTCACGATTTCAGGTTTGGTTCCATATGGGCATATACACAGGCCTCTCTTTTCCTGTACCAAGAGTAAGGGGCTCCTAGAAGAATTAGAAAGACTGAATCTTTTTTACAAAAAAAAAAAAAAAACAGTCTTCCAAAAAAGACACTACAAAGTTAAAAGTTATCTGGCCGGTTTTTAATAGATAGGCTATGCCCTATCCATTAAAAACGAACTCGCAAACGAAGGGTTCCGTACAAGGAAAAAAAAAACGGCAAAAGAATCACGTCTGTTGTATGGGAGCCCCCCATAAATATTTATTTTACTCTGTTTTAGTATTTGTTGTTATAGCGGCAACAGAAATACATCATCTGTGACAACTGTCTAGCTATCGCGATTCATGAGATACAGCCTGGTGACAGACAGACAGACGGACAGTGCAGTCTTAGTAATAGGGTCCCGTTTTTGCCCTTTGGGTACAAAACCCTAAAAAAGACAGTCGAATTGAGAACCTCCTTCTTTTTGAAGTCGGTAAAAAATACATTTGATTACTTACCGAATATCAATGACACCAATTCCGTCAGTTATGACCGTGTTATTGTTGACGTTGCAGAGGTAGTAGCTGACACACTCGCCCTCCTGGCCGTCAGGCATCTTGCAAGAGAGGTCCTCTTCAGTTGCTGGTGGAAAGAAGAACAATATTAAGAACTTACAAGCCGTGCGCCTGCTGTTGGGGCTTCGGAAAATTACGAACTTCCATACAAACGTCCATAATACAAGATGGAGACGACAATACGACAATGATGCCGATTCCCTTGTTCCCAAACTAAACTAAATTTAAGTTAAGTGCATCTTTTTCTTTCCATTTCATTAAGTGTTCGACTTTTAATCGAATACTAAGCGAAAATACATAATTGCATCGAACGCAAGTATGCACATTCGCTCGGCTACCAAAATGTGGGCCAGTTCGCGTTCAGCCCCCTTATTCACAAACACTCGATATGCTTCCGTATCGTATCGAACATTAATCATTGTTATCGTAGGAGTCTTCTCAACGCTGTTCACAAGTCCAAAACCCGAAAATTTTGTTAGTTTAAATCAAATAGAAACCCGCTATTCTTCCAACAGCTGTTTGCTGTTGAGGGGAAGTCAAATCAGGTAATCGAAATTTCAGGTTTTCGATACGATAGCCTGTCGTATGGTAGTGAATGGGCTCAGATCTCATTAGAGACACCACGTACTCAAAACCATTATCATTACCATTGTCTTGTAACTAAGTGTTATAGTGATTTAATATACTGCTATTTCTCTTACAATTCGAGACTTTGACTGTTACCATATAAACCATATCCTATCAATACGAGAAAGGAGTGTTAGGCCCCCATAGCGTCTAGCACTACTTTTTACATGGTCCTTCGAGCCGGATCATTCTGTACAGTAGATTATAATCTAATCTCTTCACCACCCTTGGTTGACTGGTAGAGAATGCCTAAGCCATTAAGTCCGCCTTTGCATCTTTTGTGTGTGAAAAGTTTAAATAAATAAATTATTATCATATTTTAACCTTTTAATCGCCTACGTCGGATAAATCCGACAATTATTTTCGTGTCCATTCCGCCAGAGTCGTATATATACGACCAAATAACACAGCTCGTTTAATCTGTATTATTATTACATCATCACAGCTCGTTTCATCGTATTTATTATTCCGTTTTTTTTTTTTATTTGTCGGGCGCTGGGGGCACGACAACTGATATAAAGTCCGGCCGGCGGTTAAAAGGTTAAGAAAAGGACAGAAGATAAATTTTAGTTTAATCCTGTCAAATTAATCAGCGCCTGACACTACTCCATACAAGTTTAGACGTGATTAAAAACTTGCCTACTAAAATTACGTCAATTTACGTCAGGCGCTGATTAATTTAAACTAAACTAAAATTTATCTTCTGTCCTTTTCTTAATGAAATAGAAAGAAAAAGATGCACTGAACTTAAATTTAGTTTAGTTTGTGAACAATAGAATGGGCACCAATATGTATATTTAATGCCGTTACCAGGCCTTAAACAAATGTAATCAAATATATTCATCAGTTTAGTCACTATCCTTTTGAACGCCATTGTCACATATGACAAACGAAATCTTACCCTGAACGCCAACGTCACAAATACATGACAAAATACACGTCGCACGGGTCGCACCATATTATGAAATAAACAATTTAATCATTACTTTTAATTTCAAAGTTTAAGCTTCCGTCTATTTTGTATTGCATGAAACTAATATAAATAAACCACCAATATCGAGAAATTTGTTGTTTTAAGTGTGTGTGTGTGTTGTTTTGTTAAAGTGGCCTGGCGTCAGGGGTACGGCGATACGTTTAATACTCTGGCGTTCAAAAGGTTTTGGCAATACCTTTAGTCGGCTATGGGTTTTGCAAATCTAAGTAAGTTTGTTTAAATAAATCGTTTAATTTCGATCAGAGGTCAGAAGTGAAGTATCCTCAAATATCGCCGTATGTAAAATTTGAAAAAAATAGAAAGAAAGAAAAAAGTTTATTTGGACAGTTCGTGAAACACAAAACACAAAATTATTAAATAAAAAAGTAATGTTTCAGACAACAATAGTACCTATGTGCCTCACGGCTGCGCCAAAAAGGTTCATTTCAGCATTAATGCCAGACAGATGCTGTCTGACGCCGGTTTTCTAATAGCAATACTACCTATATAAAACACACACAACAAAAAAAAACGATACACAATAAAAAAAAAAATAAAAGTTCACAATGATTAAAGGACGTCGAATGTAGGAAATGTTTTTATTATGAGCCAAAATAATTAATGACAAGCAGAAATAAATGAGACTGAATACGGAACACATGGTAACGCACGTAAAACCGCATGTCTCTCACCGTTAAAACTTAGGTGAAGGGAGCTGTCAACAGTGTCAAACTATCAACCTAGGAGTTAACAAAATCAAAGTATTTATTTCAAACTAGCTGCGCCCGCGGTTTCACCAGCATAAGTCGCGATCCCGTGGGAATATCGGCACAAAAAATAGCCTATATGTTAATCCAGGGTGTCAGCTACCTCCATACAAAATTTTATCAAAATTGCTCCAGCCGTTTGAGTGTGAAGAAGTAACAAACATATAAACACCCACTCACAAAGTTTCGCCTTTATAATATAGTGTGATAGGCACATAAAAGGCACTTTTGAACGTCAAAATGCACGCTCCAAACACACGAAACATCGTAGGTGAACTGGTGAAGTAACCGTCGGTCCACCTGATGCTAGGGACTGACACTATTCACATCTCACTTCATACTCACTTCACATAAGTTTCCACGGTGAGATTTTAACATAATAGACCGAAAGCAGGTGAAATGACAACACACTTCAAGTCAAGTTCACCTCACCAAAGTTACCCCCTTAATCTGGACTATTCTGTATGGTATTATGATAAAAAAGAGGGCGATAGAAATGAAAAATTACGACTTGAGCAAGTATGTACGCGTTTCAGCGCCGAGTATACGCGATTCAGCGCCGAATATACCCAATTCAGCGCCGAATATACGTAATTCAGCGTCACCGACCGACTTTAGCCGAGTATACCCGATTCAGCGCCGAATATACGTAATTCAGCGTCACCGACCGACTTTAGCCGAGTATATCCGATTCAGCGTCGAATATACGCAATTGAGCGACACCGACCGACTTTAGCCGAGTATACTCGATTCAGCGCCGAATATACGCAATTCAGCGTCACCGACCGACTTTAGCCGAGTATACCCGATTCAGCGCCGAATATACGCAATTGAGCGACACCGACCGACTTTAGCCGAGTATACTCGACTCGATTCAGCGCCGAATATACGCAATTCAGCGTCACCGACCGACTTTAGCCGAGTATACCCGATTCAGCGCCGAATATACGCAATTCAGCGTCACCGACCGACTTTAACCGAGTATACCCGATTCAGCGCCGAATATACGTAATTCAGCGTCACCGACGACCGAGTGTAGCCGAATATAACCGATTCAGCGCCGAATATACGCAATTCAGCGACACCGACCGACTTTAGCCGAGTATACCCGATTCAGCGCCGAATATACGCAATTCAGCGTCACCGACGACCGAGTGTAGCCGAATATAACCGATTCAGATTCACTAACCCGAGCGTACCGGTTCAGTTTTGTTCACCGTTCAAAAAGGGCGCCTAAAGAAGTTTTCACATTAAAAAGAATACAGGAAACACTCAGGAGTAACACGCCCTCGTTTATAAAATTCCTACCTGTCTTTGTATGTATTGTTGGATAGTTTGTGAACCCTGGGCATTGTAGGCCTGTTACCTCTTGGTTACGGCTACGACCTACACTCTCAAGCGACATGCCTCTTGCAACTGCGGAGAAAACAAATTAAAGAAGTCGCTTAGAGCGTGGCAGGAGACTTTCAGAGTAACGGCTGGGCGCTTACTACCCGCGCGACGGAAACAACGGCGTAATTCCGTAACAAACTAACAGTGGCTTTAATTTTGACAGTTCAGCAACATTCATTGCGTTATTTACGTTGTTGAGTAGACACATTTTTCGAACATATTGAGCAATGGATTGGCAATATCCTTCAAAATGAATTAGATAAAGTGTGCAGGTAGCATGTAGGGTGCAGGTGATGAACGGCAGTAGCAGTGTGAATCAAATGTACAGACGCCAGCATATCAAGCTGTCAAGTTTTCCCAATCAACTTTGAACCTTATACTTTAGCGGTAAAGTTGAAAATCTATTAAAGAAATTTGACATATTGTAGTAGCTTGATGTGCTGGCGTCTGTACAAAGAAAACGTCATAAAAAAAGCTAGAAAAAAAAAATCTAGTCCCTACAAAAAGATACCCCCAGAACTCAGATAATGAAGGTAGACCTTACAAACCTTTCCAGTTCAGAAGAGTTTTTTCAATCTTATTTGAAGTGAAGAAGTTGCTGAAGGCTCCTGGAGGGTCAAGTAAAAGGCTAAGAAAATTTAAGTAAAGGAGACATAGTGTGCTGCCATAGTAGAAAACGATCATCGTGATCATTTGTTTGGCCGTGTCCTAACCAAAACCGATCGTCGCGCGAACACGCAACCGTCGGATTATCAGCCTATAATGTTTTCTGCTGGGACATAGGTCTCCTCTTTTCGAGAGGGCGTAGGCGATAATCTACCACGCGGGCCCAGTGCAGGTTGGTAATGTTACATGTCTTGGAATTTGTGGTTTCTCCACCGTTTTGAGAGCAGTGGTGATGAAATTATTTACACAAAGTAACCCTAAGGACACCAGCATGCTAACTGCGAAACACACTTTCAATCATAATCATTGCTTCATAGGTTTAATTAATTCGTCTGCTCAACAACGCAAATAACGCAATTAAAATGGCTGAACTGCCAAAATGAAAGGCATTGCGGTCATTTGCCATTTTATGTGTGTTACGCAATTACGCCGCTGGTAATTTCCTAACCAAGGCGATTGTCGCTCGAACACGCGACCGTTGCATTCATTTTGAATGCGTCGTCGCGCGGACAGGGGGTGCCTTCCGGTTTTCCGAACAAATGAGTAACATATGTAGACGCGCGACCGGTCGCTTTGATTAGGACGCGTGGCGAACTCAAACGTGCATTCGGTGCGACAAGGCGTTTCTTTCTATTAGTACACCGGTAAGAATCAGACAGCTGTTCCTAAAATATTAAGGAGACTTCGAAGTTTTCAGAAGAGTTAACAATAAGAGTACACGGCGTTATTTTACGCTACGTCGACGCGCGTGTACGCGCTTTTAACCGCAACAAAAAGCAAAAGAAGAAAAAAAAGCTGTGCCGTTTATAGCAGCGGCAGCAGAGATAGAGATATTTCCACCTATTTAATCACGTAGACAGACGCACGAAGGTTTCCGATATCGGAAAACGAGTTATGGAACTCAAATGGAGTTGGGCTGGACACCTTGCAAGGCGCAGTGATGACCAGTGATCGGAATAGGCTGAGTATATTTACCTAAACTTCGGAGAACAGAGACAGAAAGTGGAGACTTCCTTACGACGACATTTTTTTTCCCCGGATTTCGGAAAAAAAATTAAATAAGTTGAAAATAAGCTCTTGCAATTACCAAATTTTCGGGATTTTCATGTAAAATCCCGAAATAAATAGTCAAACTTTAATTCATGTATTCGAATTATATTGTATCATACATTACATATAATTCGAATACATTAATTAAAAGTTAGACTATTTATTTTGGGATTTTACGTAAAAATCCCGAAAATTTGGTAATTGCAAGTATAGTTAAAATAGCCTTTACCCATCTTAAATAAAGCTTATTTTCAACTTATTTAAGAATTCTCCCGAATTCCGGGAAGAAAAAATTTCGTCGTAAGGAAGTCTCCACTTTCTGTCTCTGTTCTCCGAAGTTTAGGTAAATATACTCAGCCTATTCCGATCACTGGTGATGACAATTGGAGTAGGGCAGTGACCGAGTGGCGTCCAAGGAGACTGGTAGACGAAGTGTCGGTCGTCCAACGGCGAGATGGACGGACGATATTGTGGACCATCGCGGGTAGAACCTGGATAAAGCTGGCACAGGGGCGGGGAGCACTTGTAAAGAGGGACTGTGTATGATGATTTATGATGAACTATCCAATGTATGTTTACCTGCGTTTGGCTGGAATGGTGGCACGATGGTCGAAGCCTGAGTCTTGTCCTGGATCGGCTGTCCGGTAGACGGTTGGTTGCCGCCAGTCCCAGGTGCAGGGCCGAAGATTTGGCTGAGCACTGAATCCAGGTCCCCACTGCCCTGGCCCGCCTGGCCGTGGGCAGCGGCCACCAGCATTAGGATGGGTATTATTTTGTACATCTGGAAGAGAAATTAAACGATGTTTTAATTTGGACTGGAATCCGGGAAGATTTTTGAAACAAGTGAGTTCGTTTTCGAATTGTCGGGTATTTGTAAGTGACAGTCGAAGTGAACTTTACAAATTAGCACTATAGCCGGTCTGTAAAAACCTCACCTTAACCACTTAGGTGAGGTGAGCTTGAAGTGAGCCACCTGACGCTAGGGATTGACACTATTGACGCTCACTTCACCTACAAGTTTTCACGGTGAGACTTTTACAGAATACATCGGCAGTTCGTTCGCAGTTATTTTACCTCTGACAGCAGCAACCTTAAGAGCCTATACTACCTCAAATGGCTTAGCGTGATCCTCTGTTATGTCGAAAGTACTGCACCATTAATTTTGAAATAAATACATGGTAAAGTTGAGGATTAATGCTAAGTCTTATGTTAGACGAAAACACGATTCCATAAAATTTTCTCGATAGAAAAAAATCCAAAGTTACCTCTAACCCGAACAATAAACCGCTGGTATTCAAAAAATACTTCAAATTAGAACATGAAACTTTGCATACTAACTGAACTTACTTTAAGCAGGTCTTATGTTATTTTTTTTTATAATTACCATTATTTTCACTGTAAAAAGCAAATACCTAAACTATTGGCGCTGCCTGCCGCCCAGCACTGCACTCTGTCTCGCTCTCACTCAGTCCGCGAGCAGTATCGTATGAGTGATATAAAGACTGAATTTTAGCTGAGGTAGTATAGGCTCTTAATCGTAATGAGAATAAAGATCAAAATGATTTTGACAGACTTGTCAGCGGCAACAACCCAACAGCAATCTCATTAGAATGATAATAAAGATCACTGTGATTTGGACAGTGATGCAGAGTCAGACATAAAAAAACTCTGACGGACTGTACTGAAAGAGTCATATAAAAGGATCTTTTGGCACTCGAATGACGTTGACAGCTGTTGGTGAACATTTGTGCAATAGTTCTGTGTTATGTATTGAAAACACAAGATGGCCGCGTTAGTTCCGAATTTCGAAATCTACGTCCGCGATTTACTTTCCAGAGGTGTAAACAATAAGTGTTTTTGGAAAAACAACTTTAATACCAACTCATAATGTTCAATTTGCGTTACCTGCAACTTTAAACTCTTTCCACTTTTCCTTAGTACTAGTCATTCTGAAATCAACTTTAATATAGGTAGCATGAAGTCCATATTCATTTTAAGTGGAAATTACATCAATTGGAATACCTATACATTTAACTTAAAACTTAGGCACATATAAACGACACTTATTATTAGTGGATAACATAATTATTGTTGATCGTTGAGCTCACTAGATTTATTTGATGTAAATGTTTCTTGTTATTAATAAAACATTTGTTTTCGCTACCTACGGTCTTATCCGAATCAAATTAGGTTGTGGACATTCTCGAAAATTTTATTGGTGACAAGAGGTCACGCCCTTTAGAATCGTCGCGCATGGGTGACGTTTGTGCATGCATCGGAGCGGATACAGTGCGTAACTGTATCCGTTCCGATTCGGAGAAAAACGGATCAAAAAATCTCATATTATCGGATGCGTAAAAAAACGGTCATGTGAACTGCAGACAGGAGAGAAAACTTAAAACTATTTCTATTGACTTTCAACATTCAAAAATTGGAGAGCAGTGGTGGCCCAGTGGTATCGGCCGCGACTTACGAGTTGTAGATCGTAACTTCGAACCCAGACAGACGCTTTACTTTGTGTAAATTATTTCATCATCACTGCTCTCAATACGGTGAAGGAAAACATCGTGAGGAAACCGGCATGTCCTAGAACCAAAAATTCTAAGACATGTGACATCTACCAACCCGCACTGGGCCCGCGTGGTGGGTTTCGGCCCGTCCCTCTCACAGAGAGGAAGCCTGTGTCCCAGCAGTGGGAACATGATGATTCAAAAATTAAAAAGCAGTAACTTTGAAAATGCTTAATATTTTTTTATTTCGATAGTTTATTAAATTGAAATCATAACAAACGTGTCACCGCAGTACGAGGGTCATTATCCATTATCTGTAGTGTGTCTGTGCGCCTAGTACACGCACATCACGCCGCCGCGTGCCAGTGCAGCGCCGTGATGTCGAAATAAAATATTAAGCATTTTCAAAGTTAATGCTTGCTTTTGCATTTTGTACAGAGATTTTAGACCAGATACACTCTTCAACCCGTTTGTATTGATATACCCTTTCCGTAACACCCTGTATGTGTTATCCACTTTGCCCCACCAGTGGGGCGGCTTCGTATCAAATTTCAAGATTCTGAGTTCACGGAAAGTACCCTGTAGGTTTTGATTCCCTTGCGAGTGTTGAAAATTTGCGGCATAAACGGCTGTATCTTTTGATTGCGTTGGCTTAGAAGTTTGATTTTTTCACAGCTCTAACGGACAGTAGACCTGAGTATTTGATATAAATTCCAGCTTGATATCTCTACGCGTTCCTGAGAAAAAGGGAAGACCCTTTTTCTCAGGAACGCGTGGAGGTCCGTTTTTTCCTTTCGAGGTACGGAACCCTAAAAAGACCAGTGGTCCACTTTAGCCCTAGATTGAAAGTGCTGGAAGTCGGGGGAGGTCTTTGTCCAGCAGTGGGATGATACAGGCTAAAAGTAACAGTAATATTAACCTGACATGACGACTAAAGACTACACACTAATCGGTTTAATAAAATACCTAATGACGTCATCAAAATTGTTAGAAACTTGTTTCTAATTGCTAAAAGCAAATAAAGAACTGTTTGTTTATAGGATACTAGCTTCTGCCCGCAACTTCGTCCGCGTGAAATGTCACCCTCCCCCCATGCCCCCATTCACCCTCTTAGGGGTGGAATTTCCCTCGTAGAGGCGATCGACAGCGGCGGCGACCTCTCGCGTCCGGCCCTGGTTCAAGCCATGGTCCGGGGCGAGAGGGAGTGGGAGGCGGTCACCTCCTTCTGCGAAGCAGTCATGCTAGCGAAGGAGGTGGCTGAACGGCTGAGGGAGCGAGCCTCACACCCCAGCCGCCGCGGGAGACGCTCCGGGCGTCGGGAGCCGCGTGACGACTCCCGGCCACCGTAGGCGCGGGCCTGCGGACGGAGAGTAATGGGTAGCTCACCGTCCGATCAGGACCAGGCCCGTGCCGGACGGCGCGTACGTGTTCCACGCGCGCCTCAAAGAGATGTCAGCAGAAAGGAAGGGGCCTGCCAGGGCCGAAGCCTGCCGGGGGTGCGGGATTGTCCGAAAGGGTTACCGCTACCCCGGAACATAAAGGGCTAAGGAAGGAACACGGATGGGTTTTAGTCAGTAAGAGTCTGACACTCCCTTCGCTCCACCCAGAGCGGGAGGGGTCATTTGATGATTTCCCATCCATAAAAAAAAAAAAAAAAAAAAGGGGTGGAATTTCGAAAAACCCTTTCTTAGTAGATACCTACTCTTCACAAAGAACACACCCTCCAAATTTCATGTCTCTAGGACCAGCGGTTTAGGCTGTGCGTTGATATATTAGTCAGTCAGGACTTTGAATAATTATAGATTATTGATATTGTTAACATACTTTATTACTGGCGTTTAAATATCACCTTGAAAACTTAGGTGAAATGAGCCGTCATTCCACCTGATGCCAAGGATTGACACTACTGCAACTAGCTTCAACTTTCTGACTAACTGACCGACTATTTAATTTAGACAATTCAAAAGAAATAAATGAAATAAATGCTTTCTGTCTTATTACAAAACGAAATCTAACTTTAGTTCTAGCCTAAACCTTTAGGCCAGTATTTGTATTTCGAACGTTATTTCGATGTAGGAAAAGTTCTTAATACTAAAATGACAACTTAGCATCGAACTAAGCTGTTATTTTTGTATGAAGAACTGCATTTCTGTACAGTAAGGTTCTTAATTCAATAACTGGCTCGGTGGTCTGAACCTGATCTATAGAAAAATCTTGTTTTGTAATAAGGAGTTTGATTGACAGCTCACTTCACCTAAGTGTGAAAGTGAAATAGATCGGAGTGGGCTATGAATACGTAAAGTCTAGTGTCGAGATTACAAAGGTGCACTAAGAAAGAATTTTCCTAAAGTGAATGCCCGAATGGGTCAAACGAAAGACTCTAGTTGGTATAAATAAAAACAGATTGTACGTAATTAGGTATTTAGTAGAGATGCCACGAAAAGTGATTTGCCGAATAAAAATTAAAACAAACGCATTAATAATATTATCTACTCAAAAATGTATTCACTTTAATCACAGTTAATTGCAAAAACAATAATTGTGACTAGCCTAATAGTACGCAACACTCGTCCGGATATTTAAAAAAAGTAGCCGAATAGGCCGAATACCGAATATTAAAAAAGTAGCCGCACAGGCCGAATACCGAATATTGAAAAGTAGCCGCACAGGCAGAATTCCGAATAGTAGCTGAATATCCTTGGCATCTCTAGTTTTTTTGTTATCTTTTAATACAGCGGAAAATTTTACTTTTCATTGTGACGTACCAACATCCGGGAGTTTTTTTTACACGTAGGTATACTGAATCAACTATGTGCTGCAATTGCTAGATCATTATTGTTTTGCTGAACGTTTTCCTGGTACTTATTGTATATGAATGAGATTGTAAAAATTTAAGTAAGAAGGTACGTTTAGTGTTATATTGGCGCCGATTGCCTTGTTCACAAACTAAACTAAATTTAAGTTCATTCAGTACATCTTATTCTTTCTATTTCATTAAGAAAAGGACAGAACATAAAATATTAGTTTAGTCCTGTCAAATCAAGATATCCATAGACAAGGTTAGACGTGATTAAAAAATTGGCTACTAAAAATACGTCAATTTATGTCAGGCGCTGACTAATTTGACAGGATTAAACTAAATCGGTTTAGATGAACTTTGATATAAAGATAGTTTGAGTCCCCGGAAAGGACATTGATAGTTTTTATTCCGATATTCCCACGGGATCGACAATTATGCGCGTGAAACCGCAGGGCGCTGCTTGTATTATAAATGCGAAAGTTTGTGAGGTGAGGATGGATGGATGTTTGTTACTCTTTCACGCAAAAACTACTGAACGGATGTTGGTGGAACTTTACAGTAATATAGCTTATACATCAGAATTACACACAGGATACTTTTTATCCCGATATTCCCACGGCATCGACACTTATGCGGGTGAAACTGCGGGGCGCTGCTAGTAGTACCTACATAAATAAATTAATCGAATAAAAACGATTGGATTTTACACAAAACAATGGAGATGGGTTGAACTTAGTATTTAATACATATTAATTCCAACTCGATACCTCCTGTTGTTGCTGAGAAAACTGATCTTGACTTTCACACACACAGACGGGCGAATAACGACGCCTTCTTTTACGTCGCCTGGTTAGCGGAACCCTAAAAACAATAGAAGTTAGAGGAAGTAAGAAATAAGCAGAAAATGAAATAAAAAAAAGAAGAAAAATACTCCGTGGTCACGAGGTCAACGCTCAAGTGACACGCCTCTTGTCAATCAATCAGCCTATAATGTTCCCACTACTGGGACTAGGGTTGCCAGCACCCTAATTGCGTAACACATTACCTATCAACCAGAATCAGAATCATTTCATAGCCAATTGCTAATCCATTGCTTCATAAGTTCGAAAAATATGTCTGCTCAACACGTAAATAACGCAATGAATGTTGTTGAACTGTCAAAATGACACCGATTCGGATTGATAAAGTGTTACGCAATTGCCCCGCTGGTCTTAAAACCGAAAAGCCCGACAGACCAGCCAGTTTAGCCGGACATTTGGGTAAAAAAGCAGGACGCCCTTAATTTTTTAGTCAGCATAAAACGACAATTTTTTTTTAATTAAAACTATTTTTTTTTTATCGTTTAATGGTGATGAAAAGTGACGGGGAGGCGAGTGCGCGCCGCGCACGCTTTGGTCAAATTTAAAAAGCCGGACAGGCCGGACACCGTCTGATTTGGCCGGACACGCAACCAAAAAGCTTGACTGTATCCGGCTTTATCCGGACGCCTGGCAACCCTAACTGGGACACAGGCCTCCTCTCTGTGAGAGGGCTATAATCCACCACGCGGGCCCAGAGCGGGTTGGTAGTATGTCTTCGAATTTTTGGTTCTAGGACATGCCGTTTTCCTCACGATGTTTTCCTTTACCGTTTTGAGAGCAGTGATGATGAAATTAAATTATACACAAGGCAAAGTCCTGTCTGGGTTCGAACTGATGACCTTCAACTCGTAAGTCGGGGTCGATACCACTAGGCCACCACTTCCTGCTTTACTAGGTATTAAAACGAATTACAATGCGTGCCACGAAAGATGAGACTTGACACACCACGTGGTTTGACTTGCGCAGTACACGATTTTAGGTCTCTTTAGCGGAATGAGGTCTGAGCGCGGGACGGGGCGGGACGGGAGGCAGTCACCTTCTTCTGCGAAGCAGTCATGCTAGCGAAGGAGGTGGCGGGATAGTTGAGGGAGAGAGCCTCACGTCCCAGCCGCCGCGGGAGATGCTCCGGGCGTCGGGACTCGCCTGATGACTCCCGGCCACCGTAGGCGCGGGCCTGCGGACGGAGAGTAATGGGTAGCTCACCGTCCGATCAGCCCGTGCCGGACGGCGCGTATGTGTTCCACGCGCGCCTCAAAGAGATGTCAGCATAAGGGAAGGGGCCCGTTAGGGCCGAAGCCTGCCGGGGTAGCGGGATTGTCCGAAAGGGCTACCGCTACCCCGGAACATAAAGGGCAAAGGAAGGAACACGGGTGGGTTTTAGTCAGTAAGAGTCTGACACTCCCTTCCGCTCCACCCAGAGCGGGAGGAGTCATTTGATAATTTACCAAACACAAAAAAAAAACGCGGGAAGGGACCGGACGTCATAGGGGCGGCGGAAAGAGCGCGGGAGGCGGGGTCAAGTCTCATCTTTCGTGGCGCTAACTATACGCATAAGGCCTTCTCTAGATACAGCGTTTTATAAACGAATTTACAAACACGCCCGCGCGAACGCGCGGAATCCGCGCGTGCCCAGATATTCAGGGCACCTTGTTGCGTCTGGATTAAGTTTTGCAATTACTAGGCTGAATTGGTAAGGTCTAATGATATAGGGAAATATTGCTTGACCATAACTAATTACAAGTTTAGAATACAGTAATTTAATAATTCAATCATTTTCCTGTTAGTATTGTAAGCGATGCTTGTAAAGTACCAATAATAATTAGTTTTAAATTAACGACGTCAATGATTGCTAGAATGATCAATATTACGCGACTTGGTTGGTTTATTTTATTGCTACTTTTTGATTTTAGGACGTGACTAGGTGAGTACAACACAATTCAAACTTTATGGCGGCTGGAAACATGAGGCGAAGCGCTGCGCAGTAACAAATTCATGAGTTAGCGGGGTGAGGGGTGAGGTACTGCGCAGTTTAGCGCACTTCAGAGCTGTCATAAAGTTTGAATCGGGCTGTAATAGCCTTATAAATAACGTGGAGAGGCCTATATCCAGCAGTAGACGGCTATTAGGCTGATGATGACTAGACTATGCATACATAACGCAAAAAATTAGCACACACGTATCACACGCAGTATAAATTCGTTAATTATAATTTTGAAAATGCTATGTGGACCAATGAATATGATTGGTGGATATCAAACGCATCCATAGCAACGTACCATAGCACATCTCTGGTGTAAAAGCAGTCTTGTACTTTCGGGGACTACCCGTAACGACTGTCAAAGATCTACGAATGCCAGCCGGCAGCAACAGCTTAACGTGCTTTCCAAGGCACGGAGGGGCCTCGGTATGTTAAGGATGGTCACACATCCGCGGAACGACCTCGGCAAGCGGTGCTTAACCTTGAAGAACGACCCGTGCGGCTGTTATTATTTAACTACGAGCCTTCTCCATCTAATGCGGGTTGTAAATAGCATCCTGATTGCGTAACACACTATCAATCGGAATCTGAATCATTTTGAAGCAATTTGCTAATCCATTGCTTCATAAGTTCGAAAAATTTGTCTGCTCAACACGTAAATAACGTAATGAATGTTGTTGAACTATCAAAATGAAACCGATTCCGATTGATAATGTGTTACGCAATTGCCCCGCAGGCGACTATATTCGCCAAACGGCAAAAATCGGTTGTCTAAATGTCAATTCGGCACAAGTTCCAAAATAGAGTAGATAAGTTTCGACTCTTGTCGTGCGGCAGCAGGTCGCATGCGGCGGGGGATTAAAATCGGCCGTAAAATACTTTGTCACAGGCGATGCCCGACGCATAGGTCGTCATTTTGATGCAAAAACAACTAGTCACTATTTTTATCGGTTGGTGAATCGGCGTGTGAGGCGATTTGGTAAGTGACTAGCCGCACGGCAAAAACCGACCACGTACAAAATCCCCTATAAACTGAGAAAAAACGTTACACAATGGTCATCGAGTCACCTAATGTCAACGGTCATGCCCATCGCTCATAACTCATTAAAGCATAAGTAATTATATTCATGAATAATCAAATGGAATTCCCCTAGAGGTTGTTTTTTTAATGTTCGTCTGAGTCCGTTTGTAAACATACTTTGAAGAATAATAAATACATAGGTGTTATCAACTTTGTTTGACCTTATAAGGTCCTTAGCAGCGAGGTCTAGCGATAGTGGCGCCACGAAGTTAGCTAATCTTTGTGACCGGTGGGGTCATTGCGTAAGACAGCAACGATAGCAAGGGCTTTCATTTTTGACAGTTCAACAACATTAATTGCGTTATTTACGTTGTTGTTCGAACAAATGAAGCAATGAATTAGCAATATCCTTCAAAATCATTCAGGATTGAAAGTGTGCGGCTATTAGGGTGCGACACGTTACTTTGTGTAAGGCTGGCTTCACAGCTATCCGGGAGACCCGTACGGGCTGTCAGTACGGGCGCCCGGAGCGGGAGCACATGTTAGGGGCTAGAACATCGTTTCACAGCGACGCGGCTTGATCCGTACACGACCCGCTCCGGGCCGCTGTGAAACGATGTTCTAGCCCCTAACATGTGCTCCCGCTCCGGGCGCCCGTACTGACAGCCTGTACGTACGGGTCTCCCGGATAGCTGTGAAGCCAGCCTAAGTAAATTATTTCAACACCCCTGCTCTCAAAACGGGGAAGGAAAACATCGCGAGGAAACCGGTATGTACAGACGCCAGCACATCAAGGTACTACAATCTGTCAAATTTCTTTAATAGATTTTCAACATTATACCTAAAGCATAAGGTTCAAAATTGATTGGGAAAATTTGACAGATTCGGGTAACTTGACGTGCTGTCGTCTGTAATAGAACCGTAGACTTGTGACATCCAACAACTTACTGTGTCCGCGTGGTTGGATTACTTCCCACTGCCTCTCACATAGAGGATGCCTGTGTCCCAGCAGTGGGCATATTATTGGCTGATTATGCTTATGCTTAGCCGGGTAGGTACTGTAGAGGCCGGCTCTAAAGCGAGGCTGGCTGGAAAGCCACACCTCTACAAGACTGGCTGGTTATATTTTAAAGTATGTTCCATTCGATATTTCAAGCGAGTGTCAAATATTCTTCTAGTGTTTTTATATTTAGTTTAAAACTTGCTATTGTAAGAGGTGGTTCTTATGCAATAAATGCTGTAAAAAGCTTAGAGTGTCTTAATTATTGGTCGTCAGCGCCTCTGCAGCTACGACCCCAGTAGCACGGCTACTATAGATGGTGGAGGCGCCAGTTTCGAACGTTTTTTTCTTTGGATGGCGTGTGTAGAGCCGAATAATACTACACAAGTTTCACGTACCTCAAAATTTGCTGCCTAATAAACTTTATTTTCAGCCCAATACATACGCTCAGGCATTATTAAAAATTGCGTGGTGAGGCCACAAAGTATACTGTGAGTATATATTTTAGATGCGAAGAAACGTCGCCAGGAGGATATAAAGCTAAGTGGATATATGTATTTTTTAATATAAAAAGAGAAAGATGGCTCAAGTTTTTGCGGGCATGGACGGCGTATGCCTGGAAGATTTTCTTAGGCGATTTGAAGTTGTTGCCGCCTATAATAAATGGCGTGAGAGCGACTGGGCGCTCATATTAAGCGCATATCTTGAGGGTGCTGCCCTAGCAGTCCATAAATGGAAATACTATGACGACATGTCATTTGATGAGATATGTGAAGTGTTATGGGAGGAGCTTCCATGTAAATGTCACAGAGATAGAAAAATGATTAAGGTGCAAGTAGTCGAGATAGCACAAGATCTGTCTGAGGAAAGCAGACAAGAAAATATTTTAAATGTAGATAATGATGCTTCTGTATTATTTAGTGGAAGACAAGATGACCCGCTACAGAACGGGCAGTGCTGCCTAGAAAGCAGCATGGAAGTTGGCAGTGATGGAGATGAGGACGAGCGCAGCAGCGAGGCGTGCATCGCCGCAGAGGAGGAGAAGGAGCCGATAGAAGTGTTCGAGAGCGAACACAATGATGAAAACATCGAATCGGGTCTGTCTAGTCCATTTATTAACGTAATTAGCAATGTTTCAGAGCCACAGAATGAGCACGATGATCACGATGTGGGAATAAATAAAATTAACATCGCTGCTGATCATTTTGATGAGGATTATGTATCGATCGATTCATCCAAAATAGGGGAGAAAGATCACGTCGATGTTTGCGGAACTAAGGAGAACTCTTGTCTCATCATCGATATGAGTGATATTAACAAGGTGGATAGTAATGTTAAGTTAGTTGTGGATGATATGAACTTAGATGCGGTCAGAGATGAAGATATATCGTCGAACAACTCCGCACAGTTGATAAACTCATTTAGCTTTCCTATGGAGAATGTTGTAGACTTTCATTCTAGTGTTTTTATAAAATGTCATGTAGTTGTCCCCAATTTTAACAAGTTTTATTCACAATGTGCTGCAAACAATAAAAGAAAAGCACGAAAGAAGAAAAGAATCCCATTTATTAAAAAAGCGAAAACTAAAATATTATTTCAAAAAGGTTTTTTAATCATTGATAATTTTATAAAAACATTTTTTGTAAACAAGCATCATTTTATAAAGAAGTTTTCGTTTTTAAAATATAAATTCAGAAAAAGGAAGTGTAGAGATAGAAATCTTTTTAATTCAGATTATTTAATTAAAACCTTTTCATATTAGTATGTTGTTTTTTTAGTAGTTGTTGTTTTTTTTAATTGTCAAGTATCTTGTCATGTAATGTAAATATGTCACTTGAATGTAAACATCATATTTTAGTGCATTATTTTTGTTTGTATGATTGTTACAATTTATTAATATGTGTCCATTTGTGTGTTACATATGCTGTGAGAAAATACATCGGACGCGGCCGGGAGCGTGTGAGGTCTCGCACCTCCCAGAGGGCTGTGAGGTGCGCCCTCACACCTGCAACGGGCCAAAGGGAGGCTTGAATAAATCGTCGGCTCCATTGTTTAGGGATCAAATAGATTGCTCTTACCCCAGCATATTTTGACGCGAATTATGGGAGGAAAGTCACTCTTATAACTGTGGTCACTCCTATAGAAGGGGGGGTGACAGACACTCAGCATAAGTTGTCACCGACTTTGCTAACAGGGGTATAACCCTTGCAAAGTGTGTTTGGTTGACACTTTCGGTTCAACTTGTGTTTGAGGACCAACAGTTTTGATATTAAATAATTGATTTTCGAAATAGGTATTTGACATTCTTTGCTGGAGTAAAAGCATGTTAATTTTCTTCAATGAACCCTGGCCTCTTAAACTTTTCCCTCCCTCTGGCTCAATCCCGTCCGATGGAGTTAAAAGAATCTGATGCTAAGATCGTTTAATTCTCTTAAGCCTCTTCCAGGTCGATGTGAACTTTCACATCAGTTGTTCTTATTAGGAGGCCGCGTCGAGCCTTTTAGTCGGGTTTTGACCCGACGAGGCTTAAGCATGGCAGCGTTAGTTTGTTTGAGTGCACGTTGGCACATGTAGATGTTAACTTACCTGACACCTAGCGTGGTGTTGGATTCGCGTTTCGTTTGTCCTGACTTAAGCTTTCTCCTGTAAGAGACGGACCTCATCGTGTAAATTCTATCCCGACATAGGTAGACATCCAATAGGATAGGTAGATAGGGCTTGGAAATTCGAATGGTGTGAATAAAAGTCATGACCTATGCCCAGACTGTTATTCAAGGGTGGGCGTAGCTCATGTAGAGGCCGGCTCTAAAGCGAGGCTGACTGGAAAGCCACACCTCTACAAGACTGGCTGGTTATATTTTAAAGTATGTTCCATTCGATATTTCAAGCGAGTGTCAAATATTCTTCTAGTGTTTTTATATTTAGTTTAAAACTTGCTATTGTAAGAGGTGGTTCTTATGCAATAAATGCTGTAAAAAGCTTAGAGTGTCTTAATTATTGGTCGTCAGCGCCTCTGCAGCTACGACCCCAGTAGCACGGCTACTATAGTACCTACCTACAGTCGGCGTCGAAATATTGTAGCTGGATTTATTTGCATTAAGCATATTTTCCCATTTTTTTTTTAGTTTTTATTGGGATCATTTTAAAATAATTGTTAATGAGTAGTTCCTTTTCTGATAATTTTAAATTATTGGGTTAGATACTCACAAAAATTATTATTTAAATATCATTTGGTATTTTTTTTTTTCAAACATCGTTTTATTTATACAACACGTTTTGTCCTTATCCGCTGTCAGATAATGTATCTACTTACCTAACTATAAAAATCGAGGAAAAATTTAAATAATAATTTGTGTTTGAAATATTTTATTTTATTATAGGTAAGTATACTAGCGACACGCCCCTGGTTCGCACGGTTTTTTTAAGACTTGACAAAACGTCAAAATTTCTTTATTAAATATTTATTTATTTATGTTTTATACGCATAGACCTTCCAGAATAAATTCTCTAAATGATGGTGAAAACCGAATAAAAATCAGTTTAGTAAAACAACACGGTTCCACAGACAGACGCGAAAAGCGACCTTAATTTATACATAATATGTATCTAATCGGATTCAAAGAAAGATTCGCGAAAAGCGACCTTAATTTATACATAATATGTATCTAATCTAATTCAAAGACATGTGCCATCTACCAACCCGCACTGGGCCCGCGTGGTAGATTACGGCCCACTCCCTCTCACAGAGAGGAGGCCTGTGTCCCAGCAGTGGGAACATTATAGGCTGATGATGATGATGATGATGATGTATCTAATAATAATTTATATACTCGTAGATACAGATTTTTAGAGCGCATCCGTGTATAGTAAATAATTTTAAATACCGATTTATATTCATAATGTTATATATGTAAATGTTTTAAGTTTTTAATACGTGAATAAGATACCTATAGGTAAGGCTTCATTATAAAGGAGGATATGGAGGCTCAAAAGTCAGAGTGTGAAACAGATTTCAAAAAAGAGACGATGACCCCCCTTTTTTTTCCTTTTTTTTCGCGGTGGAAATCCTCATGGACTTCCTCTATCGTGGGGGTGACAGAGGGGCATGCCGGACTCTTACCGGCTAAAACCACCGCGGTGTTCCACCTCTACCTATGGCCGGGGGTGCGGGATTCGCATAAGCATTCACCGCTCCAAGACGTTAACTCCTGAGTTTGTTTTTCCATTTTTTCTCAGGGGTAGTCACTAGTCAGATAGGAAATGTCGACTCTATCTAGCTTATATTTTTTATATGACGTGTAAAAGTGATTCCGATAATTATATAATCGTATTTTCCTGGCACTGCGGGCTGTGCTGGCGCCGCTGCTGCAGCTGCTGAGACCCTCAAGCGGCGCAAATACTGTAACCTTATGGGCAACTACAGCTTTGAGCCGTTTGGGGTCGAAACGCTCGGGTCATGGGGCCCGAGCGCGCGTCGGAAATTTCTCGCCGGCTGGTCGATACTTCACGTGACCAGAGGGCTGGGTCGTTCTTTGGCCAAAGAATTAGCATTGCCATTCAACGTGACAATGCTGCCAGTCTTCTGGGCACGTTTCCGGATGACAGCGATGCGGACGAATACTTCGATGCCTAAGTGTTCTTTGTTTTTTATTTTTATATATTAGAAGGTTTATTAAATACGATCTAGATTCTTTAATCTTTATCTAGACTAACAAACTATTTAAACTAGGCACTAAATTTAATGACTAACTATTTGTATGTGTTAATAGTTTTAATTAAGTTAGAATCTTTAATTTTTATTTAATTTATTATAGATGTTTTATTGATATTGTTTTTTTTTTCACTTATCTTTTAATAAATCGTTGAAAACATTTAGATAACCAGAGTATTTCAGATCAGACAAGTAAGAGCAAAAATAGGAAATTGAAAAAAAAAAAAAAGAAAAAGCAATCCAAAGCAAAGTTAAAAAAAAAAGAAAATATATCTAATTAATTATTTAGGCTACAAAAACGTTGAACTTACATCAACATCAACCCTGCAGCCCTACCAACCTGTCCAGTCGTTTCCACCAAACAAGAATAAAAAATCCAAAAAAATTGAAAGTTACAAACAATTAATGTCGGACAAGTAATCAAATTGATTAACCGATTACTGTTCACAATAATCGTTTAATTTTAACAGTAATTTTTTGATGTTTTTTCGCATTCTTTTACATTTGCTATTAGTGCTGCTAACTTGAAAGTTATTTTACAAATTCGATTAGGGCAATACAAATGTCGTAGGATTAACCCAAAAGTTTTCATTTAAAAATAATGTTAAGTCTATACTTGTTATTTAAATATTCCAAAAATTAAATATTTACATAATATAAGCTAACATATAAACTATAATAATATGTACAATTATATGAAAAAATAAACAATCATTATAGGGTCGAAGAATTCGTCCGCATCGCTGTCAACAGGAACAGTGCCCAAAAGGCTGGCAGCATTGCCACGTTGTATGGCAATGCTAATTCTTTGGCCAAGAAATAGGCCAGCCCTCTGGTCACGTGAAGAGTCGACTAACCGCTTGGCGATATCCCGAAAGACCAAGTGGGCACTCAGACCCCATGGCCCTAGTGTTTCAACCCCAAACGGCTCAAACATATAACTCCCAATCAGGTTGCAATATTTTCGCCGTTTGAGGTTTTACTTAATTCCTTTTTTTTTTTTTCTACAGGATGGCAGGGAAAACGTCGAAGTTTTTCGTCGGTTATCAATAAAAATCGAATGTTTCATAGAAAAGTGCAATAAAACCTACGCAATCAAAATGTATGAAACAGCTCATCATCTGCCTAGCCTTTTCCCAACTATGTTGGGATCGGCTTCCGGTCTAACCGGATGCAGCTGAATACCAGTATTTTACATGGAGCGACTGCCTATTTGACATTCACAACCCAGTTACTACTGGGTAATCACGAATGACAGCCGGGACCAACGGCTTAACGTGCTTTCCGAGGCACGGAAGGGTCTCGCTATGTAAAGATGGTCACCCATCCACAGACCAACCGCGGCCAACGTAGCTTAATGAGAAAATAAGGCCTCTTTTAAGAATAAGTTGCAACGAACTCTCAGATCATCAGCAAAGATGACTGCCCATTGGTGGCAAGCACGTAAGGACGCGTCCGGTGGTTCAGCTGGTCTTATACCAAGTCCTGAACTCAAGGAATGGAGAGCAGCCTGTGCTGCTGCGGAAAGATCGAACACCGATCAAGGTAATGCAGTTACTAGTACCGTAGATAGAAAAAAGTGTAATATCTTTCTTGTTTCGAAGGCATATGGAACTCCAAGGTCTGAAAAATAGGTGCTTTAAATGTTAACCTGACCGATCGACCTGTGCGGCTGTTTTTATTTAGCCACCGCGGGTCCCTCCATGTATGGAACAGCTATTTAAAAAAAATAACCGACGAAAAATTTCACCGCATGGGCGCTCAGAGTCAAATGCTGAATCTGTGCTTACAGATTGCACGTCAATGTCCCTGGGACCCTGTTGGCAAACAGGTAAGAAGACCAATAGCCAGGAGGGTGGACGATCAACAGAAAATTGCAGGGAAGACCCGGATGAGACTCGCATAGACCAGGGAAGCGTGGCGCAAAAGGGAGGAGAGCCTGGTACTCGGCTGCGGATGCTACAAGGCTGATAATGCTAATGATGAATCAAGCAAGGCAGCCCACCTTTTTTATTGCTGAATGGGCACGCTCTTGACCTCGATCACGCCTGATGAAAAGCGACGGATGAGGTCTATTATGGAACGAGCGTGCCCAGAAGATGCCTAAGGCACTGGAACTCCCACGCATCGACGAAACACAGCAGGTTGCTTGACGCTGGACTCCAGTGGGAGGGTGATCGCAAACCAGGCGCGCGTTAGCCCTACCACCGCAAGGGAAGAGTTGGCACTCAAATAAGGTGTTGGGTGTGACTGTCCAAGATGTGCCGAACACGAGCGTTCAGTTGAGTAACTGGCGGAACAAACTGCGTTACAAGAGGAGGCTCCTTCATGCATCCCAAACCTGCATACCTGATGGTAAGTGGGTCACCTCCAGCAATAGAAGCACACGTAACGTAGCATCACGCCTGTTTTTGTCCGCG
This sequence comes from Amphipoea oculea, assembly GCA_945859645.1. Classification (NCBI taxonomy): domain Eukaryota; kingdom Metazoa; phylum Arthropoda; class Insecta; order Lepidoptera; family Noctuidae; genus Amphipoea; species Amphipoea oculea. The sequence continues at coordinate 4,582,072 of OX243891.1, read as the reverse complement.
GGGTTAGACAGAGGTATAGGTACCATGGAGTACTTTTCCGCCTGATCACTTAAAATTTTTTTCGCCTAAATCCTGCGGTGCGGCGCGGCCAAGCCACGCTCCCTTAAAGTTTTCGACTATTAGGAAAGCGATAACGCAATTAGTTGCAACCTGCACTGCGCAGCTTAGTGACGCATCACTCCTTCTGTGAATTTTATGGACGAACTACTTATTTGCTTTTTTTATGGATTGGAAATCATCAAATGACCCCCCCTCCCGCTCTGGGTGGAGCGGAAGGGAGTGTCAGACTCTTACTGACTTAAACCTATCCGTGTTCCTTCCTTAGCCCTTTATGTTCCGGGGTAGCGGTAACCCTTTCGGACAATCCCGCACCCCCGGCAGGCTACGGCCCTGGCAGGCCCCTTCCTTTTTGCTGACATCTCTTTGAGGCGCGCGTGGAACACGTACGCGCCGTCCGGCACGGGCCTGGTCCTGATCGGACGGTGAGCTACCCATTACTCTCCGTCCGCAGGCCCGCGCCTACGGTGGCCGGGAGTCGTCACGCGGCTCCCGACGCCCGGAGCGTCTCCGGCGGCGGCTGGGACGTGAGGCTCTCTCCCTCAGCCATCCCGCCACCTCCTTCGCTAGCATGACTGCTTCGCAAAAGGAGGTGACCCACTCCCTGTCGCCCCGGACCATGGCTTGAACCTGGGCCGGACGCGAGAGATCGCCGCCGCGAACTATTTGCCTTGGCGCGCTTACTAGAGAGCGCTTTTATTTTTTGAGCGCAAGCTATAATGAACTTAGCGGTGGTCAGGCAGGAGTGTTCGCGATAGTACCTATGGTACACCCACATTTTAAATTCACAGTACTAGATAAATAAATAAATGAATATGAATGAAAATATACCCGACGCTCAATACTGAGTTTTTTTTTAAACAAGAACGTTTTTTTTACTTCCTCGAATTCTGCATGCAATCAGTTTTTTGTATCGACAATGGATGTAGTGGTCGAGCAAAAAATTTGTCTGCGATGACTCCATTAATTATTCATTTGTTTATACAGGGTCCCATTTAAATAGATGGACAAATTTTAACACTGGATGGTGCTGATCCACGCGTCATGTTCGTGAAGGGGCGCCGTCAGTTGAGACTGGTCATCTCTTAACTGCCAAGGCTTATTTTTAATCTTATTTTTTTAATTGTTTCTTCATTTGTGTTTTTTTACTTTGTTCTCACAGTCACATATAGAAGCAACAAGAATGTTGTACCCAGGATTTATTAATATCTTGCTTTAAAAGAATGTCCATTGAGTTTTTTGCCCGTTCTTCTCCATAGAGATCTACTTTTTGGAACGGGCAACTAGCTTCAACTTTCTGAATAACTGACCGACTATTTAATTTTGACAATTCAAAAGTGCCAGTACCTGGTTTAATTGAAATAAATGCTTTGAGTTTGAGTTTTTAGTTTACTAATCGAGACAATGCCAAGCGGTTAGTCGACTCTTTACGTGACCAGAGGGCTGGTCTATTTTTTGGCCAAAGAATCAGCATCGCCATACAACGTGGCAACATTGCCAGTCTTATGGGCATTTTTAGGGTTCCGTAGCCTTATGGCAAAAAACGGAACCCTTGTGGATTCGTCATGTCTGTCTGTCTGTCCATCCGTATGTCACAGCCACTTTTTTCCATAACTATAAGAACTATACTGTTGAAACTTGGTAAGTAGATGTATTCTGTGAACCGCATTAAGATTTTCACACAAAAATAGAAAAAAAAACAATAAATTTTGGGGGTTCCCCATACTTAGAACTGAAACTCAATTTTTTTTTTTTCATCAAACCCGCTCGTGTGGGGTATTTATGGATAGGTGGTGGTTTCTAGTATCATTTTTTTCTAATCTGAATAATTTGCGCGAGAGACTCTTCCAAAGTGGTGAAATGTGTGTCCCGCCCCCGTAACTTCTAAAATAAGAGAATGATAAACCTAAAACAAAATATATGATGTACATTACCATGTAAACTTCCACCGAAATTTTTTTTGAACGAGATCTAGTAAGTAGTTTTTTTTTAATACGTTATAAATCGTAAACCGCAATTTACCTTTCATTCAATAAACTCAAATATAAAATCAAAAAAACATTTTATTTATAGATATATTGTACAGTCACGTCTATAAGTATGTATACACTTGGCTTTATTCAAAGGCGATTTTCTCCTTTATTTTTGAATGAAATTTTATGTTATTACGAACATAGTATTTTCGAACCCATAGGTTTATGTAAAGTGTCGTATTTCAACGTTGCATTCGTTATTTCACGAAAATATCGCAGTTGAAAGTTGCCAACTGTTGCCGTGACTGTACGGTGGTACGGAACCCTGCGTGTGCGAGTCCGACTCGCGCTTGGCCGGTTTTTCCTGTTTATCACGAACGACGCGGACAAATTTGTTGATGCCCTTTGATTCTTTCCTATTTTATATACTTACCTGTACATATAATTATTACTTTAAAACAGGCTTTTAACCTTTTGAACACCAGAGTATAAACGTATCGCCGTACCCCTGACGCCAGGCCACTTTAACAAAACAACACACACTTAACACTTTGACAGCCAAGCATTTTATTTATTTAGTAGTGTAGTGTGTCACGTAGTACGTGATCCGCTGTCAAAGTGTTAAAACAACAAATTTCTCGATATTGGTGGTTTATTTATATTAGTTTCATGCAATACAATATACACTCAGCGGCACGGAATCTTGGCCAAGCGCTTATCTCGCGATAGCAAAAGTTTTAAGTGTTTCTGATGAATGTTTGTTGTGCAGGTATGTCAAAAAATGTTTACTTTTAGTTCAAGAGGGTAATCCATTATGTTTAAGTGCACCACGACGAAACTTTTAATTTACAGTTGAATCGGGTCATTTGAGCGACTAAGTTCACGTTTTAAATTTGTGTGTTGTGAAAAGTTTGCTGTTCGGTTTTTGAATTATTGTGATTTTATGCTTTTAATTCAATAACTAAAGGTGCTTTAAAAGCAATAAAAATGCCTCTAACACCAGCACAGGTTTCACAAGCCGTTGCGTTAATTAACCAAGGGCTGACACAGCGTGAAGTTGCTATTGCTCTTAACGTACCACGGTCATCAATGCAGTATGCCCTTAAAAGATACCAGGAGACAGGCCAGTACACCCGCAGGCCAGGCAGTGGAGGCGTAAGGTGCACATCGGCCCGAGACGACCGCTTTATTGTCCTGGAGATTTTGAGAAACCGCTACCTGACCGCTGTTGAGATACGCCAGCGGCTTCAAATTGTGAGAGGCGTTAATGTCAGTGAGCGTACGCTGAGAAGACGAATGGAGGAAGTCAAAAGCTTGTAGACCAGCACGAGGTCCAGAACTTCTCAGACAGCACCGAGTAGCTCGACTTCACTTCGCACGAGAACACGTTAACTGGACCGACGAGCAATGGGCTAGAGTACTGTTCACAGACGAGTGTCGAATAGCTTTACGTTCTCCAGATGGTCGAGAACGAGTGTGGCGAAGAAGAGGAGAACGGTTTTTACCCATTACTACCACTCAAACAGTGAGTTTCCATGGAGGCTCAATAATGGTATGGGGAGGTATAAGTTCCGACGCACGTACAGAGTTGGTTATCGTCGATAATCGGCTAACAGCTGTTCGATACATCGAGGAAGTTCTTCAGGAACACGTAATGCCATATTCGGGGTTCATTGGACACGACCAATTCCTCCTAATGCACGATAATGCACGCCCACACGTTGCACATTGCGTTGAAGAATATCTGGAAGAGGTTGGCATACAAAAATTGCAATGGCCAGCTCGTAGCCCAGACTTAAACCCAATTGAGCATATCTGGGACATGCTCAAAAGAAAGATAAAGTCCAGCTCCAACCCGCCGGAAACTCTAAACCAGCTCCGAACTGCAGCGCTGGCCGCTTGGCGCAGTATACTGCAAGTTGATGTCCGAAACATCATCCAAAGTATGCCAGATCGAATGCAGGCAGTTATCAGGGCTAGAGGAGGAAACACCCGATATTAAAACGTATAGACAACGACGAAAAAGACCTTATTTTTTATTTTGTAGTGTTTTTAAATTTATAGTGATAAATTCCTAATTTCAGTGAAAGTGCGTGATTTTAAAAACTGATTTATTGGTGAAGTAATCTTTTAATTTCTAAGTTCTTAAAGCATAAGAGACACGTACTAAAGCCACTCACCCTTAATTTATTGTCATAAATGCAAATGCAAATTTTTTAATGCAAATAATCAGCAAAATCACGAGTGGCCAAGTTTCCGTGCCGGTGAGTGTAGATGGAAGCTTAAACTTTTAAATTATATAAATTAAAACACACAAAAGTAATGATTAAATTGTCTATTTCATAATATGTTGCGACCCGTGCGACGTGTATTTTGTCACATATTTGTGACGTTGGCGTTCAGGGTAAGATTTCGTTTGTCACATATATATGTGACAATGGCGTTCAAAAGGTTAAATTATGTAAATATTTTAAGATATATAATAAGATAACTTTTAAGTCCATATCTCTTTATTAGATATTTTAATCACATTACGAATATCAGGTCTTCAGAGGTCGTGGAGGTGAACAGCTTATTAAACTAGTATTTCGCTACAAATTCAAGTTTATCAGGTAATAAAAGGAAGCATCAATCATTTTTGTTTTATTTATAACTAGCTGCGCCCCGCGGTTTCACCCGCGTAAATGTCGATCCCGTGGGAATATCGGGATAAAACTATCCTATGTCCTTCCCCGGGACTCAAACTATCTCTATACCAAATTTCATCTAAATCAGTTCAGCCGTTTGGGCGTGAAGAAGTAACAAACATATAAACTCACACACACACTCACAAACTTTCGCCTTTATAATATTAGTGTGATAGTGTGATAAAGTAAGGTAAAAACTTGTCTAAAACTAGCAATTTCTCCGTGACTTTGTTTCAGTGGCGGATTTACCAATAGGCTGAGTAGGCTGGAGCCTAAGGCGGCAGATTTTAGGCGCGGCTTTGTGGCTAACATTTTTTTTTTAAATGTCTTACTGAAATTAAAAAGATTAATATTTATATACCTACCATGTATTTTTGGAAAGAATGAACAAAGTGAATGCTCATATTCAGGCTTCTACCGTAGATTTTATCACAGTTGCCGATCTTTACAAATCTCTGCAAGTTTTTCGTAGCTGACGAATGAGAACATTTACGGTAGGGACGGGAAAATTTGAATAGCCTACTGGCGGCAAATGTGTAAATCCGCCACTGCTTTGCTTGCGTGAATTTCGATTTTCTCCTATTTAAATTCCAACACCTTTTCCACCCTTATAAAATGAATGATCATAATCACCCGTGCTATCCCTTCGTTTTCGCTTCGTGTTCTTTCTGTTTGCTCGGCTCCTAAGGGCCTTAGCGTGAAGTTAAATAGCCTATAATACCTTCCTAAAGAATTGGGCTATCAACAGCAAAAAAAAAGTTTTCAAATCCGAATGGTAGTTCCAAAGATTGGCACGTTCAAACACACAAACAAATTCTTCGGTTTTATTATAAGTAAGTATAACCGCTGGGGTGCCAGCTGTTTTAGAACCCAATGGTTTGGCACGCGACGATGGTAAGAGACCAGACGGGATGACCATAATGCCTTGGAAGGTAGGTAGGCCTTTGGTGTGGGATGCAACGTGTGTCGACACCCTTGCGCCATCCCATCTTCCAAGCACGGTAAGCTGTGCTGTGGCGGCTGCTGCAAGTGCGGAAAACCTCAAACGGCGCAAATACTCCAATCTCTTTGGAACTTACATATTTGAGCCGTTTGGGGTTGAAACACTAGGGCCATGGGGCCCGAGTGCCCACTTAGTATTCCAAGACATCGCCAAGCGGTTGGTCGACTCAGCACGTGACCAGAGGGCTGGCCTATTTTTTGGCCAAAGAATCAGCATTGCCATACAACGTGGCAATGCTGCCAGCCTTTTGGGCACGTTTCCCGTTGACAGTGATGCGGACGAAATTTTGATGCCCTATGATTATTTTCCCTCCCTTTTTATATACTTGCACATATTATTATTTTAAGATTGTTAGTTTTTTAAATTATGTAAATGAATAAATAAATGAATTATCACAAAAAATAAGTAAGTATAAATTATATTAGTACAGATGTGAGGTAAAATTAAGTTTTTAATTACCCAGGTACCCGGGTGGCTTCCAATTTAACCAGATCCAGCCGAGTACAGTCAGCATCAAAAGTTGATGACCACATTTAGATTTTCAAAATCGCTGTACACCGTATTATACCTAAATCGTTCAATATGACAAGCGCCAGAAATGAATGATTATCATAAAAGGGCATAAGTAGGTGACCATCACTTTTCCAAAAGTCGCTAAACAAAGTTATAGTAAAAAAAGCATAACATTCTTCGTCTAGCCGTTCTAGTCTACCCGGATGCAGCTGAATACCAGTACTTTACATGGAGCGACTGCCAATATAACCCCTAAAACCCAGTTACTGGGTAACACGATAACCCTTGGTAAGATTTAAAAAAAATAACTTAGAATGTGTTCAATCAATTTGTAGCGGTTTTCAAAGTTCAAGTGTAACTTCACTCAGGACATGCGGTTTCTAAATTTTTTGTTAAATTTTAGGTTTTTCAATTTTTTGTTGCCATACTTATCTCCCACACAAATTCGTATACCACTTCTTGCTATGTAAACAATAGTAACAGGAAGTTTTATAACACTATAAATACACACAAAGCAAACTAAATAAAATTTAAATGAGACCACCCCGTGCGAGCATCCTCAACCAAATGAAAAAGAACTATCAAAATCGGTCCACAATTTATGAAAATATCGATGAACATACAACAAAAAGATACATAGAATCTCCTCCGTTTCTGAAGACAAAATCGTCAAAATTTACTTTACCTAGGTACCTAAAAATATCTGTGATAATTATATACTTTAACAAAATGGTGGAAAGTATTGGTAGGTATTTTTATTTATTTTATAACGATAACCTTTTGGACCATGGAATCGTGATTATAGTTTATCGCTACAACGATTTACTAAAACATTTACAAGGCAATGTTTTTCCTTAATACATGTAGGTAACACGAGCATTTTTTACTCAAACAGCTACGGGAAATCACATGTTCAGACTAAAGCCAGGATCATTAAATTTTATCTAAATCAATTGAACTTTATTTAGATTTTAAGAGGTTTGAATGTACCTACACCTAAAAAAGGTGTTTTTCTTTAAATTATTAAGTTTTTAAGCAAGTTTATAAAGACTAGCACTTTTCTATATTCATAGATTATAAAGTTATATCATTAAAAACCTGCTACCCTGTCTCTGTTTGGGACAAATCTCGAAAATTATTGCAAATTCTATAATTTTGACGGTTTTAATGCGTTGTTTATGATTACATAGCTCAAAATAATAATTAAGTGACCATCATAAATAAGAAATCACACATTTTCAACCAAAAAGGGCCAAAGAAACAAAAAAAAAAGTTTCTGGCACAAAAAATTTTGACCTTTGCCTGGAAAAGACGTCCCGGAAAAAATCAAAACGTCACCCACCTTTGCGTCCACAGACGATGTTCAGCACCAAACGTTGCACTATTATAACATAATATTTTACAAATCACTTATGAGTTCTCGGAAGCCGGTTTTTTGTATTTCTCAGCTTATTTTCCTCGTATAACAAGGTCGTTTGGCGAGCGCTCGGCGCGAACTGGACGCGGATCACCGCGGATGTTTATTATATGTGGCCGCCATTTTAATTTTAATACTAACATGTCAATAATGGCTGACTATTGTGACGATTTAATGTCTATTTTTTTAGGGTTCCGTAAGTATTCATTGGGTGCCAACGGGACCCTATTACGTAGTACTTTAAGTATTCTGTGCTATTACTAAGGGTCCGCTGTTCGTCCACCCGTCCGTGTGTCACAACTCACAAGGAACCGATTTTTTTTTTCACAGTGTGTACTAATAATGGCGCTAAATAGCCATACTTATAAAAAACGTGTTTTTTGCGGCCTTTTTAGGGTTCCGTACCTCAAAAGGATAAAACGGAACCCTTATAGGATCACTCCATCGTGTGTCTGTCCGTCCGTCTGTCACAGCCAATTTGCTCCGAATCTAATGGACCGATTAAGTTGAAAGGAGAATGGCAGAAGTTCATAGAACGCTGGCATTAAACTTTTTTAGTTTCCACAGAAACAAAAGTAGCATGGTTTGATAGGGAATATTATGAGCTTTTGTTAAAAAAATAAATAAAAAATAATAACAATGGGGTTAAAGAGAAATCTTAATTTTTGTAAAAGTGAGGTTAAGTGCATTAGGTAATGTTTGTACCTACTTTAATAGGTTATTTTACCTCTATTACTATTTTAACGCATACATGTTTATTGTATGCATAACATATTGCGAATTATGCTTTGTAATGACTTCAAAAATGATAAATAACTACTTGTTGAAGTTTGTTTAGTTCAATGATTTACCCACTGATCATAGACCTAATGACAGTTTCAAGTGTAGGTACTCGGTCAGTTTTAATTAAACTCAGTAGTCACAGAAAACTCAGGAGACTCTAGAGACTCACTTATCGGAATCTAAGCATATAATAGGAATAATAATAATCAATAAGAATAATAATAAAATGATAATCTAAGCATATAGGAAACGTCGAGGTCCAAGTCTAGCAACAGTCGTTCAGAAAGGTAGGAGTCTTCGAAATCCAAAAGCAAGCCAGGTCGTTGTAAAAATCCACGTAAAACTTTGGGCGCACAAAACATTCACACCAGCACAAAATAGTAGCGAGCGAGCGAATGTGACTTGTGAAGTTTTGTGTGTCATCTTAGTCTATCAAAAAGTACTCTGTGGTCATCTTCTAAAGAGTCATGTTTGTTTGTTTGCCATGACAACACTGTCATATAGTATAACAAGTCCAAAAAGCCTTGTTTCCGGCTGCTCAACTTACTCATATTTAACGAGACTTAATCCCAATTCTCAATAATAAAGTTAATCTGGCTATCAATACATAAAAATAAGCGCTTTTTTTAAAAATAGCTTTGAATTCTGTACCTTTCCAAAATTAGCAATGCCAAAAACTGCCATCTCCTTTGGTATCTACACATATGAATCTCTGCGACCCAAACACAGACATGTAACGCGGCGTACCTAAATAAACGAATTTTGAATATGGGGGTCGTTTTTGGGGGTAAATATAAAATTTAAAAAAAGGGTTTCGCAATCTGTACTGTGTGACATATCAAATGAAAGGGATTATTATGAGGATTTCAAATATATTTTTTTCATAATTTTAAAGTAAATTGTATTAAAGTTATTTAAGAAAATAGACGAAAATTGTCCATTCCCCCCTTATATCCGAAACTATTGAGCCTAAAATTAAAAAAAATATAGAAAATAGTTCTATACCTATAGATTACAGGAAAACCTATAAGAAGTCTGTGGTCTTAATACAACATGGTAAATCTCTCAATATTGTGCGTACAAACTTACATTTTCAGTTGGAATGTATGGGAGAACATGTTTTTCAACTACAATGTTCTTGGTGCAAAGGTTAGCCATTCAACGTGGCAATGCAGCAAGTGTTTTGGGCACCTTTGCGCCGGGAACAGTTAGGGGCGGGTTATTTGACTAATTTAGACGTGTTTATGAATTTATTGTAAATTAATTAATGACATTTGTATGTAATAATAATGTATGATAATAATGTGATAGCAAATTCAATAATAACTTTTTGCATCACTATAATGTTAAGTTTGTTCTTGGGATAAATTCATTCCGATTACGGAACCCTTCATTGTGCGTAGTCCAACACTCACTTGGCCGTTTTTTTAAAACTAAAGTTTTAAAAAAAATGTGGTGTTAAATATTGCAGGTACAGACTACAGTGGTACGGAACCCTTTGCGGGCGAGTCCGAAGTGGCTGGTTTTTTTTTATTGTAAATTAATTAATTCGTTGGCGATTATTCATTATTCTGAGAATGATAGAAGTCAGAACGGGGTATAACTTCAGTCAGGGTGACCCTGACCATGACCCTGATATAACCAGGATTAACACACAGGATACTTTTTATCTCGATATTCTCTCGAGATAGAAACTTATGCGGGTGAAATCGCGGGGCGCTGCTAGTGCGTAGATAAAATTTTGTGTTTGTGCTGTTGACCGTTTAGGAGGTCCCTCGTCTGGAGCTATCCCTAGGTGTAGCACCAAGGTGATGGTGGACTTTAACATGGACTATCATAATATACCATAACATAATATTGTTGACCATTGAGGAGTTCCCTTTTCTGGAACCAACCCTGTGAACTTTAAAACGGGCTATCATAATAATGAATGCGTATAAAAAATGTTGCCTCTGCTGTTGACCGCTGCTCGTCCTCGTCGTTTCCAATTTTGGGTGCAGCATAGGTCATAGTTAGCTTTTGAACGTACTATCAATATTTATTTTATTTTACCATTTATGTAGGTACACACAAACTAAAATATATATATACACAAATGTATACTAAAAATAAAAAAGACACAGGAGCTCATTGGGCATCAAAAAATTCGTCCGCATCGCTGTCAATGGGATAAGTGTCCAAAAGGCTGTCAGCATTACCGCGTTGGATGGCAATGCTTATTCTTTGGGCTAAAAATAGGCCAGCCCTCTGGTCATGCGAAAAGTCAACCAAATGCTTGGCGATGTCTCGAAATATTCGATGAGCACTCGGACCCCAAGGCCCTAGAGTTTCAACCCCAAACGGCTCAAACATATAGCTCCCAATAAGGTTGTTATATTTGCACCGTTTGACATACTATCATAATTAAAATATAAAATGTTTTGTTTGTACTGTTGACCGTTGAGGAGTTTCTTCGTCTGGAGCCAAGCCTGTGTGTAGGTCATGCATCATAAAAAGGCTTTGTCTTGGAAATAATCAATGTGTAAAAGTGTAGGATAAGAGGAAATGTTTTTAATTCAGCTTGCAACATGTGACAAATATTAACTAAAAAACTAACTTATACATAATCAGCCTATAATTACCCCACTACTAGAACACAGGCCTCTCGGTAAGAGTGCGGGTTGGTAGATGTCAAATCATCATCATCATCATCATTTCAGCCGAAAGACGTCCACTGCTGGACATAGGCCTCCCCCAAGCACCTCCACTTCGACCGGTTTTGTGTTTCTCGTATCCAACGAGTTCCTGCGGCCTTCACAAGGTCGTCGGTCCACCTTGTGGGAGGTCTTCCAACGCTACGTCTTCCGGTACGCGGTCGCCACTCCAGAACCTTTCGGCCCCATCGGCCATCTGTTCTGCGAGCCCTGCCCACTGCCACTTAAGTTTGGCAATTCTTCGGGCTATGTCGGTTACCTTGGTCCTCTTGCGGATCTCTTCGTTTCTGATTCGATCACGCAGGGAAACTCCAAGCATAGCCCTCTCCATTGCCCTTTGGGTGACTTTCAGCCTTCTAATAAGGCCCATTGTGAGCGACCACGTTTCAGTGCCATATGTCATCACTGGCAACACGAACTGGTCAAAGACTTTCGTCTTGAAACACATAAAAAATCATCATCATCATTGATGTCAAATTTCAAAGTTTTGGTTCTAGGACATGCCGGTTTCCTTACAATGTTTTCCTTCGCCGTTTTGAGAGCAATGTTGATGAAATAATTTACACAAAGTAAAGCGCCTACCTATCTGCGACCTACATCTCATAAGTCGCGGCCGACCACTGGGCTACCATGGCACAGCTCTCATTTTTAACCGACTTCATAGAATTTACACTAATCTAATCATCAAATCCGAGATCGTAAAAGAAGCAAATACAGTCCGTATTTGCTTCTTGTACTAAAAACTATTTACAAAAAAAAACAAACGACTTAAAAAAAAAACACTACAAAGTGATAAATAACTTTAATTTCGGAAGTCGGTGTAGTTGCTTTCGCATTTTCGTTTTTTGATACCGACTTCCAAAATTAACGTTATTTATCACTTTGTAGTGTTTTTTTTTGAAGTCGGTTGTTTTTTTCGTAAAAAAGTTTTTTCTACTTTTTAATTGTACCAACCCAACACAAATTCAATTACCTATCACTAGTGCATTGAAGAATTGAAGACACCGACTAGAAGAATCATCAAAATTCGCATAGAAATGCCGGAGATGCAGTACATTTAAATGTATATAACTTCTTACATAAGAATAATTACCTAATTTATTATATACTAAAACCTTCCTGAAAGTATGTAGATCACATTAGTGATAGAATTATCAAAATTGGTTTAATAGTTTTTGAGAAAAGCGCGGACATACAAACATACATACGGGTCGGATACAGAACCTCCTTTTCTGAAGTCGGTTAAAAATAATAGATGCTGTGGAATTAGCTTGCAAGTTGAAATGGTGATGGGCAGGACACGTAGCCAGAGACACGGATGGACGATGGAGTGAGAGGGTCCTCCACTGGTACCCTCGCGATGCACCACGCACCCGAGGCAGTGCGATGAAATAAATATGGCCGCGACCGACCCCACCTGGACTAGAATGGATCAAGACAGAGAGGAATGGCGGAAGATGGAGGAGGCACCCAATAAGTAGATACTAATTGAACAAGAAATTATTTATTTTATATTATTCAAATTATAAAATCAATTTATTTATTCGTTAAAATGCATGATTCAAGGAGTACCTATTCCCGTTTGAGCACCTATTTTAAGAGCACCTAGGAGCACAGTCTGTGCTAGGAGAGACCCTATCAATGGAAGAAAAAAAACTTTTTTACAAAAAAAAAACAACCGACTTCAAAAAAAAAACACTACAAAGTGAAAAATAACTTTAAAATTCGGAAGTCGGTGTCTTTGGTTCCGCATTTTCGTTTTTTGTCACCGACTTCCGAAATTAAAGTTATTTTTCACTTTGTAGTGTTTTTTTTTTGAAGTCGGTTGTTTTTTTTGTAAAAAAGTTTTTATTTTTCACTTTTTAGTTGTACCTACCCCACACAAATTCAATTAACACTAGTGCATTGAAGAATTGAAGACACAAGTCGAAGAATCATCAAAATTCGCATAGAAATGCCGGCGATGCAGTACATTTATGCATATAACTTCGTACATAAGAATAATTACCTAATGTATGATATGTATACTAAAACCTTCCTGAAAGTATGTAGATCACACAAATGAAAGAATTATCAAAATCGGTTTTGTAGTTTTTGAGATAATCGCGGACATACAAACATACATACATACGGGTCGAATACAGAACCTCCTTTTTTAAAGTCGGTTAAAAATATATACGATTTGAAATAGGTGCTCAAACGGGAATACTCCTGATTCAATTTTATTCAAATTATAATTAGGAATGAGATATGAATATTTTATGATATCTAATATGTAATTAATTTTAGAAGTTTTGGGAAACAAACGGCTTAAATAAATAAAGAATTAAATAATCATCAAATGATTTTACACTAAATACAAATCATATAAACTAACTAATATGTACTTGTCTCTTTCTCCCATCGACCAGAGTGACCAGACCCGAACCCGACCCAGACGGCGGGAAATCTTACTCGCCGCCCGCACCTGTTCCTCTCCTCCGCGTCGATTGTAGAAGTAGTAGCCGTGTGAGATGATCTTCATTATTTTGGAAGCATATTACTTACAAGCAGACACAAAGTAAAACATTGGAATGTGAACCTAACAAATAGTCATTTACAGTGACATTTCCAAAACTATATGACAGTAGCTGTCGACGCGTCGTGTTGCCGCACGTGACGCGATATAAAGTTCCCATGTCAATGCTTTGCTTTGAGTTGGGCTGGTGTTGTCGTAAGGTGGGCGACGACCATCACTTGACTACTTTACTTCTTCATATTGATTCTCTACTTCTAACTCCGCGGCTTCCCGCTCGTTGAGGGGTTTGAATACGGACAGCAGGTTTACATAAAAAACTGTCGCCGGCTGAAAGTAAAAACGGGCGTTTAATCATTTGTTTTTTGAAGTGAAAACTTCTTTAGCGGCGTTGAACACTTTTTGTAATGGGTAAAAAATGTTAAGCTCGCGTCAGGGCATCGCGTCAGGACACGTGACCGTCAGGAGAGATTCCCCCCCCCCCCCATCTCTTTCTACGGCGGCGCCAACCGAAGTGAACCAAGTGAGACACGATAATGGATGGATGGATGGATGGTGATGGTGATGGTGATGGCGATGGCGATAGTGATGATGATGGTGATGGTGATGGCGATGGTGATGGTGATGGCGATGGCGATGGTGATGTGATGTGATGTGATGGTGATGGTGGACGCGGACGCGGACGCGGACGTGGATGGACAGCTGATGGCTCGACCGTCTGTGTAGTAGCCACACTGCTGTGTATTCGTAAAATTCGTGTGTGTGTTTCAAAAAATGGAAATTGACAAAGTGCATCGATTAATGAAAAAAGTGACGCAGAAATAGTGAAAAAAACTTAGTTATATTAATTCAATTAATAATTGATTTATTTCAACGTTAATATTCAAGTTTTCACTTCTGCCGGCACTCCCGGAGTGCAACCCGTCTTTTTTTTTTTAAATAAAAGTTTCATCATAGTGCCGGCCTTTTCACAACTATGTTGGGGTCGGCTTCCAGTCTAACTAGATGCAGCTGAATACCAGTATTCTAAATGGAGCTAGTGCCTATCTGACCTCCACAACCCAGTTACTGGGTAATACGATACCCCTTGGTAAGACTGGTTGTCAGACTTTCGGGCTTCTGACTACCCGTAACGACTGTCAAAGATCCACGAATGACAGCCGGGACCAACGGCTTAACGTGCTTTCTGAGGTACGGAGGGGTCTCGTTATGTAAAGATGACCCATCCACAGACTAACCGTAGCTAGCTGATCGATCGAAATGTGCTGAAGTGCGGCTGTTATCTATTATTGAGGCACGGGCCCCTCCCAATTATGTTTTTCTCCTCCAAATTATGTTTTTATACCTAAATAAAAGTGTACAGTAACATATTATAAGAAGAGTACATGACATACTAAATAAAAACTTTTTTACAATAAAAAAAACAACTTCCAAAAAAAACACTACGAAGTGAAAAATAAATTTAATTTCGGAAGCCGGTGTCGTTGGTTGAGCATTTTCGTATTTTGACACCGACTTCCGAAATTAGCTATGTTTCACTTTCTAGTGCTTTTTTTTGAAAGTCGGTTGTATTTTTTTTTTTTTTTGTAAAAAGTTTTTATTTTTCAGTTTTTAGCTGTACCTACCCCACACAAATTCATTTAACACTACTTGCTATGTAAATATCTGCGGTGACCGGAAGTTATTAAAACATCATCAATATTAAACTGAATTAAAAAAAAATCGTATATTATTGAAGCTAACTCAAAAACTACCGAAGCAAAGTTAATCAAATTTATATAGGACAACCCCTGGGACGTACCAAATAAGTTGTAGTATGTTTTCAACACTCTATCTACCTAGCATATTAAAAAAAAGAATTTTGCCGAACATAGATAAAAAAAAAAATACTTAAACATCCGAATTGAGAACTTCAAAAAGGAGGAGGTCCTTTTTGAAGTCTGTTAAAAAGAGAAAATACTTACGTGCGGTCTCGTTGTTGGTGCTAATGCTGCCAACTTTTGCGAAATGGATCTTTTACAGCAGTATCGCTTTTTAGCTGACCAGTACAATGCTATCAAAAATAAAGTAAATACTGCGCCACCTAAAGCTGACATAAAGTATCCAAGAATAGACGATTCACCTGAAAAACAAAACATGGATAAAAACAATAAAATGTCTTTGCGAAGCAGAACCGTCTATTGTGCTATACATATATCGTCGCGAATCTAACTAACTGATGTATCTGTCATTTTGGACTAAACCGACCTAACTATAGTAATTTGATCCATTTTCCAAGTCGAATCTGATATCTGATCAAGTATTCCGAACAAAATCTGCCTATCCTTTTCCCAACTATGCTGGGGTCGACTTCCAGTCTTGCCGGATGCAGTTGAATACCAGTATTTTACATGGAGCGACTGCCTATCTGACCTCCACAATCCAGTTACTGAGTTCCAGTTTCGTAAGGCTGAGGCGGCGGGAACGGCGACACGCCGCTCGAGCGACTACAGCAACCGCAATATTCGCGCAAGCGCGTTGTCGAAGCCGTTCTGCCGCACTTCGAAGCCTGGCTGAAAAGAGGGGAGCGCATCTCCTTCAGGCTCACCCAGGTGCTCACCGGACACGGTTGCTTCGGTGAGTACCTGAACAGAATTGGGCGAGAGGCCACGGCAAATTGTCACCACTGCGGAGGCAGCCTGGATTCCGCACAACACACACTCGAGGAGTGCCCTGCGTGGGCCTCCGAGCGGCGGGTCCTAGTTGCCAGGATCGGGCGCGACCTGTCTCTGCCCGCAGTAGTGAGGGCTATGCTGGCAGAGACAGAAAATTGGACGGAAGTAGCCTCCTTCTGTGAGACCGTGATGGTCAAGAAGGAGGCCGCCGAACGGGATCGGGAGAGGGCTGATCCTGGTCGGAGAAGGAGGCGTCGGGGTGGCAACCGCCTTGGCACCTAATACGCCGAAACTAGCTTACCAAATAAGGTAGGTGAACCTTTGGGGTCGCGGGCGCACCGAGTGGGGACTCTGTCTGCCCACAAAGTGACCCCAGGGAAGACGGTGGCACAGTGATCACGTGGTGCCGTGCACATAATCGAGGCTCAGGGGAGGCCCCTTTACAGTCTCCCCAGAGATGTGCCTTCCATGCGTGGCACGGGGGGGTTCCGGAATTGGTCTTTTAAGAGGAACCGGGACCGCCCCTATGTGCTGATGGTGATCACCGGGGTGGTTTTAGTGAGGTAAAAATCCCACACTCCCCGACCTCCCTCCCCGGAGCTGAATACCAGTATTTTACATGGAGCTAGTGCCTATCTGACCTCCACAACCCAGTTACTGGGTATAATACGATACCCCTTGGTAAGACTGGTTGTCAGACTTTCGGGCTTCTGCCTACCCGTAACGACTGTCAAAGATCCACGAATGACGGCTGGGATTAACGGCTTAACGTGCTTTGCGAGGCACGGAGGGTACTCGATACGTACACGTGGTCACCCATCCACGGACCAACCGCGGCAAGCGTAGCTTAACCTGATCAATCGGCCCGTGCGGCTGTTATTACTTAGCCACAAGCCCAAATGTCATCTTATCTCTGTGTGTCCGTAAATAAAATAAAAACAACTTACTTGATCCTGGCTTTGTAGTGTTGCTCTGGAGTCTTTTGCGAAGGATCACTCTGGTCTCTCTTAGCACTTTGTCTTCGTCAGAAGTTTTAAACTTAAGTATCTGCTCTTTTAAATAACATACTATTGTAGTATTATCGTCTTTGCCAGTTACGTGTAATCTTTTATAAGCAGCGCAGCCATCAGTGTCGCAAATTGGACCTAAATGAAAAAAAAAACGAATGTGTTAACCAAATAATCATAGGAACTTAAGCGTTTTTTTAATTTTATTTTGATATGGTGTGTCGTTGTCATTGCAATAATACTGTGTGACACGGTCCGTAAACCATATGAATAAAACTTAAAACCTAAACCATGTGAGATTTGTTTGTGACTTGGACACGGATATCGACTTGGACAACTTTTTGAGAAAAACCTCTGTGACAGACAGACGAACAAAACATTGATCTTATTAAGCCGGGTACACACGAATGCACACGAACATTGCGAATACGAACATTTGGATCTTTCTCTTAGTGGACGCTGTTCGATGTCCGGTATTCCTTAGTTAACGCAGTTGGTGCATGCAATGCAACATGGTTCGTTAGTGTGTACGCGGCCTTAAGGTTCCATTGTACCTTTTCAGGGAACCTAAAAAAATAACAAATATTATATAAGACGGAAAAGGTACACCTCTCTCGTTTTCATGAGCCATATTTTAATTACTGTGGGCGTACTATGGGTAGTGTTGGTTATTGCACAATAGAAAAACATTTTGCAGTGTGGAAAATTACGTATACGTCGGAGTCATTTGTTTGACTATTCGGTATATATATGTACCATGCCTGTGATGACCCGTAAGGCTACTGCTCAGGAGATGGACCTTAAATTGAGAACGGCCCTCCAAAAACTTGAAGCAACACAACTCCAGTGTGACCAATTGCTACTGGAGAATGATGAAAGTGAGGAGGAAATAAAGAGAATAGTTGACAAAAACTCAAGCCTTAAACGGGAGCTAGTAGACCTACATCAACAATATCTGATTGTTGTGTTCTGATTGTTGATGAACGCGATCAACTGAAGGTAGTCACGGATGGTTTCAACAACTGTAGTAATTTGTATGAGGAGGCTTTAAGTAAAGTTAGGGACCTAGAAGATGAATTAATTCATGCTAATAGTCGCATCTTCCAGTTGGAAAAAGAAAAAGAATGTAATCAGGTTAAAGAAACAAACCATTTATATAATGAATTATTAAACATTAATTGTAACCCTCATCCCATAATAACTATTGACCTTACTGAAGATTCCTTGCTAAAACAGAATTATAGTTATAAATTGAGTCATAACAAATTGAAAAAATATGCAAGAATGAATAGAATAATTAAAAAATGTAATCAATTTAGGAAACAACAAAAACATTTTTCTAAAAATATTCCACTAAGGACAGAACGTATTGATCTAATTAATAAATTAAATAATTATCAAATCAAATTAGAAGACAGCACAAAAATATATGAATTTGATACACAGCGCTTACAGTCTGACATACAGGTACTTGAGGGCAGACTTAGTTCCCTTTACATTAAATATGTGGGTTCTCAGAACCAAATTAAAGAACATATTCTTGCTGCTAATGAGTTAGTTATGTGTCAGTGTACTTGTCAGAAGGTTTCAAACCCTGTTGCTGTCCAGCCTGAGGCAACGGAGGACCCGTCCCAGACTGAGTGTTTGTCTCAAGAGTGTATCCTTAACCCAGATGTATCTGATATAGTACAGGATCTATCCCCAGTGGTACAGCTTGAGGTTAGTAGTTGTCCATCGTTCAGTAGTCATGATTGTTATAATTCAGTTATGTTCTCAGATAGTATAGGAAGAGGATTAGGTAAATTAATTAGTAACAACCTGAGTTATTCTACTCAAAACAATTGTATGCCAGGGTCAACCTATAAAGAAATAATGGCAACAATAACAGGAAATGTATTTAATCCTAAAACCAACATTACTGTATTTGTAGGTAACAGTTCTAAAGTCAAAAAATATGAAATAACTGACTGTGTAACTGAGTTGTTAAAGTTAAATTGTAATAAAATAATATTGTGTGCTTTCCCATATTTTAAAAAATTGACAAATAGACAAAACAATTATATTCATATGCTTAATAAGCAAATGCACTTTTTAGTTAGTCATTACAGTGACAAGCTTGTCTATTTTGACACTAACAGTTTTGTAGAAACTTTAAAGTCGACTAGAGGTACTGTGTATCTGCCTGTTAGTTTTAGACACACAATAGCAAGGCTATTAGCTTTTTATATAAACACAGACATAAGTATTATGTCGAAGTCTTGTATTATTAACACCACAACAATTAGTAATAATACTAATAATAAGGTGGTTTGCCTAAATGAATGTAGCTCAAATGCTATAAATATGTATACAAATTGTACGAAGGAGGTTCCATTTCCCTCACGCACTATGAGCTCACTGCCTGGTGATGACATTGAAGTCTTGGGATTAACTCCGGATAATCATTTAAACTAGTTTGTAAGACAACAGAAGGTACCAGTAATAATATTCTAATACCTAACAGCAACAAGGTATCTTCTTGCTCTAAAATAATTAAATATCAAAAAGGAGATCAGCAGAATACCTTGAAGTTATTTCATCAAAATATTCAAGGCATTTCCTCCAAATTATTAGAAATAGAAATGTTTTTAGAAAAAACAAAGTTTGACATTGTTTGTTTTACTGAACATTGGTTAAAGGATTACCAAATGTTAATTAATTATGAGAACTATAGTGTAGGCAGTTGTTTTAACCGTAAATCTATGCTGCGTGGAGGTTCTTTAATCTTAATAAAAAATTGTTTAAAATTCAAGCAACGAAATGACATAGTGGATTTATCAATTGAACATTGCATCGAACTGTCTTGTGTTGAGCTAGATAAGCATGTTGTAGTGTGCGTTTACAGACCCCCTAATTATCAGAACTTTTCTGTATTTGAGTCAATAATGGAGGATGTCCTAGTGAAACTTGCATCCAATAACAAAGCCGCAATTCACAACATTTCAGTTTTAAATAAATACTAAGGTACCGACAACCATTTAGAGCTTTATGTTTAAGTATTCCATTCCATAATTTTTAGATTTTTTTTATTACTTATTTAACGAAATATTCAAAAAAATCCTCTAACGACCCAGAGTAAGGCATCGTCACAGTGTATGCCTTTGCTCCTAATTATTATGAATAAAAAAAAGTTTTCAATGTCAAATATAGTCATCTGTCATTGTCAAATGTCAGTGTTGTTGTGGTGTTGTTTGCCGAGGTTGCTTTGTTTGAAAACGCATTGTTATTTACTAATAAAAACGCATTATTATATAAATTGATTTGCCATGAAAGTTTCGGACGGTTATGCCATGGCAGACAGCCGCAACCTTCCCAAGGTGGATTATATGATGTTGTTGCAATACATGCGTGAAAACGACTCGTTTAACGTTGCCGAAATCCGGGGAGCTAAGGTTTTGTTGTCATCGAGGGATGCTTATGTTGAAACTTCTGTAGGCTACGTGGAAGTGAAACGAGAAAATGCTGTGTGTTTTATCAAGGGCAGAGTAACTCCTGAGCACAGAGTTCGTACTAAAATGTACTCAGTTGTCGCTAGCATTAACGAGGCAGAAGAAACAAAACAGCAGTAATAAAACTATGGAAAACTATGTTAAAGATAGTGTAATATCAGCTAAATGTAATGCCCAAATACAGCTGCAAATGTTAGCGATGAAAATATGAAAAAAGCTTTATTGTGTATAGCTGATCCAGACTTTGAAAGAAATAAAGCCTATCATGAACAGTGGTTCTACTATGATAGATTGTTTGCAGAAAAGTTAGTGAAAGAAGGTGAAATGTTTTGGGAGAAATTTATTTTCAATAAAATGCTTGATATTGTACATTATGATAAATAAAAATCAAAATTCTAATCATAAAGTATCTCTTTTATTAAGTATCTATAGCAACACACAGTTAAAGTTATCAAAATGTCTCGCTGATGGTGGCGCGTGTGTTGGATCATTCGGTTCCCTACAAAATGGTTGAGCTGGATGGTGCTGATCCATGCGTCATGTTCGTGAACGGACACCGTCGGTTGAGACTGGTCATCTCTTAACTGCCAAGGCTTATTTTTAATCTTATTTCTTGTATTGTTTCTTCATTTGTGTGTTTTTTTTTTACATTGTTCTCACATATAGAAGCAACAAGAATAATGTACTCAGGATTTTGTAATATCTTGATTTAAAAGAGTGTCCATGGAGTTTCTTGCCCGTTCTTCTCCATAGAGATCTACGCTTTGGAATGGGCGACTAGCTTCAACTTTCTGACTAACTGACCAACTACTTAATTTTGACAATTCAAAAGTACCTGTAATGGTTTAATTGAAATAAATGCTTTGAATTTGAGTTTGAGTTTGAAAAACTTATACAAACATAACATAGTTTTCTGAAATATAAATTAAAAATTGTACACTGAGGGAGGCCTTCCAATGCCTAATACTTCCTTATAACAGGTGACTGTAAATTTATAAGTCCACAAGCAACTACCACTGCATCATCTAGTACATTTATTATTTACAACAGCATGTGAAATGCGAAAAATTAAAATACAATAAAAACCAATATCACATCACAGCCACAAACCAAGGAAACAAATACCAAAATAATTAACAAACGTCAACGTCATCATAAGACGTCATCACGTCAATCTCTATCTCATTTTTTTTTTCATGACCCAAGCAAAGGTAATGTGTAGATTCAACCTTACAGGCGTTTTTGAATTTTTCGAGATTTCAAAATTATTTTTGACTAACTTAGAATACAAATTTTGTGAAAAGAAAAAATACGGGTCTCCTAGTTATCTAAGTACTATTTATTGAGCATAAAAAAACACAAGGCAAAAAAATTGAAATGTTGTGAATTATTTTTGGTGATTTTAATATTAATATTTTGGAAAATAATTCAAACAGCAGTAGATTATTAAGCCTTTTCAAATCGTTCAATTTATCTAATGTTTTTACAGAACCGACTAGAGTAACTCCAACTTCTGCTACTTGTATCGATAATGTTTTTTGCGATTGTGATTATTTAGATAAAGCCATCGTAAATTATCTGCCGTCTGATCATAGTGGACAAACGGTAACTTTTAAGTTTAAAACACCTTTGCAAAAAGTGCAAATACAATTTAGACCAATAACGACTGGTAAACTAAAAAGATTCAATAGTACTCTAAATAATAAGTTAAATGATCTGGGCCATGATATGGATGACGCAAATAAATTGTACGAGGATTTCTTTTCAGTAGTGCAGACTCAATTCAATAAAACTTTTGAAAAGAAAACAAAAAACATTTGCCCTAATTTTATATTTAGTGACTGGGCAACTAGAGGTATTAGGATAAGTAGGGAAAGACTGTTCGAGCTGTATGGCCTTAAGCCCTACATTAATACTGATACTTTCAGCAAGTATGTTGCTACATATTCCAAAATTTTTAGAAATACTTGCAAAATAGCCAAAGCCCGGTACATTAGCAACAAAATCAAATCGTCAGAAAATAGAATATAAACGGTTTGGAAAATTATAAATAACGAAACTAGTAGGAATAAAAAACGAAACACAGATTACACGTTGGAGACTTCACGTGGTGCCATAAGCTCTAACTTAGAAGTAGCTCAAGAATTTGTAAATTTCTTTACTAATATACCATCAAAAACGACGGAAGCCTTAAATTCCTCACCCGGCGTATCAATTGATTTATTAAGAGCGAACGTTCAAGCCTGCCCGGTTGAATTTCAATTTAAACATATTAACCCTGCAGTAGTAATAAAAGCTTTTAAGCAAATTAAGATCAAATTGACCGAAGATCTTTGGGGAATGTCTATTAAAGTATGTACCTCCATAATTGAGACTATTGCGCCTTACTTAGCCTTAGTATTTAATTCGTGTGTTGATCAAGGAGTCTTCCCCGATTTAATGAAATACAGTAAGGTAATACCACTTTACAAATCCGGGGACAGTAAAGACACTAATAATTATAGACCCGTATCCGTGTTGCCGGTTTTCAGCAAGGTGTTTGAAAAGATAATGCTTAATCAAATGCTCAATTATTTTAACACGAACAAAATCCTTCACGATCAACAGTATGGTTTTACCAAAGGACGTTGTACGACCGACGCCGGTGTAACCTTATTAAAACACATTTTTAACGCGTGGGAAGAGGCCCAAGACGCCATAGGAATCTTTTGTGACCTCTCCAAGGCATTTGATTGCGTCGATCACGAAACTTTGCTTTTGAAACTTGAGCATTACGGACTTGGAAAACTTGCGCTCAGTTTAGTTAGTTCTTACTTAAATGATAGACAACAGCAAGTTCAAATAAATGGTGTTTAACTGTAAAAATGGGTGTGCCACAGGGCTCGATTTTGGGTCCTTTCCTCTTTTTAGTGTATATAAATGATCTACTCCATTTATTAAAAAATCAACCACAAATGGTGTTATTTGCTGATGACACTTCTTTAATTTTTAAGGTAAATAGACGTGCTACAAATTTTGACGACGTAAATAACGCCCTACTGCAGGTCCAAAATTGGTTCACTGCTAATAATTTAGTATTAAACGGGAAAAAAACTAAGTGCTTAAGATTTTCTTTACCTAATGTCAAAGGTAGTGATTGTGAGATAATATTGAATCAAGAGAAACTTGAATTCGTCGATAGAACTGTTTTCCTAGGGATCACGCTCGACTCAAGGCTACAATGGGGTCCGCATTTAACATCTCTTGCAGGACGGCTAAGTTCAGCAGCTTATGCTGTGAGAAAAATCCGTCAATTTACTGATGTAGATACCGCGAGACTGGTCTATTTTAGTTACTTCCATAGTATCATGACTTACGGTATTTTGCTTTGGGGACGGGCTGCAGACATCGATTCTATTTTTATTCTGCAGAAAAGAGCTATCAGAGCCATTTATAATCTCCGCAGGCGCGATTCTCTAAGGGAACGGTTTAAAGAAATTAACATCATGACGGTACCTTGTCAATATATCTACGAAAATATCATGTATGTAAGGAAAAATTTACATCTTTTTAGTAAAAGAGGTGAAAGACATAATTATAGTACTAGAAATAGGGACCTATTAGTTCAACCAGGATTTAGACTAGCTAAAGTAGACTCATCTTTTATGGGGTACTGTTTAAAATGTTATAATAAAATACCTCCCCACATTCTTCAACTGAATGAGACAAAATTCAAGTCTTGTATTAAACGCACACTATGCAGACAGGCATATTATAAGTTAGGGGATTACATCGCTGATAAAAATGCCTGGCTCAATGCTGGTCCTGCTCCACAACCACAACTACTTGATTAACACTTAAAAATGCTGTTGGAGCTGCTGAAGATTGTAAGTCTATCTTTGCATTGTATAAATTCAATCTCCTAGTATTGTATAATTGCATAGCACATGTTGTACATATGTACATACTATAAAGCTACCATTTACTGGGTACGTCTTTCATTGACTGAATGTGCCCTGGCGGCTGAGAGTATGTCATGCTCACTCAAATGTTTCGCTGATGGCGGCGCATGTGTTGGATCATTAAGCTCCCTTCAAAATGGTTGAGCTGAATGGTGCTAATACGTGCGTCATATTCGTGAACGGGCGCCGTCAGTAGGGACTGGTCATCTCTTTGCTGCCATGGCTTATTTTATTTTAATTTAATATTTGAATTGTTGTTTTTTCTCATCTTTTCATTATGGACGCTTTTAACGTTCTGCATCGTTCTCACATGTATAATTTTTAACGTGAATGATGTAACCAAGACTTTGTAACCATATTATTTTGATTTAAAAGAGTGTCCATGGAGTTTCTTGCCCGTTCTTCTCCATAGGTACCTACGCTTTGGAATGGGCAACTAGCTTCATCTTTCTGACTGACCGACCCCTTGACAATTCAAAAGTGCCTGTAATTGGTTTAATTGAAATAAATGCTTTGAGTTTGAGTTTGAGTTTTATACCAGCGCCACCAGGTTGGCGCTCGACAGAGTCTGGCCTGACGTTCGTGCGAGTCAACGAGAGGGCTACAGGCGTGGTTCTTTTCTCAGCAGCCTCTCTTCATTTGTAATGATTAAAATGTAGATTGCATGCATGATGTTCTTATATATTTAGTTATAGAAATTCAGACACGATGTAAAAATTGTTATTGAATAAATGAATTGAATTGAACTGAATTAAAAATGAAGAGAGGCTGCTGAGCATCAATTGTTTAATAAATACAATATCATAACTTACCAGAATCTTGTTGTAGGTACAAAAATGGGTTTGCACCCAGCGGTAGGAGAAGAGGGCCACATTTTGACAGCAATGTCTCGCCATCATTAAATTCATAGGAAATAACCCTCAGTTTATCATCACTATATACTTCCATGGGTTCCATCACTGTACCGTTTGATGAAACTTCCATGTGCAATATATATTGATCTGAAAAGGCATGTGAGGTTATGTAAACATTGCAATGGATATCTTTCATGAGTTATTGTTTGTATCATAGCATAACATGACGCCTGCTTTTCTCAAAAGGAGGCTGTTTAAATTTGTATGGGGAGTGGTCTATGAACTAATAGCGATACTGTAGTGGTTTTTCTGTGGGGATACCTCAACTATATCCTTGTGCAAAAGGGCATCAAAATCCGACCCGGTAGTTTTTAAAAATATAACATTTTAGAATACATATTTTTATGCTACACTTTTATTTTAAAAACGTTTTAACGGGTATTTCTGACTTTATAATACTTATTTAATGTCAGATTTTGATGCAACTTTGTACAAGAGTTAAGGTATCCCCACAGAAATACCACAACAGTAATGGTATAGGTTCATAGACCACTTTTTATCAGTCTCCTTTGTTTATATTGTTACGCGTCACAATTAATGCCTACCACTAGCGCCATCTAGTGTCGAGTAGCAGAACTAGAGCTCAAGACCCTCCTAGAACTTTCGATACTAGAACTTTCTAGAACTATCGACATACCGGCCTTATATAGGGCCTCAGATAGTTCTGGCTAGGCAGATGATGTTTCTACAGTAGAAGGTTCTGGAACCTTCTACTGTAGAAACATCATCTGCCTAGCCTTTTCCCAACTATGTTAGGGTCAGTGATCGGAATAGGTAGAGCTATTTAGGTTCATTGACCGCAAACATTGATGTTGATATGGATATTCCACGGGATTCCGACTGATACTACGGGATTTTATTGAATTTCATTATTTTTGTCAATATGTATAAAAATGGTTTATGTAAGCCAATAAGCGCATGAGCGACGTTGTAAATTTTACGTCAAGAGTACGCTATAAAACTTTTTGCCAAGCGCGCCGTTTCCGCTTTGTTGAGAAGCGCAATATCGCCGCATTATGGAAACAAAAGGAAACAATAGCGGGGTGTTTCTGTCGCTAGAGCACTTACTACTTAAAAACCAAATCCCGGGACTCGGGGGAATATCCATATTATTCTAACCTATGGCAAGTACATAAAACAGCTCTACCTATTCCGATCTCTGGTTAGGGTCGACTTCCAGTAGTTCCAGTCTTGCCGTACATTAAATACCAGTATTTTACATGGGGCGACTGCCTATCTGATCTCCACAATCCAGTTACTAGGTAAAACGATACCCTTATCAGACTTTTAGGCTTCTGACGACCCAAACATCTACGAATGACAGCCGGAACCAACGGCTTAACGTGCTTTCCGAGGCACGGAGGGTTCTCGATACGTACACGTGGTCACCCATCCACGGACCAACCGCGGCAAGCGTAGCTTAACCTGATCAATCGGCCCGTGCCGCTGTTATTACTTAGCCACAAGCCCAAATGTCAGCTTATCTTTGTGTGTCCGTAAATAAAATAAAGACAACTTACTTGATTCTGGCTCTGGCATGTTGTTAAAGGTGGCCCGCGTCTCTTCAACTGAAATGCTAGTCCGACCGCGATGATAGACCCCTCCACTGGTCCCTCTTAGCACTTTATAAAAATAATAAAATTCTTTATTTGACCAAAAGCCATCACAGTACAAGAACCAAAAACTAAGTACATATAAGGCTTATAACTAGGACACAATCATTTTAATTCCCTGACTCCTAAACTAGGTGTATGTGCTTGTGTCTTAGGAGTCAGTGATTCTCCATAACAAACAAAACAAAACCATAGAAAATTGAATAGCCTAGGCGGCAAATGTGTAAATCCGCCACTGTACGGAATCATTCATTTTAATTGGGCTACTTAATTGAAGTGATAATTAGTTCTTACCATTGTCCTGGCTCCACGGGTTCGAGGGGTCAGCTTTCATTATTATAATTACCAAAAATATAAGTAAACTCAACATTTTAGTGGGTTTAATTAATAATATATATATTATAAAAAATCGAATAGGTAGTAATTGTTAGAATTCCTATATTGTAATGACAAATGGCTGTGCTTAATTTTGATTTTATATTCTAAATACAGTAACCTAACTTATTACTCGTATGATTAAGGACAAAGAACAATTTATAGTGTTTTCCTGTACAAACGATTCCATCCGTTTGAGTTTCAGCTTCAAAGTTTGCATATTTCCATTTGTATTTTAAAGTTTGCATTTTACCATTATCTATAATATAAAATTTTAAAGGTAAGCGGGGTTTGAATGTGCACATTGGAAAGGTGCACAGACCACCAAATGTGCTCATCTCAGACCCTGCCTCAACAACCACTCCTACAACTCCAGCTATATCCACTTTTGACCCGTTTTGGAAAACCCTGTCCAAATTCAAAAACTCTGTTCCTGTTTTAAAGCGAGTTCCCCGTGGCGCTAGACCTCTAGTGGCGCAACACCTAGCAGGTTGCGTTCGTCTTGCCGCCCGCGAGAACTCGTTAAGTGCTTGGGAACAACTACTCACCTTCCCTTACAGAATTCTACATGTTCAAAAGAATTTGGCAACAAAAAAGACATTAACTGCACAAATTAAAGAAAACTGTAATATTTCGACTCATAATTTAGATTCTAAATTACAGACACAGAGATATACCTCATCAAGAGGTATATCCCATCTCGTAGAAACTAAGTTAGGGGAAGGTGACATCAGCGGAGCAGCCAGGATTCTATTTAGTAGTGATGTGGTGGCACCGTGTTCTCCAGAAACACTCGCAGCTCTGGAGAGCAAACACCCTGCCGCAGCGGATGGCCTTTCTTTTCCTGACCCTCCTGATCCTGATAACCACTCCCTCACCATTACAGGTCGAGAGTTGGTCACAGCCGTTTGCTCCTTCAGGAACGGCTCCGCTGGCGGCCTTGACGGCCTGAGCCCTCACCACCTCAAGGACCTTATTTGTTCAGGCGCCGGGGCAGCTGGTGAGTTGCTCTTGAAGGAGCTTACGGCTTTGATTAACCTTATGCTCTCCGGCAAGGTGAACGAGGCCGTCATCGACGTTCTGTACGGTGCCAATTTATGCGCCCTGCGTAAGAGGGATGGCGGCATTCGGCCCATTGCCGTGGGCACTACTTACCGCCGTATAGCAGCCAAAATTTGCTGTAAATTTTATGGTGAGGTTGTTTCGGAAAAATTTCAGCCCCTGCAGCTAGGTTACGGCTCCAAAGGGGGCTGTGAGGCTGCCGTACACGCCCTGTCGACCTACCTAAATTCTGGAAAAGGAGAGGTCATCCTGAAGGTTGACATAAAGAATGCCTTCAATTCTGTTAATAGGGACACCTTGCTGACAGAAACTAGAAAAGAATTACCTCAAATTTATAGTTTCATTTGGCAATGTTACAGAAACCCTTCTAAATTACTGTATCGGGACAACCTTTTGGAATCTGCTGTTGGCTGTCAACAAGGTGACCCCCTCGGGCCAGTGATTTTTAGTTTAGCCATTCACCCAATTATTCGACAGCTAAATTCCAAATTCAACGTCTGGTATCTCGATGATGGAACCTTGGGAGGCGATGCAGAAACTGTACTACACGACCTTCAATTTTTAAAAAATGAACTTCATTCCATTGGCCTTGATCTCAATCTTTCGAAATGTGAACTATACCTAGCGGACAGTACTGACAGACACTTGACACTTCCCAAATTTAACGCAATAGCTCCAGAAATCAAAATTATTGAAAAAAGCTCTCTTCGTCTTCTTGGGTCTCCAATCTTTGACAATTCCTTTCCCGTTTTTATTCAGGAAAAAATTCAAAATTTCAATGACGTTTCGGAAAGATTGTTAGAAATTAATATGCATTCGGCCATAACTTTAATCCGCTACTGCTGTTTCGGCCCTAAATTAACATATTTTCTTCGCGCTTCACATTTATGGAAGCACACTCACCTTTTAGACCAAATGGACCAAATTATCAGGCATACATTAACATCTATTTTAAATGTGGCCATGGACGACCGAGCTTGGACACAAGCTACTCTTCCCATTCGTATGGGGGGCCTCGGCGTCCGCAAAATTTCTAGTATTAGTTTACCGGCTTTCATATCCTCGGTCCACGGCACTGATAAATTAATCAGGAAAATCTTAGCCTCCACACTAATTAATTCTGATGTGCCGTGTTTCACCGAGGCTATGGATGCCTGGAGACTCGCTTGCCCGAATACAGATCCACCCGACAATCCATCTTCCCAGAGACGGTGGGATGAGCCGCTCTGCAGAGTAGTACAGAACAATTTACTTGACTCGTCTGCTACTCCTGCGGAACGAACGTGCGCGCCTGCTGGCTGTGGGTAGATGGGAGTCGGGACTTTGGCTTCATGCACTACCTTCGTCGAACATAGGCACTTTGTTCGACGACACTACTTTTCGCCTCGCTGCTTCCCTGCGACTAGGCACTCCTTGCTGTTCCCCTCATCGCTGTCACTGTGGCGAAGATGTCAACAGCCTCGGACACCACGGCCTGTCTTGCAGCCGAAGTGCGGGTCGCTTAGCGCGCCACGCGAACATTAATGACATCATCCGACGAGCTCTTGTTACCGTCGGCGTTCCAGCTGTATTAGAACCCAATGGCTTGGTACGCGACGATGGCAAGAGACCGGACGGTATGTCTCTATTTCCTTGGAAGGTGGGTAGGCCTTTAGTGTGGGACGCAACTTGTGTCGATACTCTTGCGCCATCCCACCTTCCTGGATCGGCATGCTGTGCTGGCGCTGCTGCTGTGGCTGCGGAAAACCTCAAGCGGCGAAAATATAATAACCTTATCGGAAATTATATTTTCGAGCCGTTTGGGGTTGAAACCCTCGGGCCGTGGGGTCCGAGTGCTCATGGTCTTTTTCTAAATTTCAAAACGGCTGGTTGACACTTCCCGTGACCCAAGGGCTGGCTTTTACCTTGGCCAAAGGCTAAGCATTGCCATACAACGTGGCAATGCCGCCAGTCTCTTGGGTACATTACCAGTCGACAGCGATGCGGATGAATTTTTCGACGCTATATTTTAGTTTTTGTATAGTTTTAGTTAAGTTAGGTTTTAATTTTGTTATTTTTGTTAATTAAGTTTTTAAATATCATTTGAATAAAGTTTCAATTAAAGGATAATATAAAATAAAATACAAAGTCCTGACTGACTGACTGATATATCAACGCACAGCCTAAACCGTTGGTCCTAGAGACATGAAATTTGGAGGGTGCGTTCTTTGTGAAGAGTAGGTGTCCACTAAGAAAGGGTTTATCGAAATACCACCCCTAAGAGGGTGCATGGGGGGAGGGTGAAATTTCACGCGGACGAAGTCGCGGGCAGAAGCTAGTTATAAATAATGTCTTTGACACAACTGAGCACCCTGGGGCTCCGGACCTTTGGAAGGCGTACGAGTGGACAAAGCCAACTCGCAGAGGCCCCTTTTTTAACCGATTTCATTTTTTTTTGTATATGGGAAGTCATCAAATGACCCCTCCCGCTCTGGGTGGAGCGGAAGGGAGTGTCAGACTCTTACTAAAATAGTTATGCCAAAGGAAAAACAACCGACTTCAAAAATAACACTACAAAAAAATGAGAAATAACTTTAATTTCGAAAGTCGGTGTCGCTGATTCCGCATTTTCGTTTTTTGACACCGACTTCCGAAATTAAAGTTATTAACCGACTTCAAAAAAGGAGGTTTTGTATTTGACCCGTATGTATGTATGTATGTTTGTATGTCCGCGATTATCTCAAAAACTAATCAACCGATTTCGATAATTCTTTCACTAATGTGATCGACATACTTTCAGGGAGGTTTTAGTATATAATACATTAGGTAATTATTCTTATGTACGAAGTTATATGCATAAATGTACTGCATCTCCGGCATTTCTATGCGATTTTTTATGATTCTTCTAGTCGGTGTCTATAATTCTTCAATGCACTAGTGTTAATTGAATTTGTGTGGGGTAGGTACAACTAAAAAGTAAAAAATTAAAACTTTTTTACAAAAAAAAAAAACAACCGACTTCAAAAAAAAACTACAAAATGAAAAATAACTTTAATTTCGGAAGTCGGTGTCAAAAAACGAAAATGCGGAACCAACGACACCGACTTCCGAAATTAAAGTTATTTTTCATTTTGTAGTGTTTTTTTTTGAAGTCGGTTGTTTTTTTTTATCATTTTGTAGTGTTATTTTTGAAGACGGGTTTTTTTTAAAAGGTTTGATTTTTCACTTTTTAGGTGTAGCTAATCCCACACGAATTCAATTATCACTAGTGCATTGAAGAATTGAAGACACCGACTAGAAGAATTATCAAAATTCGCATAGAAATGCCGGAGATGCAGTACATTTATGTATATATCTTCGTACATAAGAATAATTACCTGATGTATTATATACTAAAACCTTTCTGAAAGTATGTAGATCACATTAGTGAACGAATTATCAAAATTGGTTTATTAGTTTTTGAGATAATCGCGGACATACAACCATACATACATACATAGGTACCTACGGGTCGAATACAGAGCCTCCTTTTTTGAAGTCGGTTAAAAAGATCATTATGCGAAAAGAAGGAATCGCCTAGCGACATCAGGAAAATTCGGCAAATATCCTTGAGTTGAATTACTGGAACATTGTTAAGTATTTGAAATTGAAATATACCTGTTGATTTTGAAAAAAAAACCCACACTGCATTATTACACCATTCGATAGTGTCCCTAATAAGGATCAAATTCTGGGAAGTAATGACATACGGCAAACTTAAGGAAAATGTTAAATTTTAATAAACTGCTTCTTATTTTAAAGTATTCATACCTACATTACGTACCTAATAAGGTACTTAATATAGGTATGAATACCATCATGCATCATTGTGGAGCATCAATATTTTTACTAACACACCCGCAGCGCAGTCACCTTCACAACATTATGTTCTAAATTCAAATTTCTATTACGATCGTTGGAAAATATTGTAGGTAATGGAATCAATAATATTGTAATGCTGAATGCGGTACAATCCTTGAGACGTCGAATCCAGCCATTGATATATATGTTACACTAGATCAGTAATTACCGCGCCAAGGCGTTGCCACTTGTCATAAGGCCACAGCCGTATGCGTAGCTAATGTCACTTCAGTGCTCTGTGTGGCGCCAACCGAAGTGAACCAAGTGACACACGAAAAAAATATCGCCAAAATGGGTAAATTCGTAGTGAAAGAGTGCGATTCAAGATCACAAAAACATAATAAATTAACCAGAATTACTTTCCACACGTAATTTTATTGTTTCTGTGTTTATATCAACGTAAAATAAATAAAATGCAGAATTTTGTAAATTAGGTTCAGTATTACCACTAAAAACTTAGTTTTAGTTTCCCACATTTATGGGAGTTTTTAATTTATTGGAATAAGTGATTTTAAATATTTTTTAAATAATAACAACGTTGCAGGGTGCCTAAAGATGCAGCACGCCGTGATAAATGGGTGGAAATAATCAGATTGCTGAGAAAAGAGACTAACTGAATAAATAAAAAAAAAATTAAAAAGAAAATGTCTTAATTATTGTCATTAGTTATAAACTTTTAATTCACATCGAATGAGAAATACATAATTCAAATATTTTATAAATAATTTGGCCTAACGTTTTTTTTGAACGTCATTTATGGTTTAAAAAGTTGGGTAAAATTTTGCATGGGTAGGCAACCCCATCCCGCCATTGCATGTTTATATTGCGGTCTTTGTCTAATCTAAGTGACGGTATTATTCTTGCGACTTGTGTAAGTGAGACAGATATATGTTTACTTTTAAATGTTTAGTGGTTTCAAAGCTACGTCGTCACGTTTAAATAGTGGTTACACTTTTTTGACACATTTTATTGAGGTTTGCTTCTCTAGTGATTTAACTCAATGAATCCAGCTATGTATTGAAAACAATGTTCATCATTTTGAACAATTAAGGTTTAATAGGTAGGTACTTAACATGACCCGGGCCCGGCTAAATAATAACAGCCGCACAGGTCAATCCATCAGGTTAAGCTACGCTTGCCGCGGTTGGTCTGTGGATGGGTGTCCATCTTTACATACCGAGACTCCTCCGTGCCTCGGAAAGCATGTTAAGCCGTTGGTCCCGGCTGTAGTTCCTGGATCTTTGACAGCGTTACGGGTGGTCAGAAGCTCGAAAGTCTGACAACCAGTCTTACCAAGGGGTATAGTATTACCCAGTAACTGGGTTGTGGAGGTCAGACAGACAGTCGCTCCATGTAAAATACTGGTATTCAGCTGCATCTGGTTAGACTGGAAGCCGACCACAACATAGTTGGGTAAAGGCTAGGCAGATGATGATGAGGTAGGTAACATAAGAAAAATAAAAAAAGTATTTTGTTAAAAATGAGCTCTTTCCTTTAGTTTGCCGTATGTCATTACTTCCCAGAATTCGATCCTTATTAGCGACACCATCGAATGGTGTAATTACAGTGTGTGTTTTTGTTTCAAAATCAACAGGTTCGATTCCTGGCCAGAATCCGTCTAACTAAACAAAAGCTGCGTATAGTTACTGCAGCTTTAACTGGCCACGGGTCATTTAATAAACACCTCTTTGTCATAGGAGTAACAGACAGTCCGCTGTGCAGGGCCTGCATGGAGGACGACGAGACAGCGGCACATGTGCTTCTAAACTGCCCGGTGGTCGCCACGTACAGGGCAAAGTACTTCGGTAACCCAGGTACCCTACGTGAGACGGTCAGTAACATCAAGGCGTTGCTGGCCTTCCTCGAGGAGCTGGGGTGGATCGAATAATCGATTTTCCCACCCGTACGCAAAATACGCGCATTGACGTGGAGTTGCGGACACCAGCCCGTATTACCTATTACCTATTCCTGGCCAGAAATCTTGATTTTTCAAAAATCCAATGATGCAGTTTTAGTTTTCATCTAAGTCGAGCCCGTGACTCCTTTGAGTACTTTTCGCTATTTCTCATAGTTTCGGATTTGGCCATCCACGCCCACTTGAAAATTTCAGCCTTTATATAAGAATACGAATAATATTTTCTCAAACATGCTTGGAAATTTGAGCATTATTTTGACAACCTTCTTCGAGATAAATCGAAATTGCTGTACTGGGCCAAATATTAGGTCCTTACATATGAAATTGGCGTTTTGTATGGAAGGAACAAAAAGTCGAATATTTTTTAATATAATATATTTAATTAATCAAAGTATGAACCATTGTTTTCAATGCACTTTTGCCATCTTATAGGTAGTTCATTGATCCCTTTACTAAAAAAACCAGTCGGACGGGAATCAATAAAATCTTTGAAGGCGATTTGGACTGCCCCATCGGAGTTGAATTTTTTCCCTTGCAAAAAGTTATCCAAATTGCGAAAAAAATGGTAATCTGTTGGAGCAAGGTCCGGGGAGTACGGAGGATGTCTAAGACATTCCAATTCAAGCTCTTCTAATTTGGTAGCCGTCTGTTGCGCAGTGTGTGGTCTGGCGTTGTCGTGAAGCAGCAGTGGCGTGGAGCGATTGACCAGCCTTGGTTGTTTAGCCGCTAGCTTTTCCATCATGGTTTGTAATTGCTGACAATAGACATCAGCTGTAATAGTCTGGCCAGATTTGAGAAAACTGTAATGAACAATACCGGCACTAGTCCACCAAACGCTTACAAGTAACTTTTTTGGGGTTAATTTTCGCTTGGGGCAGGATTTGGCTGGCTGGCCAGGATCCAACCATTGCGCTGAGCGCTTCCGATTATCGTAAAGAATCCATTTTTCATCACAGGTAATGATTCGGTTTAAAATACCTTCATTGTTGTGCCGGTTCAGTAATGTAACGCAGCAGTCGACGCGCGTTTGCCGGTTTGCTTCAGTCAATTCGTGAGGTACCCACCTTTCAAGCTTTTTAATCTTCCCAATTTGCTTCAAGTGAATTAAAACAGTTTTATCACTAACATCGAAGCCTGCAGCTAACTCGGACGTGGTTTGCGATGGGTCCGCTTCCACAATAGCCTTCAATTCTCCATTATCAACTTGGGTCTCAGGCCATCCACGGGGCTTGTTCTGCAGGTCGAAATTTCCAGAACGAAAACGTTGGAACCAAAAACGAACTGTGTTTTCTTTTGCAACATGACCGCCATACACATCATTCACCCTTCGAGTCGTTTCCGCAGCACTAGTGCCACGGCGGAACTCGTACTCGTAAATAATGCGATATTTTAAATTTTCCATTTTGTAAAATGAGTGACGCAAACAGAAAAAACAGAAGAAAAAAAACAAATGAATGACGGTCATCGAAGCACAAATACATGAGTAAATAGCTGTACAAATTTGAATTTGGAATTCCTTACCAAAGAGGAGAAATTCGTGATTAAAGTGGCCAGTACGAAAAACGCCAATTTCATATGTAAGGACCTAATACATGCGAGCAGCGGCCGGCAAAAGTTGTATGAAAATCCATACCTATCTGTAGTGTTTTGCGGCCAAATAAATTACATAGTAAACTCATATCTGTCGTTTTATTTAAAAAAAACTTTCTTACAAAAACAACAACCGACTTAAAAAAAAAACTACAAAGTGATAAATAACTTTAATTTCGGAAGTCGGTGTCGTTGGTTCCGCATTTTCGTTTTTTGACACCGACTTCCGAAATTAAATAAATTTGTAGTTTCTTTTTGAAGTCGGTTGTTGTTTTTGTAAAAAAGTTTTTATTTTTCACTTTTTAGCTGTACCTACCTACCCCACACAAATTCAATTAACACTAGGTAATGCATTGAAGAATTGAAGACACCGACTAGAAAAATCATCAAAATTCGCATAGAAATGCCGGAGATGCAGTACATTTATGCATATAACTTCGTACATAAGAATAATTACCTAATGTATTATATACTAAAACCTTCCTGAAAGTATGTTGATTACATTAGTGAAAGAATTATCAAAATTGCTTCATTAGTTTTTGAGAAAATCGCGGACTTACAAAAATACATACATACGGGTCGAATACAGAACCTCCTTTTTTGAAGTCGGTTAAAAATGGAAAGACCTCTTACTCTGAAACATGGCAACCAAGGAAGTAACTGATCAAAGGTTTTATTTAAATTTCAAACTGACTTGCAAATAGAAAGCTGTTTATTGTAAAAAAAAAAACAAATGAACACTTTAAGGCTGGCCGCATACGTCCGGCTTCCTGATTCGGAGACCCCGAATCTGAAATCCGAATCAGGAAACCGGACGTATGCGGCCAACCTTACGCGGGAAAAATTATCTATTGTTGTTCGTCATTGGTTTTG
This sequence comes from Amphipoea oculea, assembly GCA_945859645.1. Lineage (NCBI taxonomy): Eukaryota > Metazoa > Arthropoda > Insecta > Lepidoptera > Noctuidae > Amphipoea > Amphipoea oculea. The sequence continues at coordinate 4,545,120 of OX243891.1, read as the reverse complement.
AAAAGTAATTGTACCTATTTTGAAAAAAAAGTTCTGCCTAGGTACTACCTACTTACTTAGTTTTAATTTCCGCGCATTATTTGAGAAAAGTACTATACAACCCTTGGCCATAACTAGGCATTGATGGACTTATATACGTATGTGTGCCTCGGCTTCGCCTCGGCCCACATTTACACATTCGTCCATCAATGCCTCTTTTGCTGGCCGCTGCAGTAATGTACTATTTGCTAAGTTAGCAACCGATTCTTAGCTTATAAACTGTGCCTCATGTCGTTTAACGCAAAGACGGAACCCTACAATTTTGTCACGTCCGTCTTACTTGGAGACTATTGGCACTATCAGAATCATTCTGCCTAGCCTTTCCAACAACATTGGGGTCGGCTTCCCGTCTAACAAGACACATTTTTTTTATTGCTGAATGGGTCCGCTCTTGACCTCGATCACGCCTGATGGAAAGCGATGGATGAGGTCTATGATTGAACGAGCGTGCTCAGAAGATGCCTAAGGCACTGGAACACCCACGCATCGACGAAACACAGCAGGCTGCTTGACGCCGAACTTCGGTGGGAGGGTGGTCGCAAACCAGGCGGGCGTTAGCCCTGCCACCGCAAGGGAAGAATTGGCCAGTCAAATAAGGTATTGGGTGTGACTGTCCAGGATGCGCCGACCGCGAGCGTTCAGTTGAGTAACTTGCGGAACAAACTGCGCTACACGAGGAGGCTTCTTTATGCATCCCAAAAAACTCCCACTGCGCTCTCATAAAAGAGTTTCTTTGAGGATAAGTGGTATTTAGGTAAGACCGTTTCCTCACGATTTTATCCTTCCCTCTTAATCAGTGATGTCTGATAAAATTACTGAAAGACTCATTTAAAACTTTATTCACGATACGCAATAAAGATTCGAAGTTCAAAAGGCTGTGTATTCACTGTGAAACAGAATTCCTCTGGAATATCAATCAACTGCACACTCTGTAGGCTTCGGACAGTGGCAATATCCCTGGTTCTTCCCAGCAAAAGCACTAGGAAATGGAGAAAGACGGGCGTTTTGTAATTTTGACGTTCGAAAAGTGCTGATTCTCAGTCTAATTCAAAAATGACTTTTGTGTAAGCACCAAATAACCGAATGCAATGAACTGTTGACAGTTCAACAACATATTGCGTTCTTCTTCTTCTTAGCGTGTCGATGGCAATCTAAATGTACTCGGCCCAGAATTCGGCCACTTGTTTGGCGCCATCACTAGCGTCCATCAGTTCCTGTAACGTGCAGCTGACAGGACACGCAGAGCACGATATTAAGTGTCCCATCGTTTGTGGAACAGCACCATTTACACTCCAAGGCGGAGTCGTTTATAAATTTCCACCTGAACAGGTTTTCCTTGCTTCGGCCAACCTGGGTCCGGAGTCTGTTTAAAGACTTCCAGTTTACCCAAGGTAACTCATGTCCAGGTGGGAGGTCCTCAGCGGGTGTAACGAACGGTTTGGGTAAAGAAGCACATGTAAGGGTAAGGAAGCATATTGCGTTGTTTGGTAGATACGTTGTTGTACAGAAGAATTAAAAAAAAATATGAAGTAATAGATTAGGAATTCGCATGCCTAGCTGGCCTAATTGTGGCAAGCGCTACTGCTGAGCGGCCCTTGGTTTGATTCCTAGGTCTGACAGTCTCCCGGGTCGACGGCGCGTTGTGTTCCACGCGCGCCTCAAAGAGATGTCAGCACTAATTGGCGGGGTCTACCAGGACCGAAGCCTGCCGGGGTCGCGGGTTGTTCGAAAGAGAAACCGTGGCCCCTGGCACAGGCAACTGAAGGAACACGGGTGGGTTTTAGTCAGTAAAAGTCTGACACGCCCTCTCGCTCCGCCCAGAGCGGGAGAAGATATTTGATGATATCCCAACCAAAAAAAAAATAATGGTCTGAAAGTCTTATTGAGATTTCGCATCTGAAACTCAGTAGCAGCCCGGAGTGTGTTCGATTGATGGCAATAGGCTCGCAGCCATGGGACTTAAACGTAACTGGCGAAACGTGTGTGTACGATAGGTAGGTACATCTCGCCTAACCCTTTGGCTCCAGGCGTGATGTTAATATACGGCATTATGTATTGTATCATTATAAAAAAGTTGGAGTCGCGTCACAACACGAACTTTAAGTCGTTCGTGGTGCGTGTTCCGAAACACCACCTCGAGAAGTTCCTCAAAGAAGAGTTCTGGCCGGTTTCGTGGCCAGCTACATGACACCAGTCAGCGAAACACGACGCCGACACTCCGTTTAGTTAATTAGTTTCTTTGTGTGATTATAATGTTGTAAGTATGTATTTATGGTATTTTTAAGTTATATTAATATTGTATTTTATGTGTTTTATATGGGCCTTGATGCCTGAAATAAATGGATAAATAAAAAAAATATAAAAAATGGGCAACCGATGACAGGTCACGCATGACTCCGGCTCGGCGCCTAACACGCCGAAACCCCACCTGCACCATCTAAGGAAGGGCCCATTCACACGTATCACAACCACACCACATCGCAGCGACAAAATGTGGTCAAGCTGTGGTAACGTGTGAATAGTGTCGCTGCGGCTTCTTGTGGTTGCGTTGTGGTACCTAAAACATGTTGTGTTAACGTTTTGTTTGCGATGTGGCCGGCCGCTAGTTCGCGGTGTTGTCGCTGTGTTGCGTTGTGGGGAGTCTGTCGGGCCGCTGAGTGACCTCAGGGAAGACAGCGCATAGTGGTCATGTGCTGCCTTGCACAATTAGGTTTCGGGGAGACCCCTTTACAGTCTACCCAGAGATGTGCTCTAACAGGCGTTGCACAGAGAGGGCTCCGGATTGGTCTTTTGAGAGGTAACGGGTCGCCTTCCATGTGCAGACGGTGACCACCGGGGTGATTTTACATACTTAGCCTATAATGGTCCCACTGCTGGGACACAGGCCTCCTCTCTGTGAGAGGGGGTGGGCCGTAATCTTCCACGCGGGCCCAGTCCGGGTTGGTAGATGTCACATGTCTTGGAATTTTTGGTTCTAGGACATTCCGGTTTCCTCACGATGTTTTCCTTCACCGTTTTGAGAGCAGCAGTGGTGATGATATAATTTATACAAAGTAAAGCGCCTGACTCGGTTCGAACCTACGACCTACAACTCGTAAGTCACGGCCGTGACCACTGGGCCACCACTGCTCTCGGGGTGATTTTAGTGAGGTAAAAATCCCACACTCTCTGGTTTTATCTCCAAAGACCTTGGCGCCTTTTGAAGGTTTCCTCCCAAAGACCAAAAAAGAAGGGCAGGCAAGCCTGATGTTGCCCACCGTTAGTTGCCTTGTGGATACACAGCCTTACAAAGATGTTGATAAAGATGTGCGTTGAATATTAATGTTAGGGAAAAACTTCATTAAATTACTCCAAGTTTTCTTTGAAATGGCTGACAGATGAAGCTCTTGATAATTATTATATTGATGGCTAATTAAGATGCTAGCATTAGAGCAGTATACTGGCCACTGGGTATCAAACTGACGGGCGCGTGGATAAATAATAGGTATTAGTTCAGCCGCACGAGTCGATCGAAGGCTAACAGTTTTTTTTTTTATTCATTATCAAAAAGTATATCGCAGAGTTTAAATTATAAAATACTAAGAACCACAGAAGCCTTTGATGGCTAAACCGTTGGTCCCTGTCCGGTGGTCGCCACGTACAAGGCAAAGCACTTCGGTCACAGAGTACTTTTTGATAGATGACTTCGGTAACCCAGGGTATAATAATAATTCATTTATTTATCAAGTAACAAGGACTCATTAATACACAGAAATTAAATATAGCACAAATCTTACACTAGAACACACTGAATACATTATACATTACATTACAATAGGTACAACTCAAAACAATAACCACACAAAACATTTTCATATTGGCAGCCGACGACTGTAGGTGACGTGCAAGTCACTGCAGCGTCTGATATATGGACAGTCGAGCCTGCCAGCTATCATCACCAGCACGCTGTTGGAGCTGCCGCGAACTCTGCGTACCATGGACGCGCTTCGCTTACGCATCGTTACATAGAAGCAGTCGACGCTAACGACGGCGAACATGCCCGTGGCACTACAATGTCGCGGCAGCCCCATCAGCGCTCTGAATGCGTTGTTATATTGAACGCATCCTCAACAGAGGATGCGTTCAGGCATCATGAAGATCACTATGATATGGAAAGTGATGTAAAATTAGAGATAAATAATAATGAATGAACTGCAGCACTCTATTGCAAAAAACAAGACATAAAAACTATTTATTAATTTAAAAAAAAAAAACTGTCACTGGCTACCACAATCAAAGACAATTGAAGTTTGATAATCGAACAGCTGTAAATTATTTCTGTCAGTACGAGAAGCCCTTTCCTAGATAAAAGTCCTGTTTCCGAGCGTGAAATGTCCTGGGTCCCCCTCTCAAAAATAATAAACAAGGTCTCAACCTTTGGCTTTTAATACAGTTCCCTCAAAAAACATTGTGAAGATGTATCGGCTACCCCCTTACTTGCAACAGGTGAGTTAATAGAGTTTTGAAATAAACCATAAACTAACCAAGAAGTTTTAAGTATACAAGAAAAACTGGCTGCAGCAGTTTGGTTTTAAAAAATTGTCACAGAACTTGTCTTTCAAAGATTTCGCACAGCTCCGTGTCAAAGTTTTTGATAATTCTCGGTTTGTGTTGAAGTGGAGTTTTTTTATGATGCCTTACATATATTTGCTGCTCTTTCACAAGTTTACTATCTCTGTCGAAACAGGTAAAAGTTCTGAACAATCTGTATACCGCGGCTTGTGACTCCCATCAGCTTACGCTGGCAGCGGTGCCGAAGCTCTCAAAACGCATGACCATTACCCGTCGAATTAGCAATGAAACGAAGGAGTGGCAGAAGATTGAAATGGAATGTTTGCACAATTTAAGTAAGTCTGCCTATGTGTCTATTTATACAGGGTGTTACGGAAAGGGTATATCAATACAAACGGGTTGAAGAGTGTATCTGGCCTAGAATCTCTGTACAAAATTTCAGCTCAAAAGCATTAACTTTGAAAATGCTTAATATTTTTTTATTTCGACATCACGGCGCTGCACTGGCGCGCGGCGGCGTGATGTGCGTGTACTAGGCGCACAGACACACTACAGATAATGGATAATGACCCTCGTAGTGCGGTGACACGTTTGTTATGATTTCAATTTAATAAACTATCGAAATAAAAAAATATTAAGCATTTTCAAAGTTACCGCTTTTGAGCTGAAATTTTGTACAGAGATTCTAGACCAGATACACTCTTCAACCCGTTTGTATTGATATACCCTTTCCGTAACACCCTGTATATACAAGTTGAAATTGAAAACATGCGACAAATCGAAATGGGAGATTGCACTCATCGTTATGAATAACTTTCACTATGGGACCAAATCTGTTATCGCGAAAATAAAATCAGCTGTTCCCTACGTTTATGTTTGCATAACTTGTCAAAATGTAGCCGATACTTTTTCGCGATTTCAGGTCTGGTCCCATAGTAAAAGTTGTTCATAATGAAATTATGAGTACAATCTCCCATTTCGATTAATTGTCGCATGTTTTCAATTTCACCCTGTATATTTCATGGCATCTCGCTGGTGAACCTATGAGGTTATAGACTGCCTAAAGATACACTTTTCCAGAAGAGCGGCAGCCGCTACATAACGGCCGCTTCAAAAAACGCTCTTTATGCAAATACGCCAACTTAAATCGCTCGCTCGGCTCGTGTCAGAAACGACTAGATTATATAGAAAATAAGTTGTTTGTGAAATAAATAGTATACGAAACGTTGGTTGTACCTAAACTAAAAATTTGTCAATGGAGTTTTGGTGAAACATTAGTGAACCCCTCATTTTATTACCTATAAACAATTTTGTTGTTGAAAGTACCCGCATTCAGATTTTATGAAAACTATAACCGACGGAACAAGAATAGATTAGTATTAACAATCACCAACTTAAAAATTATTGGAAAAAGCCCATACTATAGACTAGCTAATATATTTAATAACCTACCGGAAAGCTTAAAATCCCTACAAAATGACACAATTTTCTCGAAACAGTTAAAATCTCTGCTAATAAAGAAAGGTTACTATACTTACCGTTGAAGAATTTAAAAGTGACAAATTGTGAATCGATCGACCTTGTAATAATATGTTTGACGTAAATGTGAAATAATAAATGACTACTAATTTACCTATATGACTAAAATGAATGAACGAATTGATAGTACCTACCTAATGATTCATTTTAAAATAATATGTAATAAATTTTTGTAATTATGTTTAATTTTTATTGTCTAGTATAATGAAAATTGTAAAAATTAGAATCATTATTATAATATTATGTAACTGGATAAGTATATGAAATTTGCAGTGCCCACAGGGTACATGTTTTGATACTGTGTCATATTTGAATGCACGTCTACTAAACAGTGTTTTACATGTTAGGAAATAAATAAATAAAAAGAAATAAATAAATAAAAAATAAAAAAGCGGCCAAATACGAGTCGAACTCGCACACGAAAGGTTCCGTACTGCCGTACAATAGTTTCTAAAAACAAAATGGGGACCGGACTCTCTTTAATTTTTAACCGACTTCCAAAAAGGAGGTGATTATGTTCGACTTTATGTATGTTTTTTTTTTTACTTTATTTGAAGTGACCGCAGTAGTATACACACTCTCAAAAATTTCAAGTGTCTACCTATTACGGTTCAAAAGATGACGGGCAGCGGAGCCTTAATAATAGGGCCCCGTATTTGGCCCCCGTTAGGTAAGAAACCCTGAAAATGAACTAAGTCAAAATCGGGATGACAACAGTTTTTCGCCTCTCAGGTACGATTAAGACCAACCGGCTCGCATCGCGCCGGGTGGCATTTTACAATGCGGTAAAGAACATTGAAATGTATCAACAGTAATTACAGTTCATATTTGCATGCAACTTACGCATATTTACCTCCGTCGGCATCCCGCGACGCGTCGCGACGTGTCGCGACGTGTCACAGAATGCATTCGGCTGTCGCGACGGCCGACCGGCCCCGACCAGCTCCGAACGGCGTCGAACTGCGTCGTCGGCATCCAATCGGCTGCCGTCGGGTCCGTTCGGAGCCGGTCGGCCATGCATTACGCGGATTACGGTGCAGCAACTAACGAATCATTCAAGTTGTGTTCTTCAAGCGACTGTTTCAAAAATGGATACGGAAGAAACTAGCACTTCTGGGCGCTTGGAGTGCGTACGGATTTCAGCGGACGCTGTCGGCTGCCGCGGCATGCATACGGCTATCACGGCAGCCGAACGCATGCCACGGTAGCGGTACGGCTCCGAGGGACGCGTTCGGCTGCCGCGGCATGTGTACGGCTCCGTTCCGATGCGGCACGACGCGAGCCGGTTGGTCTGAATCGTACCTCAAGGGGATTACAGGACCTAAACGCAAAAACGCAAGTTTTAGGAGCAATAAAAGTATACGGTCGACTACAGTAAACAAAATTAGAAAAATATATGATATTCTTCAGGATATATGCTAGGTAGATAGTTTGTTGAAAACATAATACAACTAATTTGATACGATAGAAAAAAATCATGAATATACCTCTAAAAACTTTCTTTTTACAATAAAAACTATACTAATATCAGTGTCATTCATTCAGTGTCGTTCATTCTGATTTTTGTCAGATTATTCTAAGTACAAGCAACATACTAAAACTCTAGTGTTTTAATTTCTTAGTCCAAACAATAGATATTTTGTAAGTAGATAATTGCTTCATAGTTTGTAATAAATTACCAAGGTTGTGTCATCGCGCTTCTCTTTCTTTTCTATGCAGTCCGACAGTGACCGCGCTTTAGGTCGTGTAGTCGCCTTTGACTCATAATAGAAAAAATACACTCATACAGTCACATTATACACAACACTAAAAATTCAATTCAATTCATAAATAAAAAAATAAAAATAATCACAATTACCTAAATTAACAATTTACATAAAAAATGAGGTTTGGCAGTCGCATCAGCCTGCTATATGTCGCCTAATATTAAGGGGATTACCTCATACAAATTACCTCATACAAAAGATTGTAGATGAATCCTTTTCTAAATCTAAATTTTCTTTCTTAAATCTATTAGAGCTTTTAGAGAACGAATAAAATAGGCAAAAACGATGACAACTCTGTGACACATCTGTGTTTTTGCATATTCTTCAATTAGTTTTATTGTAGTATGGCCGTTGGTCGGTAGGTGGCGCCAAATAAACCAATACTATTACAGAGATCAAATCTTTCAAGGTCAACGGACAAGGCCTTAAGCCATGGACTTCACACAATATGTGACCACATTCATAGTTATTGTATTTATTTTTAGCTTGCGTTGTCCCACTGCAGGGCAATGGTTTCCCTGTCTCCTTTCCACACCTCTCTGTTTTGAGCTAGGGTGGACCAATCCTGTCTCCTAGGTATCTACTTATGTGGATAATAAAGATTATTATTAAGGCGGTACCCCGACCAAATAACCTTGAGCAATTGCGACAGAGACAGAGAGCGACACGACACACGACTTCCTCGTACGAAAGGGATGCAGCGCATCCTGCGCACGCCTCTTTATGATAGAACTCGCACAATTTTTTGAATTATTTTAATAAAAAATTGTACTTACATATTATTATAGTTTATATGTTAGCTTATATTATGTAAATATTTAATTTTTGGAATAAATAAAAAAAAGACTAGCGATATTTTAAAATAAATTAAAACATGGATTATTTAGATTTTTAAATTATCTATCCATTGGTGAAATCCTCAAATTAGTAGAACGTTCAATTTAGCAAAAGATGCATGCAATCAATAATTTTAGTCACTTTTTTAAAAGCGAGATTTTAAATGTATCAGTAACATATAAAAACAAATAATAACGTGCAATGTGATGATAGGATATCGAACATTAATAGTTAATGTGCTTTCAGATGTAGTTTATTTCTCATGATTATTGAGTTAATATAGGCTCTGAATAACGAAGAAAGACGCGGTTTTAGTAGGGGTACCGCCTTAATTTGAAAGTTTAATGTAAGTCTCACACTTGACGGAGCGCATTGAAGTGTGTCGCAGTCGCCTAACCGCTCGTATGCCAGTGATTGTGACCAATGGCGGATTTACCAATAGGCTGAGTAGGCTGGAGCCTAGGGCGGCAGATTTTAGGGGCGGCAAATTTGGGGCTAACATTTTTTTTAAATGTCTTACTAAAATTAAAAAACATTAATATTTATATACCTACCATGTTTTTTTGGAAAGAATGAACAAAGTGAATGCTCATATTCAGGCTTCTACCGTAGATTTTATCACAGTTGCCGACCTTTACAAATCTCTTTGCAAGTTTTTCGTAGCTGATGAACGAGAACATTTTAAGTATTTTGAAGAAAAGTCGAAACAGTATACAAAAGACATGGGACATTATTGTAGAGGTCGGTAGGGGCGAGAAAATTTGAATAGCCTACTGGCGACAAATGTGTAAATCCGCCACTGATTGTGGCGTTTAGAATCGAGTGCTCGCGCATCCGTGCGCGTCCTCGCGCATCCGTGCGTGTCCTCGCGCATCCGTGCGCGTCCTCGCGCATCCGTGCGCGTCCTCGCGCATCCGTGCGCGTCCTCGCGTTCTCTACCGGCTTCTCTCGCTCAACAGCACGGTTCCCGGGAATCACAGCGACACACACCGTCTTCACGTCCGGTCAAAGCACTCGACGAAGCCGAGGACGTCGGCGACGCCATTCGAAGTCTGTCGCAGGCGGGCGGAGGCCGTCGCGTCTTCGGGTGTTCGAGAATAGTGCTGTGGACCTCAGCCGCAACGAGCGTGAACGTGTGAATATTACTCAGGGTTAGTCCAACTTGTCTGCTATTAGTTCTACGAGAACCCATTGGACATACAACATAAAAATATCTGTGTGTATAGAGGTACAGACGCCAGCACATCAACCTACTACAATCTGTCAAAGGACATGGCTAAAAGTTCATAGACAAAAAACCCAGAATCGCCAGCAACGAAATGTATAAAAATGGGTTCACTATAGTAAACCCAGTACGGTTTCAAAAAATCAGCCTCCTAAACCATATAGTATAAAAGTTATTATACTTTGTGTGTTTATGTTATTCATACTTACATTGATTACTTGACTTTTATTTTATCACAATCTCTTTAGTATACGTATATTAAAATAATGTAAAAAATATACCCTTCATCTTTTAATATGTTTTATTATTAATAATCTTTATACAGGATGTTTGTTTTTACTTTGTTATAAATGAGCTCTTTATTTTAGTTTGACGTATGTCATTACTTCCCAGAATTCGATCCTTATTAGCGACACTATCGAATGGTGTATTAATACAGTGTGTTTTTTTTTTTCAAAATCAACAGGTTCGATTCCTGGCTAGAAATATTGATTTTTCAAAAATCCAATGATGCAGTTTTAGTTTTCATCAAAATCGAGCCCGCGACTCCTTTGAGTACTTTTTCTAGTCCTCATAGTTTCGGATTTGGCCATCCACGCCCACTTGAAAAATTCACCCTGTATATCTAGTATACCACGTGGTTTTTGCAGTATATTATTATATATTTTTGTTGTACATATTATGCCTATAAAAATGGCATATATGAAGTTTCTGGCGATTCTGGGTTTTTTTTTTAGCCATCTCTTTTCTTTAATAGATTTTCAACTTTATCACCAAATCATAAGGTTCAAAGTTGATTGGGAAAATCTGACAGTTTCGGGTAGTTTGATGTGCTGGCGTCTGTACAAGAATCTTTTGGTGCTTGGATGACGTTAACAGAGGGCGCTGTTGGTTTACATTTTTGTAAGGCTACGTGCACACGGCTACACATCAAGCTGTACATTTCCAGGTTTAGTTGACCTCGCATTGTATAGGTTTTTCGTTCAATCACAAGTCAACTTATGCTGGCTCGAAGTGTAGCCGTGTGTGTCACCATGCGAGTCGCGAAGTGAAACGAATTGTGAATTTTCGCAACCGGCAACACTGCGCGTTTGGCACTTTCCTTGTAACCATAGACCTACCCACACCTTTTCTCTTTTATCTTTTTATTGTTTATCTAATATACAGGGTGTCTCTGGAAGTATGGATCAAATCGAATAGGGGCGTAGGCAAGGTCATTTCCAAACTTTTTAACCCTGAGAATGTCGGTGAATTTTATCGGTTCAAAAGTTATGACTAATTTTTGTTTTTTTTTTTCAATCACTTCGCATAGTGCGCAAAGTAAAAAATCATTAAATAAAGAACTATCAGGGTCACTAAAAAAATTAGATTGATAGCCCTGATAACTTTTTTTAATGATTTTTTCCTTTGAGCACTATGGGTTAAAAAGTTCGCAGGGTTAAAAAGTTTGGAAATGACCTTGCCCACGCCCCTATTCGATTTGATCCATACTTCCAGGGACACCCTGTATTTTTTATGTTGATACTTTACGTGGCACAGTGTTCCATTTGATCAAAAATTTCCCCCTGCTGTTTATGGTATTTATCGATCAAGGGATGCATTTATAATGCACTTTTTTTTAATCATGAAGTTGAAATACTTTTTTTTTAATCATGAAGTTTAGGTAATCTTTTCATTTAAAAAATTAAAATAAATTCTGAAAACGTAACTGTCCAAGATTTCGTATAAATATAATCCGATAGAGCATCTTTGGGCGCATATTTTACAGTTTTTATTTTTGGAAAATACCTTATGGATACCAAGTAATCATTTTTTTTTCAGATTTTCTTTTTTATTTTTTTTCCCCCTAAAAACTCAAAAGTGCGACATGATACTAGCACAGAAATATTGCTCGTAACAAAGCCTTGTAGCGGTATCTACAACGCCACATGCGAACAACGCGTCATACTGACGTCACGCAAATCCTGCATCGCGCAAGCAGGGTTTACCGCGCAACTAGCATAGATACAACAGCCCGACATAATTCATCGGGCAGTTGCCCGCCAGACACAACACCCGTCTGGTCGGAGGATCCTCCCTTTTCTATGGAGGTTGAGTGAACTTTACACCCTGTTCCTCATACCTCTATAGCCTGATAAAAAAAAAACAACCCGCGGCCCTGGCAACTGGTCATTAACGTGCTTTCCGACACACGATGGGGTCTCGGATATGTAATTAATGGGTGCCCATCTATGAACCGACAGCGGCAAGCGTAGCTTATCCTTTGGGTCGAGCCTTGCGGCTGTTATTATAAAATTTAGCCACGAGGCCATTCTATCTTCCTCTTACTGAAAAAGAAACCTCTAGTAGCAGTAGTTTGGTTGTTAGTCCGGTTGACCGAACTACTGATACTTTCAGTTGCGATAGTTCGGTTCTAACAAAGCACCGAACTACTGAAACTTAAATGTGTACCCTCCCTCCCTTTAGTTCGGAAAATAAACTAGGCATAAAATGATTCCATTGATTCCAGATTTCCTTGCAATGCAACATCTACATGCGCACGAACAAAAATGCACGCGCGCAGCTCGCGGGAAGCTCGCGAACGACTCGCGGGCTGCACATTCGCCAGATGGGGACGCACCCTTATATGCCTAGTTTATTTGCCGAACTAAAGGGAGGGTACATATTTAAGTTTCAGTAGTCCGGTGTTTTGTTAGAACTGAACTATCGCAACTGAAAGTTTCAGTAGTTCGGTCAACCGGACTAACAACCGAACTACTGCTACTAGAGGAAAAGAAACAGTGGCACTCCGGGAGTGCCGACGGAAGTGAAAACTTAAACAATTATGTGTGTATTTTTTGAATCGTCATTAAACAAAACACAGACAGAATACTTTGCCATTACTCAAATACTCACTGACATATCGGAAATACATTAAAACCGAGTACATCCCGAGGACAGCCGAACACATCCGAATGTAGCGCGGTGTCGGTAACAGTGTCGCGAGTTCAATGGTTTTTTCCCATCTAAAAAAATGCCCAACGCGCCTAAAGAAGTTTTCACTTCAAAAAAAATAACTGTAAAAATCAATGAAAAGTAACGAAGCCGTTTGTCTTGCAACGTTTTTTCAGAACTATGGAACGCACGAAAGGTGTAACCCGCGCATGTCGCCACATGTTTACATGCACAACATACCTGCACTGTGTATACACGTCTTTATAAACTTGTGTAAAGCTGGGTATCCATTACGTCCGCGAACCTCTTGTGCTCCGCGCTCCCGTAGCCGCTCTAATGGAGACGGTACGCGTATCTAACGTACCTATCCACTATGCGAAGCTGTTGTAAGAGCGCGGAGCGCAAGAGGTTCGCGAACATAATGGATACCCAGCTTTAGCAAGGCCCCCGAACATGTAGCCCAGCCTTTACATTCTCCAGAGACGCGCACCGTGTATAACCGCCTTTAGAACGTGTCCTAGTAAAATTAAATAATCCACTCAGATTTATTCACGGCAATCTACGAGTATATCTATATAATAGGGTAGTTTCCTGGGTAAAAAAATAATAATTCTAATTAGTCCGTCAGTTAGATTATCGAAAAATAATGGACCCTTATTTTTTCTTTTGTCCAATATTTTTTGATAATCTAACTGACGGACTAATTAGAATTTTTTAGGAAACTAGCCTATACTAATAATAAAGCTGAAGTGTTTGTTTGTTTGAAGGCAATAATCTCGATGCGATAATCTAGTACGAATCCACCCTACTAATTATTAGTAGTCTGGCACCATCAACACGGGCGATATCATCGCGGTGAGAATTTGGTGGCACGGCGAGACAGTCTCCGCTATAACGTCTTAGGGCTGATTTTAAAATCTTCAGATAACTTTTCTCTAAGGAAAAAACTTTCAAATAAAAAAAAAAACAAAGTATAATAAAGTTTTGACGCCTGAAATATTTACAAGTAAACATTTGCTATGAAGATTTCACTAGGCGTTTCTGTTCTTATTTATTTATTTTATTATCACATGACATGTTTCCTTTGCCATTACAGATAATAATAAATCTATTGCGACAAAGTAACTTTAAATTATTTTCTAACGGTCATGCATTGATATTCATGATTAAATCTTCGACAAATCATCATAAAATAAGTATTTATGATGATTTATTCATAAATGATAGATTGCTTGAAGTTTTTGAAGTGAAAACTTCTTTAGCGGCGCTGTACACTTTTTTGTAATGGGTAAAAAATGTTAAACTCGCGTCAGGACACGTGACCTGATCGAAAATTCGTAAGACGGATGGAGATTAGACAGCCGGCGCGGCGTAGGAGAGGAAGTATCCCCCTCTCTTTCTACGGCGCGGCGAAAATGTATGCCTGCTGTTTCGTTTAGGCGGCGCAGGGCGCTTGCGCGAATGTTCTTGTGTGTTTATGTTACAGCGTGCCACACGCATCGATGGATGGTGACAGCTGATGGCTCGACCGTCTGTGTAGTGGCCACACTGCTGTGTATTCGTAAAATTCGTGTATATAAAGTGTTTAAAATATGGAAATTGAACAAAGTGCATCTATTAATGAAAAAAATCAAAAATGCACAACGTTAATATTCAAGTTTTCACTTCTGCCGGCACTCCCGGAGTGCAACCCGTCATTTTTTTATAAGATTTAATGGTGATGGCGTCAAACAAGTCGCCGAATACTGGGCCGAGTTCATTTAAATTGCTATCGACACGCTAAGAAGATGAATAAGATTTAGTGATTCTTATTGAGTACTTAGTGAATGTTTTTTCTTTTGTCCAATGAAATGTTGTCGTGCAATTAAGAGTAGATTCAGTTAGAAGTTGGGCTAACCCGATAATCGTGGGATGCGATGCTATGCTGGTTTGGTTTTATTTTAAAACTTCCTAAGGTAGTCCGCGAATTTATAATTTTCTTAAGTTTTTTGCTATTTGCAGTAAAGCATAATCAGCCTATAATGTTCCCACTGCTGGGAAACAGGCCTCCCCTCTTCGAGAAGGAGTGGGCTATAATCTACCACGCGGGCCCAGTGCGGGTTGGCAGATGCCACGTCTTCGAATTTTTGGTTCTACGACATGTCGGTTTCCTCACGATGTTTTCTTTCACCGTTTTGAGAGCAGTGGTGATTAAATTATTTACACAAAGTTAAATGACAGCTTGGGTGCAAACCCACGAATTCAGTAGGGTAATTTTATAAATTTCAAATTACCTGAATATTATACTTAAAAAAATACACAAGTTTTTGTTACGATCGTGATTAATATTTTGATCAACATACAACCTAATATTGATCTACAAATTGTTCAAAAACAAGTTTTTTCTTTGATATAATTCAAGTTACACTTTTTGAACGTCTACACGCATACGTCTAGTCGCACGCACACAAACACCGTGCCGAAGTCTGCCGAACTGAAACGATGTTAGACGATGCACGGCTTTCAACGCCGCCACAGTATAAATATGAATATCTTTCTACTGTGACGCCGCACCGCTGTGTCGGTCGGAGTGGGGGGTGTTAGGTTTATTTTCGTTACGGAATTTTGGATTCGGTCGCCGCACTCAAAGCCCGCGATAAAAGCTATGCAATAGCCCGTATTACCTATTACCTAGCTTAAAACGTAAGAAAATTTTAACTCTATGGGCTACCCTAGGACTTTCGTTACTTTTAACCTTAATTTAATGATTAATATATCTGTTAGGAGACGGTGCCGGAAGTTGCGAGGAATGTGGGGGCCCATTGCATTTACCACGAGCAAAAAAAATTAGAAAAAAAAAAGACCTAAAAAAAGTGCCCAGTTGGAACACAAGGTCTGGTGCTCCTCCAAGTCGAACGAGTATGGAAACCATAATTACTATTTATACATAACATAATCTGCATATATTGTTCCCACTGCTGGGACGCAGGCCTGAAGGCTAATTTTCGTAATTTAAAACGTTCAAAATCTAGTCGCAGTCTCATCTCAACAAACAAATGTCAAGAACTTGACACTGAACACTGTTTATACTTAATATACTACTGTTTGTTTTCCCAAATGTAATAAATAAATAAATAACTTGTCAAAATGTGGGGAAATTAGGTATTTTTGACAGATTGAGACTGAGATCAGACTGTGAACTGTGAATTGCCCCTCAGCTCTTCCCCGAATGGGCAAATATATAGCGCCTTAGTGGCCAATGTGTAAAGACTGTGCCCCTCAGCTCTCAGTAAGAGACAGTGGGTTGTAATCTACCCCACAGGTCCAGTGCGGGTTGGTGGAGGTCAAATGTATTCGTCAATCATTATTGTATAAATGTATACTCAGGGTCAAATGAAATACGCTAGAGAAACTGCAGACGCGATGGGTATCGATATCTGTACATGAAAAAACCAAAAAAAAAAAAAACTTATTTTCTAAACTTCACCAGCTGCTTTATACAGGGTGTTACCTCTTAACCGGTCAAGCGTCGCGGTTCGCCGATCGGCGACGATACAATAGAAAATCAATTGTGTCTCATTAGCGGCGCTTGACAGATTAAGGGGTCATTGTACTCATCATTATGAACAACTTTTACTGTGGGAACAAACCTGAAATCGCAAAAAAGAAGTCGTTTCCACAAATAAAGAATCTTGAATCCTACATTTTGACGAGCTATGCGAACATAAATTAAAGGGAACAGTTGATTTTTTTTTTGCGATTTATTTCTGTAAACCGTGGATATAGTTTCCATACAATGGTGCCCAATGATCTTTAGTTGACCAGTTTATCTTGGCACGAGACGCTAGGACTTTCAGTTAGGCCTCAGCCACGATATTGGCTCGTGCGTCTTGCGGCGCGGGGCGTCCTGCGACTGCCAGTGGCGGCGGCGACTGCGACCGCGTGGGTCTATATTTAGGCACGTCGCGCACTAGGCGGCCATGACCACGACCAGTGGCCGCAACGACCAGATTAACTAAAGAAACCATGTTGCGGCCAAGTGGGCGACGTTCATACTTCTTTAGTTGCCTTAAAATTATTTATTGAACACACTCGACTTTGAATTCGTCCGTCGCACTCGCCGGTCGCGCCGCTCTGAGTCGTGGCCACCGCGCTGTGAGCTAACACTTTTGTTTACAACGCACGCCTCTCCGCTCCGCCGGCCGCGGTCGGTCGAGTGTTTCCGCGCCGCAAGACGCACCGCAAGTCGCACCGCGGCGACTCGTAGTACGCTCTAAATAACTTCTAACATTTGTTCTCGCCGCGGTCGCAGACGCAAGACGCAGGTCGCGCGAGCGGTGATATCGTGGGCTTAGGCGGTGTCCTACGTGAGCGACGAATACGACGCGACGCGACGCTGCGAACGCGACGAACGCGACCAACTCAACGGTATACCCTGCTTGCGGCCTATGTGACAGTCTGCGGCGAGACGCGACGTAACGCGTACTTGTTTTGAGAGCGACCAGACGCGACACCACGAACTACATATGAACTTTCCGTCTGTTCCCGTTGTCCCCATTCGGAACTCAATAAAAAATAATTAAAATGTATTCCCGTCGTCCCCATTGACGGTTTCCTGTTAAAATTGTTCTGTACTTCTCCATGATTCGAGAAGTAATGACCAAAATCACGTAGGACATTTGTCGCGTGTAGCATCGCGTCGCATTACGTCGCGTCGTGTTGCGTCGCGTCGCGTCGCGTCGTATTCGTCGCTCACGCAGGACACCGCGTTAGGGTCAGCTCACACCGCGACGCGACGCGGCGCGCAGTTTTCAAGATAGCAATACAATTATAGACCTTACCTACTACATAAAAAGGTACTTACACAATTCTGTGTGTCTACTACGTCGAGCAACGCCGCGCGGCGCCGCGCGGCCCTCCTCACCGATGTGTACCTTTTTGTGTAGTAGATAAGGTCTATAGTCGTATTGCTATCTTGAAAACTGCGCACCGCGTCGCGTCGCGGTGTGAACTGACCCTTAAGCTAGGGTTGGTTATTCCATTTATCCTCCCCATGGTGGATACGCGGAAACGCATGTCCGAGAATCCACCCTAGGCCTAGGCCTAGGGTGGATTCTCGGACATCCACCCTATATAAATTCCGTTTATCCAACTAGTTGGATAAACGGAATTTATAGGCTTAGAGCGGGTTGTTTCACGGCCACTTGACGCACGCGTATACGTCAAAAATGGCGCTAACTATCGTCAGACCAAAAAAAGCGTAGTTTGAAATAACAGTTACAAAATTATAACCTTGCCCGTACGTCAAATAATAACGAGTACGTAATTACGATTCATCATCATCATCATCATGATGATGATGATGATGATGAATCGTAATTATTTGACGTACGTATTTTACGTTAACCAACCGTTTGAAACAACCGGCCCTTAGGGTGGATTCTCAGACATGCGTTTCCGCGTATCCACCTTAGGGTGGATTTTTTTGGGGTGGATAAACTGAATAATCAGCCGTAACGACGTGTCAAAGATCAATGAATGACGACCAGAACCAACGGCTTAACGTGCTTGCCGAGGCATGAACCGACCGCGGGTGTTTCGGACATTTGGTTTTTTTTTCGGCCGCCATTTTGAAAAAAAATACTGAATATCTGACAGGTAGGTATGCCACGGATCTTCAAAGCCCCTTTACTTTTGGTTACCAATCACACTAATATTATAAAGGCGAAAGTTTGTGAGTGTGTGTGTGTGTGTTTATATGTTTGTTACTTCTTCACGCCTAAACCACTGAACCGATTTAGATGAAATTTGGTATAGAAATAGTTTGAGTCCCGGAAAAGGACATAGGATAGTTTTTATCCCGATATTCCCACGGGATCGCCATTTACGCGGGTGAAACCGCGGGGCGCAGCTAGTTAATGATAATTATAACTTTCCACAGACTCAGGAGAGAACGAACCAGACCCAGGAGTGAACGCACCAGTCGTGACCAGCTTCAGCAAACCAAAAGTCGAGCCATCCGGACAAAAAGACGAAAAGTTTCATGGGACATAAGGTCTCCATGGTCTGACAACTGACCCAAAGAAACGAAAACGCTAAATTTTTGTTAAAATATGTCTTATATTTGAATTTGAGCAAGACTTGTAAAACTGATTCAAATTGTAGCGACATCTATATCGCCTTATAGGAACTAAGACATCGCATAGCTATTTACAACCGTTCGACACACTTCCGCGCCTAATGCAACATCTATCAATGTTATCAAAACTTCTACACGCCTTTCACAAATCCAAAACCCCTAAAATTTTGTCGGTTTAAATCAAATAGACGACCGCGATTCTTCCAACAGCTATTTGCTGTCTGGGGCAAGGCTAATTAGTGATTGAAAATGTGTCATTTTTAGATTCGACAACCTGTCGGCTGGTGGTAGATAACAGGCAGTGGCCCACGAGACACAACACCCATCTAGTCAGAGGAAGGACGACTTTTAAAAGGAACAACCTGTCCACCCTTATTCTTCTTCGTGTCTGGCACGACAGTATTTCAGGTCTTCTTGGTCCAAAACTTCGCCTCTTTCACGGCATCGTCTGTGGCTGCGCAGAGGTCACTTTGTCTGCATGTTTTGGGACACCAGAAGGCACAATAGGTGTTGGAGCATAATTTGCGATATAACTCCACATCCTCACCCTGCTGCCCTTCCATCGAGGTAGCCCCAGGTTGGAGTTACGTCTTCCAATGTTCACGCTGTTCTTCCATATTCCAAAAAAAAAAACACTCTAGCGAAACCTCCATGGGCCAATGCGCATCAAAGGCTATAAAACTAAGATCATGCCGTGAGGACAGTTGGATGGGGCAAGATAATGACATCAGATTGCTGGGTATAGCCCTCAAGCATCGCCGTAAGCACCGGTCTTGTTCTGCCTGCAACCAGCAGTATCCCACGACCTTCACTTCTTCAAAATACGACTTCTCAAGGGGTAGACTTATAGTGGTTGTCTGATTTCAACAGAAAAGTTGAAATGGAAAGTTTTAGCGTACAATTTAGTTGAAGTTTCCTTGAAGGATGGTGGCCGCACTTAATGGCTGTCATGAATATAATGACAGCGGCAAAGATTTATACCGTTAGATTCGCCGTACCGCGTCAAAAAGGTAGTCGCGAATGCCAGATTTTCTTGACGGCCGTTATAGCATTATGATAACGGAACCGCTTTCCACCCAAACGCAAAGTTTTAGAGCCAAGGGCATCAGTTTGATAAATTTTATATCATAAAATAATGTTCGTATTAACAACGCCTTTGCCTCAACCACGCTTTTTCATTGACTTCCAGCTTGAATGATGGAAAGAAGTACAAGCCTTCTACTTTTGCTCTAATTATACTTCTTGAATCTATAACTGTGCCAAGGCCCTTCTGGAAACTCAAACGGGTCCGGACTAGTCGTCGCTCCTGCATAGAAGCTAAACACATAATGAACGTTCCTCGCTTTTAACGACTGTACGTATCCTATTGTACTAGCAGTCGAATTGTGATTTATCGTAAATAAGCATATCTCGTCTTCTGAGGAGTTATATGCCTCTCTGTATAGCACAACAAGTTGGCTAAGAGGTGAGACTCGCTTATCTCGCCACTGTTTAGTTGATTCTTCACGGCGTTCATTTCTCCAATTATTATATCTCTGGTTCTTTCACTTGGCGTGAAGAAATCAATATCTCCTCCATCATGTAGATGAGCGACGGATCTAGCTTCAAAATATCTGGGAGTAGAGTAATCTCTTGTCGTTTAGGACCGAGTTCAGTAAGGCCTACCTCACTTATCAATGCATCTCGTGCGTCTTCATCCGTGCTATCGCCACGAACATCCCATATTAGGATTCCGTTTTGAACACCTCTAACTTTTGAAATACGTCGTCAGCGGTCGAAACCGTCTCAAGGAAATGATGTATTCTGGCATCATCATGGACAGACAGAGGTCTGGGGTCAACCTTCTCCACATTTGGATAGAAATTTAAAGCGCCAATCCACCCATCCCCTGGTGCGGACCCCACGTAAACAATAGTAGTGTGTGCCAGTGTAATCGAAGAGAGAAGCTAACTTTTTCTGTTATTCACTATTATTATAAGTCACTAGGGTCTATTTTGCTGAATATTTTGCAACCAGAGATGTCATGGATGTGCCTAATCGGATACCTGTCAGGGACGGTCCGTGCATTGAGCATCCGGTAATCATCACAGGGCCTCCAACCGTTATCCTTTTTGGGGGCGAGGTGCAGTGGTGATGCCCATGGACTCCGAAGGTCTAGCAGTGCCATTGGCCAGCATCAGCTGGAACTCCTGCTGAGCAATTTTCAATTTGTCTGGCGCTAGTCGCCGAAATGGAGATGAAACTGGAGGGCCTGGTGTGGTGCGGATGCGGTGAACGGTGTTGTGTGGCCGGTACACTATAACAGTGTACCGGCGGGTCGGGTGATGGCGACAAACGATTGCCCTCGCTCGACTGGTCGCCTGTTCGTCACGGACCGGAGCACCAAGACGCAGTTTCAAGTCGACCCTGGCAGCGACCTCTGCGTCTAGTCCGTCGTCTGCTAAGTGACCGTCGTGTGTGTACGAACTACCAACTTGTGGCCGCGAATGGGAATGCCCATTAAGACATTTGGTTTCGTGGAATTAAATTTAAATCTAGGACTCCGTAGAGACTTTAAGTGGCGTTTTGTGGTTGTCGAGGTAATCAAACCGATTATCGGTGTGGACTTTTTAAGTTTTTACTCGTTAGTCGTTGACTGTCGTAATCAACAACTATTCGACAATAATACAAATATTTCCTCCATAGCATCGAATCACCCAGACTCATCTTTATACTCTTATTCGAACCCACGTTAAGCTTTCTTCCCAATCAATCTGCCTGCCTTCTTCTAAACTATGTTGGGGTAGGCTTCCAGTCTAACCAGAGGCAGCTGAATACCAGTATTTTACATGGAGCGACTACTTAGGCGGTTACTGGGTAACACCATACTCTTTGGTAAGACTGGTTGTCAGACTTTTGGGCTTCTGACTACCCGTAACGACTGTCAAAGATCTACGAACGACAGCCGAAGACTGGTTGTCAGACTTTTGGGCTTCTGACTACCCGTAACGACTGTCAAAGATATACGAACGACAGCCGAAGACTGGTTGTCAGACTTTTGGGCTTCTGACTACCCGTAACGACTGTCAAAGATCTACGATTGACAGCCGAAGACTGGTTGTCAGACTTTTGGGCTTCTGACTACCCGTAACAACTGTCAAAGATCTACGAACGACAGCCGAAGACTGGTTGTCAGACTTTTGGGCTTCTGACTACCCGTAACGACTGTTAAAGATCGAATGACAGGCGGGACCAACGTCTTAACGTGCTTGCCGAGGCACGGAGGGGGTCTCGGTATGTATGTAATGGATGGTCACACATCCACGAAGCGCCATTGCGACTAACTTGGTTGAACCTTCGATGGTTCCGTGAGCATATTGTGAAGCACACAACTTTTACAACTTTTTGCATCGCTATATCTCCGAAATGGTGACTCTTAGGAAAAAAGTGTAAAAACAATTTTTGTATATAATTGCATGATGAACAGTTTTGTCTCACCTATTTTTATGATGAAACTTGCCATTTAGCTGAAAAATGCAAAAAAAAAAAACGATTTTTGCAACATTTGACCTTGAATTCTTTTGCACACGTCTGATCGATGGGGACTTTTGACAATTTATTTTAATGGTGTTCCCAACATTCATACCAATTTGCAGCTTTATGCGAATTAATGTACTTAACATTGAATGTATATTTTGACCGGACTAAAACAGTTTAAACCTTCGATAGTACCGTGCAGCTGTTATTATGATTTTACCCACGAGGGGGCACGTGGCTAAATAATAACCGCTGCACGTTTCTAAAGTTTCGGAGAATCTGACAGGTGCTAACTGTCAATTTTTAAAATAATGTGTCATATGTATTTCAGACCTTAAACTTTTCCACATTTGTTTTACACTTTATACATTAATCAAGATCTACCTTACTAATACGATCATTATTACAATAAATAATTTATTATTATGGGCATTTAATTTTTCAATGTGACAGTTGTTCCTGTCAGTTTTTTCCAGTGGACTAAGGAATTGAGTTTATGCAACATTGCGATAAACAGTGAAAGTCTGCTTCAAGCCCACTTATCTTGAACCTACCAGTTATCGGTCAAGCCTTTTCCCAACTATGTTGGGGTCAGCTTCCAGTCTAACCGGATGCAGCTGAATACCAGTATTTTACATGGAGCGACTGCCTATCTGAACTCCACGACCCAGTAACCGGTGATTACGATAACTCTTTGGAAGCCTGGTTGTTAGATTTTTGGGGCTTCTGAATATCCTTAACGATTGTCAAAGATCTACGAATGACAGGCCGGAGCCAAAGGCTTAACGTGCTTTCGGAGATACGAAGGGGTTTCGATATGTAATGGATGGTCACCCATCCACGAAACGACCGCGGTAAGCGTAGCTTAACCTTAGATTGACGGCTGCTGTTATTACTTAGCCACGAGCGATGTGCTGCGGCCCGATGCGACAGTAATATATATTTAAGACGCTTGCCTTTGCACCGTCTTCAATTTCCCAACATTCTGGGGCGACATCTACAACGTCACATGCGAACTTGCATACAACGACGTCACGCAAAATCCTGGATCGGGCTAGTAAAATTCGCCGCGCGACTCATCATCATTATCATCATTCCAGCCGAAAGACGTCCACTGCTGGACATAGGCCTCCCCCAAGCACCTCCACTTCGACCAGTTCTGTGCTTGCCGCATCAAGCGGATTCCTGCGTCCTTCACAAGGTCATTCGCGCCGACGAGCATAATAATAATATACAACGTCCCAACATAAATCGTCGGGCAGTTGCCCGCCAGACAACACCTCCCTGTTCTGTGGAGGACGAAGAACTTTACACCCTGTTCCTCATTCCTCTTGCTTTGCGAAACAATACTAGCTCAAATTCAATTATAATATACCTTAGGATTAGTCATTAAATAATATTATGTATCGAAATTGGGTACATAGTAAATTTTTTATACGATTTTTGAAGGAAATCTTTGGATTAAGAATAAAAATATATAACATTAAACAATGTTTTTCTTTGCATCTATTTTAATGGGACCCTGTATTCGCAGCCAACTGGATTAATTAGCCGTTTAGTTAACCGCCTAGCCTTTTAACTAAACGGCGGCCGTTCAACTAACGGCCTGAATGATATTCAATTATATAGGAGGTCTGTAACCAATCACGCGCGAGCCGAATTGGTCGCAGTAACTAAGCCAGGGCACCCCGACCAAATGGGTTAGGTTAGAACTGTGATCAACCGCGTGCGAGCCGAGAGAGCGAAGCGAGGCGAGCACTACTTCTAAAAGCCAGGCGGTTAACTAAACGGCTAATTTAACCAGAGGGTCACATTAAAATAGATGGACAAATTTTATATATGTATATTGTTTTTACCATCATCCTTATTTTGGTGGTCTGATTCATCGGTGCTCCATGGACCAATTGGAATTTGACCAATTGGACTATGGGGAAAATGACGTTTCCATCGTCCAAATACCAACTGGACTATGGAGCACAATGGACGTAAACCAAAACTATGCTCCATTATAACATTATAACCCTGAGTTCACACCAGTTTTCTATACTTTCGGTTCAAAGAAGCTTTTGTTATATTATATGTTTTGGTTCACATCAAACTGAATTCAAAAATATAAATAAATAAATACAATATAATGTGGGTTTGACGCAAAATGTGCACTTCGCAAAAATGTGCACTTCGCAAAATGTGCACTTCGCAAAATGTGCACTTCGCAAAATGTGCACTTCGCAATTTGTGCATTTCGCAAAATGTGCACTTCGCAAAATGTGCACTTCGCAAAATGTGCACTTCTCAAAATGAGTGTGAATTTTATCACAATGTGTCAAAATAAAAACCGTTTGCTTACACTATGCTTTTTTTATTATTTTGCACGATTATATGGTTAAAGAAAATTTCTCAATAAGAAATTACAAAGATTTCACTTACTTTGAGAATATTTTTAAAACTTATAAGAACTTTGAAACACAAACTAAGCAGCTATTGTTTTTCTTTAAAACAAAATTAACATTTTACTTCATACGCAAATAACATTAACGAATACAAAACTTAAAACTTTGCTATCCACTCGCAAAAAAAGTAATTGCCGGGGTCGCAAATATTAATAATAGCACGATAACAGTAGTTTCTTTTTAAAAAAGTAATCACGTTCAGGAAATGTTTGATTATGTATTTTCAGTACACGTCAGCTATGCACATAATAATCACATTATATTTATTTATAGTAAATGATAGATAACAATTTTACATAAGAATTAACTTTAACTGACGTTTGACGAGTGCGGCCCTAAATATTACTAACTAATGCAAAAAAAAAACAAAAAAATTAAATAAATAACACGACGCGGCCGCTCTCGTCTCGTATGTTGAGTGTTGCCTTGAAAAAAAGTAGGACTATCTAAAAAATAAGTTTAAATAAATAGATTGACTTGGCAATCGCACTTAACAGTCTAATTTAAAACTTAATAATGATATGGCACTATAAGATGTTGTTAGGTTAGCTAATTACGTAATAACTTAAGACGGAAGGTCCCTACGGTAGAAGAACTGAGTTGCGAGACTTGGTTTTTTTTACATGTTATTTTGTAATTACGAGTATGCCGAAAAACCGGTTTTTCGTTTTTCGGTGAAACCTGTTTGCATTCCCTAACCAGAATACGTATAACCGAACCGACGCAATTTTTTTATTTTGACAAAATACATGACAGGTGAAAAGAGTAAAAAAAAACCATAAATATAATATACATAAAAAGGTTGCAACAGCAACACCAGTACTTTTTCGTTGATACGTTACTCGATAATTGATACTTGATAATTTAATTCCTGATTTTATCCCTCAAAAAGACTCCGAACATAGCTCGCTCCATAGCGCGCTGAGTGACCTTGAATCTGTGGACCAGCCCGACCGTCATTGTCCACGTTTCAGCACCGTATGTCATGACGGACAGGACGCACTGGTTGAAGACCTTAGTCTTCAAACACTGCGGGATAGGCGACGAAAAGACTTGATGAAGTATTCCAAATGTTGTCCAACCCAACTGGATCCCTCTGTCAGCCTCTTTCTTAAAGTTATGTCTACCGAGCTGGATGACTTGTCCTAGGTAGACATAATCCTTCACAACTTCGAGAAGCGACCCTTCGATCTGGATTAGACTCGGCACGACGTGCGAATTGTAAAAGACTTTTCCTTTGTCCAAATTTATGCCGAGGCCAACCCGCCGGGACGCTGCTCCATTTAGGCTGTGCAGCATTTGGTTTAGCTGTTCCAGCGTCTCTGCTATTATGACGATGTCATCGGCAAATCAAAGATGCGAGATGTACTCGCCGTTCATGTTGATACCCTGTCCAGTCCAGTCCAGCGTCTTGAAGACGCCTTCCAATGCGTTGGTAAACAATTTAGGGGAAATTACATCCCCCTGAACTGAAGTGGCAGTGGGCTGGCCATGTCTGTCGAAGGACTGATGGCCGGTGGAGCAGGCGAGTCCTGGAGTGGAGACCGCGTATCGGCAAGCGTAGTGTGGGACGCCCCCCAGCTAGATGGACGGACGACCTAAGGAAGGTGGCTGGGGTGGACTGGATGCGGAAGGCGGAGGACAGGGTGCTGTGGCGCAGTCTGGGAGAGGCCTATGTCCAGCAGTGGACTGCGATAGGCTGAGTTGATTGATTGTTTGACATCCCCCTGTCTAACCCCCCTGAGCAGTTGGATGGGGCTGGTTTTCTGATCCTGCATCGTTGCAGTGTCATACAAACATCTTAACACTTCGATGTAGCGCCAGTCAATTCGACATCTTTGCAGAGAGGCCTGTTGGAGTGTTAGGACTAAATAATAAAAAAAGCATAGTGTTAGCAAACGGTTTTTATTTTGACCCATTGTGATAAAATTCACACTCATTTTGCGAAGTGCACATTTTGCGAAGTGCACAAATTGCGAAGTGCACATTTTGCGAAGTGCACATTTTGCGAAGTGCACATTTTGCGAAGTGCACATTTTGCGTCAAACCCTATAATGTTAGCTAATTATAGTTAATTATAGAGCGGTGGCAAGCTCCAGCGAAAGAGCCACTCCGACACACGACACCCTAGTTTGTCCATCTACACACATCAAAAGTGTCTAGGGATCAAGCATTTTTATGCGGATTTCTTGAGATTGAGATGTGGCTTTGTAATAAATTTATGATTTTATAAATTTATATGGATCGGATCCTTTTTGGTGCATTTCATAATTTGAATCAGGAACTGTGAATCAAATTCGAGTAAAAGATGAAAATCAGCTGTCAATATTTTCCCTATAAAAACATACAACGCATTGAAGACATTATTAGTGCTACTGTTTCCCTACTACTGATTAAAACCAACGTTATTATGGAGCGGCGACGTCATTTAAGCAGGGAAGAAATGCTCAGAGCCGTGGGAATGATAGAAGCTGGTTCCCGGCAACGTACTGTGGCTTTAGCTCTGAATACAAGTCAGTGTTATCAGTCGACTTTGGACACGTTACCGAAGCACTGGTACCGTGGCTGAGCGCCATGGAGGACGGTATCGCTGCACCACACGGAGACAAGACCGATACATTCAAATCTTAACTCGAAGAGCTCCAACAATAACCGCCATGATGTTAGCCGTGAGGCTTCATCACTCTTCAGGGAACTTAATTAGCGACCAAACAGTCAGAAACCGCTTGCATGAAGTGAACCTTCATTCCCGAAGACCGCTACGGGTACCACCTATAGCAATGCACAATCGTAGGATTCGATATCAATGGGCTCTTGAACACAGAAATTGGGCAGAAGAACAATGGCGTTTCGTGTGCTTTTCTGATGAGTCTCGTTTTGGTATGAGACCGGATACAAGACGTATACGACACTGGAGAACCCCTGGACGCCAACAGCGATTAAAATCCTGCCAGGAAGTCCATCCTTATAGTGGTGGAACCATCATGGTATGGGCGGGTATTTGGATCGGCGGAAGAACTGAGTTGATTTGGATCAGAGGCAACCTCAACGCTCAAATTTATGCTGAGACGATTGTATCAGACGTCATCGTTCCTCTACAAGTGCAAATCGGTCCCTTATTTCAGTTAATGCATGATAATGCACGACCGCACACCGCAAGAGTTGTAAGACAGACTCTCGCCGCAGCTAACATCAATGTCCTGCCCTGGCCTGCTCAGTCGCCAGACTTGAACCCGATTGAGCATGCATGGGATATGCTACAGAGAAGAGCTCTGCCGAATATGGAGGGTATCCAGTCGCAAGAAGACCTTTTTTTGTTGTTGCAACGAACATGGGCGGCCATTCCACAGCGTGATTTGGATGAACTCATTTTGAGTATGCCAAACCGATGTTCTTGTGTTGTTAGTGTTCGCGGTAGAAACACGGATTATTAATTGTTTAAGTTACCCAATAAAATTTTAAAGAAAACTGTTATTTCAGTCTTTTTTTCGAACTTTTGTGTTAGTGGTTCAAATGTCAAAAATCCCTTTATTAGGAAAATGGCAAATTTCTTTATTAATGCAAAGGTGACTTGGTTTATCGTTACTGTGACAAACGAAAACACTTTATTTGATGAATCCTTAAAGAAAATTTTAATTAATATCAATCAGGAGAAAAGTTATTGCAAAAATATATGTTGATCCCTAGACACTTTTGATGTGTGTATTTTAATGGGACTTTGTATATCTTAAAAAACATCTATTTTAATGGGACGTATATCTTAAAAAACTACATAAATAAAACAAAATCGGGTAAGTTACACCATTTATAGCTCAAGAACGGCTAGACCGATTTTTACGATCTTTGATTTGTTGGATTTATCTCCGCCCCGAATAGCAGAATAACTATTAAAACATGGGAAAAGTTCACTAAAAAATAAAAAATAAAGATAATTCATTTTCTCACGCATTTTGTATGAGACGTCCGCTTTTATTGATTCGTAGACGATATGAAGTTCGCCGGGTCAGCTAGTAAATAATAAATAAGGTGTCAAACTCTGTGTTTGGACATGGCAGCCGTTGTTGTGTGACTTTTCACCTCTTTCTTAGGAAACCACAGCATTAGTCAGAGCGCAGACATCTGTCGGAGCAGCGCTTGAGGCAGTCTGGGTCGTTGCGACAGTGCGCACGACACGAGGCTTGGCAACGTGTGAGAGTGCGCACGTTCGTACGCGAAAGGCGCTCGTCGAACATCAAGCTGTGGGTGAAAAGGATATTATTTGTTTTGGAAAATGTAAAAGATCTGTGGTAAAAGTGCCAAACGTCTAAGTGCTTATATACACGAGCAGCAAGCGTCAACGGTAGAAGTAACTGCAGCTGGCTCTCCCGTGTCGCTAGTGTGTATGAGCACCAAGCCGTTTTCTAGAGCTAAGCGCATGTTACAGCCGCGGCGGGCCACAATTGCGGCAACGAGTTGTTTCAGGCCGCGCCCTATGAGGGCTGCCCCTTATAGGGCGCGGCCTGAACCAATTATTAGGGTGCTGACCATAATTGCGTAACACGCTATTAATCAGAATCTGAATAATTTTGGAGGGCATTGTCCAAAGCTTCCTATGTTCGAAAAATTTGTCTGCTCAACAACGTAAATAACGCAATGAATGTTGTTGAACTGTCAAAATTAAAGCCATTCCTACTGATAGTGTGTAACGCAATAACCCCGCATTTTTTTACCACCTCCATACAAGTAAGTAAGTTGGCACCAATACCAATTTGCCACAATCAGTGTGAGAGCAGTGTGATCCCGTGTCCCGCGCGGGATTCACTTCAGTTTGATCAGAGCTTTCTCATCATCATCATAGCCGAAAGACGTCCACTCCTGGACATAGGCCTCCCCCAAGCATTGCCACTTGTGTGCTTCTTTTAAATTCATGCGGCCTTCACAAGGTCATCCGAGGAGGTAGGTATACCTCCCAGTACCCGTTCGCCTCTCCAGAACTTTTTGGACCCATAGGCCACCTGTTCTGCAAGCAACTTGGCTTGCCCACTGCCATTTAAGTTTGGCCATTCTTCGGGCTATGTCGGCTACCTTGGTTCTCCTGCGGATCGATTCTGTTACCTGTCTATAAACGGCACTGAAGTGCAAGTAGCAGCATCACAATGCAGTACAGGGGGCGCCACCGCTGCCATTAACGAGCTGTCTTCGCCGACAACGTACGGGATATGGTCTATGTAGACGCTGTCGAAGAGGCACATGCGCTTCATGTATTCTTCGGAGTGAGTGAACATCGTTGGGGGAGTTCCTGAAAGAGGACGATATGCAAATATAGAGAAGGAATTCTCGCACTTAAAACTTTCAAATTTAGGCCGCGATGTCCGCTGTGCAACAAATAATAAAAATAAAGTAAAGTAAAAAAAAATAAAAGGGGTCCCATACAAGAAACGTGTTTCTTTTTTTTACTACAGTATTTTTTTTAAATTAATTTGTGTTAAATATTGTACGGTGTTACGCGGAACCCGTTGTGTGCGACTCTGACTCGCACATGGCCGCTTTTTTTACCCGACTGCGTGACGCAAAGGAGTGGTAATGTGTTTATTACAGATTGAGACTGAAATTAGAATGCGAACGTTCTTTAAAATATAGAAGTTACCTCTCTGGTCAACTCTAAAAACGTCGTGATGGATCGGAGGTTACCAATTGAATGTGACTTTTCCAAAAACATATTTGTAGGTACAGTAGACGATTGTGAAACGGCACGCGTCACTTTAAACCTTGCAAAAACTACGACATGCATCGTAAAAATTCGTATCGTGTGTATGCGCCGTATCGTAATAATTCACGACACGACGTCGTACCGTGGTACGACGCACGAGACGTTCGTGTCATGAAAAATTGAAAACTGACGCACGTGTCGCATTTATTGTTCAATAGTCCAAAGATTTTTGCGATTCACGTCGTCGTAGTTTTCCGCGACACGACATTGCATCGTATCGTGTGTAATTTTCTTTGGTCCTGAGGGCTCCCACACATAAACACGATACGGCGTCGCGTCGTGCTACGACGCAGCATCGTTTCACCGTTTGAATGACTTATTATTATTATAAGCCTGTGTTGTCTCACTGCAGGGTCTGCAGAGCAAAGACCTCCCTTCCCTCTTTCCACTTTTCCCGGTTTGAATGATACGTCACTAATAAAGCACTAAATCATATACGTCGTAACACGACGCGGCGTCGAATCGTGTTTATGTGTGGGAGCCCTGAGCATTGCGTTTCGCAGTGTGTTCGTGATCCTGATACCTAAAGGATCATTCTTGATCTATGAGGTATAGTCGTTAGATGAAGCATAAATCAGCCCATAATATTCATACTGCTGGGACACAGGCCTCCTCTCAGTGAGTGGGCCGTAATCCACCCTGCGGTACCAATGCGGGTTGGTAGATGTCACATGTCTTCGAATTTTTGGTTCTAGGACATGCCGGTTTCCTCCCAATGTTTCCCTTCACCGTTTTGAGAACAGTGGTGATTAAATAATTGACATGAAGCCCCTGTCTGGGTTCGAACCTACGACCTACAAGTCGTAAGCCGCGGCCGTTAGCTCTTTTTTTTTTTTTTTTTTTTTTTTTTTTTTTTTTTTTTTTTTTTTTTTTTTTTATAATATAATATTCCACAACTATCACACAACGCCATCTAGTCCCAAGCTAAGCAGAGCTTGTGTTATGGGTACTAGACAACTGATAAACATACTTATATATTTCTAAATACATACATATTATAGATAAATTACACCCAGACACAGAACAAATGATCGTGCTCATCACACAAACATTTGTCCTGGGTGGGAATCGAACCCACGACCTCCGGCATAGCAGTCAGGGTCACTAACCACTAGACCATCAGGCCTGTCGCTCTTAGATGAAGAAAATCCTAACTAATATTATAAATGCGAAAGTAAGTTTGTTTGTTACCTTTTCACGCCTAAACCACTGAACCGGTCATCCTGAAAATTAGCATATATGTTGTCAGGAGTACAGAAACGGACATAGGGTACCTTTCATCCCGAAAAAAAGTGCTGTTCCCGAGGAAAACAATAATAACGTTATTATGATAATAGATGGCGCCACGTGTATTGTTGTTTTCCTCGGAAACAGCACTTTTTTTCGAGATAATACTATGAAAGGTACCCGCTATGTCCGTTTCTGTACACCCGACAACGTATATGCAAAATTTCAGGATGATCGGTTCAGTGGTTTAGGCGTGAAAAGGTAAGGCGCGTCGCCCACACGAGCTAGAGTCGAGGCGGCGTCGAGCCGCGGGCGCACGTTTTCTATAGGAATAAACACATACCTATATTTATTCCTATAGAAAACGTGCGCCCGCGCCTCGACGCCGCCCGGACTCTAGCTCGTGCGTGTGGGCGACGCGCCTAACAAACAAATTTGCTTTTAGTTAGGATAGGATTTCACGCGCACGAAGTCGCGGGCAGCAGGTAAGAATAATATAATTGATACAACTCACCAACAGTAAAATACCTAGTATTACACATATGCTCCTGGATAAGTTCAGATCGATTGTGGAACCACCCTATCAGCCACTGCAGGTCCTCAAACTTGGTAATCTCATCGTTAATGACTTTCCGTGTTAAACGAAGGTATTCCACGTCGGCTTCTATAACTGATTCGTCTTTATCTTCACCGTAACTGCAATATTAAAGTTCTCGTCAAACATAGGCGAATTCCGTACAGGGTGCGAATTTTCTTACACTTTAACCCCCTTACTAATAAACGTTGTATAGCGTCTGTACAGTTACACAACGCTTTGTCTTCTTCTTTCGAAAGTCAAATTACTGACGACTGAAAGAGAGAAATCGGCGTGTAACTATTCATCCATACTATTACTATACAGGGATATTTTTTTATCACCATCCAAATTTTTACAGGGTGTTCTACCCATGAAAATGAACAACTTTCACTATGGGACCAACTCTGAAATCACGAAAAAAAAATCTGCTGTTTCATACATTTTGGTCAAGTAGGTATGAAACAGCTGATTTTTTTTTACACACCCTGGAACACCCTGTAAAAATTTGGATGGTGATAAAAAAATATCCCTGTATACTTATACTATCCATACTATCACACTAATATTATAAAGGCGAAAGTTTGTGAGTGTGTGTGTGTGTTTATATGTTTGTTACTTCTTCACGCTCAAACGGCTGGACCAATTTTGATGAAATTTGGTATAGAGATAGCTTGAGTCCCGGAAAAGGACATAGGGTACTTTTTATCCCGATATTCCCACGGGATCGAGACTTATGCGGGTAAAACCGCGGGGCGCAGCTAGTAATATTATAAATTCGAAAGTTACTCTGTCTCTGTCTGGCTGTATGTTACCTTTTCACGCCTAAACCACTGAACCGATTTAGATGAAATTTGGTATAGAGATATTTTGAGTCCCGGGGAAGGACATAGGATAGTTTTTATCCCGATATTCCCACGGGATCGAAACTTATGCGGGTGAAACCGCGGGGCGCAGCTAGTCTGATATAATACGTTTATTAGACTACTAGCTGCGCCCCGCGGTTTCACCCGCATAAGTTTCGATCCCTTGGGAATATCGGGATAAAAACTATCCTATGTCCTTTTCCGGGTCTTAAACTATCTCTATACCAAATTTCATCTAAATCGGTTCAGTGGTTTAGGCGTGAAGAGGTAACAAACATATAAACACACACACACACACTCACAAACCTTCGCCTTTATAATATTAGTGTGATTCATCTGATATAATACGTTTATTAGTAAGGGTGTAAGATAATAAATAGCCTCAAGCTATAAATCAAATATTAAAGTTCTATGTTTCATTATCATCATAATCAATGATAATCAGCCTATAATGTTCCCACTGCTGGGACACAGGGTCACAGGCATTTCCTTCAAGTTCTATGTTTACGTAAGTTTTATTTAGTACTAACTGCTGCCCGTGACTTCATCCGCGTGAAATCCTATCCTAACTAAAAGCATTTTTTTTTTTTCTAAAATAAAAGTAGTCTAAGTTACTCCTTATTACATTAGCTATCTGCCAGTGAACGTCCCGTCAAAATCGGTCCAGCCGTTTCAGAGATTAGCCGGAACAAACAGACAGACAGACAAAAATTGTAAAAAAAAAAAAATATTTTGGAAAATGTACCGTGTAGATGTCGCAGCCAACTGGTTAAATTAGCCGTTCAGTTAACTGCCTAGCCTTTTAACTAAACGGCGCCATTTTGAAAAAAAAAAAAAAAAAAAAAAAACAAAAAGGCTCGACAGTATGTATGCCACGGATCTTCAAAGGCCTATTACTATCTGATAAGTCTACCTACTTTCGATACTGCATCTTGAGGACAGCTTCAGACATATGGATCCTGAAGATGACTCCAGGTCTCAAATGTGCTTGGTACAGATCCTTGGGCATCTCGACATATCCTGCCTCAAAATCCTGGAAGTAACGCATTTCGTTTATTTTATTGGCAAGCAAGCGGGCTACCCATAGATCCAGGCGCAGGTACAGGGGGGCGAGGGGGGCAACGGGTGCAGTCGTAGGTAATAATCTTCGATAAGGAGGGCACGTTATGAAGCTTAAGGAAAATAGATAAGTGCCGTGCCGAAGGTGTTTTTTCGTCTTGGGAAATCCCCCTCCCTATCCTCAGATAGAAAAATTTGCCCCCCCCCCTTTGGTGGAAACCTCAACGTCGCTTTTCATCATCATCTGCCTAGCCTTTTCCCAACTATGTTGGGGTCGGCTTCCAGTCTAACCGGTTGCAACTGAATACCAGAATTTGACATGGAGTGACTGCCGATCTGACCTCCATAACTCAGTTGCTTTCGTCGTATTTTCGTCTTTTGTCGTTTCGACCCCAAACGGCTGAAAACTGTAGTTACTCATAAGTTTATTTATATAGATTATGATTAAAGATATCAGAGGGGTCCGTGGCTAAATAACAACAGCCGCACAGGTCGATCGATCATGTTAAGCTACGCTTGCCGCGGTTGGTCTGTGGATGGGTGACCGCATCTTTACATACCAAGACGCCTCCGTGCCTCGGAAAGCACGTTAAGCCGTCGGTCCCGGCTATCATTCGTGGATCTTCGACAGTCGTTACAGGCAGTCAGAAGCCAGAAAGTCTGACAACCAGTCCCAAGGGGTATCGTATTACCCAGTAACTGTGTTGTGGAGGCCAGATAGGCAGTCGCTGCATGTAAATTACTGGTATTCAGCTGCATCCGGTTAGACTGGAAGCCGACCCCAACCTAGTTGGGAAAAGGCTAGGCAGATGATGATGATGATTAAAGGCATCCTCCTCTTCCTCAAGTCCTACTCCTCATTACTGAGGGTCGTGATCCTCTCTTGAAAACATCTTTTCCCTGACGATGTTTCGCCATCTCTGTCTATCTTTGGCCAAGTGAAGCGCATTATGAAATTTCGTGTCAAGAGAAGAGCTTATCTGGTCGGACCATCGCAAAGGGCTGCGACCTCTTGGACGTTTACCATCCACCTTGCCGGTAACCACAAACGAAATCTTACCCTGAACGCCAACGTCACAAATATATGACAAAATACACGTCGCACGGGTCGCACCATATTATGAAATAAACAATTTAATCATTACTTTTGTGTGTTTTTATTTATATAATTTAAAAGTTTAAGCTTCCGTCTATATTGTATTGCATGAAACTAATATAAATAAACCACCAATATCGAGAAATTTGTTGTTTTAAGTGTGTGTGTGTGTGTGTGTTGTTTTGTTAAAGTGGCCTGGCGTCAGGGGTACGGCGATACGTTTATACTCTGGCGTTCAAAAGGTTAAATGGTATACTTTACCTTCACACCGGGGTCGTAGATATCAAAGTGAGGGTTTTTTATCGTCCTTTCTCTGGATCTTGTCTCTGCGTCTTTCCCTCTTCGGGCTATCGGGACTTCTGTGGTCGTTCCATTCTTCTGCAAATGATAAATGAATGAATCAAATAATTATTAAGTATTATTAAAAAAACTAAAACCCGACTACTGAATAGAATGAAACAAGAAAGTACCTTTCCGTGGTCGCATGCCGCTGTACTAATATATTATAAGCTATGGTAGCATGCGGCCACGGGAAGGTACTTTCTTGTTTCATCCTTTTCAGTAGTCGGGTTTTAGTTTGTAAACTTATTTTTGAAGTGAAAACTTCTTTAGCGGCGTTGTATACTTTATTTGTAATGGGTAAAAAATGATAAACTCGCGTCAGGACACGTGACCTGATCGAAAATTCGTATGACGGATGGAGAGTAGACAGCCGGCGCGGCGTAAGAGAGGAAGTATCCCCTCCCCCTCTCCCTTTTTTGTGTCATTTTCACCGCAAATAAACGTATTTTCTTTCTTTTCTTTCTTTCTCTCTTTCTACGGCGCGGCGAAAATGTATGCCTGCTGTTTCGTTTAGGCGGCGCAGGGCGCTTGCGCGAATGTTCGTGTGTGTTTATGTAAAAAAGGTACGATTCCACCAAAATACTGTGCAGCACATTTGTTCACAAACATTTTGCGCAGAACTCCAACAGTGCACGTACTGAGCTGCAGATCCGTTAGTCTCTGTTTCCACCGGCAAAGCTGTGCGTAACTTTTGTAAGCGCACAGTGTAGCACACTTGTGCACGAGCATGTTCACTGAGCAGAGTGTTCACTGGGCATTCTGTAGCAAACTATTAGAAACTATCAAAAATAAATAATTGTACAATAAATAAAAATAATTTTGAACGGCGAGCGCATTCCAAATATTATTATAAATTCAAATCGTAGATTTATATAGAAACAATTCGCCGCAAAATTCAATTTATGACTATGGTCAAAGGTACTTAGTTATTGATTCAGTTTCAATATAAAAAGCCAAGTAACGATTAAACGAATAAAGGTAAATTAATAAACTTGCGCGCTAAATATGAAAAATTTAATGGCGTTAACAGATAAGTTTTTTATCCATCTCTTTTAATTAACGCACATTCGTAAGATTTGATGGGTAGCATAATAAATATTTATACATAATTTAATCAATGTAGGGTGTCGTATGTCGTCATTCTTGGGTCCGATGGGACCCGGTACCGAGCCGGCGGAGGTTCGTGTGTTCGGGTCTAATCGGGGCAATGTGCGCGGACAAATAAATGTTTTCTCTCCGGTAGTGGAAGCAAGACTGAGTTCGCGAACAGCAAGTGTGTACGCGTCGACGCGAGTCCACTGCATGCATGTGTGCGCGCATAAAAGTATGCAGATGTGCGCGAACATTTCTACAATGTTCACGCACAATTTGTTATTGTTTGCTTGAGTGAGTCGACCAGAATAAACATTTGTGCCGTGCACTGTGCATTACAGTACCGCACAGTTCAGCACGCTGGTGGAATCGTACCTTTACAGCGTGCCGCGCGCATCCATGGATGGTGACAGTTGATGGCTCGACCGTCTGTGTAGTGGCCACACCGCTGTCTATTCGTAAAATTCGTGTATATAAAGTGTTTAAAATATGGAAATTGAACAAAGTGCATCTATTAATGAAAAAAGTGACGAAGAAATAGCGAAAGAAAATGAGTTACATTAATTCAATTAACAGTTGATTTATTTCAACGTTAATATTCAAGTTTTCACTTCTGCCGACACTCCCGGAGTGCAAGCCGTCTTTTTTTAAATTATTTTGGGGTTTATATCAGTAATATTTATATTTTTGAAATGTGCTAATTAAGCCCTCTCATTTGATAGGACCCAAAAAGGCATAATTAAAAAATTTTTTTTTAGATCATGACTTTTTGTCCGCTAGAGAGCGCCATATTCAACTTAATGTGATGTCACATAGCCTATAACCAGCAGACGATCAACGACGCTTCCACTTTTTGCATCGACGTAGTCGGTTAAAAACTAGATGAGGTCGGCGTTTCCTATCTGACTGCTCTAAGAAGAAAGGCCGAAACAAACTCAGGGGTCACAGTCTCTTTTATTAAAGTAAAGTAGTAAAGAGCCAAATCAAATTAGGCAGCGAAACTTCGCAGACGAGATGGGTCATCATCATCATCACAATTTCAGCCGAAAGACGTCCACTGCTGGACATAGGCCTCCCCCAAGCACCTCCACTTCGACCGACTCTGTGCTTCTCGCATCCAACGGGTTCCTGCGGTTTTCACAAGGTCGTCGAGACGAGATGGGTATCGATATAAACATGATAAAACAAAAATAAGTTCATGTACGCGGAGTTTCGCTACCTAATTGCACTGACCTTGGTAGAAATGAATATTTTTAGGTTTTTACTGATTACTAATTTACAACCTGAAATATATACAGGGTGAAATTTTAATTACCGTTTTCCTCTCAAAGGGTCATTGTACTCATCGTTATGAACAACTTTTACTATGGGACCAAACCTGAAATCGTAAAAAAAAACAGGTGTTCCCTACATTTTTACGAGTTATGCTGTGGCGGTATCTACAACGACACATGCGAACAACGCGTCATACTGACGTCACGCAAATCCTGCATCTCGCAAGCAGAGTTTACCGCGCAACTAGCATAGATACAACAGCCCGACATGAATCATCGGGCAGTTGCCCGCCAGACACAACACCCGTCTGGTCGGAGGATCCTCCCTTTTCTATGGAGTTCGAGTGAACTTTACGCCCTGTTCCTCATACCTCTATAGTGCAAACATAAATGTAGGGAACAGCTGATTTTTTTTTCGCGATTTCAGGTTTGGTCCCATAGTAAAAGTTGTTCATAATGATGATTACAATGACCCCTTAAAAGGATGCCATGAATTTGACGGTATATAAATAGATAAAAATCAAATTAAATGCATTCCTTACGTCATCTTCGGGTTGGTTGGTGGTAGATCGTTGGCGACTACGTCGTTTGCCGCCGCGGCCCCGACGTCTCTGCAAAATCATTATACTGTTATCATCTATATACTGTGACATGTCATTATGAATTGCCCCGTTGGTCACGTGGTCGCCAGCGCGACTACTGAGCGTGGAGTCCTGGGTTCGATTCCCGGGTTGGGCAAAGTGTTATTGGGTGTTCCCAGCAGCAACCCGGTCAACGACTTTGTCTGCGTGTATTTTGTATTTCATCATTTCAACTGCCTAGCCTTTTCCCAACTACCAATATTATTAAAAGAATAACAGTATTTTACATGGAGCGACTGCCTATCTGACCTCCACAACCCAATTACTGGGTAATACGATACCCTTGGTAAGACTGATTGTCAGACTTTCGGGCTTCTGACTACCCGTAACGATTGTCAAAGATGCACGGATGACAGCCGATCCACCGGCTTAACGTGCTTTCCGAGGCACGGAGGGGTCTCGTATCCACAGACTAACCGCGGCATCGACCTGTGCGGCTGTAATTATTTAGGCACGGGCCCCTCATCATTTCGAATATCCAGGATGAAAAGTAGCCCATGGCCCTAGGCTATCCTAGGCCTAGCTAGATCTCTCATTCATAACAATCGGTTCAGCGGTTTAGGCGGGAAAAAATAACAAGCGGACTGACTGACAGGCAAGTTACTTTCCATTTGAGTGATGCCACACGACGCGTTAACGGTGCGGTGCCGCAACGTCTTCCTACATACAAATCACTATGTCATGTCACACGATGTGTTGGGCCGCCGTGCGGCGTCGCACTTGCACCGTAGGCGCGCCGCGATTGTGACCTGCGAGACGAGGCGGGGAGGGGTGATGCGCTGCGGCGCGCACCACCGTAAACAGCGTTCTACTGCTCGAATTAATTGCGGTGCCGCACCCCACCGTTAACGCATCATGTGGTCTCGCTCTTTATAATAATACGCTGCGCCCCGCGGTTTCACTCGCATAACTGCATAAGTGTCGATCCCGTGGGAATATCGGGATAAAAAGTTCTATCCTATGTGTTAATCTTGTTTATAAACTGTGTGCCAAATTTCATTCAAATCCGTTCAGTAGTTTTTGCGTGAAGAAGTAACAAACATACAAACACACTCACAAACTTTCGCCTTTATAAGTGTGATTAAGAACTAGCTTCTGCCCGCAACTTTGTCTGCGTGAAATTTGTTGTTCCCTGAATGACCCCGTCGCATCGCATCGCCTAACTGCGCTAGTATTTCGTTTTCGCTTTGCATCTTTCTGTTTTTATTTCTTACTAGCTGCGCCCCGCGGTTTCACCCGCATAAGTTTCGATCCCGTGGGAATATCGGGATAAAAACTATCCTATGTCCTTTTCCGGGACTCAAACTATCTCTATACCAAATTTCATCTAAATCGGTTCAGTGGTTCAGGCGTGAAGAAGTAACAAACATATAAACACACACACACACACTCACAAACGTTCGCCTTTATAATATTATATAGTCTGATATAATATATAGGATGGATATAAAATTTAAATAAATAGTATAGTTTGGACTATAGAAGTTTAGATACAAGACTAGTATGGCTTTTGACAAAACTGGAAGCAAGCAGGCAGCGATCTCTTATAGTCTACATCTGTATACAGGCTGAAATAAATATCTGTATACAGGGTGAAATAAATTAGCCAGGGAAACTTCGCAGACGTGATGGGTATCGATATCTAAATACGATAAAATAAAAAAGATTTGATGCTTTTTTAAGGGTCAACGACCGTAAGGGTCATCGACCGCTGGTATTGTTGTTGAAATTTTCATGGGACCATTTGGGAAGTATACCCTTCCCAACAAAAAAATAATTTTTCAAATCGGTTGGCAAGCGACGGAGTTATGCGCGAACAAACCTTAAAAAAAAGAATTTTGAAAATCCATCGACAATTGGCGGAGTATTCGATGAACAAACATACAAAATAAAAATAAAAAACATACAAACATCCGAACATAGTACCTCTTCCTTTTTGTGAAGTCGGTAAAAAAATATAAACATTCGAATTGAGAACCTCCTCCTTTTTTAGAAGTCAATTAAAAAATATGTTTCATCGTCTATCTTTACCAATCACGTCTGCGAAGTTCCGCTATTAGAGTCTGTGTAGGAGTTGCAAGGAAAAAACACTAATAAAACAATCAAATTCACCACAAAATTTTATTGCAACGTCATAACCTCACTCCTCCAGATCTTTAGGCTCCGTAATAGAATCAACAAACACTATTGAGTTGCACTCTGCTGCATCGCACTGCAGCATAGGCGGGACTTCCACAGGCGTCACGGAGTACTCATCACCAATCACATAAGGGTTCCCATCGATCCACAAGGCATCAAACAGACAGTATATATGCACCTTGATCGTCATATAGCTGATGAATTTGTAGATCCGTCCGCCACATTCTCCCAAATGTTCCTTTATGCTCTTGTCCGTCTTATACATCAGCAGGAGATTGTGGAATTTCGTGATCTCATCCATTACAACCTTTTTAATCAGATTAGTGTAAATAATATCAGCTTCAATATGCCTTTCGGGGTCTTCATACATTCTTTGCTTTATCCGCAGGATTGCATCCGACATTCTTACTCTAAATATGACTCCTGGGTTCATTTGGTCAGGTAAGATTCCAGGTCTTCTTGTCGATGTCGAGAACTCTAGGATCCTGTCTTTCACGGGCTCTGGGTACGTGTAGTGGTGTGGCCGCTCCCGAAGTTGTGGGCCGAGCAATGTGTTAAATTTTCTCACGTTCTGCAGCAAAAAATATTCTTGTCAGTTCAGGCGTCAAATTATGTGGGTCTTTTTCTCTTTTTTTGGGCACTAACACTCTTTTATTTTGTTTAGATGATCACTGAACACTTAAGTTACCAGATAACGAATAATTTCTGTATGAACATGGCAAAAAATGTAGATTTAGAGTCTTTTTTGAAAGCACCCGCGTATCGCGATATGAAACGTTCAAAAAACCAGAATGCTCGCGAATTCTTGGGCTAGAATAGAAGAAGATAAGATTGGATAAATAATTAAAATCTAACAGCTGCACAGGCCGATCGATCAGGTTAAGCTACGCTTGTCGCGGTTGGTCTGTGGATGGGTGACCATCTTTACATATCGAGACCCCTCAGTGCCTCAGAAAGCACGTTAAGCCGTTGGTCCCAGCTGTCATTCGTAGATCTTTGGCAGTCGTTACAGGCAGTCAGAAGCCCGAAAGTCTGACAACCAGTCTTACCAAGGAGTATCGTATTACCCAGTAACTGGGTTGTGGAGGTCAGATAGGCAGTCGCTTCATGTAAAATACCGGTATTCCGATGGATCCGGTTAGACTGGAAGCTGACCCCAACATAGTTGGGAAAAGGCTAGGCAGATGTATATTCAAAGCCCTTTCTGTGTCTACCTTTTACGGTTCAAAAGATACCTACAGCTCTGTGACCACCTGTAATAGACAGACGGACACCTGCAGAGCCTGAGTAAATAGGGTTCTGTTGGCAACCTTTAGGTACAAAACCCTTAAAACTCTTTCTCAAATTGCCTTATACGAATATGAACATTATGATCTAAAGAGTAATGTTCATATTTGTATGAAACGCGAACTGTGAATTCCCTTAGACTTTTGATAAAACCAGAAACTTGTGTACTAACCCGGGCTCGTCTCTTGATCCGGTTATGTTCTTGGGACGACTCCTGATCATAGCCGTTGACGAGCTGATCGAACTTACTGAAGTCGAACGGAACCCAGTCGAGACCAGTGTCTCCCTCGAATTCTGCCGGCTCATTCTGAAAATATTAAATAATAGTGCCTCATTTCATTAAAAACGTCTAACGGGCCTCTTTTAGAAGGTTTTGGCCCCTCATATGCTCCTGGACCCCAGAGATTCCAGAATTATCAAAGACGAAAAAAATGGTAGGTATTTATTTACAAAAAACCTAAACAATTCCGTGGGTGCTGGCTGGCTGGGTGACTCGCCGCTGAAGCTTGCGGGAGTGAAGACGACGAGTTGACGTCACGCTGAAGTATTTGCACGAAGGCTGCGCTGACGTTCATGTTCGGGGTCACCAGTATAGAGGTATGAGGAACAGGGTGTAAAGTTCACTCATACTCTATAGAAAAGGGAGGATCCTCCGACCAGACGGGTGTTGTGTCTGGCGGGCAACTGCCCGATGATTCATGTCGGGCTATTGTATCTATGCTAGTTGCGCGGTTAACTCTGCTTGCGCGATGCAGGATTTGCGTGACGTCAGTATGACGCGACGTTCGCATGTGGTGTTGTACATACCGCTACATCTCCATCAAAATCTTTCGGGATGTGATTGAATTTGAGTGTGAGTTACGCAATTAGGGTGAAGGTCTACCTTCAGAGTATGGTACCTACCCTAAAAGATCTCGCCAAACTGAAGCGAATCCAGTGCGTAACTGACCACCGCGTCCCGCGCGGGAGTCGTCGCAGTGTGGGAGGACTACAAGACCTAAAGCGCGGTCACTGTCGGACTGCATAGTAAAGAAAGAGAAGCGCGATGACACAAGACTGGTAACTTATTGCAAAATATGAAGCAATTATCTATTTACAAAAAACTATTGTTTGGACTAAAAAATTAAAACACTAGTGCTTTAGTATGTTGCTTGTAGAATAATCTGACAAAAATCAGAATGATTGTATGTATATTAGTATGGCTTTTATTGTAAAAAGAAGGTTTTTAGAGGTATCTTCACGATTTTTTTCTATCGTATCAAATTAGATGTATTATGTTTTCGATACACTATCTACCTAGCATATATCCTGAAGAATGTCTCGTATTTTTCTGATTTTGTT
Organism: Amphipoea oculea; assembly: GCA_945859645.1. Taxonomy (NCBI): domain Eukaryota; kingdom Metazoa; phylum Arthropoda; class Insecta; order Lepidoptera; family Noctuidae; genus Amphipoea; species Amphipoea oculea. The sequence goes on along the minus strand of OX243891.1, from coordinate 4,501,458 downwards.
TACTGTAGTCGATCATATACTTTTATTGCTTATAAAACTTGCTTTTTTGCGTTTAGGTCCTGTAAGCCCCTTAAGGTGAATGGGTAGTTGTAGCCCGCGAAATTCAATTTTTCTTACGTTTTTTGCAATTTTCAGGTCAGTGTCAGGATGTATCTTGATCAAAATATGATTCGCGACTATAGCCGGTATGTATTTACAGAATTATAATAATTAGAATCATTAATACATCTTTCTAAGTTAGATTTCTACCGTTAAGAACAAATCTCGTATGGAAAAGTGTTTGTGGTAGAAATCTAACTTAAAGAGATATATTAATGATTCTAATGACTATAATTCTGTAAATACATGTCTATTATAGTCGCGAATCATATTTGGATCAAGATACAACCTGACACTGATCTGCAAATTGCAAAAAACGTAAGAAAAATTGAATTTCGCGGGCTACAACTACCCATTCACCTTAAGGCGACTACACGACCTAAAGCGCGGTCACTGTCGAACTGCATAGAAAAGAAAGAGAAGCGCGATGACACAATGGTAATTTATTGCAAATATGAAGCAATTATCTATTTACAAAAACTCTCAAACACCAAACAAATAAAAACCGTATACTAAAATTCGGGGAATTAAATTGTCTTTTAGATGGTGAAAGTTTTATGAAAATACACCCGATAGTGTTTGCGTGATTGTCGTTTTTATGTCCGCGGTAGACATTACTTTACAAATTAATTACACTATGTTAAAAAAATATAATTGCAAATATTCACATATCAAATTACGAAGCAAATGGTCTAGTATAACATTTTTTTTTTTCAAAGAAATCAGTTCGGTCGATTAGACGTGATGTTGAATTTAAAATCATTAGAAGTCGTATATCTGCGCCTTAAGAATAATATCTACCTTCGCATGTGGTGCTTTCTTGGTCATCAGGTTGACAGGCTGATCGTAAATGTCATCGGGTCTCTGTAAAGTGAATAAATGGCTTATTAGCCACTAATAGTAAGTTGTTCCCTTGTCGCTACGTCACTATGTGCTAGCGACCGTTTCCGGGGGCCCATTATTGAGTGTGCATGTCACCCCCTGGGTAGATTTTCGTTATTTATCATCATTTCATCATTCATCGCACAAATTTTTTTTTGGTTTGTTTTTCACTTACATTGGTTTTTTCACTTACATTGAAAATATAGTATATTGGTAGGTATTCGTTTGTTATTTCGTTTGACACAATATATGTTGGGATGTGACACGTGCCGCGGTTGTGGTGCGGTGCCGTATTATAAATAATATAATATTAATAACACCTGTAAATGACGATAAATAACGAAAATCTACCCCCCTGCTATTTTATCCGTGTATATATAAAACATTGATTAGGCAAGGGTCATAGTTCTTCCATAGTTCTTGGTAACCAGTCCACTTTAGCCACCCAAACCCACAGCCCAACTTTTCATTTTTCCATATCCTGCAATAGTCCTGCACCAACCGGGGGTTGTCCTTGGGTGCACTTGCATAGTGCATACAGGGATAATCGTCGGTTGGTGCCACATTTCATTAAAATATCCTAAGGGGCCTCTGCGAGTTGGCTTCGGCCCCTCGTACGCCTTCCAAAGGACCGGGACCCCATGGTCCCGAGATATGTAAAATCAAGTTGGTCCCATAGAGAAAATTGTTCAGTTTAATGATCTGACCATACCTTTCTGATACATCCTGTATACAGGGTCCCATTAAAATAGATGGACACATTTTAACACAGCGCTCAGTACGTCTAGCCAAAGATATCCGAGCAAAAAAAATGATTTTATTTTGACCTAAAATAATAAATTGCCGGCACATTAGTGTATTTTCGTTAGATGATTAAATTATTTTTCTTGTTTTACGTAATCTAATAATGCGTTTTTCTTAGGGTCAGTTTACAACGCGACGCGACGCGGCGCGCAGTTTTCAAGATAGCAATATAAGACCTTATCTACTACACAAAAAGGTACACATCAGTGAGGAGGGCCGCGCGGCGCCGCCCTGCGCCGCGCGGCGTAGCTCGACGTAGTAGGCACACAGAAATGTGTACCTTTTTGTGTAGAAGGTAAGGTCTATAATAGGCTAGTTTCCTAAAAAATTCTAATTAGTCCGTCAGTTAGATTATCGAAAAATAATGGACCCGTATTTTTTCTTTTGTCAATCAAACAAGAAAAAGAAAAAATACGGGTCCATTATTTTTCGATAATCTAACTGACGGACTAATTAGAATTATTATTTTTTTACCTAGGAAACTACCCTATTGTATTGCTATCTTGAACACTGCGCGCCGCATCGCGTCGCGGTGTGAACTGACCATAGATATATGAAAGAACCCATAAGTACCTATATATTTTTTTACCATCGTCCTTATTTTGATGGTCGGAAATCTGAATGATTTCTAAAAGTTTTACCATCTAAGTAAGTATTTTAATGGGACCTTATAGAGTGGACTCATCCAGTCATCCTTAAACGGAATAAGTATGAAGGCAAAATTCACAGATCAGAATTTGACTTAGAAAGTTAGCGTTTCATACGAATATGAGCATTCTCTTATACTCGTACTTACCTACAAAATACTGTCAAGGTATATTCCTATGAGCTAATGTGAATAAGGATTCCATACTAATAAGAACCCTCTTTTTACCCGATTACGGCGAAGCAAAAAGGAGGGTTATGATTTTGACCGGTATGTATTTATGTATGTATGTTCATCTGTTCCCTCATAACTTCTAAACTGCTTGTCATAATTGAAGCGTCTTAATCGACCGCTGGTTATAGGCTATGTGACGTCACATTAAATTGAATATAGCGCCCTCTAGCGGACTTAGTCATGATCTAAAAAAAAAATTTTTTAATCATACCTTGTTGGGTATCAAATGAAAGGGCTTAATTAGCACATTTCAAAAATATAAATATTACTGAGATAAGCCCCAAAATAATTAAATAAAAAATAAGTTTAATAAAAACTAAAACCCGAGTACTGAAAAGGATGAAACAGGAAAGTACCTTCCCGCCGTGGTCGCATGCTACCATAGCTTATATGTTAGTACAGCGACATGCGATCACGGGAAGGTACCTACTTTCTTGTTTCATCCTTTTCAGTAGTCGGGTTTTAGTTTTTATACTAAGCATGTTGATATTAGTATGAAACATTTTTAAGCAAGGTAAAGTCATTGTGATCTATGAATTTTGCCCTGAGCTATAGGGAAGTTGTGCTTACATTTGGGTATTCAAAGGTCAGGCTGGCATGCGGCTCTGAAGTCACCCATGTAAAGAAGCAGGTGATCTGAAAATATAATTTAACTTTAAGGCGGTACCCCGACCAAATAACCTTGAGCATTCGCGACAGGGACAGAGAGCGACACGACTTCCTCGTACGAAAGGGACGCAGCGTACCCTGCGCACGCCCCTTTATCATAAAACTCGCAAAATTTTTGGAATTATTTTAATAAAAAAAGAATCGATCGAGCGATCTTTTTAAATAAATTAAAAATTATTTAGATTTTTAAATTATCTATCCATTGGTGAAATCCTCAAATTAATAGAACGTCAACTTTAGCAAAAGATGCATGCAATCAATGATTTTGGTCATTTTTTTAAAAGGAGATTTTAAACGTATTAGTAACATATAAAAACAAATAATAACGGGCAATAATAAGTACACTGTATTTCAATAATTGTTTGCTGCACCAGACGACGTCATTACGTCAGCGCCGGCTGTCGCTGAAAACCAGCGCTGGGGCGCTGTCCTGCATAGGGTCACAGCATAATGCTGAGCGATAGCCGTTTTGAGTGGATGTGACGCATGTTTCCCCCTACCTTTTTATTTTTTGTATTTATGTTCTTTTTTGCGTCATTTTCACCGCAAATAAACGTATTTTCTTTCTTTCTTTCTTTCAATGTGATGATAGGATATAGAAAATTAATAATGTGCTTTCAGATGTAGTTTATTTCTCATAATTATTGAGTTAAGAGCCTATACTACCTCAAATGGCTTAGCGTGATCCTCCGTTATGTCGAAAATACTGCACCATTAATTTTGAAATAAATATATGGTAAAGTTGAGGATTAATGCTAAGTCTTATGTTAGACGAAAACACGGTTCCATAAAATTTTCTCGATAGAAAATAAATCCAAAGTTACCTCTAACCCGATCAATAAACTGCTGGTATTCAAAAAATACTTCAAATTAGATTATGAAACTTTGCATACTAACTGAACTTACTTTAAAGCAGGTCTTGTGTTATTTACTTTTTTATAATTACCATTATTTTCACTGTAAAAAGCAAATACCTAAACTATTGGCGCTGCCTGCCGCCCAGCACCACACTCTGTCTCGCTCTCACTCAGTCCGCGAGCAGTATCGTATGAGCGAGATAGAGTGAATTTTAGCTGAGGTACCTAGTATAGGCTCTTAACCCTTTTACTAATGATGGCAATATATACGTGCCACCATCTAATAGGCATATTAATTAAAGCTGAATTTTGGTAAACCGTACCCCAAATTTTATTTTGCTGCTACACTTGGATCCTTATTATTTATTTATTTATATATACTTTATTGTACACCACAAAAATACATAACATGAAATAAACACATCAAACATAACAAAATATAAAATTGGCGGCTTTCCTTCTGCTGGTTAAAAGCCTCTGAATTACGTAGAAAAACGCGGTTTTGGTCGGGGTACCGCCTTAATTAATACAATCCACACACTTAGCAATGAGAGGGGCTTGTGGCTGAATAATAACAGCCACTCGGCTCGATCGATCAGAATAAACTACGCTTGCCGCGGTTGGTTCGTGGATGGGTGACTATCTTCACATACCAGGACCCCTCCGTGCCTCGGAAAGCTAGGTCCTGTAATAAAAACTGCGGTGGTCCGGTCGTTCGATTTAAAGAACTAACATCGTTGTTTTGAACCTTCTTTCGTCCACTTGCGCCGACAGTCTGACATCTCGAATTATACGATTTTTTGTTTGTTTTACTGATAATTGTGTTTTTTCTTTTTGATACTTATTTCATTTCAGTATTAGTTATACTTTAATCACCTCATACATAAAAAAACTATCTTGACAACAATTTAAGAGTTATGCTAATTTTAAAGTTCAAAAGTCGTTTTCTGGAAAATTACGGTTTTTGAAATGTCACACTGTCGTCGCATGTGGACGATTTGCTGGCGCGAAGCGCTATTGTCGTTCTTAAAAGCTTCTTACTGCACCTATATTTTAATTATTTTATGTTATTACAGCCATAGCAGTACACACTCTGTGAAAACTTCAAGTGTGACAGACGGACGCACAGCGGAGCTTTAGTGTCGGGCCACATTGATCGACGGCGTTCGACGGTTTGTCCATACAAAAAGAGAGCACAGTATGGAACGACGTACGCATCCTTTCGCATCGACGGCGACGAACGCGCTCCAGCGGCGATCGACGGCGGCGTTCGATGGTTTAGCCATACAAAAAGTACAAAAAGAGAGCATGTGCCTTTTCAATCGGAAAAGTGCGAAAGGCCGTCGATCAATGTGTCCCGACCCTTAGTAACAGTGGCGTGCATTGGTTTTCAGAATAGGTAGGCACTAGGCCGGGTCTAGTCTAGACAAACGCGGTCACTAATCAGAAAAAAAAGTGAGGTCAAAAGTGTGGTTATTTGAGTAGGCATGCCTACATAAGGGTGATAAATTGCGAAGGTCGAACGTCATGGTATTACGGGTGAGACGTACGTATTTTTAATTTGGTCGTATTAACTTGAACGAGGACAATGTGCGAATAGTACGGGAGCCGAGTAGGCCGTCTGGCGACTGCCTACTGCCGCGCGTGTTTGTATGAAGATATTGTTTTTTGTTAGGTATGATAATTTAGTGTTGTGGGGGCACACACACTAAAATGTTATTGACGGGCTTATGTTGATATATCGAGGAAGGCACTGCTTATATGTCTATATGCAATGCACGCCACTGCTTAGTAATAGGGTTCCATTGGCACCCTTTAGGTTCGGAACCATTAAAACCAAACCAAAATTCTTACCAGAAAAAACTGAAGGTGCCCCAGCATTTTTCGAAGGAAACCTGTTGGTTCACCCGTTGCAGAGCAACTGAAAACTCAGTAAGAGAAGAAATCTATGGATTTATTATATTTTATTCTAAAAAGTACAAATTGATCGTTAGTGCAATTATTATAAAACTTTATGGTTTTGTGTTAATTGACTGCTACGCTTCGCGGCCCAGTGGTAACAGCCGCGACTTACAAGTTTATAGGTCGTAGGTTCTAACCCAGACAACTTTGTTTAAATTATTTCATCACCATTGCTCTCAAAACGGTGAAGGAAAACATCGTCCGGCATGTCCTAGAACCAAAAATTCGAAGACATGTGACATCTACCAACCCGCACTGGGCCCGCGTGGTGGATTACGGCCCACTCCCTCTCACAGAGAGGAGGCCTGTGTCCCAGCAGTGGGGATATTATAGGCTGATTATGTTCGAGGTTGCGGTTCGTCAGGATCCAGGAAACCCTCACATGGGAGGATCATGGGAGCGGCTCGTGCGCAGTGTCAAGACCAGCCTTAGGGTGGTACTGAAAAAGAAAGCTAATCCGGCTCGAAGGACCACTTATACCTGCGTGCTGTACGCAACATTAAGACTATTATTATATAGTTACTAGCTTCAGCCCGCGACTTCGTTCGCGTGAAACTTCTTGTTTCCCCCGAGCCACCCCGTCGTATCGCATCACCCGCCCGCGCTATCACTTAACGTTCTCTTTGACTTTTTTTCGTTTTGCTCGGCTCCTAAGGGTCATAGTGTGATGTTACATAGCCTATAGCCGTCCTCAAGAATTGGGCTATCAAATGCAAGAAGAATTTTTCAAATCCGACTGGTAGTTCCAGAGATTACCCCCTACATACAAACTTACAAACATACAAACTTACAAATTTTACCTCTTTATAATATTAGTATAGATTAGTACTTTCAGGGTTAACATTTTAATACTAGTTGATCTTTAATAAGCACCCGAACTGCGTAACACACTATCAATCGCAATCTGAATCATTTTGGATACTAATCCATTGCTTAATATGTTCGAAAAAAAATCTGCTCGGCAACGTAAATAACGCAATGAATGTTGTTGAACTGTCAAAATGAAAAAAAGTCAGAAAGAACGCTAGGCGAAAACGAAGTAATAGCGCGGGCAGGTGATGCGATGCGATGCGACGGGGTGGTCGGGGGAACAAGAAATTTCACGCGGACGAAGTCGGGGACAGAAGCTAGTGTTTAGATATAGAAGACAATACTGCAGCGGTATCTACAACGCCACATACGAACTACGCGTTATACTGACGTCACGAAAAATCCTGCATCTCGCAAGCAAAGTTTACCGCGCAACTAGCATATATGCAACGGCCCGAGATCAATCGTCGGGTCGTCAGATAGGAAGTGCCGATCTTATCAAGTTTAAATAATAATAATCTGATCCAGCCTGTCCCATCTTACTGCCCTCCCCCTGTCCCCCAGCGACGCCCTAAGCCGAGGTTCGTACCCCAAAGGGGGTGCCCTTAGCGTGTAGTCGCTTAGTATACTATATATTTGCCCCTGGCCGGAGGCTTTGAGTTTACTTAAGGCAACCACAGGACAGTCCGGTTAAGTAGTCACGACCTCTCAAGGTCAACTACGAGATGAAATATAGAAAAAAAAAACAATCGTCGGGCAGTTGCCCGCCAGACACATCACCCGTCTGTTCGGAGGATCCTTCCTTTTCTATAGAAGATGAGTGAACTTCATACCCCGTTCCTCATACCTCTAAAAGACCATTTGGATGAGGTGAATTATTAAAACAAAAAATTAATACAGATATAACATATAATTTATATATTTTATATTCAACTAATTTCATAATAACTAAACAGTCACAATACATTTTGTACATAATACCGTATTTATTGCGTTTACATTCACGGTGTAAAATCCAGTTACAACTAAATATTATAGTGACATTGAAAAACGAAGTTTATTATAAGTGACAAAAAGTGCAAAGTTGCGAAACAGCATCAAACTGCTTCTCAGGCATCCCTGTTTGCACTTTACGACCCTAAAAATAAAGTTTATTATTCAATGTCATCAGGAAATCTGTTTTGCGTTCCTTTTTGATCTGCGCGAAACCATAGCCAAAAAAATATCGAACCATAGACACAATAGTCTACCTCGAATTGTTGACAAAAAATCCTATTGGACTGAAATTAAGTATACCTTGTCGGTTGTCATGGTATGGGCATGTGTTACGGAGAAATGAGGAAAATGTCGTGTGTAGGGGAAGACCAAAGAAACGATGGATGGACTGTGTGAATGATGATATAATTAGAAACGGGACGCCAGCATATCAAGCGACCCGAAACTGTAAAATTTTCGCAATCAACTTTGAACCTTATGCTTTAGCAATAAAGTTGAAAATCTATTAAAGAAATTTGACAGATTGTAGTAGCTCCCCCCCTTTATAATCATCTGTTTGATCGCGTATTTTAAAGACCATCCTATCTCCTGTCAGTTGTTAGGAGTCGCCTCATGTTCAGGAGTGGACGTGAAGGGCAATGTATCCGATATTGGGCAATGGTTTAATATCGGACACGACACGTCAACCATCTGCCTAGCCTTTTCCCAACTATGTTAGGGTCGGCTTCCAGTCTAACCGGATGCAGCTGAATACCAGTATTGTACATGGAGCGACTGCCTACCTGACCTCCACAACCCAGTTACTGGGTAATACGATACCCCTTGGTAAGACTGGTTGTCAGACTTTCGGGCTTCTGACGACCCGTAACGACTGTTAAATATCCACGAATGACAGCCGGGACCAACGGCTTAACGTGCTTTCCGAGTCACGAAGGGGTCTTGGTATGTACAGATGGTCACCAACCCACGGACCAACTGCGGCACGCGTAGCTTAACCTGCTCGATCGACCCGTGCGGCTGTTATTACTAATCACCAGAGATCCAAAACCATTAGGGGACTTTCAACAGGATCTCCTCAAGGACATCTCTACTGATTTCCCAGAAAAGGAAGATCATATAAGGTCAGGAATTGAAAATCTGGTGATGCTATATAATAGAAATCCTCATAAAGTTTCCCAAGCCTATGGATTATACAGAATCTGGGGACACCCTGTTATTGATCCAGCAAAAGGTGTAGTGGCTCTTCAAAAAATTGCCAAACAATATCGTCATGGTGATACAAGAACTGTTCAATTGATTAATGGGAAATTCGCAGAGACTTTCACAAAGAGATATTGGAAAAGACATTGCTCTTGGCCAAATGTCAACCTAGATAAATTAGGGTATTACCATCCAATCAAAACAGCTTATCGAAAGGGAACAGCCCCTCCTACCCTTCCACGGGATCATCTTCCTCATTGGGGATTGATCCAGTTCCAAGAAACTTTCCCTATAGATCCAAAACTAGACATTTTAGAGATGCTTTCAGATAAGGCGATGTCATTAAACTATCCAGACTTAATATTGGCCATCAGGAAGAGTCACAATATTGGGTTTGCTGAGGCAAGATCAGTTCTAGTGCAATGGCTTAAGACCAATCTAGGAGATCCAGAAGAATTCTTAAAGAATATAGATGAACATGGATTTCCAGCAACAGAAACAGTTGTTGGGGTTTGTCCAAAAGAGAGAGAAGGAAAAGTTGAGGCAAGAATGTTCGGACTGTTAACATTACACAAGAGAATGTATGTTGTATTAACGGAAGCATTAATAGCAAACCATATACTCCCTTATTTTGAAGAAGTTACAATGTCAGATGACCAATCAACATTAACAAAGAAACAGATTCGTTTTACAAGAGGATCCAAACAAACCTCTTCAACAGAGGCCCCAAAATCACGTTACTCAAGCTTAGATTTTGTAAAGTGGAATTCAAATATGAGAGTTAAAGATACTCACGGAGTCTTTCAGATGATGGACAACCTATTTGGCCTAAACAATTGTATATCCAGAACCTATGACATGTTTTCTCAATCTATAATTTATCTTGCTGATAGTTTTTTCTTACCCAAACTTAGGGGAAATGATATTGTAGAAACACCAGAAGTGTGGACAGGTCACCTTGGAGGAATAGAAGGGCTAAGACAGAAAGGATGGACTGTCTGGACAGTCTGTCTTCTCTTATTAGTAGCTGAAAAGATAACTGGAAAATTAGAAATAATGGGCCAAGGTGACAATCAAGTTATAAAAATAACATATCATTCCCACCAAACACAGGATGAGATAAACACCCTTCATAACAACTTTTTAAAGAGATTAGATTTAATATTGAAAAAGGTTGGACCTCCCTTAAAACTGGAAGAAACTTGGACATCATCCGGAACCTATGTATATGGGAAATTCATCATTCATAATGGAGTTCCTTTAAGCATGAGTATGAAGAAAATAGCAAGACTGTTCCATCTTTCAAATGATATGTTCCCCACAATAGAATCAACCCTTTCCTCTCTTTCTGCCAATTGTATAGCATCTTGTACAGTCGCCAGCAAAATTGCATGGGTACCTTAGTGTCTATTTTCCCGTGAACGTTTGAATTCAAGTTTTCGAAAATAAACTAGATGGCGTTGGTTTCTTCACAACTATGACTAATTTACGAAACGTAAGTAAGGAGTTAGGAAGAAACGTATTAAGTAGCATTGAGTAAAGAGTTACAAGGCTAATACATTTATCTAATTATTACATTACATTTACCAGCATACATAGCTTAAATGATAAAAATAATAAAAGAAACCGATAGAAATATATTTATTAAGCTAACGAGTGGGTATTTTAATAATTAATTTAATATTCGAATTAGTAGTTACTTAGCACCTACTTATACATTGATATTCAATTTTAACATAGTAGGTTAATAATTAGGAACATTTTTCTTTAAAAGAAACTATTAATTATAAATTGTTTGAAGAGACGAAAAGAAACTACAAAAATATTTTATCATATAAAGCAAAGCAACGCCATCTAATAACAGCATAATTAAATTTTGTTGGTCGTTAACTGGTTTTACGCTAGATGGCGTCATTTCTCACTTCATACGATTTTGTTTCTGTACTACCCATGCACTTTTGCAGCCTACCGTACATCTGACTTATCCCCTTTAATTCCGTTTTTCATCTATTGTTTAGAAGTCTTGTTCAGTTTATATTATAACACAAGGTCTGTTTACTTTCATGACACCTCCTTAATTGATGGGTTAGAGAGATATGGAGTCAGATATTCAATTCCCAGACATGATGGGGGTCAGGAAAAAATCAGGAGTCATGAAGACATTCAATTACCTGTGGATCAAGCCAAGTCAGTGTGTGCAGGACGCTCACCTACATAACGGCATAGTGTAGTTAGAACATAAGAATAATAGTTAGAACATAAGAAATAATAGTGTATAAGTTTATCCTAGTATGTAAGTTGTAATTTGTATGTACTAAGACACGATCGTGTTCCACTCTCGACAAGTCCAAACCTGTCGAAACCTGTCCCGAGCCTACGCGATCACAAACTGCTGTGATTGGTGGACCGAGAGTTGGGCACGAACAAGAATCACAGTGATTGGAAAGCTAAATTGTAGAACTAATTAGCCCTGCCACTACTTGCGCCCATGTAAAATTAGATATAAATAGAGCGTTTTCGCTGATCCATATTCAGTTCGGATCAAGATCTCACAGGAAGAACAAGAAAATAAATAGTCTTCGAACAACCAGGAGTTTTATTGGAACAAGCGGTCTCCTCCAACCCAGCGCAACAAAATAGGTGGGAGCACAAGAACTCGCCCCCACACATTGGTCCTTCGAGAGCCGGATTCGAGGAAGATCACTATTAGAAGACTCCAGCGAACTTTTTGAAGAATATTTAGAAGAATTTATATTGAAACAATGCCAGTTACGAGGTCTACGGGGAAAAGAGGTGGCCGAGCATCGACGACAGCTACAGAACGAACGGAAACCGCTACGGAAACCACTACAGAGACTACGGCCGATACATGTACTACGGAAGCTACGGAAACGACGGCTACCACAGAGACGACAACGGCAGCGACTTCAGAAGCACCAGCCACTACCTCGTCTACAGTTAAACATGCCGCGCCACGTCAAGACGTCACAACTAAACATAAAGAGAGTGGTCACCGCAGCAAACCTACGTCACAGAAGAGTGACAAAACTTCGAAAGCGCGTCGTATAGCCAAAGCCAAGGCGGAGCTAGCACAACGATTAGCAGAGTTAGCGGCCGCACGCCTCGCCGAAATTGAAGCTGAATCTACGGATGAAGATGTATCCTCCGTCGCCTCGGAAACCGGAAACGATCAACGAGTAACTACTTGGCTCCAATCAAGTCAGCTACTCGCCATTAGCAACAAACCCTATCAATCCGAGGTGAAGTCATCAATCAAACCAGCAGCTCCAGTGACCGCCGCCGCCATAGCCTGGGACATCCCGGCGACCTTACCGGCGGGAGTCGGCACCATGGACCCGCAACCTGAAAACCCGAACACCGAACCTGAATCCATGAACATCATACTGCCAGTGAACACCACCGCCGACTCCTGGCAGCCGAACCTTGCGACTGAACAGCCGCACCCGAACCCGCCGCCAGTAATCGCCGCATGGCTACAGAACTCCGCACCTGTGCAGCCACAACCGAACCCGACGCCCGAGATCACCGCCGCATCCGGGCAACAGAACTACGTGCCTGCACAGCCGCGACAGACGCCAGCACCGGTAAACCCCAGCGAATTCTGGCCGCAGAACTCTACGAACATGGCACCGAACACATCGTGGCAACCGATCTACACCACGGCACCGCATCATAGCTACGCTTCGAGGCCTGACACCTCATCCTGGGTGCCGCAGTCTACAGCATCAGCCCACGTCGTGCAACAGCCTACAACACTAGCCGTCCCAGAAACAAGGACGGACATGAAGGAACTTGCTGCTGCGATCACGCAAGCTGTGCACGCCGCACAGTATCAGCAGCCAATGAGATACACCGAACTTCCCTGTTTCAACGGAGCTCATCAAGATTGGCTCACGTTCCGCGCCGCCTACTGTGAGACAGCGTATCGATTAACAACAGTGGAAAACATGTCAAGACTCAGAAGAAGCCTTCGAGGAACAGCAAAAGAAGCTGTACAAGGTCTATTAATAACGAACGCAGACCCGAACGAAGTAATGAAGACACTCGAGCTACGCTTCGGACGACCAGACTCCATCGCAATGGCTGAGATGGAGCAACTACGAACCCTACCACGCCTCACAGAATCTCCGCGTGATGTTTGCACCTTCGCTACCAAAGTGGAAAACATCGTTGGGACTTTACAAGCACTCAACTGTGAGCATTACCTCTTCAATCCAGAAGCCACAAAGGCTATTGTTGAGAAGCTCACACCAACATTGAAAAGACAGTGGTACCAGTATTCAGCAGCACAACCCAGAACAGAACCTGATCTTCTGAAGTTCACCCGATTCATCAAGATCGAAGCAGAGATTTGCAGCCCGTATGCACTGCCTGAGAACATCGCTGCGACAAGTCAAACCACTCAGAACACGCAGCGACGTCAGCAGCGGGTACATGCCACACAAGAAGTAAACAAACCAAAGTGTGGCTTATGTGAACATCAAGGACACAGCATCGTGGAATGCGACCAATTCAAGAAGGCAACCACTGATGCAAGATGGGACATCGCGAAGAAACATCGCCTGTGTTTTCGTTGCCTCAAATTCCGAACAAAGCAACACAGCTGCAAACCAAAGAAATGCGAGATAGATAACTGTGTGCATTTACATCACAGAATGCTACACGCCACTAGTGCACCAACTAAGAAGAAAGAAGAAACCGACGGCTCCAAAGAGGAACAAGAGAAGGTTCATTCAATGTGGACACCGAGGGTATCGTTTCTCAAGATAATACCAGTGCACCTTTCTGGACCGGCGGGAGCTGTAGATACCTACGCTCTCTTAGATGACGGCTCTACCGTAACTCTAATCGACGAGAGCCTAGCCAAGCAAATCGGAGCAGAAGGATCTTATGAACCACTTCGAATAGCATCCTTTGACGGCGAGCCCACAGTCGACGTGTCATCTCAACGAGTGAATTTCTTCATCAAAGGACTTCACACATCTGAACGCAAGCTACGTGCAAGAACGATCAAGCATCTAGAGTTGGCTGCACAAAAGATTCCTGGAGAAGCAGTCAGGGACTGTGAACATCTTCATGACATCGCCAGAGACCTAGTAACTGAAGATGCCAGACCCAAGCTCCTGATTGGCCAGGATAACTGGGACCTACTCATCGCAACGGAGATCAGAACAGGAAAGAAGAACCAACCAGTGGCTTCACTAACACCACTAGGTTGGGTCCTACATGGCAGTCACACGCGAGCACTTGGCCATAGAGTGAACTTCATCAGACATGCTAACAATGACAACGACCTACATGAACTGGTGAAGGAATACATCACAATGGACAACATGCAAGTCAATCCAAAGAAACCCATCAATGATCCTGAAGAGAAGGCACTTCGCATCCTTCAACAATACACAAAAAGAACTCCAGAAGGAAGATATCAAACTGCTTTATTGTGGCGAGATGAAAACGTCGTGATGCCAGACAACTATGATAGCGCTCTGAACAGACTCATAAGCGTTGAGAAGAAAATAGACAAAGAACCCGAACTCAAGAAGAGGTACGCTGAACAAATGGAGGCACTAGTATCAAAAGGATACGCCGAACCAGCTCCAGCCATGACATCGAAGCACCGAACATGGTATCTGCCTCACTTTGCGGTTTTCAATCCCATGAAACCGGAGAAATTAAGAATTGTCTGCGACGCGGCAGCCAAGACTAGAGGAGTCTCTTTGAACGACCAACTACTCACTGGCCCAGACCTATTACAATCGCTGCCAGGAGTGATAATGCGTTTTCGTCAGCACTCAATCGCCGTGACCGCTGACATCACCGAAATGTTCCTGCAAATAGAACTACGACCCGAAGACCGGGACGCTCTTCGTTACTTGTGGCGAGGTGACCGAAGAGATAACCAGCCACCGGAACAATACCGCATGAAGTCACTGATCTTCGGAGCATCTTGCTCGCCAGCTACGGCAATATACGTGAAAAACACGAACGCCGAGAGATTCCAACATGAACATCCAGAAGCAGTCAAAGCTATCAAAAGAAAACACTACATGGACGACTATTTGAATAGTTTTGACACATTGGAAGAAGCCGTGAAAGTCTCACAAGCCGTGCGCGACATTCACAGAGAAGCACATTTCGAACTCAAGAAATGGTCATCTAACTCTACCGCCCTCCTTGAAGCGCTAGGGGAAGATGCCAAGACCAAAGATTCGATCAAACTGGAAGACAGCATCAATACAGAACGAGTTCTCGGCCTAATATGGAAGCCGGCAAAAGACTCGCTGGCCTTCAATTTGAACCTGGCACGCATACCTCAGAACATCCTACAGAACGACACGCCCACTAAGAGAGAAGCTCTTAGAATAGTAATGTCCCTGTTTGACCCATTGGGACTTGTATCGCCGATCACCATCAGAGCCAAACAAATACTACAAGAAGTTTGGCGTCGTGGAACTTTATGGGATGAAGTCCTGGACAGTGACCTAGCCGCAAGCTGGAGGAAATGGCTCACCCACCTCAAGAAGTTGGAACACATGTCCATTCCACGAACTTACCCAGGCTTCAGTGCTACAGAGTCGCTACAGCTGCACGTGTTCACAGACGCGAGCGAATCTGCATACGCAGCAGCGATATATTGGCGAACAGTCACGAGGGATGGAAGAGTCAACGTCTGCCTAATCACAGCCAAAGCCAAAGTAGCCCCACTGAAACTAATGTCGATTCCACGCTTGGAGCTACAGGCGGCAGTACTTGGCGCACGCATGGCGTCAGCAGTTAAAGAAGAACACGAACGAACACCAGAGTCAACCACATTCTGGACCGACAGCAGAACTACACTGTCATGGATCAGAACCGGATCCAGATCCTACAAACCGTATGTCGCTCATCGCATCGCAGCAATCGAGGAACACAGCTCCACCAACGAATGGCGCTGGATACCGACCAAACTGAATCCAGCAGATGACGCTACAAGAGATGTGCCAGAGAACTACAGTCAAGATCATCGATGGTTCAACGGTGCAGATTTCCTTCTCGGTCCCCCGGACACATGGCCAGTCGATGAGAAGAAACCTGTCATAATCACAGGGGAAGAGAGAACCTGTAGTTTGACCACCAGAAATGAGAACGCACAAATCAGCGAAGCTATACCAGACGTCAATAGATTCTCACGCTGGGAGAGATATTTGCGAGCTACCGCACGAATCCTGCAGTTCCTACACCTCTGTCGTCAATCAAGGCACAACATCAACTACAAAAGAACTAAAAAGAATAGCAGCGCAGACCCTGATTGGAGAAAGAACAGGCGAACATTGCCAATCAAAGCGAGAGAGAGGCGAGAAACCACGAACAATTACCTCCCTCTCACCGCTGAGTTTCTACGTAAGGCCGAGAGTCTGATCCTACGAGCTTCACAGGAGCAATCTTTCCAGGAAGAAATAGAAGCACTGCGAGACAAGAAAACCTTACCACGAAACAGTCGCCTGCACGCACTAAGCATACAACTGTCAGAGGGAGAGATTCGCCTGAAGAGCAGAATAACCGCCATGACAGACATCACTGAGAACCTGAAGAATCCGATGGTTCTTGACGGAGATCACCTGGCGACGCGATTGTGGATTGAACATATCCACCGCCAATTGCATCACGCGAACACCGAGACGACGGTCAACGAATGCCGTCAACAGCATTGGGTGCTCCGTCTACGACCGACAGTCAAGAACATAATCAGTAGATGTTTGCGATGCCGTATAAAGGCAGCCTCTCCAGCACAGCCAATGACAGGGAACCTCCCTTCCTGTCGACTAGCACACCATCAGAGACCATTTACCTTCGTCGGGCTGGACTATTTCGGGCCGTTGACCATCACAGCAGGACGGAGTCACCAAAAGAGATACGTTGCCTTGTTCACCTGTCTCACGACGCGAGCCATTCATCTGGAACTTGTGGCATCACTCAACACAGACTCTGCAATTATGGCGCTGCGCCGTATGATAGCGCGCCGAGGATGCCCAACACAGCTGTGGTCCGACAACGGAACCAATTTCCACGGCGCTGATGAGGAACTACGAACCGCCATCTTCGCAGCTACAGCAGAAGAAGCCTCAAAGAGGATGATCGACTGGCGATTCATACCGCCTGGTGCCCCATTTATGGGAGGCGCCTGGGAACGCCTGGTGAGATCTGTAAAGACAGCACTCGCCACCACTGTAAACGAGCGATTCCCGAGTGAGGAAGTACTTCACACGCTGCTCGCCGAAGCCGAACACACCGTGAACAGCCGGCCACTTACCCACGTGTCCGTGAACCACGAAGACCCTGAAGCTCTAACACCCAATCACTTTATTTTGGGTGGTCCCGGCCGCATCGCGGCACCCGGAGAATTCTGCGACAGTGACCTGCATCTACGAGCCAGTTGGCGCGCAGCTCAGAGACTCGCCGATATATTCTGGGCCAGATGGCTAAAAGAATACCTCCCAGAACTACAGAACCGCAGGGATCCGCACACCAAAGGCAGAATCCCCAAGGTCGGCGATCTAGTACTGATCGTGGACGGCAACCTTCCACGAAACATGTGGATCAGAGGACGCATCTGTGCTACATTCCCCGGCCCAGACGGAGTTGTGCGTACGGTGGACGTCACTACAAAAGGAGGCACCCTACGACGTCCAGTGAAGAAGATAATAGTGCTACCAATCGAGAGCGGCGATCCTGCACCATCTACAACTGCGACGCCAGCAGCAGATGACGACGCACGGCGGGAGAAATGTGCAGGACGCTCACCTACATAACGGCATAGTGTAGTTAGAACATAAGAATAATAGTTAGAACATAAGAAATAATAGTGTATAAGTTTATCCTAGTATGTAAGTTGTAATTTGTATGTACTAAGACACGATCGTGTTCCACTCTCGACAAGTCCAAACCTGTCGAAACCTGTCCCGAGCCTACGCGATCACAAACTGCTGTGATTGGTGGACCGAGAGTTGGGCACGAACAAGAATCACAGTGATTGGAAAGCTAAATTGTAGAACTAATTAGCCCTGCCACTACTTGCGCCCATGTAAAATTAGATATAAATAGAGCGTTTTCGCTGATCCATATTCAGTTCGGATCAAGATCTCACAGGAAGAACAAGAAAATAAATAGTCTTCGAACAACCAGGAGTTTTATTGGAACAAGCGGTCTCCTCCAACCCAGCGCAACAAAATAGGTGGGAGCACAAGAACTCGCCCCCACACACAGTGATTGAGGGAGTCATAAATTTCAATCAAGGATTCCAATTGAGACTGCTCCTAACCCCTCGATGTCTTGGTGGATTCTCTGTATTACAGCTACCAAACTTATTGATTAGAAGGTTCCCTGACCCCACTGTTCTCTCTGTTGCCACTTTAAAACGAATCTATGAAACTACGCACGGGCCAGTGTTACAGTTGGCCACAAGCCCATTCGGACACGACACGTCCCATTGCTTTGTATGTGTTTTTACAAAAGCGTCTGGGCAGCCCCGGTGGCAGGGACATGTACGCGCTAATTGAAACCATAAATTCAGCACTTGATTCTAGACCCCCAGCGTAATATATTTTCAAAAATTATCAAAAAAAAAAAATTGGTTGTCTGTAGTCGGTTTACGGACGATAATTTTACGTGATAACGTCACAAGAAAACATCAGATAGATGCGTCACAAGCCGAACGCTTAGGCCGATCGTGCCTCTCTATCGCTTGTTCCACGCTCTCGCTTGCACGCTCGGCTCAGGCGGAACGAGACAATGAGTCATGCTTTTTCGTGCGTGCAGCCGGCGTTCATCGATTTATAAGACGTTATCACGTCAAAAAAACTGCTTTTTCATATAAAAGTGCAATACCAACGCATTAAAAATGTGTGGAACCGCTAATATCTTTTTATAAATAACTGACGTAAAATTTCAACCCATGGAGGTTTAGAATCATGTAATGAATTGATGGAAGCAGGTTGCGCTTGCGCGTCATTGTCCCTACCACCCTGTATATATTTTAGAGAAAACACATGAATACGTTCGTATCGAACGCAAACGACCACGTGCCCGACGACCTGCGGCCCGATGCGCGCTGTAAGGCTGACCCACACGGAGTGCTCCAGCTGTAAGCCAATGATCATCATACATGGACTGCTCGTGCAGTCAAATTCAACTGCTTGAAGCTGCCATTGATACCTGCCTGCTTGCTGCTGCTGCAGTCGGTATCAACTGCTCTGCGATTTTTATTGCCGGCCTTAACACACGCGTCGTGGAGTGAAGAGCGTGGGCGGAGGTAACTGCGCGAGAGCAGTCGACAGCTCGAGCAGTCAGCGTATGCCAGGCGACTGCTTGGCCGCACGATGAAATTTCACCGCGCTGCCGACCGCCCGAAGCAGTCGCGACTGCTCGAGCGGTTCCGTGTATGCGTGTACGTAGAAGACTGTAGTTTTCTATGCAGTCGCCGCTTGAGGTAGTCGATACTGGCTGCTTCAAGCTGTCCGTGTATGGCCGGCCTTAATCGTACATTAGCGCCCTCTACGCGGAACTAATTTGACAGCTGGCTTCCCCATCGCTATAATTTCTTCACAGCGCCATCTTTAGCATAGTATTCTCCAATAGCGTCTTGTTTGCTGGTGCCGAGGTACTCTCCAATGACCAGGTTGATTTTCTGTCTGCCAGGCCTTTGAGGGGGGGTGACGATGTCATGCTGACGGAGGAGGTGCTTCTTCCAGTAACATCGGCGGGTGAAGCAGGCGTGGCATACGTCACATTCGAACCTGAAAAAAAATTAGAAGTCTTTTGAAATTCTTGTTAACTGTAAATGAGGAGGCAACAACAGCCAGTCTGACAACCAGTCTGACAGCCAGTCTTACCTAGTAACTGGATTGTGGACACAGATATACACTTGGGAGCAAATAAATCGACCCACTTGCTTTTTTTTACGTATAATGGCCCTGTATGTTTCGAATTGATACATTCCATAATACCAAAAATAATATCCATTATACGTGAAAAAAGGAAGTGGCTCGATTTATTTGCTCCCAAGTGTAGATGAACCTAGATAACGCAAGAGCAACTGCTTCGCGTGCCTAATTTTGCGTGAATAATTTTGAATTTAATTCCGAGAATAAAAAAAATGTCGTCGTAAGGAAGTCTCCACTTTTTGTCTCTGTTCTCCGAAGTTTAGGTAAATATACTCAGCCTATTCCGATCACTGGTGATTAGATATCGATTCCCATCACATCTGCAAAGTTTCGCTGTGGTATATCAACCAAAACGTACCTCTTAATCTCAAGATGCGAATCCAGGTGTCTATTCAGCTTGGTCCTGTCAAAGAATGTCCTCTGACAGATGTTGCAGTCGTGCGGCTTCTCGTTCATGTGCAGTCTCCGGATGTGGCTGGTCAGATTCGAAGAAGTGTAGTACGAGGCTGTGCAGTACTCGCATTGGTACATTTTTAAACCTGTAACAGGAAAATAAGCATATTTTTAACCGACTTCAAAAAGGGAGGTTCTGTATTCGACCCGTATGTATGAATGTTTGTATGTCTGCGATTTTCTCAAAAACTACTGAACGGATTTTGATAATTCTTTCATTAGTGGGATCTACATACTTTCAGGAAGGTTTTAGTATATAATACATTAGGTAATCATTCTTATGTACGAAGTTATATGCATAAATGTACTGCATCTCCGGCATTTCTATGTGAATTTTGATGATTCTTCGAGTCGTGTCTTCAATTCTTCAATGCACTAGTGTTAATTGAATTTGTGTGGGGTAGGTACAACTAAAAAGTGAAAAATAAAAACATTTTTACAAAAAAAAACAACCGACTTCAAAAAAAACACTACAAAGTGTAAAATAACTTTAATTTCGGAAGTCGATGTCAAAAAGCGAAAATGCGAAACCAACGACACCGACTTCCGAAATTAAAGTTATTTTTCACTTTGTAGTGTTTTTTTTTAAGTCGGTTGTTTTTTTTTTTGTAAAAAAGTTTTTTAACCGACTTCAAAAAAGGAGGTTCTGTATTCGACCCGTATGTATGAATGTTTGAATGAAAAATTTAAAAAAAAAAAATTTAAGAAGCCCCTTCCATACTTTCAGTACTAAAAATTCTCTGAAAAAATCAGCTGTTCCCTACATTTATGTTCGCATAACTCGCCAAAATGTAGGGAACAGCTGATTTTTTTTTCGCGATTTCAGGTTTGGTCCCATAGTAAAAGTTGTTCATAATGACGAGTACAATCTCCCATTTCGATTTGTCGCATGTGTTCAATTTCACCCTGTATATTATATTCATAGTTTTAATAGGTTTATGCGTATCTTTATATTTATATTTAAAATATTTATTCCTCAATTTTTCATGATGCACCTATCACTGTTTGTCTCTGCATCACCCAAAGGTTGACTGGTAGAAAATGCCTATGGCATTAAGTCTGCCTCTGTACATTTATGTGCTTGAAGTATTAGATAAATAAATAAATATCCGATCTCTAGCTATGACTTACCTGTATGTATCCGTATATGCTTGACGAGGTCGTATTTATGCCACGTTTTGTAGTCACATTGGTCGCACGCGTACTTCGGAGGCTGGTGGGATTTGACGTGTGTGTAGTGTGACGCGCGGTGTATGAACATCTTACCGCAGATCTGAGGAGTTGAAAAAAAAAACTTGTCAAGCGAGAGTCCGACGCGTGCACCGAGGGTTCCGTACAAATTTGTAGGTATGTAAAGAAAGAAAGAAAGAAAAAGTATTTATTGCGACTCGTACAGGAAGATCACAAACTAAACTAAACACAGTAAAAAGTAAAAAACCAAGTTATAAATATATAAAAAAAAGTAACAAAAAGAAAAATGAGACAGAAACTCCTATACGAGGCCAAAAGGCTCCTATCTGAGCATGATGCTGCGACATTTAAAAAAATAAATGTCGCAACGCTGGTATTCTGATAGGGCCCGCCGCTGTGATCACGTATGTAACTAAAAATTTACAATTTTCGGATTTTTTCCTTTACTTGTGCTACATGACATTGCTTCTTGTCAAATTTCAAGATTCTAGGTCAACGGGAAGTACCCTATAGGTTTTGACTTTGCGAGTGTCAAAATATGCGGCATAAACGGAAAATAAACGCCCGTATCTTTTGATTGCGTTGACTTAGAAGTTTGATTTTTTTACTGCTTCAAGGGATTGCAGCCATGAGTATTTAATATTAATTTTAACTTGCTAACTCCACGCGTTCCTGAGAAAAAGGGTCTTGACAGATGGACAGACAGACGGACAACAAAGTGATCTTATAAGGGTTTCGTTTTTCGTGAGGTACAGAACCCTAAAAACTATAGAATATACAGGGTCGAATTAAAAAAACTAGCGAAACTCCGCAGACGTGATGTGTATCGATATAGAAACATGATAAAACTAAAAGAAATTTATTTTTTGGGGTCATCAACCACCAATAGAGTGTAGTCACTTAAAAACATACTGTCACTGTTTTTTTTTGCGTAAATTTCACAGACGTGTTGATGTATCGATATCGCAACAGATAAAACAGATTTTATCAACTCATACTTCAAGTAACAATCACACCAGCGGACATTGACCCCAAAAAACAAATCTTTTTTGACGTGATAACGTCTTATAAATCGATAAACGCCGGCTGCACGCACGGAAAAGCATGACTCATTGTCACGTTCCGCCTGAGCAGAGTGTGCAAGCGAGAGCGCGGAACAAGCGATAGAGAGGCACGATCGGATGTTTCCTTATGACGTTATCACGTAAAATTATCGTTCGTAAACCGACTTTACAGACAACCAATGTTTTTTTATTTTTATTTTACCGTATTTAGATATCGAAACCTACCATGTCTGCGAAGTTTCGCTAGCTATTTTAATATAACCCTGTATAATCTTACTAACCTCACAAACCCACGTCTCGCTGTCCTTATGCACCTTCCTCTTATGATCATCACTCTCCTCCTTGGTGTCAAACTTCATGTCGCACGGCTCACAACACAGCCGCTTGAATTTGAATTTCTTCAGTCTTCGGGGCGCTTTTATTGTGGCATCGGTCTTTCTTGGACGGCCTCTTATTGCTAGCGGGCTAGAAAAAAGCATAACGTAGATTATTATAAAACAAGACGACCCACCGTGAATATTGTCAGTTCTCAGTCATATACGTCACTTTCATAAAAATTCCATCTTTCTTATACAACAGTACGGTTTCACCAAAAGGCGTTGTAGCACTGACGCTGGTGTCACCCTAATATAGAACATCTAGGAACGCCTGGGAAGAAGCACAAGATGCCATTGTAATGTTTGCTACCTCTCTAAGGCATTCAATTGCATAAACCATAAGACACTTCTCCTGAAACTAGAGCACTTTGGGATGAGTAAAACAGCTCTTGATTTACTAAGATCATACCTGAAAGATAGAAAGATTAAAGTTCAAGCAAACGGTTTAAACTCATTAACTCATTATATTGGGTCCATTCCTCTTTTAAGTTTACATTAATTAATGATTTACCCCAATTACTTCAAAATCAACAAAAGATAGTGTTATTTGCAGGTGACACATCATTGATATTACAATAAACCGACAGTCACAAAATCTTGATGTTGTGAATAACTCTATTGTTTAGGTCCAAGACTGATTTACGGTAAATAATTTGGTACTAAATGGAAAAAAAAAAACAAATGCATCAGCTTTAAATTACCTAATATTAGAAGTAACGAATGTCATCATCTTGAAACGAGAAAAACTGGACCTTATTAATCAAACTAGTTTCTAACTAAAATTCAACTATATCCGACGATCCTGCATACTTATCTCTTTTGTTGTACTTCCCATCCAACCTACTCCTGCACTTCTTTGTATTTTTATTTATGCAGTCTTTAATAATTTACCACAGTTTTTGAAATTTTATTGCTTTTTTTTTAATTTCGCCCATTTAATTAAACCCTCTCTGTGCCTCGGAGAGCATTTTAAGCCATAGGTTTCAGCTGTCATTCATAGATCTTTGACAGTCCTTTAGGGTAGTCAGAAGGTGAAAAGTCTGACAACCAGTCTTACCAAAGAGTATGGAGTTACCCAGCAACTGGCTTGTGGCAGTCAAATAGGTAGTCGCTCCATATAAAATACTGGTATTCAGATGCATCTACACTCACAGGCACAATTAACCGCCCACCTTGTATTTCTTTCAATTTGCAAAAATCTTCATTTGATGAAAAGTACGTTGAAAGCGGCCTTTAAGGTATTAAAAAAAAACATAAAAGTTGAAAAAAAGTCGTTTAGTAAAGGATTCATACCAAAAATCGATTTTGTGAAAATCTTTGATGAAAATTTAACAATTTTAATATTGAAAAAAGTCGCCCAATAAAAGATAAAAAAAAACAATTAATAATGGATGTTGCCGCCTCGGGCTCTAATGACTTCTTGGAGCCGGTTTGGCAATCCATCCATTACATCTTGGATATCCGACTGGGGGATATTGTGCCACTCCTCTACTACAGCCGTTTTGAGCTCTCCTAGGGTCGTAGGGGCTGGTACTCTTGCTCGGACACGTCTTTTGAGGTTGTCCCAAATGTGCTCAATTGGGTTAAGATCGGGACTGTCTGCTGGCCATGGTAAAACTTGAATCACGACCTTATTAAGGTACTCAGTGACGGATTTTGCGGTATGGCAACGTGCATTGTCATGCATTAAACTAAAGTTGTCACCAATGAATGGTGCGAAAGGCATGACATGGTCTTGAACAACTTCCTCCACGTATCTTTGAGCATTCACACTGCCTCTAACGAACACAACAAGATCGGTACGAGCCTCGTAAGAGATACCTCCTCAAACCATTACGGACCCTCTCTGGTAACCCACTGTTTCGGTTATAGCGCATGGATCAAATCTTTCGTTTGGGCGCCTGTAGACACGCTGACGTCCACCTGGACCTCTTAAGCCTATTCTGCTCTCATCTGAGAACAGCAAGTCCTGCCATTCCTACACAGTCCATTCAGCATATTCTCGCACACGAGCAAGTCTAGCTCTACGGCTTGTGGGAGCAGTTGTGGGGCGCGAGCTGGATGGAAAGTCCTCAGATTTCTTTCTGCCAGTCTTCTTCTAAACGTACGTTCACTTATACTGACATTTCTCACCTCAAAAAGACGCATACGAGCTTCAGTAGCGGTGCAAAAGCGATTTCTCAGCACGTTGTTGACAACGAAACCGTCATCTCGGGTTGAGGTGCATCGATGTCGGCCTTTACCTGGCCTGCGGGTGTATGAGCTTGTCTCCCGAAAACGTCTGATGGCATCCCGTACCGTGTTTCGAGGTACAACGAGTGTACGAGCGCTGCGACGTTGGCTATACTCAGCGTCAGCTAAAACCACTGCCCTACCTACACCAGTTGCATCAAGTAGCATTTTTTAGAGTCCCAAACAATAAGTGAACACTACAAATTCAAATTAAACAATATTCACACATTATGGCAGAAAAGAACAGGAAATGTTAACACGATAACGCGACGGCAACAATGTCAAACAACGACTAAATTCGAAAAATCCTTCGGTGATACAAATTTACTAAACGAAATAAGGGTATAAGTGCTTAGTTAACTGCTACAGTACCCACTTGATAAAAAATAAAACAGTGGATAAGCCATAGTTAACATAAACAAACAGGGTGACGAATGATAGAGGTGGGCGGTTAATTGTGCCTGTGAGTGTAGTTAGACTGGAAGCCTACCCTACCATAGTAGACTCCATGTTTAATTCTGGTATTCAGCTGCAAACAGAGAAGAAGAAAAAGTGCATTGAGAGCTGCCATAAAGTTTGACGGATACTATACCTGTCTTTCACCTTCACACGTCCACTCCTACTTGCTCCATTTTCCTGCACCACTGTCTCTATCAATTCCTCCTTGACATCTTCAAATTCATCATCATTCTCATCTTTGCACTCAATTATCTCTTCGTACTCATATTCACTAAGTTCCGGTTCCTCAGCCTTGATAGCGGAGGTAATGACAATCTTGCTGAAAGTCTGTTCCGCAAGGAGGCATGACGTTTTGAATTTGTGAGCTATGGAGAGATTATTCAGACATAATTCGCATATTTGTGACGGTAGACCGACTTCTTGCTTTATCTGGAAAGATAGATAAAAGTAAAATCTTAGATAGTCACTTATTTATTAACCTTTTAACCGCTTGTAGCATTTATGCAACACATATTTCCGTGCCCCTACCGCTCGTGTCATATTTCTGCGACAGAGAACATGTATGTTTGTTTCGTACTATTTTCATCTTATTAACTGCGTGATACAACTAAAACCATTATTAAATAGGGAAATTTTTTTTTTAACTATTTTATAATTTATACGATTTCTCCTCCTTATTCAAAATACCTACAATAGTAGGTATCTTGATTTTATCGATTTGTAGACGCGCGCTAGAGGCACGGCAATTGATATTTAGCCGAAGGCTTAAAAGGGTTAATGTCTATTTTTCAACAGTATGAAGACCAAAAAGGCATATTTGGGGTATAATTTTGTGATAATTGCTGACGCCTTAACGAAAATTAGGCCATGGTCCAAGGACAGTAAAGGGGCTGGCTGCCCAGAACCAACCAGTGTCTTACATCCATAGGGTTTTCTATGTAGTATACAATAACAAAATAATGCGACAGAAAGAACTTACAGTAACTCCAGTACAAAAATGTATCTCTTTTATAATATTCTCTTTTTCCGCGTCGAATATACAACACATATTCAAGCTCTGAGCCATACAAACTCTACAGGAATCCATTAGATTAGTTATATCAACGGAATACTTAAAATTAGGATCAACATGACTTGTTGCATCCACTGGATCCACTTCCATCGTATTAGGCTAAATTACATGGATTTGTTGACTTTAATTTTATTAGATATAATGGGAACCTAAACTAATAAATAAACTATCACTCAATTCCTCACGTAAAACCATTTGGATTATTGGTAAATATTTGAAACATTTATTTATTTTGAAAAAAATTGTTTCATTATTTCAATGGAAAAGGAAAGCAAAATTTTATCTTAGTTTTTCGCTACTGATCTTTTACTATCTCTATCGCACTTATTTTAAAATCCCTTAAATTAGGAAACGTATCTCGATTAAATGCTTAAAATCCAACTAGGATACTGGAATGACATTAATTCTTAATCTAAAGCTGAAAACAAATTATCGGACGCGGCTGACGGACGCGGCTGACAGCCGCGACAGATACGTATGCACAGATAAAAACATCCAGCGCGCCAGATTTCTGTCGGACGTCCGAACGCTCAAGGTTACGTCCACGACTTACGTCCGATAGTTTGCACAGCTCAGTGTACATTCATTGTCTAGATACCTATAAGTCGCGGCTGTCAGCCGCGTCCGTCAGCCGCGTCCGATAATTTGTTTCCACCTTAAACATTGAACATTTTTGTTGCGTTTTGATTCTACATTTTTTGCATCGGTGTAACAACTCAAATCCTATAGAATCAATTTCTTCAAAATTATAACTTTAATCACAGAAATTATTCCACAGAAATTTATAAAATTAATTTTATTACATTGAAACAGCAATTAAGGTACATATTAGAACAAACTTTTTGATGAATTAATTATTTTCCTTATCTTGACCGTTTTGGTAACTAAACGTAAAACTTTGCGTAATGCTTCGTTCCGAAACCCCTTAATCTTTAAATATACCAATATTTATGTGTATTTTTACTAAGAACTTTTTATTCGACAAAAACAAACATAATATAGAAATATTATATCATTCAAATGCTTAAACCACTTGTCAAATAAGAAACAACGATGAAAAGACAGTCTTATCAAATGAATACCGGCATAGTAATAAACAAGTTTCTAAACTGTATCGGGAAATGGCCGCGCTGCGAACGTCAATCGTGGTGACATCGGCTAGTCGGTCGGTCGTTTTAACGTTGAATTATTAATCTTTTGATTACTTATCAGTGATTAATTGTGTTCCTATACCTTTGTGCCGCACGCCGACGTATATCTGTAAGTATTACTTCATTGATTTTGTTTGTTTGAACATGAAAGTTGTTGAAGCTATCGTTTAGCGCGTTATCTATATTTTAATGCTGATTTATACGAATTGGTCGCTTAATCCGATTGTAAGACGATGGTTGTACTCATCACTGATTGCGGCGTGATGATAGTACACAGTAGGTCATTTATAATACGAGTAATTTGATGTTGAACTTCCGTCATACTTTTGGAAACTAGGTTGGTCGGTTTTCCATCTAAAATTGCATCTGCATTTATTTTGTCATCTAAATAGTGGGGCGAGATAGTTCTTTATCTATTTCCGACCATCTTTCCGGAGTTTTAGGGTAGCCTTACATACTTTCTTGCAATTATTCTGATGAATGTAAAGTAGGTTACACTCATCTGGAGGTCAACCTTTTTTATTTTTCTAAAAATGTTATTTTTGTTGACATTTATTGCATATACTATTTCCGATATAAACTGACTGCTATTGAAACTTATATTATCGTTGTTGTTGCATTTACATGACCTTTAAGTAATTTCTCAATTTTTCCTTAATTTAAAGTTCTTCATGTCCATCTACAGAACTGAATCATATGTTTTACAGTTCAGCTATAATAACATACTCAACAGATGTAAGAACCGTAGCACTTGGCGTTCTGTAATTTCTTTCTACCCTCACGTAACAAAGGTGTGTGTTTAGTTGATGTATGTATAACCAGATGAACACTCTATTGCGAATATACTAATTGTACATTGTTATAAATTTTTCCAGCAATTAAAGGAAAATGCCATAACAATGGAAAAATTAAGTTTAAATTGCAATAAAAATTCATAGTATAATCAGCCTATTAAAACCCTTAAAGAAAACATGAAAGGTAGTCTTCTTATATCATTAAAAAGGAAACTCATCGACATCTGCATCCTGCCCGTCCTAACCTATGGTGCACAAATTTGGTCACTTACTGAACGACAGAAGTCCAAACTCAAGATTTGCTAACGGGCAATGGAGCGCAGCATATTAGGTGTTCAGTGTACAGATCAAGTTAGAAACACCACGCTGCGCTTCATAACTCAAGTAGCGGATGTTGGAGAAAAAACAGCCAGGCGGAAGTGGGCATGGGTTGGACACGTCTCACGAATGCACCCGGAGAGATGGGCAAAGATGTTCACTCATTGGACACCTGAGGCAGGACATCGCCGTCAAGGTAGATGAAGGCGAAGGTGGTGTGACAATTTAATATCATTTGCAGGGCCAACATGGCCAGAGATCACACAAGAGATATGGGAGAAACAAGGGGAGGCCTTTGCCCAGCAGTGGGGCACAAAATAGGCTAACAAGAAAAAAATCAGCATATAATATTCCCACTGCTGGGTCACAGGCCTCCTCTCGGTGAGAGGGAGTAAGCCGTAATCTACCACGCGGGTCCAGTCATCCAGTGCGGGTTGGTAGATGTTGACATGTCTTAGAATTTTTGATTCTAGGATATTTGCTGGTTTCCTCACAATGTTTTCCTTCACCGTTTTAAGAGCAGTGGTGATGAAATAATTTACACAAAGTAAGTCTCTCATAAGTCGGGGCCGATCCTACGGGGCCACCACTGCTGCCAAGATCCTTATGTATAAAAGAAAGAAAATACGTTTATTGCGTTTGTTCAAAAGGGGAATTGATGTTGGATTCTGAAGGTACTGCCGGGATAGAACTACCTAATTCCTAACCCAGGCCGTGGTCTACCTCAGTGCTAAATTTCATCGAAATCCGTTCAGAGAATTGTTACTTTCGCATTTATAATGTTAGTATGGATGCTGTAGGCGAAGACATGGTGTTGTGACGCAGCCTGAGAGAGGCCTATCTCCAGTGGACTGCGATAGGCTGAGTTCATTGATTGATGGACCAATGCAAAGAGTCAGATCCCTGTGGAACACCTTGACGATAACAAGAGAATCTTAAGTATACGTCACAATAAAAATATTTTCTTAAAACTGATGTTGCTCAACTAGTAACATCCAGCAATTACAACCTATTGCAAAAATGCTCAAACACTGCCTTGGGCCTATTTTAAACCCTTGTGAGACACCTCATTCCCATAGATACTGTATTAACGCCATTGATAACGTGCCTTAAATTAAGCTCTCGAAGTCTCGACTCAACGTCTCCTGCCCTATCTCCCCCCTTCCACCTCAATTTTTATCAACCATCTACTTAAATAAATGACATCGTGGCTGGCCCAGACGGAAATGGCGGGATGAGCAGGACTCCTTTAATAAAGATTGGTCCTTGGCAGCTCTGGACAGACAAAGGTGGAATGAGAATAATTTAAATAAATCTACTTAATTCTTAAATTCACTAACAGAGAACGCACAACCTAAGCCGCTACCGCTGTGTCTAGCATCTGCAGTTGAATTGTTGCACAAGAGTTCATTTTACAAAGAGCGTGCACCAAGGAATTATTTTTGAAAATTCATCACCTCAAGGGGTTAAAAAGAGAATGAAAATTTGTATGGCAATTCGTCATTTTTGCCGATGGTAAATACCACAACTTGTTTTAAATGAAGGCAGAATTGTACTTCGACTTGGACCCCTGTGGTACACCTTGAAAATACCATAGTGTTGATAACTTGATACGTCACATACAAGATATCTTTGATACCTATTTTTAAAACCGCTTATGTATAAGTTAGTTTATTTTAAGACTACAGAAAGCGGTAAAATACACCCTAGCTTTCATTAACATCTTGCTTAACGTGTCAAACGACCTTCCAAGGTCTAGATATCAGCATTGTTATCATCCACGCATTTCCTAGTGTCGTAGAGGACACGACGTCTTTCACACGACTTTGCTAGCTCACCCTGGGGCAGAAGTGTCAGGGGTTATCAGGATTGTGGCCCGTGATCGAGAGGTGGTGATGCGCGGTTGTATAATGTTGCTAGCTGATTTTCTTGTTTATTTTTTCTTAATTGTCTTTTTGTGAACTAATATTTGTATGACTATCACGTGATAACTGTTGTATGTTGAGTGTAATACTTAATTATTAACTACTTTCTTTGGTAACTTAATACCAGAAACTGACACACTGATTGTCTGACTGACTGACTTTTTAGACTGCCCCTTGTGTCTCGTGGTTGCAAGCCCGACTGCTGAGCGTGGGGTCCTGGGTTCAATTCCCAGGTCGGACAAGTGCTATTGGGTTTTCCATTAGGAATTTCTTAGAAACAGAATTTGGCAGTTTAATACCCCCGTGCCTCGGAAAGCACGTAAAGCCGTTGGTCCAGTGGCGTGCATTGGTTTTCAGAATAAGTAGGCACTAGGCCGGGTCACTAATCTAATCAGAAAAGAGTGAGGTCAAAAGTGTGGTGGTTTGAGTAGGCATGCCTACTTAAGGGTGATAAATTGCGAAGGTCGAACGTCATGGTATTACGCGTGAGACGTACGTATTTTTAATTTTGTCGTATTAAGCGAGTTTCTTAATTGTGGGGCACACACTAAAATGAAATTGACAGACTTATGTTGATATATCGAGGTAGGCACTGCTTATATGCCTATATGCAATGCACGCCACTGCGTTGGTCCTACGCCTGAACTCTCCCCGGTCGTGTCGGATTGCCGTCCGCGTTTACGCACACACTTGTGCACTATAATATCTCCTGTGTACCTGGATTACCTGGCTAATCTCCGTTGAGATTGGCCACCGTGACCGAAATCGGTCGGGAGGCTATTATTTATTTTTCCCAGAAACTAGCAGTGAAGACCCATTTTTTTAAATAGTGGTGTATGACCAGATGAATCATCATCATCATCCGCTGCTAAGCATGGGCCTCTAGTAGTACTGATTCCACTGACTCCCAAATTCAATTTACACTAGGTAAATATCGGGTCAGCACTGACTTGTCTTGAGTTTGGAGTCAGTTACTTACCCTGTCTAAATCAGCCTTTATGCGAACATAAATGTATGGAATAACTCATTGTTTTGTCGCGATTTCAGGTTTGGTCCCGTCGTAAAAGTTGTTCATAATGATGAGTACAATCTCCCATATCGATTTGTCGCATGTTGTCAATTTCACCCTGTATTTACTGGATTCAAATCATCGATACATTCCTCTAAGTTCAATATAACCCTATTGATATGTAGTTCATGAAATAGTCATTTATTATGTGTGTATGTATTGTGTGTGTATTATGTTGTAATAAATTGCAAAAAATATTAGATAATTTGAATCTCGCGGCCTGGCGCTTCCCCCTAAAGATGTTTTTAGGAAAAGCATGTACCTAAACGCCACGTGTTTGTCAAGCATTCACAAATATTTTAAGTGGATGCTTGCGTTAATGTATGTAACTTTTATTCTATACCGGCTGCTCGGTGTCAAGGTCTGCGTTCTTTGTACCTATTGCGGTGTTCCACGCCAAATATTAACTTATAAACTTACGTCTTGTTGATTTAATTCATTTTGACGTAACTTCATGGGCCCATACTCATCAGTTCTTGCTTCCTTTACTTGCGGCATCATATATACATAGCTTTTGCCCGCGACTTCGTTTCGTAAAGTAGGATGCACTTTACGAAACGAAGTCGCGGGCAATAATAGAATTTTCTTTATTATGTACACCATAAATATTACAGATGTAAAAGTAGAAAGTTTACAAGTGGTGACATAATGACATCTCTAACATCGTGATCATAATTATAAGGTCCCATAAAAATAGATGGACAAACTTTTAGAAATCATTCAGACCACCAAAATAAGGACGATGGTAAAAAATGTATAAAGAAAACGTATTAGATGCCTTACAAGAAAAATAATCAGCTAACGAAAATACACTAATGTGCCGGCAATTTATTACTTTAGGTCAAAATAAAATCACTTTAATCAGTATTTTTTTTGCTTGGATATCTTTGGTTAGACGTAATGAGCGCTGTGTTTGTCCATCTATTTTAATGGGACCCTGTATATCTTGTGTTGCCACTTTATTATTCATACCCACATTCGGCCATTCTGAAGTTCATGACTGTCCTCAGGCATGCACTCACCAGCTGCTCACATATACCTTCACTCAATCACCAGTCTCTTCCAAATTTATATAACATCATATCGACTTAAATTCTAGGTTCACTTTAACCTCTTAAACTTAACATCTTTAACTACTTAGCTTATTTTTTAACTGTAGGTACTAATATGCAAACACAAATGGTTTGAAGAGAAGAAAAAAAATTGGTTGTCTGTAAAGTTGGATTCGTTTTCTCCTCTACCAATCATTTTTCCCCTGAGAGTTCATTTGGTTTATATGTATGTATTTATGTATCTGTGTATATATTGTATTTTATATTCATTTCCTAACTAGTTCTCCTGTATGTTGCACCTGCCATGTTTTGTCTCTGCATCACCCTAAGGTTGACTGGTAGAAAATGCCTCAGGCATTAAGTCCGCCTTTGTACAGTATTTTTTTTTTTTACTTGTGCATAAAGTTTTAATAAATAAATAAATAAAGTCGGTTTACG
The DNA here is from genome assembly GCA_945859645.1 of Amphipoea oculea. Classification (NCBI taxonomy): domain Eukaryota; kingdom Metazoa; phylum Arthropoda; class Insecta; order Lepidoptera; family Noctuidae; genus Amphipoea; species Amphipoea oculea. The sequence continues at coordinate 4,467,761 of OX243891.1, read as the reverse complement.
GACGATAATTTTACGTGATAACGTCATAAGAAAACATGCCTCTCTATCGCTTGTTCCGCGCTCTCGCTTACACGCTCGGCTCAGCCGGAACGTGACAATGATTCATGCTTTTTCGTGTTTGCAGCCGGCGTTCATCGATTTATAAGACGTTATCACGTCAAAAACTTCTTACTAATAATAGCCTCCCGACCGATTTCGGTCACGGTGGCCAATCTCAACGGAAATTAGCCCTACGCAGGAGATATTATAGTGCACAAGTGTGTGCGCAAACACAGGCGCACTCTCTGTTCCTTTACTCTCATAGTCCGATGGGACGGCAATCCGACACGACCGGGGAGAGATCAGGCGCAGGACCAACGCCTTTACGTGCTTTCCGAAGTTTATTTCCCCCGTATTAAACCGCCAATTTCCAAATTCCGGACTCTTACTAAGAAATTCCTAATGCAAAACTCAATAAAACTTTGTCCGACCCGAATCGAACCCAGGACCCCACGCTCAGCAGTCGCGCAGGCAACCACAAGGCCAAAGGGGCAGTTCTTACTATTATAACACGAATCATAACATCAAACTCAAACAGATCAGTTATGCTAGAATCGTTTTCAACCAATTAAGGGACTACATTATGACCGATTGACCTCTAAATCTCTTTGCTTGATAATAATATGGCGCTGGAATAACATCGTGCACTTCGTCAGGTCAATCTGTAGGGCCATTCCGCTCAATTAGGCCGACTTTTATTTGCAAATGGTAAGGACATTTGGTGCGTGTTGATTGCAATAATAAATTAAATAAAGGTGTTATACTTTTTTAGATAGCGGCGCCATACGTAAAAACATGTAAGAAATGTCATGTAAAGTAAAAAAAGAATGCAGCTATGATATTTAATTTATTATTAGCATATATTCGCCGTTAGTGGATTTCCGCGGATTGACCCTGTAGCGTAAACATAATCTATTTTAAACTAAAACGGGGCAATTGCGTAACACATTTACAGTAGCAATGGATTTCATTTTGACAGTTCAACAACATTCATTGCATTGTATACGTTGCTGAGCAGATACATTTTTGGGATGCATGAAGAAGCCTCCTCGTGTAGCGCAGTTTGTTCCGCCAGTTACTCGACTGAACCGAGCGCTCGGCGCATCCTGGACAGTCACACCCAATACCTTATTTGACTGGCCAATTCTTCCCTTGCGGTGGTAGGGCTAACGCCTGCCTGGTTTGCGACCGGGCTCCCACCGGAGTCCGGCGTCAAGCAGCCTGCTGTGTTTCGTCGATGCGTGGGAGTTCCAATGCCCTAGGCATCTTCTAGGCACGCTCGTTCCATCATAGACCTCATCCATCGCTTTCCATCAGGCGTGATCGAGGTCAAGAGCGGGCCCGTTCAGCAAAAAAAAAAAAAACATTTTTTGAGCTATGGATTAGCAATATCCTTCAAAATGATTTAGGTTGTAACGTCGATAGCATGGACTCGGCCCAGAATTCGGCTACTTGTTTAGCGCCAATGCGCCATCACCAGCGTCCATCAGTCAGATCCTGTAACGTGAAGTTGACAGGACGTGCAGGACACGATATTAAGTGTCCCATCGTTTGTGGAACAGCACCACATTTTACACTCCTAGGCGGAATCGTCTTAATATTGTGTTACGCAATGTTTTAATCACTGTAGCAAATCTGTAATGGTTTAACCGTTTGTGCACATACTTGCACTTGAAAATAACACATAAAATCACGCTTATTCCCTGAAGGATTAGACAGAGGTGTGCCCAGAGTACACCCACAATTCGATATTATACTATGTGTTTCAGAGGGGTGTGACCAAACTTGGGGGAGTGGTACAAGCCATCAAACTGAACAACTTTTTCCCGGGGATCAACACCGTAATCGTGAAAAAAACATCAGTCGTCCCGTACAAAACTTCAATACCTACTTGACCTCGTCCCATACAAGTAGTATGGGACGACTTTTTCACGTTTGCGATGTTGGTCCCCGGGAAATAGTTGTTTAGTTTGATGGTCTGTACCACACCCCCAAGTTTGGTCACACCCCTCAGAAACACATTGTATACAGTACTGTGTTCCTATGTTTTTCTTTTTTCATTAATAGTTGTCAAATTTGTACACTAGGCAGAGGCCTAGTGTACAAATTTTACAACTATTGAACTCTCAAAAAATGCTCAAAATTACCGCTGTTAACCTCTGTTAACAGCGGTAATTTTGAGCATTTTTTGAGAGTTCTAGTGCTTATGAAAATAATGTATCATCAAAATGGAAAACATAGGGACATCAAGTAGTTAATATTTATTATTCTGTAAAAAATCATTGCTTTATGGTCATTAACCAGAAAGAAAACAGGCGAGAGCGTTTCTAAGGAGAAACGATCACCCGCATTTCCTCTTAAGCTTGGCTGCTTTTTGGATGACGACGGCGATTTGTGTTTTGGAGCGCAGCACTGTGATTATGTATTGATTTGAATGCGAAAAAGCTGACGCAAAAGTATAGATCCATTTTACTAGCCCAGACTCCGGGGCCACACACCCTTGATCTAATTCTGTCTCGAATACCTTCGATTGTGCCTCTCGCTTGGTGACGTCATTAAAGCCGTCGTTAAGCTGAGATCAGACGTTTCCCTCGAGTGAAGGTCAATTTTAGAATAGAATAGAATACTCTTTATTATGTACACCATATAGATTACAGACATAAATATGGAAGCATTACAATGGGTGACACAATGGGCATTTTAGTTTCATTCCTCGTTCACACGACAAAATTACATAGACTTGCATATAATCATTGTTTTCTGTTCTTTTTTAATAGTTTTATTGTGAAATTATTTTTAACCGACTTCAAAAAAGGAGGTTCTGTATTCGACCCGTATGTATGTTTGTATGTCCGCGATTTTCTCAAAAACTAATGAACCGATTTTGATAATTCTTTCACTAATGGGATCTACATACTTTCAGAAAGGTTTTAGTATAAGTAAAACATTAGGTAATTATTCTTATGTACGAAGTTCTATGCATAAATGTAAGGCATCTCCGGCATTTCTATGCGAATTTTAATGATTCTAGTCGGTGTCTTCAATTCTTCAATGCACTAGTATTAATTGAATTTATGTGGGGTAGGTACAACTAAAAAGTGAAAAATAAAAACTTTTTTTACAAACAAAACAACCGACTTAAAAAAAAACACTACAAAGTGAAAAATTACTTTAATTTCGGAAGTCGGTGTCAAAAAACGAAAATGCGGAACCAACGACACCGACTTCCGAAATTAAAGTTATTTTTCACTTTGTAGTGTTTTTTTTTTTTGAAATCGGTTGTTTTTTTTGTTGTAATGCCAATATACGCATTTTTCTTTCAAATTAAACTTCATTTTGAGCGCCAATAAAAGATGCCAATATTGTTGGATCGGTTCGCTAAAGAATTTTTCACTTTTTGCTTTATTTTGTGTTCAGACGTTACACTTCGTCTGAAAGACATAGCCCGTTTTCGGCCATTTTGCGTGGATGTGACGCTTAGTTTCCCCCAACTTTTTCTTTTTGATGTGAAATCTTCTTTAGGCGTACTTCGAGCTCTTTCTGAACGAAACTGAACCGTCCAGCTCGGGTCGGTGACGCTGAGTCGGGTATACTCGGCTCCTGTCGGTCGGCGACGCTGAATCGCGTATTCTTGACTCCAGGCGTAAGTTTTCACTTCTATCGTTTGGTCATAAACACACACACACTCTTTTTTGTGTTTGTATTTTTTCTTGCGTCATGCCTTTAACCACAAATAAACATAATTATTTACTTTCATTCTTCCTTGACGTGAATTAACAAAAGGTGAAACGTCTGATTTCAGCTTTATGTCAACTAGTATAAGGTTTTATAGACCACTTTTAAAGACCTTTCATTGTTGAGATTTATGACTTGTCTATGATTAAAAATTATAAGAGCTAGAATTGATTGATCAGAAGCATGACTTGTGAATAGTTATGAGTATTAACGCTACGCTCGAGGCATAAGGCAATATTTGCTTTACGTCACCCAATTGTAAATAGATGGTGAGGTTTTTAAGGCGAAGGCAGACGGAGCAGTTTTTAAGGCTCTCCCCCACAGGCGCGTTTAATCGGTCGATAATATCGGATGCGTTATTACGATAGTGCGTCCCGATTCCTTGCAACATAGCTGCGTTTTTATCGTCTGATAATAATAATAATAAATTGTTTATTACCACAAAGTTCAAGTACAGACGCCAGCACATCAACCTACCCGAAACTGTCACATTTTCCCAATCAACTTTGAACCTTATGCTTTAGTGATAAAGTTGAAAATCGATTAAAGAAATTTGACAGATTGTAGTAGGTTGATGTGCTGGCGTCTGTACATTGCACTGTACACAGATTAAAGATCTTAATTTAGCATTAGCTAGATAAGTACAATAGGTCCAATCCTGTCCTCTAAACTAGGCTAGGCCTGTATCTTAGGGGGCAGTACCCGGCTATAGGGTATGATTATATGTTTCTATTGTGGCAGACGTGCCAGTGGACTCAGGACTATGTATGTCAAGTGGGTTCATTTTTGATCTTGTGGTAAACTTTAAAAATGTGAGAATGAAAAAGTGAAGAGTGAGTTGTATTGCATAAGAGTAAATGTTTGATGATTGTGTGAGGAAGTGGAGGGGGTGTTGTATGATAGTGTTGTGCAGTGGCGTGCATTGCATACAGGCATATAAGCAGTGCCTACCTCGAAATATCAACATAAGCCTGTCAATTACATTTTAGTGTGTGCCCCACAGTTAAGAAACTCACTAAATTATCATACCTAACAAAAAACAAAATCTTCATACAAACACGCGCGGCAGTAGGCAGTCGCCGGACGGCCTACTCGGCTTCCGTACTATTCGCACATTGTCATTGGTCTTTACGCGTTCAAGTTAATACGAGAAAATTAAATATACGTACGTCTCATGCGTAATACCCTGACGTTCGACCTTCGCAATTCATCACACTTAAGTAGGCATGCCTACTCAAATAACCACACTTTCGATCTCACTTTTTTTTTCTGATTAGTGACCGCGTTTGCCTAGACTAGACCCGGCCTAGTGCCTACCTATTCTGAAAACCAATGCACGCCACTGGTGTTGTGTGTAGTGAATGAAGTGAATGTATGTTTGTAGTGTGTTAGAGATGTGAGTGATTAGCGATATTTGCAATGTGTGCGTGTACCAACAGGCCTACAACCCCCGCCCGCACTACGCGTCACTACATCAATAACGCGTGTGTGTAAGATGGTATGCGTCCTAATACAGAATGTTTTAAGACCTCATATCGGAATATCGCAGGACGGAGGAACGCAAGCGTCCTACTTTATTGCGTCGTAATCATCGCACCATTCGCAACAGTGTGTAATTTCGTGGCCGTCCTAAAACAAAATGTAATGAAAACAGGGCGACATTTCTCGTAATTTTAAGATCGTTCACAGTCAGATCTGTCTCAATCAGTGGCGTGCATTGGTTTTCAGAATAGGAAGGCACTAGGCCGGGTCTAGTCTAGGCAAACGCGGTCACTAGACAGAAAAAAGTGAGGTCAAAAGTGTGGTTATTTGAGTAGGTATGCCTACTTAAGGGAGATAAATTGCGAAGGTTGAACGTCATGGTTTTACGCGTGAGACGTACGTATTTTTAATTTTGTCGTATTGACTTGAACGAGTAAAGACCAATGACAATGTGCGAATAGTACGGGAGCCGAGTAGGCCGTCCGGCGACTGCCTACTGCCGCGTGTGTTTGTATGAAGATTTTGTTTTTTGTCAGGTATGATTCCGTATGTTAATTTAGTGAGTTTCTTAATTGTGGGGCACACACACTAAAATGTAATTGACAGGCTTATGTTGATATATCGAGGTAGGCACTGCTTATATGCCTATATGCAATGCACGCCACTGGGCCCAGTCTGCTAAAAATACCTCTAATTTTCCTAAATTTTTGAAAAAAAATTGACATTGCTTGTTGCTTAGATGAGATTGCGACTAGATTTCGGCATCCGATATTATCGACCGATAATAACGCTCCTGTGGAGGAGAGCCTTAAGACTCAAGTATCGGCAACTGGCAACCTGTTTATGACGGTTTTCATCAACGGAACCAACAGCTCGATATGTAATGAATGGTCACCCATCCTTGAACCGACCGCGGCAAGCGTAACTTAACGTTCGATCGATCGTGTGGCTGTTATTATTTTGCCACGAGCCCCTCATATTAAAACGTCTTACCTTCACACATACCCCTTTGGTACAGTCACGAGCACCAATATGTCAACACTTGACAATTTTCAATTGCGATTTTTTCGTGAAATAACGAATGCAACGTTGAATTGAAACCTATGGGTTCGAGAATACTATGTTCGTAATAACATAAAATTTCATTCAAAAATAAAGGAGAAAATCGCCTTTGAATAAAGCCAAGTGTATACTACATACTTAAAGACGTGACTGCACTTCTAACTGGTTTTGCGGTCAAAAGGTGCTAATCACTATTAATAAGCAAAAAAACAACATAATAGTTGATAGGTACTGTACCTACTCACCAAAGCAACAGAATTATTATTACTTATGACGTCATAAAATAAACGTCACTTTAAAAAAAAATCCTTCAGACCGAATTTCGGCTACGGCGACCAGTCTCAGCGGAGACCAGCCTTCGGCGCGGGAGATATTATAGTGCACAAGTGTGTGCGCACGCGCAGACACAGGTGCACTCCCTCTTCCCTCACTCTCATAGTCCGATGGGACAGCAATCCGGCACGACCGGAGAGAGATCAGGCGCAGGATCAACGGCTTAACGTGCTTTCCGAGGCACGGAGGTATCACACCGCCAAATTCCAAACTCCGGCCTGTTACTATGAAATTCCTTATGGAAAAATCCAATAACACTTCGCCCGACCTGAAAATCGAACCCAGAACCCCACGCATATCCCCATATCTAATAAGTGTCCATCTCTTTATCAACTGTCAAGTTCATTTCAAATGACCAATGCCCTGTGCGGCTGATAGATGTTTGTACTTTTTTTTTTTTCTCGCGGTGGAAATCCTCATGGACTTCCTCTATCGTGGGGGTGACAAAGGGGCATGCCGGACTCTTACCGGATAAAACCACCGCGGTGTTCCACCTCTACCTATGGCCGGGGGTGCGGGATTCGCATAAGCATTCACCGCTCCCAAGATGTTTGTACCTACCTTTTGACCTACGTATCAATCTGATAAAGTGATAATGAACATCATCTGAGTGCAATTCGATAATAAGCAAAATTCACGCCTTCTCCCCAAGGGGTTAGGCAAGCGGCGGCGACCTCTCGCGTCCGGCCCTGGTTCAAGCCATGGTCCGGGGCGAGAGGGAGTGGGAGGCAGTCACCTCCTTCTGCGAAGCAGTCATGCTAGCGAAGGAGGTGGCGGGATGGCTGAGGGAGAGAGCCTAACGTTCCAGCCGCGGCAAGAGACGTTCCGGGCGTCGGGAGCCGCGTGACGACTCCCGGCCACCGTAGGCGCGGGCCTGCGGACGGAGAGTAACGGGTAGCTCACCGTCCGATCAGCACCAGGCCCGTGACGAACGGCGCGCACGTGTTCCACGCGCGCCTCAAAGAGATGTCAGCAAAAAGGAATAAGGAATGGGCCTGCCAGGGCCGAAGCCTGCCGGGGGTGCGGGATTGTCCGAAAGAGTTACCGCTACCCCGGAACATAAAGGGATAAGGAAGGAACACGGATGGGTTTTAGTCAGTAAGAGCACAGATTACTAAATAGTTACTTCGTAAAGAGTCTGACACTCCCTACCGCTCCACCCAGAGCGGGAGGGGTCATTTGATGATTTCCCATCCATAAAAAAAAGGCAGAAAGTTCAGAACACCACCTAATACGATCCTTAGATACCCCTCTACCTTCGTTTACGTCTATACATCTGCGGGGTAATTGCGTAACATACTAACAGTAGGAATGGCTTTCATTTTAACAGTTCAACAACATTCATTGCGTCTAAAATCCTCGAAAACCTACTAAGCGAGCGAAAGTGACTCAATTATTTTTGAATCGCAGGGACACGGGGCTTTCTGAAAGAGGGAATGGGCCGCTCGTAACCCACCACGCGGGCCCAGTGCGGGTTGGTAGATGTCACGTGTCTTCTGCAGCCTAATTGCGGAACGCCAAATCGTCAAATGATTCTGATCAGTTGGCTTCATTTCTATTCACAATTGGCTTCATTTTACGATTTTCGAATTGCGAAACTCTAGTTTATTATGAAACCAATTATGAACGTTAAGGCCCTGCGCAGAAACTAGAGTTTCGCAATTCGAAAATCGTAAAATGAAGCCAATTGTGATAGAAATGAAGCCAACTGATCAGAATCATTTGACGATTTGGCGTTCCGCAATTAGGTTGCGGTTTGGTTCTAAGACATGCCGGTTTCCTCACGATGTTTACCTTCACCGTTTTGACCCAATCATAACAAAATTACATTGTACGTATGGTTTTGTAACGGTTGAAAACCAGTTTTGCGTGCAAATATTACAAAGCAATAGTAATTAATTCTTTAATCACAGGATATTACAATATCACTACTATTAACGGGGACTTTCGAAAGCAACCAAGTATTGGTTTGATCAGTGGCGGATTTACCAATAGGCTGAGTAGGCTGAAGCCTAGGGCGGCAGATTTTTGGGGCGGCAAACTTGGGGCTAACATTTTTTTTAAATGTCTTAGGTATTGAAACTAAAAATATTTATCTTACCTACCATGTTTTTAAACAAAGTGAATGCTCAAATTCAGGCTTCTAGCGTAGATTTTATCACAGTTGCCGATCTTTACAAATCTTTCAAGTTTTTCGTAGCTGATGAACGAGAACGTTTTCAGTATTTTGAAGAAAAGGCGAAGCAGTATACAAAAGACATGGGACATTGTTGTAGAGGTCGGTAGGGGCGGCAAAATTTGAATAGCTTACTGGCGCCAAATGTGTAAATCCGCCACAGGGTTTGATGGATATAAATATATACTTAGTTGAAAATTAGTCACAATCGAGGAGCTCCTGAAATACAGGTCTGCTAACCTAGCTCTGGGCCAGGGTCTAAAATTATTCTGTAACCTGTTTTTATGGCAATAAATACATCTACCTATACTAACATTATAAAGAGGTAAAATTTGTTTGTAAGTTTGTATGTAGGGGGTAATCTCTGGAACTACCAGTCGGATTTGAAAAATTCTTCTTGCATTTGATAGCCCAATTCTTGAGGAAGGCTATAGGCTATTTAGCATCACGCTATGACCCTTAGGAGTCGAGAAAAAAGAAAAAAAGTCAAAAAGAACGTTAAGTGATAGCGCGGGCGGATGATGCGATACGACGGGGTGGCTCGGGGGAAACAAGAAGTTTCACGCGAATGAAGTCGCGGGCTGAAGCTAGTTATTATTAAAGTTATTATTTCCTTTATTTCATTATTTTCATATAAATTATATTTTTAAATATTAGGATTAGTAGCCCACCGGTATCGGGAACAGGGTCCAAGCTACCGGCGTTCAGGGTTCCAGAGAGAGGAACCTCCTAAAAATGCGGGCCGTGTCCAGAAGTACCGCTTTCTGAATCAAGCCCTTGATCCAGCTGCCCAACGAGAGCCTCCTCAGGTGTTGGTCGAGGCTCTTGGCTATTAATTTATTAGCAGTCACGACTATCGGCACAATGATCGCCGAGTCCACATCCCACATGTCGACAACCTTTTATTAAAATTATTATTATTAAAATCGTGGAAACTTACATCTGCCCAACTTGAAAACAAAATCCCGTGCACACGATGACCACATCTGTTAGCAAGCGTTACTATAGCGGCCGAGTGCCGCAAGCAAGAATAGCCCTTACGGTGTATAGATGTAAGTTTCCTCGATGGTACAGGTATGTATGTAGATACCCATATGTTACACATCACCTGTAATCCCGAAGGATAAGACAGCTGTACCTATGGTACACCTACATTCCGGCAGACAAAAAAAAAATTGACAAGACTTGGACATTTATTCATTTATTACTAGCTGCGCCCCAAGGTTTCACTCGCATAAGTCTCGATCCCGTGGAAATATCGGGATAAAAAGTATCCTATGTCCTTTCCTGGGACTCAAACTATCTGTATACCAACCTTTCATCTAAATGGGTTCAGCGGTTTAGGCGTGAAAAAGTAACATACAGACAGACAGAATTACCTTCGAATGTATAATGTTAGTATGGATTTCTGGCCAACCAACAATTGTTTATACTGTTACATGTTTAAAAAAAAAATCTTAAGTATATCAAAGGTTAGTATAACAATTTCTTATACGTTAGCACCGCATGCCCCATAAAATAATATATTTTACAAGTTATATTAAAGTCTAAAGTATGATTTAAAGCAAAGACATTCCTCAAGTCTATACTTCTTTTTCTTTTAGTACCTACTACTTATACATATATTAAATAGTACAAGTAGTGACTTGACTTGGTTTCACTTTCATTGCAATCTTCAAACAACTACTAAAATCTTCAGTCATGGCGGCGCGAGCTCAAATGACACTGAAAGTATATAAATATTGATAAACTGTTCCACCGAACCGCACGCACGTTACAAAATTTTGATTCAGTGCGGTTAGTGGGAGTGCTCAGCATAGCTATTCACAAACACTCGATACGCTTCCGTATCGTATCGAACATTAATCATTGTTATCGTAGGAGTCTTCTAAACGCTGTTCACAAGTCCAAAACCCGAAAATTTTGTCAGTTTAAATCAAATAGACGCCCGCTATTCTTCCAACAGCTATTTGCTGTTGAGGGCATGTCAAATCAGGTTATCGAAATGTCTGGTTTTCGATACGATAGCCTGTCGTATGGTTGTGAATCAGGGCTCATGTGCGGTTTGGTCGCAGTTGAAATCAGTGCTCTGAGTTGAATACCTCAACTCGCAAGAGTCGGCAACAAAACAAATTAAGGGGATTATAGGACCTAAACGCAAAAAACGCAAGTTTCAGAAGCACTAAAAGTATATGATCGACTACAGTAAACAAAATCAGAAAAATATATGATATTCTTCAGGATATATGCTAGATAGATAGTGTGTAAAAAAATAATACAACTAATTTGATACGATAGAAAAAAATCATGAAGATACCTCTAAAAACTTTGTTTTTACAATAAAAACCATACTAATATACATACAATCATTCTGAGTTTTGTCAGATTATTCTACAAGCAACATACCTACTAAAGCACCACTGTTTTAATTCTTTAGTCCAAATAATAGATGTTTATGTAAATAGATAATTGCTTCATATTTTGCAATAAATTACCAGCGTTGTGTCATCGCGCTTCTCTTTCTTTTCTATGCAGTCCGAACAGTGACCGCACTTTAGGTCATATACCTAGTCCCCCTTAATGCGTCAAGTTCCATCACATAGGTCCATTATTCAAACAAAGCCATATTGGTGTATCACTTCCTTTAAATGAAACTACTGCGTCTATATCCAAGGTCTTTACCCATACACCAGCAGCGACATAACACAAATGTATAAAACATATTTAATATTTACTAAGGGCCAAAGCACACACGCTACTTTTAGCATCGGCGATCGGCAATTTTGCAGCTGTATCGATGCTGCAATGCGTTTTAGCGACTCTCTGTGTTCGGACGCGGTATCGGAATCTCGCGTCTTAGCGACTGCTCTGATGCTGGATCGATGCTGCATCACGATATCGCGACTTCATGCGTTCGGACGCGGTATCGGAATCTCGTGTTTTAGCGACTGGTCCGATGCTGGATCGATGCTGCATCGCGATTTCGCGACTTCCTGCGTTCGGACGCGGTATAGGAATCTCGCGTCTTAGCGACTGATCCGATGCTGGATCGATGCTGCATCGCGATTTCGCGACTTTCTGCGTTCAGACGCGGTATCAGAATCTCGCGTTTTAGCGACTGGTCCGATGCTGGCGCAGATGCCAAATCGCTGCGACCGGCATCTGAATTTTTGCGGAGTGTAGCGTTCAGCCGCTGTGTCGAGCTTCCGAAAAGCGACTGGATCGCCGCGTTTGGCGTTTTTAAGTGTGCAGTGTGGAATGCTTGGTCGCTGCATTTAGCTTCTAAAAAGTAGCTAAATCGCCGATGCTAAAAGTAGCGTGTGTGCTTTGGCCCTAATTCATGAATAAATAATTTGTGCACCACAATAGGATTCTCTGTATCATTGATGACATTAAGAAACAAGGCACGTTTTATGTGACACAAATTGCGTATACGAAGACCTTGTCGTGATGCAGTCTTTTGAAACCCTGAGAACTTCCTGCTCTCGTGTCGGGACCACAAAATTATACGATTTTTTGTTTTACTGATATTTGTGTTTTTTCGTTTTGTTGATATTTCATTTCAGTATTAGTTATACTCTACTCACCTCGTACATAATAAAGCTATCTTGACAACAATTTAAGAGTTATGCTCATTTTATAAAGTTCAAAAGTCGTTTTCTGTAAAATTACGGTTTTTGAGATGTCACACTGTCGTCGACTCGTCGCAAGAGGACGATGTATGAGAAATTGACAACATTTCAAACCTGACACGACCTTAAAACCAAAATATTATTTCTTTATTTTCGTATCCTGAGTTCAAATATATTTTTATTTTATTTTTTTATTTCTAAATTTCTGAGAAAAAAAATAAAAATAAAAAAACAGGTGATGACGTCACATAAACGGCGGAATGAGGTAGTTACCTTTGCGCATTCCAATGTCTTTGATTGAAAACATTATATCAAACAAGACATGTCAATGTCATCTAAGAAGTGTAACTAAAAACAACTAAAAAACTGAATTGAATTCAACAATATTTTTTCCTATCAACTCGACACGCTGCTTACTGTTAATATTATCAATTTTTGATTGATATTTCGCCAATAAAATGGATCCCAATGAAAAATATACGCCAATGACGGAACCAAAACAACGACTGAGACAAGTGACATCTAACAGTTTTTTTGACGGGTCACAATAAAGCAAAGGTAATATCGCCATTCTACCGTCATCTGGCACTTACGTCTTTTTAGAATACACCGAATTTCAAAGTTAAAATTATGAATGAAAAGTACATAATTTCGAAAAACGAAAAAATATGGGTGCCCTAGATTTGAATTTACTTTTATATAACGTAATAATACATGCCGGTTAAAAATATGAAATGTTGTCAATTAAGAACAGAGGGACGTAATTTTAAGAACGTTCATAGTCTGATCTCAGTCTCAAACTGTCAGTAGGAAAAGGACAGAAGACAAATTTTATTTTAGTCCTGTCAAATTAATCAGCGCCTGACACTACTCCATACAAGTTTAGACGTGATTACTAAAATGACTTGCGTACTAAAATAACGTCAATTTACGTCAGGCGTGATTAATTTGACAGGACTAAACTAAAATTTTTCTTCTGTCCTTTAGTTAATGAAATACACACATCAAAAGTGTCTAGGGATCAAGCATACTTATGCGGATTTCTTGAGATTGAGATGTGGCTTTGTAATAAATTTATGATTTTATAAATTTATATGGATCCTTTTTGGTGCATTTCATAATTTGAATCAGGAACTGTGAATCAAATTCGAGTAAAAGATGAAAATCAGCTGTCAATATTTTCCCTATAAAAACATACAACGCATTGAAGACATTATTAGTGCTACTGTTTCCCTACTACTGATTAAAACCAACGTTATTATGGAGCGGCGACGTCATTTAAGCAGGGAAGAAATGCTCAGAGCCGTGGGAATGATAGAAGCTGGTTCCCGGCAACGTACTGTGGCTTTAGCTCTGAATACAAGTCAGAGTGTTATCAGTCGACTTTGGACACGTTACCGAAGCACTGGTACCGTGGCTGAGCGCCATGGAGGACGGTATCGCTGCACCACACGGAGACAAGACCGATACATTCAAATCTTAACTCGAAGAGCTCCAACAATAACCGCCATGATGTTAGCCGTGAGGCTTCATCACTCTTCAGGGAACTTAATTAGCGACCAAACAGTCAGAAACCGCTTGCATGAAGTGAACCTTCATTCCCGAAGACCGCTACGGGTACCACCTATAGCAATGCACAATCGTAGGATTCGATATCAATGGGCTCTTGAACACAGAAATTGGGCAGAAGAACAATGGCGTTTCGTGTGCTTTTCTGATGAGTCTCGTTTTGGTATGAGACCGGATACAAGACGTATACGACACTGGAGAACCCCTGGACGCCAACAGCGATTAAAATCCTGCCAGGAAGTCCATCCTTATAGTGGTGGAACCATCATGGTATGGGCGGGTATTTGGATCGGCGGAAGAACTGAGTTGATTTGGATCAGAGGCAACCTCAACGCTCAAATTTATGCTGAGACGATTGTATCAGACGTCATCGTTCCTCTACAAGTGCAAATCGGTCCCTTATTTCAGTTAATGCATGATAATGCACGACCGCACACCGCAAGAGTTGTAAGACAGACTCTCGCCGCAGCTAACATCAATGTCCTGCCCTGGCCTGCTCAGTCGCCAGACTTGAACCCGATTGACCATGCATGGGATATGCTACAGAGAAGAGCTCTGCCGAATATGGAGGGTATCCAGTCGCAAGAAGACCTTTTTTTGTTGTTGCAACGAACATGGGCGGCCATTCCACAGCGTGATTTGGATGAACTCATTTTGAGTATGCCAAACCGATGTTCTTGTGTTGTTAGTGTTCGCGGTAGAAACACGGATTATTAATTGTTTAAGTTACCCAATAAAATTTTAAAGAAAACTGTTATTTCAGTCTTTTTTTCGAACTTTTGTGTTAGTGGTTCAAATGTCAAAAATCCCTTTATTAGGAAAATGGCAAATTTCTTTATTAATGCAAAGGTGACTTGGTTTATCGTTACTGTGACAAACGAAAACACTTTATTTGATGAATCCTTAAAGAAAATTTGGAGAAAAGTTATTGCAAAAATATATGTTGATCCCTAGACACTTTTGATGTGTGTAGTTCAGAAAGAAAAAAATGCACTGAACTTAAATTTAGTTTAGTTTGTGAACAACAGAATCGGCACCATTGACAAAGAAAAACATGTATTTTTTTACCTAAAATTGGAACTTGTTTAAACTTGACCTCAACGATAAAATGTCAAACGTCTTGCGATGTCGTTCTGCAATGTCAGTGTCATGGTCTCGGTCATGTGACGTCACGGCTAGGTCCCGGATGACAGCTTACATAACCTGTCGAGTACGGAACAGCAGGTTATGAACTTTGTAGCAACTTTCACCTTGTTTCAGCATTTTTTGCTGTCCTATAGTCAGGTTAGATTTTTGAAATGAACATAAAATTAAATCAGTTCCTCTTACTTTTAAGAGCAGAAATTTCATTCTCATCACGTGCAATGGCACGTCTATTTTGTCGAAAATTATCAGTAGCATGATTACAGATCACCTTAATATAATGTGTCCCAACCTCGCGATAACGGTTCATGCACCCGTCATAGTCGCCGCACGAGGGAACGGAACGCACCACACTTAATTATGTATGCGCGAACGCACGTCACTTACCTATCGCCTTTCGTTCGTCATATCAGTCGCGCGCTTGAAGCCGCACAGAGCGGACGCGTCGTTCCAAATTCGAAAATATATATCGCGAGTGATTATCGCGCGTGGATAATTAATATTATTTTTAGTTGAATATTATCTGGATTTGACATCGCACGCCAGCGATTTTGGAAGTGAGTGTTTCATTTTATTTTATACGTTATTTCTGTTTTAATTAGTTGTAGTTTAGATTGAATAATATGTAAATTGGTCGTAAGGTGGCGTAGAGCGAAAGTGTGTGTGGAACAAAAAAAAAACTTGTAATTGGTACGCGTGGTTCATAGTAAATCAAAGGTTATTTTGTAACAGAAAATAAAACGAGTATATCGAGTGAAACTTATTACCTGTTTACTGCACGAAGTTTTTTTATTTCTGTAAGATTTACCATATTTTCCGGTATAAATGAATAATTCTAGACAAAGTCAAGTCATGCTTACGAAATTGCCGTCGCGAACAGAATAGAAAATAATAAGCTCTTGACTTGTTCCAGAGAAAATGTATTTTCACGAAGTAGCGTTAAAAAATGGGAAAATTAAGAACTTTCTTTACGATAATACCGGATCGATTGGCAAATAGTATGAGAACCGGTCGCGGCCAGTTGCGTTGCGAAGTGGTCTCTAGTCAAATATTGTACAACAGTGTACAAAGTTCACTCTGTCCATTCATCAAATAGATGTGCCATTGAATAATGTCGCCAACCTCGAATTTTAATACTAATAAATGTGTTTTGAACTCTAACTACTCACTGAATCGGTGGTCGTAAAATTTGACTCTTGCAGCAGATTTTTGTAATAAAATTTGACGTAAAATCTTGATAAATTGACGTTATAATAATAATTTATTCAGTTAAAAGATAAAAGATATTTTATTTTGCAAATATGGGTATAACATGGTGTTACAGTCAGCAAAAGAGATAAGTAAGCAGGATCGTCGAATATACACTTGGGAGCAAATAAATCGAGCCACTTCCTTTTTTCACGTATAATGGTTATTATTTTTGGTATTATGGAACGTATCAATTCAAAACATATATCGCCTAAAAGCTTATTTAATAACCTTTACAATGAGGGTAAGTTATTGAATGATAACCTTATTTAATGATAAATTATTGGCTCTGAAAGAAAAACGGTAATTTTGATAGAAAATTGTCAGTCCAGAAAAAAACAATTAAAAACAAAATTATGGTATAAACTTATTCTTAATATTTTGTATTACCCCCCCCTTGCCCTGATTTCGATAGATTTTCTGGACTGTTTTAACCCTACAATTTTCTATCAAAATTACCGTTTTTCTTTCAGAGCCAATAATTTATCACTAAATAAGGTTATCATTCAATAATTTACCCTCATTGTAAAGATTATTAAATAAGCTCTTAGGCGATATATGTTTCGATTTGATACGTTCCATAATACCAAAAAAAATAACCATTATACGTGCAAAAAAAAGCAAGTGGCTCGATTTATTTGCTCCCAAGTGTAGTTGAAGTTTAGTAAGAAACCGATGGATGTTGTCAACTGAAATTTGATTTGATAAATGAGCTGTTTGTTTTCTATTAATAAAATAAAATTTTATTCGGGAATATCCATCGGTTTGTTACTAAACTTCAACTATATCCGACGATCCTGCATACTTATCTCTTTTGTTGACTGTACATACTTACATGTTTTGTAGTACATGACATGAAGGACTTTTTTTTTGTTAGCCTATTTTGTGTCCCACTGCTGGGCAAAGGCCTCCCCTTTTTTCTTCCAAACCTCCCTGTCTTGTGCGATATCTGGTCATGTTGGCCCTGCGAATGACATTAGATCGTCACGCCACCTTCGCCTTGGTCTACCTCGACGGCGATGTCCTGCCTTAGGCGTCCGTGTGTGAGAGACGATCTTTGCCCATCTCTCCGGGTGCATTCGTGAGGGACTTACAGTGTATTGTTAATTACATGGTGTAGGTACAACGAATTGTTGCGTGAATCGTTGCTCTCCTAGCAATTTTCTGAGTAATCTGTATTTTGGAGAGACAGAGAGAGTCCTTTCATAAGAGGAGACAACGCGCAACGGTGCCGATTCCCTTATATCGTTTAATATCGTTTCGTTTATTTATAAAAGAGGATACATTTACACTGAATAGCTTAACAATTAAAATAGCGCACAGTTGCTAATTTGCCTGAACTAGGTTGAACCTGTGCTTTAGGCTATTAGGCTAGAAAGCGCATAAATACTAAATTAACAATGAGTAAAACCATAGATATCCGAGAGATATGCCTTCACTGCATATTTGTTCAAGTTCAAGTGTCGCCACATTTTCCCCACTCCGGAAACTCACACAAAAACAAAAGAAATAGAT
Source organism: Amphipoea oculea (assembly GCA_945859645.1). NCBI lineage: Eukaryota > Metazoa > Arthropoda > Insecta > Lepidoptera > Noctuidae > Amphipoea > Amphipoea oculea. The sequence continues at coordinate 4,449,827 of OX243891.1, read as the reverse complement.
ACGGCACACATGATCAAATTGGGCGGCTTTTTTGGCACACACACAAGAAAATAAGCGTAACACTTTTGTGCTATCTTATTGCACACATGCTCAAAAGGGGCGGGCACTAGAAAGTATAGACACAGTCACTGAATGCACACATGCAACTCTAGCATCAACTAGGGAAGATGAGTTAATATAAATATATGATCGATAAAAATATCGATAGATATCAACTACAAAAAAGAGAAGCGTTTTTTGGGTTTTGGGTGTATTTTGTATTGTTTATTTTTTCTGCTTTCAATGTGGTATATTAAAAATCAATAAAACCAAATCACGTAAAAATATAATATATTTGTTTGCAAATGAAATTTAAGTAAATAAGTAGTTTCTTTAGTTTCTCTCTTACGTAAAATTAAAACTACGAAGGTCATTATCCATTATCTGTAGTGTGTCTGTGCGCCTAGTACACGCACATCACGCTGCCACGCGCCAGTGCAGCGCCGTGATGTCGAAATAAAAAAATATTAAGCATTTTCAAAGTTAATGCTTTTGAGCTGAAATTTTGTACAGAGATTCTAGACCAGATACACTCTTCAACCCGTTTGTATTGATATACCCTTTCTGTAACACCCTGTATACAGTGTGTCAGGTTAAACGAGAGACATACTTTAAGGGAGTGTAGTACCCATGAAAATGAACAATTTTGACTAAGAGACCAACACTGAAATCGAAAAAATAAAACCAGCCGCTCTATACATTTATCTTCGCATAACTGGACAAAATGTAGGGAACAACTTTTTTTTTTTTCTTTTTCATATTTTTCAGTCCGTCCCATATTAAAAGTTGTTCATTTTCATGAGTATCTACTACACTCATGAGTATCTACTACACTTCCTTAAAGTATGTCCCTCGTTTGACCTGACACACTGTATATAGGATACATATTATATCGAGTCCGCGTCTTACTGGTCAGTATCCCTCAGTCGTCAGTTTATTTAATTCGCTAGTTTCGTTGATTAGTCAGTTTCACCGATTTACATAGGATATATAGATAGGCCTGATAGGACGATATACAAAATTACAAATAGGCTCCATAAAAAATCTTCAATCCCCTTTAAAAAAATAAAAAAGTACGAAAATACGTGTTCTACCATAAAAGATCTTGGAATTCCTATCTTTTGTTTTTATTATGAAGTAAACATGCATAATACTTTTACACGTAGCTGTACTAATAATAGTTAACTTACGGTTTCATATAGGTATGTATCTTAATTTGAATGTAGGTACAGCCCACTTAAAGAGCAATTGTGTCTTTTCGCGGGCGACTTAAAACAATTCTCTTTAAAGTATACAGAACAAATTACAGTTTGGATTGACGGAAACCAATTATTTTCCCTGCCTGTTGCATCTATCCATTTATATTTAATTTCTGGATCTTACGGGAAATTGAAATGAAATGTATTAATTTTTGTAAAATAGGTTCTATATATATTTTCGTATTTAGACAGACTAACAATATTTATCGATAGCCATATCTCAGCGCTATGCATCACTACCGTTGCTAGGCAATTTTCTTGTTATTTCAAAAATATTTCACACATAGATTTATAATAACGTCATTATAAATCTATGATTTCACAACGAAATATTTGTAAAATCCTTAAATAATATAATTAGTGCAGTGATTTTTTAATTACCGATGGTAGGACATGCCACTTGTCTTAAGGTTTGTTGTGATTGTTCTATTTTTGCAAATAAGGACGGAACAATTCTGCATTTTGTAAAAATACGAAATGACACTACACGTTTCGATACAAACATATGACTACGGCGCTTAGCCGTCGCGCACAACAACATACGGCCAGTTATGGCCTTTTATAGAGGTGACATGCGGCACGCCTCCATGCCATATCCCTCGATATCCGTGAGTAAAACGTAAAAACTAAATTAAAACTTAGATACTTAACTAAAAGTAAATAAAATAGCATGTCAGCAGTTTTATTTATAGACAATGAGTAGGTCTTCTGTCTGTGCATAATCGATGGTTAATAAATAATTAAGTATAATTTTTACAGCTACAGTATTTTACTTTTACCTTGTTCACAAACTAAACTAAATTTAAGTTCAGTGCATCTTTTTCTTTCTAATTCATTAAGAAGAGGACAGAAGACAAATTTTAGTTTAGTCCTGTCAAATTAATCAGAATAAAATTAATAAAATAGAAGACAAAATTTAACACAGCGCTCAGTACGTCTAACCAAAGATATCCAAGCAAAAAAAAACACTGATTAAAGCGATTTTATTTTGACTTTAAATAATGAATTGTCGGCACATTAGTGTATTTTCGTTAGCTGATTATTTTCCTTGTAAGTATCTAATGCGTTTTTCTTAAGTATATATTTTTTACCATCGTCCTTATTTTGGTGGTCTGAATGATTTCTAAAAGTTTGTCCATATATTTTAATGGGACCTTATTCCCTTATAAATCAGCGAACCCTGAATACACGAATCCGTGCATAAACCTATAAAAATAAGACAAAAAAAAATGATATTTAATGACATTTAATACTACCTGCGCCCCGCGGTTTCACCCGCGTAAATATCGATCCCGTGAGAATATCGGGATAAAAACTATCCTATGTCCTTTCCCGGGACTCAAACTATCTCTATACCAAATTTCATCGAAATCGGTCCAGCCGTTTGAGCGTGAAGAAGTAACAAACATATAAACACACACACACACACACTCACAAACTTTCGCCTTTATAATATTAGTGTGAAGTGTGATAGTGTGATAATGTTTCATGCTTAATTTATTTTTTTGCTAACTCTACTCAACATTTCTTGGAGCGCAGTGGAATCAATGTATGAACATTAAAATTATGAGAACAATGGGTTTTGGGGCGCAGCGGAATAACCCTAGGATTTTATTTATTAAAACTTTATGCACAAGTAAAAAAAAAATACTGTACAAAGGCGGACTTAATGCCTGAGGCATTTTCTACCAGTCAACCTTAGGGTGATGCAGAGACAAAACATGGCAGGTGCAACATACAGAATAACTAGCTTGGAAATGACTTTTTTATATAAAACCATTGTACAAGTCGCAATAAAGACTTTTTCTGTCTTTCTTTTATATTGATTCTATCTAAAGGTTTTATGTACGTGTCTTCATCTTGACTCAACGGGCCTCCAATGAGTTTCTGAGCGTGAGCATAAACGGATGTTTAAATGAATGTGTAAATCACATACAAATCACTCTGCAGATAGTTCACAATGCAAGAGAGGTGAATTTTACATGTCAATTGTTCACAGGGTTGCCTGCGCGGTGACCTAGTTTCAGAAATATCTGTGAGGTATTATCTTCCTTATTGATTGTCTTGATTTTTTCCGGTTATTTGTGCTGTATAATGTATTGTGCATAAAATATTGTATATCTTGGGAATTAATTCGAATAAGAATAGCTGTTGTACAGTCACGTCTATAAGTATGTATACACTTGACTTTATTCAAAGGCGATTTTCTCCTTTATTTTTGAATGAAATTTTATGTTATTACGAACATAGTATTTTCGAACCCATAGGTTTATGTTAAGTGTCGTATTTCAACGTTGCATTCGTTATTTTACGAAAAAATCGCAATTGAAAATTGCCAAGTGTTGACATATTGGTGCTCGTGACTGTACAGTAGTTTTATCTCACGGAAAGACTCGCGTTTTACTTGTGGTAAACAAGTTTACAAACACGCTGTCAATGTCTCTCTCTACCGACATTGCCATTGTGTCCGACGTTTCTGAGAGATCCTCCGCTTACACGCACATTTACAGCGTGTTCACTTTATAACCACAGGTATGGCCCTTTGAAGCAATGGATTAGCAATATTGTTCAAAATAATTCAGATTAAGATTTATAGTGTGTTACGCAATTAGTGAAAACCACCAGTTATAAAACGGTTCCACCGAACCGCACGTTACAAAATTTTGTGTCAGTGGGTGCTCAGGTGCGGTTCGTCCAAGTGCGGTTGAAATCAGCGCTCTGTGTGGAATACCTCTACCTATCTATTGAGGCATAGATAAAGACTCACACGCACAGATATAGATATAACTCGATAACGCAAGTATCGCGAACTGTATGAAAACAAAGCGTGCCACTTTTTGACTACCTACTATGACGTCACAAGCTCGCGCTCTCTCGCTCACGCTCACCCAGCCAGCAGTACGCAGGACTGAGCGCGAAAGTGGCGGCTTATGATTTTCGAACGTAAGCTGTTGCGATTTTCGGCACGCGAAGTAGGCGTTATCTAGGTATATCTATATCTGTGCTCACACGTTTAATTTTTGTTATCTTCCATGACAGTCGTTGCTTTTAATCAGGTGATAATCTGAAATAAACAGAGAAATGTGTCAGATTTCATTTTTATTGATGTACAAGCTGATTAGATTATGATATTGTCCTTGGGTGTATTCAGGTGATAAATGTAAATGATAGTTTTCTTTATCACGGATGTATTTAGCATAACGGAGGACTGACCCTAATTATTACGTAACACATTATCTATCTCAATCTGAATAATTTTGAAAGATATTTCTTAATCCATTACCTATTATATTATTACTTGTAGTAAGTCCAGTGGAGATTTATAGACGACTCCGCCTTGGAGTGCAAATGTGGTGCTGTTCCACAAACGATGGGACACTTACCATCGTGCCCTGCCTGTCCTGTCAGCTGCACGTTACAGGAATTGATGGACGCTAGTGATGGCGCCGAACAAGTGGCCGAATTCTGGGCCGAGTACATTTAAATTGCTATCGACACGCTAAGATGAAGAAGATTACTCTACTTCATAATTGAGGACCTTGCAGCAAAAGGGAGGCAGATCCAAATTTTTGCCGTTACTGTTTTTTTTCACCTACAATTTCAACAAAAATTAGGACTATCGTTTGATGCATGAACGAGGCACATTTCTTAAACTTGGACTTGCCTCCCTTTTGCTGCAAGGTCCTCAATTATGTTCGAAATACTTGTCTGCTCAACAACGTAAATAACACAATGAATGTAGAGATGAGAGATGTCTCATCTCCAAAGGTCCTAACTCAGCCTGTCGCTGTCCATCGCTGGAAATAGGCCTCTCCCAGGCCGCGCCACAACACTCAGTCCCCCGCCTGTCCCAACCACCTTCTCAAGTTCGTCGGTCCATCAGTGGCGTGCATTGGTTTTCAGAATATGTAGGCACTAGGCCGGGTCTAGTCTAGACAAACGCGGTCACTAATCAGAAAAAAAATTGAGGTCAAAAGTGTGCTTATTTAAGTAGGCATGCCTACTTAAGGGTGATAAATTGCGAAGGTCGAACGTCATGGTATTACGCGTGAGACGTACGTATTTTTAATTTTGTCGTATTAACTTGAACGAGTAAAGACCAATTGATGACAATGTGCGAATAGTACGGGAGCCGAGTAGGTTGTCTGGTGGCGACTGCCTACTGCCGCGCGTGTTTGTATGAAGATTTTGTTTTTTGTTAGGTATGATAATTTAGTGAGCTTCTTAATTGTGGGGGCAAACACACTAAAATGTAATTGACAGGCTTGTGTTGATATATCGAGGTAGGCACTGCTTATATGCCTATATGCAATGATGTACGCCACTGCCTGTCACAGTCCATCGCTGGAAATAGGCCTCGCCTAGGCCGCGCCACCGCATTCAGTCCTTCGCCTCTCCCAGTAACCTTCTTAAATTCCACCTTCTTAGATTGGGGGCGTCCCACACTACGCTTGCCGATACGCGGTCTACACTCCCGGTCTCGACTGCTCCACCGGCCATCAGTCCTTCGACAAACATGGCCAGCCCACTGCTACTTCAGCTTGCTTACTCTGCAAGATATGTCGGTAACTCCAGTTCTTTTCCGGATATCTTCATTCCAGATTGTATCCTTCAAAGAAACTCCGAGCATAGTCCGCTGAACGACCCAAAGGTCGACGGACAAAAATACCTGAGGCATTAAGTCCACCTCTATACAAGTTTAATACAAAAATCATTATTATATAAATAGTAAAATGTCTAAATAAAGATACAACCTTAGCCTGGATTCCCTAACATAAATCTAGACTCTAGATACCTAACTTCCGTTTTATTCGCCGGAACTATTAATGACAATGTCGTCAGGAAATGTCATACAGGAAATATAATTTATTTATTTAATAATAAGACCACTTAGAGCATAAATTAGTAGGTACTACGCGTAAGAGGCAACAGTAAAGATTTATTATACAGAATGGAGACGACAATACGATCAAATGACGTTCCCAGTCTGCATACAACAATTTGGCTTATTAGGGCGGATTCGCACTACGTCCGATCCGAATCCGAGAAATGTCGGTCCGAAGTGACCATAGTCCTATTTGTACGAGGGGTTGCGCACTAGATACGAACACTATCCGCCAGAAATTATTACATTCCCAATTCGGATTGAAGTCGGATCTTTCATTCGGAATCGGATCGGTTCTAGTGCGAAACCGCTCTTAGTCGATTCGCACGAATTCATTCGCCTGAAACGGGCGAATCGTCACCTTTAAATTATACATTTATAATTTTTTCTATAGGCGACTTGCTCGAAGTTAATTTATTTGTGAGCAAGTCAACAACTCCAGAAATATGTTTCAGGCAATAGGCACATTTTTTTTGTTTTTACAATGAAGTTAAGAAAAATGTACTTACACGTTTTATAATATGTAATTAATTACTCTTGTAGAGAGACTAGCTGCGTCCCGCGGTTTAACCCGCATAAGTATCGATCCCGTGGGAATATCGGGATAAAACTATCCTATGTCCTTCCCCGGGACTCAAACTATCTCTACGCCAAATTTCATCTAAATCGGTTCAGAGGATTAGACGTGAAAAGGTAACATACAAACAGACAGACAGACAGAGTTACTTTCGAATTTATAATATTAGTATGGATGATAAATAGCCTATAGTCTTCCTTAAGAATTGGGCTACCAAATGCAAAAACAAATTTTTCAAATCCGACTGGAGGGATTGGCGCGTTCAAGCAAACAAACTAGCTTTATTATTAGTATAGTATTGACTAGCTTCTGCCCGCGACTTCGTCCGCATGAAATTTCACCCTCCCTCCGTTCACCCTCTTAGGGGTGGAATTTCGAAAAACCCTTTCTTAGTGGACACAGTACTCTTCACAAAGAACACACCCTCCAAATTTCATGTCTCTAGGACCAGCGGTTTAGGCTGTGCGTTGATATATCAGTCAGTCAGTCAGGACTTTGAATTTTATTAGTATAGTATTGATAGATGGATTAGCGACCAGCCCGTACGTGTCGCTATGAAGTCAATGAAACATTGATATTTTACCTATAGGGCGATTGTAGTTTTAAAAGCAGTTATCCTTGTTACAGTCCGAACTTGTCAATTGTTAGATTATTATTGGTCTTAAAGCTATTGTAGCAAGACGAGGTCAATAATTAAGTCTCTTGAACAAAAGTTAGCTGGTCGCCATGACCTCCTGACGTCCTGGGTTCCATTTATTAATACTCAATACTCAATATCTTTATTGCTTTACCATAATGTGTACTTTTGTGGTAACTGTATAATTTAGATCATTATGGACCCTGTAGGGCACAGCAAAAGGGGTAGGAGAGAGGAAGCCCTGTTCTTGGAGATAATTAAGTTATTTTGTGGGATCACGAATAGAATATACTATACATTTCGCTTATTTATTATTTACTAGCTGCGCCCGCGGTTTCACCCGCATAAGTCTCGACCCAGTGGGAATATCGGGATAAAACGTATCCTATGTCCTTTCCCGGGACTCAAAGTATCTCTATACCAAATTTCATATAAATCTGTTCATGGGTTTAGGCGTGAAAAGGTAACATACAGACAGACACACAGAGTTACTTTCGAATTTATAATATTAGTACGGATGTATTTACAGGTCGGGCAGTGTTGTTGGGTTTTCCATCTGGTATATCTCATTAGCAATCCGGAGTTTGGATTTGTGGCTCGTTGGCAATAAGCTCGCCCCCTATTACGTGGGACTCAAACATAACTGGGGAAACATAGATGCAATGTTCAGTCAACAAAATAGATAAGTATGCAGGGTCGTCGGATATAATTGACGTTTAGTAAGAAACCGATGGATGTTCTCGAATAAAATTTAATTTTATTAATAGAAAACAAACAGCTCATTTATCAAATTAAATTTAAGTCGACAACATTCATCGGTTTCTTACTAAACTTTAACTATATCCGACGATCCTGCATACTTACCTCTTTTGTTGACAACTGTAGATAGGTACGACAACTATATTTTCTATCACCAAAATTTATATTTGTCATCAAGTTGTATCACCTAATAAATAGATCTATCGCCACGAAATATTTGTATCACCTAATAAATAGATCTATCGCCACGAAATATTTTCGTTCTCAGATATCGGGGCTCCGTCGACATAGGATGCAAGAACGAGCGAAGGGCACCCCGAGGTTCGGTTTGGTTAGGTTACTTTAAACCCTTTACACAGAAATAGGGGCCCCGCGAAGCGGGGCTCCGTCGACATAGGATGCAAGAGCGAGCGAAGGGCACCCCGAGGTTCGGTTTGGTTAGGTCACTTGCATTGTTTGGTGACTACATTTTGGTGACAGATCTACTATTTGGAGGACAAACCCTATTATTTAAGAAACACAAAACTAATTAAATTGGTGATAGCTTAAATGATACCCGATAGGTACACCTCTGTATAACTGTTCGAGCGATACAGACGTAATGTTATGCTTGGCTTAACTGCTTTCGACTAACTCGAAAATGGTCAATGTGTTCAGAAATCCTCAAACGCTGAAATGATTGAAGATCTATCTCTATCCATCTTTGCATGTAGGATACGATCGATACGATGTTCTTTGTAGGTACGATCTACATTTACCTCCTTTTGCGAGGATGTCATGAGTCATGCATGCCCCTCTGTCACCCCACGATGGAGGAAGTCCATGAGGATTTCGACAGCGAAAGAAAAAAAAAAGCATAATCAGCCTATAATGTTCCCACTGCTGGGACATAGGCCTCCTCTCTGTGAGAGGCAGTGGGCTGTAATCCACCACGCGGGCCCAGTGCGGGTTGGTAGATGTCACATGTCTTCGAATTTGTGGTTCTAGTACATGCCGGTTTCCTCACGATGTTTTCTTTCTACTGAACTGAGCTACGTGATGTGAACATAAACAAAACAAAAAGTATGCAAGGATCTTAACGTTTTAACCGCTTGTGTCGCATTTATGCGCCACACATTTCCGTGCCCCTTCCGCTCGTGTCGTATTTCTGCGACAGAGAACATGCATGATTTTTTCGTTCCATTTTCGTCCTATTAACTGCGTGGTACAACTAAAACCATAATTAAATAGAGATAAAAACTTTTTGACTATTTTTTAATCGATACAACGATTTCTCCTCCTTATTTATTGTAGGTATTATTTTATCTGGATTTTATCGATTTGTAGCCGCGCGCTAGGGGCACGGCAATTGATATTTAGCCAAGCGCTTAAAAGCAGTGGCGGATTTACACATTTGCCGCCAGTAGGCTATTCAAATTTTGCCGCCAGTAGGCTATTTAGATTTTGCCGTCCCTGCCGACCTCTGCAATAATGTCCCGTGTCTTTTGCATACTGCTTCGCCTTTTCTTCAAAATACTTAAAATGTTCTCGTTCATCAGCTACCAAAAACTTGCAGAGATTTGTAAAGATCGGCAACTATGATAAAATATACGGTAGAATAGAAGCCTGAATTTGAGCATTCACTTTGTTTATTCTTTCCAAAAAAACATGGTAGGTATATGAATATTAATCTGTTTAATTTCAGTACTAAAGACATTTAAAAAAAATGTTAGCCCCAAATTTGCCGACCCTAAAATCTGCCGCCCCAGGCTCCAGCCTACTCAGCCTATTGGTATATCCGCCACTGCCTAAAAGGTTAACACCGCGTTCTGTAGTTTTTTTCTATTCCTGTGGGGCGAAGGCGTGTGTTTATGTTTTTTCTCTTTAAAACTCGTCACACGTATAACAACAAAAACTGTAATAAAATATGCCAAAAGTTATTTTAAAAACTAGTTTGACGACTCCAAAGCTTTTACCGTTTCATTCTAGTTTTTTTAAAGGTATGTGTGTAATTTATTCATATACATAATATAACGGAAAGGTTGTGGCTAAGAACAGCCGCACGGGTCGATCGATCAGGTAAAGCTACGCTTGCCGCGGTTGGTCCGTGGATGAGTGACCATCTTCACATAACAAGACCCCTCCGTGCCTCGGAATGCACGTTAAAAGCTTTTGATCACGGCTGTCTTTCGTGGATCTTTGACGAGTGGTTACGGGTACCTGGTCAGAAGCCCGAAAGTCTGTCAACCAGTCTTAACAAGGGGTATACAAGTAACTGGGTTGTGGAGGTCAGATAGGCAGTCGCTACATGAAAAATACTGGTATCCAACTGCATCCGGTTAGACTGGAAGCCGACCCTAACATAGTTGGGAAAAGGCCAGGCAGATGATGATGGGGTCTAGAATCATGTACTTACTAAATCCATCTATGGTAGATACGTTGGTAACAGGTTTTTTGTCTATGTCACTGCCCCTTTATTTTTTAACTGGTGCCTAGCGGAAAAACACACGCACACGTCATCACCATCATCAGCCAAAAAAAAAAAAAAAAAAACACCCAGTGTTCTTCCTGCTCTCTCCTACTATCTATGCTGTGCCCGACGACTGTGGAACGTAAGATGGAAACACCCTTGTACGATACGACTACACACAGAAAGCATGGCTAATAGAAATCTCTATTCCTAGACAGCACGGTTCGCCGAAAACTTTGTTGATAGAAAACATTGTTCGTAGATATCTCGGTCCATAGGACGCACTGTTGACAGAAATCTCTGTTCATAGATAGCACTTCTTGCCGGAAACTTAGTTCATAGAAACCACTGTTTCCAGATACCTCGGTTCACAGAAAGTGCCTCTGGAGAAGAAACTATTAATATTTATTAAATTACTAAATTTTGGTTTTGGTTTTGATTTTTTTAGATCTACCCTAAATTTTTTCACATTTCTGCATTAATTTTCTTTTTTTTTCTGTATCTAAGCCAGAAAACCAAAATTTTGTAATTTAATAAATATTAATAGTTTCTTCTCCAGAGGCACTTTCTGTGAACCGAGGTATCTGGAAACAGTGGTTTCTATGAACAAAGTTTCCGGCAAGAAGTGCTATCTATGAACAGAGATTTCTGTCAACAGTGCGTCCTATGGACCGAGATATCTACGAACAATGTTTTCTATCAACAAAGTTTCGGCGAAACGTGCTGTCTAGGAATAGAGATTTCTATTAGCCATGCTTTCTGTGTGTAGTCGTATCGTACAAGCGTGTTTCTTCCACACTCGTGCCCGACAGGGTCCATATTTGTGACTAATATAATTATTTATCTACCTACTATATACATTATGGTACGCAATAAAGAATTGAGAAATTGAGCCTACAGCAATCCCCTGCTGGACATAGGCCTCTGCAATGATAATTACGTCATTGGATCTCTGCTACTGCACGCCATTCAAGTCCTTCGTTATTATTGTACACACACGTACCTATGTGTACAATAATCATAAGATATTATGTCTACAGTAATCACTTAGCAAAGTAATTAAGGAAATAATCATAGTAACTACTTATATAAAATGTTACGCTTCATGCTTTTGTAAAAGTCTACTCAAGGTTAGCAAAATAATGTTCATCTACACCCATGCTATAAATCCTCTATAAAAGTTTCTGAAACAGTTAGCTTATTGCCAACATTAAAACAACCAGTGTCATATTAAGGTGAATGCGTAGTGGTAGCCCGCGAAATTCAAATTTTCTTACGTCTTTTGCAATTTTCAGGTAAGTGTTAGGTTTAATCTTGATCAAAATTTGATTCGCGACTATAACAGATCAGAATCATTAATACATCTTTCTAAGTTAGATTTGTACCATAACAACAAATCTCTTATGGAAAAGTGCTTATTCCGTGAAAACCGTATGAAATCCGTTCGGTAGTTTTTGAGTTTCACGCGGGCAGAGGATTTATTCAGGCTACTTTGAAATACCTAAGTAGAGGAACAACAACGTGTTTGTGACTATAAAACCATCGTCTGCCTCGATAGCATCACTCAAATAACATAATAAACTTATCTTTTAGCTAAAGATGGCAATCTTTTGTCGCTTAGTGTCGTTTAGGGAGATTGGGACAGATGATAAATTGTTTGTACGGAAAAAACGCGTTGACTGTGTCTTCAGTCGCGTTTGTTCAATGTGAAAAGTTATGGTAATAAAAAAGTAATAAAAAAAAATTAAATCGACTTCAAAAAGAAATTAACTCAAAATTATGAAATAACTTTAATTTCGGAAGTCGGTGTCTTGCAAGCTGTATTTTAAGGTAAATGTACCAATACTCGTCGGGTTTTGATATTCACTGACTTTGAAGAACTGCTGCGTGAGAAGTATTTCCTTTAGAATGAAACTTTTTGCATGACGAAATAGAAAAATTATCCGTTATTCTAAATGAGTTGTTATTTTTTGTAATTTTTAGTGATAGTAAATACTTATTTAAGCAAATGTGGAAAAAGGGCGATATGTACCAGTACTCGCCAGATTTGTACTATTACTCATCAAAAGGACCCAGTAGTCGTCAATTTTTTATGCTAATATGAACTTTCAGGCCTTGAACATAGAGTTCAGGATGATTACACATTAAAACATAATTGTGATTGTCTTTCATATGAGTGGCAAGTCTAAGAAACAAAAGGTAGGTAGAAAACCAAATCGCAAGAAATCAGACTAGTTAGGTAAATTCTAATATATTTTAGCTTAAAAAATTAAGATGTCCGAATCACAGAATCAGTTTTTTATCAGAATAAAGGAGCCCATTGTATATTAAGTTTTTAATGTTTTTTTTATGTTGTGTATTTTTGTGGGGTTACAATAAAGTATATAAATAAATAAATAAATCAGCCACATTAGGCCCAAATCCCAAAATGGCCGGCCAACGAAAAAAATGTATTACCCTGGTCGGGAAAGACCTCTTATCATTTTTTACTATTGCGTCGATTGCGTATTGATTCGACGCAATTTATTCTATTCTATTTTATTCCTTCTGCTTTTTTTTAAGTTAAAAAATAAAGTTGTATACATTAAAAAGACCTGATTTTAGAACTATGTATATAGGCAAAAAATAGTTATAGTAACACTCGCAGAGGTTTTTTGTCATTGTAGGTAATACTTGTTTAAGGTCACCTTTCTTTTATTTTCGCCAATCGGTAGTTAATATATTTTATTAAAATTTATAAAAGTAGATTTTTTTCAACTTTAAAAAACGGCTGAAGAAATGGTCGTAGAAGTTCTAAATAATAATAAATTTTATTTCGCTGTCACTTTGTGTTTTGGGCCTGTTAACGTGAAATCGTCTCTGCACTCTGTGGTAAATTCAATATGTCTGACCGCCAATAACATGTAATATTTCAGCCGCTTATAACTACGAGAATGCTTGGGTAATGCTTGGGTATACAATATATGGGTAATAATTCTACCAATTTTGAAGCAGGATCTAATTATTTGTGTTTGACGTCACATCGCAAGTGCAGTGGGCCCGATCCTCCTTTTTACTATGCGTTGAAATTTTAATTCACAAACAAATTTTTAGCTACTAGGTGCCATTGTCAAGAATTGACACAGCACTACTAGGGCCTAAAGAGAATCAACAGAAATATTGGCCGAGTTAAAAATGCATTTGAAGTTGACAATAGCAAAATATTTTCAAAATATGTCGTCTCATATCGGCCGTTAGTCTGGCCAAAAATGAAAAATATCTCAATAAAAGTAAGCTTGCATTATAAGGAATTCAATGAGCCTCAAAAAAAGCCTAGTACCAAGCAAATACAATAGCTACGGCAGTATCAGAAAACGTAAGAAAATCTAAAAAAGTTAAAGATGTCGTCTCATATCGACCGCAAATCTGCTTAGAACTGAAAAATATCACATACGGTGAAATGTATATTAAATGCAATGAGCTTTTTTTTTTTCGTGGGGAAATCCTCATGGATACCCTTCGTCTGGGAAGAACTGAGGGTTATGTCGGACTCCTACCGACTAAAACCCCACTGTTCCTTCTAGTACCATGAGTCCGGGGCCCGGGAGATACTTGTACATTCGCCGCACCTCCGACTAGGTATCAGCCCAGCCAAAAGCCAACCAAAGAAAGTTTTAAATCATAAGAAACACAATAAGCCTACAAAATATACTTATGAGCGAATTCAAAAGCTAGGGTAGTACCTAAAATCATCGCCAATCGCCATGTTATTAATGGACGGCGCCCCAGCCTGTCATCGTGCAAGTATGTGTGAAGATTACGAGAACATTAGGAAGATTCAACGGCAGAAGACTTAGTAAGAAGACACCGCTATACAGGAAGATTTTTTTATCACCATCCAAATTTTTACAGGGTGTTCTACCCATGAATATGAACAACTTTCACTATGGGACCAACTCTGAAATCACGAAAAAAAATCTGCTGTTTAATACAAAAGTTTAATACCTACCTACTTGACCAAAATGTATGAAACAGCAGATTTTTTTTTTCGTGATTTCAGAGTTGGTCCCATAGTGAAAGTTGTTCACATTCATGGGTAGAACACCCTGTAAAAATTTGGATGGTGATAAAAAAATAGTCCTGTATATGTGAGGATTTGATTGGAACTGTAATATCCAAACTCGATCTGAGTGAGGTACTGTTAAAAAACTACCATCAATTATCCAGGTCTTATTACAGCTCATTATTATACCTTTCCCAGTAAGGCAGTTTAGGTTATTACTGAGAATACTTTTTACAGGCCGAAAGATTGGAGCGCGCTTACGATACAGCGTGCGAAGCGAGCCCTTCCTAGATACAAATAAGCAAAGCACGCTTAATTACACGATGAGCTCTCTTAATCAGAAGATGGACTTACTTCTCTTGCTAGTCTTAACAGCTTCTTAAACCAGCAAGCGAAGTGAGCCCATCTTCGACACGAGTGAGCCGAACGCACTTACACATGACAAGAGCGAGCGAAGCGAGCTCTAGCTATCACGAGTGACGCGCGAGCACAGTTTCGTGCCGAGCTAGCGAAGCGAGCCCAATGACGCGACAACTAAGCAGAGCATGCTTACTCAAGCAATGAGTAAGCGAAGCGAAAACAGCTTAAGAGAAACCCAGTTTTATCATCAAATGTAGCCTAAACCTTATTATATGTTTGTACAGACGTCAGCACATCAAGCTACCCGAAATTGTCTAATTTTCCCAATCAACTTTGAACCTTATGCTTTAGCAATAAAGTTGAAAATATTTACAATATGACGAGTTTAGAGGCAAGTATTAAGCGTGTCCCAGTGATTGTCAAAAAAGTACTCAAAATGACGAGTTTTGGGTCATTTAGGACTTTTTAGGTACCAATAGATGTCACGTTAAAAAAACTATACTTTTATGATAAAAGTGTTCTAAACTTCAAGTTATATCATTAGTAAATTAACTTAACTAATTCATTAAACAATCAGACTTACCACATACCCCACAGAAGGTTCGTAAATCAAAACACAAAACTACGTGCCGAGTTTGACATTTAGCAGCTAAACTTGCAAAAAAATGAAAAATTTGTGGGACACACTTTTTAAGTGAGATATCTCAGCCACCATTACTGTTAAAACTCAGTGTTTTATTTTAATTGTGCAATATGTTACCAAAAATATGTTGTCATAAAAATGGGCCAGTTAAATGTTTAGTAGAAAAAGATATTGATGTTTTTAGACAATTTGACGACTTCTGGGTCACTGTCGACTTCACCCGCGTTTACCTTATTTAGTTTTAGTTTTTTGCCACCGACTTCTTCTTCTTCTTTTTTGAGAGGGAGTGGGCTGTAATCTACCACGCGGGCCAAGTGCTGGTTTGTAGATGTCACATGCCAAAACCAGCCAACCAGCGCTGGGGTTCTGTCTTGCATAGGGTCGCAGCATTATGCTGAGCGATAGCCGTTTTGCGTGGATTTGACGCATGTTTCCCTTACCTTCTTTTTTTGTGTTCATGTTCTTTTTTGCGTCATGTTCACCGCAAATAAACGTATTTTCTTTTTCTTTCTATGTCTTTGGGAAATAAAAGCATGGGTGTTAGTTAGCGGGTAACTAAGCCGCACTAAGTCTGGAGAGGTGTAGCGTACGTCGTTTTTAACCTTTGACTCGTGTTTGACGTTGCTTGACGGCCTACCGCGATACTCCACGTCGATCGGCTAATTGAATACATTATACGTATTGTATTAGGCGTGCGACTCGCTTTAGATTCGTAGAACGTTGTTGATTTTTTTAGGTGATTTTTATGTTGACTCATTTGGACTTTTTTATGTTTTTGTT
Organism: Amphipoea oculea; assembly: GCA_945859645.1. Classification (NCBI taxonomy): domain Eukaryota; kingdom Metazoa; phylum Arthropoda; class Insecta; order Lepidoptera; family Noctuidae; genus Amphipoea; species Amphipoea oculea. Next base: position 4,433,397 of record OX243891.1, on the reverse strand, counting down.
AAATACTTCGTACTAATATTATTGACGCGAAAGGAACTTTATCTGTGTGTGACTTAACAGCTAAACAACACTCCTTATTGTGGAACACACTATCAAACACAATCTGAATCATTTTGAAGGATATTGCTAATCCATTGCTTCATATGTTCGAAAAATTTCTCTGCCCAACAACGTAAATAACGCAATGAATGTTGTTGAACTGTCAAAATTAAAGCCATTCCTACTGATAGTGTGTTACGCAATTACCCCGCAAATTTGGGCATAATTTTGCATACGGATAAACTATGACCTGGGGTTAGGACGCAGGATACTTTTTATCCAGGTAGTGCGTTCCCGTGCCTATCACATGCGGGCAAACTCGCGGGCTAAAGCTAGTAAGTTCAGTCACGAGCACCAATATGTTAACACTTGCCAACTTTCAATTGCGATTTTTTCGTGAACTAACGAATGCAACGTTGAAATACGACACTTAACATAAACCTATGGGTTCGAAAATACTATTTTCGTAATAACATAAAATTTCATTAAAAAATAAAGGAGAAAATCGCCTTTGAATAAAGCCAAGTGTATACATACTTATAGACGTGACTGTTCATACTAAAATTGTTTTATAATTATTTATTCAAGTTGGGTGCACTAAATTTTTTGGCCCTCTTTCTAAATTTTTCGCATTCGAAACCCACAAAATTTCGTAGTATAAAGGCCTCTTTAGACTGGTCTAAACTAAACCACTCTAGCATTTTCAAGTACAAAACTAATACAATAAAACTTCTAAATAAACAAGTAATTTGGTTACTGAAGTAAATTATTAATTCCCCATTTAAATAAGTAAAGATAAAAAAAACTGAGAACTGTACTAGATTAGTACAAAATTTATATTAACTGTTAAATTCACCGCTCAACCAACCAACCCCCCCTCAACCCTCTAGAAGAGAGGAGGTCTGTGTCCCAGCAGTGGGAAGATTGTTGTTGTGCCAATATGGCCTCTTGCATTTCTACAATTACTTTAAGTTAGATTAATGGAAAAAAAATCATTAGTGATTAAATGAGGGAAAACAGAATAGTTAGGCTGGCAACAATAAGTAAGTACCCCACCAGTCACGCGTAGACTTATCTTGCGCGCGCTCTAAAGGCGTATTATCAGTAGTAACGTCACTAAATCATAGTTTTATGACGCAAGAGTCTTGCGTCATATATAATACTGTAAAGTTTCATCAAAATCCGTTCAGTAGTTTTTGCGTGAAAGAGTAACAAACATTCATCCATCCATCCGCACCCCCTCATGCCCCGCGGTTTCAGGATCCCCTGGAATTTCGGGATAAAGAGTATCCTATGTTAATCCTGCACCCTAATTGCGTAACACACTATCAATCCGAATCATTTTGAAGCAAATTGCAAATCCATTGCTTCATAAGTTCAAAAAATTTGTCTGCTCAACACGTAAATAACGCAATGAATGTTGTTGAACTATCAAAATGAAACCGATTTCGATTGATAATGTGTTACGCAATTGCCCCGCTGGTTATAAACTATCGGTAGTTTTTGCGTGAAAGAGTAACAAACATCTATAGATCCATCTTCACAAACTCTTGCGCTTATAATATTAGTAGGATTAGTACTAATTAGTCCTCGATATGACTTTAAACTGTCGTGCATTTAGTATTGACCTAAATGTAGAACGCCACCTGTAGGCTATTGGTAGGGGAGCCCAGAGGGTTTTTGAGCAAGCATATTCAGGGCGAGAAGTTGATAGCTGAGTAGGTCTGGCATGAGGAGAAAACACCGAAACTATATTTAAAAAGTTTCTGATAGGAGACCCCTGGTCAGGAGACCACTTTCAGATTTCAAAAAAGGGCCGAAATTAAAGTGATCTTCAGAGGCGTTGGTTTTGGCATGATCGGGTCTGGCCTAACCCATAATGACTTAAATAGGCAAATCTGACGAAGAAATTGTGGGCTTTCCCCAAATCTGACGACTTTGAAAACTCAGATTTGGGCCATTTCTAAAAGGATATTCAGGGCGCATGAAAGTTATTCTATGCAATAATGTTACGTGTCCTGATAGTGAATATATAAATATCTGACGGGATGATGGAGCCTTTTGGCAAATATGAGGAAATTTCATCAATTCAGAAAATTACTCAAAAGTGGCCATAATTTTGCATTTATCCCTAAATCAAGGAACCTAGTAGCTTCGATTGCTGTTTGCATTGGAAGGTGACACGCTTGTGAAGATTTCTCCATATTCAGAAGTTTGAAAATACTAAACACTTGAACGTAATGATTAAAAGTTAAGTAGCAAAATAAAACATCGTCGGAGTACACCATAAACAAAGTTGATTATTTCAATATTTTACTATGACACCAATTAAACCAATTATTTCAAAAACATCCTCATCTTATGGGCTATCTAACGAACTAGCAAAGTTTTAAAAAATTTTGAGTGATGCCCGTCAATTGTTTGATAAAACTGGCAAAGGTGGAAAGCCATACTTACTAAAATTAACGTAAACATTAAAGTAACGACTTGTTTACGTCGTAATACTTTTCTATTCGAGGTTTTATTGTAACTACGAACCTCTGCGCTCGTTATCGTTACTGATATCGCCTCCAATTCTCAGTGATAGTTCGTTATGAGAGTTTTGTTAAATAAGTCCCAACACTTCTGCTTAGGCCGCCAGCTGCTAGTTAACTAGATTAAATGACAGATCATGAGATACAAATTTATTTCTAACCGATTTCTAAAAGAGGGAGGTTATTAGTTCGTCTGTATATACAGGATGAATGTTTCAAGTCATCATGTGGATGACCAAATCCGAAACTATAGGTAATACCGAAAAATTCTTAAAGGAGTCACGGGGTGGATTTTGACGAATACTAAAACTGCATCATTAAATTTTTGAAAAATCGATTGCTCTTGCCAGGAATCGAACTCGTAGATTTTGAATAAAAAAACACTGCCTGTTTTATTGCACCCTCCGACGGTGTCGTTAGTAAGGATCAAATTCTGGAAAGAAATGATACACGCCAAAGTAAAGGAAAGTGGACATTTTTAAGATTAACTAAAATCAGATAAACAAATTGATTCATTATGGTTTAACAATGAATTCAAAATGTGATTTATTATATTAAAAACATAAGTTAACGGCCAAATAACTACTGCTACAGTGCAAACGAACAAATCACTTACATTCTAGATACTTAAAAACTGTTACTATCTTAAAATTATTGCTTTTTGTTAAAAATGCGCCCTTTACTATACTTTGTCGTATATCATTTCTTTCCAGAATTTGATCCTTATTAGCGACACCATCGGGGGGTATACGACAAAGTAAAGTAAAGGGCGCATTTTTAACAGGAAACAATTATTTTAAGATAGTAACAGTTTTTAAGTATATAGAATGTAAGTGATTTGCTCGTTTGCACTGTAGCAGTAGTTATTGGGCCGTTAACTTATGTTTTTATATAATAAATTATATTTTGAATTCATTGTTAAAACATAATTAACCAATTTGTTTATCTGATTTTAGTTAATCTTAAAAATGTCCACTTTCCTTTACTTCGGCGTGTATCATTTCTTTCCAGAATTTGATCCTTACTAACGACACCGTCGGAGGGTGCAATAAAACAGGCAGTGTTTTTTTATTCAAAATTTACGAGTTCGATTCCTGGCTAGAGCAATTGATTTTTCAAAAATTTAATGATGCAGTTTTAGTATTCGTCAAAATCCACCCCGTGACTCCTTTAAGAATTTTTCGGTATTACCATTCGGTATTATTATTATTATTTATTATGTTTCGGATTTGGTCATCCACATGATGACTTGAAACATTCATCCTGTATATACAGACGAACTAATAACCTCTCTCTTTTAGAAATCGGTTAGAAATAAATTTTGTATCTCATGATCTGTCATTTAATCTAGTTAACTAGCAGCTGGCGGCCTAAGCAGAAGTGTTGGGACTTATTTAACAAAACTCTCATAATGAACTATCACTGAGAATTGGATGCGATATCAGTAACGATATCGAGCGCAGAGGTTTGTAGTTACAATAAAACCTCGAATAGAAAAGTATTACGACGTAAACAAGTCGTTAGTTTAATGTTTTCGTTAATTTTAGTAAGTATGGCTTTCCACCTTTGCCAGCTTTAACAAACAATTGACGGGCATCTCTCAATATTTTTTAGAACGTTGCTAGTTCGTTAGATAGCCCATAAGATGAGGATGTTTTTGAAATAATTGGTTTTCTTGGTGTCATAGTAAAATATTGAAATAATCAACTTTGTTTATGGTGTACTCCGTCGATGTTTTAATTTTGCTACTTAACTTTTAATCATTACGTTCAAGTGTTTAGTATTTTCAAACTTCTGAATATGGAGAAATCTTCACAAGCGTGTCACCTTCCAATGCAAACAGCAATCGAAGCTACTAGGTTCCTTGATTTAGGGATAAATGCAAAATTATGGCCACTTTTGAGTAATTTTCTGAATTGATGAAATTTCCTCATATTTGCCAAAAGGCTCCATCATCCCGTCAGATATTTATATATTCACTATCAGGACACGTAACACTATTGCATAGAATAACTTTCATGCGCCCTGAATATCCTTTTAGAAATGGCCCAAATCTGAGTTTTCAAAGTCGTCAAATTTGGGGAAAGCCCACAATTTCTCCGTCAGATTTGCCTATTTAAGTCATTATGGGTTAGGCCAGACCCGATCATGCCAAAACCAACGCCTCTGAAGATCACTTTAATTTCGGCCCTTTTTTGAAATCTGAAAATGGTCTCCTGACCAGGGGTCTCCTATCAGAAACTTTTTAAATATATTTTCGGTGTTCTCTCCTCATGCCAGACCTACTCAGCTATCAACTTCTCGCCCTGAATATGCTTGCTCAAAAACCCTCTGGGCTCCCCTACTGACCCCTACCATATGGGATAAATACACCCAAATAGGCTCGGATGGAACAGTCGATATTAGTGCAGGATATCAACTCAGGGCGGCGGCTGATGAACATCTAGCACGTCAAAGGCGGCGCCCACGGACCCAGTCAGGCGGTCCACTGTACACCCACCAACTCGCACTAGACAAGCACGGTGGGTTAATTTGTCTAAACCCCTACTCTCTCATGAGAGAGTAGGGAGGCCTTTGCCCTGCAGTGGGACGTCACAGACTAATAATAATAATACTAGAAGATGCTGGTAGGGATCTTGACCGTACTTCCGGGATTGTTCTGATAGCCGTGGAATACCTCTCCACTCCTCATAAGCACTTCAGGACATGTTGCCCCCTTGTCGCTACGTCACTATGTGCTAGCGCCCGTTTCCGGGGGCCCATTATTAAGTGTGCAAGTCACCCCCTGCTATTTTATCCGTGTATTAATACTTACTAGTAAATATGATGTCATTATCGCAATGGTAGTCCAACACCGCATTGCAAAACCGCGGAATTTATGACAGAAGATCATTGCTCATAGTGTTGATGAGGCTTATCCAATCCATTGAGTGTTTCCTAGAAAACTATCATTTGCTGGTATTGCAATTGGAACGTTAAGGCTCACGTTAAGGCCTGCGGGGTTATCGAAATACACTAACGGTAGCAATAGCTTTCATTGTGACAGTTCAACTACATTCATTGCGTTATTTACGTTGTTGAGCAGACAAATTCATCGAACATCTGAAGCAATAGATTAGCAATATGCTTCAAAATGATTCAGATTGTTATTGATAGTGCGTTACGCAATTTGGGTGATTTTGAAGGAGATTGCTAATCCATCGCGTCATTTGATCGAAAAATTTGTTTGCTCAACAACGTAGATAACGCAATGAATGTTGTTGAACTGTCAAAATGCAATTCATTGCATGCATGCAGCTGAATACCAGTATTTTACATGGAGCGACTGCCTATCTGACCTCCACAACCAAGTTACTGGGTAATAATACCTACGATACCCCTTGCCAAGGGGTAAGTCGGACAACCAGTCTTACCAAGGGGCCCTTGGTAAGACTGATTGTCCGACTTCCGGGCTTCTGACTATCCGTAATGACTCTCATAGATCCACAGATAAGATATAATATATTATTATAATATTTAATCCCATAATTATGTCTGATTGTTATGACAACGTATCGGCTATCGCGTTGGTAACCACTTTTATCAGATGCGCCGTACGCATTTGCCAAAGATGTAAACAACAATGGCAGCTCGAAATTGAATAAAATCAATATACAAGAACATTTATTTTAAGTAATGTTTGTTTTCGTCTAGTTAGCTCGGAGATTTAGACGAAAACAATCATTACTTAAAATAAATGTTCTTGTATATTGATTTTATTCAATTTCGAGCGGCCATTGTTGTTTACATCTTTGGAAAATTTTGCGCGGCCGGCCCTTAGTTTTTGATAAGAGTACGTGTATATATATATGTAAGGCCGGGTTTTTCAACAGTCAACAACCTAATCAAGTGTCGAGAACCTCTTGAGGACCTCCTTTAGAAAGTAGGTCGGGTAGGAATTTGGTGTGGAGATAAGGCGCGAAATTTCGAGCAGCATTTGTTCAGTATCAATTCACGGTCTAAGTTGCGAATTAGAGTCTAGAGTATGGGGCTTATGGCTAACTAATAACAGCCGCACGGGTCGATCGTCAACTACTATCAGTGAATTTAAGTTTTAGTTTAAATTCAAATAAAATATTTAAAAATTATTCCTCGCCACATGGTGATTTAAAATCCTTGATATACCATGTGCCAAGGTTTTTACCGGAACTACAACCTTCCAGGAGAGCAGTGGTGGCCCAGTGATAACGACTGCGACTTACGAGTTGTAGGTCGTAGGTTCGAACCCAGACAGGCGCTTTACTTTGTGTAAATTATTTCATCACCACTGCTCTCAAAACGGTGAAGGAAAACATCGTGAGGAAACCAGCATGTCCTAGAACCAAAAATTCGAAGACATGTGACATCTACCAGTCCGCACTGGGCCCGCGTGGTAGATTACGGCCCATTCCCTCTTACCGAGAGGAGGCCTGCGTCCCAGCAGTGGGAACATTATAGGCTGATTATGTATGTGTATGTATGTACAGCCTTCCAATTCATACACTAAGGGTGAAAGTTTTTTCCTAATTATACATCTCTCGTATTTAGGTCACCTATCCACGGCCCAATCTCATCGAGCCTTACTGAGGCTCGCTGAGATTGGGCCGTGGATGGGTGACCGTCTTTACATACCAAGACCTCACTGATTTAGACAGGGTAAGTATAGTTAGTGCCACCAAAGATGAGACTTGACACACCACGTGGTTTGACTTGCGCAGTACACGATTTTAGGTCTCTTTAGCGGTATGAGGTCTGAGCGCGGGACGAGACCGGGCGTCATAGGGGCAGCGGAAAGAGCGCGGAAGGCGGGGTCAAGTCTCATCTTTCGTGGCGCGCATTGTAAGTAGGGTTACCATCCGTCCGGATTTGTCCGGCTCTTTAATTTGTCCGGATTTTTTGGCTTAGATGCAATACGAGTAATAAAATTTATATAAGTAAAACCAAATAAGTCTTTAATATTTATTAACTTCTCATTCATCTAAAAACAAAATATATAGGTATTAATTTTTATATTTTTCAGCGCACTTTTTTTTGTGAACTTACCCTTAAAGCTTGAATTGAACTGTACCGTACGCGCGTTTGGACCGAGTTATTCCCGTGAACTTGCGACAAATCGGTTACGTGTAACACGCCTTACCTGTCAACATTCTTTGCATCGATTAACATAAAAATATTAGTGTTAAAGAAATTTCATTCAGACATAACAATAGTGGCGTTTTTAAATTTATGTTTACTGTAGTTGTTTGTGTAATAGTAGTATGTGCAGACGTCAGCACATCAAGTTACTGCAATATGTCAAATTTATTTCAAAGATTTTCAACTTTATCGCTAACGCATAAGGTTCAAAGTTGATTGGGAAAATTTTACAGTTTTGGGTAGCTTGATGTGCTGGCTTCATACATGCACAATAGTTCTGTCTCCTATTATGTCTTCAATACTTATTCTTCTGTATGTAATCTAATCAAAGTCATCTGTATTCAAGATTCAATTCAATTGTATAGAATCAAGTTAGAATAGAATCAAATAGAATCAAGTTTCGGGGTCTGTCAGCGAGCAATGGAGCGCAGTATCCTTGGAGTTAAACTTACTCATCGTATAAGGAACTCGATACTGCGTTCTAAAACTCAAATTGCCGATGTAGGTCACACGGCTGCCAAGCTACAATGGAACTGGGCTGGTCACATCTGTCGCATGCCGGAGGAGCTATGGGCTAAAGTAACCACACAATGGGTCCCAAACAGCAGCAAACGGCAACGCGGCAGGCCCAGAATGAGATGGCGGGACGAACTCGACTCTTTCCACAAAGATTGGCGTGTAACAGCACTGGATAGGGATAAGTGGAAGGAGGTACGGGAGGTCTTTGCCCTGCAGTGGGACAGTACAGGCTAGATAGATGTCAGACGCAAAGTTCTATAAGTGAACAGTACAAGTCAAAGAAATGATGGACTGGCAAAATGAGAATCACCATCCACATCATCTGCCTAGCAGTGGCGTGCATTGCATATAGGCATATAAGCAGTGCCTACCTCGATATATCAACATAAGTCTGTCAATTACATTTTAGTCTGTGTGCCCCACAATTAAGAAACTCACTAAATTATCATACCTAACAAAATCTTCATACAAACACGCGCGGCAGTAGGCAGTCGCCGGCCTACTCGGCTCCCGTACTATTCGCACATTGTCATTGGTCTTTACTCGTTTAAGTGAATACGACAAAATTAAAAATACGTACGTATCACGCGAAATACCATGACGTTCGACCTTCGCAATTTATCACCCTTAAGTAGGCATGCCTACTCAAATAAACACACTTTTGACTTCACTTTTTTTTCTGATTAGTGACCGCGTTTGCCTAGACTAGACCCGGCCTAGTGCCTACCTATTCTGAAAACCAATGCACGCCACTGCTGCATAGCCTTTTCCCAACTATGTTGGAGTCAAAAGTAATTCATTCAAGCTAGGCTGAGAATCAGCACACTTCTGTCTGTCCTCTGCTATTGTGGGCCAGTCCTTTTGTTAAGAGTCAAGCTCGTCCCTCCCATCTTCGCGTTGGTCTGCCGCGATGACGCCTAGAATTCAATAGTAATAAATAATAGTCCACCAGATTGCATTTCTGTCTTTGCGGCCAATCTCAACGGCGCGGAAGATGTTATAGTGCACAAGTATGCGCGCAGGCATAGGTGCACTCACTCTTCCCTCACTCTCATAGTCCGATGGGACGGCAATCCGACACGACCGGAGAGAGATCAGGCGCAGCGCAGGACCAACAGCTCAACGTGCTTTTTGAGGCACGGGGTATCACACCGCGAACTCTTAAGGCGACTACACGACCTAAAGCGCGGTCACTGTCGGACTGCATAGAAAAGAAAGAGAAGCGCGATGACACAACCGTGGTAATTTATTGCAAATATGAAGCAATTATCTATTTACAAAAACTCTCAAACACCAAACAAATAAAAACCGTATACTAAAATTCGGGGAATTAAATTGTCTTTTAGATGGTGAAAGTTTTATGAAAATACACCCGATAGTGTTTGCGTGATTATCGTTTTTATGTCCGCGGTAGACATTACTTTACAAATTAATTACACTATGTTAAAAAAATATAATTGCAAATATTCACATATCAAATTACCAAGCAAATGGTCTAATATAACATTTATTTTTTTCAAAGAAATCAGTCCGGTCGATTAGACGTGATGTTGAATTTAAAATCATTAGAAGTCGTATATCTGCGCCTTAAGAGCCCATACTACCTCAGCTAAAATTCACTCTTTATCTCGCTCATACAATACTGCTCGCGGACTGAGTGAGAGCGAGACAGAGTGCGGTGCTGCAGGAGGCAGCGCCAATAGTTTAGGTATTTGCTTTTTACAGTGAAAATAATGGTAATTATAAAAAAATAAATAACATAAGACCTGCTTTAAAGTATGTTCAGTAAGTATGCAGTTTCATGATATAATTTGAAGTATTTTTTGAATACCAGCGGTTTATTATTCGGGTTAGAGGTAACTGTGGATTTTTTTTTCTATCGAGAAAATTTTATGGAATCGTGTTTTCGTTTAACATAGGACTTCCTCAACTTTACCATATATTTATTTCAAAATTAATGGTGCTGTATTTTCGACATAACGGAGGATCACGCTAAGCCATTTGAGGTAGTATAGGCTTTTAAACTCCGTACTATTCCTAAGAAATTCCTACTTGAAAAACCCAGTACCACTGCCCGACCTGTCTATCGAACCCAGGACCCCACGCTGTCGCGCTTGCGACCACGAGATCACCGAGGTAATTATGAATTCAATGGGGATAAGTGATAACACAAAAAATGAACGATATACACCGGTTTTAGTTTGTTTATTTTCCTTATAACGTCCTATGCGTCCTTGGGTGTGCATTGAATGAATGATTACAACGTATGTATTATTTATACATATATTATGTCTGCCTACACGATATTAATAGAAACACATTATAATTATATTAGTCACATGGTATTTATAGTTCACTAGCTGCGCCCCGCGGTTTTACCCGCATAAGTCTCGATCCCGTGGGAATATCGGGATAAAAAGTAGCCTATATGTTAATCCAGGGTGTCAGCTACCTCCGTACAAAATTTTATCAAAATTGGTCCAGCCGTTTGAGCGTGAAGAAGTAACAAACATATAAACACACACACAAACTTTCGCCTTTATAATATTAGTGTGATAGTGTGATGTGATTACTTCACCATTGGTTTATTTAGGCACCTAAAGTAATGTTGAAAGAGCAAATATTAGGTCCTTACATATGAAATTGGCGTTTTGTATGGAAGGAACAAAAAGTCGAATATTTTTTAATATAATATATTTAATTAATCAAAGTATGAACCATTGTTTTCAATGCACTTTTGCCATCTTATAGGTAGTTCATTGATCCCTTTACTAAAAAAACCAGTCGGACGGGAATCAATAAAATCTTTGAAGGCGATTTGGACTGCCCCATCGGAGTTGAATTTTTTCCCTTGCTAAAAGTTATCCAAATTGCGAAAAAAATGGTAATCTGTTGGAGCAAGGTCCGGGGAGTACGGAGGATGTCTAAGACATTCCAATTCAAGCTCTTCTAATTTGGTAGCCGTCTGTTGCGCAGTGTGTGGTCTGGCGTTGTCGTGCTTTCAAGCTTTTTAATCTTCCCAATTTGCTTCAAGAGAATTAAAACAGTTTTATCACTAACATCGAAGCCTGCAGCTAACTCGGACGTGGTTTGCGATGGGTCCGCTTCCACAATAGCCTTCAATTCTCCATTATCAACTTGGGTCTCAGGCCGTCCACGGGGCTTGTTCTGCAGGTCGAAATTTCCAGAACGAAAACGTTGGAACCAAAAACGAACTGTGTTTTCTTTTGCAACATGACCGCCATACACATCATTCACCCTTCGAGTCGTTTCCGCAGCACTAGTGCCACGGCGGAACTCGTACTCGTAAATAATGCGATATTTTAAATTTTCCATTTTGTAAAATGAGTGACGCAAACAGAAAAAACAGAAGAAAAAAAACAAATGAATGACGGTCATCGAAGCACAAATACATGAGTAAATAGCTGTACAAATTTGAATTTGGAATTCCTTACCAAAGAGGAGAAATTCGTGATTAAAGTGGCCAGTACGAAAAACGCCAATTTCATATGTAAGGACCTAATATTTAATTTTTTATGTCTTTTCGGCTTTAACGCTAAAACGTCTGAACGGATTTGGATGAAATTTGGCACATAGGTAGACCATGACCTTGAGAAGGACAAGGGAAGATTTTGAATCCCGATATTCCCACGGGATCGATTCTTATGCAACATATTTTGATACTCGCAAATAAATTAAAACCTACAGGGATTCCCGTTGACCTAGAATCATGAAATTTGGCTCTAGAATCAAGGTCTCAGCACAAGTAAAGGAAAAAAGTCCGAAAATCATCAATTGTTATCAATTTATCACATTTTCTTTTTGTTTCATCCTTACATTTGCATTTGGAGAATTGACCATGACGTATATCGACGTTTCGACGTAGAGGAGAAAACTTTTTCAACTACAAAGTCAAGTTTGTTCTTGGGATAAATTCATCTCAACTACGAAACTCTTCATTGTGCGTCGCCCGACACGTATTTGGCCGGTTTTTTAGAATAGAACACCATATAAATTACAGACATAAATATAGAAACTTTACAAAGGGTGACACAATGGGCGGTCTTATCGCTAAGAGCGATCTTTTAAAGACAACCTTTTTTTGGATTAAAAAAGGGGAAGGACAGACAAATACTGTAGGTAGTCTGTGCCATTTACACAATACAATAAATACATACATAAAGTATATTATACTAATCTAAATAAATTATATAAAATACAGGGTGTTACGGAAAGGGTGTATCAATATAAACGGGTTGAAGAGTGTATCTGGTCTAGAATCTCTGTACAAAATTTCAGCTCAAAAGCAGTAACTTTGAAAATGCTTAATATTTTTTTATTTCGATAGTTTATTAAATTGAAATCATAACAAACGTGTCACCGCACTACGAGGGTCATTATCCATTGTCTGTAGTGCCTGTCTGTGCGCCTAGTACAGGCACATCACGCCGCCGCGCGCCAGTGCAGCGCCGTGATGTCGAAATAAAAAAATATTAAGCATTTTCAAAGTTGATGCTTTTGAGCTGAAATTTTGTACAGAGATTCTAGACCAGATACACTCTTCAACCCATTTGTATTGATATACCCTTTCCGTAACACCCTGTATACGCCCCTTCTAAAAGGTAGATTCGTATAATGACAGAATGGACATGAATGGACAGGAAATTCCAAAATTATGTTTTTTAAAGAGTATATACTATTTTATTTTATTTTCATGAAAGGGTTATCTATATGAACTTAGAGGGCTTTCATGATTATAATTCTGCAAATATGTACTTGTTACGGTCGCGAGTCATATTTTGTTAAACACACAACCTGACAATGACGTAAGAAAAATTTAATTTTAAATATTCCTTTTCCGTCTTCCAAACCAATGCATTTCAATCTAAACGCCATTTACAATTCCGATGTCTCTCATAATCGATTTATAAATCAATATAACTGTAAAAATAGTTCTTGAACAATCTTCACGCCGTATCTTTACGTCACTGCGTTGAGTTCTTGATCTTGAACGGAGCTGCCCTACATTAATGTTGACTCGGAACACGATTAAAAGTGTTTTGTCACGCATGACGTATCATAGTGTCACGTCTCGTTACCCTGAAGAGTTGGGCATAGGTAGGAGAGGAAAACAATGTTTTTCAGATAATACTATTTCCTTTATTTCATTATAATACATATAATTTATTTTTAAATATTAGAATATAAAAAAATATATAAAAACATTTAAAAATATAAAAAATAGTAGCCCACCGGTATCGGGAACAGGGTCCAAGCTACCGGCGGTCAGGGCTCCAGAGAGAGGAACCTCCTGACAATGCGAGCCGTGTCCAGAAGTACCGCTTTCTGAATCAAGCCCTTGATCCAGCTGCCCAACAAGAGCCTCCTTAGGTGTTGGTCGAGGCTCTTGGCTATCAAACCATTGGCTGTAACGACTATCGGCACAATGATCGCTGAGTCCACATCCCACATGTCGACAACCTCGCGAACCAAATCAAGATACTTAATTTGTTTATCAGATAATATAATTATTACGGAATCATTTTACGTTTTTGAAGTGAAAACTTCTTTAAGCGCGTTGGGCATTTTTTTAGATGGGAAAAAAACCACTGAACTCGCGACACTGTTACCGACACCGCACTACATTCGGATGTGTTCGGCTGTCCTCGGGATGTACTCGGTTTTAATGTATTTCCGATATGTCAGTGAGTGATGGCAAAGTATTCTGTTTGTGTTTTGTTTATATGACGATTAAAAAAATACACACGTAATTGTTCAAGTTTTCACTTCTTTCGGCACTCCCGGAGTTTTTTTTTTCCATTTTCACTCGGCTTGACAGCCTCTAGGATGCATAATATCTATACACCGTGTTCGATATACATAAACTTCGACCAGTTGTTCAGACCATGGAAATAACCTCCTCCGTTTTTTCGTCGGTTAATAAGCATTTTTCATTATGGACAAATTAATGAATTCTAATTTTTAATTTTTTTGTTAATTTTCATACAAACTAAATACCTTGACGTAAATCGCCCGATATGCATGCTTCTTTATCCGAATTGGCAACGATGACGTATTTTCATTCATAAGATTTGGCGGTCTGAAACTTGGACCCTTTCTTACTGCATAGCTCAATTAAATTTCATTAAATTAAATTACAAATATCTTTGTAACGAAGCCTTTTTAACTACTACTTCCTTTGTTAGATTTAATTTGTAAAAGCTATAGAAGCGTTTGACAAAGTGTATGGATATCGTGAAGAACACCGTGTATAGTACACCGACATTTCGCCAGTTATGTTTGAGCCCATGTAATAGGGAGCGATCCTAATGCCATCAACCGGGGACAAATCCAGACTCCGGGCTGCTACTGAGATATTCCAAATACAAAAACTCAATGACACTGCCCGACCTGGGACTGGGGAATCGAAACCAGGGGAAGAGCTGACCTTGAGTCAGTAGTATAGAGGTAAGTATGAGGAACAGGGTGTAAAGTTCACTCATACTCTATAGAAAAGGGGATCCTCCGACCAGACAGACGGGTTTTGTGTCTGGCGGGCAGCTGTGCCTGATGATTAATGTCGGACCGTTGTATCTATGCTAGTTGTGCGGTAAACTCTGCTTGCGAGATGCAGGATTTTGCGTGACGTCAGTATGACGCGTTGTTCGCATGTGGCGTTGTAGATTAGATACCGCTACAACAGCAGCGTATGATTCTTGTAAATACAGAAGTCTTGATTCAAATTAAACTGTACGATATGGTTTATGTATTTATTGTCCATATAAACAGGATTATCTTTATTAATGAAAATCATCATGACACATTCTTGATAGTAAGTAGGCCTAATCGCGTGAGCATCGTACGATTGTTAAATATTACATTACCAGCAGCGCCCCGCGGTTTCACTCGCATACGTTTCGATCCCGTGGGAATATAGGGATAAAAACTATCCTATGACCTTTCCCGGGACTCAAACTATACCAAATTTCGTCTAAATCGGTTCAGTGGTTTAAGCGTGAAGAGGTAACAGACAGACACGGACTTGTAGGTCGTAGGTTCGAACCCAGACAGGCGCTTTACTCTTCGTAAATTATTTCATCAGCACTGCTCTCAAAACGGTGAAGGAAAACATCGTGAGGAAACCGGCATGTAGAACAAAAAATTCGAGAAAATTAGAGGTATTTTTGACAGATTGAGACTGAGATCCCTGCGTGATCGAATCAGAAATGAAGAGATCCGCAGGAGAACCAAGGTAACCGACATAGCCCGAAGAATTGCCAAGCTTAAGTGGCAGTGGGTAGGGCACATTGCTCGCAGAACAGATGGCCGATGGGGCCGAAAGGTTCTGGAGTGGCGACCGCGTACCGGAAGGCGTAGCGTTGGAAGGCCTCCCACAAGGTGGACCGACGACCTTGGGAAGGCCGCAGGAACTCGTTGGATGCGAGAAGCACAAAACCGGTCGAAGTGGAGGTGCTTGGGGGAGGCCTATGTCCAGCAGTGGACGTCTTTCGGCTGAAATGATGAGACTGAAATCAGACTGTGAAAGTTCTTAAAATTACGAGAATTGCCCCTCAAATACATAGGTAGTCGCTCCATGTGAACTACTGGTATTCAGCTGCTTCCGGTTAGATTGGAAGCTGACCTTTGAGAAAAGGCTAGAACGATATAGACTTCACATACTAAAATACAAAACATTTGTAGGAATTACTACAAATATACGTCTTCATAGTTTTCCTTACAACTTAATAACAACATATAAAAGAGCAATGTCCTCAACCACGCGGCGTTCGTAAACCGGTGAAGAAACCCGAGAGTTTACGTACCTACTCTGCCTCAGCTGATTCTACTCGATGACGTAGGCGTAAGCAAGATCGGATCAGGCGATCGTACCACGCGGCACGACCAATCAGAACTCGTTTGAGAACCAGTTGACCAATAATTGTTGATGCGCGGAAGCTGGTCGCGCCGCGTTCTAAATTCGAAATTTTTGGAGTTTTTTTTTTTTTTGAATATTCGACGTCGTGATGATTTTTTTTTTTTGTGTTGATGTAATTAAGTTTTTTTTTTGTGGTATAACTGAATATTATGTCATGGTTCTTCCTCAATTAAATAGAACGAATTCCTGTAATAGTTATAAGTAATTTTATAACACTGCATTTAAAAACCAAGGGGGGTAATTGCGCAACACACTATCAGTAGCAATGGCTTTTATTTTAACTGTCCAACAACATTAATATTGCGTTATTTTTTGCGTCTTTAATTACAAGTATTTTTGACAGTTTGATACTGAAATGTTGAACTGTGAACGTTCTTTAAATTACGAGAATTGCCCCCTCGGGTAGTTTTTGTTATAAAACAAGAAACACGCGGATGTAGTCGCGAACAAAAACTAGTGGTTAATATTATTCATAGTTTAAAAATAATCTTATGCGTTATTACTGTATTTTCCGGTAATGAAATAACTTTGTCAATGTTATTTCCTGTACAGACGCCAGCACATCTAGCTACTAAAATCTGTCAAATTTCATTAATAGATTTTCAACTTTATCGCTAAATTATAAGGTTCAAAGTTGACTGGGAAAATTTGACAGTTTCGGGTAGCTTGATGTGCTGGCGTCTGTACATTTGACACAGTAACACAGTATCAGTAGCAATGGCTTTCATTTTAACAGTTCAACAACATTCGTTGCGCTATTTACGTTATTGAGTAGACAAATTTTTCGAACCTATGAAGCAATGTATTAGTAATATCCTTCAAATTCATACTTATCACACTATCACACTAATCTTATAAAGGCGAAAGTTTGTGTGTGTGTGTGTGTGTTTGTTTATATGTTTGTTACTTCTTCACGCCTAAACCACTAAACCGATTTAGATGAAATTTGGTATAGAGATAGTTTGAGTCCCGGAAAAGGACGTAGGATAGTTTTTATCCCGATATTTCCACGGGATCGACATTTACGCGGGTGAAACCGCGGGGCGCAGCTAGTAATATTATAAATTCTAAAGTAACTCTGTCAGTCTGTCTGTATGTTACCTTTTCACGCCTAAACCGCTGAACCGATTTAGATGAAATTTGGTATAGAGATAGTTTGAGTCCCGGAAAAGGACATAGGATAGTTTTTATCCCGATATTTCCACGGGATCGACATTTACGCGGGTGAAACCGCGGGGCGCAGCTAGTAATATTATAAATTCTAAAGTAACTCTGTCAGTCTGTATGTTACCTTTTCACGCCTAAACCGCTGAACCGATTTAGATGAAATTTGGTATAGAGATAGCTTGAGTCCCGGGAAAGGACATAGGATACTTTTTATCCCGATATTCCCACGGGATAGAGACTTATGCGGGTGAAACCGCGGGGCGCAGTTGATTCATGAATGATTCGTATACTGCACCGGTTGACGTCGTCATGTCAACACCGGCTGTCGCTGAAAACAAGCGCTGTGGCTCTGTCTCGCAGAGGGTCTTAGCATTACGCTGACCGATGGCCGTTTTGCGTCGATGTGACGCACTTTTTCCCCAACTTGTTTTTTTTTGTGTTGTATTGTATTCTTTTTATACCTCATGTTTACCGCCAGTAAACGTATCTCTCTCCGGTCGTGTCGGATTGCCGTTCCATCGGACTATGAGAGTGAGGGAAGAGAGAGTGCACCTGTGTCTACGCACACACGCGTGCACTATAATATCTTCCGCGAAGGCTGGTCTCCGTTGAGAATGGTCGTCATGGCCGAAATTCGGTCTGGAGGACTTTATTTATTTACGTACATTTATCGTCATCGTCGTGGGAGCAGTGGTGGCACAGTAGTCACGTCCGCGACTTAGAGTTGTAGGTCGTAGGTTCGAACCCAGTCAGGGGCTTTACTTTGTGTAAATTATATTATCACCACTGCTCTCTAAAAAACGGTGAAGGAAAACATCGTGAGGAAACCGCCATGTCCTAGAACCAAAAATTCGAAGACATGTGACATCTACCAACCCGCACTGGGCCCGCGTGGTAGATTACGGCCCACCCCCTCTCACAAAGAGGAGGCCTGTGTCCCAGCAGTGGGAACATTATAGGCGGAGTACGTACGTACGTATCGTGAGCGTCTGAGTATGCGTGACCTACGCTACGCGATTGACGTCAGCGTAACTCTTAATCTAGCCTTACAATCTATCCTTTTTAAACCATAAACTAAACCTTAATTTTCTCTTGTTCACAGCTAAAACTAACATCCCTATGACGTGGGCCGCAACGATACAGTAACAGTTAAACAAACAGACACACAAACATGTCGTCCAAAGCTATATACGAGGCGACCGGCAAGGACCTTATTAATAGGTAAGTTTAAAAAAAAAATGTATTTGGATGGCAAACAAGACCGCATCCTGCCTGACGGTTTGTGGTCACTACCAGCTGATGGAAATTGGTCATTACCACCTGATGGGAAGTGGTCTTTACCACCTAATGGGAAGTGGTCTTTACCACCTGATGGAAATTGGTCATTACCACCTGATGGGAAGTGATCTTTACCACCTTATGGGAAGTGGTCATTACCACTTGATGGGAAGTGGTCTTTACCACCTGATAGGAAGTTGTTACCGCCACCTAGTGGTAAGTGGCCCTACCATCCCAGTCCCTACCATCTGAGCGTCAACCCAGCTATTTTCAATGATTGGTCACTATGACAACCATACTAAGACAACGCCATTAGTTATGGCAAAAGTTTGTAATCTCCAAAATTGATTAAATTTTATAAAAAAGACAAATAAATATTTACTTGTCAGAAAGTCATCTTCGAAAAACCTACTATTATTAAAAATATACCATCCTGACAAAATTGTGTTAGCAAGTTAGTGCCCTGATGGATAGTGGTCACAGCCACCTTATAGTGACTGTTATTTATTATATTGTACTTAAGGGGCTTACAGGACCTAAACGCAAAAAACGCAAGTTTTAGAAACAATAAAAGTATATGATCGACTACAGTAAACAAAATCCGAAAAAATATATGATATTCTTCAGGATATACAGGGTGTTACGGAAAGGGTATATCAATACAAACGGGTTGAACAGTGTATGTGGTCTAGAATCTCTGTACAAAATTTCAGCTCAAAAGCATTAACTTTGAAAATGCTTAATATTTTTTTATTTCGACATCACGGCGCTGCACTGGCGCGCGGCGGCGTGATGTACGTGTACTAGGCGCACAGACACACTACAGATAATGGATAATGACCCTCGTAGTGCGATGACACGTTTGTTATGATTTCAATTTAATAAACTATCGAAATAAAAAAATATTAAGCATTTTCAAAGTTACTGCTTTTGAGCTGAAATTTTGTACAGAGATTCTAGACCAGATACACTCTTCAACCCGTTTGTATTGATATACCCTTTCCGTAACACCCTGTATGCTAGGTAGATAGTGTGTTGAAAACATAATACAACTTATTTGTTACGATAGAAAAAATCATGAAGATACCTCTAAAAACTATCTAAAAAAAAACATACTAATATACATGCAATCATTCAGATTTTTTGTCAGATTATTCTACAAGCAACAATAGATTTTTTTTAAACAGATAATTGCTTCATATTTTGCAATAAATTACCAGCGTTGTGTTATCGCGCTTCTCTTTCTTTTCTATGCAGTCCGACAGTGACCGCGCTTTAGGTCATGTAGGCCCCATAAGAGAATTTATTCTGGAAGCTATGTGTATTAAATTAAACTTACAAATAATAAAGTAATCTAGAAATTTTGTGAAGTCGTAAAACTTTACGTACGAAACGGGGGCGGTTCGCTAGTCTCGTATAACTTCATCATCACCGTTACAACCAGAAGGCGTCCATTGCTGGAAATAGAAATAGTTCTTCTAACTGAACAGACAGCTGTGCTGCTGGGGAGTTTGTTCCGCCACTTCTTCCCAGCGAAAGCACTAGGAAGTGGTGAAGGGCGGGCGTTTTGGGGGACTGTCTTTTGTAATTTTAACCTTCGAAAAGTGCTGATTCTCAGCCTAATTGGAATAAATGACTTTTGATTTGAGGCTTGCCCCAAGAAACTCCTCAAGTTCCTTATTTCTTTCATCATTCATCATTTCAACCGAAAGACGTCCACTGCTGGACATAGGCCGCTTCCAAGCACCTTCACTTCGACCGGTTTCGTGCTTCTCGCATCCAACGAGTTCCTGCGGCCTTCACAAGGTCGTTCGTCCACCTTGTAGGAGGCCTTCCAACGCTACGTCGTTTCTTTCATTCAACAAAAATCCAGAAGAAAAATATGAAAATCATATTTTAAATTGTCGTGTTTTAACTGTTTTCAGGCACATAGCGGCTGGTACTGCGTTGGTGCCGTGTCGCTTCGCCACCTTCGAACAGGGCACCATTTGGGAGGACGAGCTCGGGAAGAATCCATGGCTCTGCAAGGAGGTAAGGACTGTTTAGATTAAATTATCTTTCAAGTTAAGGGCACAGGTTGGTGGTTAAAGGTATCACACGTATCAAATCGAAAAGGGATCGTTACCGTATCAACCCGAGCCATTCAGTATTCTTTGTATGAAACTCCCTACTGCAACGCACACTGATCGGAATCGAAACATAATCGCCTCGCCTCGGGACAAGCTCACGAACCGCGGTGCGGTGCGTTACGGTTCGTCGTCCCCGCGCTTACGTCTCCTCGTCCACCCTTGTCCCTCTCACCCCTCCCGCGGCCTGCCTGCTGCACCATCAACCAGCGGTCGGCGAGCCGTAAGCGCGGCGTCGCTTCGCCTAGCCGTAGCCGAGTCGACGTATCAGAGCTTCTGATCCGTTTTGGTTACGTGCTTACGTTAGGTTGACGCCTGTTTGACGCCGAGGCGAAAGGCGATACGGTGACGATCCCTTTCCGAGCTGATAAGTGTGTTATGGCCTTTAATAATAACTGCCGCACGAGTCGATCGAAGGTAAGCTACGTTTGCAGAGGTCGCCCCGTGAATGGGTGACCATTATTGCATATCGAGATCACGAAGCACGTTTAGCAAGACACGAATTGATTCTATACGCCCCTTCTAGAAGGTATATTTGTATAGAGAAGAATGGACAGGAAATTCCAAAATTACGTTTTTTAAAGAGTAGTGGTGGCTCAGTGATGCGTACCCCGACTTACGAGTTGTAGGTCGTGAGTTCGAATCCAGGCATGCAATGTTAGTGTAAATTATACAGGGTTATTTTTTTATCACCATCCAAATATTTTACAGGGTGTTCTACCCATGAATATGAACAACTTTCACTACGGGACCAACTCTGAAATCACGAAAAAAAATCATCTGTTTCATACATTTTGGTCAAGTTGGTATTGAACTTTTGTATGAAAAAGCTGATTCTTTTTTTTTCGTGATTTCAGAGTTGGTCCCAAAGTGAATGTTGTTCATATTCATGGGTAGAACACCCTGTAAAAATTTGGATGGTGATGAAAAAATAAGCCTGTATAATTGCCGTTTTCAAAACGCTGAAGGAAAACAGCATGTTCTTACAGTGTTGTAATTACAGTTAAAGGTATTAACTGTAATTTTTTAATTACAGTTCTATTATAGTCGTTAAAACGGAAACTAGTGGCCCCTGTTTTCCGTTTTAAGGATTATAATAAAATTTAACAATGTAAAACTACCGTTTGTAAAAATAATAATAACGTATAATCTTGTGGAGCACAGCGTAACATACTTATTTTCTGCATTTTCATTCTAAAATAAAAGAAATAACCAAACAAACGATGAGGGCGCCACTGCGCGGTCTGTGTCGTTTTAATGAACTACTTGAAGTAATTTTTTTGATTCCGATGTTATGTCAGTATTGTATACTTAAATTTTTAACCAACTTTATATTAAACTAGCTGCGCCCCGCGGTTTCACACGCGTAAATTTCGATCTCGTGGGTATATCGGGATAAAAAGTAGCCTATATGTTAACCCAGGGTGTCAGCTACCTCCATTCAAAATTTTATCCAAATTGGTCCAGGCGTTTGAGCGTAAAGAAGTAACAAACATATAAACACACACACACACACACTCACAAACTTTCGCCTTTATAATATTAGTGTGATTAATATTTTAAACATCTTATTTATCTTCCACAGCAATTGGTAGTGAAACCAGACCAGCTGATCAAACGGCGCGGCAAACTAGGGCTGGTGGGAGTGAACAAGTCAGCCGCGGACGTGAGGAAGTGGCTTAGCGAACACATCGGCAAGGAGCAGCAGGTCGGCGCGGCCACCGGCAAGCTCAGGCATTTCATCGTCGAGCCCTTTGTGAAGCATGACGCTGTAAGTATAACTTGGGTTAAACTAGACCTCCTTGTGGCGCCATCTACAACGCCACATGTGAACTACGAATCAAGCAAAATCCTGCATCGCGCAAGCGAAGTTCGACGCGCGACCAGCATGTTGTTGGACGATTAATTGCCGCGTTCCGAGTTAGGACTGTAATCGATATAATCGATTTGAGCGTGCTTAAACCTAATTCGGTACGGATTTAAGCACGCTCAAATCGATAATATCGATTACAGTCCTAACTCGGAATGCACCCAATCTCGGGACTTTTTATATAATATTAAAACTAGCTGTGCCCGCGACTTATATTAAAAAAAGATTAAAAAAGAAAAGA
Organism: Amphipoea oculea; assembly: GCA_945859645.1. Lineage (NCBI taxonomy): Eukaryota > Metazoa > Arthropoda > Insecta > Lepidoptera > Noctuidae > Amphipoea > Amphipoea oculea. The sequence continues at coordinate 4,410,533 of OX243891.1, read as the reverse complement.
AAAAGATTGTTTATCATAAATATTTAATGCTATTAAAAGGTTACTAAGTATTCTGTTTTATTTTTTCCACAGAGCGAAGAGATGTACCTTAATATAATGTCCGGCAGACGCTCCGACACCATCCTGTTCCATCACCAGGGAGGAGTAGATGTAGGAGATGTGGACGCCCTCGCGCTACGTCTTGAGGTGAGACACCCATACTTTTCTAGACCTCGACTAGTGTTGCTTGGCTTGTCACGATCCTGTTCGTCACCAGGGGTGAATGGACGTAGGAGACGTGCACGCCCTGGCGCTCTGTCTATCTAAAAAAACACTCATCATTTTTTGAGCTTTGTACAGTCGGGGAAGAAGATAATTTAGCAAATTGACTATCAACTGAAATTGTCCGTATATTCAAAACACAACTAAAGTTGCACAGACGCCAGCACATCAAGCTACTACAATCTGACAATTTTCGCTAATAGATTTTCAACTTTATCGCTAAAGTATAAGGTTCAAAGTTGATTGGGAAAATTTGACAGTTTCAGGTAAGTTTCAAAATGATTAGGTACTTTATGTTTTAAACTTTTTTTTTGTTATTCCAGGTTCCAGTAGACACTTTCCCAACCGGTGAAGATATCGAGCGGGTGCTGCTCAAAAACATCAAATCAGCTGCGATGAAAAGGTAACAACGATTTTGATACAGCCGTAAAGTTTACATAGAGGTATTAGGAGGGAACATGGTGTAAAGTTCACTCATCCTCCATAGACAGTGGCGTGCATTGGTTTTCAGAATAGGTAGGCACTAGGCCGGGTCTAGTCTAGGCAAACGCGGTTACTAATCAGAAAAAAAAGTAAGGTCAAAAATGTGGTTATTTGAGTAGGCATGTCTACTTAAGGGTGACAAATTGCGAAGGTCGAACGTCATGGTATTACGCGTGAGACGTACGTATTTTTAATTTTGTCGTATTAACTTGAACGAGTAAAGACCAATGACAATGTGCGAATAGTACGGGAGCCGAGTAGGCCGTCCGGCGACTGCGTACTGCCGCGCGTGTTTGTATGAACATTTTGTTTTTTGTTAGGTATGATAACTTAGTGAGTTTCTTAATGGGGCACACACACTAAAATGTAATTGACAGGCTTGTGTTGATATATCGAGGTAGGCACTGCTTATATGCCTATATGCAATGCACGCCACTGACCATAGATAAGGGAGGATCCTCCGACCAGACGGGTGTCGTGTCTGGTGGGCTACTACCCGACGCAGGCCGTGTCGCGCTTGTTGTCGCAGTTGTCGTACGACGGACAAGTCGTGGTGGAACTGCTGCGGTTGTGTCAAAAATGTAGGAAAATTAGATGTATTTTTGACAGATTGAGACTAAGATCAGACTGATAAAAGTATATGATCGACTACAGTAAACAAAATCAGAAAAATATATGATATTCTTCAGGATATATGCTAGGTAGATAGTGTGTTGAAAACCAAATACAACTAATTTGATACGATAGAAAAAAAATCACGAAGATACCTCTAAAAACTTTCTTATTACAATAAAAACCATACTAATTGACATATGATTTTATCAGATTATTGTACAACAAGCAACATACTAAAGCACTAGTGTTTTAATTTTTTAGTCCAGACAATAGATTTTTTGTAAATAGATAATTGCTTCATATTTTGTAATAAATTACCAGCGTTGTGTCATCGACTGTCTGTCGAAGGACCGATGGCTGGTGGAGCAGACGAGACCTGGAGTGGAGACCGCGTATCAGCAAGCGTAGTGTGGGACGCCCCCCAGCTAGATGGACGGACGACCTAAAGAAGGTGGCTGGGGGAGACTGGATGCGGAAGGCGGAGGACAGGGTGCTGTTGCGCAGTCTGGGAGAGGCCTATGTCCAGCAGTGGACTGCGATAGGCTGAATTGATTGATTGTTGTGTCATCGCGCTTCTCTTTCTTTTCTATGCAGTCCGACAGTGACCGCGCTTTAGGTCATGTACAGTCACGAGCACCAACATGTCAACACTTGGCAACTTTCAATTGCGATTTTTTCGTGAAATAACGAATGCAACGTTGAAATACGACACTTTACATAAACCTATGGGTTCGAAAATACTATGTTCGTAATAACATAAAATTTCATTCAAAAATAAAGGAGAAAATCGCCTTTGAATAAAGCCAAGTGTATACATACTTATAGACGTGACTGTACTCCCATTAAGTAGATACTTTAATAACCACTTTTTCTCTCCATCTTTACAGGTTATTGACCACCTTCATCCTCGCTCTATACCGAGTCTACGTTGACCTTTACTTCACATACATGGAAATAAACCCCATAGTTGTCACCAACGAGAGAATCTACCTACTGGATTTGGCTGCCAAGCTCGACCAGACCGCCGACTTCATCTGCGCTAAGAACTGGGGGGAGGTGACGTTCCCGCCGCCTTTTGGAAGGGATGCTTACCCTGAGGAGGCTCATATTGCCGATTTGGATGCTAAAAGTGGGGCTAGTTTGAAGGTATGTGTATTTTTAGGGTTCCGTACCTCAAAAGGAAAAAACGGAACCCTTATAGGATCACTTTGTTGTCCGTCTGTCCGTCCGTCCGTCTGTCAAGACCCTTTTTCTCAGGAACGCGTGGAGGTATGAAGCTGAAATTTATATCAATTACTCAGGTCTACTGTCCCTTGAAGCTGTGAAAAAATCAAACTTCTAAGCCAACGCAATCAAAAGATACAGCCGTTTATGCCGCAAATTTTCGACACTTGCAAGGGAATCAAAACCTACAGGGTGCTTCCCGTGAACTCAGAATCTTGAAATTTGGTACAAAGCAACGTCTTATAGCATAGATAAAGGAAAAATTACGAAAACTATAAATTTTTAGTTACATCACATAATATATTTTTTTTTAATAATTTTAAACTTACTACCCATTTCCTCATAAACGCGTAGAGGTATTAAATTGAAATTCATACCAAATACTCAGGTCTATAATACCTTTAAGCTGTAACAAAATCAAACTTCTATGTCAACGCAATTAAAAGAAACAGCAATTTAAGCTGCATATTTTGAAACTCGCAAGTACTCGCAAGGGAATCAAAACCTAAAGGGTACTTCCAGTCGACCTAGAATCTTGAAATTTGGCATGAAGCAACGTTTTATAGCACACATAAAGGAAAAATTCCGAAAACCTTAAATTTTTAGTTACATTACAAAATATATATTTTTTAATAAATATAAACTTATTACTTTTTTCCTTAATTAATATTTTTGAACCAGATTTCTAAATAGTGACTAAAAAACTTAGTAAATAAATAACTTTAATAAAAGAACTTTCGCAAGTCTGCTGCAAGGCTAGTATAAGTGTTTCAGTTATATTATAGATAAATGATATGTGTTAATATAAAATAAAGGATTACTTAAACGATAAAGAGATCTTTGTCTTAAATTTATGCTCCTCCATCTTTCCCCATTGTAATGTTATGAATTTCATTTTGCAATAAAAATACCATAGTTATGACTCGATTGTCGTAATGAACGAACTTTGTAAACCTTGCAGGTTTGTGCGGAACCCTCGGTGCGCGAGTCCGACTCGCACTTGGCCGGTTTTTTTTTGTATAAAACCTAGGCATGTATTTAAAGCGGCGACATATTAAATCTGAATTTGGGATTAGAAAATAATTAAATCCGGTAAAAAAAATAGTAGGTTGGCAGCTACAGCGAAGGATAATTTTAAGTAGAAAGTAGCAGCTTTAATAATCAATTGTTAGCATTGTTTTAATAAAATTGGCATCGAGTTTTTGTTTTGGTAACTGAATTTATTGTTAAGCGAACACTTGACGGAGAATAAATAGTCGAAAATGGGCATTCTTAAATTATACAATGAGGTTGTATAATTATTATAAAGTTAACTAATTGAGTTTAATAGGTAATAACCAGTGATCGGAATAGGCTGAGTATATTTACCTAAACTTCGGAGAGCAGACACAGAAAGTGGAGAATTCCTTACGACGACATTTTTTTTTCCCGGAATTCGGGAAATATCTTAAATAAATTGAAAATAAGCATTATTTAAGATGGGTAAAGGCTATTTTTAACTAAACTTGCAATTATCAAATTTTCACGTAAAATCCCGAAATAAGTAGTCTAACTTTAATTCATGTATTCCAATTATATGTAATGTATGATACAACGGTTAGTTTAAGGATCGTAAATATAATTCGAATACATGAATTAAAGTTAGACTATTTATTTCGGGATTTTCACGTAAAATCCCGAAAATTTGCCAATTGCAAGTTTAGTTAAAAATAGCCTTTACCCATCTTAAATAAAGCTTATTTTCAACTTATTAAAGATTTTTCCCGAATTCCGGAAAAAAAAATGTCATCATAAGGAAGTCTCCACTTTCTGTCTCTGTTCTCCGAAGTTTAGGTAAATATACTCAGCCTATTCTGATCACTGGTAATAACCTAACCTGTCCGAGTCGGGTTGCCCCAATTCCCGAGCTCGCTTTGCTCGCTTTGGTATCGTAAGTTCTCAAGTTCAACCTTGTGTGTTTCTGGGAATGAGTCTTCAGAGATGCCTATAGTTGCCTATAATACAATGTTTTGTTATCCCACTGTTAATATTAGTCGCCATTTCTTTATTTATAGGACCTCGCTTATGATTTTAATTAGCCCTGTTTAATATGTTCGCTACCTTAAAATAGCAGCCATTATTTAGTTTTTATAATTCCTTGCATTTTGAAGCTCATTCATACTAATATTATAAATTCGAAAGTAACTCTGTCTGTCTGTATGTTACCTTTTCACGCCTAAACCACTGAACCGATTTAGATGAAATTTGGTATAGAGATAATTTGAGTCCCGGGAAAGGACATAGGATAGTTTTTATCCCAATATTCCCACGGGATAGACACTTATGCGGGTAAAATCGCGGGGCGCTGCTAGTAATGTAATATTTAACCATCGTACGATGCTCACGCGATTAGGTACTTACTATCAAGAATGTGTCATGATGATTTTCATTAATAAAGACAATCTGTTTATTTGGGCAATAAATACCGATATTCCCACGGGGTCGAAACTTATTGTGGTGAAACCGCGGGGCGCAGCTAGTACACTATTGTTGCAGAGCTCTCAGTGAAGGACTATGTCCGGGGAAGTACTACCACCATGCATATCCTGCCGCCAAGCGTGAAGTTAAACAGTTTTACTCAAATTATCTTTCTCTCCACAGCTGACAGTCCTCAACAAGTCTGGTCGCATCTGGACGATGGTGGCCGGAGGCGGAGCGTCAGTCGTGTACACCGACACGATCTGCGAGCTGGGCGGCGCGGCCGAGCTCGCCAACTACGGCGAGTACTCCGGCGCGCCCACCGAGATGCAGACCGCGGACTATGCCAAGACCATCTTCAGCCTCATGTGCAGGGAGAAACACCCCAACGGGAAGGTAAGGAGATACAAACACACATACACACCGACACATTGCCAACTATGGGATGCATGAAGAAGCCTCCTCGTGTTGCGCAGTTTGTTCCGCCAGTTACTCAACTGAACCGAGCGCTCGGCGCATCCTGGACAGTCACACCCAACACCTTATTTGACTGGCCAACTCTTCCCTTGCGGTGGTAGGGCTAACGCCCGCCTGGTTAGCGACCACCCTTCCACCGGAGTCCGGCGTCAAGCAGCCTGCTGTGTTTCGTCGATGCGTGGGAGTTCCAGTGCCTTAGGCATCTTCTGGGCACGCTCGTTCCATCATAGACCTCATCCATCGCTTTCCATCAGGCGTGATCAAGGTCAAGAACGTGCCCATTCAGCAATTAAAAAATTATGGCGAGTACCATAAGCAAGTAAGCAAACTAACAAGGATACCTAATGTCTATTCCAAAAGATTCTAATGAAAGTGTAAACAAAACAAATGAATAAGTGTTAAATTCTAAACCCTATTCAGTTTGGCTTGAGACAAAACGTAAACAACATTTGACTACTCTTAATAAAAATATATTCCGTAAAATATATCAAAACAATAATTTCTAACAAAAAAAAAAAATATACATATATATTTTTGTTACACAAGATCACACTTTTTTTTTTGTCTTCTAGCAAAACAGTCGCGATATTACCTTACCTTGCTAATAATCTGCATTCCCCAGGTCCTGATCATCGGAGGTGGTATCGCCAACTTCACGAACGTAGCCGACACCTTCCGAGGCATCATCACTGCGATGGAGACTTACAAAGACGCGCTCATCCAGTACAATATCACCATCTTCGTGAGGAGAGGAGGTCCTAACTATCAGGAGGGACTTAGGTTGGTGTTGAAACCTTTTTGGTTATTTTTATTACTAGCTGCGCCCCGCGCCGCATAAGTGTCGATCCCGTGGGAATGTCGGGATAAAAAGTATCCTACGTGTTATTCTAATGTATAAGCTATATTACTGTAAAGTTTCATCAAAATCCGTTCAGTAGTTCTTGCGTGAAAGAGTAACAAACATCCTCACAAACTTTTGCATTTATAATATTACTAGCTGCGCCCCGCGGTTTCACCCGCGTAAATGTCGATCCCGTGGGAATATCGGGATAAAAAGTAGCCTATGTCCTTTCCCGGGACTCAAACTATCTCTATACCAAATTTCATCTAAATCGGTTCAGCGGTTTGAGCGTGAAGAAGTAACAAACATATTAACACACACACACACACACACACTCACAAACTTTAGCCTTTATAATATTAGTGTGATGATATTAAATATTATATACATATTACTAGCTGCGCCCCGCGGTTTCACCCGCATAAGTTTCGATCCCGTGGGAATATCGGAATAAAAAGTAGCCTATATGTTAATCCAGGGTGTCAGCTACCTCCATACAAAATTTGTGAGTGGGGATGTGTGTGTGTTTATATGTTTGTCACTTCTTCACGCTCAAACGGATGGACCAATTTTGATAAAATTTTGTATCGAGGTAGCTGATACCTTGAATTAACATATAGGCTACTTTTTATCCCGATATTCCCACGGTATCGATACTTATGCGGGTGAAACCGCGGGGAGCAGCTAGATTTAGTAAAAAAAAAAACGTAAAATTTTCGTCGATGCGACATTTGAATACCAGTATTTTACATGGAGCGACTGCCTATTTGATACCCACAAACCAGAAAAAAATACTTTTCTTTGAAAATCTGATAAATATTTAATTTTTCTAATCTTACAGACAAATGCGCGAAGTCGGCCACCGACTCCGCATCCCGCTGTACGTGTTTGGCCCCGAGAGCAATATGACGGCCATCGTGGGGCTGGCGCTGGGCCAGTCGCCCATCCCCAAGGAGCATCAGCTGGACTACGCGCCCAAGCAGCTGCCGAAACCTCAGGCTTGTGTAAGTTCCTCATCATCATCATTTCAGCCGAAATACTTCCATCCGTAACAAAATATCTAAACTAACCACAGATATAGATAGACCTAGATAACGCAAGTATCACGAACTGTATGAAAACTAAGCGTGCCACTTTTTGACTACCTACTATGACGTCACAAGCTCGCGCTCTCTCGCTCACGTCGCGTCGTAAAAGTCGATTAACACTATCATTTTTACATGTTATTAAATTGACAACAACTTTTTTCAATAAACTGATTTTTAGCTTTTCACATAATAGACAAGAGTATATATTCTAAAAAAAAATCTTCTGCTGCAATTTTGAACAAATATTTTGCTCAATAACTAAGATTTAAAAAACTGAAGTGTTAATTGACTTTTGATGCTGACTGTACGCAGGACAGAGCGCGACAGTGGCGGCTTATGATTTTCGAACGTAAGCTGGTGCGATTTTTGGCACGCGAAGTAGGTGCTCTTGCGTTATCTAGTAGATATGGTGGTAGGTGTGGTAGGTATGGTGGTTGGTGTGGTAGGTAGGTTATCTGTGAAAGTAACCAATATTTTTCGTCTCTTCCATAGCCCAAACCCAAGATCGACCTGCCGGAGCTCACCCACAAACTGCTCGACCTGGTGTGTTCCCAGGCACCTACTAGACAAGACTTAGGTCAGAGCGTCACCACCGTCATGTCACTCTTCAGTGACAGGACCAAGGCTATCATTTGGGGCATGCAGAATAGGGCTATTCAGGTAAGACTGTATTTTTATTAACTAGACAATTATATTAACTAAACTTCGGAGAACAGAGACAGAAAGTGGAGACTTATTTACGACGACATTTTTTTTCCCTGGTATTCGGGAAAAATCTCAAATAAGTTGAAAATAAGCTTTGTTTAAGATGGGTAAATGCTATTTTTTTTTAACTAAATTTGCAATTACCAAATTTTCGGGGTTATAATCCCGAAATAAATAGTCTAACTTTAATTCATGTCCATCGCTTTCCATCAGGCGTGATCGAGGTCAAGAGTGGGCCCATTCAGCAATTTTTTTTTTAAATTAATTAGCAAACCTAACGTTACCGTACACCCACAGGGAATGTTGGACTTCGACTACATCTGCCGCCGCACGGAGCCGTCAGTCGTCGCCATCGTGTACCCCTTCACCGCCGACCACAAGCAGAAGTACTACTTCGGAAACAAGGAGGTCTTCATACCAGGTAATATATTGCATTATTAGTTTTCATAGTGTATTTAATACTAGCTCCGCCCCGCGGTTTCACCCGCATAAGTCTCGATCCCGTGGGAATATCGGGATAAAAAGTATCCTATGTCCTTCCCCGGGACTCAAACTATCTCTATACCAAATTTCATCTAAATCGGTTCAGCGGTTTAGGCGTGAAAAGGTAACATACAGACAGACAGACTTACTTTCGAATTTATAATATTAGTATGGATGGAAAATGATATGAGTTTATGTTTGTTGGTTTATGTTAAAACATTATAATGTTTTATTCTAGTGTACTCCGACATGGACGTTTCAATGCGTAAACACCAAGAGGCGACCGTGCTCGTTAACTTCGCGTCACTCCGCTCTGCTTACGACAGCACCATGCAGGTATGTTTCATGATCTTCCTTAGACTCAAATTACACCCAGATGGCTGCGACGCGGCGAGCAGTTTCAGTGTCATATAATTTTAAACTTTATCTTCATTACTATAAAGAAAACACCTTTTGCTTCCTTATACTTTTTATTCACACAACTGCACTGTTTGACGATCGAACAACGACTGACTCTCCATTAGAGCTTACCAATTCAAATTACATTTACCCCACCTAGAAATAACGATGACGCATGGATGTCGTAAGGTCAACCGTTATTTCAAAGTGTTGTCAAAGTAAAAATATATTCTATGTCCCAATCGAAATTACATCTAAGAATTAGTTTATAGAAACAATTACAATAATAATTCATATACTGGCAGTGTTGCCACGGTGAATATAATAAAATCAAATATTTTTGTAATCAAATTAAGGAAATCACAACATTACTTTAATACATAATATCGCATATAATAACATTTGTTTCCGACTTTAAGGCGTCGTATCTCCGAAAGTCCTAACATTTGACCATAGTTTTATTAGTTACTAATGTTCCGCTTTAAAAGCCTTATCCAACGGTATATCGCGCATGTTACTATTGAATGGTGGGCCCAGACACCATACATTTGTTTCCCACTCTCCTTTGTGATCTTATTCTGTCTTTGAAATTAGTTATAATTCTGTTCCATCGTAAGTTATTTTTATTAACTTAACTTTTTTTTATTGTGTTACAGGCTATGCAACACCCTCAGATCAACACCATCGTCATCATCGCCGAAGGTATCCCTGAGAACATGACGAGGAAGATCATCAAACTGGCTGACACACGTGGTGTGAGTAGTACTCAATTAAACTTGTATCTAGAATCTTAGTTTCATGTTTTGCAAACACGAACTCAATGTCGTACATGACAAAGTTCAAATTTCATTGCCACTATTTAGGATCTTTTCATTGAAAATGTTACCTTGTCAGAAATTCATCCAAAGGGCAATGGAGAGGGCTTTGCTTGGAGTTTCACTGCTTGATCGAATCAGAAATGAAGAGATCCGCAGGAGAACCAAGGTAACCGACATAGCCCGAAGAATTGCCAAACTTAAGGCGACTACACGACCTAAAGCGCGGTCACTGTCGGACTGCATAGAAAAGAAAGAGAAGCGCGATGACACAACCGTGGTAATTTATTGCAAATATGAAGCAATTATCTATTTACAAAAACTCTCAAACACCAAACAAATAAAAACCGTATACTAAAATTCGGGGAATTAAATTGTCTTTTAGATGGTGAAAGTTTTATGAAAATACACCCGATAGTGTTTGCGTGATTATCGTTTTTATGTCCGCGGTAGACATTACTTTACAAATTAATTACACTATGTTAAAAAAATATAATTGCAAATATTCACATATCAAATTACGAAGCAAATGGTCTAGTATAACATTTATTTTTTTCAAAGAAATCAGTCCGGTCGATAAGACGTGATGTTGAATTTAAAATCATTAGAAGTCGTATATCTGCGCCTTAAGTGGCAGTGGGCAGGGCACATTGCTCGCAGAACAGATGGCCGATGGGGCCGAAAGGTTCTGGAGTGGCGACCGCGTACCGGAACTCCGGAAGGCGTAGCGTTGGAAGGCCTCCCACAAGGTGGACCGACGACCTTGTGAAGGCCGCAGGAACCCGTTGGATGCGAGAAGCACAGAACCGATCGAAGTGGAGGTGCTTGGGGGAGGTCTATGTCCAGCAGTGGATGTCTTCCTGCTGAAATGATGATGATCAGTAATGCGTATTTTTTTTTAAATTCTATTATGCTAATATGATCTTTGTTTCCTTGCAGGTAAACGTGATCGGTCCAGCCACCGTTGGTGGTATCAAACCAGGCTGCTTCAAGATCGGCAACACTGCTGGCATGATTGACAACATTATTGACAGCAAACTGTACAGACCCGGCAGGTATGCCATAGTCACTTTTTTTTAGAATGTAGCAGTATCTACAAACGCCACATGCGAATTACGCGTCTTACTGACGATACACAAAATCCTGCATCTCGCAAGCAGAGTTTACCGCGCAACTAGCATAGATACAACAGCCCGACATGAATCATCGGGCAGTTGCCCGCCAGACACAACACCCGTCTGGTTGGAGGATCCTCCCTTTTCTATAGAGTATGAGTGAACTTTACACCCTGTTCCTCATACCTCTATAACTTTAATGATTATTATTTAGTATTAGGAATTTACTCTACATTTTGATCAAGGTTCAATTGCAGAGCTGCAATTTGCATTTTTTCTTTCAATATTTGAATTTCGCATGCAATTTCAATATAAAATTATAAATGGTAAAATGTTTTATACTGCATTCCCGATTTATTTGCCAAAAATGTAAACAAATATGAGTTTATGAAAAAATAACTTTAATTCCTACACAATAAAGTTCAGTTTACGTTACAACTCCAAACATTTTTATAACTTTTTCAATAGTGCTAGTTACTCTGAAATCAACTTAATCACTATAAAAATAAAGTTGGTAATTGTTTAACTTGAAATAATGTTAATTTGAAACATAAGTGTGAATAGACTTTAGAAAGAAATGCGTGATATTAGATAATTAACGTTTCTCTTTTTAGTTCATTACTTTTATGAATGTCTGTCTCTCTCTCTCCCACAGCGTGGCTTACGTGTCCCGCTCGGGCGGCATGAGCAACGAGCTCAACAACATCATCTCCAAGGACGCAGACGGCGTGTGCGAGGGCGTCGCCATCGGCGGCGACCGATACCCTGGGACCACCTTCATTGATCACTTGCTGAGGTAAACATGCTTTTATAATACACCGTGTTCCGGACGATATACATAAACTTCGACCAGATGTTCAGGCCATGGAAATATGCATTTTTCATTATGGACACATGAATGAATTCTTATTTTTTGTTAATTTTCATATAAACCAAATACCTTGACGTAAATCGCCCGATATGCATGCCTCTTTATCCGAATTGGCAACGATGACGTATTTTCATTCACAAGATTTGGCGGGCTTAAACTTTTCAAAGCTGAGTTAAGACCCTTTCTTACTGCATAGCTCAATTAAATTTCACTAAATGAAATTACAAATATCTTTGTAACGAAGCCTTTTTAAGTATTACTTCCTTTGTTAGATTTAATTTGTAAAAGCTATAGAAGCGTTTGACAAAATTTATGGATATCGTGAAGAACACGGTGTATACAGGGTCCCATTAAAATAGATGGACAAATTTTAACACAGCGTTCAGTACGTCTAACTAAAGACATCCAAGCAAAAAAAAACACTGATTAAAGTGATTTTATTTTGACCTAAAATAATAAATTGCCGGCACATTAGTGTATTTTCGTTAGCTGATTATTTTTCTTGTGAATATGTAATGCGTTTTTCTTATATATTTTCGGCCGCCCTATAGTGAGAACCCGTTTCAGGTTTTCAGTTATTTTAATCACACCTTGTAAAACCTCTATTTCTATCCACAGGTATGAAGCCGACCCCAACGTAAAAATGCTGGTCCTCCTCGGCGAAGTGGGAGGCGTTGAGGAGTACCACGTGTGCCGGGCGATACGCGACGGGAAGATCAAGAAACCCATCGTCGCCTGGTGCATCGGCACCTGTTCCGGTGAGTCCACTGCCTACACAGTAAACACGTAGTTAAGGCACAGAATACTTAATAGTACTACGTACAGAACGGACACTCCCTTCCCCGCGCTCATATCAGATACCGCACCTCACCCCGCACTTCGAGGTATTCGTCGCCGACACTTTAGCAAGGGCGCTCGCGAACCGCAGCGCTGTACTGCTGACACGAACACACAATTTTGCGATTTAAAAGTTTTATTTGAGTTTTAATCACGATGGTTGGATATTGTGATGCTTTTCCGAATTCGTATTTACATAAACTGTTTGAAAGATTTCGCATTTTTAATACCATGCGATTTAATAAGCGATTATTTAGAAGATAAGTCATTTGAACTAAACTATTTTAGTGTTTTTATTTCATTACGAACCCGACTATATAAATAAACAATTGAACTACAAGATCACTTCATAATAATGCACACGTTCGGGCAGTGCCGTCGTCGTTCGGTTCCCCGACACAAATTGCTTTCCGCGCCTTTTTTTACGCTACGCACGACAGCCAACTCTACTAAATTTCACGCACACATTTGCACGTATACAAACGTCATTTGGTCATGTAGTAGTAATAGGTAGTTTTTTTGCGAGCGTTGTATGGAGTGTCCGGGGTGTGGTTAAGGTAGGTGGCGGTAGGTAGGTAGCAGTGGCGTGCATTGCATATAGGCATATAAGCAGTGCCTACCTTGATATATCAACATAAGCCTGTCAATTACATTTTACCTATAGATAAGAGAAGAAAAGACTTAGTTTGCATAAAGCCTCAAAGTAGACATACTTTTATAAATAAATTTTATGTATTTTTAGGTCCGTTCTTGTATAATAAAATTAATAAGTCTCTAAATATATATAGTGTAAATTGTAAAAAATGTAGTGAAATGTTGAGTAAATACTTAGCGACATTTAATTACTCAGACACGGAAAAATTGCTAGAAGTACTGCAATAAGTTTATTTATGTTAACTCAATTTTTATTTAAAAATATAATTATTATGTATCAGTGCTAGCTCTATGTAAAGTAACATAATAGTGCACTAAAGCAATCAGCGTTGTTAAGTGATGGCCTGAAACACAGGTTTGAAAAAACCTACATCAGGCAGGTCGCTATTGTATTCATTAGGCCTTTAACCAATATATATAAGTTACACTAGATTTATTTTAGGCATAGTTTAATATTTTCTTCACAATAGTAATATGTAACTTTGTAATGATGTAACTTTTATGTAATTTATTTGTGAACTTATGAATAAAATTATTATTATATTATTATTATTTTAGTGGGTGTGCCCCACAATTAAGAAACTCACTAAATTATCACACCTAACAAAAAACAAAATCTTCATACACACGCGCGGCAGTAGGCAGTCGCCGGACGGCCTACTCGGCTCCCGTACTATTCGCACATTGTCATTGGTCTTTACTCGTTCACGTTAATACGACAAAATTAAAAATACGCACGTCTCACGCGTAATACCATGACGTTCGACCTTCTCAATTTATCACCCTTAAGTAGACATGCCTACTCAAATAACCACACTTTTGACCTCACTTTTTTTTTCTGATTAGTGACCGCGGTTGCCTAGACTAGACCCGGCCTAGTGCCTACCTATTCTGAAAACTAATGCACGCCACTGTATTCTTTCGTTCTATTTTTACCAGTCCTAAATAACCATTAATTTGACTCAAAATTAACTTTTATCCCACAGACATGTTCACGTCAGAAGTACAATTCGGTCACGCGGGTTCACTCGCCGGCTCGGCTATGGAGAAGGCGGTCGCCAAGAACGCCGCGCTCCAAGCGTATGGGGCTGAGGTGCCGGATTCTTTCGACACGCTCGGCAAATCTGTTAATAAGGTAAGATTCTGTGAAACTGTTTATACAAACCTGAAATCGCGAATAAAAAATCAGCTGTTCCCTACATTTATGTTCGAGTAACTCGTCAAAATGTAGGTAACAGCTGATTTTTTTTCTCGATTTCAGGTATGGTCCCATAGTAAAAGTTGTTCATAACGATGAGTACGATCTCCCATTTCGATTTGTCGCATGTGTTCAATTTCACCCTGTATACACCGTGTTCCGGACGATATACATAAACTTCGACCAGCCCCCTTATTCACAAACACTCGATATGCTTCCGTATCGTATCGAACATTAATCATTGTTATCGTAGGAGTCTTCTCAACTCTGTTCACAAGTCCAAAACCCGAAAATTTTGTCAGTTTAAATCAAATAGACGCCCGCTATTCTTCCAACAGCTATTTGCTGTGCAGGGGAAGGCAAATCAGGTTATTGAAATGTCAGGTTTTCGATACGATAGCCTGTCGTATGGTTGTGAATCAGGGCTCAGATGTTCAGACCATGGTAATAAGAATTTTTGATTATGGACACATTAATGAATTCTTATTTTTTGTTAATTTTCATATGAACTAAATACTTTGACGTAAATCTCTTTATCCAAATTGGCAACGATGACGTATTTTCATAATAAGATTTGGCGGGCTGCAACTTGTCAAAACTAAGTTAAGGCCCTTTCTTACTGCATAGCTCAATTAAATTTCACTAAATGAAATTACAAATATCTTTGTAACTAAGCCTTTTTATGTACTACTTCCTGTGTTAGATTTAATTTGTAAAAGCTATAGAAGCGTTTGACAAAGTTTATGGATATCTTGAAGAACACGGTGTATATAATGAATTATATATGTAATTATAAAAATCCTCTTAAGAGGAAACGCGGGTGGTCTTTTCTCCATAGAAACGCTCTCGCCTGTTTTCTTTCTGGTTAATGACCATAAACAATGATTTTTTACAGAATAATTAATACTAACTACGTGTATGTCCCTATGTTTTCCTTCTTGATGATACTTTTACTTTTGGTCATCTCTTCGCTGCCATGGCTTATTTTAATTTAATATTTGAATTGCTTTTTTTTTCGTCTTTTCATTATGGAACCTTTTAAAGTTCTGCATCGTTCTCACATGTATAATTTTTAAAATGAATGATGTAACCAAGACTTTGTGACCATATTATTTTGATTTAAAAGAGTGTCCATGGAGTTTCTTGCCCGTTCTTCTCCATAGGTACCTACGCTTTGGAATGGGCAACTAGCTTCATCTTTCTGACTGACCGACCCCTTGACAATTCAAAAGTGCCTGTAATTGGTTTAATTGAAATAAATTATTTTAATAAGCACTTGAACCCTCAAAAAATGCCGATTTAAACGCTGTCAACAATCAGTTTCTTTGGCCAAAGAAATAGGCCAGCCCTCTGGTCACGTGAAGAGTCGACCAACCGCTTGGCGATATCTCGAAAAACCAAGTGGGCACTCGGACTCCATGGACCTAGTGTTTCAATCTCAAACGGCTCGAAGATATAACTCCCAATCAGGTTGCTATATTTTCGCAGTGTGAGGTTTTCCGCAGCTGCAGCAGCCGCCCCAGCACAGACCGCCGTGCTTGGAAGATGGAGATTTTCTAATCAAATATGTTTTTCCAACAGGTATACTCGAAACTGGTGAAGGAAGGCAAGATCATCGTGAAGGAGGAGGTGGAGCCTCCCAAAGTACCTATGGACTACGATTGGGCACGAGTGAGTATCACACTAATATTATAAAGGCGAAAGTTTGTAAGTGTGTTTGTATGTTTGTTCCTTCTTCGCGCAAAACCTACTGAACGGGTTCGGATGAAATTTTGCGCACAGATAGTTTATGACTCGGATTAACCCATTCACTACGGCGATAAAAATTGCGATTATTAGCCAAGTGCTGGACTTTTCGTCGCGAACGTCGATGGGCGTCCTCCGCACTTCATTAGGATAATATGGAACGCCGATTTATTATATAAGGTGTAAAAAAATTAACTGCAAGAACTTTAAGAGGTGCTTTAGACAATCGAACTGAACAACTTTCACTATGGGACCAACTCCGAAATCACGAAAAAAAAATCAGCTGTTTCATACAAAAGTTCAATACCTACTCGGCCAAAATGTATGAAACAGCTCATTTTTTTTCGTGATTTCAGAGTTGGTCCCATAGTGAAAGTTGTTCAGTTCGATGGTCTAAAGCACCTCTTAAAGTTCTTGCAGTTAATTTTTTTACACCTTATATATTTGTATTTAAAAAAACAATGTGCATATATTGCAAGTATAATTTTTTGCGACTTGTTTTTGCCAAGATAAAAGCAATTAAAAAAAAACGCCGATGGGCGTATTTCGCACCTAAATATTAAATCAAAAAACGCCGAAAAGCGTCCGCCGTAGCGAATGGGTTAACACATAGGATACTTTTTATCTCGATATTCCCACGGGATCGACACTGATGCGCGTGAAACCGCGGGGCGCAGCTAGTTTATTATATTTACTAACTGTGTTCGAATATTTTTTTGCGCGGACCTCTAATTCTTTTTCTAAAATAAAACACTGTTTATAACGCCAGTGAAAGTCCCGTCAAAATCGGTCCAGCCCTTTCGGAGATTAGCCGGAACAAACAGACAGACAGATAAAAATCTCAAACATTGTATATACTTTCACGAGCCTTAAGGGAAAAGCTGTTATTTTGACACTACAAACAGGCATTTAAATTTTATTTATTTGTATAGGTTCATGTTTTGCTATCCCCAGATAAGTCCCGGCTAATTTATCTGGCAGTTAGCATCTTACAAATTTTGAAAGAAAGAAAAGAAAATGTATAAACGACTAAACGTCGCAAGTGTCCAAGATGTCGCTTTTTATAATGTGTAGATGGAATTCTTCTTCAACGAAAGAATTAAAAGCTATTCTATTTCATATCACAATCGTCTTCTAAATACCCTCTCCATCTTCTAGAAACTGGGCATCATCAGAAAACCAGCCGCCTTCATCAGTACAATCTGCGACGAAAGAGGAAACGAGCTGTCGTACTGCGGTGTACCCATCAGTCAGGTGCTGGAGAGGCAGCTGGGAGTCGGTGGCACCATCAGCTTGTTATGGTAAGCATCGTCATCATAACCCATCTCCTCGTCCGTCCGTCCTTCTGATTCTGATTCAAACCTAAGCGGTATTCGCTGCCGCTGTGGGTAGAGATACAGTCAACAAAAGAGATAAGTATGCAGGATCGGAGTGTGGAACGTAAGATAGAAACACGCTTGTACGATACGACTACACACAGAAAACATAGCTAATAGAAATCTCTATTTCTAGACAGCACGTTTCGTCGAAAACTTTGTTGATAGAAAACATTGTTTGTAGATATCTCGGTTCAAAGGAAGCACTGTTGGCAGAGATCTGTGTTCATAGATAGCACTTCTTGCCGTAAACTTTGTTCATAGAAACCACTGTTTCCAGATACCTTGGTTCATAGAAAGCGCAACGTAGGATGCAACGATTATTCCCGATTTCCACCACTTGGAGACACCGAAACAACTTTAGGATGCAAGAGCGAGCGAATGGGAAAACAACTTACCTAAAAATAATTATCTAATTGGTTTCCGTGAACCAAAGGCGCTTTCTGTTCTTTCCGTGAACCAAGGTATCTGGAAACAGTGGTTTCTACGAACAAAGCTTACGGCAAGAAGTGCTATCTATGAACAGAGATCTCTGCCAACAGTGCTTCCTTTGAACCGAGATATCTGCAAACAATGTTTTCTATCAACAAAGTTTTCGGCGAAACGTGCTGTCTAGGAATAGAGATTTCTATTAGCCATGCTTTCTGTGTGTAGTCGTATCGTACAAGGGTGTTTCCATCTTACGTTCCACACTCGCAGGATCGTCGGATATAGTTGAAGTTTAGTAAGGAACCGACGGATGTTCTCGAATAAAATTTAATTTTCTTAATAGAAAATAAACATCTCGTTTATCAAATTAAATTTCAGTCGACAACATTCATCAGTTTCTTACTAACCTCAACTATATCCGACGATCCTGCATATTTATCTCTTTTATTGACTGTCCGCGCGGGTTTCGCTCAGGTATTTAGTATCAAGTTCCGCGGCTAGAGCGAAATAGTTGATGCCATAGTACCGCATAGGTATTGTTTCGCTTGTTGGGTGAAACCTCGAACTCGGTATTCTACCCACAAGGATAGCGAAATCCGCTTTGGTATGAACAGTAATATTACCGCATACCCACTCGGTGTTCTCTACCGCAGACGGTAGCGAATACCGCTTAGGTTTGAATAGGCCTTAATAAGTAGACAATTGAAATTTTCAGTGTGTATTTCTATTGCCGCTATAACAACAAATAATAAAAATAAAATAAGAATTAGAGGGGCTTGCGACTAAGTTATAACAGCCACACGGTTCGATCGATCAGGTTAAGCTGCGCTTGCCGCGGTTGGTCCGTGGATGGGTGACCGTATTTACATAACAGGACCCCTCCGTGCCTCGGAAAGCACGTTAAGCCGTTGGTCCCGACTGTTATTCGTGCATTTTTGACAGTCGTTAAGGGTCGTCAGAAGCCCGAAAGTCTGACAACCAGTCTTATCAAGAGGTATCGTAATACCTAAGTAACTGGGCTGTGGAGGTCAGGTAGGCAGTCGCTCCATGTAAAATACTGGTATTCAGCTACATCCCGGTTAGACTGGAAGCTGACCCCAATATAGTTGGGTAAAGGATGCAACTGCCTAGGATGATGAAATGAAAATAAGCATTGAAAGAAAAGAAAATACATTTATTTAGCACAGACTAAAAAACACACAATAATAATAATATAATAATAAAATTTATTCAATAATATATGGACTAGTGGAACTGGGCTGGCCATATCTGTCGCATGTCGGAGCAGCAATACGCAAAAGTCACCACTCAGTGGATCCCAAATGGCAGGAAACGACTGCGCGGCAGGCCCAGAAAAAGATGGCGGGATGAGCTAGACTCCTTCTTAAAGGATTGGCCCACAATCGCGGTAGACCGGGAAACGTGGAAAGAGGGAAGGGAGGCCTTTGCCCTGCAGTGGGACAATACAGGCTTATAATAATAAAATAATAATAATAATAATATGGACTAACAAAAAAAAAATGGATGGAATGGAATGGATGGATTATATAAAGAAAGAAAATACGTTTATTTGCGGTGAAAATGACGCAAAAAGAACAAAAACACAAAAAATAAAATAAAAAGGTAGGGAGAAACATGCGTCACATCCACGCAAAACGGCTATCGCTCAGCATTATGCTGCGACCCTATGCAAGACAGAGCCCCAGCGCTGGTTTTCAGCGACAGCCGGCGCTGACGTAATGACGTCGTCCGGTGCAGCAAACAATTATTAAAATACAGTGTACTTAAAGAAAAATAATTGAATTTAAAAGTGATAGAATATTATACTAAACAGGAAATAGACATAGGTACAGTACGCGCTATGAGAATATCATCCTCAATAAACGTTTTACACTTTATGAAGTGGCAACATAACACACACACACGTCACACACCGTCATCACGTTTTTATGAAGGGGTCTTCATAAAAACGTGTTTTTTTTTCGGCATTTTTGGCGGCGGCCGGTATCCGATGAACCGTAATAGGTTTTTGAGTTCCAAACTCTTTTTCTTCAGTGAATGAATTAATAATCTTTCTCTCGTTATAGGTTCCAACGTGAACTCCCAGAATGGGCGTCAAAGTTCTTCGAGCTTGTGCTAATAGTAACCGCAGACCACGGTCCCGCCGTGTCCGGCGCACACAACACCATGGTCACCGCGAGAGCCGGCAAGGACCTCATATCCTCTGTAGTCAGCGGACTCTTGACCATTGTAAGTTATTTTTAGGATATATGTATAAGGTCCCATTAAAATACATGGACAAACTTTTAGAAATCATTCAGACCACCAAAATAAGGATGATGGTAAAAAATATATAAGAAAAACGCATTAGATACTTACAAAAAAAAATAATCGGCTATTGAAAATACACTAATGTGCCGGCAATTTGTTATTTTAGGTCAAAATAAAATCACTTTAATCAGTGTTTTTTTTTTTTGCTTGGATATCTTTGGTTAGACGTACTGAGCGCTGTGTTAAAATTTGTCCATCTATTTTAATGGGACCCTGTATTACGATTAATCTTTGCCAGTAGCATCCCCATCATCCGTTGATGACAATAGGGCCGCCTACCCTATTACATAGGACTTAAACATAACTGACACCAATGTTGGCCCAGTAGTAACGACCCCTCGTCTGGCGCCCATGTGCTGGTTTGGTCCCTGGGGTGGTCACGGCATGCTATGTATATAGGACCTTATTATACAACAGTTGCATAAATAACTATTATTTTATTACGCTTTTTAAAGTTCACTTTTACGTAATCTGGAATAGTTACGTTCTAAGGCAGCTGCCAAAAAACGAAGGGCCAAAGCACACACGCTACTTTTAACATCGGCGATTTAGCTGCTTTTTAGAAGCTAAATGCAGCGACCAAGCATTCCACACCGCACTTAAAAACGCCAAACGCGGCGATTCAGTCGCTTTTCGGAAGCTCGACACAGCGGCTAAACGCTACACTCCGCACACATTCGGATGCTGGTCGCGGCGAGTTGGCATTTGCGCCAGCATCGGAGCAGTCGCTAAAACGCGCGATTCCGATACCGCGTCCGAACGCAGAGAGTCGCCAAAACGTGATGCAGCATCGATACAGCCGCGAAATCACCGAACGCCGATGCTAAAAGTAGCGCGTGTGCTTTGGCCCTAACCTAGTGGACAAAGTGTATGTTATGTTAAACATAACTGACGAAAGTGTGAGTGCACTATAGCTACACCTCAGCTGCCTGACACTTTGGGGAATACAAACGTGATGTATGTTATTTATGAATTACCCTAATAACTATGTTTCTGTCCCCAGGGCGACCGCTTCGGCGGCGCGCTGGACCGGGCGGCGCTGGACTTCTGCGCCGCGTACGACCGCGGGCAGCACCCGCAGGAGTTCGTCAACGAGAAGCGCGCCAAGGGAGAGCTCATCATGGGCATCGGCCACAGGTACGTGTTCGCTAAGTGATCGTTTGGTTATGTGGCGTGCATTGCATATAGGCATAATATAAGCAGTGCCTACCTCGATATATCAACATAAGCCTGTCTTTACAATAAAATGCTGGTTGATTTTAGGCAATAGAACTGTATTTCCAGAATAGGTTTAAAATTAATACAAGAGCACAAAACATTCACGGAGCATGGTGTAACACTGGCCCGTGCGTAGTTTACAGAAATTAATTGGAAACAAGCTGATGATGGTTTCTATTTGAACTATACTACTCACCACCGTGCTAAAGTAAATTTATAGGGTATATTCTGCTAGGGAAAGATTCAATTAAACAAGTACCTTCTTACACAATACAAGTTTATTGGAATTAATACAAAATTAAGGCACACATACAAACAAAGTGGCGAGCCACTAAAATAATGCCTCTTTCCCTGCTACTATGGTATTCACCCACACAACTAGTCTCCGTACCTAGTGGTATGGGTGAAAACCTGCATGAGACAATAGCAGTTTCTCAGAGTCGCTATGCGAGTCCGCGAGGGAATAGATCAATAACCTTACTAGCTCACGTACATGTGTCGACCTATTTGGACTGTGCTCATATGGGGAAAATAACTAATATGCTAAGCAAACCCGAGACACTATCTTACAACAACTGGTCTTAACACCTAGCCTTTTTACAAAAGGCCTAACTCTCTCATAGGTTAAATTATACTCTTACACAATAACCTCTCAGTTTTGATCTCAGTCAGTTGACGGATCGTCGGTCCTTGGCTTCGCTCACAGGAGGTTCCTGTGAGCACACGCGAACGCGGCCTACGGACGAGATGGTGACGCTTTCGTTACCTGGAGTGGCGTACTTCCCTCATAACCGGGAACCGGCTAAGTAAGGCCTTCCTGAACGTCGGATGACCACACCGCAAGGGATAACCTTAAAGCCGCCTGCGCTCTGATGAATTCCAAATCATCACACAACGGCGCAACATCCAGGCATCAATTTAGCTGCGCATAGCACCAATCAAAATGAAGGCTAGCATAACAAGCCAGACCTGTAACAACGTCCTCGTGTCAGAACATACATGCAAAAGACCTGGGCTATAGGCTGTCCAGCAAGAATAAAGCAAATGGTTTAATACTCACAGGATTCTGCTCTTACTGGATTATATTAAAACCCCATCGGGTTATTTGGGCACATCCCGTTCCTCTCAGGATATAAAGTCCCTCTCAAACAGCCCCCAGGCTCGTGTTCTTGGTCGTAAAAGACCGGACACGGAACACCGTTTTTTTTCCAAACCAATCTGACAGTTTCTCGAATAATCTTCCACAGACTATATAAGATTATTATCGATTTTTATCCTTAATACAATCGACTATGTTTTTAATTAAAAATATGGTGAATTATGTATGTTTGTTTATTTGTTTTAATTAACTGTTAAACTGCAATTAATTTACTAAACACAAAAAACCGTCTTTGCGTAACGTAAACCACCATGACGCACGCCCGCTGCTATTCCACGACAGATGTCGCTAGTATTAGTTTTGCAACGTCACAATGGAGGAAAATTATTTTTACACAAAGTTGCCAGCATATAAAACCAGTAATAAATAAAATTAAAATGTTGCCAATGCAAGAAAACCTTTATATTAATAATAATTAAAAACTATAGAAATGAAACTTTTTTTTTTCGCCTCCCGTAAAATCATGATTTTTTAGTTATTAGATATTGATATTACACCGTCGATATACTTTATTGTACAGAGGCCAGCACATCAACCTACCCCAATCTGTCAAATTCTCCCAATTGAATATGAACCTTATTGCTTTGTAGTAAAGTTGAAAATCTATCAAAGAAAGGACAATGGGCAAAAATGTATGGAACTTGGTCCAAGAGCCTCCACTGATGAGACTTGCGGGCAATGGAAGTCCTTATATGTCTTATGATTCTGGCAAAATTCTATCAAATTCTGTCCCGGGGTTCTATTGTTATGGTCATGTTTGTCCTAACTATAAATAATAATTATGATTTTACGTTAACGTAAAAATCTTCTACCTCATTCCACCCCCGCCTGTTGTGATTAAGCATAGCGATGCAATGCAAAAAAACTAAGGATCAAAATAAGCTCAACGTTGGTAGTTGCTGGTTGCTTAAAACAAGATAACGGAAAAAAATTACATTTATTAATCTATTATTATGGAATCTAAAAATCTGGCTGGCTGATGAATATATTCTTCGTAACGGGCATACCCCAAATACCATATGATTACCATGATTATGTGCACAGCATCCCACGGTGCGTTTTCCCGATTTGCATGAACAGTAGTAGTGTTCGACTGCATCCAAGCCAGTCTCGTTGTTTTTTACTACAACGTATGAATAATGCCCGCGCGCACGTGTGTGCCTTGATTTTATTTTGCCTCTCAGTAACCATAAACTATCTCCTGGAATACCCGCTTCATTCAAATCGGCAGTCAGCCCTTCGGAATCTCGATACAATTCGATTGAATATTCGCCATCATCATTACGTACGTGCTCGGCATAATAGCTATTAGCCAGTTTCAGCTGGTATGACCCGAGTGCAAATAAGATCAGGTCGTCCTGTGTTAATCTTGAAAACGTCTCAAGACCTGGCAATTCTGCGTCCATATTTTGGAACGCTACTCGTTGTCCGTTAAGACGACGACGCTGTAAATATTCAGCCAGAACATTTGGCATCTCCCTCTGTATTGCAATTCTCTCAAAAAACGCAGGAGCATGTATGCTGTCTGCAATGGGAACGTGGAATGCATTTGTTAGTGCAGCCGCTATCCTAAAATCAGCAAACATGTGGGGCATTGCGTTGTGAAAGTACTCCTGGCGAAATAGTTTGAAGTCACGTTTAATACGTCCGTTTACGGCTTTGACCACCCATCTGGTCATTGTTAACATTCTCGACTCATTTGCTTCAGATACAGTTAATTGTGTCTGACCGACCGCAACACTTGCTGGCATATGTGCTTCGTAGCCGAGCGCTTCGAGATCACTCATAGCGTCTCTGAATCCTCGATCCAGAATGAATATGTCACCAGGAGGAAAAAATACATGAAAAGGATGTAATTCATTGTTCAATATATCCAAAGTTATTGATGCATCAGACTTTTTGGCTCCATGGGGCTCAGTTACCTCAATAATGTAGCCATCGCTGCACACTATCATATACACTTTCAATAAGTTGAGATACTTGTGCGGGCTATATGTTTCGATTTGAAAACCGAAGTTGCTGCTTTTAAATATATAAACATAAGACCTATCAATTACAGTAATAAGTTTGTTATTTGCAGGGTTTCCAAAAAGTGCATTTGGTATCAATAAGTTCCGCTGCAGCAGCCTCTCTCTTTCAATATGGTTCCAGCCAAGATGGCGTGTGACATATTCGCGAGTCAAGGCTTCTCTAGCAGATTTCATTAATCGCTCAAGTTTTCTGCGGCTTATGTGGAAAATCAATGCTAACCTGTCATTCGGTTCTCCGGTCGTTAGCTTTGCAAGCATTATAGCAAGAGCAGTTTTGGGTTCACTGCAATCACTGAGTGACGGATTGCAGAAATATCTTGTTTTGTTCGACCAGTCCAATAATATAACTCGTCATCATCCATTTGTTCGAGATTTTCAAAATCATGTTTTGTTCTACATTCTGCAACTTTGTTTTACCGTGTTAATGATGTCAGTTATTTGTTCACTATTAAAACTGTGACTAAGATTTGGTGCATCTAATAATTATTAGATGCACCAAAGAAGAATTATAATTCTTCCCAAACATTTGATTCTAAATGAAACTGACACACTCTTGCTGCGTCAGGAACATAACAGTTTTTATCCATCAACAATCGTTTCTTTGTAGCGTCTGAAAGGCGACGGCGAGTTCTATTGCGGCAACGAAAAAACATACAAGCATTCGACGTATTAGGTGGCCGAGAATAAGTAGGTAACTCTATTACTGGATTTGCTTCTTGATGTGGATGATTTTGATCATTATCAACAAGTAGAGGATCCGCAACGTTTTCAACATTTGGTGGTTGTTCGATGTCACGTTGCTGACGAAGGCCTTTTAAAACTCCCACCTAGCAAGGTCTACAAATATATTCAGCGTTGTTAAATAATATCTGAAACAAAAAAAAAACACTATAGTCGTGGACAAAATGTGAACTAACTCTAAAATAGAAGCTAGTTTCTTTTAACTGGTACCGGGAATCATAAACTAAAAGAAATACAGTGTAAACTCTATATAGCGACACATAAGGGACTGTGCATATTATGGCGTTATTGAGTGTTGTCGTTAAATGGAGAGAAGAAAATCAATATTATTTTACTATTTTTATATGTATAAGTAGGTATACTAATAAAGTGAGCAACGAAGAATATGATAATAATACATAACAACTAAACGACAGTCTAGCAGCAGAGGTAAACACGTGCTAGGTAATTACACAACAAACAAAAAAACGAATTTCTTAGAATTTAATCTTCGGTAGGTATGCCGACAGTCAAAGTAAATACGTGCTATACAATAAAGCAACAAAATAATTAACAAAATAACGTACTTAGCTGCAGTTCTTATTAATTTCGCCTACTTAGAAAGTACTGTTTATTGCTTTAATAGTGACTTATTGTTGTCATTTGGAGTTAGTGGAAATGGAGTTTACACTGTAGTTAAAACAATCAAAATGGCACAGATGGGCTATTGTGCTGCTTGGTTAACAAAAATGTAGGTTATTAAACTCGGTGCGCGGCGCACTGTGTTTAATTACCTTTGAAACCCCACGATGGTCCTTTCCGAACAGACTCTACAAAATAAATAATTAAAGGTAAAACTATGTATATACCACACCAATGTTTAATTTATTTATTAATGGTTATCATGTTCAATCAAATAACTAGCCCTCGCTCACATTCATTCAGTATGATCTTTTTTATTGACAAAAATAACAAAAACAATTTTTTTTTTCCATACCTGATATGGTAGCAGATTTTCTGTGATAATCACAGCAGCTTCTGGATTTTCATCAAGCAGCGTTTGGGTAATGGTCATTCGTCGTTTACGTAACACAGAATGGTTACACAGTAGACAAAGAACTCCCGCTGAAGGTCGAAACATTTTGATAATTCACTCACTATGTCCAATCACAAGGAAAATGAGGAAGTGTCCATTAACAAGCATAAGTTGGTTCGGTTATAGCGGCAGAAATCAAGTCCGTTCAAAAGCAATGGTCAGTATTTTAAACAATCGAAGATTACAACGCAAACAGCAAACACAGTGAGAGTTAAACCAAGACTGAGCGTGCGCTGGCGCTCTTGGTGGGCCACCACCCCCACCACACCCGCCGTGTCCGACTCGACGGCCGAGCACGGGGAGGCTTAGGAGATGTGGAAGGGGCATCGCATTCCAGGGTGATGCAGAGATTAAGTGACCGTGTCGAAATAAACACTACGTTAAACGTAAAATCATATTATTTGTAATCAGGACAAACATGACCACGACAATAAAACCCCGGGACAGAATCTAATAGAATTTTGCCAAAGTCATGAGACAGTTAAGCACTATTATTTCCCGCAAGTCTCATCAGTGGAGGCTCTTGGACCACTTTCGCCCATTGTCCTTTGACAGATTGGGGTAGCTTAATGTGCTGGCGTCTGTACACCAGATAAAACATAACAAAAAAAAGAAACGATTATTAATACAAAACATACATGGTAAAATTTAATTACCTAGCAAAATGATGCGATTTATTTATTTATTTTGTTTATCCTCACACTGGAACGCCATACGGCAATTACACCAACGGAGTAAAAAATGACATCATCTGCTGCTTTCCATCCATGTTGTGCGCGGCGGACATCGAACGAGTGGCCACAAGGCCACAATGGATCTCGCACGCTCACGCAACGTCAACTCATTTCTCCATAACCCCATCACTCCTTCCATAAATTGCACACATTCATTGCGAATTTTTAAAATACGATGATTTTACAAAGTAAATAAGTACATTAAAATTGAAAAAAACGGAAAATTTTGAGGTGTCATCCTGCCTGACAGATGTACTTGGATATTGTGTGTTTATATCCCTTCTTTTCTCCCCACAGAGTAAAGTCAATCAATAACCCCGACTCGCGAGTGCGCGAGCTGAAGGCGTACGTGACGGCCCGCTGGCCCGCGTGGCCGGTGACGCGCTACGCGCTGGACGTGGAAGCCATCACGACACGCAAGAAGCCAAACCTCATCCTCAACGTCGACGGCATCGTCGCCGCCGCCATGGTCGACATGTTCCGTCACTGTCAGCTGTTCACGCAGTGAGTACTTACTTGCAAGTAGTATTTTACAGGGAATCTACAGTACCCGGCGATAAATATTGCACATCGATCTTTGGAAAGAGACAATCGGCTAATTTCGGCTTCGTAGAGCGTTATCTCTGTCGCACGAAATACAAACAGTCCGGTATCTATTAGGAGCTGTTAAAACAATTATGATTTGCTTCTTTTGATAATTCTTTTTATTCTTTGTATAAAATACACCAATTTTTCTATAAATGATTGCTTTAGGTTGGGGTAAAATAAAAAGGTTCCCCTATTTTTCCTAAAGATGCCATAGTACAACTTTAAATTATTTAAATTTGGGGGTGTTAACAACTCTAGATATATATTTTGAACTGGACGCGACCGCACTCTATCGCACTTGAACAACGACTGACAAAACGTCAGTTAACATCACATAGGTAGTGTGCGACAGAGATAACGCACTACGAAGCCGAAATTAGCCGATTGTTTCTTTCCAAAGGTCGATGTGCAATATTTATCGCCGGGTACTGTATCTATGTTATGGGTTTGGATTCCGCACTTAGTCCTTCAAATGGACCATTGTACGTGAGCCATGGCGGCCGTCGGTGGTTATTCCAACCAGCCCACCTTCCTCCAGAAGCTGACTAGGTCTCCTGGTCTGTTGAGAATATCTGTGTATGATTTGGGTGTCCCGAGGATCTCTGATCTAATCTGGGTGACGCCTGTGCACTCAAAGAGCACATGCGCAACGGTTTCATCAGCCTCCATGCAAGCCCTGCACAGGGGACTGTCCGTTATGCCTATAGTGTGAAAGTGTTTGTTCAGCGAGCAGTGTCCAGTGATGGTCCCCGTCACCAGGTGCAGGCCTTTCCTTTACAGGGAAATAAGTCAATAAGTGGTCCATCTGGTGGTAAATGGTCACCGCCATGGTCAGTAGTCATTACCACCTTATGGTTACCCAGCGGTCTTTACCACCTGATAGTAAGTGGTCACAGCCACCAGCCCCCTTATGCTTCCGTATCGTATCGAACATTAATCATTGTTATCGTAGGAGTCTTCTCAACGCTGTTCACAAATCCAAAACCCGAAAATGTTGTCAGTTTAAATCAAATAGACGCCCGCTATTCTTCCAACAGCTATTTGCTGTTGAGGACAAGTCAAATCAGGTTATCGAAATGTCAGGTTCTCGATGCGATAGCCTGTCGTATGGTTGTGAATCAGGCCTCAGATAGAAAGTTGTCACGGTCACAGCCGGTTTAAGACTGAAAGATCTGAAATCTAGCCAAAGAAGAAGCCTCCTCGTGTAGCGCAGTTTGTTCCGCCAGTTACTCAACAGAACCGAGCGCTCAGCGCATCCTGGACAGTCACACCCAACACCTTATTTGACAAAGGAGTGGCAAGAGAGTAGGGAGGCCTTTAACCTGCAGTGCGAAATCATCATCTGCCTAGCCTTTTCCCGACTATTTTGGGATCGGCTTCCAGTCTAACCGGATGCAGCTGAGTACCAGTATTTTACATGGAGCGACTGCCTATCTGACCTCCACAACCCAGTTATTGGGTAATACGATACCCCTTGGTAAGACTGGTTGTCAGACTTTCGGGCTTCTGACGACCCGTAACGACTGTCAAAGATCCATGAATGACAGCCGGGACCGATGGCTTAACGTGCTTTCCGAGGCACGAAGCGGTCTTGGTATGTGAAGATGGTCACCCATCCACGGATCAACCGCGGCAAGCGTAGCTTAACCTGATCGATCGATCCGTGCGGCTGTTATTACTTAGCCACAAGCCCGAAGCACAAGCCGCAAGCCCTGCAGTGCGACATCACAGGCTAATAATATATTTTTTTTAAATTGAACTCTGTTAAGTTTGTAATTCAGTTTATTGTTCTATGAATCAATCAATCAACTCAGACTATCGCAGTCCACTGCTGGACATAGGCCTCTCCCAGACTGCGCCACAGCACCCTGTCCTTCGCCTTCCGCATCCAGTCTCCCCCAGCCACCTTCTTTATGTCGTCCGCCCATCTAGACACTACGCTTGCCGGTACGCGGTCTCCACTCCAGGACTCGCCTGCTCCACCGGCCATCGGTCCTTCGCCAGACATGGCCAGCCCACTGCCACTTACTCTGCAAGCTATGTCGGTAACTCCGGTTCTTTTCCGGATAATTTCATTCCTGATTTTATCCTTCAAAGAGACTCCGAGCATAGCTCGCCCCATAGCGCGTTGAGCGACCTTGAATTTGTGGACCAGCCCGACCGTCAGTGTCCACGTTTCAGCACCAACCAAGATGCTGTTCTATAACTTCTTTAATATAAATGTATTTTATTCTCTCTACAGGGAGGAAGGTAACAACTATATTTCAATGGGCTCGATTAACGCTCTCTTCGTCCTAGGCCGCACCATCGGTCTGGTTGGCCACTACCTCGACCAGAAGCGCATGAAGCAGCCTCTATACCGTCACCCTTGGGACGATATCACCTACATGTCGCCGCTAAACTAAACGGTGATTAACGACCCCGTGTTAGATTGAAAAAAAAAACTGACAAAAAAGATTTGCTTAAAAACAAAAATATTATCTACGTACAGTGCGGTTGATGTATCATGCCCGGTCCGAACTTCGCGCAGAAGGCTGCGCATGCGCTGTAATAATTTTTTGGAACCAAATAGTGACATGAGGCGAGTGTGAGTGAGAGAACATGCGCAAGAGTTCAGGCCGGACATGTCTTCGGCCATATTGTACAAATAATAAATAACAATCTGGTTTGCAAATAATTAATGATTTTGGAACTGCTATTACAAACCTATCATTATAATATTTATTTATTGAAATAATTTCCATCAATAGACAGGAAATTTTGAAACGCGTTTTTTTTTTTAATGTCTAATCCGTGGCGTTAAGAACTTTTAAAATATAAATATTATAAATAAATAATGTAGTGGGATATTAAGTAAAAATGTTAATACCAAGCCGACGCCTCCATTCCATCCATGGGTGTTGCCAGAATGGGGAGAAACGGCCATTTTTAAACGGACCCTCTAAATCCGAAATTTGGTGAAAAAACTGGAAAAAAAATGTTATAATGTTCCCACTGCTGGGACACAGGCCTCCTCTCTGTGAGAGGGAGTTAATATGTTAATTCGTCAAAGAAAATCGCATCCGGAATTCCGGATGTGGATTTTTGGCCATCCGGAACTTCCGGATGGTCAATTATCTTTCTCAGTGGTCCGATTCGGGTCAGTTTCCTGAATTCTAGATGTATATGGTCAATTTGAACGTGGTTAAAGGCTGGATTACCATAATAAGGTGAGTCACCCCAATCTGGCTACATCCTTGAATCTATCATTTATTTATTTTTATGTCCAGGGTTTCTTAGAGTACTTCAGACGCTAACAATATAAGAAATGTAATTCTGTGAGGAATTTGAATTAAAATCCTCATAATAATAATAATAAAAAATGGGTAATTCTTAAAAGATAAATTAAATTTTCTTAAAAAAAATAGCTCTGAGGTACTTGAATCTTTATATTAAGTATGTTAGCTCTGTGTTTAAGCTGATAATACAAATGTTTTACAGTAAAATAAAGTTTATTTGACGAATACAGCACTTTGAAACTACACAGCAAATGTTTTTTTTTTTTTGAAACCGCATGCGGAAAAACGCTTGTCAGATTTCCGTATGTACAAAACGTTTTCATAATAATATTCTGTGTAAAGTAGTTAAAACTGTTTTGTAGTTAAAAGTGCTATGATATTATACTTTATAGGCATGACGTAGGCAATTATCGACTGTGTGTCTATAAATATTACTTTTAAAAAATATTAAAATATTAATTTCTTGGTCATGGACGATATTTGTGTACGCTACCCTACGCAGTTTCTGTGACAATGTGTGAGTGGGTCAAACGTATGCTATGATTAAACTGCAACGAAGAATTAATATATATATGTTTAGCAAAATATACTAAAATACGATTTATAAATAATAAAGAATACCTGTATCCACCTTTACAATATGGCTGACGAATCATGACCGGTCCGAACTTCGCCCAGAAGGCTGCGCAATAACATTTTTCAGGAACCAAATGGTGACAGAGCCGTGATGGACCTGTGGTAACGGCCGCGATTTACGAGTTGTAGGTCGTAGGTTCGAACCCAAACAGGCGCTTTACTTTGTGTAAATTATTTCATCACCACTGCTCTCAAAACGGTGAAGGAAAACATCGTCGTCCTAGAACCAAAATTTCGAAGACATGTGACATCTACCAACCCGCACTGGGCCCGCGTGGTGGATTACAGCCCAATACCTCTCACCGAGAGAAGGCCTGTGTGCCAGCAGTGGAAACATTATAGCCTAATTATGCTAAATGGTGATTAAGAGAAAATGCGCGAAAATTCGGAGAGCCTATCTTCAGACCGGACATGTTTCATTTACCGTGTTGTATACCTACGGCAAAGCTTTTTCCAAAGTGCGAATGAATATTATAACGGCTAGCCATTTTTAACTATTTCGCTGCTTATATTTTTGAAATATTCACTAGAAATGTTTTCTTTTTTCTTGAAAAAAATGTGAATATTTCTTTGCAAGTTAAAAACGTGAATATTTTTTAAATAAACTTGATATGTTGAGTAAATGACTGGTCCAGACCATCCTGTATATACCTTTTAATGTCGCAATGTTTAAACGTCCTGTATACAAAAAAAAACTCGCTTTCCAAGTTCTATCGTTAAATGTATCGCGCTTCAAAATAATAATATATTTTTAATGGAAAAAAAATCTCGTGAATACATTTATATAAATAATATATTAATAGCAAAAGGCGTTTGTAAGTACATATTGTAAGTGTTGAATTTTTAAGAAAAATGTAAAGAAAAAAAATTGCGAACAAAAATATTTTTGCACGAGGATGGGTGCTAGGTGTGTAATGTTTATTTATTTTCTGAATTCTAAATAGCCTTAGTATGTTTCCATCTACTCTTGCATAATTTATGCCTTTCAACTTGGTAACACAACATTGGTAATTGAATCGTGTGTACTCAATCACACTAATATTATAAAGGCGAAAGTTTGTGAGTGTGTGTGTGTGTGTGTGTGTTTATATGTTTGTTACCTCTTCACGCCTAAACCACTGAACCGATTTAGATGAAATTTGGTATAGAGATAGTTTGAGTCCCGGAAAAGGACATAGGATAGTTTTTATCCCGATATTCCCACGGGATCGAAACTTCTGCGGGTGAAACCGCGGGGCGCAGCTAGTTACTCATAAAAGTAAACCATTCATTCACGACTCATCTCTGGTTTTGTGGCCGGTTTTTGGCAATAGGCTTGCTCCCTATTACATGGGACTTAACATAATTGGCGAAATTAAGGTGTACCTACACATGACGACATATTATCAAGCTATACGTTCCTAGTTTTAGCTGACCTTGCATTTTATAGAAGTCTGCTTATACTGGAAATGTACAACTTCACATTTGGTCGTGCGTACTCTCCTGCCTTACCGCGTAATGTTATGTTTGTGTGTGACTTTAAATTTCTGCGCTTTTCAACCAATTTGTCAAAGTCAAAGCATTTATTTCAAATAGGCACATAAAAGGCACTTTTGAACGTCAAAAATTACATTAAAATAGAATTGATTCTAGTCGCCCCTTCCAAAAGGTAGTTTTCGTATGGAGAAGAATGGGCAAGAAACTCCTCTCCATTTGGTCGTATAGCCATGTTTTTTTTAATTAAATAAATATTACACACCTGTATCCATCTCTTAGACTGCGCACTGGACCACATATAATAAATGTTATTCGTGTTATACGTCTATTAGTCAACTGATAATAATAACAAGATGATTTAAAATTAAAAACGTTACTCAAGAAATGTGGGCGTACTATCCACCTCTTAATCATTTGCGAGTCATCATCTGCCTAGCCTTTTCCCAACTATGTTGGGGCCGCCTTCCAGTTTAACAGGATGTAGATGAATACTAGTATTTTACGTGGAGCTAATGCCTATCTGTCAACACGATACCCCTTGGCCTTAGTGTCACGATACCCCTTGGCCTTACTGACTCGATACCCCTTGGCCTTAGTGACACGATACCCCTTGGCCTTAGTGACACGATACCCCTTGGCCTTAGTGAGACGATACCCCTTGGCCTTAGTGACACGATACCCCTTGGCCTTAGTGACACGATACCCCTTGGCCTTAGTGGCACGTTTCCCCTTGGCCTTAGTGACACGATACCCCTTGGCCTTAGTGACACGATACCCCTAGGCCTTAGTGACACGATACCCCTTGGCCTTAGTGGCACGTTTCCCCTTGGCCTTAGTGACACGTTTCCCCTTGGCCTTAGTGACACGATACCCGTGGTCTTAGTGACACGATATCTCTTGGCCTTAGTGACACGATACCTCTTGGCCTTAGTGACACGATACCTCTTGGCCTTTAGGGACATGATACCCCTTGGTAAGACTGATTATCAGACTTTGGTTTCTGACTACGACTGTCAAAAATTTACGAATGCCATCCGGGACCAACAGCTTAACGTGCTTTCCGAGGCACGGAGGGGTCTCGATATGTAAACAATCACCCATCCACGAACCGACCTCGGCAAGCGTTGCCTCACCGTGATTTGATGTCGAAATGCTTTATCATCTTGTTAATATTAAAATATCGCACTGTTGTATTAGAAATTGTCACAAATGTCTAGGAAACGATGTTGTCCTAATTAAGTTTAGTGGTTGTTTTAACAAAATATATTTATTATGCGGTCAAAATAAGAATATAGTAACACTAGTTTCGGCCCGCGACTTCGTTTGCGTGAAATTTCTTATTCCCCCGACCATCCCCGTCGCATCGCATCACCTGCCCGCGCAGTTCGTTTTCGCTTAGCGTCCTTTCTGACTTTTTTTTTTGCTCGGCTCCTAAGGGTCATAGCGTTATGTTAAATAGCCTATAGCCTTCCTCAAGAATTGCAAAAAGAATTTCTCAAATCGGACTTTTAGTTCCCGAGATCACCCTCTGCATACAAACAATGTTTTCTTCACAATATTAGTTTAGATGTTCAGTGTTCCCTTATTCTTAGTAATATTTAAAAATATTACTAAATAAATGTCATGTAGTAATTGCTAAATAAATGTATTCTTTCTTATTTTGGTCGCGTAATAAACCGTTATACTGGCAAATTCAATGCCTTCGCCTGTGTTAGAAAAAATATATTATAAGGGAGTTACAATAATTGTCAAAATATTTTTTTTTCGATATGTTGGCAGTTGTGAATCGTTTTTTTTTAATGTGTCATTTTGTGAGCATAACCAAACAACTGACGTAAATATGTAAAAAAGAAATATGTAACTGTTTTGACAGTAATATTCTTATGTACAGTTAACCGTCTAAAGCGTCCTTATCTCGTAGCAGTAAAAGCGATTTTTGTACTTCATGTGTTACTTGGTCAACGGTACATAATGATTATTATTGTTTTAAATAGTAGTAAAAAAAAACTTGTATCCATTCTATGAAAGTTATTTGTGTTAAATCTAATTTATTGGTATATCTGTGTAAATGGTTGGTATTTGTAAATATTTGAAATTTTGTCAACTAATTTGTCATTATATTTTTTTATTTACTGTACTTTAGTGGATTTTATTTCTTAAATACCTTTACCCGAGCATGCTCCTTCATCATCATTTCAGCCGAAAGACGTCTACTGCTGGACATAGGCCTCCCCCAAGCCTCCACTTCGTGTTTCTCGCATCCAACGAGTTCCGGTTCGAGCTTGCTCCTTTATGCTTTTAATTATGGTAAAAATGCATCAAAATGTATTGTAAATATAATACCCTCAGAAGTAATCAAGGTCGCTGGCTTAGGTCACTCTGATAAACTGTTCTGAGCTCTATGAAGGCTGATTTAGACAGGGTAAGTAACTGACTCCAAACTCGAGACATCCACTGACTCCAAATTCAATTTACACTATAGTCTTTTCGCCATAAGATGAGTTCCCTGACAGTTCTTGTCTGACAATCGTAGTGACGTGACCTAACGAAAAATATTTTTTTATAATATCGATTCAGTTGGCAAAGAAAATGGAATCGGATTATCGATTTTAGATTTTCAAAATATTTTTTTAATAAACTGGTTATCCTACTTCCTACTAATATTATAAATGTGAAAGTTAGTATGTGTGTGTGTGTGGACGTTTCTTACTCTTTCACGCATAAAGTACTGTACGGATTTTGATGAAACTACAGTAATATAGCTTATACATCAGAATAAGACATAGGCAACGCAAACAGCATACAAGGCAGACGCACCCTACCCTGTCTAAATCAGCCTTTTTGTAAGATGAGAAGGGTACCGTCCTAGGTCCCACGGGACGCAGCACTATATTTCCAAAACGGTGGCTGGGGTGAAAATCTTTTCCGGAAATTGTTGCTCTTGTCAAAAACCATGAGGTGATGTAAAAAACCCGCGAAATTCTGAGAAAAAATAATTAAGAAACTGTCGGTCAAAAAAATTTTTTTTTCCTTAAATCCATGTTGGGATACTGCTTGCACGGTAACACACACAGGGAGGGGGTAAAATTTTGGTTATGTTTTGCCTAGGAAGCACTGTTTTCGAGATATTTGAATTTAATATTTTTTTTTAGTTATAGTAGAGCGTAAATATAGAGCGTTTTATATAAAATAAAATTCATAGGTTCATAATTCGGAAACGGTGCGTCGTAGAGCCATGCTTCTCAGAATCTAAAATATTTTTTTTTGTTAAAATAAAACAATAAAAATTGATTAACTTTTTATTTTTATTAAATTTCCTAAACAGTTATGTTTTGTTATGATGGCGGCAACGCAATAACAAAACGAATACATTTATATAAATGACAAATTTGCATTCAGGGCTTAAGATACTTTGACAAAATATGGGCTACTCACAGAAAATGAAATATAAGAATAATATACCGGGGTACACGCTGTTTCGAGACATTTTTTTATTTATTAACACAAATATTTAATATATTTTTTTTGTATTTTGGCAAATAAGTCGACAGACATAATAGAAAGTATATAACGCTGAAAAATGGAGCAATTAAACATAGTTCGATTAAAAAAACGCCCAGGTAGTATTTAAATACACATCAGAATAAAGATGACTTTTCAAAAGAAAATTTGTAGTTAGGGACAGCGCGTCCTGATGTATTGATAATAATAACTAAATACAAAATTAAAACAAAATATTTGTGTGTCGGTGAGGTTGAAATCATGAAAAAAAAACTAGCAAACCTTGGTCAAAAAGAAACTTCATATAATTATCTCCGGCCTCTTAGTTAATGAGGGTTTTCTGAAATGACGTTTACTGCGTGACTGATTGTTGAACGAATTATCGTCATCATATATTTTATATTTATCATGGAAATGGAAGACCTCATGTCAAAGTGCCGCCAACAGGCGTCAATTTTCATGAAAACCCTTATTATTTAAATTATAGGTACAGACACCAGCACATCAAGCTACTAAAATCTGTCAATTTTTTTTAATAGATTTTCAACTTTATCGCTGAAGCATAAGGCTCAAAGTTGATTGGAAAAATTTGACAGTTCGGGTAGCTTGATGTGTTGGCGTCTGTGCCTATGTTACTATAGGCCCATTATTCTGGCAGTGAA
Source organism: Amphipoea oculea (assembly GCA_945859645.1). Lineage (NCBI taxonomy): Eukaryota > Metazoa > Arthropoda > Insecta > Lepidoptera > Noctuidae > Amphipoea > Amphipoea oculea. Next base: position 4,373,030 of record OX243891.1, on the reverse strand, counting down.
AGAATATTTATTTTCAAAGTTACAAACTCAAAGACACAGTTTTTCAATTAAGTAAATCATTTCAGAGTCTAAATTTCATTAATTAAAATTAACAGATCTAACTACTTCATTTTAATTACCAATAGGCAATTTAGTTAACCAATTACAAGAAATAACATTTTTTTCTGTGATTACAAAACAAGTAGAATATTTATTAAATTTCATTCATTATTTTAGGTTGATTGAAACTTTTTCTAAATAATTTTTTTATAAAAAAAAACAACAATGACACTAGCAACATATTTCGCCCTTTTTCACCGATTAGGAATATTTGCTCGTTTTAAATTTAATTCTAAACATTATCCTAATAAATAAATAATATTGCTTGTATAATTTTAACAATTTAATTTGACACCAAACTATATGGACTGCTAAAACATAACCCTTCCTTTTGGCATCGCCGTAGTCGGGTAAAATAGGTAAGCAAGTCGCAAAAAGTAAATAAAAAAATTATCTTTTTTTCGTAAAATTTTTATACTCTTCGTTAGTACAAAACCAATTAATATTATTGCTACTTCTACTCAAACAATTATTAACTTCAAAAACATGCTAAATAACTCAATTTCCGAAAAATATGTCAACTATCCTAATTGCATTGTAAACTAAACTGAACCATTTTGAAAACAAAGTTCATCTTCATAAAATAGTAATTTAATTTATAAACATAACGTTACGCCGGTATACCCAAAGAGTAAAGCAGAGTAGTACCTATAACACACCACCCAATTTAATAAATTTTTCATAAAAATAGATATAATTTATTCAAAACATCAAACAAATACTCCAAATCGGCAACAAACACACAGAACCAATTGTGACAACGACTTAAAATAACAATATAATTCTAAAAATAATGAGTTGTCCAACTAAACTATAGCAAATACTAACAATTTCTGAAAAAAAAAAAACTCCGCTACATAATAATAATAAAAAAAAACTTTTCTTAATAAATACTAAAACTAGCCTATGAGTCTGATAACAAAATCTTAGCATATTTAATTATTTAATCATATAAATAATAGTACAATGACAATTTGGTACAGGACATCCAATTGGTTTGGACAAATTATAAAAAATAATGATCGTTCTTCATAATTATAATACAATTTCAGTAGGGTGGGTCAGAGTTGGCACTTTAGTATAAAATGATCAATTAATATAAAAATATAATCATCAAAAAAACAGTATATCTTTCCTCAGAAGAAAAACCAACAGACACAAAAAAAAGAAAATCTTTACATACGTCTCTTTCTTACATAGGATACATCCTATAAGTTAAAAAGAGTACGCTATAGTTTTCTCTCTCTTACTTTTTTTCATTCGTAGACACTTATGGTCACCAGCGCGACAAAAAATTGTCTTATTTTTAAAGAGTTAATGAGACAGAAATATATTTATATTTATCTCCATCGCGTATGTAAACGGAGAGGCAATTCTCGTAATTTTAAGAACGTTCACAGTCTGATCTCAGTCTCAATTTCTCTCAGATTTAATTTCTAATATTGTTAAATTAATAGTGTATGCCCTAAAGGGTAGATTTTTGAGATTCTGTAAAATATCTGTAAGACCTATTATCACCAAAAATCGCACTAATAAATACTTTGACTTTGACTCAATCTGTCAAAAATACCTCAAATTTCCCTACATTTTGACAGGTTTTTGACGTTTTGTTTGTCGCCGAGATGAGACTGCGACTAGATTTTGAACGTTTTTAATCACGAGAATAATTGGCCTTCAGGTGTCACGGTACGTTAAACAGTATTACTTGACTATATTAGATAGTATCCTAATTGGGTAACACACTATGAATCTTAATTTGAATCATTTTGAAGGATATTTGCTAATCCATTGCCCCATATGTTCCAAAAATTTGTCTGCTCAACAACGTACCTAAATAACGCAATGAATGTTGTTGAAATGTTGAATGTTGCTGTCAAATTACAAGTGACTGTCAAAGATTATGGCTATCTCAAAGATATAAGCTGACAATTGATCTATACCATACTCTATCTACAACCAGGGCATGGAACCGGTTCCAAAAGTACAGGTTCTGTACTGATATTGACATTTCGGTAACTGGGTACCGGTTCCAAATACCCGTCGCGTACGACAAATTTTGTTGTATTTGTACCTTGAAGTTATTTTTCTAATGCCGGGATTTGAAATCCTGTCTAAAATGTCACTCCGTAAGCTGGTAACCACCTTGTCTACTGAAATAATATCTATGTTAGTAATTACTCTGAAAATAGTAGTTACTATAATCTGTTAAGAGGGAAGCGCTAAGTAACCCGCGAAATTCAATTTTTTTCACGTTTTTTGCAATTTGCAGGTCAGTGTAAGGTTGGACGATGATAAAAGTATAATTCGCGACCGTAACAAATATGACATTACAAAATTATATTCATTAAAGTCAATAATACAACCCTCTAAGTTCATAAAACCCTATTGAATGACTCAATGATTCAATCGGATTACATGAACTTATCATGAAATTCCAATTTATTTTAACAAAAATTTCCATAAAATTGACCATTTCATACAAAAGCAATATTGTATACAGTGACATTTATATACAAATCAAGATTCATGCAATTTTCTTTAGTATTGCCAGTTTTCGCATCTTTTAACGATTAAAAAAATATATAGTATTCGTCACTGTATACATTTAATCATTAGGTTAGTGATATATCAAAGGAAATGAGTATAATTTGTTTATATTATTCAAAAATATAATAATCATAAGACAAGATGGAAGCAAATAAAGATTGGTCAATATTGATTCATCTATTTTCAGCTGCGGAACTATACCGTTTGGGGCCTGTGGCAAATTCAAGGGATGGGGGCCCTCCCTCAATATAAAGAAGCTCAACCAACATTATAGTTTTTTTTTTAAGTGAAACTTCTTTACGCACGCTTGACTTGGGGAGTAAGCTGGCGAACGCGTGACGTAAGCGTTACAAAAAGTGTGATCGGACGAGGCGAACGGGAGTTGAGTGGGGGATATAAGCAAGAGAAAGCAGTGCGCGCGCACATTTTCTTTCTCTCTTCCTCTCATAGCCAAATACGTTTGAAGTTTCATTTCATTCGTGTGGTCATAAGCACACTCGGTTTTTTTTTTTACTAGCACTTCTCCCGCGACTTCTTCCGCGTAGATTTCATATTTCCCCTACAACATTTAACACCTGACTGCGTCGTTAGTCTAAGGGTCGCAAGCGCTACTGCTGAGCATGAGGTCCTGTCCAAAAAATTAGACAAACGAAAAAGGTACAAAATGTTCGAAACCTGAATGATGTCCTTTGTTGCACATTTTCAAAAAAAAGTTTGCATTTATAAACTTATGTTAGGATCCTCCTGTGCTCATGGCCCTCTCGAGCCGGGGGCACCTTCTGGCTGGGGGCCCGTGGCATTTTGCCCCAATGCCATCCTATAGTTACGCCACTGTCTATTTTGGTCAGCAGTGAGATATTTTGCATAACATCTCGGTTGTAATCCTTGGAGCGTTAGGTAGGGGTGCAGCACTTGTTAATGTTTAAGTTTCATGTGATAGGGGGCGTTGCCATCAACCATGCAGAAATCTACACTCCGGACTACTATTGAAAAATTCCTGATGGAAAAATCCAATAACACTTTGTTTGACATGGGGATTGAACCTAGAGCCTCATGTTCAGCAGTAGCGCTGACGACTACGAGACTAACGACACAGTCTACGTATAAAGTCTATTCAAATTTATATTCCAAATTGATGTTATTTCAAGTTAAACAAATATCAACTTTATTTTAATAGTAATTAAGTTGATTTCAGAGTGAATAGCGCTATTGAAAAAGTTATAAAAAATGTTTGAAGTTGTAGCGTAAACTGAACTTTATAGCGTAGGAATTAAAGTTAGTTTTCCATAAACTCATATTTGTTTACATTTTTGGCAAAGAGAACGCGAATGCAGTTTAGGTACGTGGCAAACAAAGGAACCGCGCAGCTAACATCGACTCACCAGTGGAAATGCGCCTCTATTCTTCTATTATGCCCAGCTATGGGATATTGTAAAGTGCAAAACATTGATCTTTAAAATATAACCATTATCTTGTCATTATTACAATACACCGGGTCAAATGAAATTAGCTACCGAAACGACGACGTGATGGGTATCCATGTCTCTCTCAACATGATGAAATAAAAAAGAAATTAAGTTGATAATTTTTTGTGGGAGCATCGACCTCTGTTATTGTATGTACAGACGCCAGCACATCAAGCTACCCGATACTGTAAAATTTTACCAATCAACTTTGAACCTTATGCTTTAGCGATAAAGTTGAAAATCTATTAAAGAAATTTGACAGATTTTAGTAGCTTGATGTGCTGGCGTCTGTACTTGAAATATCAGTTTAAAAAAGCTTACATGTTCTCGATTCATACTTCAAGTAACAAAACTACTAGCGGTCGTTGACCCCAAAGAAAAAAAAAAACATTTATGAAGTGAAAACTTCTTTAGGGGCGTGGGGCATTTTTTGAAACGGAAACAACCATTGAACTCGCGACATTGTTACCGTTACCGACATCGACAAATAAATATTTCGAAATATTTCTTGACGATTCAAAAAATACACATGTAATTGTTCAAGTTTTCACTTCTGTCGGCACTCCCGGAGTGCCACTTTTTTATCTTGTTTAGATATTGATATCCATCACATCTGCAGAGTTTCGGTAGATAATTTAATTTTGAACCTGTGTATTTGGGCCTTTGGGATCGGAGCAACATGCCTTTTCCTTCCATACTTCTCTATTAGATGTCATCTCGGTATTCACTCCCTTTCTAGCCATTGGATCTTTAGAATACATTCTTGAATAATACAAACAAACTGTAATTTAATGAATGTTTCTCTTTACACGACATGAATCGAGAGTGGGTCTTAAGAAATAATAATAATAGTTAATTAATGTTAATAACTTTCATAATTTGCCGAGTGCTTGTTAGCGGGCAGCAAAATACTTCACATAAACAATTTTAATAAACAACGAAATGATATCAACGACAGTATTGTAATACACCCAAAAACGCGAACAGTCGATCTGCGACCTCCTTGAGAGGTGGCCTGCGGTCGGCGGACTAGGGTCGTCCGTCGTCCGACCAAACAGGCCCGAGTTGGCGCTGCAGTGTTCCACGCGCGCCACTCGAGAGTGGGTGCGGCCATTATAGGAATGGGCGCACGGGGAGGTGGTGTCGGGGGAGCGGTGAATGCTTATACGAACCCCGCACCCCCGGCCATAGGTAGAGGTGGAACACCGCGGTGGTTTTAGCCGGTAAGAGTCCGGCATGCCCGTCTGTCACCCCCACGATAGAGGAAGTCCATGAGGATTTCCACCGCGAGAAAAAAAAAACAAAGTAACGCCTTTTAATCGCTTACGCCGGATTAATCCGACAAATATTTTCGTGTCCATTTCACCAGGCTCGTATGACACAATACCACAGCTCGTTTAATCTGCATTTTTATTTAATTACGCTGTATCTATCAGGTATTTATTGGTCGCTTTTTTTACGGACGCTGGGGGCACGACTACTGATATGAAGACTGATTAAAAGGTTAAGGCCGCTATCCCATTGGCGTTTTACGAGCGTTGGCGCTTCTCCAACGTCTGCGCAGCACCAACGTTGCGCAGACGCGACGTTAACGTCGCGAGTTTTAGTGGTAACCCCCACCCGCGCTCACACAGACAGAGCGGGACGGCGTGATTGTACATGTTGCCAAAAAACGCAAGAAACTCGCGACGTTAACGTCGCGTCTGCGCAGACGTTGGCGAAGCGCCAACGCTCGTAAAACGCCAGTGGGATAGCGGCCAAGTCCAATGTAATAGGGGGCGAGCACAGCTATAGATACACATAGATAACGCAAGAGCAACTACTTGGCGTGCCAAAAATCGCACCAGCTTACGTACAAAAATCGTAAGCCGCCACTTTAGCGTTCAGTCCTGTGTACTGCTGGCTGGGTGAGCGTGAGCGCTGGCGCTAGGCCCCGGGGGTGGGGCGAGACGGGTGCCGACCGCGTCTTTGAATCGATTTGATTTTCCCATCACTAAATAGTGCTTGTGACGTCATAGTAGGTAGTCAAAAAATGGCACGCTTGGTTTTCATACAGATCGTAATACTTGCGTTATCTAGGTCTATCTATATCTCTGCCATCCTTATAAAAAGTGCAATAACTCTAGTTTTGCAAAATATTTGTCAGAATTATATTGTTACCCGCTAACACAAAACTTAGCATAATATCTACTGCAGAGGAACAAGATCGTTAATAAATATATTTTATTTTTATATATTCACGATATACCTAAATCTTATACATACTTAAAATTACGCTAAACGACGGTTTTTCATGGATTCGACAGCTATTAATTTATCATTTTACAAATATATATTACTTTTTCTTGTATAACATTATTTATTTTTCGCTCTAGAGAGGAAATGTAAAAAATTGTTTTAGTTTTTCAGCCTCTAGGATTAACACTGGCGCTTCTAAAGGATCAAAATCGGATACACTGACCAGAGGGGCAATTCTAGTAATTTTAAGAACGTTCACAGTCTCAACCTGTCAAAAACACCTCTAATTACCCTACATTTTGACAAGTTTTTGACATTTGTTTGTCGCTGAGATGAGACTGCGACTAGATTTTGAAAGTTTTAAATTACTAGAATTGGCCTTCTGAACTCTTTGCGTAACGCACATTCAAACACAATCTGAATCATTTTGAAGGATATTCCTAATCCATTGCTTCATATGTTCGAAAAAACTGCCGGCTCTACAACGTAAATAACGCAATGAATGTTGTTGAACTGTCAAAATGACAGCCATTGCTACTGATAGTGCGATACGTAATTACCCCGCAGATATATGAACGTTAACGAAGCTAAAGATTTTTCTTTTTATTACCTACTTTTTTTTATATATAACTTGTTTTTTTTGTACTGTGTTTAGTTTAGTGTGTGATCTTCCTGTACGAGTCGCTTTAAATATTTTTTTCTTTCTTTCTTTCTTTATGTAATGATCTTAGCAAGTGGCGTTCTGTAGTCTCTGTCATTCCCCATAGGAAGACGGCGTGAATCACACTAATATTATAAAGGCGAAAGTTTGTGAGTGTGTGTTTATATGTTTATTACATCTTCACGCTCAAACGCCTAGACCAATTTTGATAAAATTTTGCATGGAGGTAGCTGACACCCTGGATTAACATATAGGCTACTTTTTATCCCGATATTCCCACGGGATCGACATTTACGCGGGTGAAACCGCGGGGCGCAGCTACTTACAAATATATCCGTACGCGTAACGCGTACGTCGTTTTATTTTTACATCGTTCTCACACATAATTATAAATTCAACATAAATGATTTAAGTAACTAATATTTATGTAAAAATATAATTTAAAAGAGCGTCCATGGAGGTTCTTGCCCGTTCTTCTCCATAGGTACCTACGCTTTGGAATGGGCAACTAGCTTCATATTTTCTGACTGACCGACTTCTTGACAGTTCAAAAGTGCCTGTAAATGGTTTAATTGAAATAAATGGTTTGAGTTTGAATCCGTTATTTCTGCCTTAGAAGCGCCAGTAGTAATTAAAGCTGTAGATATATTTGAGGATATATTCAATATATTCTTGGATTATCAAAGTGATAGTCCGTTGAGGAATTTAGGTTATAATGGTGCCCGCAGCTGTTACTATACAGGATATATTAAACTCAGAACAAGCGTGAACACGTTCGCTGATTTTTAACCATTTTATTAAAGTGAAAACTTCTTTAGGCGCGTTCGGCATTTTTCAGATGGGAAAAAACCATTGTATTCGCGCCACTGTTACCGTAACCGACACCGCTTCGGATGTGTTCGGCTGTCCTCGGGATGTACTCGGTTTAAATGTATATCCGATATGTCAGTGAGTGATGGCAAAGTATTCTGTTTGTGTTTTGTTTTCACTTCTGTCGGCACTCCCGGAGTGCCACTGTTTTTTTTTTTATATTTAGAACTAGCGGCCCACCCCAGCTTCGCAATGGTGCAATTTTTTTTTTTCGGATTTTCGACATTTTCTTTCTTACGTTCTTTGTCCTGGCAATACCGAACACAACAAAAAAAAAAGAATTATCCAATTTGGTGCAGTAATTCGGAATGCAGTAATTTGTTTTATACTATGTAAGGATTCGGCAAGTTCGGAGCTGTCATACGTAGCTCTTTGACAGTCGTTACGGGTCGTCAGAAGCCCGAAAGTCTGACAACCAGTCTTACAAAAAGGTATCGTGTTACCCAGTAACTGGGTTGTGGAGGTCAGATAGGCAGTCGCTCCATGTAAAATACTGGTAATTAGCTGCATCTGGTTAGACTGAAAAACGACCCCAACATTGTTGGGAAAGGCTAGGCAGATACTGACTTGGAAAATGTGACGTGCTCCATGTAAAATACTGGTATTCAGCTGCATCTGGTTAGACTGAAAGCCGACCCCAACATAGTTGGCAAAGGGTAGGCAGATTGACTTGGAATCTGTGGCTTTTACACTTAGATCTAAGCCCACAGTAGCCTCTGGGCAATAGTCGGCTAAATAATGCAATAAGCATAAGGATAATCAGCCTATAATGTTCCCACTGCTGGGACGGGAGAGGGAGTGGGCTGCAATACGCTTTGGAATGGGCAACTAGCTTCATATTTTCTGACTGACTGACTCCTTGACAATTCAAAATGCCTGTAAATGGTTTAATTGAAATAAAAGCTTTGAGTTTGAGTTTGATCCACCACGCGGGCCCAGTGCGGGTTGGTAGATGTCACATGTCTTCGAATTTTTGGTTCTAGGACATGCCGGTTTTCTGAAGATGTTTTCCATCACCATTTCGAGAGCAGTGGTGATGAAATAATTTGAACAAAGTAAAGTGCCTGTCTGGGTTCGAACCCACGACGCGTAAGTCGCGGCCACCATTGCTCTCCACTGGGCTACCACCGCTCTATGTTAAATAATGACCATCTTTTAACGATAAAAACCAGCTATGTAATATTTTCTTGTACACTTGTTTTAGTTTTAAAACATCCTGTATAAGCATTTTAGTTTATTTTACTCTTACGCAAGTGTCTTCGTTTAGAAGGCCTCTTAGACAATAGCGAGTGATAAAAAATATATATTATATGTATCATCTAATATACTTCTCTACAATATAATTTATATCTAAATCTATAATAATATATTAATAAAAAATGATTATATATTACAACTATAATATTATACTCTAAATTACAATTTGAGTTATATTTTTTTATAATACTCGTTTAATAATTTTTTTTAATCTATGGAAATGTGTATCCTGTTTTATCTGTCTTCCGGTTTATACAGGCTGTTGTTTTAAATTTTGTTTGTAGGTATGTGTGCTTATAACTAGGGAACGGCTGAACCGTTTTGGGTAAAACTATTTTTTTATCGTGTACTACTAATCTAGGTTAGAAACTTATAAGAGATTACGCGTCGGTCTATGGAAGAAGTTTGAAACAACAGCCCGCTTCGACTCAAGCATCAGTCATCAATACTATACTAAATCGAAAATAATAATTACACTGATGTGACTTACTATAGTTCTTCTAAATATTTTGAAAGAGCATTTTCAACTTGAAGAATAGTACTTTCAGACCATCTGTCAAATTTCCACCTTTTCCAGAGCTGCGGTCGGTCCGTGGATGGGTGGGCAACCATTACATGATACCGAGACGCCTCCGTGTCTTGGAAAGACATACCAAGAGGGATACCTCTTGGTAAGACTTTCCTGACTGACTGACTTTCCTTGGTAAGTGGCCAGTAACTGGGTTGTGAAGATCAGAGGGGCAATTCACGTAATTTTAAGAACGTTCACAGTCTGATCTCAGTCTCAATCTGTCAAAAATACCTCTAATTTCCCTAGATTTTGACAAGTTTTTTACATTTGTTTGTCGCCGAGATGAGACTGCGACCAGATTTTGAACGTTTTAAATTACGAGAATTGGCCTTCAGATAGGCAGTCGTACTATGTAAACTACTGGTATTCAGCTGCATCCGGTTAGACTGGAAGCCGACCCCAACGTAGTTGGGAAAAGGCTAGGCAGATCGATTGAGTAGTTCATACTTATTTAGCAAAAACTATAGCCAATCAACATGTTTATTTATCATACGCACTTTATAGTCAATTTCTATTTAAATTCCCAATAACATCAACAATCATTCACGAAAAAAACGTAGACAAGTTATCATAGCATTTTTTCTTCGCGATTTTGTTTAAATATTTGGATGTTTAAATAAAAATAGACTATAGTAATCATTTATTCTGTTTTTATAGGTAATAATGTTGTGAGATTAATAAATCCGTCTTTATTCATTAATTTTATAACAAAATTCAGAGTGTATGAAAAAGGTTTTTTTCTCTAAGTTTTAAGTATTGTTTGGTCATAGCTTAACTTTTTAGATTAATTAGGACTCGACCCGTGTTTTAGTAACAACATTTATGGAAATTTATAAGGTCCCATTAAAATAGATGGACAAACTTTTAGAAATCATTACGACCACCAAAATAAGGACGATGGTAAAAAAATATATATAAGAAAAACGCATTAGATACTTAAAAAAAAAACAATCAGCTAACGAACATTTTTCGAAACATGAAACCGTTAAAGTAAAAATTATAATATCATATTAGATATTATAACAATCTACTGTAGTCTAACGCCAAGATCTATAAACGTTGCTTAGACTTTGGCTAAGTGTATAAAAAATACACAAAAAAAAAACTAGGCATAAAAATAAGATAAACCGGGCAGAAGTACAAAATAATCACTTGTCACTTGAACACGGGTACATCAGTTCTGTCCGCCACGTTGACATCACGTGGTGACGTCATCGTCTGCCCTGTCCGCCCGCCGCGCGGCCACGATGGTGAGGTCGGGGCGCGTGCGCATGAGCGCCGAGGGAGACGCGGGGGGCGCGGGGGGGGCGGCCTCGCCCCCTCGCAGGGAGTCCAGGGAAGCCACGCGGATTGACGGCCATTTTCCAGCTGTAATTAAATTATATTTTATTTATTTATTTTAGGATCTCCAACAAAAGATATACACTAAACATTATGTGGTTAATGGACGACAAAGCATTTGGTAGGTGTACTCTCTCAATTACAGGAGACCACAGCATGCACAATAAAATGAACAACTAAGCTAACAAATTAAATACCTAATACATAATAAAAGAAAAAAAATTGACAGTAGAACATAATATAGACATCTTTAAGAAAAAAAAGTATGATGACACCACTTTTTAAACCGCATCCTAACTAGCAACTTCAGATGTAGGTTGCAAAATTGCATATAGTTGGTACTAGAACAAGTATTTACATTTAACAAAAGAGATAAGTATGCAGGATCGTCGGATATAGTTGAAATTTAGTAAGAAACCGATGGATGTTCTCTAACAAAGTTTAATTTTATTAATAGAAAACAAACAGCTCATTTATCAAATTAAATTCCAGTCGACAACATCCATCGGTCAACTATATCCGACGATCATGCATACTTATCTCTTTTGTTGACTGTACATCTCGCTCACTACGTTAGTTAACAAGTTTAGCGAGCACTTATCCCCTTCATTTATAAACATTTTAAGTAAAGCATCAAAATCATTGGTTAAAACCATACATTTTTGGCGTTTAAACGTCTCTCTAATTTTATTTACTTGTATTGTTTCTAAAAGTACGTTTATGCGAATCCCGCACCCCCGGCCATAGGTAGAGGTGGAACACCGCGGATGTTGTAGCCGGTAAGAGTCCGGCATGCTCCTCTGTCACCCCCACGATGGAGGAAGTCCATGATTTACACAGAGCGAAAAAAAAACTGAGTGTGCTTATGACCACACGACTGAAGTGAAACTTCAAACGTATTTGGCTATGAGAGGAAGAGAGAAAGAAAATGTGCACGCACTGCTTTCTCTTGCTTATATCCCCCACTCAACTCCCGTTCGTCTCGCCCGATCACACTTTTCGTAACGCTTACGTCACGCGTTCGCCAGCTTACTCCCCAAGTCAAGCGTGCGTAAAGAAGTTTCACTTCAAAAGGTCCTGTAATCCCCTTAGGGCCAAAGCACACACGCTACTTTTTGCATCGGCGATCGGCGATTTTGCGGCAGTATCTATGCTGCATCGCGTTTTGGCGACTCTCTGCGTTCGGACGCGGTGTCGGAATCGCGCGTTTTAGCGACTGCTCCGATGCTGCATCGCGTTTTGGCGACTCTCTGCTTTCGGACATGGTATCGGAATCGCGCGTTTTAGCGACTGCTCCGATGCTGGCGCAAATGCCAAATCGCTACGACCGGCATCCGAATGTGTGCGGAGTGTAGCGTTCAGCCGCTGTATCGAGCTTCCGAAAAGCGACTGAATCGCCGCGTTTGGCGTTTTTAAGTGTGCGGTGTGGAATGCTTGGTCGCTGCATTTAGCTTCTAAAAAGCAGCTGAATCGCCGATCGCCGATGCAAAAAGTAGCGTGTGTGCTTTGGCCCTTAAAGTGCAGTACTCACGGGTGGTGCTGGCGGGTGCGGCTGGCGGCTTGGTGTCGTGCGCGGTGGCTATGATGGTGGCCGGGATGGGCTCCTCGTCCGTCACCGTGCCTATCAGGATCTTCTTTACTGGCTGTCAATAAAACAAATCCATTTATAGTTATTGTTGCGCGCCACAATTGATGGCGACATTAGCTACCACTAGCGCCATCTAGTATCGAGTAGCAGAACTAATAGTCAGGACCCTTCTAGAAATTTCGATGCTAGAACTTTCTAGAACTATCGACATCTGATCAGGCGGGACCGGTATGTACTCGATCATTCTAGATGTTTCTACAGTAGAAAGTTCTGGAACTATCCGAGGCCTATATAAGGCCGGTGTCGCTGCGACCCGGGATCAGTATTGGATAAGCGATACAAGCGAAAACATTCGAAGCGATCTTCAAGTGCGACTAGAGTGATCTGTAGTGCGATTCTGTTGTATAATTGTGTGTTTAAAGTTGCAATTGGTGTTTTTAATTAAAGTGTCTATTTTTGGTTATTAAATCGGCAGTTTTTATTGTCACGAACCCCAAGCTCGTAACATTATTTTAACTCCGATTTGGGATCACTGTAAAAATCACAGCAAACTTAATTTTAATATATCCCTACCGATGGCTTTTAATGTAGGCCCTGCGAGGTCTGGTTAGGTTAGGTTCTCGTTGTTACGACAATAAAAATAAAATAAAGGGGGTAGGGGGGATAAAATAAGAGAGGGGGTATAATTAAAGGGGGTCTCCCCTTAACGTGCTTTCCGAGGCACGGAGAGGTCTCGGTATGTAAAGATGGTCACCCATCCATAGACCATACGCGGCAAGCGTAGCTTAACCTATCGATCGACCTGTGCAGCTGTTATAATTTATCCACGGGCCCCTCCCTTAGTCTAGCAATAGTCTTGCAATAAACATACCTTATCCACAGTAGTAGTAGTAGTAGTAGTAACGGGTCCCGGCTTGCGCGCAGTCTTAGCGGCGCCCGCGCTGTATGTGCGCGAGCGCATCTTCAGTGAAGGATCCATCTCTATAGGGATCGGCTCGAACTCTGCAACAAAGTTATGGTTATAACTGGTTATTTGGAAGAAAGAAAGAAAATAAATGTACTGACAACAGCTAAAGGCACGAGTTAAATAGGGTCACATTAAATTAGCTAGCGAAACTTCACATGTATAATAGGTGTACGGAACCGCACATTAGTTTAAGACTCACGCGCCGTGCATTCTGTGCGCTCAGCATTTTGTACAGACGCCAGCACATCAAGCTACCCGAATCTGTCAAATTTCTTTGATAGATTTTCAACTTTACTACAAAGTAATAAGGTTCATATTCAATTGGGAAAATTTGACAGATTGGGGTAGCTTGATGTGCTGGCCTCTGTACCTAGCAAAGTTAATTTGTATAAGTAAGTAAATTAATTCAATAAATCAGTGTTCAACGGACATTCGCTGTGGTCGGTTTTATTTCATCACCATCCCCATAGAATCGCCCCGGCATCATCATTAATGATGATGCCGGGGCGATTCGACCCCGACCACAGCGAATATCCGTTGAACACTGATTTATTGAATTAATGTACTTATACAAATTAACTTTGCTAGGTACAAAATGCTGAGCGCACAGAATGCACGGCGCGTGAGTCTTAAACTAATCTGCGGTTCCGTACAATAGGTATCGATAACTACACATCTGTGAAGCTTCGCTAGGTAATTTAATTAGACCCTTTATCAAACCAGTTACTGGGTAACACAATACGCCGTGGTACCTAAGACTGGGTATCAGCTTTATAGGCTTGTCGAAAATCTACAAATGACAGCCGGGACCGACGGCTTAACCTGCTCTCCGAGGCATAGAAGGATTCGACACTTTGTAATTCTACCTGTAATATACAGGGCGTCAAAATACCAGTCTAAAAATTATCATTTCGGTTAACAAAACAAAGGGCCTGAAGAGACGATTCCAAGAATACAACACACTAAAAGGTTGAAAAAACATAAGTAACAAATAAACCCAACTGCAACTATCAAAACATGCTCATTTTTCACGCAGTTAGTTTAAGTATTCATACAAACGAGCGACACGCGTCAACGAAAGGGGCAACTGCAACGACAATGCGCCGCTCGTGTAGGGCTCAAATACACGAGCGGCACATTCTTGGCGGCAGCCGTCGACGCGTATCGACGGCTACAGTTGCCTCTGCCGTTGAAGTATGGCGCTCGTGTGAAGTTTTAGTTAAAATGTACAATCAGTTTTAGCTAAAATATACACTAAATTTTAGCTAAAATGTACACTACGTGTTAGTTAAAATGTATACTAAGTTTTAGATAAAATATATACTAAGTTTGAGCTAAAATGTACACTAAGTTTGAGCTAAAATGTACACTAAGTTTTAGTTAAAATAACTGCATCAGACTACTTGAAAAGCCAGTTTGTTTTGAACTTCTTAGTTGTAGTTCGGTTTTTTTTTATTTTAACACCTGTATATGCAATTCAATACCTTTCTCTGGCACTCCAAAGTCTGCCAAGTGAGCAGCCAGGTTATTGATGCTGACGCCCAGGGCCTGTGCAGCCGCGTCCAAAGACATCTCCCCCCGCTGGAGCCGGTCCAGCACCTCCGAGGGTCCCTTGGCTTGCCAGAAGTCTCTTACTGCCCTGGGGGTCAGAAGAGTGGATGAGCTACCGTTAACAGTTCTGAAATCATAATAGGTAGGGGTCGGGTTGGATTTTGCACGACACTTGATAGACAAAAATCGACCTTATTGCTACGAGATACTGTCGTTTTCAGTGTAAGTTGTTACGATTGACTGTTCATAAATATGGTTCGAAGAAGTAGAAAGAAATAATAATTATTGGTCAGGCAGGGGACATAGTTCTTCCATAGTTCATGGTAACCGATCCACTATAGCCTCCCAAACCTATAGCCCAATATATTTTGTTTCCATGTTCTGCAATAGCCCTGCACAAACCGGGGGTTGTCCTTGGGTGCACTTGCATAGTGCATACAGGGATAATCGTCATCGATTTGTGCCTCCTCATCATTTAAAATTGTCTAAGGAGCCTCTGCGAGGTGGCTTCGGACCCCAGGGTCCCGAGATAAGTCAAAGACGAAAAATAATAATAATAAATAGTGATATACTTGAGATATATACAGCTTTATTCGTAGTTCAGAATCCAAATGATTATATGCCTCTATTTTAAGGCCCTAACAATAATAAATATTTATAATGTTAATAAATTATTTTAATCATCATCATCATCATCATCATTTCAGCCGAAAGACGTCCACTGCTGGACATAGGCCTCCCCCAAGCACCTCCACTTCGACCGGTTTTGTGCTTCTCGCCTCCAACGAGTTCCTGCGGCCTTCACAAGGTCGTCGGTCCACCTTGTGGGAGGCCTTCCAACGCTACGCCTTCCGGTACGCGGTCGCCACTCCAGAACCTTTCGGCCCCATCGGCCATCTGTTCTGCGAGCAATGTGCCCTGCCCACTGCCACTTAAGTTTGGCAATTCTTCGGGCTATGTCGGTTACCTTGGTTCTCCTGCGGATCTCTTCATTTCTGATTCGATCCCGCAGGGAAACTCCAAGCATAGCCCTCTCCATTGCCCTTTGGGTGACTTTCAGCCTTCTAATAAGGCCCATTGTGAGCGACCACGTTTCAGTGCCATATGTCATCACTGGCAACACGCACTGGTCAAAGACTTTCGTCTTGAGACACTGCGGTATGTGGGACGAGAAGATATTGCGTAGCTTCCCGAACGCTGCCCAGCCGAGTCGGATTCGACGATTGACCTCTTTCTCGAAGTTGGACCTACCTAACTGGACAGTTTGTCCTAGGTAAATATACTCGTCCACGACTTCGAGTGTAGCGTCTCCGATCTTCATGAGAGTGGGTGTTACATGGGCATTTGACATGACCTTCGTTTTGTCCATGTTCATTTTCAGACCCACTCTTTCAGAGGCTCTACTGAGGTCATCGAGCATTGTACTGAGGTCCTCCATAGTCTCAGCCATGACTACTATATCGTCGGCAAACCGAAGGTGAGTTATGTACTCGCCATTGATGTTAATGCCAGCTCCTTTCCAGTCCAGAACCTTAAAGACATCCTCCAGAGCAGCGGTGAACAGTTTCGGAGAGATAACGTCTCCCTGTCTCACACCTCGCTGCAGAAGGATAGGTTTCGAGGTCTGGTCCTGGAGTCGAACTGACATAGTGGCGTTTTCGTACAGACACTTCAGCACCTCGATGTACCGATAGTCGATCTGGCACCGTTGAAGAGACTGCAGTACAGCCCATGTCTCGATCGAATCAAAGGCTTTCTCGTAGTCCACAAACGCTAAGCAGAGAGGCAGGTTATACTCTTCGGTCTTCTGTATAACCTGTCGCAGCGTATGTATGTGGTCTACGGTGCTAAAGCCTTTACGGAATCCGGCTTGTTCGGGAGGCTGGAAGTCGTCAAACCTGCGCGCGAGACGGTTCGTGATGACTCTCGAAAACAGCTTGTAGACATGGCTCAGAAGTGAGATGGGCCTATAATTCTTAAGAAGGGCATTGTCACCCTTCTTAAAGAAAAGTATCACTACACCTCTGTTCCATGCCTGTGGTGTTTTACCCTCGAGTATGACGGAATCAAACAGCCTCTGAAGGGCCTTAAGAACGGGTTTTCCGCCGGCCTTCAGGAGCTCGGCCGTAATTCCGTCATCACCCGGTGCCTTGTTGTTTTTAAGCTGCTTCAGAGCCATCCTAATCTCGTACGTAATTATTTTAATAAACAACTTTAATAGGCTGTAAAAAAAAGTTTTTTCAAAAAGTTACAATTCTAAAGCCAAATCGAATTCTAAGTCTCTAATAACACTATGCCGATCGTACGCGACCGAAGTTCGGCATGATTACGCCTGCAATGCTATTTGTATTACTGATGACACATTATGCCGAAATTACGTTGCGTTATAGCGATTCATATAGCATTGCAGGCGTAATCATGCCGAACTTCGGCCGAGTACCTTCGGCATAGTGTGTTTAGACACTCAAACTTTGAGTTTTCGGGTCCGAAACTTATAAAACATAGTCCACATAAGCACTGGATTTTTCCAAATAATTTGGGTGTTGTTTAAAAATCAGTAAAACGAGGCATTGAGGCCTCGGAACGAAAGTTAAGCCGTTGGTCCCGGCTGTCATTCGTAGATCGTGGTACCCAGTAACTGGGTTGTAAACTTTTGAGGTCAGATAGACAGCCGCTCCATTAAAAATACTAGTATTCAACTGTGTCTGGTTAGACTGAAAGCTGACTGGCTGGGAGTAGTCTAGGTAGAGGATGAACCTTTTAACCGCCCGACTTTATATCAGATGTAGTGACCCCAGCGCCCAAAAAAAAAAAACGCGAAATAAATACCGATTAAACAAGCTTATCATGATATAATAATAATACAGATTAAACGAGCTGTGTTATTTGGTCGTAAGGTATAAGGTCCCATTAAAATAGATGGACGAACTATTAGAAATAATTCAGACCACCAAAATAAGGACGATGGTAAAAAAATATATAAGAAAAACGCATTAGATACTTACAAGAAAAATAATCAGCTAACGAAAATACACTAATGTGCCGGCAATTTGTTATTTTAGGTTAAAATAAAATCACTTTAATCAGCGTTTTTTTTTTTTGCTTGGATATCTTTGGTTAGACGTACTGAGCGCTGTGTTATGTATTATTTTAATGGGACCCTGTATACGACTCGCAGGGCAATTGCCTAACACTTTATCAATCGGAATCGGTTTCATTTTGACAGTTCAATAACATTCATTGCGTTATTTACGTGTTGAACAGACAAATTTTTCGAACTTATGAAGGAATGGATTAGCAATTGGCTTCGAAATGATTCTGATTCCGATTGATAGTGTGTTACGCAATTAGGGTGCCGGGCGGAATGGACACGAAAATATTTGTCGGATTTATCCAGCGGTTAAAAGGTTAATACAGTATGTTTCTCTTACCGGTACGGCCTGTTGATGCATCCGTAGACGTCTCGATATCGCCCGTACAGCGTGCCGTAGCTGACGCCCAGGATCTCAGCTGCTTGCTTCATCTCCAACTCCTTCAGACGAACCGACTCCATCACCTGAGAATGTTTAGCTTGGATGAGCGGAAATACTCAACTGTTACTCAACTGAACGCTCGCGCTCGGCGCATCCTGGACAGTCACACCCAACACCTTATTTGACTGGCCAACTCTTCCCTTGCGGCGGTAGGGCTAACACCCGCCTGGTTAGCGACCACCCTCCCACCGGAGTCCGGCGTCAAGCAGCCTGCTGTGTTTCGTCGATGCGTGGGAGTTCCAGTGCCTTAGACATCTTCTGGGCACGCTCGTTCCATTATAGACCTTATCCATCGCTTTCCATCAGGCGTGATCGGGGTCAAAAGCGCGCCCATTTAGCAATGAAAAAAAAGAAATGAAGGCGAAGTTGTTCACGAACGGCGTGGTTTGAACTGTCAAAATGCCCCGCTTGACAACCGTACGTCGTATGCAAGGGGTAAGGTTACACGGGACATAATAATCTCCAGAACTGGGGACCTGGCATGAATCATGTATTTATATAAGGTCCCATTAAAATAGATGGACAAACTTTTAGAATTCATTCAGAGCACCAAAATAAGAACGAAGGTAAAAAAATTATTTAAAAAAAAACGCACTAGATACTTACAAGAAAAATAATCAGCTAACGAAAATACACTAATGTACCGGGCAATTTATTATTTTAGGTCAAAATAAAATCACTTTAATCAGTGTTTTTTTTTTGCTTGCATATCTTTGGTTAGACGTACTGAGCGCTGTGTTTTTGTCCATCTATTTTAATGGGACCCTGTATTTACCCGTCGAACGTAATTCTCTTCCCAGAACTGCGGTCGTCTCCCGTGCTGCAGGTAGTCGCTCAGCTTCACCACGTCCGTGAACCGCGGGTCCGTGGGGCCCGACTTAGCGCCTGTCGACGCTAGAAATTAGAAAACAGCTTTATTAGTAAAATCTTGACGAAAATCTTGCGATAGTTAAGAAAGATCATCATCTGCCTAGCCTTTTCCCAACTATGTTGGGGTTGGCTTCCAGTCTAACCGGATGCAGCTGAATACCAGTATTTTACATGGAGCGACAGCCTATCTGACCTCCACAACCCATTTACTGGGTAATACGATACCCTTGGTAAGAATGGTTGTCAGACTATCGGGCTTTTGAGTACCCGTAACGACTGTCAAAGATCCACGAATGACAGCCGGGACCAACGGCTTAACGTGCTTTCCGAGGCACGGAAGGGTCTGTATATGTAAAGATGGTCACCCATCCACAGACCAACGGCGGCAAGCGAAGAGAAGATACTTGTTCACTCTTAATTTATTTACTACAATGTATACATACGCCTCTGAGAGATCTGCGACAGCTGTGCCTTCGCGAGCTCGACCCTCAGCTCTGCCGCAGACACGGACGACGTTGCCGCAGATGAAGACGACGACGCCGCCGCAGACTGCCGCGTCGGAACGCTCTCGTTTGATTCCTCGTCTATACAAAATAAATTAAATACAATATAATTTATTATCCTCTTAGGGTGTCATTGTACTCATCATTATGAACAACTTTTACTATGGGACCAAACAAAAAATCGCGAAAAAAAAATCAGCTGTTCCCTACATTAAATTTTGACGAGTTATGCGAACATTACGTAGGGAACAGCTGATTTTTTTTCACGATTTCAGGCTTGGTCCTATAGTAAAAGTTGTTCATAATGATGAGTACAACGACCCCTTAAGAGGGAAACGGTGATTAAAATTTCACCCTGTATAACTAACTCACCCGCACTATTATCACCATCTACCCTTAACTTCGTATGCAGAAACGACCCAATATCGGCCGGAGCGTCAGCCCACTCATCATCAGAAGGATCCCTGGAGGTAGACCGGGACCCTGACCGCATGCCCCAGCCAACGACACGCTCGGCCGTGATGTCCTGGGGTTCATACACTCGCTATAGAAGAGTATAGAATGTAGTTGAGTGGTGGTAGAGTAGATTGGCCGGATATTTAATGAAGTATGGCCGGATATTTGGTATAGTATGGCCGGATATTTGGTATAGTTTGGACGGATATTTAGTTTAGCATATGCTTGTGCTATAATCAGCCTATAATGTTCCCACTGCTGGGTCACAGGCCTCTTCTCTGTGAGAGGGAGTCGGCCGTTATATACCACGCGGGCCCAGTGCGGGTTGGTAGATGTCATATGTCTTCGACTTTTTGTTTCTAGGACATGCCGGTTTCCTCACGATGATTACTTTCACCGTTTCGAGAGCAGATTTTGTTTATAATGGTTGAATTTAAGTGTCAGTACAAAATTTATTTAGCACATGCTAAAATTTACATAATTTAAAGAGCTAAAAGGCATAAAATAATTTCGAAAAATAAATTCTATAGGAAAGATAAATTCAAATTCTTTCAGAGCATTTCTAGAGAGAAAAACGACATTTTAATCAAAATTGTACAAACATTAAGTAATATCCATTTTTGTTGAATAGGATTATCAACTTAAATGAGTGAGTTTTTGCTACACCAAGGTTTTTGGTTCCAAGAAAATATTCGGCCAAACAATAATATTCGGCAGTTACAATATTCGGCAGTTACAATATTCGGCTCATCTCTACAAATATTAAAAGAATTACTTACCAGGTTCCCATGTTGCCAATCTTGAATGCTTTCTCTATAATAGAAATAACAATAGTTATTAAGGGGGATACGCTAGGTAGACCACGAAATTCAAATTTTCTTACATATTTTGCAATTTGCAGGTCAGTGTCAGAAGGCCAGTTCTCCTAATGAAAAACGTTCAAAATCAAATCGCAATCTAATCTCGGCGACAATCAATGTCAAAAAAATTTCTTGTCACTGTATGTGTTGTTTGTCTTGTCAAAATGTAGGGAAATTAGAAGTATTTTTTTGACAGATTAAGACTGAGATCAGAAAGCCAATTATCGTAATTTAAAACGTTCAAAATCTAGTCGCAGTCTCATCTCGGCGACACACAAATGTCAAAAACTTGTCAAAATGTAGGGAAATTAGAAGTATTTTTGACAGATTGAGACTGAGATCAGACTGTGAACGTTTTTAAAATTACGAGAATTGCCCCTCAGGCTGTGAACGTTCTTAAAATTACGAGAAAACCCTCAGGTTGTATGTTGATTAAAAGTATGAATCGCGACCGTAACAAATGTTGCTTTACAGAATTATAATCATAATAAAAATCACTTACGATTTAACAATACTAGGCATAGGATTCAGTGATTCATCGTCCGTGTGTTCGGTTCCGCTTGTTAACCGCTGCCTCTTTGGACTGAGACTATCTCTAAAACAAAAAATAATACTCAATACTCTGAGTCGTCAGGCTGTGGGTGCCTGAAGACCAGCGTCGTCACCGAGACAGGCCTAAGAAACGTTGGCGTCACAATTTGGACTCGTTCCTGATCGCCTGACACTACCAGTCTGGCGCAACTGTCTAATAAAAAAAAGAAACTATGAAACATGTACTAAACATAATGGCGGCTGTCGCTGTCTCGCTTTAACATGTGCAGTCTGTGCAGTCTGTGTCACTTTTGTTATGTTGGTATTCAGTTTTAGTACAAGTTTCATACAAGCGACGTTTTTCATATTTTTCTATGGGACTCCCGTCTCTTCTTACATACAGGCTTATTTTTTTATCACCATCCAAATTTTTACAGGGTGTTCTACCCATGAATATGAACAACTTTCACTATGAGACCAACTCTGAAATCACGAAAAAAAAATCAGCTGTTTCATACAAAAGTTCAATACCTACTTGACCAAAATGCATGAAACAGCTGATTTTTTTTCGTGATTTCAGAGTTGGTCTCATAGTGAAAGTTGTTCATATTCATGGGTAGAACACCCTGTAAAAATTTGGATGGTGATAATAAAATAAGCCTGTATAATGAACATTACTTGCTCTATGGACACTACTCCATACAAGTTTAGACTTGATTAAAAACTTGCCTACTAAAATTACGTCAATTTACGTCAGACGCTGATTAATTTGACAGAACTAAACTAAAAATTTTCTTCTGTCATTTTCTTAAATTTAGTTCAGTTTGTGAACAACAGAATCGGCACCATTGTAGACTTTTGTCGACTGAAGAATAGAAATATTTCTTCTCTTCATCGCTATGCTTAAGACGGTAGAAATCTATAGAGGTATGAGGAACAGGGTGTAAATTTCACTCATACTCTATAGAAAAGGGAGGATCCTCCGACCAGACGGGTGTTGTGCCTGGCGGGCAACTGCCCGATGATTCATGTCGGGCTATTGTATCTATGCTAGTTGCGCGGTAAACTCTGCTTGCGAGATGCAGGATTTGCGTGACGTCAGTATGACGCGTTGTTCGCATGTGGCGTTGTAGATACCGCCACAAATCTTTCTATAATCTGTCATTTTGTCTATTCTTCCGCCGGCAAAACCCGTTTCTATCGTGATCATGCTACACGTGCCGGAGGACTATTATTATTTGTTATATTAACTTTACTATACTTACGAATCTGAATTTTCTCTCTTGATTGGACTTGATTTGTCTTTAATCGGTAGTTTTATTAGAGGTGGTGGGCCGCCTGTAAACAAATTAAAACTGTCATTAAAAACATTATTTAAAGGGCTCGTGGCTATGTAATAACAGCCACACGGGTCGATCGATCTGGTTAAGCTACGCTTGCCGCGGTTGATCAGTGGATGGGTGAACATATTTACATACCAAGACCCATCCGTGTTTCGAAAAGCACGTTAAACCACTGGTCCCGGCTGTCATTCGTGGATCTTTGACAGTCGTTATGGGTAGTCAGAAGCATAAAAGTCTGACAAACAGTCTTACCAAGAGGTATGGGTATACCCAGTAACTGGGTTGTGGAGGTCAGATAGGCAGTCCGGTTAGACTGAAAACCGACCCCAGTATAGTCGAGAAAAGGCAAGGTAGATTGAATAAGAATAATATTTCTTTTGTTTTTTTTTTTTGCAATCTCCTCATCATCATCATCTACCCAGCCTTTTCCCAACTATGTTGGGGTCGGCTTCCAGTCTAACCGGATGCAGCTGAATACCAGTATTTTACATGGAGCGACTGCCTATCAGACCTCCACAACCCAGTTATTGGGTAATACGATACCCCTTGGTATGACTGTTTGTCAGACTTTTGGGCTTCTTTCTTTTATCTATGAATCTAAATATTGTATTCATTTGCCAGAAAATCCAAAGTCCACTTTGTTCTTTAAGCGTTAGGAAAAAGGCACTATCTGTATTTACAAAAAAAAAGTGATTATTAGGTACCATTAACATTAAACTTCTCTCCAGGCTTCGCTTCTCCATCACTAAAGTCATCTTTCTTCGCGGGCCTCGGGTCAGGTTCAATGTCCGGATGCTTCGGCGAGAGCTTCGGTGCTGGCTTCGCTTCGGCTTGCTTCTCTAACGGCTTCGGCTCGGTCGGGGCTGCTGTCGCTGTGGTTACTACTCCTGAGACTAGAATTAAACATTTCATTACATTATGGCTATATTTCTCGGAGGTAGACAGGGGTGTAAAGTTCAATCTTTGCGCCCTCGCGCCCCTAGTCGCCGCAGGAGATGCCCTGGGCGTCGGAAATCGATAGCCGATTCCCGGCCGCCGTAGGCGCGGGCTTGCGGACGGCGAGCCATGGGCAGCTCGCTGTCCGGTAAGGACCAGGCCCGGGTCTACGGCGCGTTGTGTCCCACGCGCGCCTCAAAGAGATGTCAGCACTAACTGACGGGGTCCGCTAAGGCCGGTGCCTGCCAGGGTCACGGGTTGTTCGAAAGAGATACCGTGGCGCCTGGCAACAGGCAACTGAAGAAACACGGGTGGGTTTCAGACAGTAAAAGTCTGACACGCCCTCTTGCTCCGCCCAGAGCGGGAGAAGTTATTTGATAATATCCCACCCAAAAAAAAAGGGTGTGTTGTTGATCACGTGACATCCATATTTAATTAAACTTACACGCATCTTGTCGCATAATTATACAGCATGGAAACCACATATATGCAATAAATTATGCCACATACTTGTTATCGCCTTTTCTGACGATATACAAAAATTAACGCAATCGATCGCGAAAAAAAATCTGCTGTTTTCCTACATTTTGACCGGTTATGCGAACATGTAAATGTAAGGAACAGCTGTCATTCTGAAACCAACCTTATTACATTTAAAATAAAGTTGATATTTGTTTAAATCTAAATAATATTAATTTGAAACAAGCTTGAATAGAGTTTAACATAGAACATTAGGCATACCTGCTTCAGAATCAGGCGGTTCATCCTTGTTATTCCACCGTATGTCTGTGAGGCCCTTGATTCGAAGTTCTTCAGCCGTCTTCAGCAGACTTGCCAACTGGGACTGAAAACAAACAGACACAATAGCATTTATTTCAATTAAACGATTTACAGGCACTTTTGAATTGTCAAGAAGTCAGTCAGTCAGAAAATATGAAGCTAGTTGCCCATTCCAAAGCGTAGGTACCTATGGAGAAGAACGGGCAAGAAACTGAGATACTGATGCTGGGCTAGGAGCCTTTTGCCCTCGTATAGGACTTTCTGTTTCATTTTTCTTTTTATCACTTTTTTTTTAATATAACTTGGATTTTTATTTTTTTTTACTGTGTTTAGGTTAGTTTGTGATCGTCCTATACGAGTAGCAATAAATACTTTTTCTTTCTTTCTTTCTTTTCTTAAACTATATACAAACACAAAAATACAAAAATATCAGTTACATCATTGATGTTGAATTTATAATTATATGTGAGAACGATGTAATAAAGGTTAAATTAAAAATTTAAAAAACCCCCGACTCAAACAAACACCTCTAAAAATTAAAATATTAGTATATATTGGCCCTTTAAGATTCGGATAGTGACCGCCGAATGGGACAGACGTGTCGTGTCCCGCTTTTGGTTTTTACTTGATGCAATGTGCACACGTGGAGGACTTGGAGTTTGAAACTCGAATTTGAAATACGAACGCTGCAGTCGCTGCAGCGCTTGTGGTTTGTAGTGGGTGGAAATTAAAACACCTTAAAAAGGTGGTAAAGTGGCATACGTGTGTTCCTGATCTGCAAGCCCGAGGCCTAGGCCTGCCGACCGAGGATCTTGGTGACGTCGAAAATCTGGTGAGATCTTTCCATATTTATATTTCAGGGATCTCCATTGGAAGCTGTATCCGGCTGCGTTTTAGTTTAATAATTTGGACTTTTAAAGCCACGCGAATTTAACATCATTGTAAGCTATAAATAGCTAAGCTTTAGGGAAACGTTTGCAAATTATATGTATATAGTCGGAGGGTGGGATAAACTAATACACTCTATTATTCTAGCCTAAAATACGATATCGCTTTAGAATTCGTACTTCACGATTTCCTTAATTTAACATTGTACTAAATAAATTATTGCATAGCTTGTAAGTCAAGTTTGTATACCCAAGCGCGTCAATTTGGACTCGATGTTCAAAAAAAAAAAGGTTAAGTAACAAAAAACACATTTCTAAAGATTTCATAAGTGCGAAGTTCATAAATTTCACGCGGTACGCTCGCCTGTCAGCTTTAGTGGTTCCCAAACCCAACACATGTGCCGAGAAGGTCTTGAAATACCATAAAAACAAAAGGGTTTTTAAAATGGCAATTGTGCGTATGACAAAAGACGGAAACTGCTTGTTTAGAGCTATAGCCCATCAAATAAATAATTTAATGGGTTTAACTTTTGATCACGCGTCTGTCCGTCAAGACCTCGCTTCATATGTTTTGGAGCATCGAGATGACGACAGAATTCACCTAGCACTTCTAAATAATATACAAGAATTTCGCCATAACAGCAATCTATCCCAGGAACAAAGGATAACAAAATACATAACCACCCAGTTTAACAAGACGTTCTAGGGAGGGAGAGGACATTCTAATCGCCGCGGCCGAGATCTATCTTGTAAATTTGCGCGTGCACACGGATACAAGAGACACACTTGTGTATTCACCTACCGGCGAACCAGTACCCGGCAACATACACATCCTCTAAAGGACCAGCACTACGACAGCTGGGTCACGGCCAACGGCGAACATTACAACAGCAACCTGATAGATCTAATACAAGAAACAAACAACGTCAAAACAACACAACATAACAAGCCTTTAGTTAACCAGTACAACCCACGTGAAGAGCAAGGCCAACCCACGAAACCCCAGTCTCAAACGAACAGCTCCCAATTAGCCAGCTCATTAACACAGTATGAACGACAAGCATTAATGTATACACAGTTATCAGCCGTAGTCGCAGATGTTACTGGGTTCACAATACTTAGAAATCAGCCGTCTACCGCAATAAAAACTTGCCCAGACTTGCGTATTGCAACTTGGAACGTCCGTGGGGCCTCAAAACCGGCCAAAGAAGATAAAATAGACGCTGAACTTTCAATTAGGGGCATTCATGTAGCCTGCATACAAGGTGTGAACTCTGGAGCATACAACTCTACCCACTACGCATGGCACCTCTATGGAACCGCAGGTAAAGCACACCGGGGACTTGCGATTCTAATTAGAAAAAATACCCAAATTGAATTAGTTAACAGAAAAAGGGATACAGACGCATCGAATGGTGATCGTACCGTGCATGACACATGGTTTGAAAATATCGGCACTTAACAAACAGGTCAAAACTCAGAAGATATGAGCGAGTTATCATGAGAGACTTGATTAATCACTCTAGGAATAAACCAAGACAAAAGAAAATGCATGAAATATTAGCCGGAAAAACAGCAACCAAACGCGTCGAGAACCAAAGGATGTGCTACATGCAGCAATGCAGTACAAGGCCAAATCCAGGAAGGTCGGCCGACCTATTTACACATGGAACGACAATTTAAAACAGGACATGAAGTACTTTGGCAAGGAAATCAACTTTTGGATGAATACAGCGGAAGACAGAAGTAAGATCAAGATTGCTGCTAGTGAGATTCACAAAAAAACCGGAAATGGAGAGTAGCGAAACATCCGACGATGACATGGAAAACAGCAACATCCAACACAACACAACAGAGCAACGACATACATAAGAACCGAGAAAGCAGTAGAACCCCGCCAAAAGACTCAACGATGAAGCTCGACCTGAACCAGCCTGACGGCAAGGTCGTAAAAGATGCCCATCCATAGATATAATTACCCATCTCTCCACTAGTCCAATGCTTACTCTAGGATGCATATCCGGTAGGCTCTTAAATCCTTACCTATCCTTCGGGCACGTCTTCCTTACCATTACCGCGCCCCCCGGTCTACTCCTTGATATGCAATGGTCGCTGTAGCACCATGAACATGAGGCTACAGGAGCTAGTGCGAATCTTGGGGTTCATTCGATTAATCGAGTCTGGTTTAACCACGCTGGGATCGGTGCAATTCATTCATTCATAGTATATATTGGCCCTTTAAGTTTAATATAAGTTGCAGCAATTATTTTGTTCCAAGCGCCCTCACGTCGGGGGACGGCTAATGAAAACGCCAAACAAATTAGGCTCAACCCAGCAATAATTCAATAATTAATGTAGCTATTGTAGAAAACATAACTGCTGTTAACTTCCAATTTTCAACACCCCGTCGTTTTTGCGTCGGGAGTTAAAAATAAAAAGACGTACACGTTAAAAGCGTCCAGAGTACAGCAAATAGTTAAAAAAAACAACAATCCAAAAATAAAATAATTAAAAATAAGCCGAGGCAGCTAAGTGATGACCAGCCCCAACTGATGGCGTAGCGGACGTCTTTCGGCGGAAGAAGATACTCACATGGTGCACATTCATCTCCCCAGTGTACATATAGTCTAGCAACGCCTTCAGGTGCCGAGGTTCCGCGCCATCTATGACCAGGACGGGTTCGCCCTGCGCCTCGTGCGCTCCCAGCAACGCGCCCAGGAGTTCTGAACATGCTGCTAGCACCACCCTGTGGAGAGATTTAACGATTCTTTAAATGGGGTTGCTTGGTTTTAAAGGAAGGAAGACCATTATAGTAAATAGAATGACACAAACAAAAAAGAAATAAAAACAACAGTTAATAAATTAAAAAAAAAGATGAGAGCCAAGCTCGACAGCTGAGCTTGAGATGTACAGACGCCAGCACATCAACCTACTACAATCTGTCAAATTTCTTTAATAGATTTTGAACTTTATGACTAAAGTATGAGGTTCAAAGTTGATTGGGAAAATTTGACAGTTTCGGGTAGGTTGATGCGCTGGCGTCTGTACTATGTTGGGGTTAGCTTCCAATCTTAACGGATGCAGCTGAGTACCAGTATTTGCCTAATTGCCTATTTAACCTCCACAACCCAGTTACTAGGAAACAAAATATCCCTTGGTAAGACTCATAGAAATGTAAAAAAAACTTCTTTCATATATCTATGGTAAGACTAGTTGTCAAGACTTTCGGGCTTCTGACTATCCCTAACGACTGTCAAAGATCCACGAATGACAGCCGGGACCAACGGCTTAACGTACTTTCCGAGACACGGAGGAGTCTTGGTATATAAAGATGGTCACCCATCCACAGATCAACCGCGGCAAGGGTAGCTTAACCTGATCTGCTCGCTCCAGATGCAACTCCGAAGCTAACCACGATCCTCAGACATGAGGGACCGACTACAGAGAGAGAGAGAGAGAGAAGCCAACCTAAGTTTTTTAATAGTTCAATGAAAGAGCTCTCACTAGCGACTGCTAAGCGCAGGTCAGGGTTCTATCCCTACTATTAGATTCAGAAGTTTTAGTTGTTATTGTTATCTTACTAATGCCGGTGCCACACCAACGGGAAACGCCGACAATTATCGCGATAAAATTATCGGCGTTTCTCGTTAGTGTGGCCCCGGCATAAAAGAATGCATGACCGAGCGGTATAGAAAACTGGAGACCTGGGTGTCTACTCCCTAAGCCACGCACAAATACGCAGTTTCAACCGTAGTTGCGGTTGTTTCATACTCCGTGTCATTTACGGGCATGGTTAGTTCGGATTTATTTTCGTTGGATCTCACTTTTGAATCCCAGTTTAATATTTTTGGCGTTGGATCCCACAAAACATTATTATGTATTCCCGTTGGATCCCAAATTTAAAAAATGCAAGGGATTTACGTTTTATTGTCGTTGAATCCGAAGAAGTATTTCCGTTGGATCCCAAATGCTTAAAAAAACTGAATGCGGGTACTTTCAACAACACGGAGCCCATAATAATATTACTTCGACTAAGAATTAATGACAACAGTAAAAGCGTTTGTACAGACGCCAGCACATCAAGCTACTACAATCTGTCAAACTTCTTTGATAGATTTTCAACTTTATCTCTAAAGAATAAGGTTCAAAGTTGATTTGGAAAATTTGACAGTTTCGAGTAGCTTGATGTGCTGGCGTGTGTACAAACCTACTTACAAAAATAAAAACATTCCCCTCTTCTCAATCAAGCCCCTCTTCTTTTATTATCGAAATGTGGATGTATTATTGCACTACTGCCAACCCCTTCGCGATACAGGCATGATGACATATAATTGACAACATTTCATATTTTTAACCTGCATGTATTATTACGTTATATAAAAGTAAATTCAAATCTAGGGCACCCATATTTTTTCGTTTTTCGAAATTATGTACTTTTCATTCATAATTTTAACTTTGAAATTCGGTGTATTCTAAAAAGACGTAAGTGCCAGATGACGGTAGAATGGCGATATTACCTTTGCTTTATTGTGACCCGTCAAAAAAACTTTTAGATGTCACTTGTCTCAGTCGTTGTTTTGGTTCCGTCATTGGCGTATATTTTTCATTGGGATCCATTTTATTGGCGAAATATCAATCAAAAATTGATAATATTAACAGTAAGCAGCGTGTCGAGTAGATAGGAAAAAAAATATTGTTGAATTCAATTCACTTTTTTAGTTGTTTTCTAGTTACACTTCTTAGGTGACATTGACATGTCTTGTTTGATATAATGTTTTCAATCAAAGACATTGGAATGCGCAAAGGTAACTACCTCATTCCGCCGTTAATGTGACGTCCTCACATGTTTTTTGATTTTTATTTTTTTTTCTCAGAAATTTAGAAATAAAAAAATAAAATAAAAATATATTTGAACTCAGGATACGAAAATAAAGAAATAGTATTTTTGTTTTAAGGTCGTGTCAAGTTTGAAATGTTGTCAATTGTATGCAAAATATTCCATTCCCGTAATATTTGACACATAACTTCGCGGGGTATTCGCTCACGTATTGATTTTCGTTGAGTCAGGTTATAATAGGGTGACCCAGTTGCGGCGTTTATGAATATCATGTTAATCATAATTCATTTTATCCTCTTCTGATGGCTGGCTATGATTTTGATGGCTGTTTTATTCGTTACTAGCTGTGCGCCGCTGTTTCACCCGCATAAGTGTCGTTCCCGTGGGAATATCGGGATAAAAACTGTCCTATGCCGTTTCCCGGGACTCAAACTGTCTCTATACCAAATTTCATCAAAATCGGTTCAGCGGTTTAAGCGTGAAAACGTAACATGCAGACAGACAGACAGACTTACTTTCGAATTTATAATATTAGTATGGATAAATGCGAAAGTATGTTTGTTTGTTACCTGTTCACGCCTAAACCACTGAACCGATCATCCTGAAATTTTGCATATACGTTGTTAGGTGTACAGAAACGGACATAGGGTACCTTTCAGCCCGAAAAAGTGCTGTTCCCGAGGAAACCAAGAATAACGTTACCTACCTATTATGATAATAGATGGCGCAACGTGTCTATTGAACGTTGTCAATTTTGTCACATCATTTAATTCTGAGGCGGTACGAAGTTTGTTTGTTTGTTACGCTTTTACCCTAAAACGACTGAACAGATTTGGATGAAATTTGGCACATGGGTAGACCATGACCTGGAGAAGGACATAGGCTACTTTTCATCCTAGATCGCAGACATATTAATTAAAAAAACTTAAGACTAGAAACTTGACTTACCTATGTGCTCTTAAGGAAACCCCTCGTATGTTCTGTGGCTCGACGGTGTCTTTCCCAGCAACCTGGGTGGCGAAGCTTGGAGAGCAGTAAAGCGTCACATCACAGAAACGTTCTGAAACATGATAGGAAGGTCGTTAATAGATGCTGGGGAGTTCTATGCGCCACTTCTTCCCATCTAAAGCTCCAGGAAGTGGTGAAGGGCGGACATATCGAGAGGAAACGCTCTCGCCTGTTTTCTTTCAGCAATGATTTTTTACAGAATAAAAAACACGTGTGGCACTCGGGGACTGCCGCGGTAAAGCTATTGCATAGCATTTTTTATCAACTTATACAATTATAATATTTATGCAATATTTTTTTTTCTTTGATATTAATTCAAGTTACACTTTTTGAGCGTGGTGACCACCACGTCTACACGCATATATAGTCGCACGCACACAAACACTGTGCCGAAGTCTGCCGAACTGAAACGACGTTAGACGATGCACGGCTTTCAACGCCGCACCGCTGTGCCGGTCGGAGAAATTCCGTAACGAAAATAAACCTAACACCCCCCTGTTAGGTTTATTTTCGTTACGGAATTTCTTGATTCGGTCACCGCGCTCAAAGCCCGCGATAAAAGCTATGCAATAGCTTAATAAATATTAACTACTTGTATGTCCCTATGTTTTGTTTTCCTTTTTGATGATACATTATTTTCATAAGCACTGGAACCCTCAAAAAATGCCGATTTAAACCGCTGTCAACAGACTAGTGTCCAAACTAATGAAAAAAGAAAAACATAGGGACACAATAACACCTATTCTTCTTATTCAGTTTATGAAATATCTCTTAAATTGGTCCAATATTGGAGGAGAAAATAGGCGAGAGCCTCAAATTACGACTTTTTACTTAGGATTTTTCAAAGTCAAAAGTCAAAGTCAAAGCATTTATTTCAAATAGGCACAAAAAAGGCACTTTTGAACGTCAAAAATTATCTTAAAATAGAATTGATTCTAGTCGTAGTAGTCGTAGTTTCAAAAGTCTCTCCGACCGCATTATTTATTCGTAATGTTAATTCAATTCAATCTTTATTGCATCCATAACACATACAGGTGGTAAGTTTAGATCAATAGAATCAATTTATGGACCCTGTCGGGCACAGCAAAATTGCTAGCGAATGCGAGCTTTTAATTTCTAGCTTTTTGCTTGTTTTCTATTATTAATTACTTTGCATACACGGCTTTGTTGAGCCGTTAGTCCTGCGCCTGATCTCTCTCCGGTCGTGTCGGATTGCCGTTCCATCGGACTATGAGAGTGAGGGAAGAGGGAGTGCACCTGTGTCTACGCCAGTCTACGCACACACTTGTGCACCAGCGCTGGGGCTCTGTCCTGCATAGGGTCGCAGCATAATGCAGAGCGATAGCCGTTTTGCGTGGATGTGACGCATGGTTCCCTCTACCTTTTTATTTTATTTTTTGTGTTTATGTTCTTTTTGCGTCATTTTCACCGCAAATAAACGTATTTTCTTTCTTTCTTTCACTATAATATCTCTCGCTCCAAAGACTATAGTCCGCGCGAAACTAGTTGGCCGCGCCTTAGGTATGTGAACGGTGAGACGGAGGGGCGGGGGCGCATTACTCAGTACGTGCATTGCGAACCGCCGCCTCACCCCTGTCCCCACCTCAGCAGCCAACTATAGTTCGCGCGGAACTAGTTGGCCGCGCCTTAGGTACGTGAGCGGTAGGACGGCGAGGCGGGAGCGCATTACTCAGTACGTGCATTGCGAACCGCCGCCTCACCCCTGTCCCCACCTCAGCAGCCAACTATAGTTCGCGCGGAACTAGTTGGCCGCGCCTTAGGTACGTGAGCGGTAGGACGGCGAGGCGGGAGCGCATTACTCAGTACGTGCATTGCGAACCGCCGCCTCACCCCTGTCCCCACCTCAGCAGCCAACTATAGTTCGCGCGGAACTAGTTGGCCGCGCCTTAGGTACGTGAGCGGTAGGACGGCGAGGCGGGAGCGCATTACTCAGTACGTGCATTGCGAACCGCCGCCTCACCCCTGTCCCCACCTCAGCAGCCAACTATAGTTCGCGCGGAACTAGTTGGCCGCGCCTTAGGTACGTGAGCGGTAGGACGGCGAGGCGGGAGCGCATTACTCAGTACGTGCATTGCGAACCGCCGCCTCACCCCTGTCCCCACCTCAGCGGCCAACTATAGTCCGCGCGGAACTAGTTGGCCGCGCCTTAGGTAGGTACGTGAGCGGTAGGACGGCGAGGCGGGAGCGCATTACTCAGTACGTGCATTGCGAACCGCCGCCTCACCCCTGTCCCCACCTCAGCGGCCAACTATAGTCCGCGCGGAACTAGTTGGCCGCGCCTTAGGTATGTGAGCGGTAGGACGGAGGGGCGGGGGCGCATTACTCAGTACGTGCGTTGCGAACCGCCGCCTCACCCCTGTGCCCACCTCAGCGGTCAACTAGTTCCGCGCGGACTATAGTTGAGATTGGCCGCCATGGTTGGAATATGGCCTGGAAGACTACTATTGCATAGAATCAAGTTCTTCTAACTGAACAGACAGCTGTGCTGCTGGGGAGTTTGTTGGGCCCATTCTTCTTCTCAGCTGAAGCACTAGGAAGTGGTGAAGGGCGGGCGTTTGGGCGACTGTCTTATATAATGTTTAATGCTGGTTGATGATTCTCAGAGCAGTGGCAACCGAATGGTAACGGCCGCGACTTACGAATTGGTCGTAGGTTCGAACCCAGACAGGCGCTTAAAGCGGGTTATTCATACTTGTGTACAGACCGCAAACTATGAACAGAAGGTAGTACTATTACGTATTCTGTGACAGAAGTATGAAAAATTACCTCAGCCACGCGAGCTAAGCTAGACTAACTTAGCTTAGCTCTTGGTCTGCAACCTGCTTTACTTTGTGTAAATTATTTCATCACCACTGCTCTCAAAACTGTGAAGGGAAACATCGTGAGGAAACCGGCATGTCCTAGAACCAAAAATTCGAAGACATGTGACATCTACCAACCCGCACTGGGCCCGCGTGGTGGAATTACGGCTCACTCCTTCTCACAGAGTGGAGGTCTGCGTCCCAGCAGTGGGAACATTATAGGCTGATAAAATGAATCTGAATAACAAATGAATGTCTATCCAGTAAGCGAGGACATTATTCATCTCTACGCAAAGCTAGTGTAACGTGTTTGGTTAGGTTAGGTTAAGAATAATTTATGTGTCAATTAAAATAACCTGCTGAGCTTTGAATTCTGGGTACAACGCCAAGGTTAGGCAGTAGGTATTGTTAGATTTTTCGGAAAAAACGTAGAACTAAATAAAATAAAATAAAATTAATAACTTTTTCCACATGTGAATTTTAAGTAGCAGCCTAAAATCTTATGTATAACTAGCGGCGCCCCGCGGTTTCACCCGCATAAGTGTCGATCCCGTGCGAATATCGGAATAAAAACTATCCTATGTCCTTTCCCGGGGCTCAAAACTATACCAAATGTCATCTAAATCGATTCAGCGGTTTAAAAGCGTGAAGAGGTAACAGACAGACTGACACACTTTCGCATTTATAATACTAGCAGCGCCCCGCGGTTCTATCCGCATAAGTGTCGATCCCATGGGAATATCGGGATAAAAATTAATCCTGTGTCCTTTCTCGGGACTCAAAGCTATCTCTATACCAAATTTCATCTAAATCGATTCAGCGGTTTAAGCGCGAAGAGGTAACACACTTTCGCATTTATAATACTAGCAGCGCCCTGCGGTTTCACCCGCATAAGTGTCGATCCCATGGGAATATCGGGATAAAAATTAATCCTGTCCTTTCCCGGGACTCAAAACTATCTCTATACCAAATTTCACCTATATCGATTCAGCGGTTTAAGCGTGAAAGGTAACACACTTTCGCATTTATAATACTAGCAGCGCCCTGCGGTTTCACCCGCATAAGTGTCGATCCCATGGGAATATCGGGATAAAAATTAATCCTGTCCTTTCCCGGGACTCAAACTATCTCTATACCAAATTTTATCTAAATCGATTCAGCAGTTTAAGCGCAAAGAGGTAACACACTTTCGCATTTATAATACTAGCTGCGCCCCGCGGTTTCACCCGCATAAGTGTAGATCCCGTGGGAATATCGGGATAAAAACTATCCTATGTCCTTTCACGGGACTCGAAACTATCTCTATACCAAATTTCATCTAAATCGAGGTAACAGACAGACACATTTTCGCATTTATAATATGAGTATGGATATTTTGATGTTTTGTTTTTCATTTCTACTACATTAAATCAATTGTTGAAAAGTACAGAATTAATCTCCATCAAATTATCTATACAATGGTATATACATTAAGTAGGTTCTGTGTACTAGCAGGAGTATAACAAAAGAAACAGTTGCAGAAAGGAGGCATAAAAAATTTTTCGATCGTAAATCAATCACTCTATGCTTTGCATTATGAGTCGTGCAAAAAAATATATGTTCTGTGAATTGTGTTTATATCTGTTTGTGATCTTCCAGTGCGAGCCCCAATAAATACTTTTCTTTTTTTTATAAAATAACTGTCCTAATGTAGAGATGTCGTGGCCAGATCTTAGAACTGACCATTTCATGAAGTGTTCGGTAATTTCATGAAATGGTTGTGTATCATGAAATGGCCAGCTAAGATTGACCATATCGTTTAAAAGTCAACGTTTAATGATATATCATTCGACGTTTGGCCATATCATGAATGTAGGGTTCGCAATAATACTAAACGACGTCAGGGGCACCCCGAGGTTCGGTTTGGTTAGGTTCCTTCAAACCCTGCAGATAGAAATAGGAGCTCCGCTACCTGACGTCATCCATACTAATATTATAAATTCGAAAGTAACTCTGAATGTCTATGTGTCTGTCTGTATGTTACCTTTTCACACCTAAACCGCTGAACCGATTTAGATGAAATTTGGTATAGAGATAGTTTGAGTCCCAGGAAAGGACATAGGATAGTTTTTATCCCGATATTCCTACGGGATCGAAACTTATGCGAGTAAAACCGCGGGGCGCAGCTAGTTAAAAATAAAACGAGCGTGCTAAATTTCTGCTTTAGAATATTATGCTTAATCATTATTATGTCAAAGTCAAAGTCAAAGCATTTATTTCAAATAGGCACATAAAAGGCACTTTTGAACGTCAAACGTCGTCGAATCGTATGATTAGAGATATTATGCGTAAGCTGTTATGCGAAAATATAATTAGGAGAAACAAAAGTGTGCCAAGTTATATTAGGCCTTAAAATTTTATGCAAATGGAGAAGAAGATCAATGGATCAATTCTAAGATCTGGCCACGACATAGACATTTAGTATGGCTATACCTTGGCCTACCCTTCATGAGAATCAACCGCGATATTACATTATTTATCTTCAAAGAACCAAGGTTCAGTTCACCGCCCTCTGAGCCTCGGCCAAGGATGTAGAATAATTACACTGTCAATCAAGATTACAAGTATTTAGGGGAATGAGTAAGGCGTTTCTACATACAGAGTTCATTTTTAAGCGTAGAATATTTATTTATTTTAGGATCTCCAACAAAAGACTAAACATTATAATGGTTGGACGACAAAGTATTTGGTAGGTGTACTCTCTCAATTACAGGAGGCCACAGCATGCACAATAAAATGAACAACTAAGGGCCAAAGCACACACGCTACTTTTTGCATCGGCGATCGGCGATTCAGCTGCTTTTGAGAAGCTAAATGCAGCGACCAAGCATTCCACACCGCACACTTAAAAACGCCAAACACGGCGATTCAGTCGCTTTTCGGAAGCTCGATACAGCGGCTGAACGCTACATTCCGCACACATTCGGATGCCGGTCGCAGCGATTTGGCATTTGCGCCAGCATCGGAGCAGTCGCTAAAACGCGCAATTCCGATAGCACGTCCGAACGCAGAGAGTCGCCAAAACGCGATGCAGCATCGGAGCAGTCGCTAAAACGCGCGATTCCGATACCGGGTCCGAACGCAGAGAGTCGCCAAAACGCGATGCAGCATCGATACAGCCGCAAAATCGCCGATCGCCGATGCAAAAAGTAGCGTGTGTGCTTTGGCCCTAAGCTAACAAATTAAATACCTAATACCTACATAATAAAAGAAAAAATTTTGACAGAAGAGAAGATTTTGAATTTTGAATATAATGTAGCCACCCAACCGATTTCGGTCACGGTGGCCAATCTCAACGGAGATTAGCCAGGTTCGCAGGAGATATTATAGTGCACAAGTGTGTGCGCAAACACAGGTGCGCTCTCTGTTCCTTTACTCTCATAGTCCGATGGGACGGCAATCCGACACGACCGAGGAGAGATCAGGCGCAGGACCAACGGCGCCACGTGCTTTCCGAGGCACGGGGGTATTAAACCTACAACTTTCAAGCTCCGGGCTGTTACTAAGAAATTGTGTATTGTAACGAAAAATAGAAACCAAACATCCATATTTTCGTTAGAAATGTAGCGGTATCTACAACGCCACATGCGAAAAACGCATCATACTGACGTCACGAAATCCTGCATCTAGCAAGCAGAGTTTACCGCGCAACTAGCTTGGATACAACGGCCCGACATGAATCATTGGTCAGTTGCCCGCCAGACACAACACCCGTCTGGTCGGAGGATCCTTCCTTTTCTATGGAGGCTGAGTGAACTTTACACCCTGTTCCTCATACCTCTATAGATAAATGAAACTGAAATATGTTTTTTTTTTTTTTCAGGAAGTCCCACATATTTTAAGACTTGAAACAAAAAGTTTGTTATTTTGTTGCCCGTAACGGAAAATATGAGACAATAATGAAGTCTGCTGAATCAAAAAAAAATTGAGGACGGGGTCTATAGTACTTTGCCCATCGTCCTTTACTAAAATTCTGAGATAATTAAAACTGATGAAAAGTTCGAATGGTCAAGGCATACAGGTAGATAACATTTATATATGTAATATCTACTTAACCTTTAACTAAGTATTACACTTGAAGGGGATACAAATTAACGAGCTATGTGAACATCCATACTTAATATTATAATTAATGCGAAAGTGTGTCTGTCTGTCTGTCTGTTACGTCTTCACGCTTAAACCGCTGAACCGATTTAGATAAAATTTGGTATAGAGATAGTTTGATTCCTGGGAATAGACATAGGATAGTCTTTATCTCAGAAATCAGCCTTTAAGGGGGTGAAACGGGGGGGGGGTGGAAGTTTGTATGGGAATCAATAACCGCTGAACTGCGGGGCCATTGTGTAACACTTTATCAATCGGAATCAGTTTCATTTTGACAGTTCAACAACATTCATTGCGTTATTTACGTGTAGAGCAGACAAATTTTTCGAACTTATGAAGCAATGGATTAGCAATTGGCTTCGAAATGATTCTGATTCCGATTGATAGTGTGTTAAGCAATTATGGTGCCGAGTTAGATGAAATTTGGTATGGAGATAGTTTGAGTTGTGGGGACGGATATAGAATAGTTGTTATTCCCGAAATTATCCCTTAAGGGGTAAAAAGGGGGGCGGAAATTTGTAAAGGAAATCAATAAAAAAGGACTATAAGACTTTTATCGCGGGTGAAACCGCGGGGCACAGCTATATTATAAATGCGAAAGTGTGTCTGTCTGTCTGTTACCTCGTCACGCTTAAACCGCTGAACCGATTTAGATGAAATTTGGTATAGAGATAGAGTTCCGAGAAAGGACATAGGATAGTTTTTATCCCGATCCCCACGGGATCGAAACTTATGCGGGTGAAACCGCGGGGCGCTGCCAGTACATAATATAGAGAATCCCTCCCACCATCGGGATGTAAAGACGGATACAAAACGCAATAGAGATACAACGGATACCTAGGTCACTCTACAGTATCCGGCTACTTTTTGTAGTATCCGGCCGAATACTATGATACTTACCTACTTATTTTTTATTGTTATTCGAGTTCCGTGATAGTCTAGTGGTCGCAAGCGCTACTGCTAAGATGAGGCCCTGGGTTCGATTCCCGGGTCGGGCAGTGTTATTGGGTTTTGTCAATCTGGAATGAATGCCTTATTTTAGAAGGGAAGTAAATTATCACCCTAATACCACGAGTCCAGGCTCTGGGCTAACATATAGTCAGACCTGGGAATCGAACCAAGGGCGCCGCTCAGCAGACGCGAATTTTATCAATCAACTAATGATGCAGTCACGAGGTTTAAAATATAATTTAATTCGTCATCTGCCTAGCCTTTTTCCAACTATGTTGGGGTCGGCTTCCAGTCTAACCGGATGCAGCTGAATACCAGTATTTTACATGGAGCGACTGCCTATCTGACTTCCACAACCCAGTTACATAATGTAAATATAAAACTAAATTGTACCTAACTCTGCAGATTTTCCTCTAAGCATTAAATAATACATAATTATGTAACGTTGGTGCTCTGTGGTCACTTGTCATGTCAACGTAAAATGTCAGTAGGTTTTTTAAAATGTCAAAGGAAATATATTTTTCCTTACATAATTATATTGCATACATTTTAAAATTAATATATCTATTCCTTGTGTAGACTTTCACCCTCCGTTCTTCGAATTTTATATGTGTTCTTGCGTGTGTGCACTTTGGTCATTATAACAAGTTATTGAACATATCTTCTGTGATTCATATTATTATCCACTTTGCATAGTTTAAAGATAACCATTTTTTGGTTATGTGCATAAATTTTGGCAATTACAACTGAAATTCTATGTGCTTCTTTCATTAAATGGGCGGTTATAGGCGGAGAATGGCAGCCAAAAACCGACCAATCAGCGCCACGAATTATCCAACTTTCGAATTATTAAACATACCTAGTTTTTGAAGGTGAAACGGCACGCGAGTTTCGAGAACCAGCACATAATCGTCACTATTTTTTTAAAACTAAAACCAGTTTTTGACGAGGTTATTTTTGGAGGCGATTATATTTGGATTTTTATATTTTAATAATTCTTGCCTACTGTTCGGATGACAACATTTTTATGTGTGTTTTAGATTAGATAGTCAATATGAGGATAATTGAGATATATGCATCTATGTTTGGTAGTAAAATTTTATTCATTTGCAAACTATAGTTTTGTATAATTTAGAAGCATTTTTAAAATGTTTGTAAATGTAAGAACCATGGATCCATTTATTATGATTTTTTGATGTTGGCTTGAAAGAGCATGGCAGTTGAGAATGTGTCATGCTCACTAAAATGTCTCACTGATGGTGGCGCGTGTGTTGGATCATTCGGTTCCCTACAAAATGGTTGAGCTGGATGGTGCTGATCCACGCGTCATGTTCGTGAACTCGAGCCTTCGGTTAAGTCTGGTCATCTCTTAACTGCCAAGGCTTATTTTTTATTGTTTCTTCATTTGTGTTTTTTTTACATTGTTCTCAGAAGCAACAAGAATAATGTACTCATGATATTGTAATATAATTCATGGGCATCCTTTTAAGAGGTCATTGTACTCATCATTATGAACAACTTTTACTATGGGACTAAACCTAAACTTGCGAAAAATAATCAGCAGTTCCTTGCATTTATGTTCACATAACTCGTCAAAATGTAGGGAAGAGCTGATTTTTTTCACGATTTCAGGTTTGGTGCCATAGTAAAAGTTTTTCATAATGATGATTACAATGACCCCTTAAAAGGATGCCCATGAATTCAATTTCACCCTGTATAACTTATTTTCACAAATAACGTAAAGTAAATTCCGGACGCTATGTGGCGGCCACCACAGTAGCTTAAGCTAGACTATTTTACCGGATCCGAGACTATACACCAAGTGTCTTCTCTAACGGAGAAGTAACGAGCTTTGATCAACTAATATTACGCCTTTTTCCCCTGAAAAGTCGGGCAGAGGTGTATCTACATCCACATTTCGCATAGAAAAACCCATTAACACTTGGATCGACCTGGATATCGAACCCAGAACCTCATGCTCAGTAAGGCCGCTATCCCACTGGCGTTTTACGAGTGTTGGCGCTTCTCCAACGTCTGCGCAGCGCTAACGTTGCGCAGACGCGACGTTAACGTCGCGAGTTTCAGTGGTAACACCCACCCGCGCTCACACAGACAGAGCGGGACGGCGTGACTGTACATGTTGCCAAAAAACGCAAGAAACTCGCGACGTTAACGTCGTGTCCGCGCAACGTTGGCGCTGCGCAGACGTTGGAGAAGCGCCAACGCTCGTAAAACGCCAGTGGGATAGCGGCCTAATAGCACAGAATACTTAAGTCATAAGTCATAAGTAATTTATTTCTTAACAAAATTCATTGTGTAGAAAAATTATGATGCTAAAATAAAGAAAAAATAATAATAACAATAACTAACTTTTACAATAAAAATAAAAAATAATAATAATCTTAAAAAAATAAATAATAATGTCAAGATGAAAATAGTAAAATTAATAGTCACTTAATCTTAAAATTAAAATTCTGAATAAAATGTAAATAATTATCACATAAAAAAAAAATAAAAAAAATAAAACTTAAATACATTATATACATTATTGTCATATGTCAACTCATGAACTCTTCAATACTATAATAGCCCTTCCTCAATAAATATGTCCTTAATTTGTTTTTGAATAAATTTGCACTAGTTATGATTTTAAATTCAAACAACAACTTATTGTATAACAAGACGGATTGATATCTGGGACTATGTCGAACCACTTTTAATTTTGGTTGAATTGTATAGGGCAAGTCTTTTCTACGAGTACTATGTCTAGCTTGTCGTTGCTCTTAATAAATCACTTAATAGTACTGGTAATAGCGCTTGCGACCACTAGGACCAACAAATGAGGCAAAAAAAATGCCTTTGAAATAATGATCTATAGCTAAATATAACTCGTTCTCAAAGATCACCTTTATACTGACTTCAAGATAACTGTGATTTCCGGTATTGACGTCACGCAAATAAAAAAAAAAAAGCTTAATTATAATTTTAGAAATTCTAGAACAACACAACACTTTAGTCTCAAACTAAATGAAATATAGATGCTGTTTCTAAAAATAAATTATTCTACATAATCTTAATAAATTAACATATTATGTAGTTTTGCAAATCGCTTCCACGGAAATGTGTTGAACACAGAATTCCATATCTTGTTTTTTTTTAAGTAAACGGCCTGTCATGTTTTTTTTTTCAATCTCTAGTGTCTCACTGTTCCTTGTTTTTATTATTTAGGTACGAAACTATATATAAGGTCCCATTAAAATAGATGGACAAACTTTTAGAAATCATTCAGACCACCAAAATAAGAACGATGGTAA
This sequence comes from Amphipoea oculea, assembly GCA_945859645.1. Lineage (NCBI taxonomy): Eukaryota > Metazoa > Arthropoda > Insecta > Lepidoptera > Noctuidae > Amphipoea > Amphipoea oculea. Next base: position 4,330,100 of record OX243891.1, on the reverse strand, counting down.
AAAAATTATTTTAAAAAAACGCATTAGATACTTACAAGAAAAATAATCAGCTAACGAAAATACACTAATGTGCCGGAAATTTATTATTTTAGGTCAAAATAAAATCACTTTAATCAGTGTTTTTTTTGCTTGGATATCTTTGGTTAGACGTACTGAGCGCTGTGTTAAAATTTGTCCATCTATTTTAATGGGACCCTGTATATTAGATCTAATTTCGCTACTGATCGAATTTACCCAAGAGACTGGCGGCCCACATATCGCCAGTTATGTGTCCCATGCAAATAAAATTTACTTTACTTTACATGTAACAGGGAGCGAGCCTATTACCTTCAACTGGGCACAAATCCAGACTCCAGGTTGCTACTGAGAAATTCCAGAAGAAAAAACCCAATAACACTGCCCAACCCGGGAATCGAACCCAACACCTCATGCACTTCGGCAGTAGTCAAAGTCAAAGCATTTATTTCAAATAGGCACATAAAAGGCACTTTTGAACGTCAAAAATTATCTTAAAATAGAATTGATTCTAGTCGCCCATTCCAAAAGGTAGTTTTCGTATGGAGAAGAATGGGCAAGAAACTCCACCGTTACTCTTTTAAAATGTTTTAGGTACAATATTTTGCATGGGTACATTAATTATATAATAACATGTAACAAGTAGCGCTTGCGATCTAGTGGTCGCTAGCGCTACTGCTAGGCATGAGGCACTCATTCACTTGTCTAGACTGTTATAAAACATCTTAGCTTTTTTTTTATATTTCATTACAGTTCAATCTTTTCAAATTGCTACAAAAACGCGGCCAAGACCCGGAAATTCCAAATGACATGCCGTTTTTAGTTTAATCATAATTTTAATTTTAGAGATGTATTGTATTTTGTTGGGCCGAATATTCCGTGGCCGAATATAATATTCGGCTTAAAAATTCGGCCAAATATTCAGAAAACTGGCAGCATTGCCACGTTGAATGGCAATGGCATATTTGGCGCAGCCGTGAGGCACACAATACTATTTTATATGTCTTTTTTCTGTATATTTTTTTTTTTGTGTAATATTGCGTGCCTTAGGTACTTAACCAGGGTCAATTTTTCTTTTATTTCTTTCATTGGAAACACCAAGCTGCGCTTCATAACTCAAGTATTGGATGTTGGAGAAAAAACAGCCAGGCTGAAGTGGGAATGGGCCGGACACGTCTCACGAATGCACCCGGAGAGATGGGCAAAGAACGTCACTCACTGGACGCCTGAGGCAGGACATCGCCGTCGAGGTAGACCAAGGCGAAGGTGGCGTGACGATCTAATATCATTCGCAGGGCCAACATGGCCGCTAACGCTTGCCCGTGTTCCCGCTGTAAACGGCAGAGGAGGACACCGTGGAGTTTTAGTGGGTTGGAGTCCCACATAACTGCACTATCTCCCCGTAGTAGTGCAGAATGCATGAGCATTTCTCCACGTTAAAAAAAAAAAGCGCCAACATGGCCAGAGATCGCACAAGACAGGGAGGTGTGGAAGAAAAAAGGGGAGGCCTTTGCCCAGCAGTGGGAAACAAAATAGGCTAACAAAAAGAAAACTTTCTTTCTTTCAGTGCCAATTATTTGACCAAAGAACGACCCAGCCCTCTGGGTTTTATAAATATTTAAAACAAATCTCTAAATTATAAGTACATAACGACACAAATACATTAAGAATATCAACTTACTATCACCATACCAACAGAAAAAAAATAGACGAACACTATTTTTAGCCTAATTAAATATAATTTTATTCAAATCAAATTCGAAGGCAAGTCAGAGACAACTGGGGTTACCAACTTTTTTATCCATACTAATATTTTTAACCGACGAAAAAACGGAGGAGGTTCTCAATTCGACGCGTATATTTTTTTTTTTAATGTATGTTCAGTATCACGCATAACTTTTTTAACCTATAAATTCGAAAGTAACTGTCTGTCTATCTGTCTGTCTGTATGTTACCTTTTCACGCCTAAACCACTGAACCGATTTAGATGAAATTTGGTAGGTATATATTTTGAGTCCCGCGAAAGGACATAGGATAGTTTTTATCCTGATATTCCCAGGGATCGAACCTTATGCGGGTGCAGTCGCTCCATGTGAAATACTGGTATTCAGCTGCATCCGGTTAGACTGGAAGCCGACCTCAACAAAGTTGGGAAAAGGCTAGGCAGATGATGATGAGGTAGGTAACATAAGAAAAATAAAAAAAAAGTATTTTGTTAAAAATGAGCTCTTTCCTTTAGTTTGCCGTATGTCATTACTTCCCAGAATTTGATTCTTATTAGGGACACTATCGAATGGTGTAATAATACAGTGTTTTTTTTTTTTTCAAAATCAACAGATTTGATTCCTGGCTAGAAATATTCATTTTTCAAAAATCCAATGATGCAGGTTTAGTTTTCATCAAAATCGAGCCCGCGACTCCTTTGAGTACTTTCCGCTATTCCTCATAGTTTAGAATTTGGCCATCCACGCCCACTTGGAAAATTCACCCTGTATACTTAAAAGTACTTTTGTAAGAACCGAAAGCTAAAGACATACGTGTTATTTATTATTATTATCAGCCATTTCTGTCCCACTGCAGGGCAAAGGCCTCCCTTTCCTCCTTCCACTAATCCCTAGTGCTGTTACACGCCAATCCTTGTGGAAAGAGTAGAGTTCGTCCCGCCATCTCATTCTGGGCCTGCCGCGTTGCCATTTGCTGCTGTTTGGGACCCATTGTGTGGTTACTTTAGCCCACAGCTCCTCCGGCATGCGACAGATGTGACCAGCCCAGTTCCATCTTAGCTTGGCAGCCGTGTGACCTACATCGGCAATTTGAGTACGTTCCTTAATATTTATTTTAGTTACGATTATCGTGTCACCATCCATCGATATTATAGGTACACACGGCGACACACCAAACTATATATTTCCAGTTTAAAGCCTTGGTCACACACAGCAAATACTCGCTGCGAGTGCATTCACTGCAAATAATGATCGCAGCGACAATTCGCTGCCTGCCTGTCACACACAGCGAGTTCTACACGAGAATTTCGACAGTCTGTTGGTGCGCCAGTGGCGTGCATTGGTTTTCAGAATAGGTAAGCACTAGGCCGGGTCTAGTCTAGGCAAACGCGGTCACTAATCTAATCAGAAAAAAGTGAGGTCATTTGAGTAGGCATGCCTACTAAGGGTCCGTTCACACAGACCGGCTCGGAGAGGAGAGCAGATTCTTATCACGTTGAAAACAGAGTTTTTAGTATTTGTAGTAAGGTTTATTTTTGCATGTGCACTGCTTTTGTCATTAAGAATGCTTGAACGCGCTTGGTGTGAAATAATAAGAGGAGCTGACCGGCTCCGATCGCGTACTTTTTCTCGTTCGCGCAGCTGTTCGACCCCGATTGCATGCTCTTTCTCGCTCGCGCAGCCGATCGGCTCCGATTGCGTGCTCTTTCTCGCTCGCGCAGGAGATCGGCTCCGATTGCGTGCTCTTTCTCGCTCGCGCAGCCGATCGGCTCCGATTGCGTGCTCTTTCTCGCTCGCGCAGCCAATCGGCTCCGATTGCGTGCACGCCGCCCCACGCCGACCGCCATTTGCAGTGTATCCACCCGGTTCCGAGCGCATCCGACCGGCTGCGAGTGCATCCGACCGGCTCCGAGCGCATCCGACCGGCTGCGAGTGCATCCGACTGGCTGCGAGCGCATCCGACCGGCTCCGAGCGCATCCGCTTTCAGATAGCTTCCAGCCGGTCTATGTGAAATAGTTGGCGGCTCCGCTCCGACCAACTCCAAGCGTATACGATCCGGTCTGTGTGAAAAGAAAAATGCGCGCCGATGCTCTCCGAGCCGGTCTGTGTGAACGGACCCTAAAGGGTGATAAATTGCGAAGGTCTCGGACGTCATGGTATTACGCGTGAGACGTACGTATTTTTAATTTTGTCGTATTAACTTGAACGAGTAAAGACCAATGACAATGTGCGAATAGTATACGGGAGCCGAGTAGGCCGTCCGGCGACTGCCTACTGCCGCGCGTGTTTGTATGAAGATTTTGTTTTTTGTTAGGTATGATGATTTAGTGAGTTTCTTAAAATTGTGGAGTACACAATAAAATGTAATTAACAGGCTTATGTTGATATATCTATCGAGGTAGGCACTGCTTATATGCCTGCCTATTATATGCACCCGCTGTGGTGCGCAAATTCAAAATGTCGTCTGCTCGTCGCACACGTCAGTGTATTCAATTGACATGTGCAGAGTTAGCAAACCAAACGCTGATTAAGCTCACAACCCACAAGAAGAAGAAGAAGCGAAAATGGTTTCGTAAATGGATTGAACGCAGAGAACAGTTTGGGGCTTCTAATACCCTTTTAAAAGAATTGGCTGCAGAAGAACCAGGAGATTACAGGAACATTCTACGTATCACATACGAAATGGCTATTTGCAACAATTACCCTGTCCCACACAACGAATACTCGCGGCGAATGCGCATTCGCCGAGAGTAAAATTGAACATGCTCAATTCAAATCGCGGCGACTGAATCTATTCGCAGCAAAATCAAAATCAAGTGTTTTATTCAAACTAGGCTGAGAATCAGCACTTTTCGAACGTCAACATTACAAAAGACAGTCCCCCAAAACGCCCGCCCTTCGCCACTTCCTAGTGCTTTCGCTGGGGAGAAGTGGCGGAACAAACTCCCCAGCAGCACAGCTGTCTGTTCAGTTAGAAAATAATTGATTTTATACAATACTAAGTATGCAAAGTAATTATAATTAACATTACAGGACACAGAACCTTAAATTAAATTATTTGCCATAGGGTCAGCGCAGACAGAACGGAGCGCAGCGGAGAGGATTTTATTAACGCACTTGAAAATAAACTTTAAAATTATTACAATAAAGTGCATAAATGCTTGAACCTGACAAAAAATGCTCGCGCGCGCGCGTCCTCGAAGATACGCGGGAATCCCCGCGCTACTTTATTGTAATAATTTTAAAGTTTATTTTTAAGTGCGTTAATAAAATCCTCTCCGCTTTCTGTCTGCGCTGTACCCATAGGTTAGCGAATAGCCTATCACATACAGCGAATACTCGCGGCGAGTAGACATTCGCAGCGATTAATCGCTGTGTGTGACCCAGGGTTTAGCTGACCTCGCATTGTATAGGCTTTTCGTACAATGAGAAATCAGCGTATACTGGTTATGTATAGCTTGATGTGAAGCAATAGAAAAAAAAAACACAGTACCAACCTTTTTCTAGCAGCTGAGCGAACATGTTCTGCACATTAGAGTGGTGATGCTTCCACCTCAAGCAGTATTGCTGGGGCATCATCTTCATTGAGAATCGTCGTCGTCAAAATAAATAAATTTAATAATCACTTTGGTATAGGGAAGGCAGGTCATAGAGAATTCTAAGTTTGGTAGAAAATTTTGGTCGAATGTTCTTTTTTTTTAATAATTTAAACTATTCTTAATTCTATAATTTCAGAATTAGGTACATTGTTTGTTTCAATTCGTTTGGAATGTAGTCCTTCGGTGGTAGGGGTTTTTACCTGTAACAAGAAAAGGGGGATTTAAGCACTTTATAGTACATGTAACATTATAATGATCGAGGTGGCCCTACAAAGGGATGCCAGCACCCTAATTGCGTAACACACTAAGTATCAATCACAACCTGAATAATTTTGAAGTATTGCTTCATCCGTTCGTAAAAAAGTATTTCATCAACTGACAGTAGGCGTTGAAAAAAAAGCAATAATACCTATTGTCATTGATTAGAATTTCACTGTATGAAAGATTTTGAATTACTTTTGTACGCACGCGGGGCCCTTAGCCGATGCGGGGCCCCTAGGTGCCCCTAGGCAGTTGCCTACTCTGCCTAATGGTTAATCCGGCCCTGAATACTTGAATGGCCCCACCACACACACAAGAGGTACACTTCTGCCTAATCCTTCCGAGGATTACAGGGGTGATGTTTCGTTTGTGTTATAAATGTTATTAGTCTATTAAATGCTTGGTATAAGATCAATTTGTTATTTTTCCTGTTCGCCACAAATAACTTTATTTTGTGTGCACGATAAGGGCTCGAACCTCTGAACCCTGCTATCACAGTTTCGAAAAAACCAGCCAAGTGGGAGTTAGAGTAGCGTACTGAAGGTTCCGTACAAAAAAAAAAAGTTTTTTCTAACTGAACAGACAGCTGTGCGGCTGGGGAGTTTGTTGCGCCACTTCTTCTTCCCAGCGAAAGCACTAGGAAGTGGTGAAGGGCGGGCGATTTGGGGGACTGTTTTACGTAATTTTGACGTTCGAAAAGTGCTGATTCTCAGCCTAATTTGAATAAATGACTTTTGATTTGATTGATTGAAAACAATTGAGCAGAAACAAAAGAAGAGCGAATTACTTTTCTTTTTCAATGTTTGGGGATCTCTTCGATTTTTACATTTTTTATAAACTTACATACATAAAGCCACACCTGAGGCCCGATGAGGGGTCGAGGAGGTTGATGAGGGGCCCGTAGCTAAATAATAATAGCCGCACAGGTCGATCGATCAGGTTAAGCTACGCTTGCCGCGGTTGGTCTGTTGACGGGTGACCATCTTTACATACCGAGACCCCTCCGTGCCTCGGAAAGCACGTTAAGCCGTTGGTCCCGGCTGTCATTCGTGGATCTTTGACAGTCGTTACGGGACATAGGTAGTCAGGGCTCCAGAGAGAGGAACCTCCTAGGCCGTAGTCAGGTCCAGTTGAAAACCAGCGTCAGGCACTAGTTGTCTGGCATTATTGCTGAACTGGGCCTTTTTGTGGCGCAGCCGTGAGGCACACTTTCCTGCTAATTACTTACATCGGACTTTACGCTTTTTATTTGATCTTTGTTTTGTTTTTTTTTTATCTGATGTATCTGGTGTATTGTGTGTCTTTTAGTCTGTGCTAAATAAATGTATTTTCTTTCTTTCTTTCTAACAATGCGGGCCGTGTCCAGAAGTACCGCTTTCTGAATCAAGCCCATGATCCAGCTGCCCAACGAGAGCCTCCTTAGGCGTTGATCGAGGCTCTTGACCATTAACCCATTGGCTGTCACGACTATCGGCACAATGATCGCTGAGTCCACATTCCACATGTCGACCACCTCGCGAGTCAAGTCAAGATACCTACATGATTTAATAATAGTGTCTCCTTAGCATTTTGGTCGCGGAACCCTAAAACCGATTACGTAGCCCACCGATACCTTATCAACTGGTTTTCGAAAACAGTTTTAAAAAATATTCCGATAACACGTACCTAATGAGAGATAACGGTCAACTATGACAGATAAAGCAACTAGTTTTCAACTATTTGACAAATATTTTTGTGTGGAATATAATATTTTATCAAGGAAAGAATGTTCTAGACTAGGGTTTTTGGGTGTAGTAGATTATGTCTATCGCTTTTTTGGTGATAGTGTTTCAAATACGTGAAAAAAAGGTAGTTGAAGGGTGTACCTTCTTGCTTAGTTAATGGTTGGTTTTAATTAATATTCTTATAGGTACTCAATACTCAATTCTTTATTGCATTCCACAATGTAGGCTTAGGTGGTAAATTTTGCCAAAAGAAACAATCATGGACCCTGTCGGGCACAGCAAAAGAAAGATATGTGGAGAAGAGGACTTACCATTTACGTATCTTATAATCTAAATTATTCTAAACACACTTTTACAAAATAATTTACTTATAATAATAATACTTTACCATTTCACTATATACGTATGTGTTTTAAGGATTTGTCGTTTAAATATTCGTTGACAGTATAATAACACTTGCTTATTAATAGTTTTTTTAATTTGTTCGTGAATAGATGGAGTTTTTCTTCTGTTTTTATATATTCGGGTAACATATTGTAAATTTAGGTAAGTATAAGGTAGTTTGGTAATAACTCCTTCTGCAGATTTGACTTCCCTGGCACGTCATTAAAGACGTTAATGTCTATTAACTACTCCCAAATTACGAAATTCAAAATCATTTATTTGCTAATATGGGTAATTACATAAAGTTGTTAAAAAAAAAAAATAGAGCATAGATCAACCATATTACGCCTTGAGGCATACAAATCTCAAGCTATTACTGTATCACAACATTGTTATACAAGTCAATTACTTGCAACATTAATTTAATAACTAATAACACTATTTTGGTAATTTCACCGTAGCAAATAATAATGAAATTAAAGATTAAAGACGATACGATGTTTATTTATTTTTTGCATACTCCTTTGATATAATCTTTTTATTATTTGGCATTATATACAGACAATTCTAATTTCAACTCTTTATTAGTGGTTGTAATAGCAATTATATCATTTGGTTTTAATAGGTTTTTTTTTATATTTTATTTATTATTTTGATATTCTTTTATATTAGGTCCTTACATATGAAATTGGCGTTTTGTATGGAAGGAACAAAAAGTCGAATATTTTTTAATATAATATATTTAATTAATCAAAGTATGAACCATTGTTTTCAATGCACTTTTGCCATCTTATAGGTAGTTCATTGATCCCTTTACTAAAAAAACCAGTCGGACGGGAATCAATAAAATCTTTGAAGGCGATTTGGACTGCCCCATCGGAGTTGAATTTTTTCCCTTGCAAAAAGTTATCCAAATTGCGAAAAAAATGGTAATCTGTTGGAGCAAGGTCCGGGGAGTACGGAGGATGTCTAAGACATTCCAATTCAAGCTCTTCTAATTTGGTAGCCGTCTGTTGCGCAGTGTGTGGTCTGGCGTTGTCGTGCTTTCAAGCTTTTTAATCTTCCCAATTTGCTTCAAGTGAATTAAAACAGTTTTATCACTAACATCGAAGCCTGCAGCTAACTCGGACGTGGTTTGCGATGGGTCCGCTTCCACAATAGCCTTCAATTCTCCATTATCAACTTGGGTCTCAGGCCGTCCACGGGGCTTGTTCTGCAGGTCGAAATTTCCAGAACGAAAACGTTGGAACCAAAAACGAACTCTGTTTTCTTTTGCAACATGACCGCCATACACATCATTCACCCTTCGAGTCGTTTCCGCAGCACTACTGCCACGGCGGAACTCGTACTCGTAAATAATGCGATATTTTAAATTTTCCATTTTGTAAAATGAGTGACGCAAACAGAAAAAACAGAAGAAAAAAAACAAATGAATGACGGTCATCGAAGCACAAATACATGAGTAAATAGCTGTACAAATTTGAATTTGGAATTCCTTACCAAAGAGGAGAAATTCGTGATTAAAGTGGCCAGTACGAAAAACGCCAATTTCATATGTAAGGACCTAATATTTTGTAAATGTAAGGACTTTTTAGGCCTTGTATACTTTAGATCTGTAGACCATTTTTTATATCATTAAGTACCTGGTACTTGTTCACAGGCCTACGCTGTCCTCCCATACCTACTGTAATTTGATAACATTGTAAAAGCCAATTATTTTATTCCCCTCCAGCGAGGTTCAGGGTTCAGGTTCGTTAGAGCGGCGATCTCCACAGGTTGGCTGGTCGCAGCTGGATGAGAGGGACAGATGATCTATAGCAGGGCACTGTGATTAGCATACAGGAGGACGCTGGGTTTAATAATAATAATTATCCTCCCAACGGATTTAGGTCGGTGTCCAATCTCAAAGGATAGCCAGGTACGCAGAAGATATATACGTTTACACAATCTATCTCAATCATAGACCTCAATAATCAGTCAATCTAATCTATCACAATATTATAGTACAAGTGCAAGCGCAGACACGTGTGCACTCTATGTTCTTTACTCTCATAGTTCGATGGGACGGCAATCCGACACGACCGAGGAGAGATCAGGCGCAGGACCAATGGCGCCACGTGCTTTCCGAGGTACGGGGACATCACACCACCACCTTCCAAACTCCGGACTGCTACTGAGAATCCCAATAACATATTGTCCGACCCGGGGATCGAACCCAGGATCCCATGCTCAGCAGTCGCGCTTGCGACCACGAGACCAACGTTACGGTGCAGTCAACGACGCTGCCCTTACTCAAGCCACAAATCCACTCTCCCTTAATGATAATATATGGTAATGGTACATTTGATTTGGAAGTGGTATTGGCCGTCTTTCGCCATTCATTGTGCGCACTAGATCGGAAATTATGATGCAATTCGACTATTATTTACATCAGGCTGAATATTAGTTTGATTCTTAGATATTTTGCTAACGAAATTCAGTAGAATACCAGCGTCAGGTATTGTACCTGGCATATGCTGAGCTGGACTTCCCATTTGGTGCAACCATGAGACACACACCGCCCAGTAGTGATCGACAATACACACACTCTATTATTATAACAACGTTATTGTTGTTTTCCTCGGGAACAGCACTTTTTTTCGGGATGAAAGGTACCTTATGTCCGTTTCTGTACTCCTGACAACGTATATGCAAAATTTCAGGATGATCGGTTTAGTGGTTTAGGCGCGATAAGGTAACAAACAAACAAACTTACTTTCGCATTTATAATATTACTAGCTGCGCCCCGCGGTTTCACCCGCATAAGTCTCGATCCCGTGGGAATATCTGGATAAAAAGTATCCTATGTCCTATCCCGGGACTCAAATGATCTCTTTACCAAATTTCATCTAAATCGGTTCAGCGATTGAGGCGTGAAAAGGTAACATACAGAGACAGACAGAGTTACTTTCGAATTTATAATATTATTACTAGCTGCGCCCCGCGGTTTCACCCGCATAAGTCTCGATCCCGTGTTTTAGCTACCTCCATACAAAATTTCATTAAAATTGGCCCAGCCGTTTGAGCGTGAAGAAGTAACAAACATATAAACACAATCACAAACTTTCGCCTTTATAATATTAGTGTGATAAGAATGGATAGTTACTTAGTTAGGATAGGATACAAGTTGTACACCAGTGTCTCAACTCTCAACGCCATTCATTTTAAAACCAGGTCAAAATCCCACCCAGTTTTTCTAGCCACTGTTACTGAGAAGTTAAATTAGGCTAACAACGGCATACTTTCTGCATTGATCAAACCGCGTTTTTTCCTCTGCATTCGTACATTTCTGAGAAATGTCCCAAGCGCAAGACGCAGAACGTGTCTAGTACTGACGCCAGCACATCAACCTACTACAATCTGTCAAATTGCTTTAATAGATTTTCAACTTTATCACTAAAGTATAAGGTTCAAAGTTGATTGGGAAAATTTGACAGTTTCGGGTAGCTTGATGTGCTGGCGTCTGTACAGTTTTCCTACGAGTTGTCGGCTGCACTTTCATTATTTCTTTGAAATGACGTAAAAAACTTATAACTCCGATGTGGAACGTGTAGGTCTAGCTTGGGAGACTTGGTGATGTTGCAAAGGAAAATAGGCCTTATTGTTGTATACAAACACAGTCAATGTTTAAAGGAGTTCCTTATTGTTAACTAGAAGCGCTCCGCGGTTTCACCCGTATAAGTGTCGATACCGTGGATGCCCACGGCGATAGTTTGAGTCCCGGGGCCTAAAAAGTTAGTAAAGAACATTTTCGAAATGTCTTATTTAAAAAAAGATAACTGGAAATCTCTGTTTCTATGGAAATTTTAAAATCGGTCTAATTAGGCTGTAACACTATTTTTCGAAAATGTTCTTAACTAACTTTTTAGACCTTTGTATCCTGCTTATGCGTACGAAGCTTCATTAAAATCGGTTCATTCATTTCGAAAAACAAAGGGCTTGAAAGTTTGTATGAAATGCCGTACGTCCTAAAGGCTCTTAACCTGCAGCCTAATTGCGGAACGCCAAATCGTCAAATGATTCTGATCAGTTGGCTTCATTTCTATCACAATTGGCTTCATTTTACGATTTTCGAATTGCGAAACTTTAGTTTCTGCGCAGGGCCTTAACGTTCATAATTGGTTTCATAATAAACTAGAGTTTCGCAATTCGAAAATCGTAAAATGAAGCCAATTGTGATAGAAATGAAGCCAACTGATCAGAATCATTTGACGATTTGGCGTTCCGCAATTAGGCTGCGGATCGATCGACCCGTGCGGCCACGAGCCCCTCAAAATAAAGAACATATTATTATTATTATAAAGTCCCCCAGACCGTAACGTGGCAGCTGACAGTGGAAGAGAAGAACGCGTCACTAGCAATCATCATCATCATCATCATCATCATTTAAGCCGTAAGACGTCCACTGCTGGACATAAGCCTCCCCCAAGCACCTCCACTTCGACCGGTTCTGTGCTTCCCGCAGCAGCCGATTCCTGCGGCCTTCACAAGGTCAACGGTCCACCTTGTGGGAGGCCTTCCAACGCTACGTCTTCCGGTACGCGGTCGCCACTCCAGAGCCCCAATTCTGTATGTATGGTAATTATTATTCCCCGCGTCACCTTACCACGTGCAAACCACGTACCGTCACGTACGGTTGTCAAACGTGGTATTTTGACAGTTCAAACCGCGCCAACTTCGCAGTTATTTCGCGCGGTTTCGTTCATTGTATCATAGAGAATACGGCGCCAGATGTCGTGATTACTTAAGGAATTGACGTGGTTTAAAAAAGAAAAGAAAAAAACAAGAAAAAGAAAAGAAAAAAACAAGAAAAAGAAAGAAAAAAACCGGCCAAGTGCAAGTCGGACTCGCACACGAAGGGTTCCGTACCATCGTACAATATGTAACACTACAAATATTAAAAAAATCACGTTTGTTGTATGGGAGCCCCCCTTAAATATTTATTTTATTTTAAACTGAGTATTTTGTGAAAATTTCAAGTGCCTATCTGTTGCCATTATTGATATCGAGCAAAAAAGGAAAAAAAAATCGCGTTTGTTGTATGGGAGCCGCCTTAAATATTTATTTTATTTTGTTTTTAGTACCTACTTATTTGTTGTTATAGCGGCAACAGAAATACATAATTTGTGAAAATTTCAACTGTCTAGCTATCGCGGTTCTCGAGATACTGCCTGGTGACAGACAGACGGACAGACAGACGGACAGACAGACAGACGGACAGACAGACTGACGGACAGACAGCGAAGTCTTAATAATAGGGTCCCGTTTTTACCCTTTGGGTACGGAACCCTAAACAGAAAAAAAAAGAATAGAAAAGTAAGGAATCATTAAATGGTTATATTGAATTCGGGCTCAGAAACTTTCAGCCCTTGTACAGACGACATCAAGCTACTACATTCTGTCATATTTCTTTAATAGATTCTCAACTTTATCGCTAAAGCATAAGGTTCAAAGTTGATTGGGAAAATTTGACAGTTTCGGGTAGCTTGTTGTGCTGGCGTGTGTACTAAATGGTACTTTCTCAGTTGCTCTAATCAAATTGTCAGTCTATTTGTTTTGTTTATGTGATTACCTACGTCAATAACATAATCATTAACAAGAACATGAAATAGAATGATAGATACACGTCTGGTAACATATTAAATACGAGGAGATAACACAATCTAATGTTCCACAAACAAATATTGTTTTTTTTTTGACAAACGACGTCAGATTTGAACATTGGACGAGGCAAAAAAAGGGAAGCAAAGATACGCAGTTTCGGACTAAGCAAAAAAATGTGAAGTGAGTCTTACCAAAATGATAAATGATTTTATTTCTGTAAGTAGGTTTGTACAAACACATTCAAACATAGATATAGATAGACCTAGATAACGCAACTATCACGATCTGCATGAAAACCAAACGTGCCATTTTTTGACTACCTATTATGACGTCACAAGCACTATTTAGCGATGGGAAAATCCGAAAATCAAATCGATTTAAAGACGTCGCCGCGTGCGGCACCCGTCTCGCCCACCCCAGGGGCCGGACTGCTACAGTTCTCAGTACTAACCGAAGTGTTCAAACCTTTGACCGACCTAATACTCCATTTACTATAGCATTAGACAGAAGTTAAAAAAGGCTCTTTTAGGGGCACACTTTGTAATAAAAGTACAGTCGCCGTCAGATATATTGTAGCAGACAAGGTGACCTCACATAACATCTCTTGCGGGGCGGCTCAGCTCGGCCGCTTATGCTGTTAGGACGATAAGACAGTTAACAGATGTAGAAACCGCGCGTTTAGTGTATTTTAGCTACTTTCACAGCATTATGTCGTACGGCATTTTACTATGGGGTCGAGCTGCTGACATTGAATCCATCTTTATTTTGCAAAAGAGAGCTGTCAGAGCCATTTATAATCTACGTCGCCGCGAATCTCTCAGGGAACTATTTAAAAGGATTAATATTATGACGGTACCTTGCCAATTCATTTATTAAAACATTATGTATGTAAGAAAAAATCTACATCTTTTTAATAAAATAAGCGATAGACATAACTTTAATACAAGAAATAAAGATAAAATACATCAACCATTTTTCAGATTAGCCAAAGTACATACATCTTTTATGGGGTACTGTGTCAAATGTTACAATAAAATACCTTGTGATATATTGGAATTAAATGAAAGAAAATTTAAAACTCACATTAAACGTACACTTTGTAAACAAGCATACTATAAATTAGAAGATTATATCCAAGATAAGAACGCTTGGAAACATGCTGGTCCTGCTCCATAGGACAATCTAGAGTCTAGACAAAATCAAACTGGTTGCTAATTTAATTGTTATTTTTTTTTATTCGTTTTGTCATTCATTACTCACACCCTGACTTATTACTTGTATTTTTTTTTATTAAAATTGTTTTGCTTGTACCATGTTTGTAAATATGTGAGCACCATGTATCTATCAGATAATTAATTATATGTCATGGTTTCGTTTTTAATTCTTTTACCTGTGGTATAGTAATTTTATTTTAGGTGCATCGTCCTCACATGTTATCATTTAATTAATGTACCCATGCAAAATATTGTACCTAAAACATTTTAAAAGAGTAACGGTGGAGTTTCTTGCCCATTCTTCTCCATACGAAAACTACCTTTTGGAATGGGCGACTAGAATCAATTCTATTTTAAGATATTTTTTGACGTTCAAAAGTGCCTTTTATGTGCCTATTTGAAATAAATGCTTTGACTTTGACTTTGACCAAATACTTCTGAACAATTTAAAATGTCAATAAGTTCCATACACTACAAGTTACCATTAATATCTGAACATTCATTACTTCAATAATATCTGAGCAAATGCTTGTCAATAATTTCTATACATACAACAAACCAAAAATATCTGAACACTTACAACGTCAAGTGTATCTACGCAGACAAACACTGAGCTTACCTAAACCTGAGCGTGATAACCAAAAACGACTATCGACAGTTAGTTCAGTCATTTGGTTGTTTTACCTGGAAAGTTTTTAAACTAGTGATTTTATTGAGGTCGAGGTGCTCTCTTCGAATTTTCACATTGTCCCCAGAGTTCTACCGCAAAGGCATAAATGACTATTGATTTTACCAAAAAAATTGTGTAGACATAAATTGAAGGAAAGGACATGTCCAGTTTCTGCCCTCTGGTAATTCTGGTATAGATAAATGTTCATGATTTAAGGTTTTTCAGTAAGATTTAAAAATTCAGATTTAAATTACTATGGATTAATTAATTCAGTATTACTTGCGTAACATAATTCTCAAAAAAACAGTACTCAATCGTAGCTTCCGTTTTGCCATTTTAAACGGGAAGTACTAAAAATGTTTTTTGACGTTCCATTTTATCCCGTAATTATCTTTAAATAGTGTAAGCAATAATTATAAGCCGCTTATTTTAGATAAAAGGAATATATTAACGTATTTGCGTATAAAATACGACAATATTACTAAAATATTTTTGTGTACACATCAAACGTGTTTTTCCTAAAATGAAGGTAAGTATTTATTACTTTTTTGACATGGCATTGACATTTATTTTTTGGTTGTCAATTCCAAGTTGCGTGTATGCGTTCCTTGCTTACTATGCGATTATTTTCTGTTATGGATAATTTCTTTAAACGACCATTGCTATTCTACACGGAGTGACATCATCTAGACACGATGACTATTGCTATTCTTATAGGATTCTGCTTTTCCTCTCGATTTGGATATTATGATGAGGTGCATCGCTGTGCTGCGGATTCGCAGACATATCGTGTCAAGGCTGGCGTTACCCCTGCAAGTGAGACTTGCTCGATGGTTATCAAATCAGGTAGGGCTCTATCCTACGGCAGTCGCGTAGACCATGCAGGAAAGGCAGTACATTGAGCAGGTGTGTTATAATTTGAAAAATACAATGACATGTCTTATTGTTCCAGCTCCCATTAGATGGATACGCAAATGTCACGATTGTTATAATTTATTAAATACCAAAGCTGCTGACAATGAGAGATTACTAGATCATACAATGGTCTGCCACGTCATTACGCTAGTATGGTATCTTGGCTGGGCAAGGCATCAAAATAACGTGCTAGTACCAGCTACATTTTTGGACAATGTTTTGGTGTATCTAGAAGACGTTTAATTTTTTTATCATTTTATTTAAGAATGTATCTACAATAAAGTAATTTGTTTTGCAATAAATACAAACATAGTTTTATTTATTATAATCCCAATTCAGTATCAACAAGTAGCTACATATAAATAATATTATGGGTATTGAAGATAGAAACCAAAATACGGAATTAAAGATGAAGCCAATATAATATTATGTGCATTTATGTGACAAAAATAGGTGTCTAACATTTTTGTTACACAAATAGAAATATCCAAAAAACTGTAGAATATGATCTCAGACCAACAAAATGTTTCATTTACCTCACAAAGACATACCACCAATTAGTACCTGCATTCGCTCACAGATGTCATTATACTAAAAAAAGCTAAGAAAAATCCCTAGCGTATAATCCTTATCTTGACCAGCTTACGCAAGATCCTGACTCCTGAAACTTATTAATTAATAAACTATAAAATACGACGATTATAATAATATAACAATCATTACTGAACATTTTCTTTGACTGCCTAGACATTGGCCCATTGCTCCACCAGACATGTCCTTTCTCTAGTTTAATTTTGTTGATTAATGTCACACTTGACGTTATAAGTGTTCATATATTTTTGGTTAGTTGTTTGTATAGAAATTATTGACTAGCAGCTGCTCAGATATTAATGAAGTAATGAATGTTCAGATATTAATGGTAACTTGTATTGTATGGAACTTATTGACATTTTCAATTGTTCAGAAATATTTGATCACCTTGTCTGCTACAATATATCTGACGGCGACTGTACAACAAACATTATTACAGTCAAGATTGATGTGGAGTTAAATATAATCAATTTAAATAATAGCAGTCACACTTAATTGTACTTATTTAACCTATCTACCTTCTGAAATTACAAGACTTTCATTTAATATTATTTACTTTTTACATAAAACATTGCCGTGTCAATGTTTAAAATCTAAAAGAAGCAGGGGCGGACAATACCGGGAACGTTTTTCATGTCACTATAACTCTACTAAATCTAAAATGTTCCCTATTCCCTTCATAAGTTGTGGCAGTACGTGTTTTTTTTTTATTTGGTCGGTTTATATAAAGTTGTTTTTAATAAACTGATTGTTAATAAAAAATTGTTTCATTTCATGTACCTATCCAAGCATCGAGACGAGTAGATAGATAGAATAATTATGCTTTATTGTATGCCATACATTGTTATTGTTACTTACAAAAAAGCACATAATTATGTACATTATTTATTAAAATTGAACTTAACTTGAAAATAAAAGGTTTCGTACTCCTGCTTCCGCGAGCCTCTTTTTTCTAATGTTATAATAAATGGAGTATAGGCTCCTTTCATAAAGATTGGTCCTTGGCAGCTCTGGACAAAGAGAGGTGGAAAGAGACTAGGGAGGCGTTTGCCCAGCAGTGGGACATCAACGGCTAATAAACAAATAAAAGAAGTATGTACTTACATAGAAAGATATAAAAAAAACCGAGTGTGCTTATGACCTCACGACTGAAGTGAAACTTCAAACGTATTTGGCTATGAGAGGAAGAGAGAAAGAAAATGTGCGCGCGCACTGCTTTCTCTTGCTTATATCCCCCACTCAACCCCCGTTCGCCTCGCCCGATCACACTTTTCGTAACGCTTACGTCACGCGTTCGCCAGCTTACTCCCCAAGTCAAACGTGCGTAACGAAGTTTCACTTCAAAAATTAAAAACAAAACGTGTATTATCATTTATCAAGCACGTTTTGGTAACAACAGACTTTTTAATTTTGATGCCCTATCATTTTGACCGTGAAGAGGTTATTTATCTTATTTTTGTTTGATTTCAAAGGACAGTGGGGTAGGTTATATGCTGTTATCTGTTAAATAACATTAAGATATCGAGGTATTTTGAAAATAATTTTTGTTTTGTGTGTAGGTACACACAAAACAGGCATTTTGTACCAGTCAACCTTTGGGTGATGCAGAGACAAACAGTGGTAGGTGCAATCATGAAAATTGAGGAATAAATATTTTGAATATATAAAGATACGCATAAACCTATTAAAACTATGAATAAAATATAACTTATCACACTAATATTATAAAGGCGAAAGTTTGTGAGTGTGTGTGTGTGTTTATATGTTTGTTACTTCTTCACGCTCAAACCGCTGAACCGATTTAGATGAAATTTGGTATAGAGATAGTTTGAGTCCCGGGGAAGGACATAGGATAGTTTTTATCCCGATATTCCCACGGAATCGACACTTATGCGGGTGAAACCGCGGGGCGCAGCTAGTTACATATAAATATAATAAAATACATAAATATACTTACTAACTAACTAAAAAGAAATAAGACAAACAATGAGAAAATATTACCGTTGTGATGATACTGCCCATGCCAGCTTTTTGCGAATGTGCTCGTGAACCTTAACTTTAAAGGATAATCGGTTGGTTGCCATCCTGATTTCCTGGGGGAGCGCATTCCACAGAGAGATAGACTGAACGAAGAAGGAAGAGTATTTCTTTTAATCCACGACTTTTTGACTACCATGGGGCCGAGAAGATAGTCGGTTTTGGTTTGAACAGATATGGCAACCCTACTTGTCTATGCTTGAAAACGAAACGCATTTTCAGGGATTCTACTGGAACTTAAACTGCTGCTCAATAAAGAAACCAGAACACATTGTAAAATGCATGTACCAATGTTTACGTAAGCATGGGAGGGGGGGGGGGGGGTAAGAGCTTTGCTTACTTTTGTTGACGAGGGGGAGGGGGGCTTAATAATTGCAAAACATCTGCTTACGTAATACTTGAACTGCCCCCCATGTAAACATAATATTATGTCTTATTCTATCGCCGTATCGTCAGTTGGCATACGTACAGACGCCAGCACATCAACGTACACCTAACTGTCACATTTTCCCAATCAACTTTGAACCTTATGCTTCAGTGATAAAGTTGAAAATCTATTAAAGAAATTTGACAGATTGTAGTAGGTTGATGTGCTGGCGTCTGTACAATAGCCGAGCGTCGGTTTTGCATGAATACACTTGAAGCATTTAACTGATTGATGTTTTGCTACGTTTTGAAATTTTTACTTTTACGCATTCCACTTGATTTGCGATTGTCTGCACAGGTTAGTTAGTATTACAATTTCTTGTGAATACTCGATACTCGGGACAGGCTGAAAGTGGCACCGGTAACTGCAAAATTGTGTGGAAATCGGTTGTCATGATATGGGCATATGTTACGGAGAAATGAGGAAAATGTCGTGAGGAGAGTTTTGAGTATGAATGTCGATGTCTATAAGAGTAGTGGAAGACCAAAGAAACGATGGATGGACTGTGTGAAAGATAATAGGACTAGAAAAGACTGTTTACAGAAGCAGCATTGCCATTCAACGTGGCAATGCTGCAAGCCTTACGCACTTTACGTTTTAGTGATAGCTTGTATAATGTGAGAGAGCCTCAGGTCCCAGCCGCCGCGGGAGACGCTCAGCCGGGCGTCGGGAGCCGCGTGACGACTCCCGGTCACCGTAGGCGCGGTCCTGCGGACGGAGAGTAATGGGTAGCTCACCGTCCGATCAGGACCAGGCCCGTGCCGGACGGCGCATACGTGTTCCACGCGTGCCTCAAAGAGATCAAAAAGGAAGGGGCCTGCCAGGGCCGAAGCCTGCCGGGGGTGCGGGATTGTCCGAAAGGGTAACCGCTACCCCGGAACATAAAGGGCTAAGGAAGGAACACGGATGGGTTTTAGTCAGTAAGAGTCTGACACTCCCTTCCGCTCCACCCAGAGCGGGAGGGGTCATTTGATGATTTACCATCCATAAAAAAAGCTTACATTGTATCATGTTGTACTATAGTATATATTCACTGTTTAATAAGTAAATACTTTATAAAAGTTAACTTTTCGCTTCAACATAGCTCATAGAGCTCGTACTACAAGTATCCAATAAAAAAATTAAAATGTAAGTAATATTTATGTGTATAACAAGTTTTAGAGACTAAGTTGTATCCCGTGGCTTTCCTAGTGCGTTCCCTAAGCTGGTTTAGAAACCGCTAGACGTGAGCCACAGTGAAGAAACAACAGTAATACAACTTTTTAAGTTGGTCACAAGTTTAAGGTGACGTAAAGGATCTCGACTAAGCAGTAGAAGTTGACAAGTCATAAGTAATTTATCAAGACAGCCTCAAGGAGGAGTGTGGCGATGCTTTGTATAGATAGTCAGCTCCGGTTCTACATTCCCAATTGTTTTTTTTTTTGTATGAGTGTCAGAGACAAAGCTCTACAAAGCCGAAGTTTATCTTAGACTCGATGCTATATACCGTAATTTACATGGGCTTCCATTCCAATGTATTTCTGAATGCTTTAGCAGGATCTTCTGCAGTAACAGTTAGTGCACCGTGACTTGGAACTGAGTCATCGATCCAATTACGTAACACCTTTTCATTCATACAATCCAAACGAATTTGATTTTTGAGGGAAATTGCTAATCCATTGCTGCATATGTTGGAAAAGCTCGTCTGCTTGACAGCGAAAATCACGTGATGAAGGTTTCTGAATTGTCAAAATAGAAGACATTGCCATTGTTAAAGCGAATTTCACTAAAAATAACTAGAATAAGTCTTTTCCTGAGAATAAATTTTGAATTTTTTACAGTTTTTCCATACTAGAACTGTCAGACGTCAATTTTATTCCACGGATATACTTTACTTTGTTACCCGAGTACGGCGAAGCAAAAAGGAGGGTTATGATTTTGACCGGTATGTATGTATGTAAGTATGTATGTATGTTCATCTGTTCCCTCATAACTTATAAACTACTTGTCATAATTAGACAAATGAGGTATCGTTGGAAGCGTCTTGATCGTCCGCTGGTTATAGGCTATGTGACGTCACATGAAATTGAATGTGGCGCCCTCTAGCGGACATAAAGTCATGATATAAAAAATAAAAAAAAATCATTCTATGTGGCTGTGGGGTATCAAATGAAAGGACTTAATTAGCACATTTCAAATATATGAATATTAAAATAAGTCCCAAAATAATTAAATAAAAAATAAGTTTAAAAACTAAAACTCGACTACTAAAAAGGATGAAACAAGAAAGTACCTTCCCGTGGTCGCATGCCGCTTTACTAACATACATATAAGCTATGGTAGCATGCGACCACGGGAAGGGACTTTCTAGTTTCATCCTTTTCAGTAGTCGGGTTTTAGTTTTTAATTAAAATCAGGCCTTTATAGTATGTCACGCAATTACCCCACAGAACTCATTCCCAAGACAGCGTCGACTTGACTTACTGCCCCATTTGCGTACTGTTAGCTACCTCGCTCGCTCACTCTTTTTTGTCCGATCCACTCTACGTTGGATTTACAATTCAATGGCGAGACAAAAAGCGGTCGCACTCGGCTGGCTGTGTGCGAAGTCTTAAGGCCTGTTTAGAAATAGCGGTGAGTAAGGTAGAATTCAACACCATGGGTAGGAATGTGAAAAAGTAACTATACTTGTGTTTATACAGGCTTATTTTTTTATCACCATCCAAATTTTTACAGGGTGTCCTACCCATGAATATGAACAACTTTCACTATCGGACCAACTCTGAAATCACGAAAAAAAAAATCCGCTGTTTCATACATTTTGGTCAAGTAGGTATTGAACTTTTGTGTGAAACAGCTGATTTTTTTTTTTCGTGATTTCAGAGTTGGCCCCATAGTGAAAGTTGTTCATATTCATGGGTAGAACACCCTGTAAAAATTTGGATGGTGATAAAAAATAAGCCCGTATACAGGGTGTTACGGAAAGGGTATATCAATACAAACGGGTTGAAGAGTGTATCTGGTCTAGAATCTCTGTACAAAATTTCAGCGCTCACACACTGCAATGAAAAGGTGGGTTATAAGTAAGGTGTCAAATAAGTTGGTTACATGGATGGAATTTGGACTCAGTGGTCATGTGCCGAAGGGCAGTGGTGGCCCAGTGGTAACGGCCGCGACTGACGAGTTGTAGGTCGTAGGTTCGAACCCAGACAGGCGCTTTACTTTGTGTAAATTATTTCATCATCACTGCTCTCAAAACGGTGAAGGAAAACATCGTAAGGAAACCGGCATGTCCTAGAACCAAAAATTCGAAGACATGTGACATCCACCAACCCGCACTGGGCCCGCGTGGTGGATTACGGCCCACTCCCTCTCCCAGAGAGGAGGCCTGTGTCCCAGCAGTGGGAACGTTATAGGCTGATTATGTATTCTTCCAACAGCTATTTGCTGTTGAGGGCAAGTCAAATCAGGTCATCGAAATGTCAGGTTTTCGATACGATAGCCTGTCGTGTGGTTGGGAATCAGGGCTCGGGTGGCATTCAGAAGTTTCTACCTACCCAAATGGGAAGAAGACGGGGTTTTATGTTTGTACTAACTGCGCCCCGCGGTTTCACCCGCATAAGTCTCGATCCCGTGGGAAATAATATCGGGATAAAAAGTATCCCATGTCCTTTCCCGGGACTCAAACTATCTCTACACCAAAGTTCATCTAAATCGGTTCAGCGGTTTAGGCGTGAAAAAGTAACATACAGATAGACAGACAGAGATACTTTCGAATTTATAATATTAAGTATGGATGTATACTAGCCAAGACATCGAGATCCACACTTTAAAATGCACTCAAAGCAAGACATCTGAAAATATTATTTTCTCTTACAAAATTAAACTCAAAATTTTACTGGCCCTTTACGTTATCAATTTAGCCACTAAATTATTCCATCAACTCATTCCCAAGTTATCAAACTGGAGTTGCGCATACGCATACGACCCACAGACGGATGTGACGTCAGCACGTCGTTCATTCAAATTATTTTATCAGCTCGTATTTCAAAATGGAAAGAATTTGGCCGCCATATTGTTTGTCTGGCGAAGTGTCATGTCAACCGTCTTCGTAATAAAACTTACTAAGAGGACACGTACGTACACGTTGCCACATGCTCTTTGGCATTCATTACAATACATACTAACGTATTCCTCTGTTTTCTCCCTAATTAATGAATTAATAAAAGTGGCGTACTCGTACTTACTTAAAAGTATTTTTAAGCTATTGCATAGCTTTTATCGCGGGCTTTGAGCGCGGCGACCGAATCAAGAAATTCCGTAACGAAAATAAACCTAACACCCCCCACTCCGACCGGCACAGCGGTGCGGCGTTGAAAGCCGTGCATCGTCTAACGTCGTTTCAGTTCGGCAGACTTCGGCACGATGTTTGTGTGCGTACGACTAGACGTATATGCGTGTAGACTAAATAAATAAAATAATTGATTGATTAATTGATTGCATAAATATGTATTATAATTATTGCATAATTTGATAAAAAATGCTATGCAATAGCTTATTATTTACACTTATATTCTTATATGCACGTATTTTATTTTTATAAAAATTAATACAGGGTGGCATGGCATGACATCGAGGCGCATATTGTAACCATGAATTCAGCTTATTCAGCACATGGCTGCCCCCCTAGCGTAGACATTTTTCGTCAACGACCATTTTCGTCGGTTTTCATAAAATATTGCTGTTTCATAAAATGTGCAATACCTACGCAGCCAAAATGTATGGAACAGCGATTTTTTTTTTGAATAACCGACGAAAATTTTGAACACGGTAATTGTTATGTTACGTCACAGTTGTACTCTTCAATTTAGCAACGTTATAATTCGTTAGTAACGTTGCTAAATTGAAGAGTACAACTGTGTCGTAGCATGACAACTGAATAGACTGGTATTACGTTTAGTCGGCTAATCACGTCACGTGGTTTTTTTGTTTACCTTTCCTTAATTACCTAAACAAATGGAGTATAGCTACTGTTATTATTTCACAATCATCATCATCTGTCTAGCCTTATGTTGGGGTCGGCTTCCAGTCTAACCGGATGCAGCTGAATACCAGTAATTTACTTGGAGCGACTGCCTATCTGATCTGACCTCCACAACCCAGTTACTGGGTAATACGATACCCATTGCTAAGACTGGTTGTCAGACTTTCGGGCTTCTGACTACCCGAATGACAGCCGGGACCAACAGCTTATCGTGCCTTCCGAGGCACGGAGGGGTCTCAGTATGTAAAGATGGTCACCCATCCACAGACCAGCCGCGGCAAGCGTAGCTTAACCTGATCGATCGACCTGTGCGGCTGTTATTATTTAGCCACGGGCCCCTCTGTTATTATTTCACAATATCACTTCAAAACTTCTAAGATCTTGTCAACAACTTTCATATTTCATTTAGATGGTCTCTCTCGCTGTGTAGCGGAATGTAGCCATAAGCGGAGCGGACATGTTTCTTATTCATGTTGAAGATCATGAATTGTGTAACCAACGCGGAGTAATTGCGTACCGCACTAACAGTAGAAAGGGCTTTAATTTTGACAGTTCAACAACATTCATTATGTCATTTACGTTGTTGAGCAGACACAATTTTATTATGAACTAGCTTCAGCCCGCGACTTCGTTCGCGTGAAACTTCTTGTTTCCCTCCGAGCCATCCCGTCGTATCGCATCACCCGCCCGCGCTATCACTTAACGTTCTTTTTGACTTTTTTTCTTTTTGCTCGACTCCTAAGGGTCATAGCGTGATGTTAAATAGCCTATAGCCTTCCTCAAGAATTGGGCTATCAAATGCAAGAAGAATTTTTCAAATCCGACTGGTAGTTCCAGAGATTACCCCTATACAAACTTACAAACAAATTTTACCTCTTTATAATATTAGTATAGATAGGGATGCAGGAATGAATCGGGACTAAACTTTAAAATGGCTTTTTAATGCAGAATTTTATTTTCGAAGTAATAATGTATAGATATTTACATAATATAAGCTAACATATAAACTATAATAATATGTACAATTATATGAAAAAAATAAACAAAATAATCATAGGGCATCAAAGAATTCGTCCGCATCGCTGTCAATAGGAACAGTGCCCAAAAGGCTGGCAGCATTGCCACGTTGTATGGCAATGCTAATTCTTTGGCCAAGAAATAGGCCAGCCCTCTGGTCACGTGAAGAGTCGACTAACCTGGCGACATCTCGAAAAACCAAGTGGGCACTCGGACTTCATGGCCCTAGTGTTTCAACCCCAAACGGCTCGAACATATAACTCCCAATCAGGTTGCAATATTTTCGCCGTTTGAGGTTTTTAACGTTGAAATAATATAGTTTGTTGGCAACAAGGACACGTAGTCATTAATATTGTAATACAGTCAACACAGAGTCCTTTTTTGGCAACAAACGATATTATTTCAATGTTAAAATCCCGTTTGACTGTACCCCTTTTCTTGACTGCACGCAACCGCTCCGCTATCTCCTATACGCATAACAGCTTCCTTACAAAACTTTTCCATTGCAGCGTAACTTTCAAAGTCCAAGACGGAGACCCGTTACCATGACTTGCGGTACCTACGTTGCAGCGTTTTAAAATGAATAATAATTATATATAAGGTCCCATTAAAATAGATGAACAAACTTTTAGAAATCATTCAGACCAACAAAATAAGGACGATGTTAAAAAAATATATAAGAAAAACGCATTAGATAGTTACAAGAAAAATAATCAGCTAACTAAAATACACTAATGTGCCGGCAATTTATTATTTTCGGTCAACATAAAATCACTTTAATCAGTGTTTTTTTTTTGCTTGGATATCTTTGGTTAGACGTACTGAGCGCTGTGTTAAAATTTGCCCATCTATTTTAATGAAACCCTGTATACTGTTAATGGTGTTCTTTAGGGAATAAAAGGTAATTTAGGGTTTTTTAAAGGTGTTGGATGTGAATCTAGGCCTGTTCTTGTGATAAGAACACTTATTTTGGCAATAGGGTCGAAAATACATTTTAACAATCACGAAAATTATTAGAAGTTGCCAAAAACATGGCTAAATATCATTGAGTGATTTCGAAACAGGGCCATGGCGACTTACGAGTTGTAGGTCGTAGATTCGAACTCAGACAGGCACTTTAATTAATGAAAAAAAAAAAAAAAAATTTGCCTACAATGTTCCCACTGCTGGGACAGAGGCCCCCCTCTCAGTGAAAGGGAGTGGGCTATAACCCACCACGCGGGCCCAGTGCGGGTTGGTAGACGTCACTTGTCTTCGATTTTTTCGTCCTAGGACATGCCGGTTTCCTCACGAGGTTTTCCTTCACCGTTTTGATGAGTTTTGATGAGTGGTGATGAAATAATTTAAACCAAGTAAAGCGCCTGTCTGAGTTCGAACCTACGACCTAGAATTCCTAAGTCGCGGCCATTATCACCACTGCTCTCCTTAGTATTGAGCGTGACAAATTGACTACATACCTACATAATATTCAATCATCATACACACTCATAATAAAGCTGAAAAGTTTTTTGTTTGTTTGTTGATCTCATTCTCATCATCATCATCTGCCTAGCCTCTTCCCAACTATGTTGGGGTCGGCTTTCAGTCTAACCGGATGCAGCTGAATACCAGTATTTTACATGGAGCGACTGCCTACCTGACCTCCACAACCCAGTTACTGGGTAATACGATACCCATTGCTAAGACTGGTTGCCCGACTTTCGGGCTTCTGACTACCCGTAACGACTGTCAAAGATCCACGAAAGACAGCCGGGACCAACGGCTTAACTTGCTTTCCGAGGCACGGAGGGGTCTCGGTATGTAAAGATGGTCACCCATCCACAGAGCAACCGCGGCAAGCGTAGCTTAACCTGATCTATCGACTGTGCGGCTGTTATTATTTAGCCAAGGGGCCCTCCACCTCCTTCCACTTCCAGGATTGAACGCGCTAATCTCTGGATCTAAAAAAATATTTTTGCATTTCATAGCCCAATTCTTGAGGAAGGCTTTAGGCTATTTAACATCACGCTAGGACTCTAAGGAGCCGAGAAAAAGAAAAAAAAGGAAAAATGAACGCTAAGCGAAAACGAAGTGATAGCGCGGACAGGCGATGCGATGCGACGGAGTAGGTCGGGGTACCAAAAAACTTCAAGCGGACGAAGTCGCGGGCACAGCAATCTACCCGAAACTGTCAAATTTTCCCAATCAACTTTGAACCTTATACTTTAGCGATAAAGTTGAAAATCTATTAAAGAATTTTGACAGATTGTAGTAGCTTGCTGTGCTGCCGTCTGTACCTACATAATATTCAATCATCATACATTCATACAAATATTCCATACACACACGCACCCATTAGAAACGTGCTACCCATAAAATGATTCACAGCACATATTTTCAAATTCATAACGTTGACAAACCATTCAACAAATAAATTGGTTGTGTCATAGACAAAAAAAAAAAACATCACTTAGGATCTGTCTGTCGTCACCGAGTTTTTTTTCGTTTTGGAGTTTTAAATAGATGCGATGTAATCTGCTGCGAAAGCAGTGGTGGCCAAGTGGTAACGGCCGCGACTTACAATTTGTAGGTCGTAGGTTCGAATCCAGACAGGCGCTTTACTTTGTGTAAATTATTTCATCACCACTGCTCTCAAACCGGTGAAAGAAAACATCGTGAGGAAACCGGCATGTCCTAGAACCAAAAATTCGAAGACATGTGACATCTACCAACCCGCACTGGGCCCGCGTGGTGGATTGCGGCCCACTCCCTCTCACAGAGAGGAGGCCTGTGTCCCAGCAGTGGGAACATTATAGGCTGTTTATGATGTAATCTGCTACGAACTGATAGTATCAAAATCATTTTGGTCACACTAAGGCTGTGGCTACAGTAGGCAGCGATTTACGATGCGATTGGAAGAGCGAAACGAGATAAACATGGTATGGCTACATTATATGCGAAAATCCGGCGTATATTCGGCGATGATGTGGCTACAGTACACATGCTATCAAATCATCCATCGCGGTTTACTATACGAATAATGTAGCCACTCGCATATTTAGTAGCACTATTGAACTAGTCGTGCAAGTGAGAAATTTTCTAATAAATTCGTTTCAATTGCTGATAATTATGTTGATGTAGCCGAATGCCGTGATTACAGTAATGTTGTTCCTATCGCATAAAGAAATCAAAGATCGCTAGTAATATTTGATGTACGGTGTAGCCATATACGTGAGCATTCATTTATTTGTTTTAATCGCTCATGTCACTGGGTTCTGGAGGTCAGATTGGCAGTCGCTCCATGTAAAATACTGGTATTCAGCTGCACCCGGTTAGACTGGAAACCGACCATAAACATAGTTGGGAAAAGGCTAGGCAGATGATGAATCGCTCATGTGTCGCAGGTCGCGTCGCGGCCTAATGTAGCCTCAGCCTAAGGGTTACTTACTACATGCATGTCAGCAGCGTCATCATTTAATATCACGACTTTATCAAACTGTACCTAAGTTGAATTTGAAGATTGCGGATTGGTTGTGTGAATGTCAAAGAGGTGTTATAATAATACTGAGTATAATACCTCCAAGAACAGGATTAACGTTGAATGAAATCATTTTGAAGGATATTGCTAATCCATTGCTTCATATGCTCGAATAGTTATCCATTAAGGGGTTGAAAAGGGGGGGTGGAAGTTTGTATGGGGAATCAATAACCGCTGTACCGATTTAGATGAAATTTGGTATGGATATAGTTTGAGTTGTGGGGAAGGATATAAAATAGTTTTTATCCCCGAAATTATCCCTTAAGGGTGTAAAAAGAGAGGTGGAGATTTGTAAAGAGAATCGATAAAAAAAAACTGAGTGTGCTTATGATCACACGACTGAAGTGAAACTTCAAACGTATTTGGCTATGAGAGGAAGAGAGAAAGAAAATGTGCGCGCGCACTGCTTTCTCTTGCTTATATCCCCCACTCAACTCCCGTTCGCCTCGCCCGATCACACTTTTCGTAACGCTTACGTCACGCGTTCGCCAGCTTACTGCCCAAGTCAAGCGTGTGTAAAGAAGTTTCACTTCAAAAGGACTTAGGTACTTTTACCGCGGGTGAAACCGCGGGGCACAGCTAGTACCTCTAATACTCTTTTATTACTCGGTACTCGGCATACTCGGCCATTTTGGTAGTACTCGTTATCGGCCAAATAACTCGGTTCCTTTGACTGCCGAGGTACTCGAAAATAACTCATAATCTTATAACCAGAAGGCCCATTCCCGTAATTAAAAACGTTTAAAATCTAGTCGGAATCTCATCTCAGCGACAATCAATGTCAAAAAACTTATCAAGCAAAAATGTAGGGAAATTAGAGGTATTTTTTGACAGATTGAGACTGAGATCAGACTGTGAACGTGCTTAAAATTACGAGAATTGCCCCTCTGGCCTCTTTACAATATTAATGTAGATTAGTCATTGTCAGAAAAATCACGTGGA
Organism: Amphipoea oculea; assembly: GCA_945859645.1. Taxonomy (NCBI): domain Eukaryota; kingdom Metazoa; phylum Arthropoda; class Insecta; order Lepidoptera; family Noctuidae; genus Amphipoea; species Amphipoea oculea. Next base: position 4,300,396 of record OX243891.1, on the reverse strand, counting down.
AAATACGAACATATTTAATTAAATAATCAGTCTCTACACTAATATTATAAAGGCGAAAGTTTGTGTGAGTGTTCATATGTTTGTTACTTCTTCACGCTCAAACGGCTGGACCAATTTTGATAAAATTTTGCATGGGATAGCTGACACCCTGGATTAACATATAGGCTACTTTTTATTCCGATATTCCCACGGGATCGACGTTTACGCGGGTGAAACCGCGGGGAGCAGCTAGACTTAGATGGTCTAACTCGACAGCGATGGCATTGGCACTGTTCGGATCTCCATGCCGTTGCGGCGCTGTAGATGCCAATTCCTTGTAGCAATGCCAAAAACTTGCATGGCAATTTTCTACAGTGGCGTAGCGTGCTTCGGCGGGGCTCCGTATAAAAATTTGTTTGAGGGCCCTTAGGAAGAGAAAACATTTCTCACAAAAGAAAAAAAAATGTTTGCATAAAATTAAAAGAAATACTTTTTCCAAAATTTTTACAAACAATTCGAATTAAATATACACTCTCCTTGCCTTTTTTCCTTGCATTTGTAGCTGATTTGCTTTTTTTGACTTTTGTCATTTGTGGAATAAAAAACAATTTGGGAAGTTTTTATAAATTTTTGCTTACGCACGTTGCCGGGGCCCCGGGCTACGGGGGCCCCCGTAGCCGGGGGCCCCGTATAATTGATACGGCAGATACGAAGGTAGCAACGCCCCTGTTCTTCTATAATATTTGAAGCGTTTTTTTTTTAGGTCAATCGTCAAATCCGACTCGGCTGGGCAGCGTTCGGGAAGCTACTTAATATCTTCTCGTCCCACATACCGCAGGGTCTCAAGACAAGTCTTTGACCAGTGCGTGCTGCCAATGATGACCCATGGCACTGATAAAACGTCTTTGCTCACAATGGGCCTTATTACAAGTCTAAAAGTCATGCAAAGGGCAATGGGGGCTATGCCTGGAGTTTCCCTACGCGTTCGAAGCAGAAATGAAGAGAATTTTTATAAAACTGTCGTAAATTAATAATTAATGGTTTTACCACTGTTTTTTGTGCTTGCGGTGTTAACCTATAATTAATTGTATCCTGTTATAAATAATAAGCTGCTAATGTACTGGTGTAAACAATTTTTGGTGAACCTTAATAAAATAAATAAATAAATAAGAGATCCGCAGGACAACCAAGGCAACCGATATAGCCCGAAGAATTGCCAAGCTTAAGTGGCAGTGGGAAGGGCACATTGCTCGCAGAACAAACGGTTGATGGAGCCGCAAGGTTCTGGAATGGCGACCGCGTACCGGAAGACGTAGCTTAGAAGGCCTTCCACTAGGTGGACCGATTACTAAATCGAGTCACTCGGCGGAGTACTTGGTTTGGTAAACATAATACCGTCAAACGGGGTGAATAGGGATGCAGGGTTGAATTGGGACAAAACTTTAAAAGGGATTTTAACATTAGAATAATATAGTTTGTGGCTAAAAAGGACCCTAATGTGTTTACTGTAATTTAATTAACGATTACGTGCCCTTATTGACAACAAACTATATTATATCAACGTTAAAATCCATTTTAAAGTTTCGTCCCGATTCACCCCTGCACCCCTATTCACCCCGTTTGACGGTACCAAGCAATACTCGGTACTCGATTAGGTACTCGGCAAAGCTTGTACTCGGCGCATCTCTATCTCCTTCATGAGGTTCTAAAGTGTTAACTGCAGCCGAGCGAGGCGTGCTAAATACTAAGTTAAACGTAGTTGTAGCCCGCGAAATTCAATTTTTCTTACGTTTTTTGCAATTTTCAGGTCAGTTTCAGGTTGTATCTTGATTAAAATATGATTCGCGACTATAACCGGTACGTATTTACAGAATTATAATAATTAGAATTATTAATACATCTTTCTTAGTTAGATTTCTACCGTTTAGAACAAATCTCGTATGGAAGTGTTTATGGTAGAAATCTAACTTAAAGAGATATGTTAATGATTCTAATGACTATAATTCTGTAAATACATGTCTATTATAGTCGCGAATCATATTTGGATCATGATACAACCTGGCACTGACCTGCAAATTGCCAAATACGTAAGAAAAATTGAATTTCGCGGTCTACCACTTCACATTTACCTTAACTAACAAACACGATGACTGGGCGAAAGTGTCAACTGCCCTCTTTTGAGTTGACAAAACTATTCAATACTATCTTCTTCGTCCGCGTTGATGTAGGAAATTAACCCACGAGAACGTGCTAGCGGAAGAAAAAGTAGACTATGTCCTTCCCCGGGATGCCATCTATCTCCTTGCCAAATTTTATCGAAATCCGTTCAGTAGTTTAGGCGTGAAAAGGTAACATACAGACAGAGTTGCTTTTTCGAATTTGTAATACATAATTATTATCTGGTCTATTTATTTTCTTACTTATTACATACATTTTTATAAAACACATAAAGACAACATATAATTGGAAGGATGAGTTTTAACCGGGTTACCCGACCTACGGCCTTGCGGTGGAAATGTTACAAAATGATACATGTCGCGAATCATTTTGGTAATTTTGTTTTATTAAAGAATGGTCCTGTCGACGAACAGTCCAATGGCGAATCGGTCTTAGGAGAACGGTTGCGGAATCTAAAAATTCGTGGTCCGCTGGTAGCTACCCGGTGAGCCATCGGGGTTGTAAGGGCTCCAGAGACAGGAACCTCCTAACGATGCGAGCCGTATCGTGCAGTAGTAGCCTTTTGAATCAGGCCCTTGATCCAACCGCCAAACGAGAGCCTAGACATGTTAATCGAGGCTTTCGGCCATCAGGCCATTTGCGGATACGACAATCGGCACAATGACAGCCGAGCTCACATTCGACATGTCAACAACCCCATTGAGCAAGCGCGGTGATTAGGATCAATGGTCGTTTCGTCTCTGTAAAAGAATAGACCTTTGCCTTCCAGTGAGAAAATGCCAGGCTGATAGTTTTTTTTCACAGCTGCCATTTTATATTAAGCAACCGAACTTAAAAGCGTGTCGAAATTCAAACGCAAAGCTTAAGGGCTTTAGCACACCTCCGACGCGAAAATAACGGTGCGAAGCTGCTAAAGAAATTCCGCTGCGAAACAGCCAACCAAAATCAAAATATTTTATTTCACATAAACCTACATGCGCACTTATGAAACGTCAGAAGCTAGGTGCACGGTTCCAATTGGTCGTTTTCTTTGGAGAAGAGCCGTCAAGAAAAGCCGCGGTTAGGCTGCTTTTCCACCAGAGATGTGCTTTGCAATTGCAACGTTGCTATGGATGCGTTTGATATCCACCAATCATATTCATTGGTCCAAAATTCCACATAGCATAGCACTGGTGGAAACTGATTCAACTACGCTACGTTTTTTATATGGAAGGATGCGTGCTGTGGATGCGTGCTATGGATGCGAGCTATGGATGCATGCTATGGATGTGTAGCTATGTTCAGATAAGTGTACCTGCAGTAGGCGCGCGTTTGTCGCATAGCTCGTGGTGCGCATCTTCCTCGCACAGCTACCTTGCCATGGCGCGTTTTCACAGCACATATCGTACTCACTCCGCTACATAGCTTAGCATTTACGTTCTCGCAGCATAGCTACATCGCGTCTCTGGTGGAAATGCACCCTTACTCTTTTAAAAATAATTGGCTTTTACAGTGTTTTCAAATTACAGTGTTAATAGGTATGGGAGGACAGTGCAAGCCTGTCAACAAGTACCCGGTACTTAATAAAAAAAAATAGAAAACGTACTACATTCTAATTACTAAAGTACTAAATTATGTCGCGTTTCGAGTAGAGGAATATCATCGAACAACAATTGAATTGTGTAGTAAAGGGAGCAAAATCTCGTCCGGACCTCTTGGATTAGTTTTCCATATAATCAACATCCATTGTCCAAAAAAATTGAGTTTCGCTTTATAAACTTGTTGACTGCCTGCACAGATACGAGTACGTGCGAAACAAACGCAGCACTGCAACAATATGGCGGGATAAGCGTGGAGTGTAGCCGGCTTCCGAGCAGGTCGGCGGAATCACGCGGGAAAGAGAACGAATCATAATCAAATCTGTACTTTACAATAGGCAGTTTCGCTACTGTTCGCTTGTCGTACAACAGACAAGTATGGAACTACTACGGTTTCGCTGCGATGGTTTCGCGGCGGAGGTGTGATACCTGCCTTAATGATGGACGCGGATATCCAAAACGCTGTGTCATCTTCACTTTCTTGTTTTTCGTCTACGCAAACACTGGACAACGGTACGCAGCATAATGCCAAGTCATAGCTTTTTTAGCATTCCGTAGGTACTCAAAGGTGTTAATAAGTCTTTATACAGGGTCAAATTAAATTAGCTAGCAAAACTCCGCGGAAGTGTTGTGGTGTCGATATCTGAACTCAAAATTACGATCTTTTTTAACCGACTTTAAAAAAGGAGGTTCTGTATTCGACCCGTATGTATGTATGTATGTATGTATGTATGTATGTATGTTTGTATGTCCGCGATTATCTCAAAAACTTCTGAACCGATTTTGATAATTCTTTCATTAGTGTGATCTACATACTTTCAGGAAGGTTTTAGTATATAATAGATTAGGTAATTGTTCTTATGTACGAAGTTATATGCATAAATGTATCGCATCTCCGGCATTTCTATGGGAATTTTGATGATTCTTCGACTCGTGTCTTCAATTCTTCAATGCACTAGTGTTAATTGAATTTGTGTGAGGTAGGTACAACTAAAAAGTGAAAAATAAAAACTTTTTTACAAAAAAAAACAACCGACTTCAAAAAAAAACACTACGAAGTGAAAAATAACTTTAATTTCGGAAGTCGGTGTCAAAAAACAAAAATGAGGAACCAACGACACCGACTTGCGAAATTAAAGTTATTTTTCACTTCGTAGTGTTTTTTTTTGAAGTCAGTTGTTTTTTTTTTGTAAAAAAGTTTTTAGTGGGTTAAACTTCACAGACGTCACGACAAAACGAAATAAAACATATTTTCCCAACTCATACATACAAGAACATAATCAGCCTATAATGTTCCCACGGCTGGGACACAGGCCTCCTCTCTGTGAGAGGGAGTGGGCCGTAATCCACCACGCAGTCCTAGTGCGGGTTGGTAGATGTCACATGTCTTCGAATTTTTGGTGCTAGGACATGCCGGTTTCCTCACGATGTTTTCCTTCGCCGTTTTGAGAGCAGTGGTGATGAAATAATTTACACAAAGTAAAGTGTCTGTCTGGGTTCGAACCTACGACCTACAACTTGTAAGTCGCGGCCGTTACCACTGGGCCACCACTGCTCCAATTGCTCCCTCCTTGACCGCCAGTTTTGTTCAAATCAAATCATTTATTTGCATAACACAGGTTCGGAGGATGTTACAAAAGGTTCTTATGGTACACTGTATTATAACCATGTGAGGTGTGCAAATACATTAGGAACATTATGACACAATTATTCTTATTATAAATTACATTTTCATTGAAAATATACATAGATAGTCAGTTAAATTAAATTTGAATTAATAAATTATAATAGTAATGTCAAGCTAATTAATAATGTCATAGTAATTGTAATTATTATTATCATTAAATGAATGTACAAATATTTGCTATAATTAAAATACAATATAATATTTGTCTTCGAAGTAGTCTTTTACATTATAATAACACTTATTAATTGTTCATTTATGTATCCGGAACTCCTGCTTCTCTGGTACCAGCCTCCGCTGTCCGTCCGTCCGTCTGTTTGTCTGTCAGCGAGCATCTCATGAACCGTACGTAATAGGTAGACAGTTCAAATTTTCACAGAGTGTGTATTTCTATTAAAATACCGCTATAACAGCAAAAAATAAAAATAATAAATGGGTTCTCCATACAAGAAACGTTTTTTTTTCGGCGTTTTTTGCCTTAAATAGTACGGAATACTTCGTGTCCGACTCGAAGTTGGTCGGATTTTTTTCTGTTAAATCACGTAACATTTCTAGGCCTAGTACCTAAAAGTTCCAAGAATCGTTACTTGCTTCGAATTAGACCGCTGTTTCGAAGAATTTCGGTTAATCGTAAATCAATCATGGACACAACTTGGAACTTACAGCGAACTATCAGAATTGATTACAGCAATGGCTCGTTTTTAGGGTTCCGTACTCAAGCAAAGGGTAAAAACGGCACCCTATTACTAAGACTCCACCCACTGTCCGTCTGTCTGTCACAAGGCTGTATCTCATGAACCGTGATAGTGAGACAGTTGAAATTTTCACAGATGATGTATTTCTGTTGCCGCTATAACAACAAATAAAATAAATATTTAAGAAGGGTTCCCATACAACAAACGTGATTTTATTTATACATACCTACAAATTAGTACGGAACCCTCGGTGCGCGAGTCCGACCCGCATTGACCGGTTTTACTTTACCAGCGGTGTAATTTCGGTAACACACTAACAGTAGGAATGGTATCACACTAATATTATAAAGGCGAAAGTTTGTGAGTGTGCGTGTGTGTGTGTTTATATGTTTGTTACTTCTTCACTCTCAAACGGCTGGACCAATTTTAATAAAATTTTGTATGGAGGTAGCTGACACCCTGGATTAACATATAGGCTAGGTACTTTTTAACCCGATATTCCCACGGGATCGAAACTTATGCGGGTGAAACCGCGGGGCGCAGCTAATATATAATAAAATACTGGTTTTCAGCTGTATCCGGTTAGATTTGACAGGCCTGATGGTCTAATGGTTAGTGACCCTGACTGATATGCCGGAGGTCGTGGGTTCGATTCCCACCCAGGACAAATGTTTGTGTGATGAGCACGATCATTTGTTCTGTGTCTGGGTGTAATTTATCTATAATATGTATGTATTTAGTAAGTTAGTAAGTTTATCAGTTGTCTAGTACCCATAACACAAGCTCTGCTTGGCTTGGGACTAGATGGCGTTGTGTGATAGTTGTGGAATATTATTATATTATTAGATTGGAAGCCGACCCCAACATATTTGGAAACAGGCTAGGTAGATTGATTGACTAACAGGAGGAATGGTTTTCGTTTTGACAGTTCAACAACATTCATTGCGTTATTTACGTTGTTGAGCAGATACATTTTCGAAAATATGAAGCAATGGATTAGCAATATCCTTCAAAATGATTCCGATTGTGATTGATAATGTGTTGAGCAATTTTATTAGGGTGCAGTGTTTACTCATAAATGTACAGACGCCAACACATCAATCTACCTGATACTGTCACATTTTCCCAATCAACATTGAACCTTATGTTTTAGGAATAAAGTTGAAAATCTATTAAAGAAATTTGACAGATTCATGTAATATACATCACCACCGCTCTCAAAACGGTGAAGGAAAACATCGTGAGGAAACCGGCATGTCCTAGAACCAAAAATTCGAAGACATGTGACATCTACCAACCCACACTGCGCCCGCGTGGTGGATTACAGCCCACTCCTACTCACCGAGAGGAGGCCTGTGTCCCCAGCAGGGGGAACATTATAGGGTGATTATGCTACCAATTTGATATCTAAGTAGTTACTTCGTTGGTCGTCGGACAATCCCTAGGGCCTTTTGTGCGCCATGATGCATAATAAAAGGGCTAGAATGGCCTTTAAGGCGACTACACGACCTAAAGCGCGGTCACTGTCGGACTGCATAGAAAAGAAAGAGAAGCGCGATGACACAACCGTGGTAATTTATTGCAAATATGAAGCAATTATCTATTTACAAAAACTCTCAAACACCAAACAAATAAAAACCGTATACTAAAATTCGGGGAATTAAATTGTCTTTTAGATGGTGAAAGTTTTATGAAAATACACCCGATAGTGTTTGCGTGATTGTCGTTTTTATGTCCGCGGTAGACATTACTTTACAAATTAATTACACTATGTTAAAAAAATATAATTGCAAATATTCACATATCAAATTACGAAGCAAATGGTCTAGTATAACATTTATTTTTTTCAAAGAAATCAGTCCGGTCGATTCGACGTGATGTTGAATTTAAAATCATTAGAAGTCGTATATCTGCGCCTTAAAATAGACATTACTAGGAACCCTGTAACGTTGCATGTTAGGTCTAAGAATGGGCTTGGTTCATGTGAAATATTAATGGGGATTCGACCGGCGGAGATTGCGACGACCTGATACTTAATGCTTTAGTAACTTGATGCGACGGGGTGGGGGAACAAGAAAAATTTCACACGGACGAAGTCGCGGTATACTATTTACAAAACCGGCCAAGTGCGAGTCGGACTCGCGCACCGAGGGTTCCGTATAAAAATTTAAGGTTTTCGGAATTTTTCCTTTATGTGTGCTATAAAACATTGCTTCATGCCAAATTTCAAGATTCTAGGTCGACTGGAAGTACCCTTTAGGTTTTGATTCCCTTGCGAGTAGTTGCGAGTTTGAAAATATGCGACTTAAATTGCCGTTTCTTTTGATTGCGTTGACATAGAAGTTTGATTTTGTTACAGCTTAAAGGTATTATAGACCTGAGTATTTGATATTAATTTCAATTTAATACCTGTACGCGTTTATGAGAAAAGAAGTAGTAACTTTAAAATTTTCAAAAGTATTTTTTATTATATGATGTAACTAAAAATTTACGGTTTTCGCAATTTTTCCTTTATCTGTACTATAAGACGTTACTTCGTACCAAATTTCAAGATTCTAAGTTCACGGGAAGTACCCTGTAGGTTTTGATTCCCGTGCGAGTTTCGAAAATTTGCGGAAATTTACGGTATAAACGGCTGTATCTTTTGATTGCTTTGGCTTAGAAGTTTGATTTTTTCACAGCTCCAAGGGACAGTAGACCTGACTATTAGATATAAATTTCAGTTTGATACCTCCACGCGTTCCTGAGAAAAACGGTCTTGACAGACAGACGGACGGACGGACAACAAAGTGATCCTATAAGGGTTCCTTTTTTTTCCTTTTGAGGTACGGAACCCTAAAAATGACAGAAAAGCGTAGAACATTTTCGAATTCTGCCAAAACACAATAGCATTGAGGTCACGAAATGACATCACTGACCTTGACTGAAGCCCAATGAGGCATCACGAGGGAGTGGCAGCCTTTGTGGCGCTTAGAAAACAAGTCCATGGCTAACCAAGGTCTTCGATTGTTGCTAAATACTTGAAAATCTTTACAAATTGCAGACTTTTTTGTTACTTTTCAGGTTGTTGCAATCTGTGTTTGTTCTTTACTAGATAGTAAAGCAATCAAGTTGTCCACCTACTTTTTTTGGATGGGAAATCATCAAATGACCCCTCCCGCTCTGGGTGGAGCGGAAGGAAGTGTCAGACTCTCACTGACAAAAACCCACCCGTGTTCCTTCCTTAGCCCTTTGTGTTCCGGGGTAGCGGTAACCCTTTCGGACAAACCCGCTACAAGTTGGCCACCTACTGGGCACAAAATTTTGAAAAGAAAAAAAAAAAAAAAAAAAACCGATTTCCAAAAAAACACTACAAAGTGAAAAATAACTTTAATTTCGGAAGTCGGTGTCTTTGGATCTGTATTTTAGTTTTTTGCCACCGACTTCCGAAATTAAAGTTATTTTTCACTTTGTAGTGTTTTTTTGGAAGTCGGTTTTTTTTTTTTTGTTAAAAAGTTTTTATTTCACGCTTTTTAGTGGGTCTGCTTATAATTTATCTCAGTTACAATAGCCTAGTGTCAACTTTCTCATCGCCTTTTACAAAATATTGCTTTTACCGATGCAGGGAAGTTAATTGTTGAAGAGTTCTCCTGGTCCACCATCAGCTCCATATCACCATTCACATTGTGACGAGCATAAATTGCTTAGCAACCATGTTAAAGTATCGAATCGCAACCCGTGAAATAGTACGGAGATATTGAGTAGTTCCGGTGGCCATCTGTGGTCTTCATCATCAGTTCCACTTCACCAAATGGTGCTTTCCGAGAGCAAATGCACGAGTGTTACTATAATAATTTTGAAAGAATTTTCTTTTAACTCCAAGCCGTTGAGGAGTTGTACCTTCCATCATCAGCTCATCCACCTGAGATGATGATTATCAGATGCAAATACTTAAACAGCTTTAGAAAATATATGAAAATGGTACTATGTGCCTATAAAATTTGAAGGTTGCCCTCGATTTCCCTGGGATCCCATCATCAGATCCTGACCTGATGATCATGCAACCACTTGGGAAGTATACCCTTTCAAACAAAAGAAAAATTTTCCAAATCGGTCCAGGCGTCTTCGAGAAATCGGGGAACATACATAAAAAAAAAAAAAAAAGATTCCGACGAATTGAGAACCTCCTCCTTTTTTTGAAGTCGGTTAAAAAGAAACAACGAAAAGAGTAGGTACCATCGATAAGAAAAGAAGAAGATGACTGGATAGAACTGATGGTCGTGGAAGTCGACGGCGGCCCATGCTCAGATGGTAGGATGGCGTTGACCAAGATTAAAGATCCGCAGCCTAATTGCGGAACGCCAAATCGTCAAATGATTCTGATCAGTTGGCTTCATTTCTATCACAATTGGCTTCATTTTACGATTTTCGAATTGCGAAACTCTAGTTTATTATGAAACCAATTATGAACGTTAAGGCCCTGCGCAGAAACTAGAGTTTCGCAATTCGAAAATCGTAAAATGAAGCCAATTATGATAGAAATGAAGCCAACTGATCAGAATCATTTGACGATTTGGCGTTCCGCAATTAGGCTGCTGTTCAAGTGAGAAAGAGAGAAAAAGTCGGAAATAGGACACGTTGAAGAAATATACTAGATCAGGCTAAGGTCTGCCCGCAGCTGGAAAGCCTTTTTTTTTTGGGTGGGAAATTATCAAATAACTTCTCCCGCTCTGGGCGGAGCGAGAGGGCGTGTCAGACTTTTACTGACTAAAACCCACCCGTGTTCCTTCAGTTGCCTGTGCCAGAGGCCACGGTATCTTTTTCGAACAACCCGCGGCCCCGTCAGTTAGTGCTGACATCTCTTTGAGGCGCGCGTGGAACACAACGCGCCGTCGACCCGGACCTGGTCCTTACCGGACAGCGAGCTGCCCATTGCTCGCCGTCCGCAAGCCCGCGCCTACGGTGACCGGGAATCGGCTATCGATTCCCGACGCCCAGGGCATCTCCTCAGCTGGAAAGCCTTAGATGACGATGAATCAGTGTTTCCTGGTGTTGCTGGCTAGATTCGGAGATTGCCGATGGAGTAGTTTTGACCAATTGGTGACGAGCTATGCTTGGAGTCTCTCTGAGGGATTGAATCCGGAAAGAGGTGATCTGGCAGAGAACTAAAGGTGTTGTTGGGGAGTTTGTTCCGCCACTTCTTCTCCCCAGCGAAAGCACTAGGAAGTGGTGAAGGGCGGGCGTTTTGGGGGACTGTCTTTTGTAATTTTGACGTTCGAAAGTGCCATTAATGTGCCTATTCGAAATAAATGATTTGACTTTGAGCAGTGACTAAATTGTTAAGTGGTGTTTTGTGTCGCATTTGTTTGGTTTGTTGCAAAAAACATAATGTACATGCCATTGTGATAAAGTTGTTTTTAATAAACTGATTGTTACTAAAAATTGTTTCATTTCATGTACCTATTCAAGCATCGTGACGAGTAGATAGATATAATATGCTTTATTGTATGCCATACATTTTTACATACAAAAAAGCACATACATTATTTATTAAAATTGTTTGATCTTAACTTGAAGATAAAAGGTTTCGTACTCCTGCTTCTGCGAGCCCTTTTTTTTCTAATGTTATGTTATAATAAATGGAGTATAGCTGTGCCACAGTATAATATACAGTACGTTATCTAAGGCCGCCCGCCGAGTTATTAGCCTACTCTTGCGTTGATCCCCAGGGTTGTCACTTTTACTTTTAGTTAATACAACTTGAGTTCCTTTATCTTCTTTATTTTTAGGCAAACGTAAACACGGTAAACAATTCTTCTTTAATCGTTTTCGTTGAGAGTTCATAGAAATGTCTTCTGCTTTAAAATGTACTTCACATATTCGTTCATTATGTTTTGACTTGTTAGATAAGTCTTCGCGATCAATTAACCGTAGCCACTGTAAGCGTCTGAAACAATTAAACAAATTGGTTAAGTGAAATAAATAGAGAGTTCCATACGTATTTTCGCGAATATGTAAAAAATATTTATCATCTATTATTTTAATTAAGACTATCTACCTACTTAACTATATTACTAAATAAAATACCTAGTGTGCAGGACGATCGACCTATTAGTTTCATTAATTTTACTTTCGGTGGTTGGGAAACCCAATTTTATGCAATTTTGAAATAATGATCACGCAGAATTCCCACGGTGCTGGGGCGACACAGGGTAATTATTGGTTTTCCCAAAACTAAAATTCATTGTGTTGTTTTATTATTCTCAACATGTTTTATTGCTGGTATTGTAAACCAAATTGTCGGCACCCTTTGATAAAAATATGTCTTTGATAGTTTGCTTGTGTATTTAATCAGTTCCGGCTTAGATCTCGCACAAGAGACTTCAGTAGTAAGTAGTTCTGAGTGATGTGATGTGACAAGCTCTCAAAATAATATCAAGCAAGTAACTCATCAGTTTGTATTTATTATTGATTTAGCTCCTTTGTTGCCCTTATTTATTAGTAAAGAATAAATAAATAAAATAAATAAATAAAATAACTACCCAAAATAGCTACATAACCAACAATTATACAGTTTTTAATACAACCAAAAAATAAGATGACCATAAAAAGTACTTAATAATTTTGTGCTCGACTGTACTTGACTCGAAAATGTATGTAGAAGTTCACGTGGATATTTAACATACTTCCATATAGTAAACCAGGTCGAAATTATCATGGTTGGAGACGACTATTTCTTGACTATTTTTTGACACCAAATTCAAATTCAAAAACCTAAGCGTTCCGCGGTAATCAGGTGAGGATTGTGGCGAGAAAGGCTCACCACGTAATCCTCACCAAGGCACCTTTATATCTCTGGAATCACTTATTGACTATTTTCGAGATTTGGCATAGCGTTACGACTTACGACTATTTCTTGACTATTTTTTGGAATTGAAACCAAGTCGATACTCCCAGCCGTTTGGTTGCATTAGAGGTGAGGATTGTGTGGAGACCTTCACCACACAATCCTCACCAACCTATAGCTATAACTTTGGAATCATAATGCGACTAATTTTTTGACCTTGGTGACTATTTATGACTATTTTTTGGCGTTCTCAAAATTGATTTATAAGAAGTTTTCAAAAGTGAGGATTGTGTGGTGAAGGACACTAAAAACTAGACTTCTTAAAATAAACTTTAGCTCTAAACATAGTATTCAGAAAGTAAATTTGGGAATACATTTATATGGAAAAATGCGACTCGGCTACGCTCTTAATAAAGCAAATAAACTGTGAAATAAACAATACAATACCACATTTTCTAATAATATTTAAGTATAAGTAGGTACTTACATTTCTGGTTGAGTAGGAACTATGAAGAATGATAAGTCCGGGTTTGCGAAATCATTATTGAGGCACCCGAAAACACTACAATATTTTTTTCCCCTTTTTGAAGTCATGATACTCGTAATTTAAGTGGCCGCCGCCGCGCCGGCGAGAGTTGACGAACGCAAGCGGTCATGTAGCGTACGCGCGTGCTCACAGTCGCGCTGCACAGCCCGCACTGCCGCCACCTTATTCCCTCATATATTATGCTAGCGTGTGCGTGAAATCGCGTGCCGACACGGCGCGCGGCGCGCACGCACACATTCAAACCGAGAGCGGCACGTTTGTATGAAGATGTTCTACTGTATATTAATTATACTGTGGCTGTGCCCCGCGAATTCACCCGCGGTAAAAGTGTTATAGTCCTTTTTTAATGATTCCCTTTACAAATCTCTACCCCCCTTTTTACAACCTTTAGGGATAATTTCGGGGATAAAAAGTATTTTATATCCTTCCCCACAACTCAAACTATCCATCTAAATCGTTTTAGCGGTTATTGATTCCCCATACAAACTTCCACCCCCCTTTTCACCCCTTTAAAAAGGATGTTTTCTGGGATAAAAACAATCCTATGTCCTTCCCCGGGATGCAATCTATCTCTCTGCCAAATTTCATCTAAATCCGTTCAATGGTTTAGGCGTGAAAAGGTAACATACATACAGACAGACAGACAAGTTACTTTCGAATTTATAATATTATTAGTATGGATAACAAGGGGGTAATAGCGTAACACACTATCAGTAGTAGCAATAGGTTTCATTTTGACAGTTCAACAACATTCATTGCGTTATTTACGTTGTGGAGCAAACACATTCTTCGAACATATGAAGCAATGGATTAGCAATATCCTTCAAAATGATTCAGATTGCGATTGATAGTGTGTCTGTGTGTTATGTACCCTAATTGCGGACACTTTCAGTTATACTTTCAATCATAATGCGAGGATTTAGAAGGAAATTCCTAATCCATTGCTTTATAGGTATGAAAAGTTCGTCTGCTCAAGAACGTAAATAACGCAACGAACGTGGCTGAACTGTCAAAATGAAAGGCATTGCGATCGATTGCCATTTTATGTGTGTTACGCAATTCGTAGGCTTTAAATTAAAGGCCATTCGTAACAAAATTGACGAACATAACAAATCGAATTTCACGTTTCTTAGAGATTCGACTTTGTAAATAAAGTCTTATCGATTTCTAAGGCATTGGTTCAAGGCAATGTTTTTTCAACATTTTCTGACCAAACAGATACAAAAACAGTTAAATAAGTAAGTAAGAAATCATACACAACAATTGTATATATATTTACTTATCTTTCGAACCGTAACGGGTAGACAATTGAAGTTTTTCACAGTGTGTATATGGCCGCAATAACAATAAATAATAAAAAACCGGTCAAGTGCGAGCCGGACTCGCGCACCGAGGTTTCCGTACAAATTTGTAGGTATGTAAATAGATTATCACGGATTTTTTTTGTAATTTATCTACAAATATACGGTTTTCGGATTTTTTTCCTTTACATGTTCCACATGACATGGCTTCTTGCCAAATTTTATGATTCTAGGTCAACGGGAAATACCCTATAGGTTTTGATTCCGGAACATAAACGCCCGTATCTTTTGATTGCGTTGACTTAGAAGTTTGATTTTTTCACTGCTTCAAGGGACTGCAGCCCCGAGTATTTGATATTAATTTCAACTTGATAAGTTCACACGTTCCTGAGAAAAGGGGTCTTCACAGACGGACAGACGGACCTTAAAAATGTTAAAAATTAAAGGGTTGAATATTGAGTACGGTGGTACGGAACCTGGCACCCGGATAGATAATTATTATGTATTATTTCTCCTAAGATTTTCTCCCCTAGTAAAAGCAGTATGTAGTTCCTTCCTTGTGATGTTGCTATGCGTTATTGCGTCTGAGCAGTGGCAGAAAAGGTCATTTCTGCTACTTTTTAATACTAGCTGCGCCTAGGTTCGATCCTGTGGGAATATCGGGATAAAAAGTATCCTATGTCCTAATCCAGGTAATGGTCTACCCATTTGCCAAATTTCATCCAAATCCGATAAGCCGTTTTAGCGTAACAAACAAACATACATCTGAACTGGCATCTTCTGGGCACGCTCGTTCCATCATAGACCTCAACCATCGCTGTTCCATCAGGCGTGATCGAGGTCAAGAGCGGCCCATTTAGTAATAAAAAAAATAAAAATAAAAAAAGATATACAAATGATCAAATCTTTTCTCTTTATAATATTAGTTTAGATTAAAAGCCGAAACCCAAACTTGAGTAATAAAGACTTTCATAAGTGCTCTACCCAAAGTTTTAACGTCTTTCCCGAACTAGGCATATTGCCAGGACTTGAAAAACTTCTAACCTCATCATCTGCCTAGCCTTTTCGCAACTATGTTGGGTTCGGCTTCCAGTCTAACCGGATGCAGCTGAATACCAGTATTTTACATGGAGCGACTGCCTATCTGACCTCCACAACCCAGTTACTGGGTAACACGATACCCCTTGGTAAGAAAATTTGAATTTCCAACGTCACCCTAGCTTCCCCCTTAATATAAAACTCGACGCAAAACTTAGACTCGGGTTTAACGTCAGTTTTTATAATACGAACTTAAACTTAGCCGGATTATAGTTCGAAATTTAAAAATGGCTCGATGGTTTAAACATGGTTCTAAAGATAAACCTTTAATAAGGCCGTTTGAGTGTGAACCAATGATTTTCGAGGTTCGGAGTCGTCTGGGTATGAAATATCTATCAAAATTGGATGATACACAAAAATGGCCGAAAGCCGAAACCAAAACTCATACCTCCACTACGTAAAAGCGAAGTCAGTGTTACAAACCGTCCAGTTTTGTTTTATTTATTTAGTTTAAAAGCACTTTCTCCAATCTATTTCATTTGTAGTCAACTCTTTTAAAGTCTGCGCACGTTTAGAATGTAATCGTTGGTTTTACCGGTCTTTGGCAAAAAAAAAACCTAGATTTTTTAAGCTATGAAAGTGGAGCTGTTGAAATGTGGACCGTGTCTCTAGTCTAGGAGAAACAAAACTTTTTTACAAAAAAAAAAAAAGTTTTTTTATTTTTCACTTTTTAGATATGGTATGGTACCTCATCATTTGCCTAGCCTTTTCCCAACTATGTTGGGGTCGGCTTCCAGTCTAATCGGATGCAGTTGAATACCAGTATTTTACATGGAGCGACTGTCTACCTGAGCTCCAAATCCCAGTTACTGCGTAACACAATACCCCTTGGTAAGACTGGTTGTCAGACTTTCGGGCTTCTGACGACCCGTAACGACTGTCAAAGATCCACGAATGACAGCAGGGACCAACAGCTTAACGTGCTTTCCGAGGCACGGAGGGGTCTCGGTATGTAAAGATGGTCACCCATCCACTGACCAACCGCGGCAAGCATAGCTTAACCTGATCGATCGACTTGTACGGCTGTTATTATTTAGCCACTTGCCTCTCCGTTATGGTATCTAGCTTACACCAATTTCTATACCACTACTTGCTATGTAAACAACAGTGGCGGGAAGTATGTATTATACATCTTTAATATACACAAAGTGGATTAAATACGTATTATCGAAGTCAATTCAAAAACTACTTAATAATAATGCTTTACTATTGATTTCCATATTGTTCACTTAATTTATAACTTTGTATTTTTGTGTAACGTTCTATTTCAATTAAAAATATGTATTCCCATTGTTAAAGTTTTAATTTAACCTCTGAATATTCTTTCATTTTAATTCAGTTCCTAATTTTTTTTTTACCTAAACAATGTTAATAAAATCTATATGGGTCCAGCCCTGAGGATACCCTATCCATTAAAAAAATTCGAAATCGATCCACAATTGCCGGAGATATCGCTTAACATATTATTATGTAATACAAAAAAATATATACAGTCGAATCAAGAACCTCCTGCTTTTTGAAGGCGGATTTTTAGAGTTCAACGGGACCCTATTGCTAAGGCTCCGCTGTCACCCCGTCTGTCACAGGGCTATAACTTTCGAACCGTAATAGGTAGACACTTAAAATTAACACAGAAAACGTGAGTGTGTTGTTACATATAAATAAAATAAAGTTAAAAATTAAAGGGAGCTCCCATACAAGAAACGTGTTTTATTCAACGTTAAAAATATTAAATAATTATTGTACGGTGGTCGGAAACTTGGAACCCTTCATGTGAGAGTCCGATTCGCGCTTGGCCACTTCTAATGCATTTTTTTCTTGATTTTCTGACTAGTCGTACTCAACGCTTCTCCTCTATTTATTATACGAACAGCCAAAGTGTGGAGTCACTTTCAGTCTAACCGGATGCAGCTGAATACCAGTATTTTACATGGAGCGACGCCAGCCCACAACCCAGTTACTGGGTAACACGATACATCTTGGTAATACTGTTTCTCTTCGAGAGTAAGTCCATTAGTAAAAAAACACCGAACCTTTTAAAACAGGGACCGGTTTTACACCAAGAACTACAGTAATTCTAAAATCTGCATACATTACACACAAAAATTGCATAATAATTCTGTCATTTCGAACAAAAGAATTGAAGTCGGCGCTCAACCTTGGTCGACCATCTAATAACTGTAGGTAAAAAATACCTACGAACTCAAAACCGTCACGTTTTAAGACACGTGCGGCTAAAAATAGCCGGTAAAACATGTTCCGTTAGACTAATTCGAAACGAAACATAAAAATAACTTCGTATGTGTAATTCAACTTAATATGGTAACGGCGCGGTCGGATACGCTCTTTTTTCGTCGAAATTAATTTAGGTTATGTTAAGTACTACATAAAGTATTATTTTTAGTGAATGACCGAAGGCTCGGTTTCGGCCAAAAAATCCGGTTTCGCCCAAAAAAGTGACCGAATTTGCGGTTATCGTTTTTTTGTTCTTTTTTTGCGTCATGTTTACTGGAAATAAACGTAATTTATTTCTTTCTAAACTAGAAGAGGAGCCGAAGATTCGGTTTCGGCTTCAGCTGAAAATCGTGTTTCGGTAGGTAACTAATTAATTATTTTTAAACGTTGGTTGTTGTCTCAACGTGCCTCAAAGCACGATAAGCCGCTCAGTTAAGACAGCAACCAATTTTACTGCCTACCGTTTTCCCAACTTTGTGGGGGTCGGCTTCCAGTCTAACCAGATGCATCTGAATACCAGAATTTTACATGGAGCGACTGCCTATCTGACCTCCACAACCCAGTTACTATGTAACACGAATCCCTTGGTAAGACTGGATGTCAGACTTTCGGGCTTCTGACTACCCGTAATGACTGTCAAAGACCCACCACACCCACGAATGCCAGCCGGGACCAAGTGCTTTCCGAGGCACGGAGGGTTCTTGGTATGTAAAAATAGTCACCCATCCACGAACCAACCGCGGCAAGGGTAGCTTAACCTGATCGATCGACCCGTGCGGCTGTTATTACTTAGTCACAAGCCACGAGGCAGAAGTGCACAAACTGAAATCCGAAATTTAGTACTTCTTAATTAACTTTAAATCTCGCAATTTTGGAAGAAAGTGCATGCACCGTTATGAACTAGAAAATCGATTTCATATCTCTGCGGGGGACTCCAAAATGGCGGGATTCGTAATAAGTGCATCTCACTTATTATTTCGAACCAAGTAAAAATTGATCACTTTTTTCTTATTATAAGTTCATTCGATTTGGCTAAAACTGTAATCAATTTGCTTTGTACCGACGCCAGAACATCAAGTTACTACAATCTGTCAAATTTCTTTAATAGATTTTCAACTTTATTGCTAAAGTATTAAGGTTCAAAGTTGATTGGGAAAATTTGACAGTTTTGGGTAGCTTGATGTGCTGGCGTCTGTTCAGTGAAAGTCGTAACAAAAAGTTGGTGCTGTTCTGAATGTGTTATTCTGATTCCTTACTTCCAAACGACATCAACTCCTTAGCTATTAACGCTAACCTCGCGTCCATATCGCGCGGTTTCGTTAATTATGTAATAGGGAATACGGCCCGTGGCTAAATAATAACAGTCGCACGATCGATAAGGTTAAACTACGCTTGCCGCGGTTGGTCCGTGGATGGGTGACCATCTTCACATACCAAGACCCCTCCGTGCCTCGGAAAGCACGTTAAGCCGTTGGTCCCGGCTGTCATTCGTGGATCTTTGACAGTCGTTACGGGTCGTCACCGTCAGAAGCCCAAAAGTCTGACAACAAGTCTTTTCAAGGGGTATCGTATTACCCAGTAACTGCGTTGTGGAGGTCAGATAGGCAGTCGCTCCATGTAAAATACTGGTATTCAGCTGCATCCGGTTAGACTGGAAGCCGTCCCTAACATAGTTGGGAAAAGGCTAGGCAGATGATGAGCTCATCAAATATGTAATTAAATCCACAATTTTCCACTACACCAACGGAGATGCATACAATTAGGGCTCTTTCCATTTTCTCTTAATTATAAATATTCATGAACGAAAACAATCATTTATTCCAACGAAATAAACACATAAAAACGTTTAAACCATTATGAATTTATGACTCAGTTGATCTACACTTGAGAGCAGTGGTGGCCAAGTGGTAACGTCCGCGACTTACGAGTTTGTAGGTCGTAGGTTCGAGCCCAAACAGGCGCTTTACTTTGTGTAAATTATTTCACCACCACTGCTCTCAAAACGGTGAAGGAAAACATCGTGAGGAAACCGGCACGTCCTAGAACCAAAAATTCGAAAACATGTGACATCTGCCAACCCGCACTGGGCCCGCGTGTTGGATAACGGTCCACTCCCTCTCACCGAGAGGAGGCCTGTGTCCCTGTCCCAGCAGTGGAAACATTATAGGCTGATTATGTTGCGTATGTTATGAGCTACAGGTGCTTCCTGAGTTCCCAACATTATTATCTGCCAAGGCTTTTCATAACTATGTTGGACCCGGCTTCTAGTCTAACCGGATGCAGCTGAATACCAGTATTTTACATGGAGCGACTGCCTATCTGACCTCCACGACCAAGTTACTGGGTAACACGATCCCCCTTGGTAAGACTGGTTGTCAGACTTTTAGGCTTCCGACTCGGTCACGACTGTCAAAGATCTACGAATGACAGCCGGGACCTTAGAAATGTAAAAAACAACACAACTTCTCGCGGGATCTCCGAGGCACGGACGGGTCTCGATATGTTTTGAATGGTCACCCATCCACAGACAGACCTCGGTAAGCGTAGCTTACTGAATCAAGGAACTAAATTGAACGGATTCATACAAATTGAATTCGCACTCCACCATCCGAATCCAATAAAAAATATGCCGTTCGTTCGATTCGCCCTATATTTTGCAAATTTTCATTGCAGTTTTCATTCGCTTCATATTATTTGAAAAACATCCGTGGACATTGTTTGGCGTCGATGTCTCGAAATATAACTCGACCATTTTTGTTTTTAGATTCGCAAACTGAAAATGGAAACGTTAAAAATTGTGACGGTTTCACGTGTACTCGTTTTCATGTTTTTGAAGTGAAAACTACTTTAGGCGTGTCGGGCATTTTTTGAGACGGGAAAAAACTATTGAACTCGCGCCACTGTTACCGTAATCGACACCGCTTCGGATGTGTTCGGCTGTCCTCGGGATGTACTCGTATCCGATGGCACAGTATTCTGTTTGTGTTTTGTTTCCACTTCTGTCGGCACTCCCGGAGCGCCACTGTTTTTTTGAAGTGAAAACTTCTATAGCGGCGTTGTACACTTTTTTTGTAATGGGTAAAAAAATGTTAAACTCGCGTCAGGACATCGCGTCAGGACACGTGACCTGATCGAAAATTCGTAAGACGGATGGAGAGTACACAGCCGTTGCGGCGTAGGAGAGGAAGTATCCCCCTCTCTTTCTACGGCGCGGCGAAAATGTATGCCTGGTGTTTCGTTTAGGCGGCGCAGGGCGCTTGCGCGAATGTTCGTGTGTGTTTATGTTACGCCACGCGCATCCATGGATGGTGACAGCTGATGGCTCGACCGTCTGTGTAGTGGCCACACTGCTGTGTATTCGTAAAATTCGTGTATATAAAGTGTTTAAAATATGGAAATTAAACAAAGTGCATCTATTAATGAAAATCATTCTGAAGGATATTGCTAATCCATTACTTCATATGTTCAAAAAAATTGTCAGCTCAACAACGTAAATAACGCAATGAATGTTGTTGAACTGTCAAAATGAAACCCACTGCTACCGATACTGTGTTACGCAGTTACCCCCGCTGCCGCTGCTGGTCGGAACTTCATCATGACTTTCTGCTAGTGCGTAATGATTATTATAGTACTTAGGTAGCTATAAGGATTTGTGTCTAAGCCGAGAAAGTCTAGCTTAGATGTAGTCGCCTTGAAAAAACCTTGGAACGCCGCTCACAATATTATAATCACCGTTTAAAAGACTAGTTTCGTTTAGTTTTTAGGGTGACAGTCAAAATAAAGCTACTCTACACTTGCCGCGGTTGGTCTGTGGATGGGTGACCATTTTTAAATACCCTCCGTGTCTCAGAAGGCACGTTATTAAGCTGTTGGTCCCGGCTGACATTCGTGGATCTTTGACAGTCGTTACGGGTCGTCAGAAAGTCTGACAACAAGTCTTAACAAGGAGTATCGTATTATCCAGTAACTGGGTTGTGGAGGTCAGATAGGCAATCGCTCCATTTAAAATACTGGTATTCAGCTGCATCCGGTTAGACTGGAAGCCGACCCCAACATAGTGACAGGAACCTAGAGGGCAAAAGACCTAGCTGCCGAAGCCCTAAGCGATGGTCAGATCAAATATCCGACCAACTAGAGATCTTTATCAGTGCCGCACTCCACCAGGCCACTGGTCGTAACAGATGGAGATAAATCCTTGACTAATTGAAACGACTAGTTACGATTCTCAGCAATGAGAGAGCGGGTAAGGCGAGAGAAAGTTTAGATAAAACTTACAAAAAATTGTGTGATTTGGAACAAAATTATTTACTTCTTATGCAAACAATTTGACCGAACAAATGGCCGGTGGAGCAGACGAGTCTTGGAGTGAAGACCGCGTATCGATAAGCGTAGTGTGGGGTGTGTGTGTGTGTGTATCCCCAGCAGCTAGATGGACAGACGACTTCAAAAAGGGTGTCCTTCACCAGTTCACCACACAATCCTCACCAAATTATAGCTATAACTTCGAAATCATAATGCGACTATTTTTTTTCCTTTGCCCAACATAAAAATATATTCAACTGAATTGATAACCTCCTTGTTTTGAAGTCGGTTAAAAATAAAAGTAGTTTCCCAGCAATTATTTTTGTACAAAGTTACTTAATTTGATGTGTAGGTAGGTGTCGGCTTTCGTGAAGGGTCTTTTTAACCGACTTCAAAAAAAGGAGGAGGTTCTCAATTCATCGGAATCTTTTTTTTTTTTTTTTTTTTATGTATGTTCCCCGATTTCTCGAATACGCCTGGACCGATTTGGAAAATTTTTCTTTTGTTTGAAAGGGTATACTTCCCAATTGGTTGCATGATCATCAGGTCAGGATCTGATGATGGAATCCCAGGGAAATCGAGGGCAACCTTCAAATTTTATAGGCACATAGTACCATTTTCATATATTTTCTAAAGCTGTTTAAGTATTTGCATCTGATAATCATCATCTCAGGTGGATGAGCTGATGATGGAAGGTACAATTCCTCAACGGCTTGGAGTTAAAAGAAAATTCTTTCAAAATTATTTATAGTAACACTCGTGCATTTGCTCTCGGAAAGCACCATTTGGTGAAGTGGAACTGATGATGAAGACCACAGATGGCCACCGGAACTACTCAATAATATCTCCGTACTATTTCACGGGTTGCGATTCGATACTTTAACATGGTTGCTAAGCAATTTATGCTCGTCACAATGTGAATGGTGATATGGAGCTGATGGAGGACCAGGAGAACTCTTCAACAATTAACTTCCCTGCATCGGTAAAAGCAATATTTTGTAAAAGGCGATGAGAAAGTTGACACTAGGCTATTGTAACTGAGATAAATTATAAGCAGACCCACTAAAAAGCGTGAAATAAAAACTTTTTAACAAAAAAAAAACCGACTTCCAAAAAAACACTACAAAGTGAAAAATAACTTTAATTTCGGAAGTCGGTGGCAAAAAACTAAAATACAGATCCAAAGACACCGACTTCCGAAATTAAAGTTATTTTTCACTTTGTAGTGTTTTTTTGGAAGTCGGTTTTTTTTTTGTTAAAAAGTTTTTTACATCCTATAAATCACGATGTTTTGACGTGTCGCCACATCAGTAGATTGCGCCCGTGCGAAACGTGGACTGGTCGCTAGTTCACTACTAAAACATAGTCAAAGAACACAGCTACGAAATCACGTAAATTGATAAGTGGTTCCCGAGCTATAAGCGCACTTCAAATCTCAAATCGTTTATTGCAATCCATAATGTACAATTACAGGTGGTAAATAAAAATAATACAAATAATGTAACATTCGTGCATTGTCTACACTTAATGTTTTTTTTTTATGATGATATTTTTTCCTGTAGGGGTCCCTGGTGTCCTGAAATACAAGTCACGGCTTAGTTTAGGCACCAGTCTCCCACAAATGAACATGGTCCCTCATCATAATTATTATTTTTTCCATTTGTAAGTTTTGTTAATAAGTGTTATTTGTGGAAGAAAAATAAAACATTTTATTATTTATTATTAATAAAAAAATAAAAAATTATGGACCGTCGGGCACAGCAAATTTTTAAATAAGTAAGAGAGAGGAAGAGCGCTTTATTAATTTCCCTCGTTATAAAGTTAGAAATATTTTCTATCCTATTAACTATGTATTTATTTGCCATTCATTCACTTCACTTACGGACATACAGACAGGGAGATGTTGATGTTCTACAAGGAGGAATGGAGGACGGAGTATCAAACTCAAACTCCAACAATTTATTTTAATTAAACCAATTACAGGCCCTTTTGAATTGTCAAGGGGTCTGTCTGTCAGTTAAAAAGATGAAACTCCAGGGACACTCTTTTAAATCATAGTATTATTATCAAGCGACGCGCACTTTACTTGTGGTTCCCAAGTGTATACACACGCTGTGAATGTGTGTAAAAGAGCAGAAGCTCTCGATACTGGCCGAGACAATGACGAAGTTGGAAGTGGATGTGCTGAACTTCGGACGCTACGCTACCCTTCATGCTCACATTCACAGCATATTTCGCATGCTTACTGGAACATAGACCCATTAGTAGATAGGTCAGAATTGAGTTCTTTTGCGATGTCCCAAAAATCTTCTTTTCTAAAGAACACTGTACACGAAGTGAGTTGTAAGCTCTCCTCGTGTACTGGTACCAAAGTTGGCTGGTGTAGAACGCCTGGCAGTAGGCCTCAAAAAGTGTTGCTTTTACTTGCTTGGAACAATGTGCAAACCGTCTTGCAAGCATGTTGCTTCTACAAGCAATGCCCCTTCTTATTAATTTAATTTTGCTATTGCTTCATATGTTCGAAAAATGTGTCAGCTCAACAACGTAAATAACGCAATGAATGTTGTTGAATTGTCAAAATGAAAGCCATTTCTACTGATAAGTAGTGTATTACACAATTGCCCCGCTGTTAATTTCTAGCTACAAAATCCACACGTTTATCAATGCAACATAGAACTACATAATTATTATCTGTCAGTCACTCGTCTATGTGTGCAATGCACATAGTGTAACTAAACACTATCCCGCTTACTAATAAACGAATTATATCAGACTAGCTGTGCCCCGCGGTTTCACCCGCGATAAAAGTATTATAGTCCTTTTTTATTGATTCCCTTTACAAATCACCCCCCTTTTTACATCCTTAAGGGATAATTTCGGGGATATAAACTATTCTATATAAGCCTTACCCACAACTCAAACTATCTCCATACCAAATTTCATCTAAATCGGTTCAGCGGTTATTGATTCCCCATACAAACTTCCACCCCCTTTTCACCCCCTTAAAGGATGTTTTCTGGGATAAAAACAAGCCTATGTCCTTCCCCGGGAAGCAATCTATCTCTCTACCAAATTTCATCTAAATCCGTTCAGTGGTTTAGGCGTGAAAGGGTAACATACAGACAGACAGAGTTACTTTCGAATTTATAATATTAGTATAGTATGGAATATGGATGGATGGATGAATAGCTACACACCGATTTCTCTCTTTCAGTCGTCAGTAATTTGACTTTCGAAAGAAGAAGACTAAACGTTGTATAACTATACAGACGCTATACAACGTTTATTAGTAAGGGGGTATATGTATCGTCATTTATTAGGTCCTTACATATGAAATTGGCGTTTTGTATGGAAGGAACAAAAAGTCGAATATTTTTTAATATAATATATTTAATTAATCAAAGTATGAACCATTGTTTTCAATGCACTTTTGCCATCTTATAGGTAGTTCATTGATCCCTTTACTAAAAAAACCAGTCGGACGGGAATCAATAAAATCTTTGAAGGCGATTTGGACTGCCCCATCGGAGTTGAATTTTTTCCCTTGCAAAAAGTTATCCAAATTGCGAAAAAAATGGTAATCTGTTGGAGCAAGGTCCGGGGAGTACGGAGGATGTCTAAGACATTCCAATTCAAGCTCTTCTAATTTGGTAGCCGTCTGTTGCGCAGTGTGTGGTCTGGCGTTGTCGTGCTTTCAAGCTTTTTAATCTTCCCAATTTGCTTCAAGTGAATTAAAACAGTTTTATCACTAACATCGAAGCCTGCAGCTAACTCGGACGTGGTTTGCGATGGGTCCGCTTCCACAATAGCCTTCAATTCTCCATTATCAACTTGGGTCTCAGGCCGTCCACGGGGCTTGTTCTGCAGGTCGAAATTTCCAGAACGAAAACGTTGGAACCAAAAACGAACTGTGTTTTCTTTTGCAACATGACCGCCATACACATCATTCACCCTTCGAGTCGTCTCCGCAGCACTAGTGCCACGGCGGAACTCGTACTCGTAAATAATGCGATATTTTAAATTTTCCATTTTGTAAAATGAGTGACGCAAACAGAAAAAACAGAAGAAAAAAAACAAATGAATGACGGTCATCGAAGCACAAATACATGAGTAAATAGCTGTACAAATTTGAATTTGGAATTCCTTACCAAAGAGGAGAAATTCGTGATTAAAGTGGCCAGTACGAAAAACGCCAATTTCATATGTAAGGACCTAATATATTATGTATGAAGGTACGCATATATAGTGATATGCCTGCATAACACAGATAAAAGCCGTGTGACATTGTCAAACTAATTTGAGTTGCGTTTCTTATGCATATGATAAGAATAAATTCAACCAGCATGCTCTAGCAATTCACGACCACTCGATACGATTCCGTACCGTCATTATAATCAGCCTATAAT
This sequence comes from Amphipoea oculea, assembly GCA_945859645.1. NCBI lineage: Eukaryota > Metazoa > Arthropoda > Insecta > Lepidoptera > Noctuidae > Amphipoea > Amphipoea oculea. The sequence goes on along the minus strand of OX243891.1, from coordinate 4,273,568 downwards.
GTTCCCACAGCTGGGACACAGGCCTCCTCTCTGAGAGAGGGAGTAGGCCGTAATCCACAACGCGGGCCCAGTGCGGGTTGGTAAATGTCACATGTCTTCGAATTTTTGGTTCTAGGACATGCCGGTTTCCTCACGATGTTTTCCTTCACCGTTTTGAGAGCAGTGATGATGAAATAATTTACACAAAGTAAAGCGCCTATCTGGGTTCGAACCTACGACCTCCGTACCGAATCGAACATCAATCAATGTCATCGTAGGAGTCCTCTAAACGCTGTTTACAAGTCCAAAACCCGAAAATTTTCTCAGTCGATTATTCCGACAGCTGTTTGCAATCGGGGGCAAGGTACATCAGGTTATCGAAATGTGTCATTTTCGAAACGATATCCTATCGGATGCTGTAGCTATGCAGATACCCTTTACAGTTTAAAAAAACAGTTAAATACAGAATCGGCTGTAACAAACAATTGCCTCAAAACATTTTCATTGCTTTCACAATTATTGTAAAAACAAGGCGTCAGAGGACGTTTGACTTCCTTTTAAAAACAAACCTTTTTAATACAAACAACAATATGTACAACGCGTGCCACGAAAGACTAGACTTGAGACACCACTGACGACTTTGACTTGCGCAGTACACGATTTTAGGTCTCTTTAGCGGTATCTTGGAAACCTGCCACGCTAAAATAGAACTGGGCTGGACACATCTGCCGCATGTCAGACGAACAGTGGGCCAAACTTACGACCCAATGGGTCCCTCTTAATGGCAAACGACATCGTGGATTCGTGGCAGGCCCAGGCGGAGATGGCGGGATGAGCTGGACTCCTTCAACAAGAACTGGTCCTTAGCAGCTTTGAACAGAGAGAGGTGGAAAGAGAGTAGGGAGGCCTTTGCCCTGCAGTGGGACGTCACAGGCTAATAATATATAATTAGCGGTATGAGGTCTGAGCGCGGGACGGGACCGGACGTCATAGGGGCGGCGGAAAGAGCGCGGGAGGCGGAGTCAAGTCTCATCTTTCGTGGCGCTAATTATAAGCCTAGTAGGTTTTTCTAGAAGAAGAGTAATTCGTGAATCATCGTCTGTGATGTGGCTCCACAGTCCACAGACGCACTGTGGTACATTGGAGTAGGTCCACCTGGCTAGTCTAACAGTTAGGGTGCTTACATAAAGATGCGGGTTTTCAGCCCCGACTGCCGGTCCAGATCTCTGCAGGCTGATAGTCGGAACAAAACGGTTACATGTTTTACCTGTTTCTTTATGTGTGGTTGCTCACTCATTCACTTCACCATTTTTAATTTGGGAACTATTTGACCCGCACTGATCGGCACCGTCTCGTCTTTACCGGGAACCCGCTTCTTTATGCAAGCACCCTAACGCGGTGTCCTACGTGAGCGACGAATACGACGCGACGCGACGCTGCGAACGCGACGAACGCGATCAACTTAACGGCATACCCTGCTTGCGGCCTATATGACAGTCTGCGACGAGACGCGACGTAACCCGTACTTGTTTTGAGAGCGACCAGACGCGACACCACGAACTACATATGAACTTTCCGTCTGTTCCCGTTGTCCCCATTCGGGACTCAATAAAAATAATTAAAATGTATTGCCGTTGTCCCCATTGACGGTTTCCTGTTAAAATTATACTGTACTTCTCAATGATTCGAGAAGTAATGACCAAAATCACGTAGGACATTTGTCGCGTGTAGCATCGCGTCGCATTACGTCGCGTCGTGTTGCATCGCGTCGCGTCGTATTCGTCGCTCACGCAGGACACCGCGTAAGTCTGTAATACGGGCCCCAGTACCGTGGGGGGTAGTTTACAAATAGAAAAAGTTTTATTGGCAATAAGAAAAAGTCAGACAGACAGTTAAGTTTGTACATCACAATTTCTGGTTTGACCGTTGACCTCCAAACTAAGCAGGGCTTGTGTCTTGGGGGTCGGAGTGCGAATGAGGTGAAAGACATAAGCCGGTTTACAAGGCAAGTTTAGAAAGCATTCTGTTGTGTGTGTTTGTCCGTCTGTGAGGGTGAAAGTGTGAGAGGGATGTTTTTACGGTCCCCGTACCTCAAAATAAAAACGGAACCCTTATAAGATCAGATCGTTGTCCGTCTGTCTGTCCGTCTGTCAAGACCCTTTTTCTTAGGAACGCGTGGAGTTATCAAGTTGAAATTAATATGAAATACTCAAGGCTGCAATCCCTTGGATCAGTGAAAAAATCAAACTTCTAAGTCAACGCAATCAAAAGATACGGGCGTTTGTGTTCCGGAATCGAAACTTATATGGTAGGGGTGCTTCTCCTAGAATCATGAAATTTGGCAAGAAGAAATGTCATGTAGCAAAAGTAAAGGAAAAATTCGAAAACCGTACATTTTAGTTACATACCCACAAATTTGTAAGTACGGAACCCTCGGTGCGGGAGTCCGAATCGCATTTGACCATTTTTTTTTTCCACCCCAAAATAAAACAATTAAAAAAAAGTAATAAAATATGAATGTCTTGTCAAAAAACTATTCCTGTATCAAAAAATGTCGACATTTATTCTCAATGGACTCTTTAATCAGGTAATTAACATTTCATTTGTATAAATTGTAATTAACAAGGCCGCTTACAACGATTAATTGGCAATACATAGATAGTAGACATTAGCCAATCACCGTCATTACATGCTAGACTCGAGTGAAAATAAATTACTGCATTTCAATTGCAAAGTCGAGTTTGTATGAGATGACGCTAAAGAGGAAATGCGGTCGGAGTGACTTTTGAATAATCCTAAGTAAAAAGTCGTAATTCGAGGTTTGGCTCTCGCCTATTTCCTCCTCCAATATTGGACCAATTTAAAAGATATTTCATAAACTGAATAATACTGTGTCACTATGTATTTCTTTTTACATTAATATTAATTGTCAAATTTGTACACTAGGCCTCTGTTGACAGCGGTTTAAACCGGCATTTTTTGGGGATTCTAGTGCTCATAAAAATAATAAAAACATAGGGACAAGTACCTAGTTAATATTTATTATTCTGTAAAAAAAAACATTGCTTTATGGTCTAAGGTGAATGGGTAGTTGTAGCCCGCGAAATTCAATTTTTCTTACGTTTTTTGCAATTTTCAGGCTAGTGTCAGGTTGTATCTTGATCAAAATATGATTCGCGACTATAACAGGTACGTATTTACAGAATTATAATAATTAAAATCATCAATACATCTTTCTAAGTTAGATTTCTACCGTTAAGATCAAATCTCGTATGGAAAAGTGTTTATGGTAGAAATCTAACTTAAAGAGATATATTAATGATTCTAATGACTATGATTCTGTAAGCACATGTCTATTATAGTCGCGAATCATATTTGGATCAAGATACAACCTGACACTGACCTGAAAATTACAAAAAACTTAAGAAAATTTAAATTTCGCGGTCTACCATGGCACATTCACCTTAACCAGAAAGAAAAGAGGCGAGAGCGTTTCTATGGAGAAATGACCACCCGCGTTTTCTCAAAAGATGGAGGACAAGCTGCATGATCAGCCTATGTTCCCACTGCTGGGACACAGGCATCGTGTCTGTGGGAGGGAGTGGGCCATAATCCACCACGATCTGACCAAAATTATGGAGACTTTGACCCTTGAGTTTGTCTCGCCATTTCTTCTCAAATGGGAAATGTCGACTCCATTTAGCTATTTAGGGTTTTTCAACAAGAACTTTGTTTTTCAATAGGGGCAGCACCAACAACATGACAGTTTTGACATTTAGTTTTTTGACGTATTCGTAGTAGATGCTTTGGCAATTGTTACAATGAATTAAATTTCTCTCGAAAATTGAATTAAAATAATTAAAATCCACTATGAAAATGGTGGTTCTGTTAAAGTTACATTTAAAATTCGTGATATTTTCGAACAACATAATCGTCTTTCTGAAACTGCTATTAAGAATTATGTTATGTTAAGCAATTGCTTGCTTAGTTATGTTAAGCACAGAGTCTGCCTATACGGATGCCAATCGAATCGATTGCAGCCTTAAGAGGCTTACTAGAGCTAAGTGTCCTTGAAAAACGCATGCACACATATGCAAAATCGACGCAAACGCCATCTAACGACGACGGCTATCACAATTATGACATAAAGCATACATGAGATTTAGAAGTAACGGTTTTGTGAGATTACGCCCTAGTATTCTAATAGATGGCGCGGAAACGATGTGCAAATAAGTTAAAGATCTAACAAACAAATTATGTAGTTATGTGTGACAACATAATAAATTTTATTCGTTTTGAGTGTGACTTGAAAAACTTAAGGATGTGGGTGATTTTGAAATAAAACTGATTCAATGAAATTTAAAACATTTTTAACCGACTTCAAAAAAGGAGGTTGTGTATTCGACCCGTATGTATGTATGTAATGTATGTATGTGTGTATGTTTGTATATATATTTGTAGATTTTCTAAAAAACTGATGAACCAATTTTGATCATTCTTTCACTAATGTGATCTACATACTTCCAGGAAGGTTTTAGTATATTCATTAGGTAGTTATTCTATATTCATTAGGTAATTATTCTTATGTAGTATGTCCGAAGTTAATATGCATAAATGTACTGCATCTCCGGCATTTCTATGCGAATTTTGATGATTCTTCAATGCACTAGTGTTAATTGAATTTTTGTGGGGTAGGTACAATTAGAAAGAAAAAAAAACAACCGACTTCAAAAAAAGCACTACAGCGTGATAAATAACTATAATTTTGGAAGTCGGTGTCAAAAAACGAAAATGCGAAACCAGCGACACCGACTTCCGAAATAAAAGTTATCACTTTGCAGTGTTTTTTTTTCTAAAACTATGAATTTTGGAAACATCTAAGAAAGTGCAGTCATTACGCTTAAGGTACGTATTTTCGACTTCACGTACAACTGTCACAGTGACGTATGTGGACGACGTGTAGATTTGTATTCGAGAGTCCTCGGGTTCGATTCCTAAGGTTACGAAATCGAATTTTCTATTTAAATGTCATTTTGAATTTTTAAATATTATATCTCTTAAATATTTTTATAAATAACTAAAAAAAGTCTGCAGGAGAAAGAAAGTCAAAAATATTAACACGGAAGTTAGGTATTTCTAATGCGCAAGTACCTACACGTTATCTAAGCTATTACAAAAATAAAAAAAATTCTGACCTAATGTTTTTATTAACAGACCGCGACTTATTGATAATGGGCATAATGAAATACACTCAGCGGCACGGAATCTTGGCCAAGCGCTTATCTCGCGATAGCAAAAGTTTTAAGTGTTTCTGATGAATGTTTGTTGTGCAGGTATGTCAAAAAATGTTTACTTTTAGTTCAAGAGGGTAATCCATTATGTTTAAATGCACCACAACGAAACTTTTAATTTACAGTTGAATTGGGTAATTTGAGCGACTAAGTTCACATTTTAAATTTGTGTGTTGTGAAAAGTTTACTGTTCGGTTTTTGAATTATTGTGATTTTATGCTTTTAATTCAATAAGTAAAGGTGCTTTAAAAGCAATAAAAATGCCTCTAACACCAGCACAGGTTTCACAAGCCGTTGCGTTAATTAACCAAGGGCTGACACAGCGTGAAGTTGCTATTGCTCTTAACGTACCACGGTCATCAATGCAGTATGCCCTTAAAAGATACCAGGAGACAGGCCAGTACACCCACAGGTCAGGCAGTGGAGGCGTAAGGTGCACATCGGCCCGAGACGACCGCTTTATTGTCCTGGAGATTTTGAGAAACCGCTACCTGACCGCTGTTGAGTTACGCCAGCGGCTTCAAATTGTGAGAGGCGTTAATGTTAGTGAGCGTACAGTGAGAAGACGAATGGAAGAAGTCAATTTAAAAGCTTGTAGACCAGCAGGAGGTCCAGAACTTCTCAGAGAGCACCGAGTAGCTCGACTTCATTTCGCACGAGAACACGTTAACTGGACCCACGAGCAGTGGGCTAGAGTACTGTTCACAGACGAGTGTCGAATAGCTTTACGTTCTCCAGATGGTCGAGAACGAGTGTGGCGAAAAAGAGGAGAGCGGTTTTTACCCATTACTACCACTCAAACAGTGAGTTTTCATGGAGGCTCAATAATGGTATGGGGAGGTATAAGTTCCGACGCACGTACAGAGTTGGTTATCGTCGATAATCGGCTAACAGCTGTTCGATACATCGAGGAAGTTCTTCAGGAACACGTAATGCCATATTCGGGGTTCATTGGACACGACCAATTCCTCCTAATGCACGATAATGCACGCCCACACGGCTCACATTGCGTTGAAGAATATCTGGAAGAGGTTGGCATACAAAAATTGCAATGGCCAGCTCGTAGCCCAGACTTAAACCCAATTGAGCATATCTGGGACATGCTCAAAAGAAAGATAAAGTCCAGCTCCAACCCGCCGGAAACTCTAAACCAGCTCCGAACTGCAGCGCTGGCCGCTTGGCGCAGTATACTGCAAGTTGATGTCCGAAACATCATCCAAAGCATGCCAGATCGAATGCAGACAGTTATCAGGGCTAGAGGAGGAAACACCCGATATTAAAACGTATAGACAATAACAAAAAAGACCTTAGTTTTTATTTTGTAGTGTTTTTAAATTTATAGTGAAAAATTCCTAATTTCAGTGAAAGTGCGTGATTTTAAAAACTGATTTATTGGTGAGGTAATCTTTTAATTTCTAAGTTCTTAAAGCATAAGAGACACGTACTAAAGCCATTTCCTCTAATTTATTGTCATAAATGCAAATGCAAATTTTTTTAATGCAAATAATCAGCAAAATCACGAGTGGCCAAGTTTCCGTGCCGGTGAGTGTAGGTAACAGATTCATCTGAAAATTGCGATGAAAATGATCAAAAGCAAGAAATTAGATTTAAAATTGATTTTGTTTATAATAAATAGGAATCATAGTTATATATGAATGTTAGGTACCTAATCTTTGAGGCCGTTTACACATTATGCCGCAGCTGCAGCGGCACCGCCGTCGCGTCGTCGCTGCATCAGTCACCCTTGGATTTGTATGAACACACGGCGCCGCGGCGCACAGTGTGGGAATCTCGCAATCTAGAGGGATTTAATTCCAAATTGAATTAAATAAAAGATACAAGTAAAAAATAATATTGATTGGTATTCAAATAAATAAAAATACTTAAATAGTGATAGAAAATAAAGTTGTATTAAAAAAAAATGCGATATGAATCAATTTTGTTATTTTTTTTAATCACTAATTCCACTTTCGGCCTCATTTACGGTGGGTACAGAAAGCAATTTTAGGACATCAGGATCTAGAGGACTCCGTTTTCTCTTCATTATAAGCCTTAAGCTGCATATGAAGGGGTCTGACGATATAAGAAGCCTATTAAGTAGGTCGGTATTGGTGTCTATTCGTGACGTTTTCCTAGTGAAAAATTCCCTATATCTTCGGTTATCTTTGTTTCTAGCCTCTTGTGCCTCTTCCGATAACTGGCCAATCGGCAAAATACACGAAGCTATGACATCGCGGCCATGAAATAAAACTTTGTGCACACTAACAGGCATGTTATACCATGAGTATTCCCTAAGATACAGGTTTCTGGTTTCTTCTGTGTAACTATTGAACGAATCTAAATCGACTGTAAAACCAGATCCGAGAGTTTCTAAAATGATATGAAACCTCGTTATTAATTCTAAATTTACCCCGGTAATATCAGCAGTTATTGTAGCACCTCTAAAAAATCGGCGTGCTGTGTTGCCGTCATTGGTATTACCAGCTTGCTGAGTTGGCAAATCCACTAATAAACCCAATTCATTTCTGAACCGTGTTTGTATGTGTATCTTCCTTGCCTTAACCTTATCTTTATTTTCTTGACCTCTAGCTTGCCACATTTTTATATCAAGTCTGTAGGCAATATGAAGTATACACTCCATGAACCTAATCCAGGAATGCAAAGGAGAAAGCCCGAAAGACAATGCAGCTTGATCGAGAGGTTTCATCAAAATAAGAGATGGATTATTCATCTCTGAAGGCTTTGCTCCACATATATAGCAAGTTTGAGATGAGGACGAAACATCAGATAGAGCACTACATATTTTGCCGTCTATCATAGTCAGTATAAAAACTGGTTTCACAAAAATCTTAAAGTTATCTAGACTTACTTCGACGGCCGACAACATATCGATTTGGTGTTGTATCGTGTCAACCTCTTCTTTAATTAATGAAGTAGTCTCTTTAGCAAAGTTAAGTCTAATTGGTCGACAGTACCTTGTTGAAGAAGGGGCTGGATTTTGCCATACTATAATATTATTCTCTTCAACATTCAACCTTAACTGTATAGGTACCATGGATATGCTAAAAAGGTTTTCATCAAATTTGTTTTCTGAACAAAACTTTTGTTTATATGATTTTTGTTGTGCTCCATCACAACCCCACTTAATTAACAAAGACAGTTCCTTTACTCCACTGTGCAAGTCCTCAATTGACCCAAGAACCTCTTTCTGAGATACACAAAGTCGTTCGATACTGTGATCAACTAATGATTGCAGGGCACACGTTGCAGTTGATTCTGTTACGGTTTTATTGGATGGATAACATTTCTTCTTAGCCTCTTTTATTTGGTCATAAGATGGCAATAAGTTTTTAACCAATTTATTTATCCTTTGCCGTATTATCTCATATTGATGTGTTGATAAATCAGCATCTACCATCATGCTTAATGCTTCATCGGCCGACACAGTCACTTGAACGCTTTCGCTAATCATGCTTTTACGTACGCTTTTCATGACGGAACCTCTCTTAGGTGAACTTATAGAAAGTTCTTTTACTATAGCTGCAGAGTCCTTTTTACCTGCTTTTCGAAGGTTACATTCATGTGCAATCGCTATTTCTTCAGGGCTAGTAGACGATATTAGATTCTGAACTTTGCGTTTTTTGGTTTTATCGCAACATTCTACAAAACCTTTGTGTGGTCTTCCTGGTGAATGGCCAGATGTAGATGGTATTTCATTTAAAACATTATCTGGTAATTTAATGCATTCATTCAACCAAGTTATATTCTTGTTTAAAAAGCGTTCACGATGTCTACCGCTTGCTGTCCATTTTTCGTTAAATTTGTTACATAACCTCCTTAAAAACAACTTAATTTCATTTACAGCACTTTCCGAAAATTGTACATGAGGGTAATTACCTATTATAAAAGCAAAAATAGCATCAATTCGCTCCTTTTTTGCATTTGAGGTCCAAATATCAAAAATTTGTTTTTTTGTAATTTCGGCGGACATTCTGTAAACCGAAAAAAAATGTATGACGGTCGCACAAAATCGCAAGTTTTATCAATTGTTCTCAAAAGTTAAGACTCTAAACTATAAATTAAAACAATATAAACACCGGGATATTCAGGCCATTTTTTTTTATACACCTTTTGTTTTGCAAATCATCTTTAAAAAATGAATAATTTAACTGTGCTTTCAAATGATGTTATTAGATCAATGTTTAACTATTACTTAAATAAAATACACTCTAACTTACCTTGAAAGATATACACAATACAATAATAAACCAATAAACAAGACTATAAGTTAATTTGATTAGTAATCTCAAGTGAAGATGACCCATTAATGTTGTTGTTCGTATTGTAAGGGTACAACGATTATTTATCTACCCACTTCAACATTTTTTATTTATTTTTTTAACCTACCTACATGAATTTCTAATATGTAGCTGTGACAAATAGGGTCTTAGGTATAAATAGGTTATATTTATATTATCAATTATTAAAATTTATATTTTGATTTAAATCCCTCTAGATTGCGAGATTCCCACACTGTGCGGCGGCGCGCCGCAAGGGCTCATACAAATCCAAAAGAAACCAATACAGCGGCATCGCCACAGAATATAATAGTATGGCACCGCGGGCGGCGCACAGTGGTCTGAAAATCGAGCTCCATACTCATAGAAACTTAAAGTTCGGAAATAAAAAAACAAAAATTGTAATGGGTCTAGTATACCTCCCTTTACGTAATATTAACGTATGGATGGTATCAGTCGCTCCACGCGTGAGAAAAAAGTTTTTTATTTTTTTTGTATGGGAGAAAACACTTAATGTACATTTTTTTGAAACTGAATGGAACTGATAGGCTGGAGCTCACACGAGCTATTGTACGATACACGGCCATCAAGATGACATACAATTCATGCACTGTTCGGCGCCGCTTTGCACATAGCAAATTTTTGAAATTTTGAATTTTCGATACGTGATTTTTCAAATCTTTGACGAGGTTAAATGAACTTGCCGATCGATTTACTTATACTATCGTTAGTTTTAGCCTGCTTGTGACCTTTGTGATGACAACAATTAAAAATTATATTGATTATATACGTTTTTTTTTATTTCATTCCAAGAACTAACTCATTTAATCACCGTGATTATGGTTGACTTATAATTATATACCAATGACATGAGCATCAACCAGCTCTAGCAGGGCCAAATGGGCCCTAGTCACAATAAAATTCTATTGTCTGTAATATTAAAGTCTGTAAAACCTAATTAAAGAATAGCGAACGATAATGAGGGTAGTTGTATAAAAATAGGACGTTTGAGCTTACTTTTATCAGTAGCTCTCAGTACTTGTGCGCGCTAACTTATTACGTTATTTTTTTATTGTGCTGTGATGGAAGGTTGTGATACCAATTTGGACATTGTCATGTTTGTGACAAACAACAATTGTTTTTTACAGCCCAATGTTTTATTTGAAGTTTTTGAGAATACTATTGATTTGTCAGAAAATGAAAAGAGGGTATTGAAACAATTCTGTCAGACTTATGTTTGTTCGTTGAGGAACAAATGGATCTCGTGTAATCGCACGAGACGTACATACATAACAAAGTATGAGACATGGCTGCAAGAGAACATAAAATGGCCTGAGATCATGAAAGGAAAGATGACCCCTTATTTAGTGTCAGTAGAGCAGCAAACCCGTTCCAGTTCTGACTTTGTTTTAAATGAGGGTGCATCAACATCCTACACACCGGAGACGTGCAGTGTTGGAACATCAACATCAGTTGTGAGGCCGAGAAAACCATTTAAAGAGCTAAGCCCGCTACAGAAGAGAAGGAGAGCGGAAGACCTCCTAACGTATAGCACTGAAAGCCTTGCTCATGCAACCGGTTTGAAAGCACGTGACAAGAATATAGCAGATATCGTTAAACTAGTCTCGGAGCAAAGAGGCTACAAGGATAAATAAATTGTTAAAGCCCAAGGAAACTGTGCTTATACAGGGTGACTGGAAATTAGTGGCGGAGCCGTTAAGGGGAGGTAGTCTAGGGTTTTTCCGACAGATATCACTATGAGACCTACCGTCCTTACTTAACCCTTTCCAAGATATTCCTACTTAAAGAGATAGTAATAAATCCTAAAAAAAAGTGATTTTGGCCTACTTTTTTTTGTTTTGCAACAAAGATATTCTAAATAAGTAATATTAATTGTAAAATTTCCGCTACTGTCATTATTTTATGCAAAAACTGCTAAACAAAAAGTAGGAATATCTTGGAAAGGGTTAAGTAAGGACGGTAGGTCTCATAGTGATATCTGTCGGAATAACCCTAGACTACCTCCCCTTAACGGCTCCGCCACTAATTTCCAGTCACCCTGTATATTCCGCTGATAAAGCTTTATTTATTTTGACCTCATTGAAGCTTTCGAAGTGGCAGTATATAACATTAAGATCTTGTGCAAAAGAAGAAGGAGTACCACTGTGTCCTTCTTATACTGCCATCCTTGAGGCGAAGAAGGACTGCTGCCCTCCAAAAGTTACCATTGTACATCACGGAAGGAGCGGTAAAAGTAAAGCTAAATTTTGGATAAAACTGTGCAAAGCTTGGAAAATTCCTACGTGTGGAACCTTCGCTGGATGGCAAAGAGTTAACAATTATATGCAAGTATGGCTTTGATGGTGCTTCAGGGCAAAGTTTGTATAAGCAAACTATGGCAGACGAAGACGATTCCAGTATGTTTATGTGTTCTTTTGTGCCTCTGCGCTTAGTTTGTGGCGAAGAAAAGGTATGGGAGAATCCAAAGTCATCTTCCACAATGTTCTGCTGACCAATTTATTTTAAGTTTTCAAACGAAAACAAGTTGAACATCGTGGAAGAACAGGCTCTGATTGAGGCTCAGATTGAAGCAGTATCTAATTATAACTCAACCATAATCACGGTTGTAGAATCCTGTTGATTCCGTACTTATGTTAAACATATCACTTCACTGGCTCACTACCACACCAAGCGCCATCGTATATAGCCTGCTTCACTTTGTCTGTTTCCCGCCATTCCTCGTAACTGACAGATGACATAACATAACTGACAGCAGCTACCCCGCTTGTGTGAATGAGACAGTGTTTACATATCTATTTAATAGATACACTACAACGGTGATTAAATGAGTTAAGTAGTTCTTGGAATGAAATTAAAAAAAAAACGTATAGGTACTTATAATCAACATAATTTTTAATTGTTGTCATCATAAAGGTCATAAGCAGGCTAAAAGTAACGATAGTATAAGTAAATCGATCGGCAAGTTCATTTATTCACGTCAAAGATTTGAAAAATCACATATCGAAAACACAAAATTTCAAAAATTTGCTACGTGCAAAGCAGCGCCCAACGGTGCATGAATTGTATGTCATCTTGATGGCCGTGTATGGTACAATAGCTCGTGTGAGCTCCAGCCTATCAGTTCCATTCAGTTTCAAAAAAATGTACATTAAGTGTTTTCTTTCTCCCATACAAAAAAAAACAAAAAACTTTTTTTTCTCACGCGTGGAGCGACTGATACCATCCATACGTTAATATTACGTAAAGGGAGGTATACTAGACCCATTACAATTTTTGTTTTTTTATTTCCGTACTTTAAGTTTCTATGAGTATGGAGCTCGATTTTCAGACCACTGTGCGGCGCCGTATGTTCATACAAATCCAAGGGTGACTGATGCAGCGGCGCCGCGGCGGCTCGTACCTAACATTCATACATAATTATTATGATTTCTATTTATTATAAACACAATCAATAAAAATTAAACTCTTGCTTGTGATAATTTTCATCGCAATTTTCGGATGAATCTGTGATTTCTTTATGCACATTATCAATAAGTCGCGGTCTGTTAATAAATTTAGGTTTTTTTTATTGTTACAATGGCTTAGAAAACGTGTAGGTACTTACGCATTAGATTTAGAAGTAACTTCTGTGTTGATATTTTCGACTTTCTTTCTCCTGTGAAAGATAATTACATTGTAGACGTTTTTTTAGTTATTTATAAAAATATATTTAAAAATTCAAAATACATTTAAATAAAATTAAATCGATTTCGTATCACTGGGAATCGAACCCGGGGTCCCTCGAACACAAACCTGCGCGTCGTCTACATAAGCCAATGTAACGATTACGTATGTCGTCGAAAAAACTGAGCTTATGCGTAATAAGTGCATTTTCTTAAACTACCAAAATTCATAGTGAAAAAAAATATTCAGTAATAATAAAATGCTCTTACTTCGTTCGGCGTTTGTTTTATATGAACGTTTTGTAGTCCTCCTAAGGGAATGTTTCACTTTATTTCCCATATTTACAAATGATATAATTGATAGCAAATTATTACGCTATTTTAACTTAAAAGTATTTTATATTTACATGAAATAAAAATATTTACAGAAAGAAGATATGCAAATAGTAATAATAAACAATGAATGTATGTACATATAAATAATGCGGCGAAAAGAGCGACACGCCCGTATAGTATCAGGCCTCGGCCGGCATTATTCCTACACGGGGGTTTACCGTTTACGTACACATGCGCACTTATTATGTTCGGAACTATGAATATGCTATTTACAATAAAACTATTGTTTGAACTAAAAAAATAAAACACTATTATTTTGGTATGTTGCTTGTAGAATGATCTGACAAAAAATCAGAATGATTGTATGTATATTAGTATGGTTTCTATTGTAAAAAGAAAGTTTTTAGAGGTATCTTCATGATTTTTTTCTATCGTGCCAAATTAGTTGTATCATGTTTTCAAAACACTATTTATCTAAAAATTCAAAATACATTTAAATAAAATTTAAAAAGAAAGTACGATTTCGTAACGTTGGGAATCGAACCCGGGGACTCTCGAATACAAATCTACACGTCGTCCACATGCGCCGGTGTGACAGATGTACGCGGAGTCGAAAATACTTACCTTATGCAAAATGACTGCACTTTCTTAGATGTTACCAAAATTCATAGTTTTATTGCAAAAATAAAAATATTCAGTTAAAAATAAAATGCTCATACTTTTTACTTTCGTTCATATTATGTTCGGCTTTTGTTTTATATGAACGTTTTGTAGTCCTCCTAACGGAATGTTTCACTATATTTCCCATTTATTTACAAATTATTACCCTATTTTAACTTTGTTATGTTACGCGGACCACTGCCGATGCCGGGAGACACAAGTGAAACGCCCGGGAGTTGGGACTCGCCGTACAATAGATGGCGCGCGCCTTGCACCCATACATAACAAACTTAAAAGTATTTTATATTTACACGAAATAAAAATATTTACGGAAAGAAGATAATGCAAATAATAATAAACAATGAATTTACAAATAAAACTTAACAAAAACATAACAATCTTGACGGAAATAGTGCGGCGAAAAGAGCGACACGTCCGTATAGCATCAGGCCTCGGCCGGCAGTGTCGCTACGCGGGCGTTCACGCACACATGCGCACTTTTTATGTTCGGAACTATGAATATTCGATTTACAAAAAAACTATTGTTTTAAATAAAAAAATAAAACACTATCATTTTAGTATGTTACTTGTAGAATAATCTGACAAAAAATCAGAATGATTGTATGTATATTAGTATGGTTTTTATTGTAAAAAGAAAGTTTTTTAGAGGTATGTTCATGATTTTTTTCTATCGTACCAAATTAGTTGTATTGTGTTTTCAAAACACTATCTATCTAGCAAATATCCTGAAGAATATCATATATTTTTCTGATTTTGTTTACTGTAGGCGATCATATACTTTTATTGTTTCGAAAACTACCGTTTTTTTGCGTTTAGCTCGTGTAAGCCCCTTAAAACTCAAAATCCGAGGTGTGATTAACGAAATAGACCCGCCATTTTGCCAAAAAGTGACTAAAAACTTTGATGAAAGAATTGACAGTCAGCGTGGTTGTGGTGGACATTTGCCAGATATAATTTTTTATTAATATTTGCCCAACTTTTCTCTTCGTAATACAATAAAAATTTGAATCATCTTCATCTAAATTCTTTGTTTTATTTTGTTTTAGAAAACAAAGTTCTTGTTGAAAAACCCTTTATAATATGGCGTGTAAAAGCGATTCCGATTATATTATATAATACTATACTACTTCAACGCAACTAGCTTCATCTTTCTGACTGACCGACCCCTTGACAATTCAAAAGTGCCTGTAATTGGTTTAATTGAAATAAATGCTTTGAGTTTGAGTTTATACTTTATTTACAGAATAAATAATTTCATTTCATTTAATTTCACGCGGGCCTTGTAGTGGTTGGTAAATGTCTTGGATATTTTTGGTTCTAAGACATGCCGGTTTCCTCAGAATGTTTTCTTTCGCCATTTTGAGAGCACTTGTGGTGAAATAATTTAGACAAAGTATAGTGTCCTATGGTTCTGTGGAGTGGCGACCGCGTACCGGAAGACGTAGCGTTGGAAGGCTCCTAGGTGGACCGACGACCTTGTGAAGGCTGCAGGAACCCGTTGGGTGCGAGAAGCACAGAACCGGTCGAAGTGGAGGTGCTTGGGGGAGGCCTATGTCCAGCAGTGGACGTCTTTCGGCTGAAATGATGATGATAGTGTCCTGTCTGCCTAAGTTCGATCGACGGCATTTCCTATGGCCCCTATGGGCCATCACCGTCGTGGCCGTTTCCACCTGACATAGGCATGATTGACGTGACCATTCGTCCCGCTTTCAGGCTGTCTGTCCCGTTGTCCTCTACAAGAGCATAGATGTTCCGCTTTTACAAAGGGATCAAACGATATCTATATTCAATTCAATTTATTCATGAACAATTTACATTTTATTATCAATCATTGTGTTTTTAATGTTCGTGGAGATTCATAGACGACTCCGCCTTGGAGTGTAAATGTGGTGCTGTTCCACAAACAACGGGACACTTAATATCGTGTCCTGCGTGCCCTGTCAGCTGCACGTTACAGGAACTGATGGACGCTGGTGATGGCGCCAAACAAGTGGCCGAATTCTGGGCCGAGTACATTTAGATTGCTATCGACACGCTAAGAAGAAGAATAAATACCTATACTCCATAGGTTTTGGTAGTTAAATAAAGGTAAACAAAAAACCACATGACTTAGTTAACCGACGAAACGTAATACCAGTCTATTCAGTTGTCATGCTACGTCACAGTTGTACTTTTCAATTTAGCAACGTTATTTGCTCAATTGAAGAGTACAACTGTGACGTGTGAGTTTCATTTGTTCCAGAAAAAATCTCTTATGGAAAAGTGCTTTTTACATTTCTATGGTCAAGACGCTTCCGATACCTCATTTGTCGAATTATTATAAGTAGGTACTTACTTTTGAAGATATGTATGAGGGAACAGATGAACATACATACATACCGGTCAAAATCATAACCCTCCTTTTTGCTTAGCAACATCGTACTAAATTAAAACCAGACCATCTAACTCCTCAATAAGACCCATGAACGACAAGTAAAACGTCGTGCATACTTCTAAAGCCGCCATCTTTGTCTGACTACCCGAAAATCGCATCTCTCCATCTCTGTCTCATCCACATTGTTCTCAGAATGCAGTTTTGTTTACACAAGACAGTTTAAAGGTTAGGTTACATGCAGAGCCCTGTTTTTTGAGTTCCATAATTGGTTGGATGTTTTTAATTAAGTATTTGATTGCGACACTGGTGGTTTGGTTTCAAATTCTCGTGAAAGACGGCAGTTTTGAGACGAGTTAATAAATCGCTCTAATTCGAGAGGCCTCAATTTTATACTTGATAGAATAGAATACACATACATACACTTGTAGCTAAGTAATAACAGCCGCACGGGTCGATCAGGTTAAGCTACGCTCGTCACGGTTGGTCCGTAGATGGGTGACCATCTTTACATACGAAGACACGCGGTGCTTCGGGAAGCACGTTAAGAGTTGGTCCCGACTGTCATTCGTGGATCTTTTACAGTCGTTTCAGTTCGTCAGAAGCCTGAAAGTTTGACAACCAGTCTTACCAAGGGGTATCGTATTGCGCAGACCCCAAATAAATTGTGGTAAGGGTAGGAGAATGATGAACTTGGTACAGACGCCAGCACCTCAAGCTTCTACAATCTGTCAAATTTCTTTAATAGATTTTCAACTTTATCACTAAAGTATAAGGTTCAAAGTTGATTGGGAAAATTTGACTGTTTAGGGTAGCTTGATGTGCTGGCGTCTGTACATACCGTTTCTAAACACTTATGCCCGGTTTCTGAAGAATTCGGCTTCCAGTCTAACCGGATATAGTTGAAAACCAGTATTTTACATGGAGCGACCGCCTATCTGACCTCCACAACCCAGTTACTATGTAATACGATACCCTTTACTTTCTTTCGTCCATATTTCTGTCAAATTAAAAAAGAGTGATGATTATAAATATTTAAAATGTTGATGGATTGAGAGGGAGAGGGGCCCGTGCACAGATATATAGATATACCTAGATAACTCAAGAGCACCTACTTCGCGTGCCAAAAATCGCACCAGTTTACGATCGAAAATCATAAGCCGCCACTTTCGCGCTCAGTCCTGCGTACTGCTGGCTGGGTGAGCGTGAGCGAGAGAGCGCGAGCTTGTGACGTCATAGTAGGTAGTCAAAAAGTGGCACGCTTAGTTTTCATACAGTTCGTGATACTTGCGTTATCTAGGTATATCTGATTATATCTGTGGGCCCGTGGCTAAATACTAACAGCCGCTCAGGTTGATCGATCAGGTTAAGCTACGCTGGAAGCAGACACCAACACAGTTGGGAAAAGGCTAGGCAGATGACTCATGGACATGTGCATCTTTCCCACCCTCACCTACGGAGCGCAAACGTGGTCGTTAACGAAACGTCAAAAGTCCGCACTCGGGGTCTGCCAGCGAGCAATGGAACGAAGTATTCTTGGAGTCAAAGTCACGGACCGCATTCGGAACAGTATATGTACTTCGTTCCAAAACACAAATCGCAGACGTAGGCAACACAGCCGCCAAACTAAAGTGGCATTGGGCAGGCCACATCTGCCGCATGTCGCAACAGAATTGGGCAAAAGTAGCCACTGACTGGATTCCGAATAACAGGAATCGGCGACGCGGTAGGCCCAGAAAGAGATGGCGTGACGAATTGGACGCATATCTAAAGGATTGGCCAGATGTAGCAAGAGACAGGAGAATATGGAAAGACGGATGGGAGGCCTTTGCCCTGCAGTGGGGCATAACAGGCTCATAATAATAATAAAAAGATGATGATAATGATGGATGGAGAGGGAGAGGAAGGCACAGGACACAGGCCTCCTCTATGTTAAGAGGGAGCGGGCTGTAATCTACCACACGGGCCCAGTGCGGGTCGGTAGATGTCACATTCTCATTTCACATGTCTTCGAATTTTTTATTGTAGGACATGCCGGTTTCCTCACGATGTTTTCCTTCACCGTTTTGAGAAAAGTGGTGATGAAATTATTTACGAAAAGTAAAGCGCCTGTCTGGGTTCCTCTCGACCCTTAGGGGTCGAGAGTAAACTATAGTTAGGGGTCCAGTGGACACATTAATTATTAGGGGGCGAGGGGTCGAGAGTGGACTAAACGTTGCGACCTACAAGATGAATGAAAATGTTTTTTTTTTTTTTCAAATTAGCGGGGCAATTACGTAACACATTTTATCAATCGGAATCGGTTTCATTTTGACAGTTCAACAACATTCATTGCGTTATTTACGTGTTAACTAGATAAATTTTTCGAACTTATGAGGCAATGAATTAGCAATTTGCTTCAAAATGATTCAGATTCCGATTGATAGTGTGTTACGCAATCAGAATGCTGGACCCATTTTGACACTAATATCCTAGGTGGATCTGCCGAATTTTCGTCCTATCTCGATGTCAATCTATATTGTGCAATCCCAGGACAAGCTACGATTATAATATTAAAAGTAGAGTCCAAAACCTAGAATGATCTACATGTTTAATAATGACCAATCTGCGTATTACTTTAATAATTTGTCGATTGAAGTTTTTGAAGTCGTGTTCTTAAACGAATTTCGTAGAATTCGAATAAGGAAAAGGGTTGGGACATTCGGTATCAACAATATTGAGGTAAGGTCCGGTCGCGCCAAATTTGCCAAAGATGTAAACAACAAATAACTTTAAATCCTACACAATAAAGTTCAGTTTACCCTACGACTTCAAACATTTTTATAATATTTTCAACAGTCCTAGTCACTCTGAAATCAACTTAATTAACGTTAAAATAAAGTTGATATTTGTTTAACTTCAAATAATATTAATTTGAAACATACGTTTGAATAGACTGTAGGGACTTTGTCTAATGGGGGGGAGGCAGACGTTCAGCTGAACTAACCGCAGTTACCTAATGAGAGATGATAAATGACGCCTCGTAATTAATAACCCCACCAAAAACATTTCATGTAAAGTAGGTACCAACAATTAAATAAGTATCGCTTTCATTGTTAAAAAGTTATCAGATCAAATGTAGAGCCAAGCCCCCAAGTCTACAAACCTGGCACCTTGGTCAAAAAGTGCGGCTCAAATAAAAACCCTATTAAAAAGTTATCAAACAGCAAGTAATTCTGCAATACTTACCCTCATGGTAAAAAGGCGTGAGTTTATGTAAAGCCTATTTTAAATTAATGATATTTCAAGTTAAATAAATATCAACTTTATTTTAATGGTCCTTAAGTTGATTTTAGAGTGACTAGCACTATTGAAAAAGTTATAAAAATATTTGAAGTGGTAGCGTAAACTGAACTTTATTGTGTAGGAATCTAGGATGGGCGAAGAAGTTTCTAGGGTAGGCATTGCCCTCTCCTACCCCCCTAGGGGGTCAAGGGGTCAGGTTGACTGATGGATGTGAATGACTGTCCCAGAAAACAGATATATTTGACCAGATCTTCTTCTAAGGATTCCGAAGCGAACCGGTTCAAATACCTTACCTTGGGTATTGTATTACCCAGTAACTGGGTTGTGGAGGTCAGATAGGCAGTCGCTCCATGCAAGATACTGGTATTCAGCTGTATCCGGTTAGATTGGAAGCCGACCCCAACATAGTTGGGAAAAGATGGAGAAGGATGAACAAGGGATATTAATCCATTGTTTATTTATTTATTTATTAATATGGCACTTCAACAACTTACTCACTAAGACTTACACAAACTAAGAACACATACAGTTTTAGGAATTGTGAATTCGTCACTTACAGAAGTGCACAGCACTAGCACAGAAATTTATACTACGTACAAGACATAGTTGAATTACTTAAAAGTTATAATTCTAAAGTAAAAATTAAATTTCAAATGAGCAATGTTCACAAATACGATCGAAAATACAATAATAATAACAATAAAAATCAATAAAAAGAAGGCTGGTAAAGTTCCCTTCTATATTCTATTCTATATTTATCCTTCTATTGTTTTTTTGGATGTAGGGAGTTGTTATTCTAAATCCTACAGGATAAGGATTTTGGACTTTTCCGCAACCAACGCCCCTGCTGACTCTTTCCTACTTACTAACCCTTGATAATTCAGTTTTTATTTCCATTTAAAACATTTAAGTAATTTAATATAAGTAATAGTTAGACCATTTTTTTAGCAGTCTTCAAAAAAGGAGGAGATTCTCAATTTGCATGTTTATATTTTTAGTAAAATTGAGTTGAATGGCATGCAATAGGAGAGGCCTATGTCCTGCGGTGGACTGCTATTGGCTGATGATGATGATGATATTTTTAGTGAAAAGTTTCTAAATATACACCTTAATAAATGTTTCATAAAACTTAATTCATCCTCATTCCTTTATTCCGGGCTTGCATTTCACTAACATCCCGCTGGTTCAAAGTTACAAAGATGTCACTATAGTTGAAATGGTTTTCTTAGACAATGTCTTGATTTGGATCCAAAGAGATAAAAAAAGATTAAGTAGGTCATCATCATCTGCCCAGCCTTTTCCCAACTATGTTGGGGTCGGCTTCCAGTCTAACAGGACGCGCTGGATACAAATATTTTACCCCCATCGCCCCATGCACCGGCACCATCACCGGTCGTCGCACCGGTTCAAATATAAGTCGAAGTCGAAGTCAAAGTCGAAGTCGAAGTCGAAGTCAAAGCAGAAGTCAAAGTCGAAGTCGAAGTCAAAGTCAAAGTCGAAGTCGAAGTCGAAGTCGAAGTCGAAGTCGAAGTGGAAGTCGAAGTCGAAGTCGAAGTCGAAGTGGAAGTGGACGTGGACACACTGCTGTGTATTCGTAACATTCGTGTATATAAAGTGTTTAAAATATGGAAATTGAACAAAGTGCATCTATTAATGAAAAAAGGGACGCAGAAATAGTGAAAAAAAAATGAGTTATATTAATTCAATTAATAATTGATTTATTTCAACGTTAATATTCAAGTTTTCACTTCTGCCGGCACTACCCGTCTTTTTTAATTTATAAAATGCTTTTGTAACTAGGTACTTGTAACATATTTACATAGGTAGGTACTTACTATCTATGTATCTATTCAAATATTAAATAAAAATTTAAGTAAGTATGTATTAAAAACTATTTTACATAATATTTTTATAAGTGTACAGTATTTACTTATGCAAGAATTTTTAAAACTTACATGTTAGGTACATGTCACAAGGAATTACATTGTTAGTAAGCTTATAAAAAATGTCTTTTGTCAAATTATTGTTTACGTCTTTATGTAATCTTCAAAAAGTAGATAGTGAGCGTTATTTATAGCTATTGTCTTCCAATAGGGTAAGAAATTATGTAAGTTTATTATCATTTGTTATTTAAGTATATGTCTTCTTAATAACCTGTGGCTTTGTCTTTAATATATTAACCATTAATGTTTTAATGTTGAATTCCTTTGAATTTATAATTTGTGAATGGCTGATTTATGTTAACATTTATCACATTTATTGACTTTAAGAATACTCTGGATATTAATTGGATATTGATATTTTAATTTAAAATATAATTTAATTACTTAAATGCTAAGAAAAATAATTTATGATAATCTACCATTGGGTTTATTTTATGGCCCACTGCTGGGCAAAGGTCGCTCCCATACTCTAAATTTTAAGTAGGTAAGTACTCAACAATTTAGCCTTATTTATGAAGCTTCTAGGATTATTTTCAAAACTAAAATGTCAGAATTAACATAAAAATGTGGTGGCTGAAGATATATTTAACTCAAAACTGTATCTTGTCATTCAAGGATTTTAGTAGGCTGTCGTTTTTAACTTCTTCTGTGACCTTTAGCTAGCATTTCAATTTTAAAATTAACTACACACAGAAGAAAAATAAAATGTTTGTACAGAGTTTTTAATTAAACTTTTTGGTTGAGATATAAGCCTGGCTGGTTCTTTTAATTTTGATTCTATTTTCAAATAATATAATTGCTTTACTAGAGCAGGATGTTCACTTGTTTTATGGTATTGTTTACAGCTGTATGATACTATGATGGCAGTGCTAAGGTTATGTTAGAGATAGATTCACAAGAACTCCTTGGTGCAACAGTGTCAACTTACTGTATGTAGATAGCTATCGTTGGTGAACTTTTAAATGGTGTCTGTAGCCCTACGAGGTCATTCTAGAAAGGTTCCTTGTATTGTACTTACACTAGTGGCCGTTCAGGTGAGCAAGGTGCGCCTAGGTCCGTGGCCACAGCTGCATCATCCAACGCACAATAACACTAGCCGTGCACTTTCACAATCGGAATGCACCAGACACAAGTACACAACTATCAACCAACTATGCACTAAAAACTTGCACTAACACAAACATTTTTCATAGGATCGTATCACAGAAGTCAACGCTCGCAGTGTCCGTGTTCCTCACCACTAACCCATATTCGGACACTATATTACTGTGTAATCAACGGAATTATTACCAATTTACGGCACCGCACTCGACGTCCGTTCGCCGCCGAGAAAATACTTGTAAAATATGTTTCGAAAGCGCATAGACGCGCCGCGGACCTTTCGAAAATGTATAAAATACGATAGCGCGCTAAATAGGAAAATCGATAAGGCCGTTGGAACGCCGCCGAACCGAAACTAGAATAATAATTTATCAAAAAATGTAATAAAAACGACATTATTTTCTTGTGACGGTTCTGAGCTGTCAGAATTTTCTATGTACAATACGGTCTATTTCAGCGGCGCGTTCGTCTCCACGGCCCAAGGGCTCCCGGCAAGTCGTTTCAATTCGGCTGGGTAGGCGTTGAGTGCGCACCAAAATCAACCTTATCGTCATAGCCACTTACGACTTTCCTACATTGCCGCTAATCGCGAAAAATACGAAACGGACTCGAATTTGTTTGTAAAACTTACGACGAGTAGTAATCAGTGGATTGGAAAATTCCAAATAATAAACGGCGAGCGGGCGCGCGGTATCCGTAGAAAGAAACGCGAGACACTGTTTTCGAAACAACATTGGCTCGACGTCATTTTTGGCGTATTTTGAGTTGGATCATGAACGGAAAACTCGAAAGCGTTCGGTTGAGTAAAAGAGACGGAATATAATATTGATACAAACAAAACTAATCTTTATGGCATGGGATGTTCATACATTATAGTTTGAAATTGGTGTATTAAAATGTGAAAGTGAGTGAAGCCGTACTATTTTGAAGTTTTTTTTCTATACTACGTATAGATAGGCTAGAGCGGAGAACGGCTGTTTTTCTATGTAAAATTGTGTTAGTGTGTGTGACTTCCCGTACGTGTAGTTGGCGTATGGATGGAAATGTGTCTGTGTGCGTTTTTGTATTACACTTATATAAAAATTGTATAGCCAGTGACGGCACAC
The DNA here is from genome assembly GCA_945859645.1 of Amphipoea oculea. Taxonomy (NCBI): domain Eukaryota; kingdom Metazoa; phylum Arthropoda; class Insecta; order Lepidoptera; family Noctuidae; genus Amphipoea; species Amphipoea oculea. The sequence goes on along the minus strand of OX243891.1, from coordinate 4,249,494 downwards.
GGAATCAATAATCTAAAAAAAAATTTTTTTTTGAGCAGTCATGACGGGCAGAGGTACCTACACGTAGGGAGTTTGTAGGTTGATTTCAGTGCTAATGCGCTATGTGCATACATTTGTATTATGGTTTCAAAACTGTTATGTAGATGCGTTTTTATTCCTCGTTAGGTAAGTATTTCATTTCGTAGGTAGGTATGCATTGAACAATATTGTTGAATATTCAATAGGTATTATTATCTATGTATTACAAATGGGTTGTACATACGTTATGGTTACAAGTTTATTTTTTAAATGATTATTATTATTATTATTATTATTTAACTTGATTTGTGTTTCCGGAGTTTGATTTCCGGATGACAACAAAATGGGGGGTAAAATTTTTTTGTAATTTTTAAGGCTTATAATTATATGACTGTTATGTTATGTCGTCATTATCATGATCATCCTTGCCCACTGCTGGACATGGCATCCCAACAGCTGTTCCCAAAAATCCGAGGCACGGATGGGGGTCTCGGTAACTACCTATGTAACGGAGTGTCACCTATCCACAGAACCAAACGACCCCGGCAAGCGTTGCTTAATTAACCTTGAGGATCGACCCGGCTATTAGGTATTATTTAGCCACGAACCCCCCTATTATTTATAAAGTACCACATAATATTCACTAATCACCAAGCTGGGCAAACGGACTGGTGATTCTTCGGGGTAATTGCGTAACACACTATCAGTAGGAATTTTGGCAGTTCAACGACATTCATTGCGTTATTTGTTGAGCGGACAATTTTTTCGAACATAAGAGGCAATCGATAGGCAATATCCTTCAAAATGATTTAAATTGAGAATTATTTGATAATGTTGTTTCCGCAGTTAGGGTCTTGGTTATTAATTAAATACGTATTAAATTCTCCTAGTACCTAGGTAGTTATTTCTTACGTCGCATAGAATTCCTTTAGCTATAAAGTTTAACATGGTGACCTAATTACAGATAGTGACTAAATGCGCAGAAAATAGTCATTTATGTACGTACCTACTAACTGACTGAGTAATAAACATTACCATAGAGTAGATAAACACACAGAGACTGCATTCCAGTCGCGCTGGCTTGGCTATGCATGTGTGCGTAAAGTGTGAACACAAAAAAGTGAAGCGAGAGTATAATGAGATCTTCTTTATTTCATTATGTACATACAAATTATATTTTTAAATAATAGAACATAAAAATATTTGAAAATATAAAAAATAGTAGGTGGGTCACCGGTATCGGAAACAGGGTCCAAGCTACCCGGCGGTCAGGGCTCCAGAGAGAGGAACCTTCCTAACAATGCGAGCGTTGTATTATACTTAACAAATTTAATGGATGGGGCTTGTGGCTAAGTGATAACAGCCGCACAGGTCGATCGATCAGGTTAAGCTACGCTTGCCGCGGCTGGTCCGTGGATGGGTGACCATCTTTACATACCAAGTACCCCTCCGTGCCTCGGAAAGCACTTTAAACCGTTGGTCCTGGTTGTCATTCGTCGATCTTTGACAGTCGTTACGGGTCCTCGGAAGCCCGAAAGTCTGACAACCAGTCTTACCAAGGGGTTTCGTATTACCAGTAACTGGGTTGTGGAGGTCAGATAGGCAGTCGCTTCATGTAAAATACTGGTACTCAGCTGCATCCTGTATCCGCAGGGCAATTGCGTAACACTTTATCAATCAGAATCGGTTTCATTTTGACAGTTCAACAACATTCATTGCGTTATTTACGTGTTGAGCAGACAAATTTTTCGAACTTATGAAGCAACGGATTAGCAATTGGCTTCAAAATGATTCAAATTCCGATTGATAGTGTGTTACGCAATTAGGGTGCTGTTATATTTTAAACTGACAGGGTTCAAATTTATACCTGTCGAGTCGATTAACGCGAATGATTAACAAATCTAATGATTAACAGTCAATGTATGAATTGAGGTCGTCACCCGCTCGTTTTTATGCGGAAAGACTCGCATTTAGAATGCATGCAACTTTTCTCCTTTCTTAGTGATTCCGTCGCTGTGCCAGCCAATTGAGCCAATGGAAGGACGTCCAACCAAAGTCACATAAATACCGTATTCAATTATACTGATCTGAACTCATGAATCTCATGATAACAGAAAAAAAACCGACCACAAAGAAGGGTTTCTTACCACAAGGAAAAACACGCTGAAAAGGACGGCAAAAATATCACGTCTGTTGTATGGGAGCCCCTCTTAAATATTTATTTTATTTACTTATTTTTAAAGTGAATATACAACTAAATATTCTGTGAATATTTCAAACGTCTACCTGTTGCCGTTATCAATTAATATCGAGCAAATAACGGCAAAAAAATCACGTTTGTTGTATGGGAGCCCGCCCCCCTTTAATATTTATTTTATTCTGTTTTTAGTATTTGTTGTTATAGCGGCAACAGAAATACATCATCTGTGAAAATTTTCACTGTCTAGCTATCACGGTTCATGAGATACAGCCTGGTGACAGACAGACGGACAGTAGAGTCTTAGTAATAGGGTACCGTTTTTACCCTTTGGGTACGGAACGGAACCCTAAAAAAGTAAATACTTAGAAGTAGTAGATAGACTTTCTAAAAGAGCAGCGGGGTAATTGCGTAGAAAGAAAAGAAAGAAAGAAAGAAAAAAGTTTATTTGGACATAGTTCGTGAAACAAAAAATACAAAATTAATAAAACACACTATCAGTAGCAATAGGTTTTATTTTGACAGTTCAACAACATTCATTGCGTTATTTTAGCCGTAACAATACTTCAATTTTATTTATTTGTAGGTATAGGGCCAGCGCGGCGCTGTTACGTCTGCCACGTTTCTGTAGTGCGTCAACCATGTTCGCAGAGTTGCGCACAGACGGCTTTGATGCCACCTGGCGCAAGAAGACAACCTCACTGCTAAGCAGATTGCGTGGGAGCAGTAACAGCATCCTGAGGGTAATAGGCAATAAGTTAGACAGCCCACTGGTGTGGAGCCTCACCCAGAGGACTAAGGGAAGGTTCATATCTGACGGAACATGCGTCGCGTATTATCGGTCGCGTAACGCCAGAACAGACAAATGTATAGAAAAACACTTGACCGTTCACACTCGACGCACTAACGCATCATCGGTTGAGTGTGAACGGTCAAGTGTTTTTCTATACATTTGTCTGTTCTGGCGTTACGCGACCGATAATACGCGACGCATGTTCCGTCAGATATGAACCTTCCCTAAGTCTCTCTTAGTTATTAGGTACTAACATAGTTTTTAAGTTCATACTAACAATATGTAAATGTAATGTGTAATGGATCAACGCAGACGAAGATCAGTGGTGGCCCAGTGGTAACGGCCGCGACTTACGAGTTGTAGGTCGTAGGTTCGAACCCAGACAGGCGCTTTACTTTGTGTAAATTATTTCACCACCACTGCTCTCAAAACGGTGAAGGAAAACATCGTGAGGAAACCGGCACGTCCTAGAACCAAAAATTCGAAGACATGTGACATCTGCCAACCCGCACTGGGCCCGCGTGGTGGATTACGGCCCACTCCCTCTCACCAAGAGGAGGCCTGTGTCCCAGCAGTGGGAACATTATAGGCTGATTATGATGAATGTGTAATGGATCAATGGTTGTCTGAATTAATAAAAAAAATATTATTATTATTATAGAAGATAAATAACCAGTCTTGTCTCTGGGACGGCAACGAACTGAGATTTTTGAGCTTGGCTCTCTGTAGTCTATCCACTCCAGTATCAGCAACAATATAAATAAACACATTGTTTTACATGAAACAAAGACACTTGAATGGGTGACTAAAATAAACAATAGGTATTCGTGCAATGTCGTTTAATAATGAAATCCATATTCATTGAAATTGAATACCTGTCTTCTCGAATTTCTCGTGAAATGAAATTTCTCGGAATTAAATGAAGTAGGTATCTTGGACATTAGTGACCATACTGACAATCGTCTTCAAAAAAGTTCTGAATCATTGTCAAGGATACTTATTGCTAATCCATTGCTTCATAAGTTCGAAAAATGTGTCTGCACAAGAACGTTAATAACGCAATGAATGTTGTTGAACTGTCAAAATGAAAGCGCAATTACCCCGCCGCACAAATGTTTCGTCGGTTTTCAAAAAATAAATCAGCTGTTTCACAGAAAAGTGCAATACCTACGTATAGTTAGCGCCACGAAAGATGAGACTTGACACACCACGTGGTTTGACTTGCGCAGTACACGATTTTAAGTCTCTTTAGCGGTATGAGGTCTGAGCGCGGGACGGGACCGGACGTCATAGGGGCGGCGGAAAGAGCGCGGGAGGTGGGGTCAAGTCTCATCTTTCGTGGCGCTAACTGTACGTGGTCAAAATGACATGTTGTGTGGCAGAGCAACCGACGAAAAATTTCAACGCAGGGGGTTTAGAATCGTGTAAAGACGCCAGCATATCAAGCTACTACAATCTGTCAAATTTCTTTAATACATTTTTAACTTTCGCTAAAATATAAGGTTCAAAGTTGATTGGGAAAATTTGACAGTTTCGGAGTTTCGGCACTTCGGGTAACTTGATGTGCTGGCGTCTGTACCTACTGAATTCATGTTTACAGTTTGCGCACGTGTATCCTGCACCCTAATTGCGTAACACACTATCAATTCTGAATTTGAATAATTTTGTTTTGAAGGATATTGCTAATCCATTGCTTCATATGTTCGAAAAATGTGTCTGCTGCTCAACAATGTACCTAAATAACGCAATGAATGTTGATGAACTGTCAAAATGAAAGCCCTACTGCCCCCTTCCTTATTCACAAACACTCGATACGCTTCCGTATCGTATCGAACATTAATCATTGTTATCGTAGGAGTCTTCTAAACGCTGTTAGTGTTCACAAGTCCAAAACCCGATAATTTTGTCAGTTTAAATCAAATAGACGCCCGCTATTCTTCCAACAGCTATGTGTTGTTGAGGGCAGGTCAAATCAGGTTATCGAAATGTCAGGTTTTCGATACGATAGCCTGTCGTATGGTTGTGAATCAGGGCTCTGATAGTGGGTTACCTACGCAATTACCTACCCCGCAAGCCCCCAAGATAAAGGCGCTGCCTAGTTTGCGGACCACTGTTCAAACAACTATGTTTTATATTTTCTGTAAGCATACAATGGGTTAGTGGTTAAGTAATAACAGCCGCACAGGTCGATCGATCAGGTTAAGCTACGCTTGCCGCGGTTGGTCCATGGATGGGTGACCATCTTTACATACCAAGACCTCTACATGCCTCGGAAAGCCGTTGGTCCCGGCTGTCAATCGTGGATCTCTGGCAGTCGTTACAACAACACAACACGAAAACCAGTCTTACCAAGGGTTATCGTATTACCCAGTAACTGGGTTGTGAAGTTCAGATGGACAGTCGCTTCATGTAAAATACTGGTATTCAGCTGCATCCGGTTAGACTGGAAGCCGATTCCAACATAGTTGGGAAAAGGCTAGGCAGATGATGAGTAAGCATAAAATGTTACTTATTACTTATTTTTGAAATGTATAATTGTAACAACGGACCAATAAAATTATTATACTTATTCTAATTAATACCTACTCGCCAATTTATAAAAAAAAAACGCTTCTCTTTCTTTTCTATGCAGTCCGAAAATGACCGCGCTTTAGGTCATGTATCTAGTCCTCTTAAACTAGATTTTTTGTTCTGACTCTTTTCGAAGAATAAAATTTCTTTACTGCATGAGTTTCTAACATAAAATGTACGTAAGAAAAGTATAGTTTTTACTTGCATTACAAGTCGCTAACTCACACACACAGTCGAAGAATGTGTTCGCGCGTGTGTGTGTGTGTAATACAATCCAGCGGAATGGCGCTGGGTGGAATTTTTCCCACCTTTCGCTGACAACCTATGTTCCGAAGCAAGTTTTTAGTTGCTAGGTGAACCGTTTTGATTTGTTTGTTACATTTTTATTAAGTTACAAATTGTAACTTATTTAGTTACCTACCTACTTATTGTAACTTACAAAAGATTAAAAAACATTTTTTTTTAACATTGTTTATTGAACTGTTTGGTTATCCAACATTCCAATTAAATATTTTATTTGAATTTACCTACTTTACTAAGAACCTAGTTATTTTAGAGTTTAGACTAGCAGCGCCACGAGGTTTCACCCGCGTAAGTTTCGATCCCGTGGGAATATCCGGAATATAGTGATAAAATGTATCCTGGTTATAAACTACCTGTGTGCCAAATTTTATCCAAATCCGTTCAGCCGTTTGTGGTGCGTGAAGAAGTAACAAACATACAAACACACTCACAAACTTTCCCCTTTATAATATTAGTGTGATTTTTACGTTTTCCTTTATGCAGCCCCAGTTTTATTTATTTCAACGGGGAAATTGCGTAACACACTAACAATAGCAATGGCTTTCATTTGGACATTAAATATCTTTGATTTTGACAGTTCAACAACATTCATTGCGCTATTTACGATGTTGAGCAGACAAATTTTTCGAACTTACGAAGCAATGGATTAGCAATATCATTCAAAAAGATTCAGATAATGATTAAAGTGTGCTACGTAATAAGGGTGCTGTTCATTGCAGTCACATGATTGCAAGACACATGAAGTGCAAACAAAAATTATATTTGAAATAGGAAAGTAGGTATAAGCCAAGATGACGAAAGATAAAAAGACAGTAAGGAAACACGGAGATCTTGCGTCATTTCCTAGCTATGCAGAGTGCAGACGTGACGGTGCTGCAAGTGATGTAATTTAAAAAAAAAACGCTGACAAGTTTTTGAATGCGTTCTATTTACGACGAATTTGAATAAATTGAGTTTTTGAACAACGATTTTTATAAAACAGAATGCATTTTTTTTCGAATATTGTTACATTGAGGTTTCTTTTATTTTTTCATGGTTTCCAGCGTTAATACTTCTACAACTTATCTATTTCTAAAACAACTTTCTAGTGCATAAAGCTGTGACAGGATCATTTGCCGCGTAGTGAAAATCGGACAACACCGCCAAGTTGTTTTTTCAATAGGTACATTTCACAAGACCCCCGGGGTGTCAACGTCAATCATGCGCTAAAAAATGGTTATAGCAGTGTAGGCAAAAATTTTCAATACGCGTTATTTTTATTAAGTATTTTATGACTTGAGTTTGCTACATTATGTTTAGCTAATTTATTAAAAAAAAAAACACAAACAAATACAATAATACAATACATTTATTTAGCACAGACTAAAAGACACAATACATCAGATAAAAAAAAAACATAATTATTTTATGTTTTTTTTTTTATCAAATAAAAAGAATAAAAAGCGCAAAGTCTGATGTAATTGGCAGGAAAGTGTGCCTCACGGCTGCGCCAAAAAGGCCCAGTTCAGCAATAATGCCAGACAACTAGTGCCTGACGCTGGTTTTCTTTCAACTGGACCTGCTACTTTATTTGATTTGATTACTAACACAATTAATTATCTTAATTTGTATCCAATCATCACCTGCCTAGCCTTTTCCCAACTAGGTATGTTGGGGTCGGCTTCCAGTTCTAGGATGCAGCTGAATACCAGAATTTCACATGGAGCGACTGCCTATCTGACCTCCACAATCCAGTTAGTGGCTAATACAAAACCCTTGGTACGGTCAGCAACAAAAGTCGATTAACACTTCAGTTTTTTTAATCGTAGTTATTGAGCAAAATATTTATTCAAAATTACAGCAGAAGATAAAAAATTAGAATATAAACTGTTTGCTATTATGTGAAAAACCAAAAAGCAGTTTATTGAAAAAAATTGATGTCAATTTAATAACATGTAAAAATGACAGTGTTAATCGACTTTTGTTGCTAACTGTACGACAGGTTGTCAGATTTTTGTGTTTCTGTCGACCCATAACGACTGTCAAATATCTAAGTATTTTTAGGATTTTTACGTTGCTCGACGTCGATTTCCACGTCACGGCTACCGTGACGTAAACATCCAAGTGGTGCTGTGCCGTGCCACGTTACGTCGACGTAACGTGTTCATGTGTTTGAGCCTTGATTTGATTGTGGCTAAGTAATAACATCTTCAAGCTAAGTTGCCGCGGATGGACCGTGAATGGGTGACCATCTTTACATACCAAGACCAGTGGCGTGCATTGGTTTTCAGAATAGGTAGGCACTAGGCCGGGTCTAGTCTAGGCAAACGCGGTCACTAATCAGAAGAAAAGTGAGGTCAATAGTGTGGTTATTTGAGTAGGCATGCCTACTTAAGGGTGATAAATTGCGAAGCTCGAACGTCATGGTATTACGCGTGAGACGTACGTATTTTGTCGTATTAACTTGAACGAGTACCAATGACAATGTGCGAATAGTACGGGAGCCGAGTAGGCCGTCCGGCGACTGCCTACTACCGCGCGTGTTTGTATGAAGATTGTTTTTTGTTAGGTGTGATAATTTAGTGAGTTTCTTAATTGTGGGGCACACACACTAAAATGTAATTGACAGGCTTATGTTGATATATATGCAATGCACGCCATGCACTGGCAAGACCCCAGTCAGATTAGTATAATCAATTTATTTTTGAAGTGAAAACTTCTTTAGCGGCGTTACATAATAGTACCTACAAATTCAGTGTATGTATTTTGATTATAACATAACTAGCTACGCCCCGCGGTTTCACCCGCATATGTGTCGATCCCGTGGGAATATCGGGATGAAAACTATCCTTTCCCGGGACTTAAACTTATCTCTGTACCAAATTTCATCTAAATCGGTTCAGCGGTTTAAGCGTGAAGAGGTAAGACAGACAGACACACTTTCGCACGTATAATATTAGTATGGATATTCTAATTGGTGGTGTGCGTCAATTCTGGGATATGTTGATGACCACACCATTCTGATTATTTCTTATCTTCAGTAAAAAGGTCGGGCCATCATGACCTGGGTTTTATCTAGCCTGTCTGCAGTCTAGCTAGACTTTGTTCCGATATGAATGACTAATCATCACACTATCACACTAATATTATAAAGGCGAAAGTTTGTGAGTGTGCGTGTGTTTATATGTTTTCAACACACTTGCTCGTAAAATGGCTCTTAATGCACAGCTTTTAGATCCATAATGCAGTGTATTACAAACGCGTGCTTTTTCTTTACGTTACGGTACTTGTGCTTTATTTCCACAGATAACTATTTAATTTACTAGTCGGAGGTCGGAGAAGTGCGTTTTTTTTTTTAATCTCTTCAAAGAGACTTCATGCCAAAAAGAATCCGCGAGCCATATATAACTTTTTTTTTTAAATAGTCTTGTTTTTAAATTGTCCTTGGTCCCAAGATGAACTAAAATTTATTAATGCGCAGTTGCAATTTTCAGGTCAGTGTCAGGTTGTATCTTGATCAAAATATGATTCGCGACTATAACAGATACGTATTTACAGAATTATAATCATTAGAATCATTAAATACATCTTTCTAAGTTAGATTTGTTCCATAAGAACAAATCTCTTATGGAAAAGTTCTTAGGGAACAAATCTAACTTAAATATATAAATTAATGATTCTAATGACTATAATTCTTTAAATACATATCTATTATATAAATATACATTTTGATCAAGATATAACCTGATACTGACCTGCGAATTGTAAAAAACTTAAAAAAAAAAATTTCGCGCTCTACCACTGCTCATTCACCTAAGGGTGCATCCACACATAGCGAGGCATGTGCCGCAAATGATTTTTTTATATGTATGGTTGCCTCAGGCTGAGGCATCTAACATACAAAAAAAAGCACTTGCGGCGCATGGCTCGTTCTGTCTGGATGCACCTTATAATTTTCCGTCGTCCCTCCCGTAACCAAACGGAAAAGACCACTGGCGTTCTATTATTGCGGATTCTCACTGAATTAATGTATATTTCTCTATGCAAATAGTACTTTCTAATTCCACACTAACTAAACTACAATTTGACATACGACAACACTACGATCAGTCTTAACATTATTCTGTGTTTATTATATTTTTTCTATAGGCTGTATATCGGTTTTGTATTTGCGTTTAAGTAAATAAAGGTGTAGGAATGACCATTATTACCTTATTCTATGGGTAAACCTGGCGCGCGCACGTCAGCGCGGCGCGCGGAATGACAAACCAAGCCCGCCATTATCCATTATTTATTTTATTATTTAACAATACAAGTCTGTTTTTTTCCTCACAAGTGTGTTGAAAAACGTCGTATGATACGCGTGTGCATTGATAATTAAACTCTCGGCTACCTTATCGCGCTCGCCTACGGCTCGCGCGAATAATACCGCCTCGGGTTTAATGATCAACATAGCACACATGTATCATAATGTACTATTGTTACTTCTTCACGCTCAAACGGCTGGACCTATTTTGATAAAATTTTGCATGAAGATAGCTAACACCCTGGATTAACATATAGGCTACTTTTTATCGCGATATTCCAACTGGATCGACATTTACGCGGGTGAAACCGCGGGGCGCAGCTAGTTGATAATAATAAATTATCAGCCAGAACTACCCAAGCATTTTCCCAACTATGTTAGGGTGAGCCTCTAGTTTAACCGGATGCAGCTGAATACCAGTATTTTACATGGAGCGAGTACTAGGTAATACGATATCCCTTGGTAAGACTGGTTGTCAGACTTTTGTGCTTCTGACGACACGTAACGACTGTCAATGATCCACGAATGACAGCTGGGACCAATAGCTTAACGTGCTTTCCGTGGCATGGGGGGTCTTGGTATGTGAAGATGGTCACCCATCCACGGACCAACCGCGGCACGCGGCGCCGGAGCGGCGGCGGCGGGTTACGGTAACAGTGGCGCGAATTCAATGGTTTTCAATCTCAAAAAATTAAGAAGAAGTTTTCACTTCAAAATGAACGAAAGAAAATATGTATAGGTAATTATTTTTGGTAATCATGATGCAGAGGAAGAACAAAAAAATAACAAGTTGGGGGAAAACATGCGCCACATCCACGCAAAATGGTCATAGTACCTACAGACGCCAGCACATGAAGCTATCCGAAACTGTCAAATTTTCCTAATCAACATTGAACCTTAAGTTGTAGCGATAAAGTTGAAAATCTATTATTTAATAGGTAATTAAGTATGTTAGCAATGTTAGCATCAGAGTTATTATTACGCAGTTATGAATATTTTGTAAAACGTACACTGTCCTTCAAGATACAGGTTTTTCCTAATTTGAAGGGCGGGGCTCTTCTCAAATGTAATAGCCATACCCATCCCTTTTTGAATTAACACTGATGTTACCTAGGCTGTCTTTTAGAAAAATAAATAAGTACATACATACTTACTATTAAAGAAATTTGACGGAATGTAAGTAGTAGCTTGATGTGCTGGCGTCTCCTATAGTAGCCATTAGTATTGCCACTGTTTTTATTCATTGTCGCATTGTTACTCTGCCAACGCCATCGGAATACAGCCGTGATGTTAGCTGTCGTAGTTTAAACTTTAAAGTAAACTGAACAATATTTAGTTTAGGTCAATAGCCCAGAGTAAAGGGTTAACGATTTGAGTCACAGATGTTTTTTTAGGGACAGGGCTGTCCAGCCGCGCGGCGGCGTGACGCAACGAACGACAGCGGCGGCCGGCGCCGAGACACCAATTAAATAATAGGCATGATTGTATAATTGAACTTCTAATAATTCCCATTTGCGCTCCTAAAAATATTATTAAACACTTTAATATAATGATTGCGCCTCTTTTTGTGAACCTCAAATAGTTACTATTTTGGGGTCCTAAAAATACTAAATAGCCAAATAACTGCGATCACCATTAATTGCGTAACACATTACACACTATCAATTACAATCTAGATCATTTTAAAGAATATTGCTAATCCATTGCTTCATAGCGTAGTGTGGGACGCCCCCCAGCTAGATGGACGGACGACCTAAAGAAGGTGGCTGGGGTAGACTGGATGCGGAAGGCGAAGGACAGGGTGCTGTGGCGCAGTCTGGGAGCGGCCTATGTCCAGCAGTGGACTGCGATAGGCTGATTTGATTGTTGATTGATTGCTTCATATGTTTGAAAAATTTGCATGCTCAACAACATAAATAACGCAGTGAATGTTGTTGAACTGTCAAAATGACAGCCATTGCTACTAATAGTTGTCACGCAATTACCCCACTGATAATTTATTTTAAAAAAGTGTGCATCATTGGACCAAAAAAAAAAACACCGTTATTTCATATTTTTAAGTTTTCACTTCTATCCACACCGGCATCGGCAGTCCCTATGACAGCCTATGTTTTTATGTTCATTCATCGTTGAAGAGTTACCTAAGCCGCAGCAACCCTACTGCGGTTCAATAACCGCTACGCCCTGCTTTTAATTGTAACTTTTTAAACTTTTTGGTTATTTATTATTAACCATAACGCACCGTGGAGAATGCGTTAATGCGTTATAACCAGATAACCTTTGGTGAAAGCTTTTCAAATTATTTGATTTGTTGTATTAATTTTTCGCATTGCAGGCCCTGCCTTACTTATTTATTCATGTTTATGGGAATTCGGGAGATTGGTTTATTTGTTTATTTGAAGCCAAATCAGTCTATAATGTTCCCACTGCTGGGACACAGGCCTCCTCTCTGTGAGAGGGAGTGGGCCCAGCGCGTGTTGGTAGATGTCACATGTCTTCGAATTTTTAGTTCTAGGACATGCCGGTTTCCTCACGATGTTTTCCTCCACCGTTTTTGAGAGCAATGGTGGTGAAATAATTTACTCAAAGTTAAGCGCCTGTCTGGGTTCGAACCTACGAGCTCGTAAGTCGCTGCCGTTACCAACTTGCCACTGGGCCACCATTGCTCTCTCAAGTTAATAATTGTAATAGTCGATAATATCGCCGCGATTCTCTCGCTCGGGGAGACGGCCCCTTACATACAGGAGGCCTGTGTCCCAGCAGTGGGAACATTATGATTGATGATTGGCTGATTAATGTGTCCGAAGTCCGGGAGGTAGGCAGAATTGAGGGTAATCAGTCATAAAGACGTTCGAATCATCGGAAAAGTAGGAAAAATATTGCTATACTTACTTACCAAAATAATTTAAGGAAAAAACGCATGCTTTCATTTCAGCCATGGCAACCAGATAAGGATCCAAGATAAGTAAGTAAACTTCCGCTACAGATAACAAATCTAATAAAAAAAAAATAGAAACACAAGCAAACTTCGTCCTCTACAAACAAACGGGCGGCTGTGAAAAATATGCAGCTGTTTTGGCCCTCGCGTATTAAAGTACGATATCCAACACACTCAAAAAATCTATTTTGGCGGGACGTCCGCCATTAATATTTTGGTATCTTGCCCGTCCGTGTGGCACGCACACATACCCAACACCAATAACAACAATCGAAAATAAACTTTATAGCCGTAAACATAGGGTTAAAATTAGCAATGACGCGAAAGTTACAGAATTTTGTAAGTATTCGAAATTCAAAACGGTCCACACACGCGCCGTGTGATCGATTTTTCGAAATGGCGGCTGAACTTCGCGGAAAAGCCTCCCCCCGCGCCCCTCACCCCTGCGCGCTTCTATTACCCGCCGATGCCTTTTTACGGCATTTTTATTTTTTTCTTTTTTTATTCCCTCCTTGGATATCAGGCTCCGTTTTACAGCCTGACCCAACTTTTTTATATATTTTTTTATTTTATAGCCTATAGCTATTCCGCTTCGACGATGACATTTTATATTATGGTAATTATGATGCCGAGCGTTCTGCAAAGAGGCCGATTTTGCCAGAAACACTAGGTAGGTACTCGAAAACGAACTGATATTGTCGAATTAACATTTTTTTTTTGGGTTAAGTACCTAATAAGTAATTAAACTTAAAGCCAAAACTGAAATGTTGATAGTTATCTTAAGACGTGACAAGTTGCCAGCGAATTAATTAATTGCTTTAAAAGCAAAGTAAGTATGTAAAATGTTAACCTGAAACTCGAACAGCGCGACCTTTTTATTTATAAATACTAATGGCTGGGTTCCACGAGGCTAGTTTTAACTTCAAAACTAGACTTTAAAAAAGGAGGAGGTTCTCAATTCGAATGTATTTTTTTTATATGTTTTTTTATGTTTGCTACCTCAGACAGAACTCCGACATTTAGGTAGGTATAAACGAATGGAAAATTCTAGTACCATTTATATGGTGGTTCCCAAGTGGTTCCATATAAAAGTCAAGTTCTGATGAGTAGTTTTTGAGTTAGCTTCAATAATACGCATTTTTTTCCACTTAGTGTTAGTTGATGTTATAATAACTTCCTGTTACTGACATATCAAGTAAAGATATAGATACGAATTTGTGTGGGTACCACAACTAAAAAGTGTTAAATTAAAACTTTATTACTAAAGAAAAACAACTGACTTCCAAAGAAAACACTACAAAGTACTTAATAACTTTAATTTCAGAAGTCGGTGGCAAAAAATATAAAATCAAAGTCACACAAACTTCCGAAATTAAAGTTATTTTTCACTTTGTAGTGTTTTCTTTGGAACTCAGTTGTTTCTTTTTTTTTTTTAAGCAAGTAGGTACAGCAAGATAGTGCCAGTAAGCTAACAAGTCACTTTACTCTCTAACCTCGTGTATACAGAACTATCCTCATTTTTCGGCTAGTATGTGGGAAATATAGTAAGCTAGTGTGATAATTTACTAGGATGTCGTTTTATTTTCTTTTTTTTTTGAGTTTTTTTTTTTGTAGTGTGGGTTTTGTTTGTGCAGAATAAACAAATTTTCTTTCTTTTCTATTTCAGAGCAAGTAGCGACTCATATTTTACTATCCAGCACTTTAATTGAGTAACACACTGTCAATCACATAATGAATCATTTTGAATTTGAAGGATATTGCTAATCCATTGCTTCATATGTTAAAAATTGACTGCTCAATAACGTAAGGCAATGAATGTTGTTGAACTGTTAAAATGAAAGCTATTGCTACTGTGTGTTACCATCGATCGCGAATGTCCCACAAAAAAGTTTTGACTAAAATCTTTTTGCATAAAAGTTACTTCAAAGTCAGTCAAGAGTTTAAAAATTAAAATACGTTACATTTATTAGTTGATTTTGCCGTTAGAAAGAATCCCTTTCTGATCCGCCATTACTCGTTCCACGATTTGTATCCGCGACCTTTCGATTGCCCGCTAAGACCTAACCTCTTGGTTGTAGCAACATCTTGCTTGGTTGAAAAAGACGATTTGAAAGTTTGTTTGTCGACAATTTGCTTTCTCCTTAAGCCCGGATTACACGAAACTAGTCTTTTAAGCTAGGATAGCAAGTAAGTAATATATAAGTACTATATATTCCATACTTACTTCCAAACCACGTCAATTCTTTTTAATTTTTTTTTTATTGATGAATGGGCCCGCTCTTGACCTCGATCACGCCTGATGGAAAGCGATGGATGAGGTCTATGATGGAACGAGCGTGCCCAGAAGATGCCTATGACACTGGAACTCCCACAAATCGACGAAACACAACAGGCTAGGTACTTGACGCTGGACTCCGGTGGGAGGGTGGTCGCAAACCAGCTACCTAATTGCGGAACGCCAAATCGTCAAATGATTCTGATCAGTTGGCTTCATTTCTATCACAATTGGCTTCATTTTACGATTTTCGAATTGCGAAACTCTAGTTTACTATGAAACCAATTATGAACGTTAAGGCCCTGCGCAGAAACTAGAGTTTCGCAATTCGAAAATCGTAAAATGAAGCCAATTGTGATAGAAATGAAGCCAACTGATCAGAATCATTTGACGATTTGGCGTTCCGCAATTAGGCTGCGGGCTGGCGTTAGCCCTACCACCGCAAGGGAAGAATCGGCCAGTCAAATAAGGTGTTGTGTGTGACTGTCCAGGATGCGCCGAGCGCGAGCGTTCAGTTGGGTAACTGGCGGAACAAACTGCGCTACACGAGGAGGCTTCTTCATGCATCACAAAAAAAACCTATTCCCGCCAACGGCCAATCTCGCGTTCATTTCGCGCGGTTACGTTCATTGTGTCATCTATACTTCTATACTCGTACTAATATTATAAAGAGGTAAAATTTGTTTGTAAGTTTGTATGTAGGGGGTAATCTCTGGAACTACCAGTCGGATTTGAAAAATTATTTTTACATTTGATAGCCCAATTCTTGAGGAATGCTATAGGCTATTTAACATCACGCTATGACCCTTAGGAGCCGAGCAAAAAGAAAAAAAGTCAAAAAGAACGTTAAGTGATAGCGGGGGCGGGTGATGCGATACGACGGGGTGGCTCGGGGGAAACAAGAAGTTTCACGCGAACGAAGTCGCGGGCTGAAGTTAGTAGAGAATAAGACCCAGCACCGTAATTGCGTAACACCCTATCAATCGCAATCTGAATCATTTTGAAGGATATTGCTAATCCATTGCTTCATAATTTTTTATGTTCGAATAATTTGTCTGCTCAACAACGTAAATATTGCAATGAATGTTGTTACGTAATGACCCCGTTTATTGTGATCGCCTATATGCTTAATAATAAAAACAAACGAGTTTATAACAAAATCCTTCAGTAGGTACAGACGCCAGCACATCAACCTACCCGAAACTGTCGCATTTTCCCAATCAACTTCGAACCTTATGCTTTAGTAATAAAGTTGAAAATCTATTAAAGAAATTTGACAGATTGTAGTAGGTTGATGTGCTGGCGTCTGCATACAGAATGATTTTTTTACCGGTTCCAATTTTTTACAGGGTGTTCTACCCATGAATATGAACAACTTTCACTATGGGAACAACTCTGAAATAGTGAATGTTGTTCATATTCATGCGTAGAATACCCTGTAAAAATTTGGAACCGGTAAAAAAAACCATTTTGTATAGGTAACTGTACATAGGCGACAAAAGAAAAATACCTTTGCCAAAAAAAAAAAAGGATAAACGACAAACGTCAACACGGTCTCTTACCAAAATGTACAATCAATCAATCTGCCCAGCCTTTCCCCAACTATGTTGAGGTCGGCTTCCTGTCTAACCGGATGCAGCTGAATACCAGTATTTTACATGGAGCGACTGCCTGCCTATCTGACCTCCACAACCCAGTCACTGGGAAATACGATACCCCACGGTAAGACCCGAAATTGTGAAAAAAAAATCAGCTGTTCCCTACATTTATGTTCGCACTAGCTGCGCCCCGCGGTTTCACCCGCATAAGTCTCCATCCCGTGGGAATATCGGGATAAAAACTATCCTATGTCCTTTCTCAAGTTCCAAACTATGTCTGTAGCAAATTTCACACAAATCGGTTCAGTAGTTTAGGCGTGAAGAAAAGACAGACAGACAGAGTTACTTTCGCATTTATAATATTAGTTTGGATAACTCGTCAAAATGTAGGGAACAGCTGATTTTTCGGGATTTCACGCTTGGTCCCATAGTAAAAGTTGTTCATAATGATGAGTACCTACGAGGAAAACGGTGATTAAAATTTCATCCTGTAAGGCGGTTCACACACTCACCGCGACGGAGCGCGGTGCAGTGTGTGAACCGCCTAATGACTAAAAGTTTACTGAAGAGAAAAGTGACTGATTGGCTTAAATCCTTGTCTTATGAAGAAACTGGGCAACTTATGGTATCATTAGCTGCGCCCCGCAGTTTCACCCGCATAAGACTCGATCCCGTGGGAATATCGGGATAAAAAGTATCCTATGTGTTAATCCAGGGTGCAAGCTACGTCCATACCAAATTTTATCAAAATTGGTCCAGCCGTTTGTGCGTGAAGAAGTAACAAACATACAAACACACTTACAAACTTTCGCCTTTATAATATTATAGTGTGATAAACATGGTAAACAGTTAAACACACACACACACACATACACACATCACACCACACCACCTCCACTCTACAATAAATAATTATCTAATACAAATAAATAAAATTGGAGTGTCTGTTTGTAATATTAAAATAACCGCTTTTTACTAAATGTATATGGATGTAAGTATACTCGGTACATATACCAAAATTGCATTTTTTTTAATTTTTGTATGTCTGTTTGTTTCGGCTAATCTCTGAAACGGCTGGGCCGATTTTGACGGGACTTTCACTGGCAAATAGGTGATGTAATAAGGAATAACTTATGCTACTTTTATTTTAGAAAAAGAATTAGGGTTCCGCACAAAAAATTAAAACTTTTTCCGTCATGTGCGCGAACGAAGTCGCGGCCACAGCTAGTTTATACTATAATAGTAACCTCCACATAGGGTATAATAATATTCTCTTTTATATTCCTTTTTGTTATTCTTCAATTAATTATTAATTAACTTTCTTTGGAAAGTCTGGATCAATGTCTTTATATACCTACTAGCTTCAGCCCGCGACTTCGTTCGCGTGAAACTTCTTGTTTCCCCCGAGCCACCCCGTCGTATCGCATCACCCGCCCGCGCTATCACTTAACGTTCTTTTTGACTTTTTCTTTTTGCTCGGCTCCTAAGGGTCATAGCGTGATGTTAAATAGCCTATAGCCTTCCTCAAGAATTGGGCTATCAAATGCAAGAAGAACTTTTCAAATCCGACTGGTAGTTCCAGAGATTACCCCCTACATACAAACTTACAAACAAATTTTAAAATAATTATTAGTAAGTATAGATATTTTGAGTTGATCGTTGATAGCTACGCCACAGTATTTTACTTTTGTGGCTATCTTCGTTTTACTTTGTAAATTGTAAACTTAAGTTGTTCCAAATAAACTTCATTTTATTAGCTAAAACTGAAAATGTAAAGCTTAATATCGATGGGTCTTATGTATAGATGTAAGGCAGCAGCCTAATTGCGGAACGCCAAATGTCAAATGATTCTGATCAGTTGGCTTCATTTTACGATTTTCGAATTGCGAAACTCTAGTTTCTGCGCAGGGCCTTAACGTTCATAATTGGTTTCATAATAAACTAGAGTTTCGCAATTCGAAAATCGTAAAATGAAGCCAATCGTGATAGAAATGAAGCCAACTGATCAGAATCATTTGACGATTTGGCGTTCCGCAATTAGGCTGGGTTTAAAACCAATTAAACCAACCCGTTAAAAACGAAAAAAGCCCTTTAAAACCGAAATAAACCATTTTTTTTTCGATTTAAAACGGTTGGTGTTGATGAATATGTTTTTATTCATTATAACTACCTACATTTTCTTGATTTTACTGAGGTAGGGATATGACGGAGTACCTACAGATGTGAAACAACCGATGCCGTTTTGAACCCCGAATAAATCGTTTTAAACGGTTGAAAACTCGCCTACAAAAATAAAGTGTGCAAATTGAGAACTTTTCAATAGATGCTGTTTGTGAAACTCCGTTCAAGCATCTAAAAAATATATCAAACTCAAACTCAAAGCATTTATTTCAATTAAACCATGTACAGGCACTTTTGAATTGTCAAAATGAAATAGTCGATCATTTAGTCAGATATCAAATTGAAACTTTGAGAGCCTCTATTGAAAAGTTGTCAATTTGCACATTGGCCCTTATATACAAGGTGAAATTGAATTCATAAGCATCCTTTTAAAGGGTTATTTTAATCATCATTATGAACAACTTTTACTATGGGACCATGAACCTGAAATCGCGAAAAAAAATCAGCTCTTCCCTACATTTTAACGAGTTATGTGAACATAAATGCAAGGAACAGTTGATTTTTTTTCGCGATTTTAGGTTTAGTCCCATAGTAAAAGTTGTTCATAATGATGAGTACAATGACCTCTTAAAAGGATGCCCATGAATTTAATTTCACCCTGTATAGATATCGTCGTGTCTACCTTACATATACTATTAGTACACCCAGATTTCGCCAATGTAATAAGGGGCAAGTCTATTGCCATCAGACGGGCAAAATCAACACAAAAAAAATCAAAATTCTTCTCCCGTTTACTTCCAAAATGTCACATGAGCATAGACACACGAAACTCGCCCTAGACATTTTAATATCCTATGCCTTGGCACCGGTTTTTGAGATAGGGAGGCGAAATGGGGAGATGAGGCTGTAAAAAATTTTATATCTTTGCGTCTGCGTGGATCAAGAAAAAAAAATCGAATCGATAGCCGGCGGCATGACGTACAGTTTTATAGACATTTTTTTTTTATTAGATGATTTTGCTTTTTAAAAATTGTACGGTGCAAACTCGTTAAGTTTTCCTTCGGTACGGGTAGGCCGCACATCGAAGATTATGTAGATAAACCATTTTTAGTGCAAACCATAGATATGTATATTACATTTCTATGGTGCAAACAAAAGAAGAACTCACAAAAGCACAATTTAATAATAACAAATTACTATGCTTGTGGCTAAGTAATAACAGCCGCACGGGTCGATCGATCAGGTAAAGCTACGCTTGCCGCGGTTGGTCCGTGGATGGGTGACCATCTTTACATACCCCTCCGTGCCTCGGAAAGCACGTTAAGCCGTTGATCCCGGCTGTCATTCGTGGATCTTTGACAGTCGTTACGGGTCGTCAGAAGCCCGAAAGTCTGACAACCAGTCTTACCAAGGGGTTTCGTATTACCCAGTAACTGGGTTGTGGAGGTCAGATAGGCAGTCGCTCCATGTACAATACTGGTACTCAGCTGCATCCGGTTAGACTGGAAGCCGACCCCAACATAGTTGGGAAAAGGCTAGGCAGATGAATAACGCTAATAATACGCGATAATGATGCTTAGCGTGCTTTCTGAGGCACGGAGGGGTCTCGGTATGTAAAGATGGTCACCCATCCACTGAACAACCGCGGCAAACGTAGCTTAACCTGATCGATCGACCTGTGCGGCTGTTAATATTTAGCCACAGGCCCCTCAAGTCAGCAAATAAATTATGTATGTTCTTTTATCAGATTCGCCAACGAACAGCAGCTCAATTCCCGTAATTAGATACGTTCAAAATCCAGTCGCAAATCGCAATATTATCTCGGAGGGAATAAATGTCAAAAACTTGTCAAAAATTTGGGAAAATTTGGAGTAGGCACATCTAAAAGATTGATACCGAGATCAGAATTCGAACGTTCATAAAAGTAATTAAAAACGTTCAAAATCTGGTCCCTCCTATCTCATCTCGGCGACAATCAACGTCAAAAACTTGGGCTGGCGTGGAAGGAAGGGATCGGCGGGGTACCTACTTGCGTTTGCGTAACACAATCAATAGCGATGGGTTTCATTTGGACAGTTCAATAACATTCACTGCGTTATTTACGTTTTTGAGCAGACGCATTTTTTTACCTTGAAATTTTTCCCCGATAATTAAAAAAAAAGTTAGTTGTTTACTCGTTTCATACATTTTGATTGTAAACAAATATGTTTTGGTAGTTCCAGAAGGAGTATTTCAATAATGCTGGGGCCAGACTATCGCGATAACGCGAAGATTTGCGCAATAAGTTGATGCTCATTGGCTGGACCTACGATGTCAGCCAATAAGAAACAACTTATCGCGATTTTCCCGTATAGTGTAGCCCCGGCATAAGCGCACATTAGAAAAGTTTAATCTGTCAAGCGCCGCTAATGAGAAACAGTTGATTTTCTATTGTTTCGTCGCCGCTCGGCGAACCGCGACACTTGACCGGTTAAAAATTAAAAATTTTAAAAACCCCGACTCAAACAAAAAGCTCTAAAAACTAAAATAAAAATATATATTGGCCTTTTAAGTTTAATATAAGTTGCAGGAAATATTTTGATCCAAGCGTTCTCGCGTCGGGGGACGTCTAATGAAAATTGGAAGTTGACAGCAGCCATAGATTTATAATAACGTTATTATAAATCTATGACAGCAGCTATGTTTTCTACAATAGCATACATTCATTATTGCTGGGTTTACCCTTTAAGCCTCATCTGTTTGGTGTTTTTTTCGGGCTGCAATCCCTTGAAGCAGTGAAAAAATTTAACTTCTAAGTCAACGCAATCTAATAAAAATACGAGCCTATTTTTTGGGCACTGTTCCTGTTCACAGATATGCGCACGAATTTTTTTATGACCAATGATTTTTTCCGCCTTTTATATATATTTTTATATACATGTAAGTACATATTATTATTTATTATTTTAAGTCTGTAAGCTTACATTATGTAAATATTATCTTGTTTGAAAATAAACTTCAAATTACAAAAAAAAATAACATCAAATACGTTCGTTCTTTTAAAAAACCATGTGTTTAGAAATGATGTAGGTATTTTTAAATTTTATCGCTTTTTTATGTTGATTATGTTACCCGTATAAACTATTTAATATCGTAAAGCTTTGATGCACAAAACTTCAGTAAAAAATCGGGAAATAAATGCACTGATTATCAATCTGCCTAGCCTTTGTCCAAACATTAAGTGGTCAGCTTCCAGTCTAACCGGATGCAGCTGAATATCAGTATACAGGGTCCCATTAAAATAAATAATAAATTGCCGGCACATTAGTGTATTTTCGTTAGCTGATTATTTTTCTTGTAAGTAGGTATCTAATGCGTTTTTCTTATTCTTATATATATTTTTACCATCGTCCTTATTTTGATGGTCTGAATTATTTCTAAAAGGTTTCCATCTATTTTAATGGGACCTTATATTGTACATGGAGCGACTGCCTATCTGACCTCCACTACCCAATTACTGGGCAACACGATACCCCTTGGTAAGACTGGTTGTCAGACTTTCGGGCTTCTGACTACCCGTAACGAATTGTCAAAGATCTACGAATGACAGGCGGGATCACCGGCTTAGGTACTTAACGTGCTTTCCAAGACACGGACGGGTCTCGCTATGTAAGGGTCACCCATCCACGTACCCACCGCGGCAAGCATAGCTTAATTTTATTAAATGCGCTCTCAATCTGTCAAAATACTTTTGCCTCCAAAAAATTACTCCAACCGTGGCAGACTTTGTTACAGGATCAGCCTTATAATGTTCCCACTGCTGGGACACAGGCGTTCTCTCTTCAAGAGGGAATGGGCTGTAATCTACCACGCGGACCCAGTGACCGTGGGAGACTAAAATTTTCTTATTCTCAAAGCCATGTCCTAATAAATTTAAATATACATACTAAGTAAATGACAAATGTTTGAATTATTTAAACAAGCATGGCTTACAATAATTATAAATAGATTTTTTCCATGTATGCTTTGTAAAGATTAGCGCTGTAAACATCGATCGGGTGTGTTCGGCAGCGCTCGTCAATTTCCGTAATTTTCGGGCCACAAAGATGGCGGGTTATTATTTTTTTTTTTTTAGATTACATAGACATTTATTTACTTTTAATCTGTCAAGCCCCGCTAATGAGACACAATTGATTTTCTATTGTTTCGTAGCCAATGAGCGACGCGCGCCGCTTGACCGGTTAAACAAGATACACACGATATACGCGAAGTTTCTCCAGGAAACAATCAACAATCTTTTTACAGAAATTTCAAAACGGCTGGTTGACACTTCCCGTGACCCAAGGGCTGGCTTTTACCTTGGCCAAAGGCTAAGCATTGCCATACAACGTGGCAATGCCGCCAGTCTCTTGGGTACATTACCAGTCGACAGCGATGCGGATGAATTTTTCGACGCTATATTTTAGTTTTTGTATAGTTTTAGTTGAGTTAGGTTTTAATTTTGTTATTTTTGTTAATTAAGTTTTTAAATTCAAATGAAAAATCAACAATTTCATTAATTTTTTCTAAGAACATTAAAAAAAGTAGTTCTATCATTCTCTGTCAAACAATAATAAACTTTTTCATGCATTTCTTTCTGGAGGGAAACTATAACGTTTTCTATGTGCGAGGTAAGTGCGTAACACACCAACAATAGTACCTAATGGTTTTCATTTTGACAGTTGAACAACATTCATTGCGTTATTTACGTTGTTGAGATTTTTCGAACATATGAAGCAATGTATTAGCAATATCCTTCAAAATGATTCAGCACCCTAATTTCGATACTTTCAATCACAATCTGAATCATTTTGAAGGCTATTGCTAATCCATTGCTTCATAATCTTCATATGTTCGAAAAATGTGTGTGCTCCAACGTAAATTACGCAATTTAATGTTGTTAACCTTTCCAAATGAAAGCCATTGCTACTGATAGTTTGTTACGCAATTTACCCCGCAAATTGTGAGTGAGTGTTACGCAATTGAGGCATATAGAATCAAAGGTAGCTATGTGCCTCCATGTCAAATTTTCAGGAACCGAAAAAACATTTTCGTAATTTAGGAGTCAGGGGTTTTCATACTCCTCCATCTTAGTTAATTTTTTGAAAGTATGGCGCTTAGCTGCCTTTGATTCTATATGCCTCAATTAGAAAGTATCGCTTTCAAAATTTGTTAGAATTCGCTTCCACATCGCCTTGAAGACAGCCCGCCCTTTTCATACCCCGCGCATTTCATAGCCACAAGCCCAACGCGCGAAATAGCAAAACTATTTACGGACAGCGCCCTTTGCTTAGCAAATCTCATCTCTAAACCTTTGTCATAAGGGCCATTTTTCCCAGTTGGCATGACCTCGGTACCGCGAGATATATTTTTTCTTTTGCCTTGACTTGACATGTTACGGCGAGTAGCCATTTTATTATGTTTTTTTTTTTCAATGTAAGTTTAGAGTTTTAGATTAAAAGAACGAAAGATATTGCGATTATTTTTCACTTATTTTCTCGTATCGGTCGGACAAGGGTTATCGTATTACCTAATAAGTGGGTTGTGGAGGTCAGATAGGCAGTCGCTCCATGTAGAATACCGGCATTCAGCTGCATCTGGTTAGACTGGAAGCCGACCCCAACAAAGTTGGGAAAAGGCTAGACCATGTCATGTAACACAAGTAAGGGAAAAAAACCAAAAACCGTAAAGTAGTTATATACCTACCGAGTCCGACTCGCATTTGTTTTTTTCGACACAGAATCCCTAATGGCGGGAAATGACTGCGCGGCAGGCCTAGAAAGAGATGGCGGGATGAGCTGGACTCCTTCTTAAAGGATTGGCCCACAAGGATTGAGGAAAAGTGGAAAGAGGGAAGGGAGGCCTTTGCCCTGCAGTGGGACAACACAGGCTTATAATAATGGGTGCGGGATTGTCCGAAAGGGTTACCGCTACTCCGGAACATAAAGGGCTAAGGAAGGAACACGGATGGGTTTTAGTCAGTAAGAGTCTGACACTATTCCGCTCCAACCAGAGCGGGAGGAGTCATTTGATGATTTCCCATCCATAAAAAAAGGCTTATAATAATAAATAATGTATACAAAATATTGTAAAACATTTAAAAAGAGTAACGGTGGAGTCTCTTGCCCATTCTTCTCCATACGACACTACCTTTGGAAAGGGCGACTAGTGGCGTAACTATACCGTTTGGGGCCCGTGGCAAATTCAAGGGATGGGGCCGTCTCTCAATAATTTAAAGAAGCTCAACCAACGTTAGTTTTTTTTTTTTAATTTAAACTTCTCCTGCGAATTCTTCCGCGTACATTTCATGTTTTCCCCTACAAAAACTTTAACACCTGACTGCTTCTGTCCTTATTTTAGGATTCTCCTGTGCTCATGGCCCTTTCGGGCCGGGGGCCCCCTCTAGCTGGGGGCCCGTGGCATTTTGCCCCACCACCATATAGTTACGCCACTAGGGCGACTAGAATCAGTTAAGTATATTTTTTTGTAGAGGTTCAAAAGTGCCTTTTTGAAATAAATTATTTGACTTTGACTTAGCCTGGGAGAGGTCTATGTCCAGCAGTGGACTGCGATTGGCTGAATTGATTCTAGCCAGGTGGACGTGGGTTGGACTATCCAGAAGGCCGTTCCCGTGTTAGAAAACGTTAAAATCAATTCAAAATCATATCTCAGCGACAATGGATGTCAAAACTTTTCAAAAATGTAGGTAGACTGGGGAGTTTTTGACAGCTTCAGACAGGTTACAATGAGAACTTTCTTAAAATACTGGAATCGCCCCTCTGTTAAGAAACTTTG
The DNA here is from genome assembly GCA_945859645.1 of Amphipoea oculea. Classification (NCBI taxonomy): domain Eukaryota; kingdom Metazoa; phylum Arthropoda; class Insecta; order Lepidoptera; family Noctuidae; genus Amphipoea; species Amphipoea oculea. The sequence goes on along the minus strand of OX243891.1, from coordinate 4,223,582 downwards.
AGGTGAAAAAAGCAGTTAGCATTTGTTTTTCAATTTTATTTTTTAATGATATTATTTCTGTAAGTAGGTTTAATACAAATCAAATTAAAGGATTTTATTAAGGCCCGCCGCTGATTGCAATTTTTTGTCAGCGTGATTTATTATTACTGTCACCTGCCGTCACCCACGATGCGCTCACTGAATCTGTTCTTGGGTAACAAATCGCGTTCATTTTTGTAATGGACTTCAACGAGGTTGCCGTGATTTGTGCTCTTGAAATCAATGTATCAATATTTGTTTTTTTTTTAATTGATATTGGTTAAGCTATTATTGAACACTATTTTAGTATAAATACTATGTGAAAATGATGTAGAAGTTCGAAGATATTCAGACTTGTTTTCAGCAGAAAATTGAATTAGGTCCAGTAATTTTTTATTTGTTTATAAGGCATGTAACAAAAATGTATTCTATTATTATCAAAGTATATGATATTTGTGATAAGAAAAAAATTGTTTTGATGGATCATATTCAACAGAATCTGCAAATTAGAGCTCTTAAATCAGCTCTCCATGAGTTTTTGCCTAAACATGCATCAGGAGTACGATTATTGCTAAATAAATAGACAAATAATTAAAAAATCGCTTTATTATTATTGTAGAAGAGAAAACGAACTATCTTCACCAATTAATTTCTATTTATACCAAGCGAAGAATAGTATTCAATTTCAACGAGGAAATCATGCATCTACGCGCATTTTTGTAAGAGGCCTCTTAAATAGCATACGTCTACTCCGAACGCGCGGCGCCGGCCGAGTGACAAAAAGTCACCAGTGAGCGGACTCCCATAGTAATGTACAGGGCGAGTGACAGTCACGTCACTCCGGCGTTGCCTGCCGCTGCAACTATTTGTCACTGTATTATCACGTCACCATATTGAGCGCACTCAATATAGTTTTCATTGCACTTGACTAAGTGACAAAAAGTCATGTCGACAAAAAATTGCAATCAGCGGCGGGCCTTAAGTTAGTATTAAAATGTAGTCTGTCTCTCAGTTTGTTCCGGCTAATCTCCGAAACGGCTGGACCGATTTTGACGGGACTTCCACCGGCAGATAGCTGATGTTGTTATATGTAACTTAGGCTACTTTCATTTTAGAAAAAGAATTAGGGTTCTGCGCAAAAAAATTAAAGCCCATTATAATCAACTAGCTTGTGCCCGCGACGTCCGCGTCGTCCGCGTGAAATTTCACCCTGCCCCCATTCACCCTCTTAGGGGTGTAATTTCGAAAAACCCTTTCTTAGTGAATATCTACTCTTCACAAAGAACACACCCTCCCATGTCTCTATGACCAGCGTTTAAGGCTGTGCGTTGATATACCAGTCAGTCAGGACTTTGAATTTTATATATAAAAACATCTATAAAATGGAGATGATTTTTATTTCACAGAATATTTCTTACACGTTGTGCGAATGACCGCATTTCGAAGCGATAAAATATAGTAGGTCTTTTTAAATTCGAGCTACGTCATCGCGTGATGCGAACTGTGACCTTTTCGAGAAAATTATTCAAAATTACATTAAAAGCTTGTCCCAAATTTTTAAAATGTGATAAGATTTTTTTGGTATTATAGCTACATTTTATATTTAATTTCTAGTGGCAATGCTGCCAGCCTTTTGGGCACTGTTCCTGTTGACAGCGATGCGGACGAATTCTTTGATGCCCTATGATTATTTTGTTTATTTTCATATAATTGTACATATTATTATAAATTATATGTTAGCTTATATTATGTAAATATCTATACAATTAAATAAAAAAATTCTAGTTTGATCTATGTTTGAACTTATGAACGGAATGTGGAAAAAAAGTTATCGAAATGGAAATGTTATAATTTTCATTTTGAACATAAAGATGTTTGTTTGTATCATCCATCGTATTATTTTACTAACTTCCCCGTTGGTCTCGTGGTCGTAAGCGCGACTGCTGACCGTGGGGAAACTGGGTTCGATTCCCGAGTCGAGCAAAGTATCATTTGGTTTTTCCATTGGAAATTTCTTAGTAACAGCCCGGATTTTGGAAGTTGGCTAAGCACGTTAAAAGCTGTTGGTCCTGTACCTGATCTCTCCCCGGTCGTTTCGGATTGCCGTCCCATCGAACTATGAGAGTAAAGGAACAGACCTGTGTTTGCGCACACACTTGTGCACTATAATATCTCCTGCGAACCTGGCTAATCTCCGTTGAGATTGGCCACCGTGATCAAAATCGGTCGGGAGGCTATTATTATTACCGGGTAACATGACTGGCTGTCAGATTTTGAGATCTATCATTGACACCTAACCTCAGAACCGAGACCATTATCAGGCTGGGGAGTAAGTACTTGGCACCCCGCGGTTTCACCCGCAATGCGCGTCCGTCTCATATAATTATCAGTCTTTTTTGTTTTGTTTTGCAATGTTATCCAATGTCACACTATTTATATATCAGAGTTATTACACAGTTATTATGTAAAACGTGTCAATCCTTAACAGTAAACTGTCCTTCAAGATACAGGATTTTCCTAGTTTGAAGGGCAGGGGTCTTCTCAAACGTAATAGCCATACCGATCCCTTTTTAAATGAACACTGATGTTACCTAGGCTAAGTCTTTTTGAAAAATAAATACTTACTTTACTTATCTATGTACGAATATGTACAATTGATTATTCGTTACTATTTTTATCTGACACTTTATTTTATTTAAGCATGCATACACCAGCGCTGGGGCTCGGTCTGGCCTAGGGTCTTAGTATTATGCTGAGCGATACATAAACAGCCTATAATGTTCCCACTGCTGGGACACAGGCCTCCTCTCTGTGAGAGGGAGTGGGCCGTAATCCACCACGCGGGCCCAGTGCAGGTTGGTGGATGTCATATGTCTTCGAATTTTTGGTTCTAGGACATGCCGGTTTCCTCACGATGTTTTCCGTCACCGTTTTGAGAGCAGTGGTGATGAAATAATTTACACAAATTAAAGCGCCTGTGGTGGTGGTCGCTCACAATGGGCCTTATTAGAAGGCTGAAAGTCACCCAAAGGGCAATGGAGAGGGCTATGCTAGGAGTTTCCCTGCGGGATCGAATCAGAAGTGAAGAGATCCGCAGGAGAACCAAGGTAACCGACATAGTCCGAAGAATTGCCAAACTTAAGTGGCAGTGGGCAGGGCACATTACTCGCAGAACAGATGGCCGATGGGGCCGAAAGGTTCTGGAGTGGCGACCGCGTACCGGAAGGCGTAGCGTTGGAAGGCCTCCCACAAGGTGGACCGACGACCTTGTGAAGGCCGCAGGAACTCGTTGGATGCGAGAAGCACAAAACCGGTCGAAGTGGAGGTGCTTGGGGGAGGCCTATGTCCAGCAGTGGACGTCTTTCGGTTGAAATGATGATGATGATGATGATGAAAGCGCCTGTCTGGGTTCGAACCTACGATCTACAACTTGTAAGTCGCGGCCGATACCACTGGGCCACCACTGCTGCTGAGCGATGACCGTTTTAAAATCGACGTCTGACAGATTTTATATGGAAGAACTGTCAAAAATTCAAAATTATTCCTCGGATAAAATTATATCTGAAACTGTAACGGTTTACCAACAGTCGATTGGCCCATGAACCGTTGGTCAACATTATCTTTAAACCATTAACTGGCGTTGGAAAAATCAGCCCTAAGTTCATCAACTCAGCCCATCGCAGTCCACTGCTGGACATAGGCCTCTCCCAGACTGCGCCACAGCACCCTGTCCTCCGCCTTCCGCATCCAGTCTACCCCAGCCACCTTCTTTAGGTTGTCCGTCCATCTAGCTGGGGAGCGTCCCACACTACGCTTGCCGGTACGCGGTCTCCACTCCAGGACTCGCCTGCTCCACCGGCCATCAGTCCTTCGACAGACATGGCCAGCCCACTGCCATTTCAGTTTGCTTACTCTGCAAGCTATGTCGGTAACTCCGGTTCTTTTCCGGATAATTTCATTCCTGATTTTATCCTTCAGAGACTCCGAGCATAGCTCGCTCCATAGCGCGCCATAGCCCTAAGTTAATTAAATGTATTTCCTTTCTTTCTTTCTTTTCAAGGTTATCTGGTTTCCCTGGATTACATGAATGACGCGCGCCTAAAAAGAGAACCTTGGTAAGGCAAATTCCAACCCAAAATTTTGCACGCTCTTTCCAAATTCTGCTCCTGTTATTACAAGTGCCGAAATTGTCTTATCGTGGTTCAAAGAATTTGGAGCGTATCTTCGGAGATTAATGTCGCTTTTACTACACGTGGCGGCCAGGTCAGAGGTCTGGAGAGCACTTCGGATGCTCCAGACCCAGAAATGTTATCAGGAACCGTTCGAATGAGAGGGCCGGCCGAATCCGGGTCACTACCACGTGTAAAAGTGACGTGTAAACTTTATTTACATAAAATTTTAACTAAAATATCTAGTTAAAAGCATCGAGATATACTTAATTATTATCGATTATTATTATGGTTTTTAAATTTAAATTTCTCAGGTTAGTACCTGGTATTTTTAGAATCTCACGGGTGTGAACCAAGGTGAGATTCTAGTTATTATTTTCAGAAGGTAAAGTGCTCTGTACTGCATTGAAATTATTATCCAAGTCTAGTTGTAAAAATTTTCTTACTATGCGGCAAGTGTTTAATATGGCAGCTTTTTGTAGTGTTATGTATGTGTATTTAGATAGATTAAGTACATTAAAACTATTGAATATTTGTTTCGGGATAACACCTGTTGTTGATATTACTATTGGGACTATAGTGACTCTATTCATCTTCCAAACTCTGGTAATTTCCTCTTGTAATTCTGTATACTTCCTGATTTTTTCTGTGATAGTTTTTTGAATGTTATTGGTATTTGGGACTGCTACATCTATTATAAATGTGTGTTTGTTTACTTTATCAATAAGTGTTATATCAGGTCTATTGTTATATATGGTGTGGTCTGTAATTATAGTGCGGTCATAGTATATTTTGTAGAATTGGTTTTCTAATACAGCTCTAGGCGTGTACTTGTAATATGGTGTGTAGGGATCCTGCATGAGTTTAAGTTTGGTTGCGAGTTTTTGGTGTATGATATTAACAAGTTGATTATGTCAATGCGTATAGTCGTTTTGGGTTAGTGTGATACACGCTCCTGTGATATGTTGTATTGTTTCAGGTTTGCTGTGACATTTTTTGCATAAATCATTTCTTACTGTACTATCTTTTATTATGTATTTTCTATAATTTTTCGTATTAATGACTTGATCTTGAATGGCTAACATAAACCCTTCTGTTTCAGGGAACAGCTCACTTAACTCTAGCCATTTGTTAGAAGCCTCTTTATCTATGTATGTTTGGTATAAATCGTTGGGATGTCTTCCATGTAGTTCCTTTTGCCTCCACTTCCTGTGTATCTCTTCTATATGTCTCGCTTTATCTACTGTTTCAATATTGCTATCATCGCTAAGGTTCAATGGTGTATATTGTTTGTCTATCTCTATAATTGTTTTGTGTAATTGACTGTTGTTTTTCTTCCGCCAGAAAAATTGTTTTAGATTTACTTAAGTACTTAGTACTTATATCTCGATGGTTAAAAGTAAAACCTGTTCAGGTGGAGATTTATAGACGACTCCGCCTTGGAGTGTAAACGTGGTGCTGTTCCACAAACGATGGGACACTTAATATCGTGCCCTGCGTGTCCTGTCAGCTGCACGTTACAGGAACTGATGGACGCTAGTGATGGCGCCAAACAAGTGGCCGAATTCTGGGCCGAGTACATTTAGATTGCTATCGACACGCTAAGAAGAAGAAGTTAAAAGTCTATGAAAATAAAGTTCCCACGTCACTTTAGATTAGGTACTAAATTAAAAGACTAAATAAATACAAAACAAAAGGATATTTAGGTAGGCATCGAAGTACTCGTCCGCATCGCTGCCATCCGGAAACGTGCCCAGAAGACTGGCAGCATTTATTTTTTTATTGTCCATTTATTTATTTATTTATCCTCACACTGGAACGCCATACGGCAATTACACCAACTGCAACGGAGTAAAAAATCAAGAAAAACAAAAAGAAAAGAAAACAAGTTTTAAAAAAATATAGAGATAAGGTATAAAATAATTATATTAATATTTTAACATGGCAATGATTCACACGTTATATTATTATTAATTAATTATAAAATGACGTCAATTTAGAAATAATCTATACATATTCAAATATGTGTGTCAGAATAACAGCTTTTTATTAAATGAATTATGCATTTAAAGTGAAAAATTATAAAAAATATGAAAGTGTGTACGATACCTACTTATAAAAAAAAACAATTTAAAAAATGTTTGTCTGTCTGTCTGTTTGTTCCGAATAATCTCCGAAACGGCTGGACCAATTTTGACGGGCCTTTCACTGGCAAATAGCTGATGTTATAAGGTGTAACTTTAGACTAGATTCTGTCTTCAACTTCGTCTGCGTGATGTTATTCCCCGACGCACCCCGTCGCATCGCATCGCCTGCTTGCGCTAGTACTTCGTTTCCACTTAGCGTATATCCCCTGCCTGAGCAAAGATAATAAAATATTCACAGATAAAATGGCAGGGGGTAACTTGCTAGCTCACCGTCCGTTCAGGACCAGGCCCGTGCCGGACGGCGCTTACGTGTTCCACGCGCGCCTCAAAGAGATGTCAGCAAAAAGGAAGGGGTCTGCCAGGGCCGAAGCCTGCCGGGGGTGCGGGATTGTCCGAAAGGGTTACCGCTACCCCGGAACATAAAGGTCTAAGGAAGGAACACGGATGGGTTTTAGTCAGTAAGAGTCTGACAGTCCCTTCCGCTCCACCCAGAGCGCGAGTGGTCATTTGATCCATCCATAAAAAAAGGGGGTGACTTGCACACTGAATAATGGGCCCCCGGAAACCGTTGCTAGTACATAGCGACGTAGCGACAAAAGGGCAACATGTCCTGAGGTGCTTGAGGAGTGGAGAGGTATACCACGGCTTTCAGAGAAATCCCAGAGCCGGGAAGATAATCAAGATCGCCACGAGCACTTACCGGAATCCCCCGAGCACGTTTGATCTTGCGAATCTCCACACTCAAGACGGCCATTTGGCAAGAAAATGGTGGGAGCTCTGTTCCTCGTCAGTGTTCACTTCAGCCGGCCAATAAAGGTAATCCAGAGGTGAGGAACAAGACTACTCCTGGGAGATCCCGGGAGGGTCCGTGGGGTCGCTACTGCCCAACAGCTCGCCACATGCTGGCCTGCTGATTTCTGTATCTCTCCTCATCCTAGACCTGTTCCGGTAAGGTAAACTCGACCGGCATGGTCCTAGAGTTCGGAGCGCGCAAGCCCCACCACGACGTCAACGTAGAGATACGGCGGAGGGGTAATTATTATCACACTAATATTATAAAGGCAAAAGTTTATGAGTGTCTGTGTGTGGCTCAAACGGTTGGACCAATTTTAATAAAATTTTGTATGGAGGTAGCTGACACCCTGGATTAACATATAGGCTACTTTTTATCCCGATATTCCCACGGGATCGAAACTTATGCGGGTAAAACCGCGGGGCGCAGCTAGTTATATACAGGGTGTCCGGTAATTAATGGATAACCTCTTAAGGGGTCATTGTAATTTGTACTTATCATTATGAATAACTTTTACTATGGGTCCAAACCGGAAATTGCGAAAAAAAAATCTGCTGTTTCCTACATTCATGTTCGTTAACTTGTCAAAATGTAGGGAACAGCTGATTCATTTTTCGCGATTTCAGGTTTGGTCCCATAGCATAGTAATAGTTCATAATGATAAGTATAATGGCCGTTTAAGAGGTTATCCATTAATTACCGGACACCCTTTAATAGTGTGTAACAGACTAACAAAGGGTTTATGGAACGAAAATCAACACAATGATTAAAATTAAGTATTTATTTTTATATAGGTACTTAATGCTCATAGAGGTCAAGAGTACTTAAGAGCCCCATGCTTTAGACCTCTATAACGCCAGGGCCACTCAGGGCCCCAATTCTGTATTGTAATATTTGTAATTATTATTCCCCGCGTAACCTTACCACGTGCAAACCACGTACGGTTGTCAAGCGTGCTATTTTGACAGTTCAAACCGCACCAACTTCGTGTTTATTTCGCGCGGTTTCGTTCATTGTGTCATAGATGGAATTGACGTGGTGTCGAAGTAAGGAATCATTGAGTGGTCATAGTGAATTAGGACCCTGCTGTGATTGGTTGACTGAATTATAAACAGCCAATCGAATTATTTGACTTGCGTTTAATTTTGATGCGTCGTCGCGGTAATTTTTCGATGGTCCCTATTAACACTGTCGGTTCCGCAAAAAGACTACAGCATAGCTATTCACAAAAACTCGATACGCTTCCGTATCGTATCAAACATTAATCATTGTTATCGTAGGAGTATTCTAAACGCTGTTCACAAGTACAAAACCCGAAAATTTTGTCAGTTTAAATCAAATAGACGCCCGCTATTCTTCCAACAGCTATTTGCTGTTGAGGACAAGTCAAATCAGGTTATCGAAATGTCAGGTTTTCGATACGATAGCCTGTCGTATGGTTGTGAATCAGGGCTCTGTTCAGTCGAGCAGTTCAAAGTTTGTTTTGGCGATAAAAAAAAAAAAATATCATACCGTGGATGTTCAAATTTGCACTGATTGTTTATGTATTGTTTACAATGTACTGACAGAGACAAAAATATATAGAATTTCCAAAACAAACTTTGAACTGCTCTACTGAACATTAGTCTTTTTGCGGGACCGAAATCGTTAATAGGGACCAGCGTCTGTGCCATCGTTATGTTCCTGAAACGGCGCGCGGCGTAACAGATTACAGAGGCATTTTATAATTATTACCTAAGCACTAAAGTCTATTCAAACTTATGTTTCAAGTTAAACAAATATCATCTTTACTTTAATAGAAATTAAGTTGATTTCAGAGTGTCTAGCACTATTTAAATAATTATAAAAATGTTTGTTGAAGTTGTAGCGTAAACTGAACATTATTGTGTAGGATTTAAAGTTATTTTTCCTTAACCTCATATTTGTTTACATTTTTAGCAAATAAATCGCAAATGAATTTAATAACATGTTGGGAACGGCTTCCAGTCTAACCGGATGCAACTGAATACCAGTATTTTACATGGAGCGACTGCCTATCTGACCCCCACAACCCAGTTACAAGGTAACACTATGTACCCATTGGTAAGACTGGTTGTCAGACTTTTGGGCTTCTGACTACCCGTAACGACTGTCAAAGATATACAAATGGTAGCCGGAACTAACGACAGAGGAGTCAGGAGTCTCGAAATGTAATGGATGGTCACCCATCCACAAACCGACCTCAGCAAGCGTAGCTTAACCACCGATCGACCAATGCGGATGCAATTAGCCACGAGCCACTCTAAAAAATCAACTCCCAAAAAAAAAATAAAAAAAAACCGGTTCGTTCGCTAAGTTTATTTAAAAATTGCTTATTAATGGCGGCCGGGCTAAAAATAGCACCACGAAATGCTTGCTTTCTAATTTTGACTCGCTTACCTCACAGAACTGTACAAAATACCTACCGGTCACCAAAAAACGTGAACAAAAACACTTATTGATATAAAAAAACCAGTTTCTTTTTTGTTATTTCATCTGTTACGCTGCAAGTTATGTATAGAAGGTAAGGTTTGATCGAGAGCTTCAGAATCGGCGAGGTACTTGCGTAAAACACAATCAGTAGCAATGAATTTCATTTTGACAGTTCAACAATATTCATTGCGTTATTTACGTCGTTGAGCAGACAATTTTTTCAAAACATATGAAGCAATGGATTAGCAATATCCTTCAAATTGATTCATATCGTGATTGATAGTGTGTTATGTTACGCAATCAGGGTGCTGTTTGCAAAACAGGGTCAAAGCTACCGGTAGTTAGGACACTAGAGGCAGTAACCTCTTCAAAATTTGTGCCGTGTCGAGGGGAAATGCCTGCCAACCACCATGATCAGCCTAAAGCAGTACACTGGTGGACATAAGCCTCTCCAGTTGCACACCATTCAGCTCGATTCTCATCCAGCTACTACCAGCCACCCAGCGAAGATCGTCGCTCCCCCTAGCCAGAGGGTGTCCTACGTCATGTTTGCTAATTCGCGGTCTTCACTCAAGAACACGTCTACCCAAACGGTCATCGGTTCTACGGCTAATATGGCCGGCTCATTGCCATTTCAGCATAGCATTTCACAACCATCCGGCAGGCAATCGTATCGAAAATTACACATTTCGATAACTTGATTTGCCTTGCCCCTGGCAGCAAGCAGCTGTCGGAAGAATAGCGGTCGTCTATTTGATTTAAACTGACAAAACTTTCGAGTTTTGGACTTGTGAACAGCGTTTAGAGGACTCCTACGATAACATTGATTGATATTCGATATGGTACGAGCGCGTATCGAGTGGTTGTGAATAGCTATGCTGCTTGCGTATTCTGTGAGCTATGTCGATAACTTTGGTTGTCTGTCGGATCATCTCATTCCGGATTCTATCCCTTACGGCCTGGCCACGACCTTGCTGCTGTCAGCGGCAGCTTAGCGCGGGGAGGCGAGCGGTAAAAACAAATATACGAAAATGTATGAACCATGCCACGACGCACCGCTCGCAGCGCCAACGCTAGCCGTGGATTTGACAAAGACACCGCGCCGCTTGCCGCTAAGCTAAAAGTCGTGGCCGGGCGGTCAGAGAGACGCCAAGCATAGCTCGTTCCTGCCAACCTTAGCCTCATGAAATGTTGGTTAAAGCCATGGCTATTGGCCGTTGCCACAGTGATAAAATAAATTTTAATTGGAGTGAACCTTCTTTAAAATGTTTTTTTATGTGGGCAAAGTTTGATACGAACCTCGTGCCTAGGTACTTTAATATTTTATAATTTTGACTCAGTTTTCGTTCTAAATATAGATACATGATAGCGTGGGTTTTGCCTTATTAAATCCAAAGGAAGGATGATGGGAAAAATAAAATATCACTGTGCGTAGTCTATAGAAATTTCTGATGCGATTATTTAATAAGATTACTTAGGTAAGTACCTAAAAACTTACGTAGCGTGTTCAGAAAAAGGATTCCTAACTTCATGTTTTCCGTAGGTAGTCGGGTATGTAACTTTCACACCAAAATAGTCCCTTTTTCTAATATGGTTTTACTTGTACAAATTAACAATAGTTTTGAACTCAAATCGTTGCAAGACTGCCGCGAAACGAAACGTCAAATTAGTTGACTTTTTTTTCAAACCAAGTCATGGAAATCATTCAGCCAAAAACTTAAAAAGGTCATTAAAAAAAAAGCAAACTCGGCTGTCGCAATATTACGTTTTTTGAAAGTAAGTATTTACCTAGTATTTATTTTTCTATCCATGGTCAGCAGTTTTTGTTCGATTTGAAAATGAACTAAATCGAATTCAAAATGGACGCCGCTTTTTCAATCTTGAAGAGTTTGAAAAAAGAATAGAGTTTACGTCAAGATGAGTATATGGAATTAGTATGTACCATTCCATCTGCATTGTAACTTTCAGAAACAAAGTGCATATAGGTACTTCGATGCTAAGCGTACCTCTACCTACGGTCGAGGTCCTGGGTGAGATCCTCGGTTCGAATTTTTTCATTATGATTCTCAGAAGTAGGAGCTCGAAATCTGGATTTGTTAGCTCCATATTACCAGATCTGTTGAAATTTGAGTAAGTACAAAAAAAATTTGCTTAGGTATCGCTCAGGCGTGATGCTATTATATTTATATGAAATAAATACCTACCTAACATAAAATGATAAATGATTTTATTTCTGTAAGTAGGTTTGTAGGTAATTTTTATACGGCAATCATACAATTGTTTTAAACTAGATGTGTTCGGCGTTTCCTATCTGACTTCTCTGAGAAGAAAGGCCGAAACAAACTCAGAGGTCACAGTCTCTTTTAAAGTCCAGACATAATCTTGTTCAGATCATGTGAAGACCATGCCGATTGGTGTCTGAAAATGGTTTTTTGAGGAAAGAACCACACAGATTGATTGGACCTATCCAGTCAGTGCACGCATTTGTCAGTAGTAGGTAATAGTTTCCTAAGTAATAGCACACCCCGGACACTCCATACAACGCTCGCAAAATAATTACCTACTACTACTACATTAAAAAATGACGTTTGTAAACGTATGAATGTGTGTGTGAGGTTCTTGTGTTTGCGAGCGCTCTTGTTAAAGAACTGCGACGGTAACCTCGAAGTGCGGGGTGAGGTGCGGTAACTGATGTTAGTGCGGGGAAGGGAGTGGCCTTTCTGTATGTAGTACTTTAAGTATTCTGTGGTAATAGTACAGCTCAACTCAGAACATTAGGTGCTCTCTTTCTCAAATACGTGACAACCCCAATGTTGTTTTTCGTAAGTCAATCAATGGTAAAAACACCAAAGTAGGGTACACTTTCTTTTGAGTTGGCGACTATAGACATCAAAATGCATCGAGTTCTATTTGCCAGTTAGTTAAAAATAAACGAAAAGTTAACTAACTTTCGAAACGAACCAGGTTCTCGGTATTGCGTCACTGTAGTTTTTGCGCCATCTTTTGAGTATTTTTCCGTCAGTTAGAGGCCAGTGGAACTTTTTGATTTGACGCCCAGTTTAGTCGATTCCCCTTGTATATAGTTGCAAAACTTCTGAAAAATTCTGAATAATTCCGGAATACTTCTGGGAAAGTTTCTTTAAAATCAGAATTATTCAAAATGAATTTAATTAAGATTTTAATTTTTTTTTTCTTGAAAATCGTATTTTGCATCGCACGTCGATCGCCGCCGCGCTACCCATAGACTAATATATATAATATGAGACGCTACCCCTCTGTGCGCGCCCGACTGCACGAGGCACGAGTCGTGCGTGCAGGCGATAGCGGTGCGAGGTGCGGTAAGAGGGGAGATGCTCCCTGGAGAAGTTTTCCCCCCGCGAGAAAGATTCGTACCCCGCAATCGAATGTTTCCGCCGAATATTTCGCCCGAATAATTCAATGGGAAATATTCCCAAAGTTTCGGAATATTTCGGAATACTTCCGAAGTATTCGACGGGAATGATTCGGAATTTTTCCCGCCAGCATCTATACCCTTGTAGAGGATTAACTATTGGTAATGTAATTTATATAATGACAGGAATCCCTGAAGGATTAGGCAGTGGGTACCTATTATTAAAACCCTGTGATGTCCCACTGCAGGGGCAAAGACCTCCTTACTGTCTTGCCACTTTTCTCTTCTCTGTTTAAAGCTGATAAGGACCAGTTCTTGTTGAAGGAGTCCGAGTCCCTCTTCCCGCCATATGGGCCTGCTAAGGGACAGACGCCAGCACATCAACCTACTACAATCTGTCAAATTTCTTTAATAGATTTTCAACTTTATCGCTAAAGCCTAAGGTTCAAAGTTAATTGGGAAAACCTCCTAACACCCTGTCAGTGCGACAATTCTAGTAGGGAGCTAATAAAGACCAAATTCGCAAAAGACGTGTTCGTTTGTAAAACTGATTAACTGACAGGACAGGTGTCATGAACGCATTCTTTCAGAGGCCGCACTTTAATTTGAAAAAAAAAATCTTTTTTATTGAAGTACCTACCTATTTATTTATTTGATAGTAAAAAACTTTTTTACAAAAAAAAAACAACCGACTTCAAAAAAAACTACAAAGTGAAAAATAACTACAAGTTGGTTCCGCATTTTCGTTTTTTGACACCGACTTCCGAAATTAAAGTTATTTTTCACTTTGTAGTGTTTTTTTTGAGAGCAGTGGCCCAGTGGTATCGGCCGCGACTTACGAGTTTTAGGTCGTAGGTTCGAACCCAGACAGGCGCTTTACTTTGTGTAAATTATTACATCACCACTGCTCTCAAAAACGGTGAAGGAAAACATCGTGAGGAAACCGGCATGTCCTAGAACCAAAAATTCAAAGACATGTGACATCTACCAACCCGCGCTGGGCCCGCGTGGTGGATTACGGCCCACTCCCTCTCACAGAGAGGAGGCCTGTGTCCCAGCAGTGGGATCATTATAGACTGATGATGAGTGTTTTTTTTTAAGTCGTTTTTTTTTTTTTTTTTAGTTGTTCACTTTTTACTTGTACCTACCCCACAAAAATTCAATTAACACTAGTGCATTGAAGAATTGAAGACACGACTCGAAGAATCATCAAAATTCCCATAGAAATGCCGGAGATGCAGTACATTTATGCATATAACTTCGTACATAAGAATAATTACCTAATGTATTATATACTAAAACCTTCCTGAAAGTATGTAGATCACACTAATGAAAGAATTATCAAAATCGGTTCAGCAGTTTTTGAGATAATCGCGGACATACAAACATACATACATATATACGGGTCGAATACAGAACCTCCTTTTTTAAAGTCGGTTAAAAAACACAAAATACTCCGATGCATTTTGTCAGTTTTCATTGTCGTCACCACATAATCGCGTGCTCGCGCGACCGATCGGTTTCGTTTAGCATATAATGTTCCTACTGCTGGGAAACAGGCCTCCTCTCTGTGAGAGGGAGATCCACCTCGCGGGCCCAGTGCTGCATTAGTTCGTGCTGTGCTTACGTAGGACTTTACGCTTTTTATTCGATCTTTGTTTTTTTTTTTATCTGATTATCATTGGCGTATCTAGAGATTTTTTCTAGGGGGGGCCTGGCCCCTAAAGAAAGGCCCGGAAAGAACGGAGGGTTATGTCGCACTTCTACCGACTAAAACCCCACTGTTCCTTTTACTACCATAAGTCGGGGGTCCGGGAGTACTTGTGCATTCGCCGCAGCCCGACTGCTCGAGCGACGAAACGACCCCAATTTCGTCGCCCGCAGGTTCTTATGTATGGTGGCCGGAAATCGTTAAGCGCCCTTCGACGCCCGGCTGCTCTTCTGGTGCAGGTGGAATAAGAGATATGCTCCCTCTCCCTCTCCGCCGCTTACTTTGCATGCATCACCTCCTCGCAAAAAGAGGCCACAGCATCCCACGCGTTTTAGCTTCCGACCATGGACTGAACCACCGCCGAAAATGACAGATCACCCGCACCAAGTGTTATGACGAGGGCACAGCGCTGTTGGGCCTAAGCTGTACTTCTCCAACGTATGTTGCGCCGTGTCCTCGTGGCAGTCCACACAGTGATGACAAACAGGCGTCCGCTCCCGACCTATGCGACGCAGTAAGCACCTGCGTCAGCCGGAAACTCAGCGCGCCATGCTGCCTCTCCAGCCATTTTTCCATAACAGGCCTTACCGCCACTGCTGTGGCGAGCCCCTACCTGGGTTGCGCAAGTCGCTCCCTCCATTCAGCCACTAGGATCTGTCAGACTGGACTGATCCTTCGTGGCTCAAATTCCCGAGGAACCGGAGGCTGACCACGCACAAGCTCCACCTTTCGCCAGCGATATAGGGACGCAAGGATTTTCGCGTCCAGATCCCAGGGCGTTGACCCAGCCAGGAGAGTTGCTGCCTCGTAGGAGATCGTACGGTATCCTCTTATCACCGTAACAGCCATCGCTCTTTGCGGCCTTCGCAATATTGCAACGTTGCGGGCCGTCAGAGTGTCCGCCCACACGGGCGACCCATACAGAGCCATGGACCGCACAATCCCCACGTACAGTCTCCGGCAGGAGGCGTTGCCCCAAAAATTGGGTAGCAGTCGCGCAAGAGCAGCTGCAACGCTCGTCAACCTGGGGACCAGCCGCTGAATGTGCGGCCCAAAGTCCCACCGTCTGTCGAGGACAAGTCCTAGGTACTTCATCGTCGACTCGACACCGATGCGGACTCCTCCTACCACTATGTGTAAATCGCGTGGTGGCTTGTTCCGAGGCCCATGCAAACAAAGGGCCTCAGATTTGTGCAAATGCACCTCGAGACCCAGACGCCGGATCCTTCCAACGACCTGCGCAACCCCTGCCGTGGCCGGTATGGCCGATTGCCGATGCGTTTGCCCCCGGGCCGTCTAATCATAATAATACTCCAGCTCGTTGCTTATTAGTTGATTCGATTATTTTTGTGATTTCAAAAGTAACTAAATGGAATGTATTATGTAGGTTACAATAAGTTTGTGTAGGTCTTGGTGGTAGATTATTTATTTGATTGCTATTGTTTGAATTTACATTATGTAAGTATCCAGCTTAAAATTTCGAATGGGTCCCCAAACATCCTAGGGTGGGCCTGAGACCAGTCTAGGGTGGGCACGGCCCACCCGGCCCCCCCCCCTATATACGCCAATGCTGATTATATTGTGTGTCTTTTAGTATGTGCTAAATAAATGTATTTTCTTTCTTTTCCTTTCAGTTAGTGACTGCCACATGTCTTGGAAATTTTGTTTCTAGAACCAAAATTAAAAAAAATAAAGATCGTGAGACGGAGCGTCACGGTTTTGAGAGCAGTGGTAATGAAATTAATTACACAAAGTAAAGCGTCTGGCTGGGTTCGAACCCACGACCTACAACTCGTAAGTCGGAGGCTATCACACTGCTCTGTTATCGCTAGGACGCGATCTATATTAGGTGAGTTCTGCAAGCAAACCCAAAAACTGAAGGGCCAAGAATTAAAGCATGATGAAGTATGTAATTTGATCCTTCAATAGACAATAATACTACCTATGATGACTTGACAAATAAATGTAGGTACTAGAGTAAATTTGCTTACGGCTACAATACCCATATTGGACTTAAGGTGAATGCGCAGTGGTAGACCGCGAAATTTAAATATTCTTACGTTTTTTGCAATTTGTAGGCCAGTGTCAGGTTGTATCTTGATCAAAATATGATTTGCGACTATAATAGACACGTACTTACAGAATTATAGTCATTAGAATCATTAATATATCTCGTTAAGTTAGATTTCTACCATAAACACTTTTCCATACGAGATTTGTTCTTAACGGTAGAAATCTAACTTAGAAAGATGTAAAATACGTACCGGTTATAGTTCCGAATCATATTTTGATCAAGATACAACCTGACACTGACCTGAAAATTGCAAAAAACGTAAGAAAAATTGAATTTCGCGGGCTAAAACTACCCATTTACCTTAATAAGGTTTAGACACGGTCTATTTTACTTTAGCAATCTTATTACGGGCTACTTGCACGGGTTTTGACTTACACGTGCGGCCCGCAAGTCACTAGACCCGCAAGTTTTTTTTTTTTAATCTGTCTTTGTAACTTGCAATCTGCATTGTCATTGCTAAGTTGTCGTGAGGAAGGTTTTGAGTATGAATGGATGGCTATAAGAGTAGGGGAAGACCAGAGAAACGATGGATGGACTGTGTGAATGATGATATGGCTAGAAAGAGGGGTGACTATCGAGATGACTACTAATATAGGGTCAAATTAAATTAGCTAGGGAAACTCTGCAGATGTCGCTGCTTAAATTCAAAAGGGCCACAAGTCGAAAAAAGTTAAAAAAAAGCAAAGTAGTTAGCCACCTAAGTGTCAAAATGCAAAATCAAAAAGGGCAGTTGTGCGATTAGCTCCATTTTTAGTGCGAAAATACACTGGGTGTCTTTTTTGAATATAAAAATATAGGCAGAATTGATACGATTTTTGCTTTATAAAGGATTTGTAATTTTTTCGACTTCTGGCCCTTTTGATGTGATGGGTGTCGATAGGTATCTAAATACGAAAGAATAAAAAAAATATTTTATGTTTTTTTAGGGTCAATGGCCGCTGGTAGTTTTGTTACTTGAAGTTTGAGTTGAGAACTTCGGTTTTATGATGTTTAATTATTGAAACCTATACTTACGTCTCCGAAGTTTATACAAAAAAAAAACAGATTATGAAACTGATATTTTCAAGTTAAAGCATTAAGTGCGGTCGATGACCCCACAAAAAATAGTTTTATCATATCGCGGAGTTTCGGTAACTAATTTAATTTGACCCTGTAGTGTGGGAGAAAAAGACGTTAAATAAATTGGGATACCTAAGGGCAAGAAAATGGTGAAACTGCGTTGTCATCTTACATCTAATTGATCTACGAAAGGTTTGATCCGACTGCTTCCTGAGTTTGATTCACATGACGGGGCAGTGTTTTTGAGGTTTTCCATCGGAAATGACTTAGTGGCAGGAGTTTGGACTTATGCCCGGTTAATCGAAATAGGTTCGCCCCTCTCTTTTATTGGCTCACATATCGTAACGATGCGATCTAATGAATGACATCATAATTTCTAGGAACTACGTAGTAGCGCCATCTATATTTCAGCGAAATAAAACTCTGCACTGTCCCCGAAACTAAATTGGGAGACTTCTTCAAATTCATCGTTCTCCCTCCACCTTCAAGCTTATCGGCTAGATGGCGCCACACGCCACGCCACGTCATATGAAAATGACGTCAGCGGGCTTTGACTTTACAGAGGGCGCCCAAGTCACTTTTGTCTACAACTAATTTGTATCTCATCACGTCAAGTCTACGGATTTGTATGAAAGCGCGCGCATGTAGCGACACGACGGCTGGCAGACTTTGTCCGCGGGTTTGGGGAGACAGCGAAAACTTGTATGGATGTTATAAAAGTTGGACTCTTGCGAACAGAGGCCAGAGGGGCTACGCAACTGTCACCCGTCTAGATTGTAGACAAAAAATTGCGTAACACACTATTAGTAGCGATGGGTTTCATTTCGACAGTTCAACAACATTCATTGCGCTATTTACGTTGTTAAGCAGACACATTTTTTGAACATAAATGTATAGATTATCAATATCCTTCAAAATTATTCAGATTGTGATTCAGTGTTACGTAAATCGACTGCAACTTCTAGGAAGCCGTTGCTTTAGGCGCTCCACACACTGCAGCGCGCTCTGCCGCGATGAGCAGATAACGCGCCCCCGCGCGTGATTTTTTACCAACGACCGTACAGCCCGATGGTCGTTGTTTTTTACATACAAATTCAACTCCCGCGCTTGAGCGCGTGATTTTTTGTATGTAAAAAGTCACGCACGCGGGCGCGTTATCTGCTCACCGCGGCCAGTGTGTGGAGCGCCTTAGCCTTGCAGTAAGATTTGAAAGAGGGTAAGGTAAAAAAAAAGTAAGAAAAGAAATGACGTGATCCACCAACTGCCAGTTTATTAATATTATCATACAATATAACAAATAAAATCGTTTTAAAAACCTGTGCAGGTGTTATTAGCTAATACATAGGAAATCATATTCTTTTATTTTATAATATAATTAAATATAATGCGTATTTTCTTTAATGAGAACAAAAAAATACAGATGTCTTGGTTGGTTTTTAAAAATAACAGATCGCATTCGGAATTAGACGCGATTGCGTTTCTGCTATTAGTCGCGCGATTGCCAACAAAATACTGTAATGTTGTAATAATTGCAATGGACTGTTTGGCGATCTTTTTTGCGACTAATTACACGCTAGTAATTAAGTTCATAATATACGTAAACGAAGTTCCGAATGCGATCTAGGTTGTCGAGAATGTGTGCCGTGTCTTATAGCAATACTGTAGGTGTGAACCAGTGGTTTTCTTGTGACAAAAGTTTTTATGGTCAGTCTTAATTATTTGCTATATGGCCAACCCGTCTCGAGCAAGCGTGGGTGATCAATGAGAAGTGGCCTTTGCCCAGCAGTGAGACATTAGGCTGGTAATATATTATGGAAACATTGTGATATAAATATGTGAATGCAAACAATTTAAACAAATAAGGGCTGATTTTTGCCATCGCCAGATAACTCTCGAGGAATAAAATTGACGTTTGACAATTTTTGTATGAAATAACTGTCAAAATTATTCCTCAAATAAAGTTATCAGACGATTGAAAAATCGGCCATAATTCACATAGCTTCTCTACTTGGATTTTATTAAATTAATACTTTTCTTATAAAAACTCATTTAGCAGCTTTTGTGCCGAGGTTCTTTATTTAACCGTCTTCAAAAAAGGAAGAGGTTACGTATTTTTTTGAGTATTTTTTTAAGTACAGAACACTCTATTCGCCTTTTCTCAGTTATTCAATAACTTGACATTTTAGTAAAATTAAAAAAAAAAATACTTATATTTTTTTTGTATTATTTTTCTACCTGCCCCCTTATTCACAAACACTCGATATGCTTCCGTATCGTATCGAACATTAATCATTGTTATCGTAGGAGTCTTCTCAACGCTGTTCACAAGTCTAAAATCCGAAAATTTTCTCAGTTTAAATCAAATAGACGCCCGCTATTCTCCCAACAGCTATTTGCTGTTGAGGGGAAGTCAAATCAGGTTATCGAATTGTCAGGTTTTCGATACGATAGCCTGTCATATGGTTGTGAATCAGGGCTCTGGTCGTGGCAATAGGCTCGCCCCCCTATTACATGGGGCTTAAACATAACTGGCGAAATGTCTGTAAACAATACACATCTGACAAACCATGGCAAATACACGTGACGTTATTGTCTATCATTATTTTTGTTTGCATCAAATATTTTGATGAATGAAAAAATGCTTTTAAAATACCCAGATAGATAAACGTTACTTCGCCCCTGCTTTGGCTAAGACATCGTTTCCCGTGTCTATCTTGGTCTTGTAGTTTGACAGCTGTGTCAAACTTTTGGTTGACGTCATCACGTTAACGCCGACTGTCGCTGAAAACCAGTACAGGGACTCTTGCCTCGCATAGGGTCTTACCCCCTTATTCATAATCCTATTTTATGTCTATTTTAGCTAAAATAGGTTTATAGAACGTTTGTCTTTATCTGTCACGTTGTCATTTCTGTGTGTAAGAAAGAGACAAACCCCATTTTAACTAAAATAGGTTTGATAAGTTTTATGAATAAAGGGATTAGTATTTATTCTGAGTGATGGCCGTTTTGCGTGAATGTAACGCATATTTTCCCCCAATTTGTTGTTTTTTTTAAAGTGAAAACTTCTTCAGGCGCGTTGGGAAATTTTTGAAACGGGAAAAACCATTGAATTCGCGCCACTGTTACCGTAACCGACACCGCTTCGGGTGTGTTCGGCTGTCCTCGGGGTGTACTCGGTTTTAATGTATATCCGATATGACAGTGAGTGATGGCAAAGTATTCTGTTTGTGTTTTGTTTTCACTTCTGTCGGCACTCTCGCAGTGCCACTGTTTTTTTTTTGTGTTTGTTCTCTCTCTGCGTCATGTTTACCGCAAATAAAATATTTTCTTGCTTTTGCGACATTGACAGGAATAAATTCGACCGCCTACTGCTATGTAGGATTTGCACGGAGAAAATAGCAATTTTAACTTCGCGGTTCATTTTTTTGCGAGCTACAAATCCGTGGGTCGCAAAGTAAATGTATGTGCACATCTGTCGAGCGTAGCTGAGCCGTGGGCTGTGTGGCAGCGCTTTAATTCTCAACCGAAGCAGTGTTTCAGTAATGTTTATGCATCTTGGTCTAACCAATGATATGATAAGTAAAAATAGCTAGAATATGGCGCAAGTGGCGTCGAGGCGGGGGGGCTCAGTAGCCGTGGCTTGGTCACCCATGGTTGAAGCGAAGAGGAACCCTAGGAGGGGCTGCTCGTCAGGGCTTTTGCCGGTAAGCCGATGACGTAGCAGCCAACAAGTAGGTTTCGGTGCCGCTTGGGCGACATCGCAGCTGAGGTGGGCCGCGATGTCGTATGGAAGGCACGGAGAGGAGTGCCGGTATTGCGGTGAGCCGCTCTCCCTACCTTCCGCGGCCTTGACGGGGTCGCCACCGTCTGATGGCGGACGCGGTGGAGCCGCAGGGGAGGAGGAGTGTTGGTATGACGTTGGCCGCTTTCCCTATCCTCTGCGGCCGAAAATTGGCAAGTGGCGGTGCCAATGACCTGACCCGTCGCAGGGGGACCAAGGGTGCCCAGACACGGGGTCGTCTGGCGCCCATGTGCTGGTTTGGTCCCTGGGGTGGTCACGGCGTGCTGATCTATTCTGGTGCGCCGGTGATGGGGAATACTCCCCAGAGGAGGGTCCGGTGACGGACAGCCGCGGCGGGTTCACGGATGAATGCTAACGCGTGCCTGTGTTCCCGCCCTAAGCGGCAGATGAGGACACCGTGGAGTTTTAGTAGGCAAGTCCTACATAACTGCACGATCTCCCGGTGGTAGTGCAGAATGCATGAGCATTTCTCCACGTTAAAGAAAAATGGCGCAAGTGGCAAGTCAAAACTTGGCTAAATACCCTAGCTACATACTCGTTTGTTAGGCAAGCTTATTAAGTTCGGTAACAATAGAAAAATTGTGTCTCATCAGCGACAGTTGAGCTCATATCGTCTCGTCTCTTTCGCTCCCGATAATTACGACCTACCTACTTCCCACCACCACCTACTTCCACGTATCATCTAACTGTCATTGCGAAGTCTACTCAAATTGTTATTGTTATTTCCACTTAAACAAATATCAACTTTATGTCAGTACAAATTAAGTTGATTTCAGTTTTTTTTTTTTGGAAATTGGAGTATTAGCGTAAACTGAACTTTATGTGTTAGCGTTACGTTCTTTTTCCAAAAACACATTAGTTGTTTACATTTTTGGAAACTATTTCGCGAACGCAGGGTAGGTAAACCTATGTACGTATCTTTACTTATAATATCATTGGATCTAACTATGGTTAAACCACTGGCAAAACGCCTCCAGACTAACAGTTCTTTTAAAACTCATTCAGCAACAGACAACATATAATATATTTATATTGCAAACTGTCAGTCTTCTAGTAAATATGGTGGTATACTTACTGTCAAGTATTTACAGTATAGAGACAAAAAAAAAAAAAAAAAAACGGTCATGTGCGAGTCGGATTCGCGCACCGAGGCTTTCCCTACAAATTTGTAGGTATTTAATATTTCATGACGAGATTTTTTTTTTTGTAATGTAACTACAAATTTACGGTTTTCGGTGTTTTTCCTTTACTTGTGTTACATGACATTGCTTCTTGGCAAATTTCATGATTGTAGGTCAACGGGAAGTACCCTATAGGTTTTGATTCCGGAACATAAACGCCCGTATCTTGTGATTGCGTTGACTTAGAAGTTTGATTCTTTATATTAATTTCAACTTGACAACTCCACGCGTTCCTGAGAAAAAGGGTCCTGACCGACGGACAGACAAGACAGACATAACGAAGTGATCTTATAAGGGTTCCGTTTTTCCTTTTGAGGCACGGAACCCTACAAAGATGAAGAACAGAAATAGGGAAAAATATGTAGAAAGGTGCAAGAGGCACGTCAAGACTTGGCTAATTAAGGCTAATTAGCCAAGCAAACCCAAAAACTGAAGAGCCAAGCAGACGAGGGGCTATCTACCGCCCGCTGAACCGATTTCGATGAAATTGGTATAGAGATAGTTTGAGTCCCGGGAAAGGACATAGGATAATTTTCACCCCGATATTCCCACCGGATCGAAACTTATGCGGGTGAAACCGTGGGGCGCAGCTAAATGTGAAAGTTTGTATGACTTCTCAATCACGCAAATACGGCTGAACGGATTTGGCTGACATTTTGAACCTGGATTAACGCATAGGATACTTTTTATCCCGGCAGTACGTTCCCGTGGGATAATTTTCGACCTCCACGCGGGCGAAGCCGCGAGCATAAGCTAGTATTTTTATAATTGAGCATTGAAATATGACAGTATACCACCATAATACAAGGTCAAATTAGAATAACTAACAAAACTTCACAGACACAGGTATCGATATCTAGTGTTGATTGATTGAAATGGTGAGTTTAAAAAAAATCATTATTTTGTATTTTATTTTTAATAAAAATATAATAATAATATAATATTCCACAACTATCAAACAACGCCATCTAGTCCCAAGCTAAGCAGAGCTTGTGTTATGGGTACTAGACAACTGATAAACATACTTATATATTTTTCTAAATACATACATATTATAGATAAATTACACCCAGACACAGAACAAATGATCGTGCTCATCACACAAACATTTGTCCTGGGTGGGAATCGAACCCACGACCTCCGGCATAGCAGTCAGGGTCACTAACCACTAGACCATCATTCATTTTATTATCAATGAGATATCTATCCTGTAACACCTTTGTGAAGTTTCATTAGCTAATTTAATTTGAGCTTCTATGTATAAGTTAAGGCACACATCGAACGCAGCCGCGCGACACGGCACACAGTTGCGACAGATGCGACGGACGCGCGTTTAATAGTCGTCAATGTCGTACAGGTTGTCGATCTCTTCGTCGTCGAGCTGCATCGATTGGAAGTCCACCTTGTAACGAAGAAGACCTGGGAACAACGATGGTAGATATTAGAAATTATGGTCGAAAACAAGAGGAGGCCTGTGTCCCAGCAGTGGGAACATTATAGGCTGATTATGCTTATGTACAGTCACGAGCATAAGTATGTATACACTTGGCTTTATTTAAAGGAGCTTTTCTCCTTTATTTTTGAATGAAATTTTATGTTATTACGAACATAGTATTTTCGAACTCATATATTTATGTAAAGTGTCATATTGCAACGTTACATTCGTTATTTCACGAAAAAATCTCAATTTATAGTTGCCAATTGTTGACATATTAGTGCTCGTGCTGTACGAAAACCAGTCAAAATTCTATCACCATTTTTTTTAGATTCTGCATTGCTGTTCACAACCATTCGAAACGCTTCCGTGTCAAATCGAACATCATTCATTGCTCATGCTGAATTTGAAAATGGATACAACAATTCATAGCAGAAAATATTAAAAATCGCGTGGCAACAGTAAAAAACGAAAAAAAAAAACTACTACAGTGCTGCCGTCGAGAATGCGTTCTTGACACCGCACCGATCAGTTTCATACAAACGAAATCGTGTTTTGCGAATTTGATCTTTATTATCTACTAGAATTGTCGCACAGACTGGTGTTAGAAACGCATTCTCTAGACACCCGGAATATAATATTACTTTTTTTTTTAATTGTGGAAGTTCGACGCTACGGTAAGACAGTACACGCTCTAACATTCTCGACTAATTTTCCAATATTTTTAATATAACGACATTTAAAAAAAAAATTGCTGGAGATCCAGAATAAAATGGCGCAGAACATACAATTGTCAGCTTTTAAAAAAAATATAGCCAAATTAGCAGTATTCGTGGCCACCTACTGGGCTCAAACTGTATAAAAAAACAACAAGGAAGAGTACAGACGCCAGCACATCAAGCTACTACAATCAGTCAAATTTCTTTTATAGATTTTCAACTTTATCGGTAAAGTTATAAGGTTCAAAGTCGATTGGGAAAATTTGACAGTTTCGGGTAGCTTGATGTGCTGGCGTCTATACCATCGACACGAAAAGAAGAAAAGGAAGCGGGCATACACGGCACGGTCTTACCCCAGCGCCGAACTTACCCCAACATAACTTTGTACGAATTAACCATGCACAAAACATAAAACAACAATTATATTAAAATTGCACACACATTACAAAACGTATTAGTTGAAATTACCTCGTCTCCAATGTTAGTTAGCATGTTAGTAAAAGAAAAACATATTAATAATTAATGTAAAATAGAACATAAATGTTTTTATTAAATGCGTCATTGAAGAAAATGTTGTCTTTTTAGATTCATCACTTATGGCTTGCGCAGAGCAGACTTGTATATGAAATTGAATAATAAACTCAAACGTGGAGAGCAATCGACCATTTTCTCGCTCAAGACGTGCAAAAGATTATGGGTCCCGTGTAAGTAAAAAAGATACATATTGCACCTTCGGTGCAACAAAGTCACAACAGCTCATTTTATAATTTTACAGGAGAGGACTTTGATTTTTTTTTCGCATAAATTTTTCATTTTTTCCACCACAAAGGCACCTGCGCCATCTAGTAGAATTTTGAAATACTTTCGCGGATGTTTTTTGCCCCATGTATAGGCATGGTTCACAGACAATTTGGCAAACTTACATCAATTTTGCAGTTTTGGCTTTGTGACTTTGTTGCACCGAAGGTGCGATATATTAAAAGTTGATCGCAGACTGTTCACACTAACAGCGATAAACAAATAACTCGTTTTTTAGTTGCTAGCTATGGAGCTAACAACTAAAAAACGAATGGTCGCTTCTCGCTAATCGCCGGCGGTGACAGGTGCCTTATGGCAATGATGACAAAGTATATTATTCAATGTCATAAGAAAATCCTCTGATCTACGCTCCTCTAGACTTACGTTCCTGCTCTTGTAGGACATTAGATTTAAATATAAAAATAACCATGGATAAACACATGTCAATGCATATTATGAGAACATTCATTCGATTTAAAAAAAAATTAATGAAAGTGAAGTAAAACCTTTTCAAACCAACTTACATGTTTTGTCTTCAGACTTTTAAAGGAAACAAATTAAAGGATTATTTTTTACGTGGATACAGGGAGCAATTGCCCCCCCCCCCCCAAACTTTAAATTTGATATACACGTAGTAATATAACCCGTATGTTCACTTCGTATACAAGATGTATTACTTATTACTAAGATATAAAAAAGTTTTAGTCGTCTTCGAAGGAGCGAGGGGGGGGGGGGACTTGTCATTCTCGAATTTACGGGAAAAAGATGCCGAGTGTTTTTTTAACCTTTTAAGCGCTTAGCTAAATGTCAATTGCCGTGCCCCTAGCGCGCGGCTACAAATTGATAAAATCAGGATAAAATAATACCTACAATAAATAAGGAGGAGAAATCGTTGTATCGATTAAAAAATAGTCAAAAAGTTTTTATCTCTATTTAAGAATGGTTTTCGTTGTACCACGTAATTAATAGGACGAAAATAGAACGAAAAACGCAATTAATAGGACGAAAATAGAACGAATAACGCAATTAATAGAACGAAAAAATAATGCATATTCTCTGTCGCAGAAATACGACACGAGCGATAGGGGCACGGAAATATGTGTCGCATAAATGCGACACAAGCGGTTAAAAGGTTGATCTTTTAAATGTGGGTAGTAACAATAATAACGAACAAATACCATTGCAAACTCTTTTATATATAAGAAAAGCATACAATCCAACCTGTAACGCAGTTACCTTAAATTTTAACACACTCTTAACTAACATGATTTAATCTCATTTTGTCAGCTCATCGTTTCTTATTGCACTTATATGTCAAATCATTTGTTTCACTTAATATTAATTAAAAATAAAAAACCTATTTTCGAAAAAAAAATTGTCGAATCCTGCTTGCAAGCAGCGAATTCAAAGTTTTATAATTTCGTTGAATTTTTTTTTTTAAATCGATTCTATCAATTACTTTACTAACCCAACACGGGTTAGTAAATTCATTAATTTGGTCCTTCTCTCACATAGCTTTTATTTAATTATTTTTTTTACGTAGACGGTTGTTTAAAAAAAAAATTAAGTTCCCTTAAAAAAAAAATACCTTCCCGTTCAAAACTTCACACAATATGCTTCTCTATATATTTCGTTATGATGAATTAATACGACGGTCGTAAAAACTTGTCCAGAAATATTCGAATGGCTAATAAAATGTATAAATATATTTGAAATTCTTTTTTGCTTTCATGGGAGAGTATATAAAATACAGGGTGACAGGGACATCAATGCGCATGCGCAACCTGTAACCATGGATTCGGCACATGATTCTTAAGCCGCCTGCGTTGAAATTTTTCATCGGTTTCGCGGTTAAAATGTATGGAAGAGCCAATTTTTTTTTTAAATTACGGTTGCGCGTCATTGTCCCTGCCACCGTTTGCTGTATGCATGTCGACGATGCCTTAAGACCTTATTACTATTAAACCTACAAAGTAATGGAGCCCCTTTTTCACAAATTTCATGACGTAAAGATTCATAGTTGCCACGGTATTAAAGCCATGTCACTGCATATAGGTAGCTTGCAGTGCATTTCCCTTGCTAAAAACGAGAATCTTACTAATATACTGATTTGATCGTTTTTGGGAGATAAAACTTTGTCAGAAAAGGCACAAAAGATGTTTGGTAGGTTTTCTAGACTGTCAAATAATATTTGTGTTTAACAATCAGAACCCAGAAGGATAGATAACCATGCCTGAAAACATGGCTATGGGCTGAGACTAAAAAGGCTGAAACTTGCAATTGACATAAAAATAGATTGAGAAATATGTGTTATTGTGGTGATCATAAATGCAGTCGCTTAATTTAAAGTATTCAGCTGCATTTGGCTAGACTGGAAGCCGACCCCAACGTGTTGGAAAAAGGCTATATATCGTTTCATCGAAATTCCGTCCGGCCTTAAGATGTGAAAACATTTTCAATATTAGTATGGTTGGATTTTTTGAGGTTTAGCCCGACTGGATACGGAAGGCGGAGTGCCGTTTATTTTTGGCGAAACTTGCGGTCCTAGAAGACAGGCCTATGCTGGACTGCAGTAGGCTTATTGATTGCCGGCAACATTCTAAGTTGTTTTCTTACACATGTTTTAACCGCCTCTGTGGTCTAGTGGTAAGACCACCTGTCTGACCCAGTTGTCCCGAGTTCGATTCCCAGCGGGTGCAAACATTTCTGCCAGGTTTGGTTGGTGGTAGGGCTTAGTCTAAAACCGCCTGGCCACTACTATCCTATTAATATTATAAACACAAAAGTTTGTGAGGATGGATGGATGGACGTTTGTTACTCTTTCACGCAAAAACTGCTGAACGGATTTTGATGAAACGTTACAGTAAATAACACATATTCCTACGGGATCGACACTTATGCGGGTGAAACCGCGGGGCGATGCTAGCCTTTGCCATAACGACAATGTTAACCGCATTGTTATATTTCGACAGTTAGAAGTCAGATAGCCAGTTCCTCTGTTGTTGAGGACTCCGGGTGAAGCTCGCTTCCACCTTCAGCCTAATCATGGCACCATCAAGTGAGATGAAGGACACGAGTTTACCCGTTTTGGTAAAAATAAAAATACCTCACGCCTGATTTACTCTAAGGGGCCGTCTCCACGAGCGAGAATCGCGACGATAGTCTCGCCGTGCCATCAAATTTTCGCCGCGATGATATCGCCGTGTGGAGACACGTTCTAAGAGAGTGTATAGAAATACGGGGCACGACGATAAAATCGCCGCGATTCTCTCTCTCGTGGAGACGGCCCCTAAGGGCTAGACAGAAGTATAGGTCTACCAGAATCACACGACAAAAAAAAAAATTGAGATTTTCACATGACAATGTCAATCCATATGAAAATCACAATTTATTTTTTTGCCATGAGATTCTGGTAGACCTATATAGCAACTGACTTCCACAAGCAACTGTTGCTCTAAATTTTTTAACTAATGTTCCCGTTTTTAAGCAGAACCCTGGCAACTTGAAGTTTAGCCATATATTATTCTAAAAGCCTATGCTAATAATGTCATGATAGCTAGCGCGATTTTCACTACAAACCTAATATTATTTTTGAAGAATTCAGGAGAGATGAGTCGGTTATCAGTGGTAATGGTCGTTTTATAAACGGAAGAAACTTATGAAACTTCATGTCAAGAAATTGTGATATACTAAATACTATGGGAAATAATAAGCTGATCCTCCGGAATTTTTTTTGGGCCTCTAAGGCCGTTTCAAATCCGTGCCCCGTCCGGGCCACGGACACCGGCCCGGTCTAATATAAATCATCTCTAAGTGATGCACAATTATTTTTATTAATAAATAAGTTTCTTTTTATATGTCATACGAGGGTGCATCAAAACTGATGGGCCAGGATCGTCACACAGTGGCGGCCTGAAGACGGGCATCGTCACCGAGGTAGGCTTAAGAAAGGCTGACGTCACGATTCGCATTCGGATTGGCCGGAGAAAGCACAAGATAAGGACAATTGGAGAAGTATGGGAGAGACCTTTGCCCTGCAGTGGGACAATTAAGGCGAATGAAAACAAAAAAATGTTGAAAGAACTCGGATGCGAGCTACTGTCCAACTAGCACCTACGAGTTACTCGTAAGTTATGTACAAACAGTGCGAGTTACTGCAGTGCAGTTACTCGGCAGGCTGACTCGTACACTAGCTCGCACTGTGTAAATTAGCCATTACATTAACATAAAAAAAGAAGTCTCTTTTTACTTTTTGGCCTTTACGCACAATTTGTAGCCATAACTAAGCGAGGGTACCCCGACCAAACGGGTTAGGTTGTGTTAGAACTGTGAGAACCACGAGCGAGTCAAATCAGTCGCAGAAATAATTTACACGAAGTAAAGCACCTGTCTGGGTTCGAACCTACGACCTACAAATCGTAAGTCGCGGCCATTACTACTGGGCCACCACTGCTCATGAAGATATCTACAGAATGATTTTTTTTACCGAATCCAAATTTTTACAGGGTGTTCTACCCATGAATATGAACAACTTTCACTATGGGACCAACTCTGAAATTACAAAAAAAAAAATCTGCTGTTTCATACATTCTGGTCAAGTAGGTATTACTAAACTTTTGTATTAAACAGCAGATTTTTTTTTCGTGATTTCAGAGTTCGTCCCATAATGAAAGCTGTTCATATTCATGCGTAGAAAGAACACCTTGTATAAATTTGAAACCGGTAAAAAAAAATCATCCGTTATTTATTTATTAAAACTTTATGCACAAGTAAAAAAAAATACTGTACAAAGGCGGACTTAATGCCTGAGGCATTTTCTACCAGTCAACCTTAGGGTGATGCAGAGACAAAACATGGCAGGTGCAACATACAGGATAACGGTATATCGGTGCAGATTATAAGTTCCAAATTTATAAGACAAACCATATACCACCATTTTCAAATGCTATAGTCTATGCCTACATACCCTAGCATAGACAATCGGCGATTTATTTAAATGTTAATAAAAATATTTGGTAAGTCCCTCTATATTCCTAACTAAGCGTTTTATTCCTAGATACAAACTATTTTACTATATTTTAATATGAAATCCTTGATATAATGTATTGTACTAATAATAATTTATTCACTTTTCCGTTGCTTTAAGGCTCTTTTTTTGACGTCATTTTCACAGTAACGGTCTGTTTTATCACTATGATCATTGCTATGTTAAATTCAAGTCTGACGACCAGTCTTACCAAGTGGTATCACGTTACCCAGTAACTGAGTTTTAGAGGTCAGATAGGCAGTCGCTCCATGTGAAATACTGGTTAGACTGGAAGCTGACCCCAACAAATTTGGGAAAAGGCAGGTTAGACGATTTTGATATGTCATATGACACATACAATAACAATTTTTAATTTTTTGTGTAACATAGCATAAGGACAATATGGAGAATCGACAGTAATTCGTTTTTTCGATTATGATGTTATGCTACAACTTTCGGGGCAAATTTCACCAATGACCTCGTTCAAAAGCTGCCAGTTTATAATATTCCAGAACAATGATGACACTGACAGCTCTGAACGCGGTCTAGATGTGCTGGTCGCGTTCAGTTTCATTGGTGGAATTTGCCCTTAGTCATATTAATAACATTAAACATAGATAATAGACGATTCAGGTCACTGATTTTTTTTTTGTTTCAAATTTCAAATTAAAAAGTTAATCTTAATAAATATGCAAGAAAATGATTGTGTTAAAGTATCGTATGCATTTTTTTGTAATAAACAAAAATTTATCGCTAGATTTGCTATCACTGTAGTTACTAAGTAACGCGAAAAAGTGTATAGAGTGAGCATAGTCATCGCATATAATTAAAAAGCGTTTCCATGACAATCAAGTCATTGTGTGTCATAATGAAAAAGAAACGCGACTTAATTTGACGCGGTAGGGCGAGACTAACAAGGGTTTAAATCTTTGGCAATATTTAAAAAAAAAAAACCTAAAAACATCGGACCGTTACTTCGTGAACCGGCTATATTAATATACTTACTACAATAATAAAATGACTTAACAGGGGAAGATCTACTTTTTCTACTACTTCTAGCTTTTCAACTATATTGCTAACACGAACAGGTTTTGACTAATACCATAGAATAAAAACATGTATAGGTCTACCGGAATCTCATGGCATAAAAAAAATTGTGATCCATATGAAAATCACAATTTTTTATGACATGAGCACACCCCGGACACTCCATACAACGCTCGCAAAATAATTACCTACTACTACTACATTTAAAAATGACGTTTGTATACGTATGAATGTGTGCGTGAGGTACTTGTGTTTGCGAGCGCTCTTGTTAAGGCGAATGGGTAGTTGTAGCCCGCGAAATTCAATTTTTCTTACGTTTTTTGCAATTTTCAGGTCAGTGTCAGGTTGTATCTTGATCAAAATATGATTCGCGACAATAACAGGTACGTATTTACAGAATTATAATAATTAGAATCATTAATACATCTTTCTAAGTTAGATTTCTACCGTTAAGAACAAATCTCGTATGGAAAAGTGTTGGTGGTAGAAATCTAACTTAAACAGATGTATTAATGATTCTGATGATTATAATTCTGTGAATACGTACCTGTTATAGTCGCGAATCAAATTTTCATCAAGATACAACCTGACACTGACCTGAAAACTGCAAAAAACGTAAGAAAAATTGAATTTCGCGGGCTACAACTACGCATTCACCTTAAAGAGCCGGCGACAAATACGCCGAAGTGCGGGGTGAGGTGCGGTAACTGATGTTAGTGCGGGGAAGGGAGTGTCCTTTCTGTACGTAGTACTTTAAGTATTCTGTGACATGAGGTTCCTATAGACCTATAAAAGCGAAACTCATGCTCCATAGGCATTCTAAGGTCCTTATTACTGTAGAAGGATTGTTGGTAGATCAACAGCCAGAAATATTGGTAAGTTGTTTGCATTTTGCATTAAAACCTCTTCAAAGGTATCAGTGAAGTTTTTTTTTAATAATTTATTCATATTATGAGTAACTCAAAAGTTTTGTTTAATTTTAATAGGTAGGTCTACCAAATTATAGCCCACCTGCAAAATTGGTTGGGCAGCCTTGCTTTAGGTTAAAACGCCAAGTATCGACACCCTTATTTTGGCTTAAGCAAACGCGGGTCTTATCATGATTTCCAGTCTTAGGCGATTGGCATACTGCACCGGGGTACGTGAAACGGAGCCAAGTTCCCTGCACGGAAGCGCGTTTTTATTGAATTTGTATGTAAGAAATCACGCGCGGTCGCACGTTATCTGCGTCCTGCTGCGTAATGCGGTGCAGTATGCCAATTGCCGTTATGACGTTGAACATAAGATTCAAATTGCAACATCAGGATTTCGTAGTTCGGTGGCATGAGTTTCGCTTCCTATACATTTCTATTCTTCTAAGCTAGTTTTCTTTACTGGTGATAGTTACAACGATAGTTAAGAGATCATATCACCCTGCGAGGTTTTTAATAAATGTTACATTTTCCTATTAAAAAATGTACACTTGATGTTTCCATTGTTTCTATGTAAGTTATAAATACGTGAGTCGGTTTCCGTACATTCTTTTTTTTAACCTTTTAAACGCCATTGTCACATATATGTGACAAACGAAATCTTACCCTGAACGCCAACGTCACAAATATATGACAAAATACGCGTCACACGGGTCGCACCATATTGTGTTTTTATTTATATAATTTAAAATTTTAAGCTTCCGTCTATATTGTATTGCATGAAACTAATATAAATAAACCACCAATATCGAGAAATTTGTTGCTTTAAGTGTGTGTGTGTGTGTGTGTGTTGTTTTGTTAAAGTGGCCTGGCGTCAGGGGTACGGCGATACGTTTATACTCTGGCGTTCAAAAGGTTAAAAGGTGTCGATTTGCAACCTCGTCTCGGAATTATACATTCTTCTTAAGCTAGAAACAAATCTTAGCGATTTTATAAAGGGCCGTAGCATACCGACCTGACCGCCATTTTGCTTTTTTTTAACTTGCTTAAAATAGCGGCAACGCATGAAACCTATATAAATCGATGGTTGACATCAATGCAAACAGAACACATAATAGGACCAAACCTCGTAAAGTGTCACGTTTCCGAGATATTAAGGTTCAAAGTTGATCACATATGATACGGCCGCCATTTTGAAAAAAAAAAACAACAAAATGGCGGCCAGTTATGTATGCCAGGCTCCATATACATAACCAGCCTATAATGTTCCCACTGCTGGGACACAGGCCTCCTCTCGGTGAGAGGGAGTGGGCCGTAATCCACCACGCGGGCCTAGTGCGGGTTGGCAGATGTCACATATCTTCGAATTTTTGGTTCTAGGACATGCCGGTTTCCTCACGATGTTTTCTTTCACCGTTTTGAGAGCAGTGGTGATGAAATAATTTACACAAAGTGAAGCGCCTGGCTGAGTTCGAATCTACGACCTACAGCTCGTAAGTCGCGGCCGTTACCACTGGGCCACCACTGCTCTCCATATAAAAATCTTCAATCCCCTTTTCATAGCAAGATATTTTGTACCCCTAGTATATCTCTGCCTTGCCTAACCCATCAGGGTATACCGAGATGTTACGTTATGGTTCTCCACATCTTCGTACGAGGTACAAAATCTCGTGATACTTCAACAACAACATAATCAGCCGATAATGTTCCCACTGCTGGGACAAAGGCTTACTCTTGATGAGAGAGAGAGCTGTAATCCACCACGCGGGCCCAGTGCGGGTTGGTAATGTCATGTCTCCGAATTTTTCGTTCTAGGACATGCCGGTTTCCTTCACCGTTTTGAAGTGTAATACTTCAGTTTTCGTCTAATTATGACCTAGCATAAAAATGTATTGTAACTTGGAAACCACAAAGAATGATTTTTTTCTTTAGGTTGTCGTTTTAATATTTTATCCAATAATTCTTTGATCAATAACGTAGCGATTTTGCAAATCAACACCTCGTCTATTTATATTTAGACAATATTTAACACTAAACTAATGCTTGAACTATTCATCCACAAAGAGCGACATTGATACATTTTTAATCTAATAAATATAAAATATTACATACATAATTTTACAGCCATCGGTATAAAAGTGATACAATAAAAAAAAAACATTTCGAAAGGAGTTGCCGTGATAATAATTCTGTAATTATTTTTTTCATGTGACAACTCCGTCAGAATGTTAATATCATGTAAGATTATTAAATACGTTCTAAAGCGTTGAATATTTAAAATGTGATAAATTGGTTTTGAACTTTTAATATAACTTATTTACATTAAAAATAGATCTTATGTTTAAGCCTTTATGTATAAACGCATTATTGCTTATATAAAAGTTAACTGTAAGTTAGGGACAGTAGGTTTATTTTAGGATGGCTACACTATGAGCGCGGTTTAACAATGTAATGTGCAATATAAACTAAGCTGTATTTTAATATGATTAAGGACAATTATTGTAGAACAATGGTAGTTGTCAGATTTGTACTTTTAGCACGAGTTTTCCAGTAAGAGTTATCGTTTCGTCCTTGATAAATTGTAACATTAAGGCGAGTCGCCCACACGAGCTAGAGTCGAGGCGGCGTCGAGGCGCCGGCGCACGTTTTCTATACGAATAAATAGGTATGTGAGCGCACTGCCATTTATTCCTATAGAAAACGTGCGCCCGCGCCTCGACTCTAGCTCGTGTGGGCGACGCGCCTAAGACTTCAGAAAAAGGCGATTTACGCAGGTAGCCAAGATACCACGTACCAATAATTCCGTATTGACGACATTTTATTTACACGAGAATCCAGAAAGTCGACCCTTTTTGTTGCGTAAAAAAAAAATCGTATCGGTCAGCGCAGATAAAGCCACATAATGCTCGAGAACTATTATTGCTGTCAAATTAAATTTTGAGTGAAAATATACGCGAGCATTTTGGAATTCGTCTCTTGCACGCGATTTTGAACTCAATGTTAGTTGTGTTTAGTTCTAAACACGCTTATCTCTATCTGAGCTGACCCTTAGTTGAAACGCTTTTTATGAACAGAGGCTCTTAGTACCTATTGAAATAACGCCAAGTGAGCGTATTTGTACTTAATGAAGAATCTTTTCGTGAATGGCTAGCGACAATTTTTTTAGTGCAACGTCACGAAGATCAATGACTTTCGTGGTATCTTTAACACAGCCTTGATAAAAGACACGTAATCAACATAAGCTCACACAATGCAGAAACATAATATTAGCTAGTTTTAACTAAACAAATATTTAGCGATTGCACAGCACTATTGTTTGCTCTTTCTGGCGGTAGATTGTAGTATAGCGCTATCTCTCTCTTAAGGTGATTTTGAAACTCGATTGGCCAGAATGGGCTGTCTGGTGGTTAAAAACGGTATTCTGTCATCCTAATGACCGGTTTTCGGGGTATTGTTAACCCAAATATCTATTTGATAGTGCTATTGGTTCGATATCTTGCCAAATTGCGTCTGTAAGCTCAGTTAAGGAAGAAAATCGCTTTAATTAAATAACTTTGTTGAATTCAAAGTTAATCTGACGAACTCAGAAACCAGACATTAATCAATCGGAAGCAATATGTGTTTTTATGTACAGACGCCAGCACATCAACCTACTAGAATCTGTCAAATTTCTTTAATAGATTTTCGTCTTTATCGCTAAAGAATAAGGTTCAAAGTTGATTGGGAAAATTTAACAGTTTCGGGTAGCTTGATGTGCTGGCGTCTGGACAAAGTGGAGACAACAATACGACAATAAATGAAAACACTGGCAATACTAATGAATAAGAGTATTTTGGAACTATCAAATAAGGGCGCGTTCGCTACGTTCGCACGTGCGCACAGAGCGGGCGCTACTGCGTGTACAAACCCGTCGCACGCGTCCGCGCCATAGAACGCTTATCTTTCAATACAAACACCCGCCGCGTGCGCACGCTTAACGTAGCGAACGCCCTAAATCCTAGCATCGTACTAAAGAAATTGTTTTTTTTTTATTTTCTAACAGTATGCAGTAGTCATAGGCCGTCTATGGGTTTTGCCAATCTTTGGCTACCTATAGTGACTAAACTATTGGATATTATATTTGATTGAATTTTCGTATGCAGACTGGGAACGTCATTAGATATACGCGGTTTAAATTATTGTGATATTTTCATCTCCACCTTGTATATAATGATAAAATTTTACGATTACCCAGTCCAATCGAGGCCCATCGATCCTCTGACGCAAATTTGGAGTACAATCGCTAAATAAAAATACCAATAAAGTTGCAAGAAAGTTGAACTAAATACATCAAAACATTAGAAATCTAGTGTATATGAATATCAATCAATAAGTTTGGTTTATTTTCGTTCAAAGGTAAGCGTGATTAGTTACTGTAACGCAAACGTAGGACTGTGGGCGGGGAAGAAAACATTATCCTTCTTACCCGACTCCGACGGAGCTTAAATCGAGGGTAGTTTCTTTATCAACTTGACATTTAAAACGAAGCCATCTACTGTAACAACTGCTATTTGCAATCATCTTTTTCATATGACGACTCCATCAAAATGACAGTTTTAGGCATCGTCCACACCAAACGTATTGTCCGCCGCCGACTGTGAGTATAGTGAAGTGACAATGTACTACGTAATAGCGTATAGTCGGTTCGGTGTGAACGAGAAGTTAAATATATATGGAATAGAGATAAACGTGCTCACAGTCAGCGGCCGACAATACGTTTGGTCTGAACAATGCCTTAGGTTGGACATAGTGCTCGACCGACTGTCAGCGCTGACATCGGTTGAACGTAGCTATATCAACGAAAGCTTAAGAATAACTACAGCGCAGCGCTGATAAATCGCTACACGCGTACGTCGGCCGACTTAGGGTCACAGGCCTCCTCTCTTTGAGAAAGAACGAGCCGTAATCCACCACGCGGGCACAGTGCGGGTTGGTAGATGTCACATATCTTCGAAATTTTCGTTCTAGGACATGCCGGTTTCCTCACGATGTTTTCCTTCACCGTTTTGAGAGCAGTGGTGATGAAATAATTTACACAAAGTAAGGGTCGGGACACATTGATCGACGGCCTTTCGCACTTTGCCGATTGAAAGGGAGCACACATGCTCTCTTTTTGTACTTTTTGTATGGACAAACTGTCGAACGCCTTCGATCGCCGCCGGAGCGCGTTCGTCGCCGTCGCGTCGATGTGAAAGGATGCGTACATCGTTCCATACTTTGCTCTCTTTTTTTATGGAAAAACCGTCGAACGCCGACAATCAATGTGTCCCATGTCGGTATATTATGCGGGGTTTTAGTGCAACGCTGATCGAGCGACCGACCGTACACACGTACGCAATATTTCTTGTGAGTAAGCACTCAGCTAACAACTCGCTCGTTTACGACCGATAAAATCAGCGCGCACGGACGGTTGAGCATTAAACCAGCCTTAGCAAATTTCTTTTTTAATTCAAATTGCAAGGCAAAGGACTCCTCTCATACAAAATAGGCATGACTATTGATCAAGCTTGTTCAAGACAAACCGTCTTGCAATTTTAACTACGAAATTTGTTTTTACAGCCCCGCCCAGCCCACGCATACAGCGAATAAGAATTCTACACTAAAAATATATAAACATCTGTACAACACTTACAGGCGAACGATTCGACTATAGAAATAAATAGAAAACGTGAAAACTAAATACATACAAATATCATAATATTATGTTGATATAAATATAATTATATTATGTAAGTATTAAAACATCTACGCAGTAAATACTTATGCGAATATTTCTGGACAACAAGTACTAAATAATTTAAATATATGTTTAAAGCCGTATACACATTTTGTGGTTATTTCTGTAACATTTACGGGGTAGGTACAGACGCCAGCACATCAAGCTACTAAAATCTGTCAAATTTCTTTAATAGATTTTCAACTTTATCGCTAAAGCATAAGGTTCAAAGTTGATTAGGAAAATTTGACAGTTTCGGGTAGCTTGATGTGCTGGCGTCTGTACATTAGGGGGAGACTGCCTCATTGGTCTAGTAGGCGCGATGCTGCAGAACAAGAGGTCCTGGGTTCGATTCCCAGGTCGGGCAGTGTTATTTTATCAGGGATTTCTCGGTAGCAGCCCAGGTTTTTTTTTAATTGCTAAATGGGCGCGCTCTTGACCCCGATGACGCCTGATGGAAAGCGATAGATGAGGTCTATGATGGAAAGAGCGTGCCCAGAAGATGCCTGTTCACTCTTGATTTGAAGGCAGACGGGTAAGGGAAGGTTCACATCTGACGGAAGATGCGTCGGGCGTAACATCGATTGCGTCTATTTATTCGCTCGACGCACTAACGCATCATCGGTTGAGTGTGAACGGTCAAGAGTGTTTTTCTATACATTTGTCTGTTCTGGCGTTACGCGACCGATAATACGCGACGCATCTTCCGTCAGATGTGAACCTTCCCTTAAATGTGGGAGGGAACACTGATGCCGGCAGAGAGTTCCACACTTTGGCTGTGCGCAGAATAAAAGTGGAGGAGAAGCGCTGAGTACGACTCGTCGGGATATCAACCAAGTGCGGATGGTACGCTGCAGTACGTCTGGTTGTCCGGTGGTAAAAGGGCGATGGTGGGATCAGGTCGTGGAGCTCCTGCGCACTCTCCGAAGTACAGATTCTGGATTTGTGCCTGTTGGCAATAGACTCGCCCCCTATGGGACTTAAACATAACTGGCGCAATGTGTGTGTACTATAGGTGCATCTGTGCCTAGTGCCTAAGACTTCGAGGATTATTTTTTCAGTAATCTGTGGAAAATGTTGTGGGTAGTATATTTGTTAAGGCCCATTTAGATGGAGAGAGTTTCTCGAACGTTTCTTGGCGAGAAATCGTACGCTACTATCGCAAGCAAAAATCGCCATAAGACTATCGTATCATAATGTTTACATACAGGCAAGAACGAAATTCTCGCCTACGATTATGTCATACGAGATTCGTAAGCAATTATCGCTAGGCGATAAATTACTGCGACTGTTTAGACAACGAAATATATAGTAAGAAGATTCTTGCTTACGAGTTATCGACTTGTCTATACACGATCTCGTATGACATTTTTTCAAATTCATACGAGTATCGTACAAATCGATTTGAACGGATTTGAGTGCGAGATTTGCCATTCGAGTTCAGTGATTCGGTACTACGATATTGTTCTCAAAATGACACAAAAATCATTCAGGTACTGCCGATAGTGTTAAGTTGATTGAAATTTATGCTCCAAAAGTACTTCTTGCTATCCATTTTTTAACCCAATATCTTTTTTTCCGTTTTCGTTTTATTAATTATTGTCTCAGAAGAGCAGATATAATTAAAACACTCTCGGGCACTGCACTCGTGGTAGCGACTAGCACAAAAACTCGAAATACAATTCTCGCTTTGTAGTTCTGTTTACACGGAGACAGATATATTCTATTGCGAGGCAATTGTCGGCCAAGGGGCAGGGCGACAATCGTGAATGTTTACACGAAGAGACTTTTTTAATGTTCTTTCGATAATCGTATCTTCGAGTCGAGAAACTCTCTCCATCTAAATGGCCCTTTAAGCTTCATTTTAAGACAACACTGTTTATACTTAATATACTACTGTTTGTTTTCCCAAATGTAATAAATAAATAAATAAATATTATTGGCGTGATGATCTAAGAGGTTTTTCTCTCTTATTAGTTTTACGTCATCAGAGGTACAGAATACCACCTTCCAGTACCAGCTACCAACCAGTCTTACCAAGGGGTTAACTGAACAAGGCCGGCGCGGCGGCGTGGCATGATAAAGGCTCATTACAATATAAAAAATCAATTGTGCTTCATTAGCGGTGATTTATTGGTATCGTATTACCTAGTAACTCAAGTGTGGAGGTCAGATAAGCAGTTGTTCCATGTAAAATACTGGTATTCAGCTGCATTATGTATGACTAGAAGCCGACCCCAACCCAATAGCCAGGTGGGTTGGACGACATAACAACTCATATTGGGTCCATAGTGGACCAAACATGTGCTGCGCCCTGCTGTGCCTACGACACAGCAGTACCTTTCGCGTCTGCATCACTCCACGACAACTGAGGAAGTAGTGCAGTATTTGAAGGTGAAGACCAACAGGACTCTGAGGGTCGAAAGGTTGGAATCGCGCCACAACATCAACTTTAAGTCATTCGTGGTACGAGTTCCAACCCAACATCTACAGACCTGCCTGAAAGAGGAGTTTTGGCCGAAAGGTGTCGTATATCGACGTTTCAGAGGACGG
Source organism: Amphipoea oculea (assembly GCA_945859645.1). Lineage (NCBI taxonomy): Eukaryota > Metazoa > Arthropoda > Insecta > Lepidoptera > Noctuidae > Amphipoea > Amphipoea oculea. Next base: position 4,182,542 of record OX243891.1, on the reverse strand, counting down.
TTACGCGACATCACGCAGCGAAACACGACGCCGACAACGTTACGTGTATAGTCATAGCTTTAAGGTTTTTAATATGTATTAGTTTATTATAGCATAAGATTATTTTGAGTATTTTATCTATGGGCCTCAGCTGCCTGATAGTAAAATGATTATTGTTATTATAAAGAAGATCGCGGGGAAGACCTGGATGAGACTCGCACAGAGCATGCATGGAACAAAAGGGAGGCTCAGCTGCGGTTGGAACATAGCTGCCGATGATGAAGATTTAGCCAGGACCTTCTTAAGTCTAAGCGAAAGATATGCAACATAACCCCAAAAGGTCCATTTACGAAGTTAGATTTTCCAACAATGTACCACGAAACAACCACAAAACGTGTACCGACTGTAATTTATTTATATAATAATGTCGTTTATTTATTTAAATGTATATTATTGCTGATATTATAGTGGTCACCTTATTATATTGGCATATTGAATAGGCAAGATTACATTTCATGAGTTTTCTATAATCGGGATTATTACGTAGCTTTTGAGGGTAAAATAACATTTATCCGCACAGATCTGCTTGCCTGTATCTCTAACCTTGTATGTCACTCTACTTCTTAAAAAGTTATAAAAATGTTTGAAGTTCTAGCGTAAACTGAACTTTATTGTGTAGGAATTAAAGTCATTTTTCCATTAATTCATATTTGTTTACATTTTTGGCAAAAAAATCGCGAACGCGGACTTCTCTCTCTAACAAATTAGAGCTGTCATTATGTAAAAAGTCATGGTCTCATAAGTGATAGAAAGAGAAAGAGATACAGAAAAATTCAGCACCGTGTATAAATGTGTTTTCATATGTATATTATATCAAAGTGTCTACTGGTTTCAGATAAATAATATTCTAACATTACATTATGTACTTTACGAGGCTCATTGCTTAAAGTTTCGACTAACATGTTTTAATTATTTCTACAGTTATTATATTTCTATGTTATACGATTGATTTTATAAGGCCACTAATTATCTCGCATTTTACCAAATTTCAATTAATACTATATTTTATCATCACTGGGGTTGTATTCTGGAAGCTACGCCGCGAGAGAGCACAGAGTATTTGACACATGTCAAAGTGATCCTTAACCTTTTCACATGAACCCCACCGGTTCATAAGAAAAATATACTCAAAACGACACTAAATATAAACGTGAAAACCGTTGAGCGCTTACATGCAAACGACTTCTAGTAGGCGAGCGATTGCCGGGTTAAATAAAATCGACAAATCGGCGATCAGACACAAGACACTAGCGCCATCTCGAGAGAAACTTAATAGTTTACTTGAATGAAAGTATCAATCACTTAGCGCCATCTACGCGGAACTAATTTGACAGTTTTCTTCCCTTCTTACCAGTTTTATCTGGATTTCGCGTTTTTGGATTTTGGCGTTGAACTCAGTACCCCACGCGCAGAATACTGCGCGTGGGGTACTGAGTTCAACGCCCGGTTAGTTATTGCTTTTTTATAAGAAATCCAGCCAGCTCAGGCGCTTACACAGCATTATGCTGAGCAATGCACATTTAAGAATATGACGCATATTTTCTCCCCAACTTGTATTTTTTTGTGTTTGTGTTTGTGTTTTTATCCTTGCGTAAACGTCTTTTGTCTTGATTTCTTTTTTTTTTAATTCTTAGCTGCCTAAAATGTGAGTATACTATACAGGGTGAAATTAAATTCATGGGCATTCTTTTAAGGGGTCATTGTACTCATCATTATGAAAAACTTTTACTATGGGACTAAACCTAAAATCGCGAAAAAAAAAAATCAGCTCTTCCCTACATTTTGTCGAGTTATGCGAACATAAATGCAAGGAACAGCTGATTTTCTTTCGCGATTTTAGGTTTGGTCCCATAGTAAAAGTTGTTCATAATAATGATGATTACAATGACCCCTTCAAAGGATGCCCATGAATTCAATATCACCCTGTAAAAGGCGTTAGTTGGCTCGTTACATGGCAAGATACTATATTAATAAACGCATCTCGACCAGTATTATTTGGAAAACCTAGTTTCTATCAATAACTAATTTATAATAGGAGAAGTACTATGATTATTTCTGTTCACTAACAATATACAAAGCTCCATTTAATAAAAACGTATTTAAAATATCCTTCAATAACATGTGCGTTCCGTTTCATTCTATTTTAATATAAAATTTCATTTCTTTTTTTTTTTGTACTTTTTTTTACGTGTCTTTCGTGGTTTCATTCGTAAAGCTTCGTAATAATCCCGATGTTCAACATCAAAAACAAACAAACAACAAAACAAACTACTTATTACTGGGAAGAGGGGAAATGTATAAAAACGCGTGGTGTGTACTAAAGCAATACGTTACGAAATAATGAAAATAGGTTTTATCTAGAACTAGAGGGGGAATATTAGCTAGAAAAACATTTAGGTCGCATTGGGCGTTTAAACGCTGCGTTTTTTAGGCGCGAGGTTAATATACGCTTCGTTTTTTAGGCGAGTGGTCATCTTTTCCGACGAACACTGATGGAAATTTATCTTTTTTAAACGACTTACAAAAAGGAAGTTAGATATGCATTCGACGAGTTATTTTTTTTAGTTTTTATATTTTTTTTATACGAGTTTCTGGCTCGTGAAGGTTGTCAATCTAAGACTTACCCACACCTTTATTTATTTCATACTTTTATTACAACACAACAATACATGCAATAACAATAAAAACAAATAAGTATGAAAATAATAAAGTTGACATAAAAGATTGAACTGTCGATTCAGAAAACTGTCCCTTTAGTAAATTGACATGAATCTCGGACATTACTTTTAATATTCGTGCCTGAATTTGGCGCAGCTGAGCGCAATTGACTGTCAGTCATTATCAAAATAGTCACGGGTAATCAACGATGAACCCGCATTAGAATTTTAGGATCAAAAATTCGAACACATGTGACAAACACCAAACCCGCACTGGACCCGCGTGATAGACTACGCCCATTCCCTCTCACTGAGAGGAGGCCTGTGTCCCAGCAGTGGTAACATTACTAGGTGATGTGTCACACAGGTGAAACTCACTGTGTTTGTATGGAAACTGTTGACATAGGCGGCATTCAATACTTTCCATACAAACCAAGCGTGAATTTTCATCGAACGCCCCGGTGCTGCTATAGGCGGTCCTAGTAACGCCGAGGCGTCTCCATGATCTGAGGTAGTAACATCAAGGCTATGTATTGCAATAACATAATCAGCCTATAACTTTAGAACAGCAAAATATTTGACAGCCATTTGCGACGTTGCTTACTTTTAGAACAGTAAAATATTTGACAGTCATTTGCGACGTTGCTTACTTTTAGAACAGTAAAATATTTGAAAGTCATTTGCGACGTTGCTTATTTTAGAACAGTAAAATATTTGACAGTTATTTGCGACGTTGCTTACTTTTAGAACAGTAAAATATTTGACAGTCATTTGCGACGTTGCTTACTTTTAGAACAGTAAAATATTTGAAAGTCATTTGCGACGTTGCTTATTTTAGAACAGTAAAATATTTGACAGTTATTTGCGACGTTGAAAACTTTTAGAACAGCAAAATACTTGACAGTCATTTGCGACATTGCTTACTTTTAGAACAGTAAAATATTTGACAGTCATTTGCGACGTTGCTTACTTTTAGAACAGTAAAATATTTGACAGTTATTTGCGACGTTGCTTACTTTTAGAACAGTAAAATATTTGACAGTCATTTGCGACGTTGCCAACATTCAGGACCCTCGTAAAAAAAAACGCAGCGTCCACGCCAAAGCGACCAGAAACACAATCATAATTCAAGCATAAAATCCTAACATTAAAGAGTCGAAATGGTGTTTTTTATGTTTTTTTCTCAAATAAGTGAAACGTATATTTTTTAATAATCGTCTAAGTCGACGTCGTCGAGCGGTTCGTCGAGTTGCAGAGATTGAAAATCCACTTTGTAACGAAGGATGCCTATTAGGAAGGTTATATTTACGTGTGTGTCCCACGGCGTCCGAGCGGCGGGTACGAGAAAAAATAAAGACAGTTAGTAAGTATTCTGTACAAGGCATTAGTTTTTAAGCGGGTTTAATGGAGTTTGACGCTGCAATGCTGTAAGGGTCGAATCAGGGTGGAACTGCGAATCCATTACATATCGCCAGGTACAGATAGCGCCATCCAAGAAGACGCGCCCCACTCTTCTTCCAAATCGCTTACAGTACAAGTGTGCAACATTTCGCTAGTGTTTTAAGTTTTTTGGATACACAGTAATTACTTATTAGTGGGTAATTGGTGTGTATCAAAAAACTAAAACACTACCCACTAACCACTAGCGATTAGTAAGAAGAGTGGGGCGCGTCTTCGTGGATGGCATTATCTATCCATACTAATATTATAAATTCGAAAGTAACTCTGTCTGTTTGTATGTTACCTTTTCACGCCTAAACCGCTGAACCGATTTAGATAAATTTGGTATAGAGATTGTTTGAGTCCCAGGAAAGGACATAGGATAGTTTTTATTCCGATATTCCCACGGGATCGAAACTTATGCGGGTGAAACCGCGGGGCGCAGCTAGTATAAAATAAAATAAACCTCATCCATCGCTTTCCATCAGGCGTGATCGAGGTCAAGAGCGGGCCCATTCAGCAATAAACAAGCGGTTGTATAACTTTATAAAATAGAATCAGAGAAGGCTCGGGCACAGTATAAATATACAGTAAAACATCTTCATACAAACGTGCCGCTCTCGGTTTGAATGTGTGCGTGCGCGCCGCGCGCCATGTCGGCACGCGATTTCACGCACACGCTAGCATAATATATGAGGGAATAAGGTGGCGGCAGTGCGGGCTGTGCAGCGCGACTGTGAGCACGCGCGTACGCTACATGACCGCTTGCGTTCGTCAACTCTCGCCGGCGGCGGCCACTTAAATTACGAGTATCATGACTTCAAAAAGGGGAAACAAATATTGTAGGTAGTGTTTTCGGGTGCCTCAATAATGATTTCGCAAACCCGGACTTATCATTCTTCATAGTTCCTACTCAACCAGAAATGTAAGTACCTACTTATACTTAAATATTATTAGAAAATGTGGTATTGTATTGTTTATTTCACAGTTTATTTGCTTTATTAAGAGCGTAGCCGAGTCGCATTTTTCCATATAAATGTATTCCCAAATTTACTTTCTGAATACTATGTTTAGAGCTAAAGTTTATTTTAAGAAGTCTAGTTTTACTATAAAACAGAGGATTGAGTTCGAAACATCGTTTAGGTAAACGTATTTGTCGCGTATAGATGTAATAAGGGCAATTTCACAATAATTAATATTGCAAATTAATTACTATTGAAATTATTATTTTTTCTATTGTCTGATGTGTTGTTCAATCCAAATATGGTGTCTTATACACCCATTACAGGAATTACGGCAAAGATCGAAATTTACTCATGATCCCGCCTGATGATTTTGTCGATGGAGGATGGAGCAGGTGTTTCGGAAAGCGTTCGAAAAGGACCACATCAACATTAAAATTGGCCGGTCAATTTACGATCAACTGAATGATATAGAATTTAAGGTCCATGCTTTCCCAAAAGCTTTTTACAAAAACTTTACATAAGAATGAGAATTTACTTTACATTAACAAATAATAATAAAGCGTTCCGGACGTGCAGAAACAGGAGAAAAATTTTCTCGGTATCAAATTTGTAACTTAGTATTATAAATGTTATGTGAATAAAGGCTTTTTATTTTTACTAAATTTATGAATTGGTAAAATATTCAATCATAATATGCTTTTTTATTTCATAAATTTAGATCAAGTGCTGCTTGTTCGAAATAATTAACTAAAAGTAAAAGTGACAACCCTGGGGATCAACGCAAGAGTAGGCTAATAACTCGGCGGGCGGCCTTAGATAACTTACTGTATATTTATACTGTGGCTCGGGTATCCTAGTCAAAACAAAATCTCTGAAATAGATCTTATGACTCTTTTGAGCAATTAGCTCTATTTGATATAACTTTTGTCGTAAAGATTATTATTATTAGACACCACAGATATAGATAGAACTAGATAACGCAAGTATCACGATCTGCATGAAAACCAAGCGTGCCATTTTTTTGACTACCTACTATGACGTCACAATCACTATTTAGTGATGGGAAAATCAAATCGATTCAAAGACGCCGCCGCGTGCGGCACCCGTCTCGCCCCACCCCCGGGGCCTAGCGCCAGCGCGAGCGCTCTTCTTGTACTCTTCAATTTAGCAACTTTTTTAATGAATTATAACGTTGCTAAATTGAAAAGTACAACTTTGACGTAGCATGACAACTGAATAGACTGGTATTACGTTTATTCGGTTAACTAAGTCACGTGGTTTTTTTTGTTTACCTTTATTTAACTACATAATCCTATGGAGTATAGAATCATATGCTGACTTCATGTCACACCCTGTATATTTTTTGTAATAGCGGACGTACTTATTAACTTTAATATTACGATTGAAGCGTCAAACTCCATCTTAACATTTTATATTGTTAAAAATACACATAATATAATAAAATTTTTCATTGAAATTTTATTTCCAAGAAAAGTTCTTTTGCGGGCCAAAAAATTCATATAAAGTAAACATACATACATAATATACAGGTAACAGTTCGTTTTGCGAATCCCAAAGCATGTTAGTAATTTATTTTTGTAAATGATATTCATTAAAGTTTAGTATGTATTTTTCTAGCTGGGTAGAGCGTTGGGTAAAGCTACCAGAGGCAAGTTATGGTACTTCAGACTATAGTATTTTTATAGAATCAAGTGGCATTCTCTAGTTTCTGCCTATGGAGTATGGATGCATGGAGGTCCATTGGAAAAAGACGCAAGTTTATGCATCAAACGTTCTTTACAACTTAAGAGGGGACCGTGGCTAAATAATAACAGCCGCACAGGTCGATCGATCAGGTTAAGCTACGCTTGCCGCGGTTGGTCCATGGATGGGTGACCATCCTCACATACCAAGACTACTGTTTGAGAGCTGTTGGTCCCGGCTGTCATTCGTGGATCTTTGACAGTAGTTACGGGTAGTCAGAAGCCCAAGTCTGACAACCAGTCTAACCAAGGGGTATCGTATTACCCAGTAACTGGGTTGTGGAGGTCAGATGGGCAGTCGCTCCATGTAAAATACTGATATTCAGCTGCATCCGGTTAGACTGGAAGCCGACCCCAACATAGTTGGGAAAAGGCTAGGCAGATGATGACATTCTTACAACTTAGCAGGCAGTTTGTCACGCCACATCTTTTGCTTACATCTTGTTGCATAGATGTTTGATTACTTAAAACTTTCAATGGCCGCCATTTTGAAAAATAAAATCAAAATGGCGCGTCAGTCGGTTTGCCAGGCTCCATAGTATAAAAATCTCCAATATCTCCTTTCCAGTAAGTATTTATCACAGCGCTCTACCCAGCTAGATCATAATTATAGAAATTTATATTGCGTAATAAAATATCATAAAACCTACCTCCAATGCCACCAAAGCCTCTTACAAACTGGCTGCCCTCCTGACTCTTGTCAGTAATGATCTCGAGGGTAGCTCCAAAAGACTTGTAGTTGTTGGCAAGCCACTCCAGCAAGGGCTGGCACTCGACCAGCTCGAGTTCAACGCCACTCTGGAAATTAGAGAAAAAAAAATGGGATGATTTTTACTGCAGGGCTAACGTGATATGTGTATTGTGTGTCCTGTCTGTTTTAACCTACGGTGTTCAGACCAAACAAATTATTATGTTGTATTGGAACCATAATATGGATGATGACCAGTGATCCGAATAGGCTGAGTATATTTACCTAAACTTCGGAGAACAGAGACAGAAAGTGGAGACTTCCTTACGACGACATTTTTTTTCCTAGATATCGGGAAAAATCTTAAATAAGTTGAGAATAAGCTTTATTTAAGGTGGGTAAAGGCTATTTTTAACTAAACTTGCAATTACCCAGTTTTCGGGATTTTCGCGTAAAATCCCGAAATAAATAGTCTAACTTTAATTCATGTATTCCAATTATATGTAATGTATGATACAACGGTTAGTTTAAGGATCGTAAATATAATTCGAATACATGAATTAAAATTAGACTATTTCGGGATTTTACTTGAAAATCCCGAAAATTTGGTAATTGCAAGTTTAGTTAAAAATAGCCTTTACCCTTCTTAGACAAAGCTTATTTTTAACTTATTTAAGATTTTCCCGAATTCCGGGAAAAAAAATGTCGTCGTAAGGAAGTCTTCACTTTCTGTCACTGTTCTCCGAAGTTTATGTAAATATACTCAGCCCATTCCGATCACTGATGATGACTAATGTTATATTCGAACAAATAATGTTATTTCAAAGAAGGCATTGTAAAAGGAGATCATTATCATCATCTATGTTGGGATCGGCTTCAAGTGTAACCAGATGCAGCTGAATGCCAGTATTTTACATGGAGCGACTGCCTATCTGACCTCCACAACCCAGTGACTGGGTAATACGATACTCCTTGGTACTGGTTGTTTGATTTTCGGGTTCTGACAACCCGTAACAACTGCCAAAGTTTCATGAACCAACAGCTTAACGTGCTCAATCAAAATTCCTCTCTGGAGTTTGCCAAAGAGTAAGGGAGCGCAGGATTCTGGGCGTAAAAATAACAGAACAGATCAAGGAACACCACGGTGCGCTCCAAAATGGGACGTAGACAAAATGACTGCCAGGTCATGGACCATGTCAGCGTTATGCAATCCTCTAGGCAAGTCTCCAAGCAGTGGTGCCTGAAGTTGGACGGCCCAGAAAGTGTAATCAGCCTATAATGTACCCCCTGGTGGGCACAGGCCTCCTCTCTTCTAGGAGTGGCGCACGCGTAGTGGTTTCACGCGGGCCCAGTGCGGATTAGTAGATGTCACATGTCTTTTTTTTTTCGGTTTTTTTCCTTCACCGTTTTGGGAGCAGTGGTGAAGAAATTATTTACACAAAGTAAAGCGCCTGTCTGGTATCGAACCCACGACTACATACAACTCGTGAGTTGGGGCCAATACTACTGCTCTAATTTTTCAAGGCAAGTTGACATCAATTGCTGCACCACATAAGGTTCAAAATCGCTTGACACCACTTTTTGCCAAATTGAGTGCATCAAGTGGCAGAAGAAAACAGTAGTTGGAAGAATTTAGAGAAGGCCTTTTGCCCAGCAGTGGGAACTTATATTCCGGTTTCAAGGGTATGGGTGCCGGTGTAATTACAGGTACAAGGGACATTTAGCTTCGTCTCTGCAATAGCGATGCGCCTGCGACGCCTCTAGTACTGCAGCTGTGTGCTTGCTTGTAGTCATCTCAAAGTAGTATTAAAGGGCCGCTATGTGCGTGTTTGTGTGTGGGCTTACTTCTAAACTACAGCTATATGGATTTCTATATGGTTTCCACCAAAAACAAAAAATATGATGTGGCATAGCCAACGGTGTTTGTAGATGAAATCAAATTCACACGCTTATATCGACATTTTAATGTATCTCTATCCCTTTCCGTCACTCAGAAGTGCCATTCACTAGAGCGAGAGAAGCAATCGCACGTAGTTCGTTTACGATGCGAATGAATGCGAACACTTGCGAGCGGACTACTCGCTCAAGCGAATGACACCTCGAATTTTTGAATTCAAAGTAGTCACTTAACAATTAATTAATTATTATTACTCGTTCATCGCCGGCGGTGGGACAACTGCCTAAGGGTCAGCGCAGACAGAACGGAGCGCAGCGGAGAGGATTTTATTAACGCACTAGAAAATAAACTTTAAAATTATTACAATAAAGTCGCGCGGGGATTCCCGCGTATCTTCGAGGACGCGCGAGCATTTTTTGTCAGGTTCAAGCATTTATGCACTTTATCGTAATAATTTTAAAGTTTATTTTCAAGTGCGTTAATAAAATCCTCTCCGCTGCGCTCCGTTCTGTCTGCGCTGACCCTTAAGTGACCTCTCTGGGTGCGCCAATAAAGAGACAGAAAGTTACAGAGATACAAAAAAAAATGTTGACATTTTCGTGAAAATATGATTTCACCCTATGATGTTGTAATGAAAAAAAAAGCGGAAGAAATAGCAACAAATAATAATCACCTCTTTGTCAGTGAAATGTGACTTAGAAATAATAACCTCCTTATCTGTAAAATGAGACTTGTCCTTCTCTTGTTCGGGCGTCAGATGAAGGATGGTTTCCTGGTTGGTCGCGTGGAGTTTTAGCACGTATCTGGAAAATTTGGCGGAAGATATTAAAGAAAGTGACATTAAAAACATTACCCTCCTTTTGGGCTCCGTCGCAGTCGGGTAGAAACAACATCAGCACGGTTTTTCGCGAAGGCGCAAAGGTGGCCTGTGTGGCCTTTTTCCACAATTGGAACCTGCCTCCTTGTGAAAGCGAACGGGCTGAAAGTGGATTATAGTCACGGGGGCCCAGTGCGGGTTGGTGAATTTGTGGTTTTAGGATAATATCCTTTTATATATCCTCCGGATAATATAATGATTTTTGTGGAGAAAATTTGGCAAAAGGCTCGAAGGCAAAATATGCCCAAATCTCATACTATTACATACAGCATAATCAGCCTATAATGTTCCCACTGCTGGGACACAGGCCTCCTTTCTGTCAGAGGGAGTGGGTCGTTATCCACCACGCGGGCCCAGTGCGGGTTGGTGGACGTCACATGTCTTCGAATTTTTTATTCTAGGACATGCCGGTTTCCTCACGATGTTTTCCTTCACCGTTTTGAGAGCAGTGGTGATGAGTTTAAATTCACAAAGTAAGGTGCCTGGCTGGGTTCGAACTCACGACCTACAACTCGTAAGTTGGGGCTAATACCACTGGGCCATCACTGCTCCCACTATTCCATTACGTATTTTATGGTTTTTTTTTTGTGTAGAATTAACAATATGTCTTTTTTCGTTCTTTTTCATGCCATTAAATGGGCTTAAATCCAGAATGGGTAAGACTAATATAATATTATTTCTCAAGTAGAGAAGTTAATTAGGGGCCTATGGACTCTTCTTCTTTTCGTAAGGTGAATGCGCAGTTGTAGCCCGCGAAATTCAATTTTTCTTACGTTTTTTGCATTTTTCAGGTCGGTCAGTGTCAGGTTGTATCTTGATCAAAATATGATTCGCGACTATAACCGGTACGTATTTACAGAATTATAATAATTAGAATCATTAATACATCTTTCTAAGTTAGATTTGTTCGATAAGAACAAATATTTTATGGAAAAGTGTTTATTGAACAAAAAAGAGATATATGACTGATTCTAATGACTATCATTCTGTAAGTATACAAGGTGTTAAGTTAACCCAAAAAACTTTAAGAGGTGTATTAGACCATCGAACTGAATAACTTTCACTACGGGACCAACTCTTGAAAACACGAAAAAAAATCAGGTGTTTCATACATTTTGGTCAAGTAGGTATTGAACTTTTGTATTAAACAGCAGATTTTTTTTCGTGATTTCAGAGTTTGTCCCATAGTGAAAGTTGTTTAGTTCGATGGTCTAAAGCACTTCTTTAAGTTTGTCGGGTTAATATTTTAACACCTGTATCTATTATAGCCGCGAATCATATTTTGATCAAGATACAACCTGACACTGACCTGCAAATTGCAAAAAACGTAAGAAAATTTGAATTTCGCGGTTTACCGCTGCGCATTCGCTTTAACTACATTTTACGTTCGTTAGCGTTCTCCCTTTGACGTCAATAACGGGAAATACAAGCCCCGCGCGTTGATATTGCGATTGGCGGCCATCTTGATGACGTCACAGTGACGTAGTCGAACTGTCAGTACCGTTCGCAAGATCAGCCAGCGCTACTACTTTGACGTCACGCAGTTGTTATTGTGACAAGGTTCCATCGCAATATCAACGTGCGGGGCTTGTAATGAAAATACTAGTGCAAAATAATGATTATTATTCTCTATTACATACCTCTGAATGTCAAGGTTCTCCCAGCAGATCAGAGTCTCAACGGCGCCGAGTTCGAGAGCGCGCAGCGTGTCGTCCACACCGAAGCAGTACTTGCCGGTGTCCTGTAACAAGAATAATTATTATTAATTACTGTTTAATATAAACAGGCTGAATTTAGGTGCAATTGTAAATACTTTCCAGACCACAGATATAGATACAACTAGATAACGCAAGAGCAACTACTTCGCGTGCCTAGCTATATATGTACAGACGCCAGCACATCAACCTACTACAATCTATTAAATTTCTTTAATCGATTTTCAACTTTATCACTAAATTATAAGGTTCAAAGTTGAATGAGAAAATGTGACAGTTTCGGGTAGGTTGATGTGCTGGCGTCTGTACAAAAGTCGTATGCCGCCACTTTCGCGCTCAGTCCTGAGTACTGCTGGCTGGGTGAGCGTGAGCGCTGGCGCTAGGCCCCGGGGGGGGGGCGAGACTGGTACCGCACGCGGCGGTGTCTTTGAATCGATTCGATTTTCCCATCACTAAGGGCCTTATCATACTAGCGGATTGCGAGCGTCCTCAAAGCGGAGCGGGCGCGCAACGAACACGCGGCGCATGCGCAGCAAATTCGTTGCGGACGCGCAACGAGATCGCCGCGAATAGCAGCGTGGACGCCATTGTTACCGAGTGTATTGTATGTCGTTAACTTGCTAGAAACACGCGACGAAAACGTGGCGAATTTGCCACGCGTCCGCGACGTCTTCGTTGTGCAGCCGCGGCGTGTTCGCGACGCATTCGCTGCGCGCCCGCCCCGCCCCGCAGCCGCTCGCAAACCGCTAATGTGATAAGGCCCTAAATAGTGCTTGTGACGTCATAGTAGCAGGGGCGTGCCTTTTACTAAAGCCGAAAAGCCTGGCTTTCAATCAAACGCGAGCCTAATAATAAAAAAAAAATACACAAGTAAACTTATAAAATCATGTCGCAAGAATTGATAAGAATAATAAAAAATAAACTCCGCGCGTCCCGGCCGGGCCGCCCGCGATAGTAAGTACGATGCAAGGTTGCCAGGTTTACATACTCAAAGAATAATTTCAAATTCCGTGCACTTTTCATCACGCGCATCGTTGCCAAACATCTCCAATGCCGCTTAGCGAAAGCGCAACGACAAAAATCGACCCGTCTCGCTCGCACTAGTTGGCTTCAAATCTGGCTTCTAGACCTCTGACTATTTGTATAGAAATTGTTCACGTTGTTGCTAACATTAGTATGTACTTATTCCCCAAATTGTACTGATTTTTAAGCCTGGCTTTTGATTTTTTATGAATGAAACGTATAACGACGCGCGTGTGTGTGTAAATAGTAAGATCGCGAGACATTGTGCGAGTCTATTAGTTCAAAGTTTTGATCGGTTACTGGAGCATTTTTTTGTTTTGTTTTTTTTTTCATTTTCTGTGAAGTTAAGTGTTGTGTTTAGTTTTTGCGGTAATTACCTTTGATTTAAAGTGATTAAAAAGTTTCTTGTCATTAAAATGAATTCGGAAACATGCAATCGTTACTCGGAAAGGTAAATATTTTGAGTTTTACAGACAAATTGATTTGAGTATTTCTCAGAAATCTAAGTCACGTAATAGGCATTTAAGTCGATCAGCATACAATACTCATTGGATTATAGGCTGCTCTCATATCAACAAATTATTCTGTTAGTGTTGCATATTTTTCTCAAAAGAAAATACCGCTTGGAATATCAGGTTACGATGATTTAAATAACTTCGCTGGTGCCAGTAAAAGACATCAGAATTCTCAAAAGCACAAATGCTGTTGTTTCATTCTGTACTTTTGGTAAAACACGAATCGAAACTTCTTTATCTCGTCAATTATGTGCTTGACGACATTTCTAAATACAATACGCGTGTCGATCACAATCGCGCTGTTTTTCGGCCAGAGGGTCTTAGGGGCGGATTTTAAAGGTTAGTTGATGTTGTGTGTCATTTCATTTAGCACAACAATAACTTCCTTTCCGAGGTCACGACGAGTCTAAAACCTCACAATTGCTCAGCGCTTGTATCTTTGCTTCATGTCTTCCGTGTGCTTTGATGTTTGTCATCTGTCTGTGGTAAAGAAGCGAAGAATGAAGAGTTATGGGTGTTCACATTGTGAGTAAGTAAATCAAATTATAAATATTATCAACAATCAACATCGTAAACAATAATGTGTAGTTAGAAATCAATCTTATTATTTGTGCGCCATCTAGTGGCCACACGGCCAGATTGTAATATTTTGCAAAGCGACTGTTGCGGGAGAGTGAATAATATGAACTAACTCAAAGAGCTCTGTTGTGCCAATAATGTACCTACAATAATAGATGACTCTTATACGTCTTATCATATTTTACGCGAAACTGATACTTCGAAAATAAAAAAGTTACGATTTTGTAAAGGATTACCAATACTTACTCTTAGTATTTAATTTATATAAGAAACAAATGGTGCTATTAAAAAACATTCATTTTAATAGCTATTAGCAAAAACCTACAATTATGAAATACGAATATTAGTAAGAACTAAAACGACTCGGTCAGTCACAACGTTGACAAGCGATACGGTAGGTTTATTTTTTAAGTGTATTGGCTTGCCCTAAGTTTGACCCCTAGGCACGCCACTGCATAGTAGGTAGTCAAAAAGTGGCACGCTTGGTTTGCATACACATCGTGATACTTGCGTTATCTAGGTCTATCTACAGGAAGATTTTTTTATCACCATCCAAATTTTTACAGGGTGTTCTACCCATGAATATGAGCAACTTTCACTATGGGACGAACTTTGAAATCGCGAAAAATAAAAAACAGCCGTTTCATAAATTTTGGTCAAGTAGGTATTGAACATTTGTATTAAACAGCTGATTTTTTTTCGTGATTTCAGATTTGGTCCCATAGTGAAAGTTGTTCATATTCATGGGTAGAACACCTTGTAAAAATTTGGATGGTGATAAAAAAAATCTTCCTGTATATCTGTTGTGTCAATGGTATAAGGGAGACTAAACAAGGAAATATGAAACCCTTACCTGTGAGATCTCATCAAAGTATCTGCCAATGAGTTTCTTCTCCTGTATGAACTTGACGTTCTGGAGCGACTCGGCCGCCAGCTCGATGGCTTGGTTGAAGCCGTTCTCGCCGCCGTACGACACGTCCACCAGTTTGATGATCTTGGCTTGGAGACGCTGTCAAAGAAAATAAAAGTTCAGATGAATACATGCATAAACTCGCCATTCTTCCTTTTTACCATGGAGGTAGGTTTAAACTAAACTACGTCACCTGCAGTTTTGCGATCTTTATCCTACGTTCACAATTTAGATTCCAAATATGTAAACAAATGTTTTTATGGGATAACAATCTGGATACCCACACTTAAGTTCAGTTTTTTATGACTCTTTCAATAGCAATAGCACATCATTAACCGACTTTAAAAAAGGAGGTTCTGTATTCGACCCGTATGTATGTATGTATGTATGTATGTATGTATGTATGTATGTATGTATGTATGTTTGTATGTCCGCGATTATCTCAAAAACTACTGAACCGATTTTGATAATTCTTTCATTAGTGTGATCTACATACTTTCAGGAAGGTTTTAGTATATAATACATTAGGTATATATTCTTATGTACGAAGTTATATGCATAAATGTACTGCATCTCCGGCATTTCTATGGGAATTTTGATGATTCTTCGAGTCGTGTCTTCAATTCTTCAATGCACTAGTGTTAATTGAATTTGTGTGGGGTAGGTACAACTAAAAAGTGAAAAATAAAAACTTTTTTACAAAAAAAACAACCGACTTCCAAAAAAAAACACTACAAAGTGAAAAATAACTTTAATTTCGGAAGTCGGTGTCAAAAAACGAAAAACCCGGAACCAACGACACCGACTTCCGAAATTAAAGTTATTTTTCACTTTGTAGTGTTTTTTTTTTTTCGTAACGCGTTCGCCAGCTTACTCCGCAAGTCAAGCTTGCGTAAAGAAGTTTCACTTCAAAAATCATCATTGTCTCTATTGGAAACATTTTACATTGTAAATTGTGGAAGAAATAAATAAACCCACCGGATCAAACATGTCAGACTGCGACAATTCAGTCTTGAAATCAGCCGAACCGGCGAGGATCAACCCAGCGACATTAGGACGGTCGGCACTGATGAACAGCTGGGTAGCCACCTCGGCGACCTTGCGGACGTAGTTGTGACGCTTCTCCATACGCAGACGAGCGAAACGCAGCGCGGACTGACCACCACGACCGTGCTTTTTCGGTAGGTCAACTGTGAATTTGTGGAGGACCTGGAAAAGTAGAACGTTAGTTGGTAAGGAGAGGTTTTTTTACGTCCTCTTGACCACGTGTATACGTCAAAAATGGCGCTAACTATCGGCAAACCAAATAAAGCGTTGTTTCAAATTACAATTACAAAATAATAACCTTGACGTACATACGTCAAATAATAACGAATACGTAGTCGTTATTATTTGACGTACGTATGTTACGTTAACCAACCGTTTTGTAACAACCGGTCTTTATTGTGTTGTAGTCTCCTACTGTTAAAAAGATTTTTTGCAATTTGTGACATAAAGGGCCTTTATACACGGCGTCGACGCGCGTATACGCGCTGCAAACGAAGCGGTGCGTCGTGGCATGGTTCATACACTTTTGCATATTTGTTTTTACCGCTCGCCGCGGCGCTAAGCTGCCGCTAATAACGGCGAGGCGATAGCGACAGAGACAAAAAAGTTGCTGGACAACTAAGTTGCTCGTGAGCGCCCTCCCAAAAAGTTAAAGCCCGGTTTCCACCGCGAGCGGAGCGGACCCATTAACGACTTCTTTTACCTCTCAAGAGAAAACTGCTTACATGTGTTTCCACCAACAAAGAGTCGAGCGGAAATGACTCAGCGGGAAAAAGAGTAAAAACGAGCTCGCTCATTTCTAGAGAGAATCAGACGACTAAACTCTTTCATGGTGGAAAAGCACTGACCTCTATTATTACCACTGGACAGGCTGTTCCAAGCGTTTGACAGCAATTTTTTTGTGTCTTTTTGAAGCGCCACTAGCGAGTGTCCAGAGAACTAATTTTGACATATATTACATTTTGGTTGGGCTGTTCCAAACAATGTAAACGAAACATCGAAGCAATGTGTGGGATACATAGCAGGTTTTGTGATTAGATCTATCAAGAACAAAATTACATGTATTGATTGTTTGAGCGCTTGTGAATCAATACCGTCCGATGCCATATCTGATCGACGAAACGGTATCGCACTAATTATTCAAAAAAATAAAGGTGGACTAACTATTCCATCACAAAGCGTCGTTTCTATATGTTTGTTAGTGGAATCACTTTTTCGACAAGCATGCAAAAAGACCAATGGGATGCCGCCGGTGGAAAAAATATTTCCGGCAGTTCTCACAGCAAAAGTTATAAAAGAATTGCTACCAAAATCAAATACTTTGTTTCCAGAATTACGCGTTCATTTTTTGGAAACAATGATGTTTCCAAAAAATTTATTCCATTATTATTATTCATTATTCCCTGTAAATTGTTAATATAAATAGTAATTATGATGATACGTTTATTAATGTAAAAATATTATCAAAAGTTATCGATATTTGCTCGCTGATATCGACATCACTAGTTTTAGTACCACAGACACTCGCTACGGCTAACAGCGCCAAAATGGCGATTATCAATTAGGCACAAAAGCACTTTGACAGCCGCCAGTCCAGTGGTAATAATAGAGGTCAGTGTGGAAAAGCTAACCTATTTCATGAAAACGAAGTCCGCTCCGCTTAAGCATTTCCAGCTCATTACTCTTTCGCGGTGGAAACCGGGCTTAATAACGTTTTAAAAATCAATACATACCTCCCTCGTATTACCCTGCAGCGTACCAAACAGGGCTCCGTTACCGTCCATGACGATGAAACCAAACTTGTTATCATCAGCAAGCAGCGCGGTCAGGGCTTCGGTATGGAACTTGTTGTCACACAGATATAGGGATGTGTTGATTGGCTTGAACGGCTCGAAGTCGATGTTCACTTTTTTTTCCTTGCCTTCCTCGGTAACGATCGTACCGCAGTAGATTACGAGGCCGTTTGGTGGTACTGTAAGAAAAAATAGGGGTGATGAAAATTAGTTCACAGCGAGCCCTATTTATTTTTTTAATATCACAGCATTATGCTGAGATAGGTTCCAGGTCATGCCGGTTTCCTCACGATGTTTTTTTCACCGTTTCGAGAGCAGTGGTGATGAAATCCATACTTAATATTGTGAATGCGAAAGTGTGTCTGTCTGTTACCTCTTCACGCTTAAACCGCTGAACCGATTTAGATGAAATTTGGTATAGAGATAGTTTGAGTCCCGTGAAAGGACATAGGATAGTTTTTATTCCGATATTCCCACAGGAAACAAATGCGGGTGAAACCGCGAGGCGCTGCTAGTATTGTAGCGGTATCTACAACTTGCGTTCCCATTGAGGGACCACATTTGAATTTTGAGCTTTTGGATGCGTTAGCCTTTAGTAAAAATTCTCAAACAATTGTAAATGCAGCCTTTAATTTGTAAAAGTAGCCACTCAAAAGTTACAATCGATTAAAGGTGGTCCCTCAGTCGTGACTGACAGGCATCCCTATCTCAAAACCTACTTAAAATTCACAACTGCTATAAATGACTACTCTTAGTGAAAGATTTGTAAAACTAATTTATTTGAATATCAACCCTTCCTGTTCAAGGAATAAAAAGAACTAGCATGCGGAAGGTGGTCCCTCAACCGATCACCATCTGTTCACCTTGAGTGGAGACCACAATGGAATTTGAAATTTACATATGGGTCTAGCGTTAGTAAAAGTACTTGAACGATTGTATATTCAACCTCTAGTTTGTAAAAGAAGCCATTCAAAAGTTACAATCGAATTAAGGTGGTCCCTCAATTGAAACGCTTATCATGAGAAAAATCTATTTTACGTAGCATTCGGGAGTTAAATAGACGAATGCTACAGTCTATCCTTTAGTAGTATTTTTTTACTAAGGATTACTTTTCTAAACAGTATCAAAAAATGTACCGTTTTATTTCAAATAATAATCAAATTCCTGGGAAGAAATACTAAGATAGAGGTGACCACACAGCAGGGTTTTTATTAAGTAAAAACTAGTGACTGTTTGTTGTTACTAATTTTTAATAAAAATAAAATACACGCGTCCACTTGATAACCTTTTGGTTTTCATCGGTTAAAAAGTTTCTGATCATCTGGAAAGTACGTGAACATATGTACCTACTTAAAAGTATTACTCAATGACTAGTAACTCAATCCGCAAATAATTTAAAAAATCCGGATAAGTGCGAGTCGGACTCGCGCACCTAGTGTTCCGTACAAATTTGTAGGTATGTAAATAGTTTATCACGGGCTTTTTTTATTCAAATTTTTATACATACACTTTGCTACTGTCTCATTAGTAGTAATGTTTGATCTAAAAACCTTTTTACAAAAAAAAAACAACCGACTTCAAAAAAAAACATGACAAAGTGATAAATAACTTTCGGAAGTCGGTGTCGTTGGTTCTGCATTTACATAAATTAAAGTTATTTATCACTTTGTAGTGTATTTTTCTGAAGTCGGTTGTTTTTTTTTGTAAAAACGTTTTTATTTTTCACTTTTTAGTTGAACCTACCCCACACAAATTCGATAAGCGCTAGTGCACTGAAGATTTGAAGACACCGACTAGAAGAATAATCAAAATTCGCATAGAAATGCTGCATTTATGCATATAACTTCGTACATAAGAATAATTACCTAATGTATTATATACTAAAACCTTCCTGAAAGTATGTAGATCACTTAAGTAAAATAATTATCAAAATCGGTTTTAGTTTTTTAGAAAATCGCGGACATACAAACATACATACGGGTCGAATACAGAACCTCCTTTTTTCAAATCTTTTATAAATCGGTTAAAAAGTTCAGAGTTACATTGTCAGTGCAGGGTAAAATACCGTTTTGTTTTTAATTAGCTAAGTGATGTCAAATATTAATAAAAATTAATATCAACAAACACTCACTAGTTTTTACTTAATAAAAACCCTGCTGTGTGGTCACCTCTATCTTAGTATTTCTTCCCAGGAATTTGATTATTATTTGAAATAAAACGGTACATTTTTTGATACTGTTTAGAAAAGTAATCCTTAGTAAAGAAATACTACTAAAGGATAGACTGTAGCATTCGTCTATTTAACTTCCGAATGCTACGTAAAATAGATTTTTCTCATGATAAGCGTTTCAATTGAGGCACCACCTTAATTCGATTGTAACTTTTGAATGGCTTCTTTTACAAACTAGAGGTTGAATATACAATCGTTCAAGTACTTTTACTAACGCTAGACCCATATGTAAATTTCAAATTCCATTGTGGTCTCCACTCAAGGTGAACAGATGGTGATCGGTTGAGGGACCACCTTCCGCATGCTAGTTCTTTTTATTCCTTGAACAGGAAGGGTTGATGTTCAAATAAATTAGTTTTACAAACCTTTTACTAAGAGTAGGCATTTATAGTAGTTGTAAATTTTAAGTAGGTTTTGAGATAGGGATGCTTGTCAGTCACGACTGAGGGACCACCTATAATCGATTGTAACTTTTGAGTGGCTACTTTTACAAATTAAAGGCTGCATTTACAATTGTTTGAGAACTTTTACTAAAGGCTGACGCATTCAAAAGCTCAAAATTCAAATGTGGTCCCTCAATGGGAACGCAAGTGTATCTACAACGCCACATGCGAACAACGCGTCATACTGACGTCATGCAAATCCTGCATCTCGCAAGCAGAGTTTACCGTGCAACTGATGTAGCGGTATCTACAACGCCACAGTATCAAATAATTTACACAAAGTACAGTTCCTGACTCAACTCACAAATCGCGGCCGCTTAAATGTGGCCATCATTGCTCTAAAAACTGGTGAATAATAATGATCTTTCAATACTTTAAACCGTAATCTTTGTCTTGGTTTACCGCGATGCTATTCTTCGGGACCAAAGTACCTATGCGGTAAGTCTCAAGTAACTTTTTAACGATTATTTTGTTACCTTTCGTGTATAACTTGAGTCGATGCTGCACAGAAGTGATGGCCCCCAGCACTGACAGTCGGTTGACTCGCGACTTGATGTTGGAAGCTGTTCCAAACTCGTCCGCCAACATCTTGGACACCCGCGAGATCTGATCCTTGGGCGGAATGATAAGGGATATCATAGAGGTCCCGTTTCTGGAAAAAAAGAAGAATTTATTGTAGTTTTTATGTTACGTGGCAAACGTTAATAAACAGACAGTTGTGCTGCTGGGGAGTTTGTTGCGCCACTTCTTCCCAGCTAAAGCACTTGGATGTGGTGAAGGGCAAGCGTTATGTCCGGTTTACACGGGCTTTGTAGCTAAGTGCTTAGTACTTGTCGTGGTGGGGGTATCGACTTGTCGCTTAGTAAATAGGATCGTTTTCTATTCACTTGCACTATTCACAAATACTAATACTAAGCACTAATCAGCGTGTTTACACATGAGGACTTAGTATTAGTGACAAGTACTAAGCGCTTAGCTACGAAGCCCGTGTAAACCGCCCATTATTGGGGAGTCTTATGTAATTTTGACCTTCAAAAAGTGCTGATTCTCAGCCTAGTTTGAATAAATATGACTTTTGTTATGATTGATTTTAATCAGGTGGTCTTCCGTGGTAAGTGGTCACCGCCACCCTTGCGCATCAGTAATACCAGGGGTATCATGCATGCGATGCTATTACCAGGAAAGATCAATGTTATTGCTTTTGGTTCCTAGGCAGCACCTCAGGTACTCCCCACTCCTGTTATATGTCAATTCATACTAGCGCAGAGTCGAATTTCTATCGAATTTCTTACACCGCACGAATGTTTTCTGGTTAGTTACACCTCTCAATTGCCGGATATTTGCATCGCTTTAACCCTACAGCGTGGATAGTAAGGGTTGAATCAAACAATAGATTGACGGGCTAAAATCAGTCGACGACCTATCGATCGTCAGTCGACCCTACCCTCGTCATTTAAAGTATTTTAACAAATAAGAGTGCTTGTCTAATTGAATATAAGTTTTGTATTTCGATATAATTATATTAGACCTATTGAGATTCTGTATTTTTGCAATGAGAATGGGATCGATACCAACGGATAAACATTTTTTATATTTACTCATTGATAAGTTTTGGTCCTGTTGCTTGTTTCCGTAGATGTCAACTTTCTTAAAGTTACATAGGATACATTTTGTTTACTGTAGTCGATCATATACTTTTAGGCATTATAAAACTTGCGTTTTCTTGCGTTTAGGTCGTGTAAAAGCAGTCCACTTAATATTCAAACGACACACACGACCGCGACCTATTACCAAAACTCCTATAATTTTATCAACGTAAATTACAGCCATAATTAAGGTATAATGCGAAACCCTCCCATGCGTCGGGCCCATTAATAATACATAGAATACGTAATTACATAGCAACTGAAAGTTATGTTTGCTTTTCGATGTGGTGTGGTATGTGAAGTTGCTAAGGAGTTTCGCACACGAGGCGCGGTTTAGTTTGCATGGTTTTTCTATGATGATGCGATCCGACTGATTTCGGCCAGGGCGATTGCTTCAACTCCGGAGTAGTTGTCGTTCGTGAGCTCGCATGTGGCTTATGTAGCCAATCTTTTTTGAGAAAATCTTCGCGGGCACGTGAGCACACCATCTATGTAATTATAGATGCGCCCCGCGGTTTCACCCGCATAAGTTTCGATCCCGTGGGAATATCGGGATAAAAACTATCCTATGTTCTTTCCCGGGACTCAAATAGCGTCTCACGAAAAAATCCACGCGAACGAAATCGCTGGTAACAGCTAGATGTTACGCGTTGTTGTTTGCGGGGGAGGTCCATTTAATCTGTAAGTGTTCACGGCCTGATATTGTGATAACCTTTCCAACCCGTGTCAGCGGTACCGACTGCTGTTATCTTTATAATAAATATGATGGAGTTTCAATACGAAATGAAAGTGAAGATTGTAACAAAATGGTATGTATTCATTTGACGTTTATTATGACTTTGCCCGCGACTTCGTCCGTGAGAAATTTCTTGCTACCCCGATCCACCTCATCGCATAACATCGCCTACCCGCGCCATTACTGTGTTCTTTCTGGCTGCTTTTGCTCGGCTCCTGTGTCTTAGCGTGATATTAGAAAATCCATACTAATATTATAAATTCGAAAGTAACTCTGCCTGTCTGTATGTTACCTTTTCACACCTAAACCGCTGAACCGATTTCGATGAAAGGGGTTTGAAGATTTTTGTATGGAGGGTGGCCCTAAGGTTGGCCGCCATTTTGATTTTTTTTCAGAATCGCGGTGCACAACAAAAGTTATATATTTAGATAGAGGACACTTATACAAACAAAAAATGTAATTAACATAATATCCTAAAGTGTCAGGTTTCGGAGTTATTCACCGAAATATAAGTCGAAAACAACAAGGATTTTTTTGTTTTTTTTCCCCTACAGGTAACCATATTGAACTATTGAGGTAATAGAAACGTTATAAAACCTTTATGGAGAAGAAACAAATGAAGAATAGATATTTTTTTTAATAAATAATTAAACACGGCAATTTATTGATCCTTTTTTTAATCCCAGAGACAATCTGACATGTAAATCTTTTGTGTTTTCGTTTTTTTTAGTATAGAAGTTTGACATTACACTTGTCAGATTAGTCTCTGGGATTAAAAAAACGAACTATAAATTGCCGTGTTTAATTATTTATTTAAAAAATGTCTATTCTTCATTTGTTTCTTCTCCATAAAGGTTTCATAACGTTTCTATTACCTCAATAGTTCAATATTCTTACCTGGAAGGAAAAAAAACAAGAAAATCTTAGTAGTTTTCGACTTATATTTCGGTGAATAACTCCGAAACCTGACACTTTAGGATATTATGTTAATTACATTTTTTGTTTGTATAAGTGTCCTCTATCTAAATATATAACTTTTGTTGTGCACCGCGATTCTGAAAAAAAATCAAAATGGCGGCTGATTTTAGGGCCAAAACCTTCAAACCCCTTTGGTATAGAGATAATTTGAGTCCCGGGAAATGAAATAGGATAGTTTTTTATCCCGATATTCCCACGGGATCGAAACTTATGCGGGTGAAACCGCGGGGCGCAGCAATGCAATGCAATTACGAAGTAACTATTTAGTAATCTGTGCTTTACGTAAGCACCCAAACTTTTCAGCTTTATTACTAGTATACATAGATAGATATACAGGGTGACATACAACGACGTGCAAACTGAAACATAATACTAGACAAATTTTTCGTCGAAGAAAAAAAAAAAACAGCTGTTTCAAGAGCAATACCTTCGCGGTCAAAATGTATGGCAGAGCTATATTTTTGAAGAGAAAAGGCGCGTTGGGCATTTTTTGAGATGGGGAAAAAACCATTGAACTCGCGACACTGTTACCGACACCGCCCTACATTCGGATGTGTTCGGCTGTCCTCGGGATGTCACGTACATACATAACATAATCAGCCTATAATGTTTCTACTGCTGGGACACAGGCCTCCTCTCGGTGAGAGGGAGTGGGCCGTAATCCACCACGCAGGCCCAGTGCGGGTTGGCAGATGTCACATGTCTTCGAATTTTTGGTTCTAGGACATGCCGGTTTCCTCACGATGTTTTCCTTCACCGTTTTTGAGAGCAGTGGTGATGAAATAATTTACACAAAGTAAAGCGCCTGTCTGAGTTCGAACCTACGACCTACAACTCGTAAGTCGCGGCCGATACCACTTGGCCACCACTGCTCTCAACACTCTGACGAGTACATGACATTTAATGTATTTCCGATATAATATGTCAGTGAGTGATGGCAAAGTATTCTGTTTGCGTTTTGTTTATATGACGATTCAAAAATACACAAGAGTAATTGTTCAAGTTTTCACTTCTGTAGGCACTCCCGAAGTGCCACTTTTGTTTTATAAATAACCGACGAATTATTTCAACCCCCTGGGGTTCAAAATCATGTACCGACTGACTCATGGAGCATGTAGGTACTTCTGTACAGACAGCACTTGGTCTCGCACTTGGCCAATTTTATCAACTACATGTTACATAAAACAATTGGCCGGTAATAGCATTATCACCGAGCACCGTTCAATGTCATGACCAAACCTGCGCCCGCGCATCCAAGGTGAATATCAAGGAAGTAACTGCTCTATTATCTATAGCTTTGTACGGTACATTCCGGGTCGTTGTAGACAGCTGATGATGGATCATTAAGTCATTATTACTACTGAAGATGACGTAGTAGGTAGTATCTATACTAATCTATCATCATCTGTCTAGTCTTTTACCAAGTATGTTGGGGTCGGCTTCCAGTCTAACCAGATACAGCTGAATACCATTATTTTACATGGAGAGAATATCTGACCTCCATATCCCAGTTACTGGATAATACGAGACCCCTTGGTAAGACTGGTTGTCAGACTTTCGGGCTTCTGACTACCCATAACGACTGTCAAAGATCCACGAATGCTAGCCGCAGCCAACGGCTTAACGTGCTTTCCGAGGCACGGAGGGGACTCGGTAATTAAGAATGGTTACCCATCCACAGACCAACCGCGGCAAGCGTAGCTTAACCTGATCAATCGACCTGTGCGGCTGTTATTATTGAACCATGGGCTCCTATGCGATTTTTTAAATCGCATTTTCATGCGAAATAAAATCGCGAACGCTACATATATTTTTTCAAGCGATAATTTGAGGTACTGTTCACAGACTGGCGATTATTTGCCGCAACGATTAAATTTCGTGGTGCGCGCTTAGCCTTTGTTCCGAAAAGCTCGCTTTTGTATACATTCCTTGCATAAGACACTACCCGAGCGAGAGTCTCGTCTAGACAGTAAAGGGATTAAGTGGTTCTTTGTAGTCTGCAGCTTAGACTAAAAGCAACTATCTAGATATATACATCTTTCCAATACTACGCCCTCAGTGACTGAAAGACAATTCAATTTATTTTTGTCTAATTATAGTTTGCGTCAAACATGGAGTGAATTACGAGTTGTAGGTCGTAAGTTCGAACCCAGACAAGCACTTTTGAGTAAATTATTTCATCACGGGTATAGGAAAACATCGCGAGGAAACCGGCATGTTCTAGAACCAAAAATTCCAGGAAATGTGACATCTACATCTAGCAACCCGCACTGGCGTGGTGGATTACGGCCCACTCCCACTCACAGAGGAGGCCTGTGTCCCTGCAGTGGGAACATTATAAGCTGATTATGTGTGTCAAACATGGCGGCTCTGAAGGGCGCTTTCTTTAAGAAATCAAACCTTCATGGGCGCTCCACACGGCCTAAATACTATAGTATTTTATCTTAAGATACAATATCGCTCGCCATACAATTCAATGGAATATGAAATAAATATTATCTTCGTCTTGTGTAATGGTCCATTGAATTGTATGGCGAGCGATATTGTATCGCATCTTAAGATAAAATATTATAGTATCTTAGCCGTGTGTAGCGCCCAAAAATATGCATTTCCATGCAAAATGTTACGCAATCTCTGCTTGTGGATGTGGGTAACGGAACAAAGCGGCCATGTAGAGCCAGCGAAGTCTGTGGCGCATTCATAAGGGGATGGCTTGTATGACGATGTCACTTAAGGCCCGGTATCCACCAAAGCGGAGAACAGAGGAGACGAGAGGAGATGTGTTAGGAATAACCAATCAGATTTCGTTATTTCCACATCTCCTCTCCGCTTAGCTTCGGTGGAAATGGATCAAGCGGAGAGGAGAGGAGATGTCTCATTTTTCTATAGAATTTTGTGCCGCAAGCGAGTAAGGGGCGCGGCAGAGCGGAGGTGTGTGTAGCCGGGCGGCCGGGCGGGCGGCGCGGCGCCCGCTCTCGCGCGCCCGAAGAGTCTTCCCATCACACATCTCCGCTATACACAGCTCACATCTCCTCTCCGCTTTGGTGGAAATAACCTGCCAGCTTCGCAGCACATCTCCTCTCCTCTCCCCTTTGGTGGATACCAGATTCTCATCGAAGTCGCCCTCAATCGCCACAGGCGTTTCTGGTGGTTCGACGACTACCCTACCCTACTGACAACCTCTACTCGTTTTGCACGACATAAGACTAAATTATTTGTGATCCAGCAGGGACTCGAACATGGGAACACGGTTATATAGAATGCGAGGAGTGTCTCCAAGTCACTCTATATACTATTCAGGTATTCAGCTGGTTTCGGTTAGACTGGGAGCCGACCCCAACATGGTTAGAAAAAGGCTAGGCAGATAATAAGCCGGCAAGAGCTAAGAAGGTCCGTTCTTATTATTTTTGAGTCGATGGATTAAGTACTTGTATTGCGAAATTATGAATGACAGCTAGATCGAGACCATAACAACGATCGAACCCTGTGTAAAGAGTTCCCAACCATACATAATCAGCTTATACCTATAATGTTTCCACTGCCGGGACACAGGCCTCCTTTCTCGAGAGGGAGTGGGCTGTAACCATCGAATTGTTGGTTATAGGACATGCCGGTTTTTTTGCGATGTTTTCCTTCACCGTTTTGAGAGCAGTGGTGATGAAATTATTTACACTAAGTAAAGCGCCAGCCTGGGTTTTAACCTACGACCTACAACTCTAAATCAGTCTTGTCAGCCGCTCCCAACTATAATATTTGAAAAATCAGTACCTATCGTACGTATACAACATTATTTTTAGTGTATGCGAAACCTGAATATAGTTTGTTCAGAATAAGTAACTGAATCGATTCCAATAATTTTTACCCCATGTTATATTTTGGCCCAAAAATATTTAAAAAAGGTTAATAGTTGGACACCCCGAGTATATTATACTGTGCCCCGAGGAGCGACTAAGTAGGTAGTTATCTACCATACGCGCACAATGGTGCGGCGCCGGCGCACAGCGAGCGGGGCGACCGGGGCGGGGGTGCAGCAACCTCAGTCACCCGGGTACCACTGGTTGGCGCGCACGTGTCGCGTGGGTCCAACTGCATAATCGCGAGCGCGCGGCCGCCGAGTTGTTTCGGTTGATCGTGTACTTACCTATCGTATGTAAAAAGTGTCGTGTAACCATGACTTTCTCATACACAAACGTCCAGTACATAGAAACAACGATAACAGTGATAACGTATTCCTGGCAGTGCGGCGGTACGAGGAGCAATCAGAGTATCGTGGAACACAATGCTTTGCCGTGATGATTAACATTTTTAAACACGCCAAGATGGTTAATTGTAGAAAGTTATTATTTGTACCTACAGCCTGCTGTGGTTAAGTAATGCGATGTTTAACACTTTTCATCCACTTTGAACAAATCGCATTGACTACATTGTATCACTTACGGCTTACGAATAAGTAATTACTTATTCGTAGCTTACGGCTGCATTTATTTACGAATAAAGTACATTATAATAACTACCTACACTTGACCATTACGACAGTCCAAAGCCTGCAAGTGTGATGGAAAATGTTATCACCAGTTAATTACAATACAATCGCCGCGCTGTACCGAACGGCACGCGGTGGGGGAGACCATGTTTTTGGACGGACAAACAGGTAACATAACAAGCTTATAACTTGGTGATTATTCATGATACAGTTTTGAAATTTTGTACATAGATTCTTTACATAAAAATACTAGACACGTGTTTCGGGTTTCGCATATACTAAAAATAATGTTGTATATGCGCCAAGAACTATACTCGAATTCGTATACGAAAATCTATCTACACTTCTACAGTGCGGCCGTCCTTTTGGATCGATCGTATTACCGGCCGACCACAAACATGCGACATGTGTGGGTTCCGCTGTAAAACACGTGTCATGTCCGGATATTAGCCACGTTGCATACCGCAATCGTGTTGTAGGTCTAAGCTTTTAAGCTGCCTGGACCAGACTTCGTTCTCATCTGTCTATTACATATCTGCGAAGGTTTTGGAATACTAGCCGATATTGTTTTGTTGATGAATCAGTTTGCCAGTAAACACATAACTGCTAGATGGAACGACGACCTTTGAAGGTGGCTGGGACAGCAGACTCGGTGCAAGGTGGAGGACAGGGTGTTGTGTCGCAGCCTATGTCCAGAAGTGAACTGCTATAAGCCGAATTGAGTGTCGGAAAGCACAAGAAAGGCATCTAACATTGCTTTATGTATTCTCTTTCCAACAAAAACATCTTCTTTTCATTCTTCTGGATTTTGGCCCAAGTTATGTCTTTTGTCCTGATAAAAGCCTGCACAATTGGCAATACAGAATTTATGAATTTTTGGAATTTATGGTACATCCTGCGAACCCTTTGCCCCGGCATCCTGCCCCGCCTTGATACTTTCCCTGAGAGCTCGTGCCGATGCGCAAAAGACGCGTATTTTTTGTGCTTAGTTCTTACAAACTGTCTGCACGGAACCCAGATACAGTTGCGTGCTCACTATTTGCCGCGTGTACTTGAGAAACATTATTATACTCTTTCATTTCATTAAAACTTCATCGAACACTTAGACCGGTCAGGGTTGCACTTGAAATGCGTTTAGATTGGCGACACGCGACGTGCAGATAAGATTTTATGAACCCAGGACCGTAATTCTCTATGTCACAATGAACGAAACCGCGCGAAATCAACGCGAGATTGGCGGAATTAGATAAGGAAATGAAAGTGGTTTCAAAATAAGGAACCGTTAAGTGTGTACTTAGCTGTGTCTCTTGAATACCCCCAGGCAGTCTCGGGTGGTGAAAAGGGGGGATTCCAAAGGCACGGCTAGACGAATGTTTGCCTAACGCAAACAGCTAGAGTGCAATGCCTCGACAGCGAAAAACTACGAGAAATCCGTCGTGGTGGCATTAAGGGGAAATACGGGTGGTCTTTTCTCCATAGAAAGGCTCTCGCCTGTTTTCTTTCTGGTTAATAACCATAACGTAATGAATGTTGTTGAACTGTCAAAATGTTCCAAAGAATAGAAAGTTCTGTACGAGGCCGACACGCTCGTATCTTAATATGATGTTGTGAATAAGGTCAAAGTTTTACCAATGACGTGCTGTCGACTGAACACGCATCATATCGTTGTTACCTATCTATTCGCTAAACGCGTCCATGTATCTACATTAGGCGTTTCCTTGTTACCGATGATGGGGCGCGGATGATGGGATATCGTCAAATTCCTGCCTTGCCCATTATCTTTTTTTTTTTTTATTTGTTTCCAATACATTAAGTTACACTAAATTAATTATAAATACAAGCATACACCTGTCTAGAAACCTTTGAAGGTTTATGTGACAAGGTGGAGGAAGCCATCTACCACGTGCAGTGGTCTGCACGTCAGTCCGACGTCCTTGTGAAGGCCGCAGGAACCCGTTGGATGCGAGAACCACAGAACCTGTCGAAGTGGAGGTGCTTGGGGGAGGCCTATGTCCAGCAGTGGACGTCTTTCGGCTGAAATGATGATGATGCTCACGCGTCGACGGTTGCAGTTGCTTCTGTCGTCGACGCGTCGCTTGTGTATGCACACTTACTAATGACGTGCAACCAACTTTATCTACTTACGCAAGCTACCTACTTTATCTACGCACGGGTTCGTCAGCTCCTTGGTTTTCATAGTAATTCATGATTGTAATTATATATATAACACTCTAAGAGTACGACGGTAGTTTTCGCTCGTAGCGTATGTAATGAAACTACTACGTGGCGTGGCGCATAACCCGGGAGTGCTGCGACACCTACAGCTGTACGTGCCCGACCGGTACGTGTGGAGGCGGCAACGCCCTCGCCTGCTCGCTGTGCCTGCAGCCAGGACCAACCTACTGGCGAGAACTCCTCTCACTAGAACCATACGTGTAGTGAATGAGGTTCACGGGAGGGTTGATGTATTGTGGTGCAACTTGAGTGAATTCGCAAAAGTTACACTATACATATGTAATAAGTTATTTAGATTAAGATATTTTTTAACTAGGTATAAGGAGTAGATTTAGGATTTAGTTAGTAAGGCCAATCTGTCGCATCGGATCATAGATCTGTAATGATAGTGTAGGTAAGATTTTTATAAATAAATAAATAAATAATTTCTCATTTACATGTGACTATTTTACTAATTCTGGTTTTCTTCTGCAGTCATTACTGTTGACGTAATCTTATGGCGCAATGAATATTAAAGTTGAAAGCTGGTCGTCACTCGTCGCACATTATCTACTATCGCGTAACACCGTGTCGTAATAGAAAGCCGCGCGAATACGCGACGGTTAAAATATTAATTATGACGTACTCGCAAATTGCTTGATCACATTTTTGCGTCATATTCATTGACTGCGGATGTGCAGACTGCAGACCCAAGTAGGCAAGTACAATCTATTACTTCAGACCTTAACGGACTTCATTTTTGAACAGAGGTTTTGAAATAAAAAAAGACGGGTTGCACTCCGGGAGTGCCGGCAGAAGTGAAAACTTGAATATTAACGTTGAAATAAATCAATTATTAATTGAATTAATATAACTCATTTTTTTTTCACTATTTCTGCATCACCTTTTTCATTAATAGATGCACTTTGTTCAATTTCCATATTTTAAACATTTTATATACCTACACGAATTTTACGAATACACAGCAGTGTGGCTACTACACAGACGGTCGAGCCATCAGCTGTCCATCCATCCATCCATTCATCCACATCCACATCCATCCATCCATCCATCCATTGTCGTGCGTCACTTGGTTCACTTCGGTTGGCGCCGCCGTAGAAAGAGAGGGGGATACTTAGTAGTTAGGAGTAGTAGTTCTCCCCTGTGTAGTCTCTCCTGACGGTCACTTGTCCTGACGCGAGTTTAACATTTTTTACCCATTACAAAAAAGTGTGCAACGCCGCTAAAGAAGTATTCACTTCAAAAATGCTAGAAAATGTAGATAGGTCAATGACCGTTATTGCCACGCTAAAACGCGACAACTATAGAATCGCGTGCGATGTCATAGAAAATTTATCTACTGGGGTAGGGAAGGCACCGCGACATGTCGCGCGATAAGTCTCGCGACAAGTCGCAACTGTATGGTGGAGCCTTGTAGCGACAATATTGACTGCAGGCGTGTATACAAACACGCGAAGGTCAGCAAGGCAAGCAAAATACTTCCATGAAATCATTAGTGAGATTATACAGGCTGTTCATTTATAAAGTGTCCATATGGATCAAGTTTTTGAAGTGAAACTTCTTTAGGCGCGCTTGACTTGGGGAGTAAACTGGCGAATGGCGTTACGAAAACGTGTGATCGCGAGTAGGGAAGGTACTTAAAAAATAGCTGGAAATACCTGGTGTAAAAACCCGGTCCCGGTCGCATAAATATGCGACCGGGTTTTTACACCAGGTGTTTGCTTCCAAGTACGCACACCGGGTACCGACTCAAAATAGGTACTTGCAAGACTATTAAGTATCTTATACGGCTACTCGCTCAAATACGTAGGTACTCAACCGCGTCAGTTGTCGCAAATGCGATC
The DNA here is from genome assembly GCA_945859645.1 of Amphipoea oculea. Classification (NCBI taxonomy): domain Eukaryota; kingdom Metazoa; phylum Arthropoda; class Insecta; order Lepidoptera; family Noctuidae; genus Amphipoea; species Amphipoea oculea. Next base: position 4,150,039 of record OX243891.1, on the reverse strand, counting down.
ATGCTCCTTTTGGAACAATTTCGTATGCAAGTATTTTTTACCGATTTCACAAAAAGGAGGAGGTACTATGTTCGGCTGTTTGTATGTTTTTTTTTTGTATGTTTGTTCATCGAATACTCCGCCAATTGTCGACGGATTTTCAAAATTCTTTTTTTGTTCCAAAGTAGATAGTTTTGAGGTGGTCCCACTGTCACCAAGTTAGGATCTGATGATGGGATCTTAGAGTAATCGAGGGCAACCTTTAAATTGTATAGGCTCACTTATTGTTTTTCGCATATTTTACGAAGTATCTTGTGTATTTGCGTATGGTTGTCACCATCTCAGGTAGCTGGGCTGATGATGGAAGTTACAACTCCTTAACAGTAAGAAGTTACTCGAACAGGCAAGGACTGTTTTAGTCAATTGTTTTGATGTTTGATAGGGCATTTGCCACATTTGGTCTCATGATCATCAAGTCATGACCTGATGCTGCAGTCAGGATAGTCTGCAGAGTACCTAACTCCTCGACAACTAACAGCAGATATATCGTGTTAAGGCTCATTGAAAAGGGCTCGATGTGTGGATAAACGTACTGTTAATGAGGAACACCGAAGTACATAAAGACCTGATGCTGAAGCCAGGAGCATTAGAAAAAGTACCAACCTTGAAATTACAGCACCGTAGTCGTGTTTGGGCTCATTTTAAACAGGACTAAATTTTAAGTTCAATGCAATGTTGACAAGTCTGGCCTGATGCTGCAGCCAGGATTATCAGCATCTAGTCTAAAAACATCAGGGCAGGATTTGATGATGGGATCCTGGTGAAATCGAAGGAACTCTTCAAATATTATAGGCACACCTATAGCGATTTGGGTATTTTTTATAGTAACTCGTGCATTTGCTCTCGGAAAGCACTATTTGGTGATGTGGAACTGATGATGAAGACCACAGATGGCCACCGGAACTACTCAATAATATCTAAGTATTTCACGGGTTGCGATTCGATTACTTTAATATGGTTGCTAAGCAATTTATGCTCGTCACAATGTGAATGGTGATACGGAGCTGATGGTGGATCTGGAGAACTCCTCAACAATTAACTTCCCTGTATCGGGAAAAGCAATATTTTGTTTGTAAAAGGCGATGATCACTAGGCTATTGTAACTTAGATAAATTATAAGCAGACCCACTAAAAAGCGTGAAATAAAAACTTTTTAAGAAAAAAAAAAACCGACTTTCAAAAAAACACTACAAAGTGAAAAATATCTTTAATTTCGGAAGTCGGTGGCAAAAAACTAAAATAAAGATCCAAAGACACCGACTTCCGAAATTAAAGTTATTTTTCACTTTGTAAAGTTTTTTTTGGAAGTCGGTTTTTTTTTCTTAAAAAGTTTTTTTTACTTTAATGGTTTGCAAGTATTTATTTGTAAACGCGATTATGCTCCTTATTTATTCGAAGTCATTGATCAATTTCCTATGCAAGTAGTTTTACTTCCAACGGGGCTTTTGAATACGCGATTGTATTTCTTATCTGTATGAAGTTATGGATCAGTTTTCTATGCAGATAGAAAATACTTGAAAGTATCTCGCTCCGTCGTGCCTCGACGCTCGAGTACGTAGGTACTCAAATAGTTCAACAACCGCGTTTGTTTTCGCAAATGCGATCATACTCCTTATCAGTAAGAGCACAGAATACTTAATAGTACTACGTACAGAAAGGACACTTCCTTCCTCGCCCTCATATCAGATACCGCACCTCACCCCGCACTTCGAGGTATTCGTCGCCGACTCTTTAGCAAGGGCGCTCGCGAACCGCAGCGCTGTATTGCTGACACACAATTATGCGATTTAAAAGTTTTATTTGAGTTTTAATCACGATGTTTGGATATTGTGATGCTTTTCCGAATTCGTATTTACATATACTGTTTGTATGATTTCGCATTTTTAATAACATGCGATTTAATAACCCATTATTTACAGAAAAGTCATTTAAACTAAACTATTTTAGTGATTTTATTTCATTACGAACCCGTCTATATAAATAAACAATTGAACTACTTGGTCACTTCATAATAATGCACACGTTCGGGCAGCGCCGCCGCCGACGTCGTTCGGTTCCCCGACACAAATTGCTTTCCGCGCCTTTTTTTTTTTGCGCTACTAGATTTCACGCACACATTTGCACGTATACAAACGTCATTTGTTTATGTAGTAGTAATAGGTAATTATTTTGCGAGGGTTGTATGGAGTGTCCGAGGTGTGGTAAGAGTCTACGGAACAATTTCGTATGCAAGTATTTTTACTTTAATGGTTTGTAAAAGTATTTATTTGTAAACGCGATTGTGCTCCTTATGTATAGGAATTCACGGATCAATTTCCTATGCAAGTACTTTTTACTTCCAACAGGGCTTTTGTTTGATTACGCGATTGTACTTCTTATTTGTATGAAGTTATGGATCAGTTTTCGATGCAGATAGAAAATACTTGAAAGTATCTCGAGCCCTGGTTTTAGGCCCTGGTTTCTTTAGGTGGACGTACTTGGAAGCCCTGGTACTCGATTTTGCAAGTACGACCCATGTCTAAGGGCTACGGGCGAGGCGAACGGGAGTTGAGTGGGGGATATAAGCAAGAGAAAGCAGTGCGCGCGCACATTTTCTTTCTCTCTTCCTCTCATAGCCAAATACGTTTGAAGTTTCACTTTAGTCGTGTGGTCATAAGCACACTCGGTTTTTTTATTAAAATACAGGATGTAAACAACTGTTGGTTTATTAAGAGTTATGTGTTTGAGAAAGCATTATGTTTTAGACACTCCGTTTATGAATGTGTTGTCAACTTAGGCGGTTATCACACTGCACTGGACACCGCTACAGTGTGCGGTACAGTGTCTGCAGTAAAAGTAACTGGATATAGTAATATTATGTAATACAAATGCTTTGAAATTGGTCCCAATCAGCTGCTTCCCAATGATGCAGAAAGCAGCCAGTCAGATTAAAATAATTGTTAAATGTAATTTTGAAGAACAGTAAATTTAAAACAGATGCGGTGACTGACAGTGGCAAAGGTGTATATTATAAAAATCCTTTATAATACCAGTTTGGGAATGTCAGGCAGGATTAAATGGTTGGTGCCATACGGAACTGGTCTGCATTTGCAGAGAACAGAGAAGTGTGGTAAAGAGAGAGGGAGGCCTTTGCCCTGCAGTGGGACAATACAGGGTGACCTGTAAGTCAATGTCAAGCCAGGATCAGGTAATAGACCAAGTCATAATAATTATCAGAAAAATATTTGAAAAAAATCTAAGCTGTGTATTTTCAAAATTATTGGCATTTAAATGTCACTTTTTTCTCAAGTAAATATTCAAAATTAATACTTTGCCAAACTTTTACTGAAGGTACTGAAAAAAAAAAAAATTACTATGCAAGTTTGGCAAGTAACATTAAAAGTTGGTGCATTTAATAAGCATTCCAAAATTATTTTTTATTTTTTTTTATTCCAAAGATTTTTTTTTTATATTTTTGTGATACTTAACTATTATGGCTTGGCCAATATATTTGATTCCATCTTGACATTGACTTATGGGACACCCTGTATAAGAAGATAGTAACTCCATGTGTACACAAGTAACCATTTATGTACACACATTTAATAAAATAAAAAAACAGAAAAATATGTACAGACACCAGTACATCAAGCTACCCCAATCTGTCAATTTTCTTTGATAGATTTTCAACTTTACTACAAAGTACAGTACCCGGCGATAAATATTGCACATCAACCTTTGGAAAGAAACAATCGGCTAATTTCAGCTTCGTAGTGCGTTATCTCTGTCGCACACTACCTATATGACGTTAACTGACGTTTTGTCAGTCGTTGTTCAAGTGCGATAGAGTGCCGTCGCGTCCAGTTCAAAATATATATCTAGAGTTGTTAACACCCCCAAATTTAAATAATTTAAAGTTGTACTATGGCATCTTTAGGAAAAATAGGGGAACCTTTTTATTTTACCCCAACTTAAAGCAATCTTTTATAGAAAAATTGGTGTATTTTATACAAAGAATAAAAAGAATTATCAAAAGAAGCAAATCATAATTGTTTTAACAGCTCCTAATAGATACCGGACTGTTTGTATTTCGTGCGACAGAGATAATGTTCTACAAAGCCGATTGTCTCTTTCCAAAGATCGATGTGCAATATTTATCGCCGGGTACTGTAATAAGGTTCATATTCAATTGGCAAAATTTGACAGATTGGGGTAGTTTGATGTGCTGGCCTCTGTACAAAGGTGATGATTATTTTTTTTAAAGAAATCTCTTTCAGTGTACTTGCAACAGGAAACTAGGTAGATAAAAGAGAAGGGTGTGTTGACTTTGTGTTGGATTGTTTAGTATGACTAATAATTTATACTAATGTTTCTGGAATCTAGGTAATGAGTTTGTTGTTGAATCATAATTATGTTTTGGTCAAACATTCAAATCAGTTCACTCAAGATTTGGGGTTATTTCCTAACAATACTGGTGGAGTGGTGGTCAATAGACAATTTCAAGACAGACATAACCAATTTCGAAATTCGAATTGCATAACTCTTTGCAACCCTGTAGCAAAATAGATATGTAATACTTCAATGTACACAGTGTACACCATAAGGGTAGAAAAATCGTGTGGTGAAATCGTTAGTCATACATAGGATTTTGACGTAAGAGTGCACCGGCGCCCTATGTCCGCGCACGTTGCAAACATAAAATAACCACAACTGACAACAGTCGCTACGCAACCCTCGCGTCCCTTAAAAACCCATAGATAAAGTCGAATTTAGCCTCTTTCTTTCCTAGCCCCTTGCTAGCGTGTCAGCAAGACTCGCGCATCCAACAAAAGCGCATGTGCGAAAAGTGACGCAGCCTTGTTGGCAGTTTCGTCCAATCATGTGGCCAAAAACATGCCACGGAAAACTTCATAACCCAAACAAAACTTAATGAGACACTAAAAAAACTTTCAATTACTCACCCTCTTGCCATTTCCAAGCTCTTGATCAGCTTCTTGATCTTCCAGATTTCGACATTGCGATCCGCTGACGATTCTTCAGACATTTTGGATCGGTTTTATTTTACTAATACACCACAAAAACGCACTAATAGACAAATAAAATTAAAATAATGTCTAAATAACACACCACTAAACTTCTTAATAAAGGGATACGAGGGGAAGGGAGCCCGACTTGCGGTCCAAACTGCTCTAATCCAGATCAAACCGGACGGACAAGAACCTCGTTACTTTATTCACGCACTTTTGAGTTCACATTTACGTTTGCCGTCGCTCGTACTTTTCTTCTAGTGCGGGGATTCTTGGATTTTTTCTTTATTCGGTTACCCCTAAGCATGTGGGACGTAGAAATAAGACATTACAGGGATAAAAGATGACGTTGAACAAACGATCGAACGAACGCTGTGTCGTCCGTCGATGAAATGAAAGAAGAAAATGCGGTTTGCTGTTGCCAGCACTAAAAATTATATTGATTTCGATTTTTCTTGTCGCAAGGCAATCTTGAACTCACTTTTTTCACAAAATTGATTAAACAAAAATATTTAGTGGAAAACAATGAGTGAAACAACAAAATAAACATGTCATGGAAATAAATCTCTTCGGTTGGATTTCAGAACTTTTTTCGCACATGCAACCAATATCGAAGTAATGTGACCATTCGATTTTTATAGACTTATTTTAGTCGAAAAAAAAAACTCATGTCGGAAAATCGCTAAAAGTTGTATTTTAGTAAGAAGCTTATGATAGCTTGAATGTAAACAACTGTAAAATATTTTAATAATGGGAGTCTGACAACTATTGTCTACTATTGCACTAAGCTATGTCCACAGTTTCACACTGTCAATACTATCCATTGCAACTTTTCAAGCATGCTAACAGCATGGCATACTCCTACTGTGCGAAATGCAACACAAAAGCTGTAACAGTGCTTTACCTTCAAGAATAGTCCCACATGAGTTTCTTGAATGCAGTGTTTTTTTTTTTAACAATCATTTCGTACAACACAAAACAAATAACAAAAAACACGTCCTAAAACTAAAACAGAACCAACCTACTCGAAAAAAATTATAAATTACGGTGTACCCCAGGGGAGCGTACTTGGCGCGTTGTTATATTTATTTATTTTTAGCCGTATTAATATCCCAATTCTGGGCAAAGGCCTCCATAACTTTCTTTCCACCTCTATCCAGAGCTGTCAAGGACCAATCTTTATCAAAGGATTCCAGCTCATCCCGCCATCTCCGTCTAGCTCGTTGTTATTATTATTCCTTTATTATATTATTATTATGTAAAAATTATTCCCAGAATCATAGAACACCCCATGCATGACTCTATTTGCCGATGACTATACTACAACTAGCTTCAGCCCGCGACTTCGTCCGCGTGAAATTTCACCCTCCCCCAATCACCCTCTTAAGGGGTGGAATTTCGAAAAACCCTTTCTTAGTGGATACCTATTCTTCACAAAGAACACACCCTCCAAATTTCATGTCTCTAGGACCAGCGGTTTAGGCTGTGCGTTGATATATCAGTCAGTCAGTCAGTCGGTCAGGACTTTGAATTTTATATATATAGATATTTATAGGCAAAATCTTAGAAAAAAATTAAAACGAAACCAATGTATTAGGTCCTTACATATGAAATTGGCGTTTTTCGTACTGGCCACTTTAATCACGAATTTCTCCTCTTTGGTAAGGAATTCCAAATTCAAATTTGTACAGCTATTTACTCATGTATTTGTGCTTCGATGACCGTCATTCATTTGTTTTTTTTCTTCTGTTTTTTCTGTTTGCGTCACTCATTTTACAAAATGGAAAATTTAAAATATCGCATTATTTACGAGTACGAGTTCCGCCGTGGCACTAGTGCTGCGGAAACGACTCGAAGGGTGAATGATGTGTATGGCGGTCATGTTGCAAAAGAAAACACAGTTCGTTTTTGGTTCCAACGTTTTCGTTCTGGAAATTTCGACCTGCAGAACAAGCCCCGTGGACGGCCTGAGACCCAAGTTGATAATGGAGAATTGAAGGCTATTGTGGAAGCGGACCCATCGCAAACCACGTCCGAGTTAGCTGCAGGCTTCGATGTTAGTGATAAAACTGTTTTAATTCACTTGAAGCAAATTGGGAAGATTAAAAAGCTTGAAAGGTGGGTACCTCACGAATTGACTGAAGCAAACCGGCAAACGCGCGTCGACTGCTGCGTTACATTACTGAACCGGCACAACAATGAAGGTATTTTAAACCGAATCATTACCTGTGATGAAAAATGGATTCTTTACGATAATCGGAAGCGCTCAGCGCAATGGTTGGATCCTGGCCAGCCAGCCAAATCCTGCCCCAAGCGAAAATTAACCCCAAAAAAGTTACTTGTAAGCGTTTGGTGGACTAGTGCCGGTATTGTTCATTACAGTTTTCTCAAATCTGGCCAGACTATTACAGCTGATGTCTATTGTCAGCAATTACAAACCATGATGGAAAAGCTAGCGGCTAAACAACCAAGGCTGGTCAATCGCTCCACGCCACTGCTGCTTCACGACAACGCCAGACCACACACTGCGCAACAGACGGCTACCAAATTAGAAGAGCTTGAATTGGAATGTCTTACTACATCCTCCGTACTCCCCGGACCTTGCTCCAACAAATTACCATTTTTTTCGCAATTTGGATAACTTTTTGCAAGGGAAAAAATTCAACTCCGATGGGGCAGTCCAAATCGCCTTCAAAGATTTTATTGATTCCCGTCCGACTGGTTTTTTTAGTAAAGGGATCAATGAACTACCTATAAGATGGCAAAAGTGCATTGAAAACAATGGTTCATACTTTGATTAATTAAATATATTATATTAAAAAATATTCGACTTTTTGTTCCTTCCATACAAAACGCCAATTTCATATGTAAGGACCTAATATTTTATGTATTTGAATCAATTACTGCACCAACCTCTTTTTTCGAAGCTCACATGTTTTTCTAGTAAGTAAAATAAGCCCATCACTAATCACTATTCAATGTCATTCTGTCATTCAGAAATAATCAGTCGAATGAATTGAGGTTATAATTTTATAAATTTCGCAACCCCGACAGAGATGTTATGTAGTAAATTTAAACAAATTGTATTACCACAACAGGCTTTAAACAATAACGTGCAGTTTCGCTATTTAATAACGTCTCGATATCTGTTCAAAAGATGGATATGGTACGACGGGTTTTGGGCGAATGTTTGTAAAAAGGAAATTGGAAATATGTCTGCTCTGAGGTTTATATTGCGGGATTTGCGTGTATGGAGTTTTTGGACACGGAGTAACTTAGTGAGTACGGTGGTGAAGAGGTGTAAACGGGATCGCAGTGTACGGGAAGTGATACAATGTTTCAAACAGACTTTTCGGCCTAGACGAACGCTACTACTCTCGGCGACAGCAGCGTATAAAGCCCGCGGGGACGACGAAGACGGCTGCAACACAGTCGGTTGTGACAAAAACATTACTGACGAAGATTTACAGGTAATTTATTTAAACTTTTCGAACTCAAAAGAGGTACAAAGGCGGACTCTACTAGTCGACCAAGAGATTAGATGGCAGGTGCTTTGGTTGAGAGGAACAATGATAAAAAAAATCTATCGAATTATAAATAAAATAGGTACACGAATAAAACTATATAATTCACATACATACTATTTACTTTAATATACAAATTCAAGAGAGAGAGCTGTTGAGATGACTACGCTATTTGTACTTTTCAATTCCAACTTTGTTTTTTTTTTTTGCTCTTTATCAGTTAATCTAAAGGGAATTAGGCATAGCATTCTTGTGTACATAATGAATTATCATATTTACTTAGTTAAGAAAGTTTTAGATGCATTAAAAAAGTTGTTATCCTGACATAGACTCTCTAAAAAAATACTCTTTCTTTTTTTAATTTTTACCTTTACCTCGAAATGCTGCATTAAAAAAAAAGTGGTTTTTGGATGCAAAACAGTTGCTATATTATTGTGAAAAAAAAAACAAAATCTAAAATGCATTGTTTATGAACAGGATATTTCAAGGTCATTACAAAAATAAATGTTAAAAGCATTTGTTTACTGACAAAGAGAGTTCAAGATACTTTTGTAATGTTATTTTTCTTATTCTTTGTTCATGTCTGTTTTATTTATAAAATGTCTCAATGACTTTGTTTTGTTATCTATCTCATCATCTGCCTAGCCTTTTCCCAACTATGTTGGGGTTGACTTCTAGTCTAACCGGATGCAGCTGAATACCAGTATTTTACATGGAGCGACTGCCTGTCTGACCTCCACAACCCAGTTACTGGGTAATACATATTGCAATTTTCTATGAAACAGTAGATTTTTTTTTTTTATAACCATTGAAAAATTTCTACGCTATGGGGTCCAGAATCATATAATATGCTGAATTCGTAGTTACAGTTTGCACATCGGTGTCACTGTCACCCTGCATATGTATACACCTTGTATAAAGAGGAAACATTTGTATTTTTGTATGTTACGAATAAACGTAAAAACTACTGGACCAATTTCAAAAATTCTTTTGCCGATAGAAAGCTACATTATCACTGAGTAACATAGGCTATATTTATTACTAGAAAAAATTAGGGATCCTTAGAAATTCCTACTAAAACCAACCCAAGGTGTAAAAAAAATAGCCATAAAATGTCTTTCATCGCATGCGCTGCGGAAAGTATTGATGATAGAACAAAAAAATGTTCTACAATATTATACTAACATATCAATATCTACAAAAAACTTCGCGATACCATGTGTCCAACTATTGTAGTTATGTCACTATAACTACTTTTTTACATTTTAAAAGTTGATAGAAATGCCGATCAAAATCAGACCATGTTATCTATACCTTTGTATTAATTCTTATCCAAATAAATTATTTTGTATTCAAGACTGTTTCAATACCTGTTGATTACTTTTTGAATTATTGAAATCGGACATTCCATTCAAAAGATATTACGAAATTAAAAATGTCAGTAGAAAAAAAAAATACACGCCGAAAACGCGCCGCGCCGGTGCGTGTTGCTCCACGCAGCCACAGAATACGACGTAGCGCAGCGATAAAATTCTCGTGTCCACAGTGTTTGTAACAAAACTCCTCTGAAACGGCTTGACCGATTCTTATGAAATTTTGTGTGTATATTCAGTAGGTCCAAGAATAGGACGTAATTTTTTATTTTATTTTAACTACTACTATTGTTCGTGTAGGGTAGGAGTAAGGTCGGGGTAGGGTAGGAGTAGGGTTGAGGTAGGGTAGGAGTAGGGGTACGGTAAAAGTAGGGTAGGGGTACGGTAGGAGTCGGGAAGGGGTAGTGTACAAGTAAGGTAGGAGAAGGGTAGGGGTAGGATTAGGGTAGGAGTAAGGTAGGACACCATGCGAACGAAGTCGCGCCGGGCAGCTAGTCTTTCTATACGTTTATTATTATTATGAGTCTGTTATGCCCCACTGCAGGGCAAAGGCCTCCCTTTCGTCTTTCCATTTTCTTCTGTCTCTTGTTACATCTGGCCAATCCTTTAGATAGGCGTCCAATTCGTCACGCCATCTCTTTCTGGGCCTACCGTGTCGCCGATTCCTGTTATTCGGAATCCAGTCAGTGACTACTTTTGCCCAATTCTGTTGCGACATGCGGCAGATGTGGCCTGCCTAATTCCACTTTAGTTTGGCGGCTGTGTTGCCCACGTCTGCGTTTTGTGTTTTGGAACATTCTATATGTTAGTAAAATAATATAATTTGTCCATAGGCTCTACTATCAGAAATGGATGGCATTGAAACATTATCCAGAAATACATTGTTTTGCTATGGTTGCGGCAAAAGACTGGTCATCGAGAAGAAGCAGCCAGGAGTCCCTTATTGCGTGTAAGTATACAAGGTGGACCCAGATCAAACCGCACTGGGGCCGCGTGGTGGATTACGGCCCACTCCCTCTCGCCGAGAGGAGGCTTGTGTCTCAGCAGTGGGACATTATAGGCTGATCATGCTATACTTACATATTTCTGGGATGCATGAAGAAGCCTCCTCGTGTAGCGCAGTTTGCTCCGCCAGTTACTCAACTGAACGCTCGCGCTCGGCGCATCCTGGACAGTCATGCCCTGACACCAACACCTTATTTGACTGGCTAATACGTCCCTTGCGGTACCACCGCAAGGGACATATTGACCAGTCAGTGATTCATGAGCAGCAGTTTCAAGCATAGACAAGTAGGGTTGCCATATCATGTGTTCAAACCAAAATGGTGACTGTGAGTGGTGGGTGTGACCAGGGCCGTCTTAACCATATTGGGCGCCGGGGTGCGAAAATCAGCCTGCGCCCTCCTTGCCAATAAAAGAAATAAATCATAATATAAGATAGTGACCTACCAACTATCACGCGTAAACAAAAAGCTGTTCCCTTACGGTGGCGTGCCAGTGTAGCGGTACACACACATGCGAACAACGCGACATACTGACGTCACGCTAATCCTGCATCTCGCAAGCAGAGTTTACCGCGCAACTAGCATGGATACAACAGCCCGACATGAATCATTGGGCAGTTGCCCGCCAGACACAACACCCGTCTGGTCGGAGGATCCTCCCTTTTCTATAGAGTATGAGTGAACTTTACACCCTGTTCCTCATACCTCTATACCAGCAGCGACCGGTCGTCTTGCTGACGGCGCATTGCCGACAAATGGGTGGATTTTTTCCGAGGCGGTGCCGGGCCGTTACTGCGCTGGAGCGGTGCGGTTATAGTGAGATGACCTGATCGGCTTGCGCCCACTAAAACCCTGCGTCTGGGTGCCACGCACCCCTTGCACCCCCGGGTAAAGTCGGCCCTGGGTGCGACTGTCCAGGATGCGCCGAGCGCACGGTTCTGTTGATTAACTGGCGGAACAAACTGCGCTACACGAGGAGGCTTCTTCATGCATCCCAAATATTATTTATATTCATGCGTATCGACTAATAAGCCCATTTCGCAAGGTCTACCACCTAATTGTTGAAACCTGCTGCAGGTGTAAAGTATCTCAAACATCAGGGTGTGAGGGCTCTTCCGATGGCTGGATTCCTTATATGGAGGCTGAGGACGTCATCATCTGGCGGAAGGAGTACAAACCTGGGCTGGGATTGTATGCATATAAAGGTATGAAAATTGTATTCGGCAAATACTAAAATGTACAGACGCCAGCACATCAAGCTACCCGAAACTGTCAAATTTTCCCAATCAATTTTGAACCTTATGCTTTAGCGATAAAGTTGAAAATCTATTAAAGAAATTTGACAGATTGTAGTAGCTTGATGTGCTGTCGTCTGTACAAGGATTTAATCTAATTTGTAAAATAAACTTATGCGATCGAAACTTATGCGGGTGAAACCGCGGGGCGCTGCTAGTAATATTATAAATGCGAAAGCGTGTCTGTCTATCTGTTACCTCTTCACGCTTAAACCGCTGAACCGATTTAGATAGTTTGAGTCCCGGGAAAGGCTATAGGATAGTTTTTATCCCGATATTCCCACGGGATCGAAACTTACTCGGGTGAAACTGCGAGGTGCTGCTAGCAGGATATATTTTATGTTAACAGGTTCACTGTCCACAAAGTAGATACCATAGTTAAACAATCAACATGAATCATATGTGATTCATGGGACAGGAAATGAGTTAAAACAAGAAATTTCATGCGAATGAAGTCTTGGGCAGAAACTGCTGTACCTATGTCAAAACGGGCAAGACGCATTGGTTGAAGAACTTATAGTCTTCAAAAATTGCAGGATATGTGACGAGAAGGGGATCCTGCCGTTTTGCCTAAAAGATTTTGACAAAATTTAATTATCCGAACAAATTTTAACAACCTTTTTTTTACACCAATGTAATATTTGGAATGATTTTAGTACGCACATTTTCATTGGGTCAAATTTTTACTCGGCAGAATATTACCAAGGATAATGTCACTAAGGCATTTTTTCTTTAACCAAATGATTTATTACAGCAAACAGTCTTTAGACAGTAAACATTTAGTCAAATGATTTGTTATGATAACAAATATATAGATAAAAAAAAAACTTTTTTGGAAATTATCGCTGAACTGATGTCACCCGAAGTACGTTTCGTATGTACTTCGGGTGACATCGGTTGCATGGTTGCGGTCAGTCGATAGGCGACGTAGGATGCTAGAGCGAGCGAAGGGCACCCTGAGGTTCGGTTTGGTTAGGTCACTTTAAACCCTTTTCACAGAAATAGGGACTTGTCGAAGTTTTCCAGTCGCTGCCCAACGCAACTGGGTCCTTCCCTCAGCTTCTTTATCAAAGTTTTAATTGCCCTCGTAATTGCTTTGTCACTTTTGACCACAATTCCCAGTAAATTGAAACTTCACTAAGGTTCAAATTATCTAACTGTCACGCAGACAAATAGACATTGTCGTTTTATGACGTACAAGTGGCATTCAACCTTATGAGGTCGAATATACAGTCGATGGTCTAATTAAACGATGGCATAAAATAACCCTTTACCGATTTACCAGAAGAAGTCAAACCTTTAAAATGGCCGCCCTGACAAATTGTAATTTTAGACATGTCAACATATTCACGCTAGCCATGGAAATATTATCTTATCACCCGTTAAATGTTCAATATCTACGATTAAGCGAGACATGGGATAACTATCTAGATAAAAAATAACAAGCGTTATCCATGTTTTTAGCGTACTCCATTTTGAACATACAATAAATTGGAACACAGTACCTAAACCGTCTACCCCATCGGAAATTACAGTCGTTATGTTATGTTACTTCGTTCGTGGCTTCGTGGTCTAACGTCTCGAAACTGCAGTAGCACTTACATAACCGCGTCGAATACGCGATACACAACACAAGGTCTACATATTTTCCGCCTTCATACGTCACCATCAATTATTACTACATAGTATTATCATTAACTACGGATCTTAATCGCGTCATAGCGTTATATACAGGGTCCCATTAAAATAGATGGTCAAATTTTAACAAAGCGCTCAGTACGTCTAACCAAAGATATCCAAGCAAAAAAAAAAAACACTGATTAAAGTGATTTTATTTTTACCTAAACTAATAAATTGCCGGCACATTAATGTATTTTCGTTAGCTGATTATTTTTCTTGTAAGTATCTAATGCGTTTTTCTTATACTTATATTTTTTTACCATCGTCCTTATTTTGGTGGTCCGAATGATTTCTAAAAGTTTGTCCATCTATTTTAATGAGACCTTATACATACATATAAACACACACACACACACACACACACCCGCAAACTTCCGCCTTTATAATATTAGTGTGATTAATGTGATGTGATTCTCTCTGTTTTGTTAGTTTTGTCATGGTCTGGCAGTTTGAGTAATTTATGTGGCCTACCCAAATGTCCTTTCTTTGGTATTGTTCGTAGAATCGTTGAACTCCTGGACAGGTCCACTCAACTTGTGTGGTTCTTCTTGTGGTCAAAAGACCATCTCAGACATCGATCTACATGGTCTTCATATAACCTGACCAAGATTATATTATCTGGACTTTAAAAGAGAATGTGACCTCTGAGTTTCGGCCTTTCTTCTCAGAGTAGTCAGATAGGAAACGCCGACCTCATCTAGTTTTAAAAAATATGATTGACGTGTAAAAGTGTTTGTGCAAATCTACTTACAAAAATAAAATCATTTATCATTTATCTTTCTTTCTCAGTATACGGCAGGTATGCAGACGTCAGAGCTTCAGACTTTGCAGCCGTCCAAGTAGATGGTGCCTATCGAACAATGTGGGATGCGGCGGTGGCAGCGCTCGCGGTCGTGGAGCACCACGCTAACGGCCTCGCCGACCAGGCTGTGTTGCACTGGGAGGTGCTGTGGCCGGTGAGTCTCTGAAGTAGTAGTAAAGTGTAGCAGCGTTGCCAATGACTATTTTCTAGATTCCACAAAATCATAGGTGAAAATCCCCGAATTTGGGGAGAGCAAAATCCTGATACCCCACAAAATCCCCACGAAAATCTATACATATAAAATTCAAAGTCCTGACTGACTGACTGATATATCAACGTACAGCCTAAAACATTGGTCCTAGAGACATGAAATTTGGAGGGTGTGTTCTTAGTGAAGAGTAATAGGTATCCACTAAGAAAGGGCTTTTCGAAATTCCACCCCTAAGAGGGTGAATGGGGGGAGGGTGAAATTTCATGCGGACGAAGTCGCGGGCAGAAGCTAGTATTTCATAAAATAAACTCATTTCTATACCAAAAATCAACAATATTAATTATTATCAAAACAAATATTCACGTGTATATTATGCTATCCTGCTGTTAGTGATGAGCGGGCGTCGGTGGGTGATCAAACGGAACGCAGCCCCGAAGATTCGTTGAAATTGACGTAATGCTGCCATAAAAAAAATTTAGACTGGTATTTTAAATTTTAAAATCCCCGCAAGGTGCCCCTCCCCACAAAATCCCAATGGTGTTGAGATTCCCCGCAGTTTGGGGAAATCCCCACAAATTGGCAACGCTGAGTGTAGTAGACGGTACCGAACAGTGTACAGCATCAAGTTTGGACGTGTATTTTAGGGTCTCCCCACATTTATCGACGCGGAATCGGCTTAAGCCGAGTGCGTATCACCACACTACTCGACTTATCGCCGAGCTAATCGACAAACGGCTCGTTTCGCCGTCGGCCGGCGTCGCGACGCGTCGTCCGAGCCGAGCCGATGCGAATGGTATTAGCAACACCCTTATTACGTAGACATAAAATAAAGGCTTTTTTGACCGGTGTTAGCCGATTCCGCGTCGATAAATGTGGGGAGACCCTAATTTTGCAATGTATGGAAATGTTATAAGATTAATTTTTCAGTAGTCTCAGAAAATGCTCTCCTCTGCTCTTGGTGTGCGCTGACGCTTATGGTCTTTTTACGTTTTTTTTTTATTTATTATTTCTGCTTGAGTATTGTTTTCAACAAAAACGTATAATACTGGCGTTTTGTGTTTCGTAATGTTAATTAGGAGAGCAGTGGTGGCCAAGTGGTGACAGCCGCGACTTACGAGTTGTAGGTCGTAGGTTCGAATCCAGACAGGCGCTTTACTTTGTGTAAATTATTTCATCACCACTGCTCTCAAAACGGCGAAGGAAAACTTCGTGAGGAAACCGGCATGTCCTAGAACCAAAAATTCGAAGACATGTGACATCTGCCAACCCGCACTGGGCCCGCGTGGTGGATTACGCCCCACTCCCTCTCACTGAGAGGAGGGCTGTGTCCCAGCAGTGGGAACATTATAGGCTGATTATGTATGTATACAGGGTGTTACGGAAAGGGTATATCAATACAAACGGGTTGAAGAGTGTATCTGGTCTAGAATCTCTGTACAAAATTTCAGCTCAAAAGCATTAACTTTGAAAATGCTTAATATTTTTTTATTTCGACATCACGGCGCTGCACTGGCGCGCGGCGGCGTGATGTGCGTGTACTAGGCGCACAGACACACTACAGATAATGTATAATGACCCTCGTATTGCGGTGACACGTTTGTTATGATTTCAATTTAATAAACTGTCGAAATAAAAAAATATTAGGCATTTTCAAAGTTAATGCTTTTGAGCTGAAACTTTGTACAGAGATTCTAGACCAGATACACTCTTCAACCCGTTTGTATTGTTATACCCTTTCCGTAACACCCTGTAGAATCAAGTTCTTCTAATTGAACAGGCAGCTGTGCTGCTGGGGAGTTTGTTGCGCCACTTCTTCCCAGCTAAAGCACCAGGAAGTGGTGAAGGGCGGCCGTTTTGGGAGGACTGTCTTATGTAATTTTGACGTCCTAAAAGTTGTGATTCTCAGCCTAGTTTGAATAAATGACTTTTAGGCCGTATTCAGTGCTCTCCTGACGGTCAGGACGGACGTCGGTCTGCCGTAGTTATCGCCATAGAAACCATGCGTGCATTCAGAGCAGCACTGACCGCGTCCGCATACGCAATACTGACAGAGACGGCCAGTCGAGCGCGTCAGTACTGCGTACGTCAGGTGACTGACGCGCTATGCAATGCTTCGGAGCATTCAGTGCGTTGCGGAAGCGGGACTCGAACGGACGTAACTATACGCTGCGGTTCCGTACGGTGGTTAGGGGAGCACTGAATGCCAAAAGCCGACAGTCCCGACCGTCAGGAGAGCACTGAATACGGCCTTAAAAAGATGTGTTAATACGCTACTTATAACCTTTTTTTTCGCAGAGACTTTTCGCAAACAGAGATTACGTGTACATTAGACGACATAAAGAATTCGAGACCGCAACAAAAACTTTACAGCACAAAGATTGCATATTCCGTGCCCCTAGCGAAAAACGAACGGAGCCGGTTTATGCCGAACGCCAGAGCGTGCACTCCAAAGCGAAACGGAAAGCTATGGAAGCGTACGACAGAGAAAGAGACGGAAATCCGACCGATAAGGTTTACGTAATTATTTCACGATCGTGTGAGCACCCGAAGGTTCCCGAAACGAAACATGCGATTCGAGTGTCGGAATACTGGAGTCATATGGTTGTGAAGACCCTTGATGGACCCGATAAGGTAGGGATCATATCTTAAGTTTGCCGTATGTCATTACTTCCCAGAATTCGATCCTTATTAGCGACACTATCGAATGGTGTAATAATACAGTATGTTTTTTTTTTTTAAATCAACGGGTTCGATTCTTGGCTAGAAGTATTGATTTTTCAAAAATCCAATGATGCAGTTTTAGTTTTCATCAAAATCGAGCCCGTGACTCCTTTGAGTACTTTTCGATATTCCTCATAGTTTCGGATTTGGCCATCCACGCCCACTTGGAAAATTCACCCTGTATACAAATTTTAGGACGATCGGTTACTGAACCGATCGTCCATTCTCAGGGTTAAAAAGTTTGGAAATGACCTTTCCACGCCCCTATTCGATTTGATACATACTTCCAGGGACACCCTGTATAGTCGTAAGATGGGACATGTATAATTTTCTCTGGGTCTTTTACTACCTCTGAAAGTCTCAAACGCCCACGAGGGGGCGTTATCGCCCACGTTGAGGACCTATGATTTAAGGTTTTGTCAGTCAGTCTCAACTCTCAAAGCATCGTGTATCCGCAGACAGGCATGGAATTCGTGTTAACATACTACGACGAGCCGGCAGTGGGCGGGATGCCCAGCACTGTGGCGTCGTGGGCAACCGGCCGCGCCGCCCCTGCCTACCTGCAGCGCATGCGCAAGGCCGCCTGTGAATACCGCGCCTGGCGACTGGCGAGACATCAAAAGGTACTAACATACGGCTGTGGGCGGGATGATTAGCTCGATTAACAAGAGTAACGTAACTGACGTAAATTCCTTTGTACTCACTAGTTCCTTGTAGTTCCTTTGAAGGAACAGAAGGAAACAGTGTTTCGAGTTAAACAAATATCAACTTTATTTCAATGCGAATTAAGTTCATTTCAGAGTGACTAGCACTATTGAAAAAGTTATAAAAACGTTTGAAGTTGTAGCGTAAACTGAACTTTATTGTGTAGGAATTAAAGTTATTTTTCCATTAATTCATATTTGTTTACATTTTTGGTAAATAAATCACGGACGTAGATTACCTACTTTTTTTTTTTTGATTGCCGATAAGGCCTGCTCTTGACTTCCATCACGCCTGATAGAAAACGAGAACCTGGATGAGGCTAGCACAGGACCGTAGGGATTAGCACATGAAAAGAGAGGCATGCATTTTGGGATGCATGAAGAAGCCTCCTCGTGTAGCGCAGTTTGTTCCGTCAGTTACTCAACTGAACGCTCGCGCTCGGCGCATCCTGGACAGTCACACCCAACACCTTATTTAACTGGCCAATTTTTCCCTTGCGCCGGTAGGGCTAACGCCCGCCTGGTTAGCGACCACCCTCCCACTGGAGTCCGGTGTCAAGCAGCCTGCTGTGTTTCGTCGATGCGTGGGAGTTCCAGTGCCTTAGGCATCTTCTGGACACGCTCTTTCCATCATAGACCTCATCCATCGGTTTCCATCAGGCGTCATCGAGGTCAAGAGCGGGCCCATTCAGCAATAAAAAAAAAAGAGAGGCGTATGTCTTTTTTTGAAGTCGGTCTAAAATAATGTTTTGTTTATTATTTTTCAGCATGACTTACCTGAGTTCATACCATTCGTGAACGACGGGGAGCCCTGCGTAGAAGTTACCAACGTAACAAGCGAGGAAGACATGGAGGTGAGCAATTTTTTTTTTTGTTAGCCTATACTGTACCACTGCTGGGCAAAGGCCTCCCCCAAGTCCTTCCAGGAACTCCTTTCCGGCGCCACCTCAAACCAGCCTGGCAGAATATATTATGAACCTTATTTTCATATATCGATACATTAATCTGTCGAGCTCCGCCAATGAGACACATTTGATTTTCTATTGTTTCGTCGCCAATAGGCGACGCGCGGTGCTTGACCGGTTAATTGGCAAACCAGCCAACTCCAAATTTCGTCAAAAAAATTTTTTGATTTGATTTGAGTCTACAACAAAATAATATTATACAGTTTTAAGTGTCTCCTGAAAAATTTGCTCATATGGAGTTGGCTGGTTTGCCAATTAAGGTATCGATACCTATGTATAAGGTGTTAAAAATATAACCCGATATACTTTAAGAGGTGCTTTTGACCATCGAACTGAACAACTTTCACTATGGGACCAACTCTGAAATCACGAAAAAAAAATCTGCTGTTTAATACAAAAGTTCAATACCTACTTGACCAAAATTTATGAAAAAACGGTGAAGGAAAACATCGTGAGGAAACCGGCATATTCCAAAACAAAAAAATCGAAGACACGTGACATCTACCAACCCGTACTGGGTCCGCGTGGTAGTATAAGCCCACTCCCACTCGAAGAGAGGAGGCCTGTCTCCCAGCGGTGGGAACATTATAGGCTGATTATGTTATGTTTCATGATTTTACATATTGTTTCCATTTTGTTTTCTCCTAGTCTTCTCAAACTGGTCCCGAAATAGATGGAACTCGCGAACAAAGTACGCAGACAGAAGTCATCGCGACCTTACCGCAACAGCCGGAAGTCAAGGTCACACAACTGTCCTCCAAGGTCACCGTCGACGAACCCGATGAGGTTAAGGACAAAGTAAATGTAAGTTAACGTTAACATTACTAAACTTGACACTTGTATTTTCTGAAAGCCACAGAAGAATAGGAAGATTGTAAAGGAATAGCAACGCCCCGCGGTTTCACCCGCATAAGTTTCGAACCCGTGGGAATATCGTGATAAAAACTATCCTATGTCCTTTTCCGGGACTCAAACTATCTGTGTGCCAAATTTCATCTAAATCGGTTCAGCGGTTTAAGCGTGAAAAAGTAACAGACAGACAGGGCACACTTTCGCATCCATACTAATATTATAAATGCGAGTGTGTCTGTCTGTCTGTTACCTCTTCACGCTCAAACCGCTGAACTGATTTAGACAAAATTTGGTATAGAGATAGTTTGAGACCCGGGAAAGGACATAGAATACTTTTTACTCCGATATTCCCACGGGATCAAGACTTATGCGGGTGAAACCGCGGGGCGCTGCTAGTTTATAATATTAATAAAAGCGGGCGCGCGCGCGTGCGTCGACGCGTGCAGCAGCTGACTGTTGGCGCGGCGCCCGCGCAGCTCGCCTGTCCGCTGTGCGCGCACCGAGCTCACAGCCGCCCAATATATTAAGAGGAGCGGCCTCAACATATACACTTTTATATTTTCCAGAATCAGGAGGCACATACAATTCCTACGGACGCGGATACCAAAGCGGATGAAGAGGACCCTAAAACTGGTGGGTGGTGGAGATACCTGTACCCTTTTTACTATTTTGTCTGAGATGACGTCACTGCACAATAAAAGAGATAAGCAACCAGGCAGTTGGCTGCAATAATACCAGTCTAATAGGTACCCAAAGGTAGAAAATGCCTATGGCATTAAGTCCGCCTCTGTACATTTATGTGCTCGAAGTATTAAATAAATAAATAAACACCGTCGATTAATGTGTCCCGACCCTAAAGCGCCTATCTGTGTTCGAACCACAGATATAGATGGACCTAGATAACGCAAGTATCACGAACTGTATGAAAACTAAGCGTGCCATTTTTTGACTACCTACTATGACGTCACAAGCTCGCGCTCTCGCTCAAGCTCACCCAGCCAGCAGTACGCAGGACTGAGCGCGAAAGTGGCGGCTTTTGATTTTCGAACGTAAGCTGGTGCGATTTTTGGCACGCGAAGTAGTTGCTCTTGCGTTATCTATGTGTATCTATATCTGTGGGCTATAGTGACTAAACTATTGGATATGTTTGGTTGAATTTTTGTACGCTGACTCGGAACTATACGGGGGCAAATTAAATTATCTAGCGAAACTGCAGACGTAAATGGGTATCGATATCTAAAAACGATCATCATTTCAGTCGAAAGACGTCCACTGCTGGACATAGGCCTCCCCTAAGCACCTCCACTTCGACCGGTTTGTGTTTCTCGCATCCAACGGGTTTCTGCGGCCTTCACAAGGTCGTCGGTCCACCTTGTGGGAGGCCTTCCTTCTAAAAACGATTAAAAAAAAATTATATCCTGAATTTAATTTTAGGGATCAACGAAAGCTGGTAGTCTGTTAGAGATAAACCATTTTAAAAATGGACGCCCCTCCACTGCTTGTTGCATTCACATTTAAAATGTTTGTATACAGGTGAAATTAAAAACATGCGACAAATTGAAATGGGAGATTGTACTCATCATTATGAACAACTTTTACTATGGGCCCAAACCTGAAATCGTGAAAATAGAATCAGCTGTCCCCTACATTTTGACGAGTTATGCAAACACAAATGTAGGGAACAGCAGATTTTTTTTTCGCGATTTCATGTTTGGTCCTATAGTAAAAGTTGTTCATAATGATGAGTACAATCTCCCATTTCAATTTGTCGCATGTTTTCAATTTCACCCTGTAGAAGTTTTAGTGGAAGGGCGTGCATTTTTAAAATGGTTTATCTCTACTTGAAATATCAGTTTAAACATCTGTTTTTTTTTTGTGTAAACTTCACAGACGTGAAGGGTAGCACGAAAAAATAAAAAATAACTTATTTACTCAACTCATAGTTCAAGTAACAAAAAAGTTGCGGTCAATGACCGCTGGTAGCATAGTTACCAACGGTCGTTGATCCCAAACCAAAAATCACAAAATCTTTTTTTTTTAAGTTATTGCATAGCTTTTATCGCGGGCTTTGAGCGCGGCGACCGAATCAAGAAATTCCGTAACGAAAATAAACCTAACACCCCCCACTCTGACCGGCACAGCGGTGCGGCGTTGAAAGCCGTGCATCGTCTAACGTCGTTTCAGTTCGGCAGACTTCGGCACGGTGTTTGTGTGCGTGCGACTAGACGTATGCGTGTAGACTGTACGAAGCTCGTTTTTTATTGCGTTTAGATTTGGATTGGGTTTCGACCCATCACGTCTGCAGTGTTTTGCTAGCTAATTTAATTTAACCCTGTCTTATAGTCGTTAGATATACAAAATTTAATTGATTGTCGAATGGTCTCCACCTTGTATAACGATTTTAATAATTGGCTGTTTCCTTATCTCTTTTCTTGGCTGTACGTCTTCTAATATACATAAAACAAAGTCGGGTTAGTACACCATTTATAACTCAAGAACGGCTGGACCGATTTTTATGATCTTTAATTATGTTGGATTTTTCTCCGCCCCGAATAACATAATGACTATTAAAACATGGCCAAAATTCACGAAGAAAAAAAAATGAAGATAATTCATGTCAACTTTTATTGATTCTTCAATTTAGCAACATTATTAACGAATTATAACGTTGCTAAATTGAAGAGTACAACTGTGACGTAGCGTGACAACTGAATAGACTGGTATTAAGTTTCGTCGGTTAACCACGGCACGTGGTTTTTTTTGTTTGCCTTTATTCAATTTCCTAAACAAATGGAGTATAAAGTAACATTGCACAACAATAATTGCTGGGAATTTTTGGTGTGATTTGCTGTTTGCGCAATGTAACACACGCAAAAGGTTTTGCTTATGACCTAATATTGATCTTACTAGAGTTGAAATAAAGTTGATATTAAATAAGCTTCCATTCGCTCGAGAGCGTGTCTAAGCGGAAAAAGGTGCGCGTCTCAGGTAATTTATTTTCGACTTTATTTTATGGCGAGCAAAGTTGATTTTTGTTTGACACTGACAACCGCGCTGCGCTGTGCCTCGCCAGATGTGCGTCGGCTCTTAGAGAGTAATAAGCTTAGTGGCATTAGGCTTGCCCAATTATACTGCCATTACTGGTGAAATTAAAAAGCCTAAGGAAAAATATAGTGGAAGCTCAGGAAGAAATTAATAACATAAAAATTAGTAATAATTTTCGCGCGAGCCAAGCCGCAGATCAATCAATTACTATTAAATAATAATGATATTTTAATTAAGAAGTAAAATAATTAGAAAGAAGGGAGAGTTACGGCGGACGGGTGTGTTTGCCACGGACCTTTAAAGCGCTTTGCTCGAGGTAGTTAAGCTATATGTAGCAAGATGTGTATTTATTTTGTGCTCTTAAAAATATAATCGAGAAATCGCGAAAAAAAAAATCGGCGGTCCCCTACATTTATGTTCGCATAACTCGTCAAAATGTAGGGGAACAGCTGATTTTTTGTTTTCGCGATTTTAGGTTTGGTCCCATAGTAAAAGTTGTTCATAATGATGAGTACAATGACCCCCCTAGACTTATGGGATATAAAAAAAAAACACGTATATTACCTGCACCTCTTTTTGTGAACGTCAAACAATTCCTATATTGGGGTCCTAAAAATACAAAATTAGCCAAGTAACTGCAACCAACTTGGATGTAGCGTCTTTCCCACGGCGCCGCTCGATTCCCTCACAGTTCTAACCTAACCCATTTGGTCGGGGTGCCCTAGCTTAGCTACCGCGACCAATTCGGCTTGCGCGTGGTTGGTTGCAGTTCCAACCTAACCCAACCCGTTTGGTAAGGTTTCTTCAGCTCAATTACTGCGAGCAACTGTAAGAAACTTAACAAGAGGCTCCAGTATTTAAAAAAAGTGTCCATTATTAGAAGGTCAATAGGTTTTTAGAGGATCAGTGAAATATTTCCCCATAATAAACTGTTACAATCTTGGCGTCGAGCGATATGGAGTAATGTTTCTCCATATTGCTTCATTAATAGCAGCAAAGGAATAGCAATTATGACAATTTTTATTATTTTAAACTCTAAAAAGTATTTTTTTGCAAATAATACAAGCAATAATAAAAAGTCTGAAAGCTCAAAAAATTGCCAAGTTATAAACGTTTTAAAATAACTGCTAGACAAAGACGGCACTATCACCGATGTGACGTCACGGCTATGTAACTTCATACTAGCGCCATACATTGACCGTACCGCGCGACGAGGACGGGATTAATCCCCTCCAAAAACTTTGAAAGCGTGTAGCTTGTCCATATTTCCATCGATTTCATTGAATTTTTCGATTATCTCATTTTACTATGCCTTCTTTGAAATTACGTTATTTGTTCGAACATTTGTTATATTAGTCATCATCTATAATAAAGGGTGATTGCGAAACCCAGTTCTTCTAAAGTTGGTACAAGAATTTTAGGCTAAAAAACGTTCACGTTCAAAACTTTAGAAGAAAAATAACTAAAATATTGTTAAAAACACATGATATGAGCATTAGCCCTCTAAAGCTTGATAAAGGAAATATAGGCATAAGTTCGGTAATAATAATAGGTACTAAAATATATTTTAAAAAAATATTAAGAGAATATTAATAAATTAAATCTTAAGAATAAAATGGTCAGTATTGGAAGGAAAGTCGTTAATTTCAACCGAAAAAAAAATGTTCTTGGAATATTAAATACAATGTGGAGATGACAAAATGACAATAAATGAAAACACAGGCAATACTAATGTATAGGAGTATTTTGGAATTATCAAAAAATTGGTTATCTGTAAAGTCAACCAAGTCAATCGGTTTATGGACGATAATTTTACGTGATAACTTCATAAGAAACATCAGGTAGATGCGTCACAAGCCGAACGCTTAGGCCGATCGTGCCTCTCTATCGCTTGTTCCGCGCTCTCGCTTGCACGCTCGGCTCAGGCGGAACGTGACAATGAGTCATGCTTTTTCGTACGTGCAGCCGGCGTTCATCGATTTATAAGACGTTATCACGTCAAAAAAAGTGATTTTTTCAAACAAAATTGAATAGTAGTGGGCCGACTATGGATAGACGATAGAGACTATCGTCGTATATCTATTTGATACTAGGAGCGCCCCGCGATTTCACCCGCATAAGTGTCGATCCCGTGAGAATATGGGGATAAAAAGTATTCTATGTGTTATTCTAATGTATAAGCTTTATTACTGTAAAGTTTCATCGAAATCCGTTCAGTAGTTTTTGCGTGAAAGAGTAACAAACATCCATCCTCACAAACTTTCGCATTTATAATATTAGTGGGAATAGTGGGGATATTAGTGGGATATTTGATTGAATTTTCGTATGCAGATTGGGAACGTTATAAGATTTTTTTTTGCCCACCACTGGGCAAAGATTAGATTATTAGATATACGCAGTTTTATTTATTGTCATATTGTCGTCTCGACCTTGAGTATCGAAAAAATGGTAAAATAAAATCCTGTCTTAAAGACATTAGATTATTTTAGACTTAATTCGAGGTTCTTAAAACCTATATTCAGTCAATATGATTTTGAATTTCATGTCACTTGTTGTGATTGGTTGACCTAAATAGTGACAACAGATCATGTAAATTGACATGATATTTATCAAAATATTAAATTCAGTAGATGCGCTGAAACCGGGCATGAATTTTCATTCGGAATTTTCATACATAATGCAGCACAAGTAAACCAAAGAAATATAGTCCTTACGTTTCATAACGCTTGTCATACTAATAATATTTTCATAATATTTTTATTAGTTATTCATGATTTTGTAATATATTGATTTAAAAGAGTGTCCTTGGAGTTTCTTGCCTAATTTCACCATAGAGATTTGTATGTGCAACTAACTTCAACTTTCTGACTAACTGACCGTCTCTTTGAAAATTTAAAAGTGTCCGTAAATGGTTTAATTGAAATAAATGCGTTGAAATTGCGTTTACGTCATACTTTAATATTTCTATTATTTTATTCATATGTCAAAAATTAGCAAAACTTTACAGACTGTACCCATCACGTTTGTGTCAGCTAATTTAAATTGATTTTGTAAAGACATCTCTTGGACTAGTTAGTGTGACAGCTCCGAAGTATCGCTGTCTTTTTCTCGCGCAGTCTCTTAATAAAGGACAGCAGTACTATACTTTTTGTTAACTTAGTGCAATAGAGAATCGGCACCAGTGTGCATGTATCCGCTGTAATTTTGTCGTCAAAACTTAAAATTTTGCTGTACAAAGTCAAATTAATTTGACTAGCGAAACTTGATAGTCGTGAAGGATATCGGGGTATCGTGAAGGATATCGATAGCTAATGATGATAAAACAAACACAAGAGGGTGTCTGTTTATGACTACACGGTAGAAGGGAAAACTTATATGAGCCGATTATACGCGATTCAGCGTCACCGACCCGAGCGTGAAGGTTCAGATTCTTTCACTGTTCAGAAACAGCGCATAGAGCGCCTCAAGACATTTTCACTTCAAAATCTAAACTCACAATTTCAAGTAACTATAAGTGGCCGTTGCACTGCAGCAGACGTGATACCCAGCACAGTCTGAGGAGTTTCGCTAGACAAACTATAAAAAGTACGAAGTTATATGGTTATTGCTTCATACAGTGCAATATAAATAGTAATAAGTTTAATTTTTTTGTCCATAGTCTTCCGAACGTAGTTTTATGATTATACAAAGTGTTAAAAAATTAACCCGACAAACTTTAAGAGGTGCTTTAGACCATCGAACTGAACAACTTTCACTATGGGACCAACTCCGAAATCACGAAAAAAATATCTGCTGTTTCATACATTTTGGTCAAGTAGGTATTGAACTTTTGTATTAAACATCCGATTTATTTTTTCGTGATTTCAGAGTTGGTCCCATAGTGAAAGTTGTTCAGTTCGATGGTCTAAAGCACCTCTTAAAGTTTGTCGGGTTAATTTTTTAACACCTTATATTGTTATTTATTTTTTATAAAGCAATTATTTTATGTATATTTTCAGTCCTTAGAACTAACATGTATTTTTACAAATGATTTCAAATAGTTTTATTTTGGGATTTTTTTTGTTCCTAGATAAGGGTGTGTATTCATGTATGAAAACGCCTAGAAATTGTACATAGATGAGTAGGTAGTGTCAGCACATAACACGCACACACACAGACATACGCAGACTTCCGTCTTCGCCCGTGTCTTGGGTGATGCCGAGAGCTCCTGCGCTTACACACACATTTACAGCGTGTACTTGGTAACCACAAGAAAAACGCGCGTCGCTTCGTGAAATAAAAATATTATACATGTTGTATAACTTTGGTGGTTACACACCCTTATAAACCAACAATGTGTGTATTTATTTATGTATTTAAATATTATTCTGTATTTATTATTTTACTAAGTAGTTTAAAAAAAACAAAATCCATATAGAAACAGCACTGATATCTTAGTTAATATTTAAGTTAAGCAGACAAAACATTTATGATGCAATTAGAATGTATTTAGAATTGTATAAAAATATTTATATTACCTGTGCTTTTAAAGTAATTTGTTTATTATGCATTATTTAGTACTATTTAACTAAATATTACGTAAGGGTGGAGCCAGATAAACTTAGAAAAAAAAACGTGGGTCGAGGACTCCTGTAAGGAACGAAGTTTCTTGCACGATACTCACACACACTCGTATAGACGGAAAAATCGAAAAAAGTCGCATGGATCGGACATAACATTTTTTTAGCGTGTCGACTTCTATGAGTCAACTCCATTTTTTTTAACATGGAGAAGAGAAATGCTCATGCATTCTGCACCACCACGGGGAGATAGTGCAGTTATGTGGGACTTTAACCCACTAAAACTCCACGGTGTCCTCCTCTGCCGCTTACAGCGGGAACACGGGCACGCGTTAGCACTCATCCGTGAACCCGCCGCGGCTGTCCGTCACCGGGCCCTCCTCTGGGGAGTACTCCCCATCACCGGCGCACCAGAACACATTTTCACGCCTAAACCACTGAATGGGTCGTTCTGAAATTTGACAGTAAGGTAGCCTGGGTCCTGGAGAAGGACATAGGCTATTTCTCATCCTGGATATTTGTATTAAAAAGTGATGTATTAGAAAATACTCGCAGTCGAAGTCGCGGACAACAGCTAGTAAGGATATAATATGCTAGCACTTTTCCAGCTACTTCGTCCGCCCTGCCCACTCCCAATCCATCGGACTATGTCGGTTACCTTAGTTCTCCTGCGCATCTCTTCAAACGCATTTATCTTTTTTTTTTAATTATTATTATTATTTAAAATCACACAAATAAGCCAAATTAATCAGGGCATATCGTATGATACGTTCAAAGAATTGTGTCGGCGCACCCACAAAGGCCAGTCTATTCGGAGTGAAACCGTTTACGACGTTTTTTTTTTGCGTCGACACGTTTGTCTGGCTCCAACCTAAACGTTTCAAAACTTCATAGTATACTAGTAGGTATACAGGCATACTTGTAGGTACCTATATTAATATCTCATTATAAAGATAATTTTACATCACGGGTGCCATTTAAAAATAATAAGTAACTATTACTTATTAACATTTTTTTCAGTCCTTTCCAGTTACCATTTTTATAATTCTGGTAAAAATCTAGCCAAAGTTCATAAAACTGTCACCGACATTTATCGGTCAATGAGTACAGACGCCAGCACATCAAGCTACTAGAATCTGTCAAATTTCTTGAATAGATTTTCAACTTTATCCGCTAAAGTATAAGGTTCAAAGTTGATTGGGAAATATTGACAGTTTCCGGTAGCTTGATGTGCTGGCGTCTGTACGTTAAACTGCTTGCTTCATCATAGCTTTGGTTTCCCAAGGGCCCTATCTCACTAGGACACCAGTAGCGGCGCAACCACAGTCGCACTGCCAAAAAATGTATGGTTGGTTGCCCAACCGATCGGACGCCTGGTGAGATACCTACCATAAAGCTGTGTATATTTCACTGGCAGCGCGACCATGGTGTCCCAGTGAGACATAAGCCTTAGAAAGCGGTCAACGGTCTCACAATAACGGCCTGGCCACGACCTTGCCGCTATTAGCGGCAGCTTAGCGCGGGGCGTCGAGCGGTAAAAACAAATATACGAAACGTATGAACCATGCCACGTCGCACCGGTCGCAGCGTTAACGCAAGCAGTGCATTTAACAAAGACACCGCGCCGCTTGCCGCTAAGCCAAAAGCCATGGCCGGGCGGTAATGGCTGTCTAAATACAAGGCGTTTTTTGACACCTTAATGTCAAATACCAGAAGGGCAACCCTTGTAATTTTAAGAACGTTCACGCTTCCCAGTCTGATCTCGGTCTCAAACAGACAAAAACACCTCAAATTTCCCCACATTTTCGACAGGTTTTTGACATTGTGTGTCGCTGAGATGAGATTTCGATTAGATTTTGAACGCTTTCAATTAGGTACGGGAATTGAGCTTCTAGATAAAATGTCAGATTTTCATGTTGGCTGTTATAATATGACGAAATCGCTGTCCTAGAAATCTGAGACTGTCTAGAAGACAGATCAGACTGTGAACGTTCTTAAAATTACGAGAATTGCCCCTCAGATCACTGACAGTATGGTGAGCCTGGCCCTAAACGCAATAAACTCTGTTCTTAGGGTGAAATGTTAATGGAAGAACTAAGAAAAGCATGAGAAACCGAACCAGTGTACCAGAATTAAGGAATAATCTTTATAACAAGTAATTTTTGTAAAAGTTTTTACAACTTTTGGTGCGATGCAATGTTGATGCATTAATTTATGTATATAGGTACTTGTATTATAGGATGTTACAGTTGTGAACACTAATCTGTTACGTTGTTAGCAAATAAAAAATGATTTTTTAAATATTATTCTTTTATTTTGTGGGACCAAAGAAACGTTGGATGGACTATGTGAATAATAATATCGCTATTTGGAGAAACATCGTCGTAAATGTATTTTTTCCCAAAAAAAGCACTCAGAAAGCGTATTTACGTTGGAATGCAGACTTAAAAAAATAGTAACGTCGATGTTTCTCCAAATTAGCGATATGGTTAGAAAAGGGGTGACTACTGAGATGACAACTAATAGAGAAGTCATCATCTGCCCAGCCTTTTCCCAACTATGTTAGGGTCGGCTTCTAGTCTAACCGGATGCAGCTGAATACCAGTATTTTACATGGAGCGACTGCCTATTTGACCTCCACAACCCAGATACTGGGTAATACGATACCCCTTGGTAAGACTGGTTGTCAGACTTTTGGGCTTCTGACGATCCGTAACGACTGTCAAAGATCCACGAATGACAGCCGGGTCCAACGGCTTAACGTGCTTTCCGAGACACGGAGGGGTCTCTTAATCTCACCTTTGCAACAATTAATGTCAAAAATGCAGGGAAATCAGAAGTATTTTTGACAGATTAAGGCTGAGATCAGACTGTGAACGTTCTTAAAATTACGAGAATTACCCTCAGGTCGTTTTTTAACCCTTTGAACGCCAACGACGCTTACAAGCGACAAACGTAATCGGCCGCTAGAACGCCAACGACGAGTTTAGGCGACAAATAGATGTGCTACTTTATAATCTAATATTATAGAAAATAGGTAAAAGGATTATGTTTTTTAAATTTTGTCGTCTTCTCCTCATATATGGAAAATCGATTGTAGTAGCAGTGATAAAGGTGTATCGATATTTGTGAATACCCGATCACTAGCATTTTGTAGGTATTTAATAGTAAAGAAATGGCTCGGCGTAGAGAGCATACTTCCTATGAGCTGCGCTTGGCGTTCAAAGGGTTAACGGACCAGTAACATTCAACCGTAGGGTGATAAAGTTATTATGACATCGACTATACGCACAGATGAGAGAGTATAAATCCTTGGCGGGATTTGTGGGAAATAGGTCGCAAGAGGAAAGAAAAGGCATGTGCACTGTTCAATAGTCCGATTTATATTGTCAGAAAACATTTGAATAACCGACATCAACGAATGAACGAAAAAGTGAATGATCTAATCGAGTGATTGAATCGAGTAATTATTTTAATCTGATAACACTGGGATTTTTGTAATATTCCAACAGAATTTAAAATGAAACTACCATAACTATTAACTCAAGAGTTTATTGTAGCTACTTAGTTCACAAAGAACTCGTTGGAGCGTTGGTTCTGGTTGTGGCGCCACTTACACGCCCAGTTCCAACATGACATGCCAGCCCACGGCTCGTCAGTGTAAAACACTTGGCCATTCTGGTACATCTGAAACAACAATAATAAGCCTGTAATGTTCCCACAGCTGGGACTCAGGACCAGGAGTGAGGCGTATATAGCATAACAGCCAAATATAACAGGTATCACAAGATAACAGACTGTAACTGTGACAAACAAACGTCGTTCCACGTCGAGATAACAATCCATCCAGTCGCAAGCTTTTCTCTAATCATGCTTATCGTCATCTTTCAATTGGTTAATTTGTCAGTAATCAACTTCTATATCCCAATCCAGAAATCGTGTGTGAGCCACAAGGCCGTTAATAAAACCCAAAAATACTCACAAAAGTCAAATCCGAGCTCTTATAAGTGACGCCATCGTAACCGAATCGGAAGACGAAATTCATAGCAAAGATGGAGAATATGCAGCGGACGTCCGTGGTGGCGGGAATGAAGTATCGGTAAGGCCCGCAGTAGTACGAGACCTTGGGCTCATACTCGACGGACTCCGGGAATTCCTCGCGAGGATTGATTCTGGGAAGAACATAAATAGAGGTCAATTTTTTATTTTTTTCTTTAGTTATCTATTTATTTCAGGCATGAAGGCCCATATAAAAAACATGATTTACGTAAAAATACTATAAATACATGTCAACATTATAATTGCACTCGCTTTCGCTTACGCTCGTTTGTGGAATGCGTTGCCAGTTGAAATAAAACGCGCGCAGTCTTTACACGTGTTCAAAAGACTTGTAAAGGAACGCTACTTGTCGTTGTGATTTTGTCCTAACTGCTATCATCTACTGTCTTATTTTATTTTCGGTGCTTATAATTATTTAGTATGTATATATTTAAGTATCTATAATTTTGGATATGTATTTATCTGTGTATCTATTTTATTGTATTGTATACATAATATTTGCACCAACGACAGCCCCATTTTATGTCCAGGGAAATCACTGTCCATTCCAAGGTTGCCTGGAAGAGATCGCAGAAAGCGATAAGGCCGCCCATTGTATATTTTGTAGTGTTTAAGGCGATTATAGCCTCGAATGTCCTTGAGCGTTTGGGCGGAGCATAGGCGAACCCAGTGCCTCACCCCGCGCGCCCGCTTACCTCCCCAATGTCAAAGAGTGTCGTACTCGTACGTAGCGCATGCAGATGCGGCGTGGGATGCATTTTGTCTTAGGCAGTTTTATGATGCTACCTACTTACTGAGTGTAGATGGATAGAGAATACGTACAATATTTATGTTGTGAGTATGAATGCTATTGTACTTACAGTAAAAATACTGCTTTCTTAGAGACAAATAAAAAATAATAATAATATCAATAAAAAACGTTTATTCAGTATACAGTTCGTTTTTTCACGTATACAGATTATAAAAAAATACAATTATGAAAAAAAAAAAACTTACTTATGACTAATACCGCTTTTAACAGTGGTAGTTTTTAGGGTTCCGTACCCAAAGGGTAAAAACGGGACCTTATTACTAAGACTCCTCTGTCCGTCTGTCTGTCTGTCACCGGGCTGTATCTCACGAACCGTGATTGCCAGAAGAATACCATTATTATAGTTACAAACTCAAATGGGTCCCGCCTGCTTCCAACTTTTATTTAATTTAAAATGGGCTTGTTTTTAGCTTTTCAGTTAGTTTTAGTATAAGGTTGCAGTCGGGTTTGTAATTTTTTTATTTCCTGCTTTTTAGTTTACAAATGTGAAAGATTTCGCTGACGATTTAGTTCTTGGTAGGTGTTTTTTACGATTTGTCACTTTTAATTAGTTTTTACCATATTATAAATTGTATATATTTTTGTAATCACCTTTTAAAACCTTTTATTTTGATACCCCACTCGATAGGTTATGAGAAAAAAAAGACGGGTTGCACTCCGGGAGTGCCGGCAGAAGTGAAAACTTGAATATTAACGTTGAAATAAATCAATTATTAATCGAATTAATATAACTCATTTTTTTCACTATTTCTGCGTCACTTTTTTCATTAATAGATGCACTTTGTTCAATTTCCATATTTTAAACACTATACGAGTATACACAAATTTTACGAATACACAGCAGTGTAGGTACTATACAGACGGTCGAGCCATCAGCTGTCCATCCATCCATCCGTACATCCACACCCACACACACACCCACACACACCCCCACACCCACACCCACACACACGCCCACACCCACACCCACACACCCACACCCACACCCACAGCCACACACACACCCACACCCACACCCACACCCATACCCACACCCATACTCACACCCACATCCACACACACACCCCACACCCACACCCACACCCACATCCACACCCACACCCACACCCATCCATCCATCCATCCATCCATCCATCCATCCATCCATTGTCGTGTGTCACTTGGTTCACTTCGGTTGGCGCCGCCGTAGAAAGAGAGGGGGATACTTAGTAGTTAGGAGTAGTAGTTCTCCCCTGTGAAATCTCTCCTGAAGGTCACGGGTCCTGACGCGACCATTGTTTTCAATACATAGCTGGATTCGACGTCTCAAGGAATGTACTGCCATTCAGCATTACAATATTAGTGATTCCATTAGAATATTTTCCAAAGATCGTAAAAGAAATTTGAATTTGGAACATAATGTTGTGAAGGTGACTGCGCTGCGGGTGTGTTAGTAAAATAAAAATATTGAGCATCATTTCGAACAAGGTACGTAATCTAGGTGTGAATACTTTAAAATAAGAAGCAGTTTATTAAGATTCAACATTTTCCTTAAGTTTGCCGTATATCA
Organism: Amphipoea oculea; assembly: GCA_945859645.1. Lineage (NCBI taxonomy): Eukaryota > Metazoa > Arthropoda > Insecta > Lepidoptera > Noctuidae > Amphipoea > Amphipoea oculea. Next base: position 4,115,840 of record OX243891.1, on the reverse strand, counting down.
TTACTTCCCAGAATTTGATCCTTATTAGGGACACTATCGAATGGTGTAATAATACAGTGTGTGTTTTTTTTTCAAAATCAACAGGTTCGATTCCTGGCTAGAAATATTGATTTTTCAAAAATCCAATAATTCAGTTTTAGTTTTCATCAAAATCGAGCCCGCGACTCCTTTGAGTATTTTTCGCTATTCCTCATAGTATAGAATTTGGCCATCCACGCCCACTTGAAAAATTCACCCTGTATATTATATACTCTCGAAAAACATAACCCTTCTTCTGGCTATCACGGTTCGTGAGATACAGCCTGGTGACAGACAGACAGACGGAGAGAGGACTCTTAGTAATAAGGTCCAGTTTTTACCCTTTGGGTACGGAACCCTAAAAACTACCACTGTTAAGAGCGGTATTAGTCATAAGTTAGTTTTAATTATTTTTTTTTTTAATTGTATTTTTTATAGTTTGTATATGTGAATAAACGATCTGTATACTGAATAAACGTGTTTTATTGATATTATTATTATATTAGTATTCAATAGACAATAATATATATCGTCCACTCGCAAACAAACTATCACTACTACTAATACTATCAACGTCCAAGCGTAAACGAACAGTCCGAGTGTACTATCTGCGCTATTTAGTCTTTGCTACAAAAATGCAGATCGGAGCGAGCCGACATGCGACACAACCTCCCCGTGCGAACGCTACAGCGAGACTGACCGGGCGGCTGCTGCCCGCGCCCGTATAGGTAAAACCATGGTGTTACTGATTTTTTCCCACTTAAATAATAATTATTAAAAAAAACAAACTTAATTTTTATAAACCATTAAATTTGCTATAATTTGGTGAAAGAATCATCAAAATCGCTTCAGGCATTTGGAAGTAGAAAGAAAATTCTTGCGTAAAATAAGAGGATGGATATGATTTTTTATTGTTAAAACTAACAGTAATATTAAAAAAATCAAACTTAAATTATATTTGTAAACATATGTCACATATCATATATTTTTTTTAATATATTTGGGCTATCCATTTGGGAGAAGTAGGCCTTCAAAGAGAGGTCTACTTTGAAGTTTGGCGTAACCATTCGCCTTAATGTGTTTATTTCATGTTATGTATTTTTGTGGTGTACAATAAAGTATATATAAATAAATAAATACACTAAAAATAAAAAACTAACTAACTAACGCACACGAAGTGTCTGCCTCGTGTTTCGCTGACTGGTGTCATGTAGCCGGCCACGAAACCGGCGATACACAACACCCTTCGGCCAGAACTCTTCCTTGAGGAACTTCTCGAGATGATGTGTCGGAACACGCACCACGAACGACTTGAAGTTCGTGTTGTGACGCGACTCCAACTTCTCGACCCTCAAAGTTCAGTTGGTCTTCACACGCATGTACTCCACGATCTCCTCAACCTTCGTGGAGTGGTGCAGTCTGGACACGTACAGCTGCGTCGTCGGGATTGCTGGACGCTGCAGCATGTTGGGTCCTGCCAGCCCGGTGCCGCACTGGTTCCGACAAGGAGGCTTCTTCTCAACTTTGATGAAACCATCCTTTTCGCACGTGTCTTCTGGATCGTGCCTTTTCAAAACCTTGTTGGGTTTCGACCGGCTCCTTTTTAAGCAGTAAGAGCAGTGGTGAGCCACCCCTGGAGGCCATATGTGATAACGACTCAGACCTATGAATTGCAGCACCCTAATTGCGTAACATACTATCAATTTCAATCTGCATCATTTTGAAGGATATTGCTAATCCATTGCTTCATATGTTCGAAAGATATTCCTGCTCAAGAGCGTTGGGATGCATGAAGAAGCCTCCTCGTGTAGCGCAGTTTGTTCCGCCAGTTACTCAACTGAACCGAGCGCTCGGCGCATCCTGGACAGTCACACCTTATTTGACTGGCCAATTCTTCCCTTGCGGTGGTAGGGTTAACGTCCGCCTGGTTTCCGGACCGGCGGCGTCAAGCAGCCTGCTGTGTTTCGTCGATGCGTGGGAGTTCCAGTGCCTTAATTAAGCATCTTCTGGGTACGCTCGTTCCATCATAGACCTCCTCCATCGCTATCCTTCAGGCGTGATCGAAATCAAGAGCGTGCCCGTTCAGAAAAAAAAAAGTAAATAAATAACGCAATGAATGTTATTGACTGTTAGTTTGTTACGCAGTTACTCCACAGGTCTCAGGTTTGAACGAGGCATGCAATTTATTTCATCATCACTGCTCTCAAAACGGTGAAGGAAAACATCGTGAGGAACCCGGCATGTCCTAGAACCAAAAACTCGAAGACATGTGCCATCCACCACCCCACACTAGGCCCGCGTGGTTTGTACGGTCTACTCCTCACAAAGAGGAGACCAGGTTAACAGCAATGGGATACGTACTTGTAAATACATTGGGCGTCGCTCCAATTGTCGTCAGAATGGCAGTAGAGGCCTTGGCTGGGGTCTTTAGCTTGGAACTGCTCCGCATGCGGTCCTACATATGTCGTCTCCGAGTGGCGGTGGTAGAAACCGATGAAGGCAAAGGCACCTGGACACATAAAGGTAAACTATAGTAAAAGCACTTCAAGTTAAACAAGTATCAACTTTATTTCAATGACCATTAAGTTGATTTCAGAGTGACTAGCACTATTGAAAAAGTTATAAAAATGTTTGAAGTTGTAGCGTAAACTGAACTTTGGTTTACAAATCTCACGAAGCGACGCGCGCTTTACTTGCGGTAACCAAGTGTACGAACACGCTGTCAATGTGTTAGGTACGTTACCTCTAAATGTATAGCAATGCGGCTTCCTCTCGCTGGATAGTATCATCTGAGCGTCCTCCTGATTGTGAGCCGACACTATATAGTACGACGTGTCCAAGCATTTGAATTCTGCAAAGAACCCAAAACTATTAAAATACAGCTCAAATTAAATTACCTGGCGAAACTGTGCGGACGTGATGTCGAATATATCTAAACACGATAAAACAAAAAAACAGTGGCACTCCGGAAGTGCCGACAGAAGTGAAAACAAAACACAAACAGAATACTTTGCCATCACTCACTGACATTTTGGATATACATTAAAACCGAGTACATCCCGAGGACAGCCGAACACAGCCGAAGCGGTGTCGATTACGGTAACAGTGGCGCGATTTCAATAGTTTTTTCCCATTTCAAAAAATGCACAACGTGCCTAAAAAAGGTTTCACTTCAAAAATAAATCTCACGATTTTTTTGTGGAGTCACCGACCGCAGTTAGTGCAATCATTTGAAATATCACTAAAAATCAGCTTTTTATTGTGAAAAACTTCACAGGCGTGGTGGGTACCTTTTTGTTTTTTTTTTTTTGGCGTGTGGAAATCGTCATGGATGTCCACCACCCTGGGGTGGGTGGAGGGGTCTGTCAAACTTACTGACTAAAACCACACGGTGTCCTGCTGCTACCTTTAGCCGGGGTGCTGGAGTGCTTGCGCATTTCATCACGCTCCCCCGGCCAGTGGCCAAAAGAAAAAAGATTTTCTCGACTCATACTTCAAATTACCATACAACCAGCGGTCGTTGAACCAAACAAAAAAAAAAAACAATATTTTTGTTTTTATTACTCGACTACGGCGAAGCAAAAAGGAGGGTTATGATTTTGACCGGTATGTATGTACGTTCATCTGTTCCCTCATAACTTATAAACTACTTGTCATAATTTGACAAATGAGGTATCGTTGGAAGCATCTTGATCGTCCGCTGGTTATAGGCTATGTGACGTTACATTAAACTGAATATGGCGCCCTCTAGCGGACATAAAGTCATGACCTAAAAACAATTTTTAGACATACAAACGTACATACATACGGATCGAATACAGAACCTCCTGTTTTCAAGTCGGTTAATAATAAAAGCCTTACCAGGACTAGTATACAAGCCGAAGGGTATCTTCGCCTGCGTAGACTTGATTTTAGCTTCAGAAGTGTCCATTTTCTTGTTCAGTTTCAGTAAAATCATAGACATGAGAGCCATGTCGGTAGCAAATAGAAGCCTCTTCATATCTTTAATGTGCGTATTGATAAAGTTGAAGAGTTTCCTTGACCCGATTTCCATTATTTCGCGTCTTTCTGACTGAAATAGGTATATTTCTTTAGTTTTTACTATATGAAAGAGAGAAAGATTAAAGAAAATACGTTTATTTGCGGTGAACATGACGCAAAAAAGAACATAAACACACAAAAAAAAGAAGGTAAGGGAAACATGCGTCACATCCACGCAAAACGGCTATCGCTCAGCATAATGCTGCGATCCTATGCAAGACAGAGCCCCAGCGCTGGTTTTCAGCGACAGCCGGCGCTGACGTAATGACGTTGTCCGGTGCAGCACACAATTATTAGAACACTGTACCGGTACAGCGTACTCAAAGAAAAATAATTTAATTTAAATGTGATAGAATAATACTATACTAAACTGGACATAGACATATTATATATATGTATATGATGCTATGTGACATTTAGATAGGGTAATTTGTCGTTCGTCCATAAGGATTAGGGTAATAGAAGAGCAGTGGTGCCAGGTGGTATCGGCCGCAACTTACGAGTTGTAGGTCGTGAGTTCAAACCCAGGCAGGCACTTTGTCTATTTAATTTCATCACCACTGCTCTCAAAACGGTGAAGAAAAACATCGTGAGGAAACCGCCAAGTCCCAAAACCAAACAATTCTAAGACATGTGACTTCTAACAACCCGCACTTGGCCCGCGTGGTGGATTACGGCCCACTCCTTCTCGCAGAAAGGAGGCCTGTGTCCCAGCAGTGGGCACATTATAGGCTGATTGTGCAATAAGACGAGTAGTCAATATCATGTAGGGTAATGAGACGTGAAGTTAGGGTAATTAGTCGTGGAACCAATAACGTGTAGAGTAATCCGACTTTCATTATGCAGAACGATGGCCATTTTGCGCGGAAGTGACGCATATTTTCCCCCACTGGTTCTTTGATGTGTGTGTGTGTGTTTTTTCTTTGCGCCATGCATGATTACCGAAAATAAACGAATTTTTGAAGTGAAAACTTCTTTAGCGGCGTTGAAAACTTTTTGTAATGGGTAAAAAAATGTTAAACTCGCGTCAGGGCATCGCGTCAGGACACGTGACCGTCAGGAGAGATTCCCCCCCCCCCCCATCTCTTTCTACGGCGGCGCCAACCGAAGTGAACCAAGTGAGACACGATAATGGATGGATGGATGGATGGTGATGGCGATGGCGATGGTGATGGTGATGGAGATGGTGATGGCGATGGTGATGGCGATAGTGATGGTGATGGTGATGTGATGGTGATGGTGGACGCGGACGTGAATGGACAGCTGATGGCTCGACGGTCTGTGTAGTAGCCACACTGCTGTGTATTCGTAAAATTCGTGTATATACAGTGTTTCAAAAAATGGAAATTAAACAAAGTGCATCGATTAACGAAAAAAGTGACGCAGAAATAGTGAAAAAAACTTAGTTATATTAATTCAATTAATAATTGATTTATTTCAACGTTAATATTCAAGTTCTCACTTCTGCCGGCACTCCCGGAGTGCAACCCGTCTTTTTTTTTCTTTTATTTGTTACTTCGAACTAATTACAAGTTGGGCCGTGGGGTCCGAGTGCTCATGGTCTTTTAAAGGAAATTTCAAAACGGCTGGTTGACACTTCCCGTGACCCAAGGGCTGGCTTTTACCTTGGCCAAAGGCTAAGCATTGCCATACAACGTGGTAATGCCGCCAGTCTCTTGGGTAGGTACATTACCATTTAGAATAGAATTTTTCGACGCTATATTTTAGTTTGTGTATAGTTTTAGTTAGGTTTTAATTTTGTTATTTTTGTAATTAAGGATATATGTATTATTCAATAAATTAAAGTTTACATTTTAGGTAAGAGTTTACAGAAACATTATTCAGGATCCAATAACAAGTATAATCAAACGTGGGACTAATAACATGTTAAGTACCTATACGCCGCGCCGCCGTGAGTGTGATCTATAAAATGAAGGGTGAGGGGTGGATGAAGGGGGTTATGTTGAGTTAGTTACTAAGTAGGGTAATAAGACGTGAAGTTATGAACTGTAGGGTAAATATACCTGGAACCGATAACGTGTAGTGTAACGAGACATACACGTAGAATCAATATCGAACAACAAAATTTAAGGTAGATTAAGGGGTAAGACGGTATGTTGTCAATACTTACAGGATTGTGTGGTTCTTTCATGCGGCCGTTCATGTAGTTGAAGTAATCTTGTAGCTTCTCAAACTTCTCGTCTGCGTAGCTGTGTCGAGGGTCGATCTCTTTGGAGTTCGGCATGTTGTAAGGTTTCTGGGAAAAACAGTACAAAACTCAAAGAAAAATCACACTTCACACTAATATTATAAAGGCGAAAGTTTGTGAGTGTGTTTATTACTTCTTCACGCCAAAACTACTGCACGGATTTGGATGAAACTTTACAGTAATATAGCTTATACCTACATCAGGATAATACGATACCCCTTGCTAAGACTGGTTGTCAAACTTTCAGGCTTCTGACGATCCGTAACGACTGTCAAAGATCCACGAATGACAGCCGGGACCAACGGCTTAACGTGTTTTGCAAGGCACAGAGGGGTTTTAGTATGTGAAGATGGTCACCCATCCACGGACCAACCGAGGCAAGCGTAGCTTAACCTGATCGATCAACCCGTGCGGCTGTTATTACATAGCCACAGCGTAATTATATAAAGTTCTTACCGTTTCCACAGTAGGGAACGACAACCGGGCGAGCTGAAAATAAAAGAAAAACGTTCACATAAAAAACATATTCACAAAAAAAATAACCAATTTCCAAAAAAAACACTAGGTACGAAGTGAAAAAATTTCTTTAATTTCGGAAGTTTCTCGAAGATTTTCGTTTTTGCCATCAACTTATTATTAGTTTATTACATTACCTACCTACTTGAAGTGTTTTTTCACTTTGTATTGTTTTTTTTTTGGAGTCGGTTATTTTTTTTTTTGTAAAAATGTTTTTTTTTTTTGTAATTTTCAACTTGCAGGTATCTATGTATAACCTTAATAAAATGTAGTCCATTACAACTAAGTCAGTATACGTTACCAGTTGAAAAGAAGACACATCGTTGCTAGCTCTGGTGGAATGCAGTGTTAAAAAAACCTAAAAAAAAGAAAATTGTATCAGGTAAGCCTATAGAACTATAACTAGTTCACCAATCTATACTTCTATACAATTCGAAAGTAACTCTGTCTGTCTGTCTGTATGTTACCTTTTCACGCCTAAACCACTGAACCGATTTAGATGTTTAGAGATAGTTTGAGTCCCGGGAAAGGACATAGGATAGTTTTTATCCCGATATTCACACGGGATCGAAACTTATGCGGGTGAAACCGCAGGGCGCAGCTAGTTTCATCATAATTATTTTATTTATTTATTTTACCATTTATGTACACACATATATAAACAGACAAGAAAAAACAGAACAGAAAAATAGGTACAAAGGTGATGCTTATTTCATAAGAAATCTCTTCCAGCATACCTGCGATAGGACAAAAAATAAAGAGATGTAGACAGCGTGTTAAAGAGTAAAGGAGACAAAAAAATACATAAAACCTAAAAAACAATTCACTTAATAAAACTAATAATACAAGAATATACTTACATACATACAAATAAACATACATACTTCTAAAATAAATAACACTCAAATGTAAATAAAAATACATACACAACTATGATAGGGTGGAGAGATAGTGTTCTTTCACTCTTCTTTTAAAAACTGCAATAGTTTGGCAGTCCCTAATTGCAGGCGATAGTGTATTCCACAGCCGCACCGCGTGCACTGTGAAGGAGTAGGAGTAGAAGTCAGTGGAGTGGGGAGGGGACTTAAGGAGCTTTTTAAGATGCGACCTGCAAGGCGCATCTGAAGGACGGGCGTAGGAAAAACGCTCCCGCAGATAGGAAGGTGTTTTAGGATTGTGAAAAAGATTGAATAGCAGACACAATATCCGAGAGTTCCTGCGAAGTCGAATGGGGAGCCACTTGAGTATCTTGCGAAAGTTGGAGACGTGATCATACTTTTGAAGATTAAAAACAAAACGAATACAGATATTTTGCAAACGCTCAAGTTTATTTAAAAGCTCCTCGGTGGCATCCAAATAACAGGCGTCGGCGTAATCAATAATGGGCTGAATGAGGGTTTGAGCTAGAGAGATTTTGGTGTTCAAGGGCAAAAAGCCCTGGAGACATTTCAACGAATGGAACGTGTAGTGCACCTTGCGACTGACTTGCGCAACATGAGCAGTCCACGACAAGTAAGAGTCCATGGTCACCCCTAGGTTTTTAACTGTATGTGCGTATTCAATCTGAACTCCATTCAGACAGAGTGGAGACAGCGACGCAACATCGAGCCTATTCCGCATATACCTGCCGCCAATAATTATGGCCTGGGATTTCCTAGGGTTGATTTGCAGTCCAAAAGACCGCGACCACTCGCTAATCAAATCCAGGTCACTGTTCATGGCAGAAATAGCGGCTGCCGCATCTTCCCTTTGGAAGTTATTGTAAAGCTGCAGGTCGTCGGCATAGAGATGGAAGTAGGAAGAGATGACACTGGTGACAGAGTTAATGAAAATAGAAAAGAGGAGAGAGAACGCCACCCTGAGGCACACCTGCGGTAAGAGAGCACCAATCAGAAGACAACTCGTCGAGACGGACCCGCTGCGAGCGGCCTGTAAGATAGGAGTTAAACCAATCAATAGTGGAAGGGGAAAAATTTAGAGATTTAAGGATCCCAAGGAGGATATCGAAATCTACAGAGTTGAAAGCACTGCTAAAGTCGAGAAGTACAAGTAAAGTAAGAGATTTGTGGTCCATTGCCCAGCGGATGTCATCAGTCACCTTCAACAGGGCCGTCACTGCGCTATGACCAGGTCGAAAACCAGACTGAAAAGGACTAAGGAGATCATTCGCAGAAAGAAAGGCAGAAAGTTGTTGGTGGACAATATGCTCAAGAACTTTAGAGAGAAATGGGAGGATAGAAATGGGACGGAAATCGGTAGGCGAAACCGGCTTAGGAATTTTGGGTAAGGGGATGACATGAGCCTGTTTCCAGACCTCAGGAACAGTACAAGAAAACAAGGAGAAATTAAAAATGTGGGTCAAAACGGGAAGTAGTGTAGGGAGGATAGGAGAAATCATTCTTGAACAAATATTGTCATTACCAACAGCAGTAGAGGAGATAGCACAAATAGATTTTTTGACCTCACTTTCACTCACTAGGTTCAATACAAAAGAAGAACATTGCGGCAAAGGCAAACCAGCAAGTCTACTCAACGTAGCTGATCTGACGTGCGGATCAAAAGTAACAGGAGGATGTCAGAAATCTTTGTTATGATGAAAGACAGTGACGAAGTAACCGCGATTTAATCGTAGGCACAGAACTAAAATGTCTCATGTGCCTTCAATTACATGGCCATCTATAATATAACATATTCAGCCTATAACGTTCCCACTGCTGGGACACAGTCCTCTCGGTGAGAGGGAGTGGGCCGTAATCCACCACGCGGACCTAATGCGCGTTGGTGGATGTCACATGTCTTCGAATTTTTGGTTCTAGGACATGCTGGTTTCCTCACGATGTTTTCCTTCACCGTTTTGAGAGCAGTGGTGACGGAATAATTTACAAAAAGCAAAGCGCTTGTCTGGGTTCGTACCTACGACCTACAACTCGTAAGTCGCGGCTGTTATAACTTGGCCACCACTGCTCAAATAAACTATTTACAAAACTATTTTCGGGCCCATACTTTTTAGATAAAACGGGGAACACAGCACGGTTTGAGCCAGTTTGTAGCGCTTCCAAGAGTCCTACTTTCTATAAGAGCGAGGCCACACGAGGCGGTGCGGCATCGCAGTAGAACGCTGTTTACGGTGGTGCGCGCCGCAGCGCATCACCCCTCCCCGCCTCGTCTCGCAGGTCACAAGCGCGGCGCGCCTACGGTGCGACCGCGCCGCACGGCGGCCCAACGCATCATGTGACATAGCATAGTGATTTGTATGTAGGATGACGTTGCGGCACCGCTCCGGCGCTGCACCGCACCGTTAACGCATCGTATGGCCTCACAACGAAGAAACGAGCCCGTTCAAATGTAGCTCGATACTTCCGAATCAACCCTACTCCCGATTTAACAACTTTTTCGTGCAGCGAAAAACACACCGGGAGAAAGGACAACTTTCGAATCGTGTTGTCATTCATTCTTAGTTCGGGCTCCAAACTAATCAATATCTGTAGTTGATACGGAGTACGAAACGCTCATAACTAGGGCCGAAACTACGTTTTTCGTGCTAGGAGAGTAGACTCAGGGACGGGCTCCTTCACAATTTTTGAAGTGAAAACTTCTTCAGGCGCGTTGAGCATTTGTTGAGATGGGAAAAAACTATTGAACTCGCGCCACTGTTACCGTAATCGACACCGCTTCGGATGTGTTCGGCTGTACTCGGGATGTACTCGGTTTTAATGTATTTCCGATATGTCAGTGAGTGATGGCAAAGTATTCTGTTTTGTTTTCACTTCTGTCGGCACTCCCGGAGTGCCACTTTTTTTTAGTATGTAGTAGGTGCTTAGCTTGTAATTCTCCTCTACATGACAAAGACACCTCTTCCTCGTCTTTTCAAAAAAAACATAAAATACTTACAGAACATAGTCTTAAAATAATATTTTTGTTATCCATGGAGTTAGTTAAAGCCTAAACCTTCCGAAGGCGCCTTCTCGACTGCTGCCTGCATTATTAGCATCAAATAAATTGATTGTTACTTCAATTGGACTAATTGGCTACCTCGTTATATTTTAAAGGAATATTTTAATTGGTACACTGTACTACATACGATCCGAATCCGAATTAAAGCAGACTTCAATTCGAATTGGGAATGTTCTAAATTCGGTCGGATAGAGTTCGGATCTAGTGCGCAATCCCCTCATACAAATAGGACTAATGTCACTTCGGACCGGCATTTCTCGGATTCGGATCGAAAGTAGTGCAGCCCCCTTATTCACAAACACTCGATATGCTTCCGTATCGTATCGAACATTAATCATTGTTATCGTAGGAGTCTTCTCAATGCTGTTCACAAGTCCAAAACCCGAAAATTTTGTCAGTTTAAATCAAATAGACGCCCGCTATTCTTCCAACAGCTACTTGCTGTTGAGAGGAAGTCAAATCAGGTTATCGAAATGTCAGGTTTTCGATACGATAGCCTGTCGTATGGTTGTGAATCAGGGCTCTGAACCGCTCTGATGCCACGTTGACCGCTAAACGAGGCGGGAGCGTTAGCAAGGCGGAAGCAAACCGAGACCCTAATGATCTAAGTATGATCGCTTCATTGGTATTGTTCGTCGAATCGTTGAGGGAAATTGTCAGGGTAGCACGCGAAATTCCAATGGCGCAGAATTCAGCGACGAAACTACCCCAAAATACCTTTAAAAAAAATAATGCCTTGCTGCTTAAAAGTGAGCTTGTTTTGGAACTATTTTGTTGCAGTTATGTTTTTTATTTTGTTTTACCTTCAACCTTATAGTGTATGTGTGATCCGTCTCCTCAAGCCCTTTATTTTTATACCCCACATGGTCAAAGTAACAAAACTGTTTTTTTTCGTACTTAGGTAGGTACTTCTATAATCCGCCAATATTAAAATCCATCTAGAAGATGCTTCGAGGGTATAAAGAATCCTACATACAAAGATACATAGATACGCATGAAAAACATAACCTGGCGTGACAGTAGGTCACGCCATCGGATAACAATTAAAACACGGGATATAATAAAAAAAAATTAGACATTCGAACTTATTTATTTAGCCAATTCTTTATTAGAAAACGTTATTCACCCAGTAACGGATGCATATGCTTGAAGTTGACCAGTCGTTTGGCGCGGTTAGCTTGCGGGTGCAGCATATTCATCTGATTTCTACTTATGGTCATTCTACGACCGTCCGACGTCTTTACCACCAGGGGCGAGGCCACGGTGAGCGCGCAGAGGAGCACTGGTAACAAAACTTAGTTTAAATCATATGCCTACTGAGAATATTTTTTCCAGGAAAGCCAGTAAAAGGTGGCCTTGAAAAGGTCTGTCGTATTATAGGGGTCGTATGCGTTTTTGGGTCTTTTAAAAGGCCCGTCGCAGTTAATTGCTCCCCCCTGGCCCTGGTGGGTTCCCGCATTGTCGAGGCGGAAGGGCCGGCCGGTAGCCGTGGCTTGATCACCCACGGTGAAGCGAAGAGGAACCCGAGGAGGGGCTGCCCGTCAGGGCTTTTGCCAGTAAGCCGACGACGTAGCGGCCAACAAGTAGGTTGCGGTGCCGCTTGAGCGATATCGCAGCTGAGGCGGGCCGCGATGTCGTATCGGAGGCATCGCGGCTGAGGGTTGGAGGCCGCGGCGGGAGAGGAGTGCCGGTATTGCGGTGCGCCGCTCTTCCTACCTTCCGCGGCATTGACGGGGTCGCCACTGTCTGATGGCGGACGCGGTGGGGCTGCAGGGGAGGAAGAGTGTTGGTATGACGTTGGCCGCTCTCCCTATTTGGCTCCCTATTTGAAAATTGGCAGGCGGCGGGGCCAATGACCTGACCCGTCGCAGGGGGACCAAGGGTGCCCAGACACGGGGTCGTCAGGCGTCTATGTGCTGGTTTGGTCCCTGGGGTGGTCACGGCGTGCTATGTGTTCTAGTACGCCGATAATGGGAGTACTCCCCGAAGGAGGGTCCGGTGACGGACAGCCGCGGCGGGTTCACGGATGAGTGCTAACGCATGCCCGTGTTCCCGCCGTAAGCAGCAGAGGAGGACACCGTGGAGTTTTAGTGGGTTAAAGTCCCACATAACTGCACTATCTCCCCGTGGTAGTGCAGAATGCATGAGCATTTCTTCACGATAAAAACAAAGGTTTCAATTGCCGCGGTTGTTCTGTAGATGACCATCTTTACATACCGAGACCCCTCCGTGCCTCGGACGTTGGTCCCGGTTGTCATTCGTGGATTTTTGACAATCGTTACGGGTCGTCAGTTGCCCGAAATTCTGACATCCAGTCTTAGCAAGGGGTATAGTATTACACAGTAGCTAATGCTTTTACACTCACACGACAACAAACAAGACAGCTTCGACAATAACTTCATATCTACAATGATGATTATTTGTGAATAGAACTTGAAAGACGTTGTTCAACTAAGCCCGCATTCACAGTAACCAATTACTAGTTATCCATATCTATACTAATATTATAAATGCGAAAGTGTGTCTGTCTGTCTGTTACCTCTTCACGCTTAAACCGCTGAATCGATAAATTTTGTATAGAGATAGTTTGAGTCTCGGGAAAAGAAAGGACATGGGATACTTTTTATCCCAATATTCCCACGGGATTCAGACTTATAGAGGTATGGTAGGTAACAGGGTGTAAAGTTCACTCACACTTTATACAAAAGGGTGAATCCTCCGACCAGACGGGTGTTGTTTCTAGCAGGCAACTGCCCGATGATTCATGTCGGGCTGTTGTATCTATGTTAGTTGCGCGGTAAACTCTGCTTGCGAGATGCAGGATTTGCGTGACGTCAGTATGACGCGTTGTTCGCATGTGGCGTTGTAGATACCGCTACAGACTTATGCGGGTGAAACCGCGGGGCGCTGCTAGTTTCATAATAACTTAGGTTCTGAACTACCTTACCCCCTCCCCCTAACTTCCTTTATGCATCACCCCCTTGCCTTAGGGTTGAGTCGATGAAGTGTGCCGCGTCGTACACGTAATTATAACGTCAAGTTACTTGACTTGGTTACATACGGGGTCACTATCTGAGCTGCGAGCTATGGTGGCCCAGTGGCAACGAATCCGACTTACGAGTAGGTCGTGCGTTCGGACCCAGACAAGCGCTTTACTTTATCATGTAATTTATTTCATCACCATTGCTCTCAAAAACGGTGAATAAAAACATCGTGAGGAACCCGGCATGTCCTAGAACCAAAAATTCGAAGACACGTGACATCTAATGTAAACGTGCGCACTGCTGGCAGTGCTGCCCCTATCCTATTTCAAGTTAAACTAATATCAACTTTATTCCAATGATAATTAAGTTCATTTCAGAGTGACTAGCACTATTGACAAAGTTATAAAAATGTTTGAAGTTGTAGCGTAAACTGAACTTTATTATGTAGGAATTAAAGTTAGTTTTCCATTAATTTATATTTGTTTACATTTTTGGCAAATAAATTGCGAATGCACGGTATCAACATGCACTGGGCCCGCGTGGTGGATTACGGCCCACTTCCTCACATAGGGAGGAGGCCTGTGTCCCAGCCGTAGGAACATTATAGGCGGATTATGTGGGTCATTATCATCTCAAGGTTACATTTTTTTTTTATCTTACTAGGAACTTAAAATAAACTAGCTGTGCCCGCGACTTCGTTTGCGTGCTTGGCGGAAAACAACTTGGATTTCATCGGTTCTTTTTTGCGCGGATCCCTAACTCTTTTTCTAAAATAAAAGTAAGCCTAAGTTACGCCATATAACAGCAGCTATCTGCCAGTGAAAGTCCCATCAAAATCGGTCCAGCCGTTTCAAAGTTTAGGTGAAACAAACATACGACAATTTTTTTTTTTTTTTTTTGAGTAGGTACCGTATGTTATCCTGACATATTACAAATTATTAGTATAGATATACAGCCTAGGTACAGTTTATTTTTGTTGCCACCACGCCCCCGCGGATTACTCTACGACCCCCTAGTGGGGCGTCCCCACTGGCAAATCTTCTAAACAGACGGACACCATTTGAACTGCACGCCAGCTGCAAAATTGCAGCACCAGTGTGCATTCTACTTGATTCTACCTGTCAAGCATGGCAAATCATCAAAATCAAACTATCTCTGACCAATTACAGCGAATCCATCCGTATCTAATTCAGAAATGGGACGCTGTATTTTATGTTCCGGTTTTGCTTTTGCAATTATTCAATGGTCAATTTTTACATAAGCATACCTATAACCTTGTAACCACAGATAACGCAAGAGCACCTACTTCCCGTGCCAAAAATCGCACCAGTTTACGATCGAAAATCATAAGCCGCCACTTTCGCGCTCAGTCCTGCGTACTGCTGGCTGGGTAAGCGTGAGCGAGAGAGCGCGAGCTTGTGATGTCATAGTAGGTAGTCAAAAAGTGGCACGCTTAGTTTTCATACAGTTCGTGATATTTGCGTTATCTAGGTATATCTATATCTGTCCTTGTAACCATCGTATTATCCTCGTGGCTAATTAATAACGGCCTCACGGGTTACGGGCCGGGGGCCGGGGTTGGTCCGTGGATGGGTGATCATCTTTGCATACCGAGACCCTCCGTGCCTGCCGGAATGCACGTTAAGCCATTGGTCCCGGCATTAATTTGTGGATCTTTTACAGTCGTTACGGGTCGTCAGAAGACCGAAAGTCTGACAGCCAGTCTTGCCAAAGGGTATCGTGTTACCCCGTAACTGGGTTGAATATTAAATTCAGCTGCATCTAGCTAGACTGAAAGCGGCACACCAATATAATTGGGAAAAGGCCAGACAGATATTGAACACACTATGAATCTTAAACTGAATCATTTTGAGTCTCTGTTGAGATTGGTCACTATGGCCAAAATACGGTAAAAATGGGACGCATGAAGAAGTTCGATGTGAATGTGTGTGTGTGTCCGAAGTGGGATTGTCCGAGTAGCGGGATTGTCCGAAAGGGTTACCGCTACCCCGGAACATAAAGGGCTAAGGAAGGAACACGGGTGGGTTTTAGTCAGTAAGAGTCTGACACTCCCTTCCGCTCCACGCAGAGCGGGAGGGGTCATTTGATGATTTCCCAATCACAAAAAAATGCATGAAGAAGTCTGTTCGTGTAGCGCAGTTTGTTCTGCCAGTTACTCAACTGAACGCTCGCGCTCGGTGCATCCTGGACAGTCACACCCAACACCTTATTTGACTGGCCAATTCTGCCCTTGCGGTGGTAGGGCTAACGCCCGCCTGGTTTGCGACCACCCTCCCACCGGAATCCGGCGTCAAGCTGCCTGTTGTGTTTCGTCGATGCGTAGGAGTTCCAGTGCCTTAGGCATCTTCTGGGCACGCTCGTTCCATCATAGACCTCATCCATCGCTTTCCATCAGGCGTGATTGAGGTCAAGAGCGGGCCCATTCAGCAATAAAAAAACGGTCTAGAGGATACTAACTACTGTGGCGTCATCTACTACGCCACATGCGACCTCCTCATTAAAAACCTGACGTCACACAAATCCTGCATCGCCTACAAAGACTATTACACAACATCCCGCGACATTGGGAAGTAGCTCACCAGAGGATCCACCCTTTTCTATGGAGGTTGAGTGAACCTTACACCCTGTTCCTTATACCTCTATACTACTAGAACTTCTTCTGCGATTGAAACATCCTTGAATGCTTTGGTCAAGCTCCCTTCACTTGAGTTTGAGATTTTTACAAAACCAATGCGTAGATCGGCTGATCTCCGCAAAAAGCACGAGCGAAGCAAGCAGGCACAATTTTCTTCTTAGCGTGTCGATAGCAATCTAAATGTATTTGGCCCAGAATTCGGCTGTTTCGTGCCATCACTAGCGTCCATCAGTTCCTGTAACGTGCAGCTGACAGGACACGCAGGGCACGATATTAAGTGTCCCATCGTTTGTGGAACAGCACCACATTTACACTCCAAGGCGGAGTCATCTAAAATCTCCACCTGAACAGGTTTTCCTTGCTTCGGCCAACCTGGTTCCGGAGTCTGTTTAAAGACTTCCAGGTTACCCAAGGTAACTCATATCCAGGTAGGAGGTCTTCAGCGGGTGGAACGAACGGTTTGGGTAAGGAAGCACTGTCTCGCCACAGCTTCAGTCTTTCTTAAGGTGGTTCGCTAGTAAGTGGGACGACACACTTTAAAAAACTGTTTCGGCTTTTCAGCCTTTGTAGCACAAGGGTGTTGTCGTGCAAAGGGTGTCGTGTGTCGGAGACCATTTTCGCTGGAGCTTGCCACCGCTCTGCGAACCACTGGTGGCGCTATTCCTGCTAGTGGACACTGCATTTGTACAGGGGTCGGTTTTGGCAACCGGTGATGATCCAGCACGTTTCATTCAAAGCTGTATTACATGGGCAGAACGACTCCACACGGGGCGCAAAACTGTATACAAACTAATCATTGTTATATAAATATTATCTTGATTAATAAAAGCATCATAATAAGTATATAAAACTAAATAGGTGCATTCACCATGGTAATAATCGTTACTTATCTAAAAATATTTTAATTTTATCCGATAAATTGCTATCTACTTATTTTCAAACAATGACTGCAATTATAACCATTCATTTGTCATTCTATAAATGTATGTATACCTCCGATTTGTCTGGATTTTGGCTTCAGTTTCATAGTCAATATGGTTCCTAACGTAACCACTTTTGTGCTCCTTGCATGCGCTTGCGTTACAATAAATGCGACACTGGCACCTCTTAAACAAGCCTGCATGAAGATTCGAGAAGGTAACTTGTTTTACATAATTATGACTGAGTGCGTTTCAAAAAATAGTTCCTATGCCGTTATGTTGGCAACAATGTATACCACTTCTTATTCTTCACCACTCCTTAATGTTTTGGGCATGATTCTAACACGGACACCTTATAAATCCGAAAACCGCAGAATCGTCTTCCCATATCTACTATCTTGACAGACATGGGCACAAAACACATATACTCCTAGCGGAGGACAGGGGAGCCAACATTATAACATAGGAACTATTTGTTGAAACGTACTAGACTGTTCCTAAATTATCGTAGGCTGATAAAAATTTAGATTTCCTAAATATGTTAATATTAGAGTTAAGATCGGCTATCCCTGTGGAAGAGGGAACACGCCTTGTCATCCGCATGTTCGGGACGTCCATTAATTTCGTGAGGTGATTTTGGCGATTTTGGACTAATAGAGAAGTAGGTATGGATGAAACAAACTATTTAAATAGAATGTTGCGCCGACCCTAAATACATAGGGATGATGGCAGGAGAATGATAATTACATGATACGAAGGTCAAATACGTTTTAGATGATCAATGGAATATTTCCCACTAGCAGCGCCCCGCGGTTTCACCCGCATACGTTTCCCGTGGGAATATCGGTATAAAACTATCCTATGTCCTTTCCCGGGACTCAAAATATCATATATCTAAATCGGTTCAGCGGTTTAACCGTGAAGAGGTAACAGACAGACACACTTTCGCATTTATATTATTACGCCCCGCGGTTTCACCCGCGTAAGTGTCGATCCCGTGGGAATATGTGTTAATCCTGGTTATAAACTATCTGAGTGCCAAATTTCATCCAAATCCGTTCAACGGTTTACGCATAATTGAGTAACAAACATCCAAACATCTTCACAAACTTTCGCCTTTATAAATTATAATATTATTGCGGTTATAGGAAGCAGGATAATATGGATTATAAATCACATAACGTTTAGCGTACATCATTTTAAGATATAATTGATCGGTTTCTAAATTGATGGCTTTGCTGCAGAGCATGACACCAAAAAGTGTCAAGTGTGTGTCTATAGCTGATAGCCGAAATACAGGCTTTCGCCTAGTTCGGCTACAGATGTCTAATTCATTTGTAACAAGAAATTATAGCCTATAAGATTTATGTGTATCATTGTAAACAATTATTGAATTGAATAAACTTATTATTATTATTGCCCCAACCATAGATATTTTTACATTTCTATGGCCCCAACTTATTGTTTTTTTTTTTTTTTTTGTTATTCAGGATCTACCGCAGGGTTTAGACGTAACGTGCAACCAATTATCCTGCCACAGGGCCAACCTGATTGGGAAATGGTAGGTGTCGGTAAAGTGTAACAAGGTTATCAGCACCCCAATTGTGTGACATTCTATTAATCACAATCTGAAGGATTATGAAGGAAATTATGTGTAGTAGATGATACAGTCAACTAACAGAAGCAACGGCTTTCATTTTGACAGTTCAACAACATTCATTGCGTTATTTACGTTGTTGAGCAGACAAATGTTTCAAACGTATGAAGCAATGGATTAGCAATATCTTTCAAAATCATTCAGATTGTGATTGCTGTTGTCATCTCTTGGGACAGGTCAACTCCAAACTGCATTTGCTCTTTGTTCAAAACGCCCTTCCAGACATTCTGGAATGGCGTTTTTGGAAGGGCGTCTGGAAGGATTTTATTTGAGTCTAAGAGACCATGACCTCTGAGTTCGTTTCAGCGTTTCTTCACAGGGATCTGTCAGCTAGGAAATGCTGGTGCCTATATATTGGCGTGTAAAAGTGTCTTAACCTTTTAACCGCTTACGTCGGATTAATCCGACAAATATTTTCGTGTCCATTCTGCCAGAGTCGTATATATACGACCAAATAACACAGCTCGTTTAATCTGTATTATTATTACATCATCACAGCTCGTTTCATCGGTATTTCATTTTCATTTTTTTTTTCGTGCGCTGCGGGCACGATAACTGATATAAAGTCGGGCGGTTAAAAGGTTAAAAGATCTACTAAGCGGGCGTTGCCAATGCGTTGCGTCGGCGCTGTTACGCCTGAGCGGTAGCATCATCGCAGCCCTCGTGTAGTGCGTCGTGTACTGCGTCGAAATCACGGCGCTGCGACGACTCAACGCCTCGGCAACGCCTGTCGCTCTTGCATAAATAAAATTTTCATTTAATTTCGATAGTGTGGCTTTAACCTTTTAAGCGCTTGGCTAAATATCAATTGCCGTGCCCCTAGCGCTCGGCTACAAATCGATAAAATTAAGATAAAATAATAGGTATGGTCAGCATCAAAAGTTGATTAACACTTCAGTTTTTTTTTTATCTTAGTTATTGAGCAAAATATTTGTTCAACATTGGAGCAAAAGAATTTTTTTAGAATATATACTCTTGTCTATTACGTGAAAAGCTAACAATCGGTTTATTGAAAAAAGTTGTTGTCAATTTAATAACATGTAAAAATGATAGTGTTAATCACTTTTGATGCTGACTGTACCTACAATAAATAAGGAGGAGAAATCGTTGTATCGCAGTTAATAGGACGAAAATAGAACGAAAAAATCATGCATGTTCTCTGTCGCAGAAATACGACACGAGCGGTAGGGGCACGGAAATATCTGTCGCATAAATGCGACACAAGCGGTGAAAAGGTTAAAATGGTTTTAAGGATGTCACATGACGTACTTGTTTAATTTTAGCCGCTCCCTAAGTGCGTTGGAGAGATGGGTGGCGTAGACGTCACGGTTTGTGACGATGAAAACATTCCATCCGTGAAGATCACCAAGTCGGCCACAGTGGTGGTGCACAGGATCGGGAAGTTGGACACCTATACCATCGTGCATATAACCCTGTACTGCTTATCCCCTCAGAACATTGGGAAAATACCACCGCCATTGTGAAGAAATTATACTTTGTGTAGCGATACTACCAAACACTTTTTAGCACCTTAAAAATATCTTTTGTAGAATTAGAAAAATCTTAATAAAATCGTTTTTTTGTTAAGCAAATAAAGTATTCTTGCATTTCCTTAATAAGTAAAACAATTACCTAAGTATGGTATGTATACTGGTTGAATTTGAGAACATGCGACAAATCGAAATGGGAGATTGTACTTAATCATCATTATGAACATCTTTTACTATTAGGAAAATTTAACAGTTTCGGGTAGCTTGATCTGCTGGCGTCTGTACCAGGGTTGTTGCGAACATCAGCATCAGCATCCGCATTGATCGATGCTGATTATTAAGGCTGAAGTTCTTAGCTCTTGGGGCTTATTAGCACGTGTCGTATAATTATTAATTAATATTGGAAATGCCTAGACGTAGACTGTAGTGGTACTACTTAATTATGTACTACCACTAGGTACTTAATTACTAACTAATTATTACTAAACTAGGTACTTAGTTTGATTATATTTTTTATTAAAAGTCACAAAATTATTGAACCAAACTTTTATTTCAATACCAAGGAAAACTGTGCAACTTTTAGGTATAAATTCATAAAGGTCACTGCTTTTTTAAGAAAATAGTTAAAATCAGCATCAGCATCCGCTGATGTGAAAAAAATATGCATCAGCAACAACCCTGGTCTGTACACACATACTATTCACAACCGTTCAATACGCTTCCGTGCTGATTCACATCAATCAATGTTATCAAATGAATCGTCGAAGAAACGCAGTTCACCAATCTAAAACCCGAAGATTTTGACAGTTTAAATCAAATAGAAGTCCGCCTTTCTTCCGACAGTTATTTGCTGTAGGGGGCAAGGCAATTCAGAAATCTAAAATGTATCAATTTCGATTCATGAGTTGTGAATAGCTATGATGATGATAATGGGGCTCCCTTTTCCGCACTTAGACTCCCATTTGGTCCGTTGTGCGTAGGGATTCTGGCTAACAGAGCCAGCCTAGCTCCATCCAGAAGCACAGAAGCTTCCTGGGAGCTTTGCAGGCTTCACGAAGCGACCTCACGGTTCCGAGGATTTTTTCACATTGAGAAGCCACAGCCTCGCATTCCAGGATGACGTGGGCGGCTGATTCCTCGGCGTCAAGGCAGCCCCTGCAAAGGGGGCTGTCCGTGGCGCCTATGTTAAAAAGATGTTAATTGTACCTATTATTATTCTGAGGTTATTTCTACTTAGGCTTAGAAGTTTGTGAATAGCTAATATGCAGCTCAAATAAAGTTTGATTAGACAGACTTGAATAGCGTTTTTTTGTTTTAAACTATGATTCACTGCTGACGAAATCGTTATGAAGGGTTTTTTTTGCAGAAAAGAAAATACCATCAGTATCATTTTTATCTCACTTAAATATGCTTATAATCAGCAGTGTCGGATTTACCAACAGGCTGAGTAGGCTGGAGCCTAGGGGGCTACGAAATTAAAAAGATTAATATTTATATACCTACCGCGGTTAATTTTAGGAAAGAATAAGCAAAGTGAATGCTCAAATTCAGGCATCTACCGTAGATTTGATCACAGTTGCCGATCTTTACAAATATCTCTTTGCAAGTTTTTCGTAGCTGAACGTGAACATTTTAAGTATTTTGAGGAAACGGCGATGGAATTAAGCGTGTCGAAGCAGTATACAAAAGACAAGGGAAAATTGTAGATTTCGATAGGGACGGCAAAATTTGAATAGCCTACTGGCGGCAAATGTGTAAATCTGCCACTGATAATCAACCTTCAATATCCCTCAATGCTGGAAAAAAGACCTCCTCCTCTCTGTGAGAGAGAGTTCATGATCTGTGAGAGAGTCACATGTCATGTCTTAGAATTGATGGTTCCAGGTTTCCTCACGATGTTTTCCTTCACCGTTTTGAGAGCAGTTATGATTAAATAATTTACACAAAGTTAAGTGTCTGCCTACGACCTACAACTCATAAAGGTCACAGCACACTATCAAACCGGAAAGGGATCGGAACCGTATCAACGCGAGCGGTTCAGTATTCTTTGTATGAAACTCCCTACTGCAACGCACTGTAACGCACACTAATCGGAATCGTAATAGCCTCGCCTCCCCCTAATCGTAATCGGATCGTCGTCCCCGCGATTACGGCTCGTCTTCCCCGTGCTTACGGCTCGTCGTCCCCACGCTTACGTCTCGCGTCTCTCCATAACCGAGCTTACGTCTCTTCGTCCACCCTTGCCCCGCTCACCCCTCCGGCCTGCTTGCTGCACTATCAACAAGCGGTCGACGACCCGTAAGCGCGGCGTCGTTGCCTAACCGTAGCCGAGTCGACGTATCAGAGCTTCAGCCCCCTTATTCACAAACACTCGATATGCTTCCGTATCGTGTCGAACATTAATCATTGTTATCGTAGGAGTCTTCTCAACGCTGTTCACAAGTCCAAAACCCGAAAATTTTGTCAGTTTAAATCAAATAGACGCCCGCTATTCTTCCAACAGTTATTTGCTGTTGAGGGGAAGTCAAATCAGGTTATCGAAATGTCAAGTTTTCGATACGATAGCCTGTCGTATGGTTGTGAATCAGGGCTCTGATCCGCTTTGGTTCCGTGCTTACGTTAGGTTGACATCTGTCTGACGGCAAGGCGAAAGGCGATACGGTGCCGTGCCGATCCCTTTCCGATTTGATACACGGTGTGCTATGCAATGACCTTTAGACTTAAAATATCCTAATTGGAGAAATAACGACGGTTTAAGAAGCGTTCATGAACACCGAATTATCAAGTATTCGCTTTGGACTCTCATTACTCTTAATTTAATTATTGCATTTTCAATGCAATTAAGACTTTTTTTTTTAATCTCGTGCCATTTATATAGGCGTGTTATACACAAATGTTGGCTACACTTCTCTGGACACCATGGCTTCAGTAACATGTATTTTGGTGTTGGCCTGCGCGTGGGCAGCCGCGGTTGCGTACCCACTTGGTACCGACCAGTGCGGGTTGATACAGATCGGTGAGCTTTCATTGTTTTTAGTTTTTTCTGTGCTTTCATTTTGACAGTTCAACAACATTCATTGCGTTATTTACGTTGCTGAGCAGACAAATTTTTCGAACATATGAAGTAATCGATTAGCGATATCCTTCAATTATTGATAGTGTGTGTTACGCAATTACGGTCCAGGTTTAAACCATTGAGCCATTTTTGAATTAACAACTTTATACCCACAACGTTAAAGTTCTAATCAAACCCAGATTTTAAACTCGAGTCTAAGTTCTCAATTTGTATTAAGGGGACTAATGATCTAAAGCGCGGTCACTGTCGGACTGCATAGAAAAGAAAGAGAAGCGCGATGACACAACGCTGGTAAATTTATAGCAAAATATGAAGCAATTATCTGTGTAGATCTTTTTTTCTATTCTTTTTACAAAAAATCTATTACATGGATTAAAAAATTAAAACAGTGAAATTTAAAAATTAAAAAATTAAAGTGCTTTAGTATGTTGCTTGAAAAATAATCTGACAAAAAATCAGAATGACTGTATGGTTTCTATTGTAAAAAGAAAGTTTTTAGAGGTATCTTCAAGATTTTTTTCGTAACAAATTAGTTGTATTATGTTTTCAACACACTATCTACCTAGCATATATTCTGAAGAATATCATATATTTTTCTGATTTTGTTTACTGTAGTCGATCATATACTTTTAGTGCTTCTAAAACTTGCGTTTTTTGCGTTCAGATCCTGTAATCCCTATACTTAACTAATATACACAAACTAAAATATAGCGTCGATAAATTCATCCGCTTCGTTGTCGACTGCTAATGTGCCCTAGATACTGGCAGCATTACCACGTTGTATGCCAATGCTTAGCCTCTGGCCAAGAAAAGCCAGCCCTTGGGTCACGGGAAGTGTCAACCAGCTGTTTTGAGATTTCTTCAAACGACCATGAGCACTCGGACCCCACGGCCCGAGGGTTTCAACCCCAAACGGCTCGAAAATATAATTACCAGTAAGGTTATTATACTTACGCCGCTTGAGGTGCTCTGCAGCCGCAGCAGCAGCACCAGCACCGCACGCACAGTGCCTAATATTTGATGGAATATTTTGTAAATAGGTTCTGCGCTTGGGAACGGGATCCAACTGGCGAAAACTTCTCTACAGTCAGGGGTAGCCGACTTCAAAGTCCTTATTCCAGTAAGTGTTCTTCATTAAGGCCTATTCAAACCTAAGGGCCTGTGCATACCACGTTTTTTAAACGCGCCGTTGACGTGCGTTTGTAGCGATACAGACGCGATACGCACGCGATTCAGACGCGATTCAGATTGCACTTGCTCTGTAGGATAAAAGCGCGCCATCGACGCACGTTTCAAAAACGCGCGTCAACGGCGCGTTTAAAAAACGTGGTGTGCACAGGCCCTTAGTTGTGAGCTTTTCTCATCCAGCGAAGTGCCACGACCTTCACCAGGTCACCCGTTCACCGTGTGGGAGGTCTAACATCGCTGAAACGTCTCTTGGCTGAAATGATGATGATAGAATACTCTTTATTATGTACACCATATAAATAATGATAATAACACAACTTGCTCGCCCACGCGGTCGTTTATATAACCTCGCTCCTCGCCGGCGCCTCTCCATCGGACATACTCACGCGCCGACTTCATACATAACCATATGATAATTTAGAAATATCTTTTCAGGACATCCCAAATTGCCCAAATGGACCTATAGGCGTCTCAGCTTTAGTGTGCGACTTCGACGTTCTACCGACGGCCAGTTATTTATCTACCAACATTATCTTAGTTCACCGCGTCGGTAGTCTCTTTGGCGAAGGAAGTGTCACACCGACAGTCTATTGTGGGAATGCGCTTCAAAACGTGCTTGGCCAATCGTACCTACCACCTTTAGGCCTTAGCTCTCAGTCTTTGTTGGGCCAAACACACAGTCCGTTGTTAGGCCAGTCACAACTCTCCCTCCTTTTGGGACAATCACCTCAGTCCGTTTATGGCCAATCGTCCCTACCATCTTTAAGTGTCACCCCCTTATCTCAACTGGATCATACACAAAATCCTTTGTTGGGCCAATCACAACTCTCCCTCCTTTTGGGACAATCACCTCAGTCCGTTTATGGCCAATCGTCCCTACCATCTTTAAGTGTCACCTCCTTATCTCAATTGGATCATACACAAAATCCTTTGTTGGGCCAATCACAACTCTCCCTCCTTTTGGGACAATCACCACAGTCCGTTTATGGCCAATCGTCCCTACCATCTTTAAGTGTCACCTCCTTATCTCAATTGGATCATACACAAAATCCTTTGTTGGGCCAATCACAACTCTCCCTCCTTTTGGGACAATCACCTCAGTCCGTTTATGGCCAATCGTCCCTGCCATCTTTAAGCGTAACCCCTTTGTCTCAATTGGACCATACACATAATCTGTTGGGCCAATCGTCCCTACCATCTTTAGGCCTTAGCCCCTTGTCTCAATTGGACCACACACACAATCCTTTGTTGTGCCAATCACAACTCTCCGGCATTTGCGGACAATCACCCCATCTACTTTTGGGGCAATCATCCCTACCATTGTTAGGGCAGTCACCCCTACTTACGGGCCAACCATCCCAACCAGAGTTGAGAGAGTTATCCCTACTTATGGGCCAATCACCACTGTTGCAATTGGGACAATCACGCCAACTGCTTTCGGGTCAGTCATCCCTATCGCAATTGGGATTGTCACCCCTACTTATGGGCCAGTCTTCCCTACCACAGTTGGGTCTCTTAGGAAATTCACCCAATAATTTGATTGCTCAAGCTTATTAATTCATAGACTATGAAAACGATCATACTTTTTTGCGACAATTTATTCATTTATTTTAGGACTGCGTACATAAGCATTTTTAACTTCCTATAAAAAAAATTAAACCCATTGATTTTTTTTTATCATTCAGAATAAATAGAACATTTTAATTCTCTAACTGTAATTATATGCGGGTAGGTAATCCATTACAAAACCGCAATTTCTGTTTTTACCCGACTGCGCCAGAAGGAGGGTTATGTTTTTAGAAACACACTTTGGTGGTGTTTGGTACAGATGCCAGCACATCAAGCTACCCGAAACTGTCAAATTTTCCCAATCAACTTTGAACCTTATGCCTTAGCAATTAAGTTGAAAATCGAAATTTGACAGATTGTACTAGCTCGATGTGTCTGTACATAGCAAATTGTTCTAAATATATATTTTATGCAATAAACTGTATTTATTTATAATTTGTTGTTTTATTGTTACATCTAGGTTTTGCTCGCGGCGTTGCCCGTGTAGTTGTCCGAAAATATCCCACGGGAACTTATAATTAGCGCCACGAAAGATGAGACTTGACACACCACGTGGTTTGACATGCGCATTACACGATTTTAGGTCTCTTTAGCGGTATGAGGTCTGAGCGCGGGACGGGACTGGACGTCATAGGGGCGGCGGAAAGAGGGCGGGAGAGGGGGTCAAGGCTCATCCTTCGTGGCGCTAACTGTACTGCCAGGATTAAAAGTGCGTACTTTTACGTTAATTTAGACTACTACGTGTATGTTAATTTAGACTACTTTCACGCCATTTTGTTTTTTTTTTTTTGCGGCAATAGATAATTTTCTCGTTATGCATGCTTTGTTAGATTTCTTCTGTTTTTTACAGACGCCAACACATCAAGCTACTACAATCTGTCAAATTTCTTTAATAGATTTTCAACTTTATCGCCAAATCATAAGGTTCAAAGTTGATTGGGAAAATTTGACATTTTCGGGTAGCTTGATGTGCTGGCGTCTGTATTATACTTTTAGGTACAGCCTAGTACAGTCAGACACAGAAGTGTTAGTGATTTATTTAGTTTTATGTACCGAGTACTGACAAGTACAGAAGTGATCATACGCATGGGTAATAGATTAAGGGGGCGTATTGGAGGTCGCATATATGTATGCACTGGCCTGTGTGAATAATTTTATTTGCACATGTAGGTATGTCACCTATTTAAAATAAGCATAGTTACTGTTGTTTATGTTCTGTACATTGTCATTTGTGTGTAAAATATTGACCACGAATGAATATACCTAGTGACAATCACACCACTGCTGCTGTTATTATTGCTACTTTTTTCCAATATATATATATAAATCGATAGATGACATCAATGCAAACGGAAAATACAACAGGACAGCCCCGTAAAGCGTCACGTTTCCGAGATATTAATAAAGATATTATGGCCGCCATTTTGAAAAATTATAATGGCTGACAGGTAGGTATGCCACGGATCTTCAAACCCCTTCTCATCCAAACTCGTTCAGCTATTTTTGCGTCACTCCGGAACATACATCCAGACAAACGGACAAAAATTTTTCGTTACTACTTAAGTACCTAGTTATGCATAAGGATTAATCCTCACTCAACACTCGGTTTCTAACACCTTTAACCTTTCGGACGTGGGGCCTCTGTAAGCGCAAGTGCCACAAACGTCGGCGCATTTGGAAGTACTTGTTGATTTTAGGGCAAGCCTTCGAAAAAACGCAGATTTCGTTAGTACATAGCCAGTTAAACGGTACATGTTATACCTTTCTGGCTTCGTTATTAGATTACCTAACTACTTGTACCATTAATTATGCAAATACAACTGACCTTATCAAGCAACGATGCGTTAAGTTTTTGTTTTGATAATTTTCACTCACATAACCTTCAAACTTTCTCACATTACATCTAATCTACACAAACATTCACCAAAAAAACACTTTATTACGATAACACAATATCTGTAGACAACGATAAAACACTACACATAACAACAATCCATTTATAAACAATTACTAAACCATAAAAACTATTTGTTTACGCAACGACAAAATTTCGGCGCGAATTCCACGCGGTGCCGACGGTAACACTGACGTCACTGAGCGCGAAGTACCGTTAGCGCAAAAACACTACGAACGAAATATTTAAATTTTATATTTTTTTACTTTCGATTTCTGTTGTTATTTTATTATAAATCATTATTTTTATTTAACTCTGTTTATTATTTTGGTTTATTTTAGACAACATAATATTACTGTTTTTCTTCTTATAAAATAGTTATGATGGGTTCAATAAAATATCGGGGATGAAATTTGTTACTCTACGATATGCATTTTATTATATTTATTTCGATTTACTTATTGGGCCGTTACCATTTTGTGCCCATTGCTGTCGAGACCATGGGTGCTTGGGGCACTGAGGCCAGGAAGCTCATGAGTGAGATAGGGCACAAGCTTCGGGAAAAAACGGGTGACTCCCGCTCCGGCTCGTTCTTGGTGCAAAGGTTAGCCAATTGCCATTCAACGTGGCAATGCAGCAAGTGTTTTGGGCACCTTTGCGCCGGGAACAGTTAGGGGCGGGTTATTTGACTAATTTAGACGTGTTTCTGAATTTATTGTAAATTAATTAATGACATTAGTAAGTAAAAAAATTTACTTATTTGAAAAGCAAGTCAAGTTAGTAAAAATAATATGGTGAATAAATAAAACATTATCTAAATAGGGATGTTACTTGGGTAGAAAAAATATAATTATGTTTAGTCCGTCAGTGAGATTATCAAATAATATTGGACATGTATTTTTTGCTTTACCAAATCAATAAAAATTGACAGAGATAAAACAGCGCATCAAAGTTCAGGAGTGGAAGGTTTTAACGTCACTATTTAATATAAAGCGTACCGAATAGTGACGTCACACGATATTTTAATGCATTATATCGTCGTTACTTTAAGTTTACGAGTCAAAAGAAAAAATATATGTACAATATTTTTTTATTAATCTATACTCCATTTGAGATTGGACATTTAAATAAACCTTTTTTACAGTAAGTTCTACCGATTTTGAATTCTATTGCGTAGGTTGCATGACAAATGGCAGCTGCAGCAGTAAACAGTTGGTATTGTAACCACTTTTTGCTTTTAATGCCATCCTTATGTCTACGGTATAGAAGTCAAAATCGGTTGAACAGACTGTAAAAAGCTTTATTTAAATGTCTAATCTTATTTCAAATGGAGTATAGGTACCTGACGGACAAAAAATAATTTTCAGTCAACATCGCTATTATTATCGTTCCATAAACCCACCCATTCTTCACCACAGACAGGAGGGCTGTGTCCTAGCAGTGAAAACATAATAGTCCGATTGTGCCTAAGCAATAACAACTACGTATGTGGAAGTAATTATTGTGTTTATTCATGATAAAATTTTCCTGATTTTTCATATTTATCCACATGGCTAAGTATGTTTGATATACCATTCAAGTGAAAACTATTATTGCTTTCAATCGTCCTGGGTTGCTGTAAATGACCTTGTATACTTACGGAGAGTTAGGTATCCGATTTCCATATAGAAGTGAGAGCTTGGTAAAGTTTAAATAAAATACATTTTATAATTATGGTAATCATTTATTTTGACTAGACATGTCCCATTCTTAGTATAAAACAAAAACTTAATGTTAGAGTTACTAACTTTTACTAGAACAACACACTAAAAACAAGTACAATAAGAACGAGAAGGTTGCCTGTTTAAAACAATTTTATCATATTATCCAAGGCTTTCAGAATGCTATTAGAACTACCGCGGGGGTTATCAGTTTTTTTTTGTCAAGAAATAAATTACAATAAAAATGTGTTATGTAAAAAAAAATACAATGAAAAAAAGATGAACACGTACTTCTAGAGTACAACAAATGGAAACAAGAAAAAATACCAATACAGAAATAGTTAAAATAACAGCTAAGAGATCGCAAACATGACGCATGGATTAGCACCATTTAGCTGAAGTAGTGAAGGGAAGGGAAGGGAAGCTAAACGGAGCCAATACACGCGCCAGGAGAAGGAGGAGGAGGAAGGCCGCATGCAGCAAACAGTGGGCGTCCCATACCGACGAAATGCGGACCTCATACGAGGGTCCGGATCTCATTCATAATCCACATGTACCATCACAATCAAACGCATTCAATCATGTTCATACTCCACATCCACACCGCCAAAAGATTCATACATTAAGTGCGCCTCCGTTTACGCCCACGTATATCTTCGCCTGGGAGGTCTACTGTAGAATGCCACATTTTCCAGCAATCTCGAAAACAAAGAAATACGTCACATTGAGTGCACTTAGTATGAATCAATTTGGTTTCCTTCTTTCGAGCACACATAGCACATCTTCTTCTAGACTCTCGCCCTCTCAAATAATCTGGCTCGTGCACGATATCCCGCCTCAGCCTCATGAGATCCCCTACTGGCTGGCTGACTTCTGGTAGACAGAGGCGATGCTGATTAACCAGACCTTCAGCAAGCTCATAGCGGAACTCACGATGCGTCACAGGCAATTTTCCGCGCCGTTTCAGAGAACTGACATACATCACCAGAGCATTGTGAATGCTCACATTCAGCAATCTTTTAAACATCTTGATATACCACTTCACGCCTCTCTTTCGCTCTAACAAATACATGGAGAGTTTTTGATCTTTGAGATCAACTCCCCCCATGGATTTGTTATAATCCCTTACACACACAGGCTTCACAACCGCATTTCCGGCCCTAGTTCCAATGAAAGTATCGGGATGGTGAAAGGTGGATATAATGTTCACCATTTTGGAGTCCATCCACGAAATTATGGATACATCTCCGCAATGGCGAGATATTATAGTCCCCTTTTTTACCTTCTTCGGTACTTTAGCTATGTCACTAGGGACATTTCGACGGCATACACGAAGGGTTCCTAGGCAATCAAAGCCCAAACTCTTGAGATATCGTGCTAGTGATGGACAATTGTAAAAATTATCCATCACTACACAATGTCCCCGATGTTCAAGGCCTTGCAATAGCTCAAGAACCACTTTCGTGCTCTTTCCCCCCAAATTGATGCCAAGAGATGGATCTCCACCGGACGATCCATCAGACTTGCCCGTGTAAATTTGGAATCCAGCCATATAACCTGTGCTGGACTCACACAGCTCATAAGACTTTATTCCAAATCTAGCAGACTTTGACCTTATTGTTTGAACCCAAGATAAGCGGCCCTTGAATAAGGTCAAAGACTCGTCGATGGATATGTCCGGCCCGAGGTTGTACAAAGATTTGAACTTCTTTTCGAGATGTTCAATTATAGGGACCAGCTTATCCAACTTGGCCGACAGTCTTGCTGTGTAAGCTTCCCCAGTTTGCGACAATTGCTGACTCGCGACAGCGGTGTTGTCTACAAAATGAAGAAACTTACACAGCATAAGATACCGATTATAGGACATAATACGGCGAAACATGGGTAATTGGAGAATGCCATTTTGTGTCCAATATTCGGCTACTGTCGTCCGCGGGTCGATAGCCATATACATAAACACCGCGAAAAGAACCATTATCTCGTCCGCATTCGTGTCAGTCCACGAATGAAGGCGAGATGATGGTGTCAACTTCCCTGTACTACGCTTAGCCGCGATTGTCTGCTGGGCGTATCGGTTAGTTTCAAGGACGATAACCTCTATGATGTCTTTATCCCATATGTCGATAAAGGCATCATAAGGCGAATCGTAGTCTTTGAGTGGCCCAGGGGTAGGACCTGAGAATTCCTCACGAACTCCCCTGAACGACTCAAAGTCCGACACCCACGAGAAACTAGCCGACGTACCCAGTAAGCAATCAGCTGCGTCGTCCATGGCCGTATCCATCTCGTTCACGATTTGCTTTATGGGTCCTTCCAAATCCTCCGCTTCGGGAACGTTCCTCTTCTCCCCACCGGCGGCGACCCCTGGCATGTCAAATTCGTCGTCGAACTCGCTGTCCATTTCGCTGCCCACTTCACACCCAAGCGCCCTTCTTGACGTTGCCGTCAATCCCGAAGTTGAAGGGCGAACTTCAACTTCGGAGTTGACGGTTATGTTAGATGTGGCGCTAGATGACGGTGGTACAGGCGATTCGGCAGCTGAGTCCGGCAGATCTTTTACCCACCGTTTGACATGCCAGGGGTCCTCGTTCATGAGGTCTTCAGCCTCTTCCACCGACATGTCCATTGCCTCCACCCGCTCGACGATATCCATACTGCAAACAATACAATATACAATATAATAACTGCCTCGTTAGCCTAGTGGTCCTAAGCGCGACTGCTACGCTAGAGGTCTTGGGTTCGTATGTATTAAATGTTTAATTTGATTTAAAAGCAAACAAATAACGTAATATCGGCAATGTTTGTCCGATGTAACGTTAATAAATAAAATACAATAAAAGAAACTTACCTATACACAACGCTAACGGCGATTTTTGTCCATAGACGTTGTTTAAACTAACTAATGACGTTAAATGGCGATTCTTGTCCAATATAACGTAGGGAAGAGATAGAAAAGAAACTTATACAAAACGCAAACGGCGATTCTTGTCCATAGACGTTGATTAGACTAACTAATGACGTTAACTGACGATTTTCGGTCCAATATAACGTAAGGAAGGGATAGACATGGGAGTGGGCAATAAATGCGAAAAGGTCTACTCACATTAAATTACTGCTCGATCCCGTGCCGATTCTCGTCTGCTAGTGTTGATCTCCTTCGTGCTGCCGCTCGATGACAAATTTGTTTGTGTAGGTTCCCGGATAAGGCCAGGCGATTAGCACGTCGCTGGGCCAATGTTAGTGCCTTTAAACGAAGAAATTTTTCGCGAACTTTATCCGACCCCGGCTGCGCCAGTCAAATATGAACGGCAGTTATTTTGTTTAAAATAAACTTTAATTACAATTATTACAATAATTGGGAGATGTGCTCAGTTTGAGCGATACAAACGGAATGTCCTGACTTACGAACTATTGGTATATATAACCTAAACAATAACGACATATTTCTGGAAGTTCCCACGAGGCTAGCTCTGATAAGCATTAACTTAGGTGTTAGAAATATTTGTTGAAAGATATTTGTATTAAGTGGAATCGGCGACATGGCTACTTAAGTAGCCATGTCGCCGATTCCACTTAATACAAATATAGTTCGCGAAAAATTTCTTCGTTTAAAGGCACTAACATTGGCCCAGCGACGTGCTAATCGCCTGGCCTTATCCGGGAACCTACACAAACAAATTTGTCATCGAGCGGCAGCACGAAGGAGATCAACACTAGCAGACGAGAATCGGCACGGGATCG
This sequence comes from Amphipoea oculea, assembly GCA_945859645.1. Taxonomy (NCBI): domain Eukaryota; kingdom Metazoa; phylum Arthropoda; class Insecta; order Lepidoptera; family Noctuidae; genus Amphipoea; species Amphipoea oculea. The sequence continues at coordinate 4,082,227 of OX243891.1, read as the reverse complement.
AGCAGTAATTTAATGTGAGTAGACCTTTTCGCATTTATTGCCCACTCCCATGTCTATCCCTTCCTTACGTTATATTGGACCGAAAATCGTCAGTTAACGTCATTAGTTAGTCTAATCAACGTCTATGGACAAGAATCGCCGTTTGCGTTTTGTATAAGTTTCTTTTCTATCTCTTCCCTACGTTATATTGGACAAGAATCGCCATTTAACGTCATTAGTTAGTTTAAACAACGTCTATGGACAAAAATCGCCGTTAGCGTTGTGTATAGGTAAGTTTCTTTTATTGTATTTTATTTATTAACGTTACATCGGACAAACATTGCCGATATTACGTTATTTGTTTGCTTTTAAATCAAATTAAACATTTAATACATACTTAATTAAAACTTAGAATAGTATTTAATTAATCTGTACATAAAATGAATCAAATCCAGATAATCCCGAGGGAAATCCTGGGAATTATTCCTAAATTTGATGGAGATGAAAAATTATTAAATCTTTTTATTTCCAAATGTGAATATGTAATTAGAAGTTTTTACGGAGAAAATAACCCAGCGCAACAACTTTACGTTTATCATTGCCTGGCAAGTAGGTTAGTTGGTAAAGCCGCAATTCTCATCAGTGAACGTGAAAATGTTTTCACTTGGGAAGCACTGAAGGAATTGCTTGTTCAGCACTTTGGCGACCCGAGATCTGAAGCGTGTATCGCAATAGAATTAGAAAATCTTAAAATAAAACAAGGAGAGTCATTCATTGATTTCTGTCACCGCATCCAGATGGTACGAAGTTCCTTAATATCAAAAGTTAACCTTTTACAAGACGAGGGAATTAAGGCAGCCAAAATTATAATATACAATAACACCAGCTTAAACGTATTTTTATATAATTTACCCGAAGATATGATTAGATTTGTCCGATTGAAACAGTGTACAAATTTAGAATCCGCACTTGGCGTTGTGATGGAAGAGGTAAACTTCCAAACTCAGTACAATGCCAGAAATAAAACAAAACAAACAAATACTCCAATTAATAACCCGTTACAAACAAATAAAAATAACACACAGATACAGCCAGCTCATTTCAAATTCGAAATTCCACAACAAGGATACAATCCTCAATTTAGACCAAATTTTATGCCCGTCAGACGGTTCGGTGTGCCTAATGCCCAACAAAATGCGATCCCAAGACCGCAAAATAACCAGCAATTCAATAATAGGCAAGCTGTAGCAATGCCTATTCCCCAAAATCGGCCACCACAGCAGTTTCCGCAAACAGTAAATAACTATAGACAACCCGGATTCTTTAGAGTCAACCCAAATCAACAGTTTCGTTTTGGAATACCCAATCAGTCAACCAATAATGTACAAAATTCAGACGTCTCTATGAGAACTGTGCATCAAAGTAATATGCTAGATTCTTCCACCATTTTCTTTTTAAACGACGATCAGATACTTGAATTTTACCCTGAAGAGTATTTGACTCAGAATTGTATTCCCGAAGACCACACGCAAGAAAATGTCTTTGAAACACCGACGACAGAAAATGTCGCTTCAAATTCGACCCCCGTTGAATCTACGGAAAATTTTCGAATACCAGCCTCTCTGGAAAAACAGAAATAATAAACATCAACTTCGACGCTTTAATTTTTAAATTACCCCATATAGATATTCCTGAAATAAATTCAAAATTTATGATCGATACGGGTAGCACTCGATCTTTCATAAGTCCGCAAAAAGCAGAAGAATTTTTCTCATATTTTATACAGTTTGAACCATTTGAAATAGTCAGTACACATGGTCGCAGTAGACACGATGAGGTTGCATACATTCCTTTAACAGATACCTTTCAAACGGAACTTTATCATAAGTTTTATATATATAATGTTTGTAATAGATACGACGGTCTTATTGGATCTGACTTATTAAAAGAACTCGAAGCTAATATTGATATGAAAAACCAAATACTTAAGACTAAAAGTACAGAAATCCCAATCCTTTATAGCCCACCTTATGAAATTATGTTGCCCTCAAGATCTGAAATGCGCATTAACGTTCCAACAGATTTAGAAAATGGAGTTGCTATTCTAAACTTTACAGAATTTAGTCCCGGTATTAGAATGCCCGATGCCTTAGTGACATGCACTAATTCATTTGCATCGACTATAATACAAAACTTGACAGAAAACGACACGACCATTACATTCCAAGAGCCCCTCAAAGTTTCAAACTTCAAAACTGAACTGTGTGACATAAATACTTGCAATAATGAGCCTGAAATTACTGATTATCAGACTCAAAACTTAGCGAAATTAAGACTAGATCACCTAAATCAAGAAGAAAAATCCTGTATTTCACAATTATGTTTAGAATTCAAAGATATTTTTCACTGTGACCAGATCCCTTTATCATTTTCTAATCAAGTAAAACATAAGATTCGCACCACTAACGAAGACCCAATATACATACGTCCTTATAGACATTCTCCTTGTGAAAATAATGAGATTCAAAAACAAGTAGAAAAACTATTACAAAATGATGTCATACGGGAGTCACACTCTCCGTGGAGTGCCCCTGTCCACTTAGTCCCTAAAAAAATGGACGCCTCCGGCGAACAAAAGTTCCGTATGGTAATAGATTACAGGCGATTAAATGAAATCACTGTTGACGATAAATATCCTTTACCAAATATATCAGACCTCTTTGACAGGCTTGGAAAAGCGTCTTACTTTTCCACAATCGATTTAGCAAGTGGTTACCATCAAATTGAAATTGTAAAAGAAGACCAATCCAAAACAGCCTTCACGACACAGTCAGGACACTACGAGTTTACTAGAATGCCGTTTGGTTTAAAGACGGCACCCGCAACCTTCCAACGAGCCATGGACAATGTATTCAGAGGCCTCCAAGGGCTGCATTGTCTTGTATATCTTGATGATATAATAATTTTCTCCTCAAGCCTAACAGAACACGTGGAAAAACTAAAGAAAATCTTTGAAAGGCTAAGACAAACTAATTTGAAAGTTACTCTTGATAAATGTGAATTCCTTAAGAAAGAAGTCCTTTACTTAGGACACACAATCTCTGAAAACGGCCTTCAGCCTAATAATGATAAAATACGTGCAGTATTGGAATTTCCACTACCGAAAACACCTACTGAAATAAAGAGTTTCCTTGGTTTAATAGGTTATTATCGTAAATTTATCAAAGATTTTTCAAAAATCACACAACCATTGACTTATTGTCTTAAAAAGAAGAATAAAGTCAATATAACTAAAGAATACATTGACGCTTTCGAAAAATGTAAAGAATTATTGACCAATGCCCCGCTTTTACAATTTCCCGAATTCTCGAAACAGTTTTTACTAACCACAGATGCATCAAACTTTGCCCTTGGTGCAGTCTTATCTCAAGGACCAATCGGTAGCGATAAACCAATTGCGTTCGCTAGTAGGACACTTAACGAAGCTGAAACACGATACAGCGCAATCGAGAAAGAATTATTAGCAGTAGTATGGGCCTGCAAACACTTTAGACCGTATTTATATAGAAAAAGGTTCGTAATTCTCAGCGATCATAGACCACTCGTATGGTTACACTCAGTTAAGGAACCCGGTAGTAGATTAACAAGATGGAGGTTAAGATTATCCGAATATGACTATGAAATCAAATACAAACCAGGAAAACAAAACAGTAATGCCGATGCTCTGTCGCGCATAAAAGTTAATGCATTAGAGGATGACTCATCTATGATAGTTAACTTAGACAAAAAGGAACGACGAAAAATTTCTAAAAAACGCAACTCCTAGTCCCATTGTTATTTCATCTGAAGATGACGACGATAGACCGAGATCCCCATACTCGATACAATCATTGGATAGTGGAACTCTTACAGCCTCTGAAAAACCAGACTCCTTAACAAATATTACTGTTCATTCTGAAGAAAACACTGACTCGGCTGACGTACCCATATTAAACGAAGCTATTGATACAAAACCAAATCAAATATTAATTTTCACATGGAATAGAAACGAATTCGTATGCAAAGATCTTTCTAGAGATAAACAAAAGGTACTCGAAGTGCACATGCCTACGGATAACCCCGTACTAGTTAAAAATTTCCTTAAAGAATACATACGACCTAAAATTAAATATTTCCTTTATTTCGAAGACAAAATGCATAGAAAAATATTTTCCGAAGTAATTACAAACCTTTATAAAAAGGATTCAGTTAGGTTTTACGAATGCACCCTAAGAGTAGTCTATGTTGAAGACGAAGAAGAGCAACGTGATATTGTCACAAAGTATCACGTAGGTAAAACCTGCCATCGCGGCATTAAAGAAACAATAGCCCATTTAAAACGCACATATTTTTGGAATAACTTAGAACAAACAGTAGGCAGCATTATAAACTCTTGCGAAATCTGCAAAAGAATGAAATATGACCGAAAACCTTTTAAGCCTGAATTACAGTTAACACAGACTCAGACTAGACCTTTTCAAGAGATTTTTATTGATTTATTTTCAATAGAAGGAAAATATTTCTTGACTATTGTTGACGCTTTCAGCAAACTTGGACAAGCATTTGAGGTATCCAATAGATCAACCCCTGAAATAGTAAGAGCTTTATTAAAGTTCTTCTCATTTTATGGTGTGCCTAGAAAAATAAGTTCTGATCCAGGTTCTGAATTCAATAATAAACTGTTGAAAGAAATGTTAACCTTCTACAAAATTCAACTTCACATAGGAACGCCACATAATCCTAATTCAATGGGTATAATAGAAAGGTTTCATTCGACAATAATCGAAATTTACCGAATTGCAAAATATGAAACTAAAATTACAGACGCTGTAACCGTTATGACGTATGCTATAATGTCCTATAACCAATCAATTCACTCTACCACGGGTCTCACTCCCTTTGAAGTCGTATTCGGACATACGGACTCGTCTAGTAATTTTGCAGTAGATTTTGATAAAAGTTATACGCAACAATTAGTTACAGAACACGTAAAGAGATCAAAATACTTATATAATTATTTAACCGACAAAATGGTTAAAAACAAAGAAAATATAAGACAAAAGCGAGGTGGAGAAAATAAATTCGATATTAAAATTGACGATAATATTTTAATTAAAGGCGTTAACACTCGACGCAGCAAAGATAAGCCACGTTATCAAAAAGCTAAAGTAACAAGTAATATTCACCGCAATACAGTCGCGGTACAGGCCAATCAGAGACAAACTAAGGTTCCAATTAAAGACATAAGACGTCCTCCCCAGGCTCGTCCTCCTGATAACTCAGGCAGCCCTGACCCAGGGCCCTCATCTACAGTGTATTCTTCCTGTAAAGCAAGGCCAAGCAGGTCTTAGCTTATTTGACTGGAACCTAGATTTAGAATTAATAAGTAGCCATTTAGATTAGGATATTCTAAAAAATACTTATAAATTAGTAACTATATGAAAGGTAGGCTAGAATAGAATATTGAATGTTACAATTGAGCGACTTTTTCAACAGACTCCTACTACGAGAATCAAAACAGGTTTACTTAATCCCCTTGGCTCTATCATTAAAATAATTACTGGTAACCTGGATAACGACGATGCAATCAAGTGTGACAAATTAATTAGTAATATAAAATCAAAACATAAAAGGCAAACAAATAACATTTATTATATCAATTCCAACCATCCAACGAAATATCGTTTATAATTAGTATCAGTTACACCTATTTCCAAAAGTACTTATAACCCCCGAACAAACCTTACATTCCTAATCATTCCCAAATTCCCTATATTCTTGCGAAAGGGTTGAAAATATGTATTACCGCTCTCCTAGCCATGCAGGGAAATCGACGGCGGATAGTTTCTTTGTCACGAGACAGATGTCTCCCAGCTGACAGAGGCACATGCATCGCTGACTTCATGAAGTTTTCCATAGAAGCAACGTGTCTTCCCTAGCCAGTGAAATCGTCCAAGGTGAAAACCAAACCTACACAGCTGGACACTTGGATCATATTTTCCGGTGTTCACCCAAAATTGATGGAGTATTGCAAGGATGACATAAACGAGCACAATATTCTCTGCACCTATATCCTGACTAGACGATATTTGCAAAAAGAAAATCGAAAGAAAAACAAAACACTTTGAGAAACGACGCATACGTGCAATCGCAACGTGTAATCTGCCCAGGATTGCGATACCGACCAGCCTGCAAGGAAAACCTCCGAACAACTTAGACGAAATAGACTGAAACTTACAGTTAATGATGCATTGCCTGAAAAGTGAAGTGTACAGTGATAAAAGCGAAACGCACTTTGTGAATATTCATAGTAGATATTAGTGTAGCAACTCTAATCATTTACATATTAATTTTAATTAAGTACCGTATTAATTGTATTTCTTGTTAGATATAAGCCTAATAATTATATTTGTAATATAAATCAAAACCATCATTCTCAGAATGCAAATGATGATTTTGAACTTATGGAGGGAGGAGTTATGCATACCAGGCATCAGTTCCCACGGGATTAATCCTCACTCAACACTCGGTTTCTAACACCTTTAAGTAGCCATGTCGCCGATTCCACTTAATACAAATATCTTTCAACAAATATTTCTAACACCTAAGTTAATGCTTATCAGAGCTAGCCTCGTGGGAACTTCCAGAAATATGTCGTTATTGTTTAGGTTATATATGTTACGGGCAATTTGATAAGTCCGGGCACTATTAATAATGGCCGGTCTGTATTCATAATGCCCGACTCAATTGGGCAATGTGATTAAAACAGCATGATTAATCACTTTTCCCGGCCATTATGAATAATGCCCACCCTATCTTGGGCAAAGTAATAAAATAGGTGAACTGTAGTGTTTTTGTTTATTAAATGAAATTAAACTTACAAAATTTTCATGAAAAGTTAACAAAAAATAAACTATTGAATATAGTTACCTACTTTTATTTTGACAAAAATATTACTTAAGAACAATAGTTTAAAAATTAGTAAACTGAGAAAATTCAACAGAAATATCTAATAATTAAGGACTGTGCAAGACAGTTATTAAGTTAGAATTATTTATTATTGCAAGATGAGCTTTTGTGCCATTTGGAATTGCAAAGAATGTTTGATTTCTTGGCTACAAGTAGGGAATTATTCATACTGCCCGGTCCAAGTGATAAATTCATGCTATCTCAAACACTGACTTATTACATGGACCACGGGCCGTCGGGAATTATTAATAATGGCCGGTCAAAGTGATAAATTAATCACTTTGCCCATCGCTCTTGGGCATAATTAATAATGGCCGGTCCTTATTAATAATGCCCGGTTAAATCACGTTGCCCGTAACATATATACCAATAGTTCGTAAGTCAGGACATTCCGTTTGTATCGCTCAAACTGAGCACATCTCCCAATTATTGTAATAATTGTAATTAAAGTTTATTTTAAACAAAATAACTGCCGTTCATATTTGACTACCTATTTTACGCTAAAGCTAAGATAAACCTTATCTAATCGGCTTTTGCCGTGTATAATAACAAGAATATTACAGAGAAGAAAAATATACAATACTAGCTGCGCCCCGCGGTTTCACCCGCGTAAGTTTCGATCCCGTGGGAATATCGGGATAAAAACTATCCTATGTCCTTTCCCGGGACTCAAACTATCTCTATACCAAATTTCATCGAAATCGGTTCAGTAGTTTAGGCGTGAAGAAAAGACAGACAGACAGAGTTACTTTCGCATTTATAATATTAGTTTGGATGTAACATAATTAACGCAAGACCTCATACACCCCAATTAGATTATTGAGTTAAAAGCATAATACAATGACCAAAACTTATTTTTTTTTAAGCTAACTGATGTTATAAAGAAAATCGTGTTGATTCCAGCATTACTTTATGCATTTAAAATTGAGTCTTATTACCTTGAAGTAAGATTTAATTTTCTTTGGCTCAATCAGCGGACAGTATGGCAAAATACATAATTTTTGAAAAAATACCTACATCAAAAGTTACTGAAATCGATTCAGAAGTCAATTATGAACATGCGCGGTCCGAGGGGGGGGTCGTGGGGGTCATGACCCCCCCCAAAATCATTCAAGCTGTCGAGAGTCTGAATGTTTTAATTGCCATACTAACTTAAAACACTGTACTTGAGCCACGAAAACCCCGATTGGCATATTCAAAAACATTCTCAGACATGGGGACTGCCGACTGAAGTAAAAACTTAAAACTATGAAATGACAGTGGGTTTTTTAACGCGCCTAAAAAATAGTTTCCTTTAAAAAGCCTGTTATAAAAATATAGAATCCAGGATTCAAGAGCGAGCGAAGCAAACTCGGGATATTGATGGGCACCCCGCTCGTACGTAAGGTTGAAAGGCTTAGGTAAGGCCAGATTCCAAAACCTAAACTGCTGTAAAACGAGTTTAAGCTTTTCATCATAATCCGATAAAGTAAGTTCTCTTTTTGTATGATGGGTAAAAGAAAACAGACTATTCAAGGTGGGGTGCTAAAATTTTCAGGCTCGCTACGCTCATTCTTGCAATTTACATTGGTTCTTGAGTTTTTCTTCAAAAGTCGACAAAGCAAGTAATTCCTAGTCTTTTTGGAATGATCGAAACTCGAAAGAAAATCGAACCTATCCGAAAGTGTGCAAAATTTTCGAGCTCGCTTCGCTCGCTCTTGCATTTTAGATTCTGCTAGCTGCTTGAGTTTGCCTGCACAAGTCGACAATTTAACTCTTATTTCTAACTGTAAATATAAAACAAAACCTAATCAAACAGAGGCAGGTTGTTAAAATTTTCGAGCTCGCTTCGCTCGCTCTCCCCACCCTACACAATCTACTTTTCTAATACATACGACGAATTTGGCAGCATTTAAGTAACAGTTTTAGTATGTAAAAGCTGCGTCCCTGAATAGCATAAGTAATGTGGAGCTGGAGATGTACCTACATGAACCTTAACATATCATCACGCCTTTAATCCCCAAGGGTTGAGCAGGGGTGTACCTACCTTCATATAGTACTTCCCACATTTCGCCAGTTATTAAGTGAAATGTTATAGAGGGCGAGCCTACTGCCGCCAACCGGGCACAAATCGAGACTCCAGGCTGCTTCTGAGAAATTTCTGATGGAAAAACCCTTTACACTTTACCCGACCTAGGAATCGAACCCAGCTAGGACCTCATGCTCAGCAGTAACGTTTGCGACCACTAGGCTAACGAGGAGATGTACAGACGCCAGCACATCAACATACCCGAAAATGTCAAATTTTCTCAATCAACTTTGAACCTTATGTATTAGTGATAAAGTTGAAAATCTATTAAAGAAATTTGACAGATTGTAGTAGGTTGATGTGCTGGCGTCTGTACCTCCCTTAAAATATTCCTCGGCACCCATGACCCCCCCCAAAATCTTGGGCTGCGACCGCGCCTGATTATGAACATAGTACTTTCAGGACTTGCGTTAATTCTGTTACACCTTGTATACAACCATAGACGTAGGTATAGAAGGAAATGCAAAAATGTGTCGGTCTGTCTGTCTGTTAACTCTACACGCCTAAACCGGTGAACCGATTTAGGTGAAATTTGGTATAGAGATAGTTTGAGTCCCGGAAAAGGACATAGGATAGTTTTTATCCCGATATTCCCACGGGATCGAAACTTATGCGGGTGAAACCGCGGGGCGCTGCTGTACAGAAGAATTTAACTATTAGGTGTGTATAAAACATTGTTTAAGTATTGAATTAGTTATGCTGATTGTGGGAGAAAATTGTGGTGACATAACAAATCTACGCACGCGCACAGTCACACAAAGGGTCTGGTGTGACTGTAATTTATACAGTTTTAATTATTTTTGGGTTAAAAAATATCTTTATTAAAAACTAGCTGAACCCCGCGGTTTCACCCGCATAAGTCTCGATCCCGCGAGAATATCGGGATAAAAAGTATCCTATATCCTAAGCCAGGTTATGGTCAACGCATGTGTCAAATTTCATCCAAATCCGTTCAGCCGTTTTAACGTGAACGCGTAACAAACAAACATCCAAAAAAAAAAAATCTTATCTCTTTACCTATACCTCATATTATAGTTTTTTTTTTATGTTTTTATACCAAATTTTATCTAAATCGGTTCAGCGGTTTAAGCGTGAAGAGGTAACAGACAGACAGACACACTTTCGCATTTATAATATTAGTATAGATAGTCGGGTTACAGCTTTTTCAACTTAATTTTTTATTCTCGAAGCTTTCAAACTTTTCGTGTGCTCAATACATGTCTTAGGCCCAGCGCACACCTGGTGAACCGCGGCGAAGAGACAGAGAAGATACCGCAAAACGGAGCTACCTTGACTTCCAGGGTTACTTTGACAGGTGTTGGAACTACTTCAACAGAGCGCCAAAATCGGTTTTCATGTGTGCTCAGCAAGTGTGCGTGACCGTGAGTAATATTGCGCGAGGCGCGGGGTGTGGGGAACGCGTCATAGCGTTGTGATCGGCCTTGTCAAAGTAACCCTGGAAGTCAAAGTAGCCCCGTTTTACTGTCTGTTGTTTAAACAATATACATTCATAAAAATACTTCTAAACGAAATAAAGATTGCAGCAGCAGTTTATTAAGAGAGAAACAATTCCAATGATAATAACGTAATTTAACTTCGAGAATGAAACGTTTTCATAAGATATCAAATTGAATTAAATTCTATATAAAATTACGACATACGGATGAAAATGGTATGCCAAAGATAAATTGTAGCGCGAAACACTACAAACCGCCCGCACTAGCTCACCCGGGAGAAATAGGTAAATTAGCTATGTGCAACGCATCAAACACTTGCGTGGGGCATAGAACTATTATTACTCAATGGCGTGGGGGCAGTTTTGCAACAAGAGACAAACGGGTAATAGGAACTACTAGGTAAATTTTCCACCTGTCGAGGGAGCGGTGAATGCTTATGCGAATCCCGCACCCCCGGCCATAGGTAGAGGTGGAACACCGCGGTGGTTTTAGCTGGTAAGAGTCCGGCATGCCCCTCTGTCACCTCTACGATAGAGGAAGTCCATGAAGATTTCCACGAGACCATGTATTTTTCCAAGAGGCTATCTGCGGCCCAGCAAAAATGCAGCACGTACGACCGTGAGTTGTTAGCAAACTATCAAGCAATGGTTCATTTCAGGAACAAGGTAGAAGGTCGCGAATTAGCGCTCCTGCACACGATGCCGTCACCGCGCCGTCGCCGCGCCGCCGCCGCGCAACTACACTGTAGATACGAGTCGCGCGAAGCCCGCCACCGCGCCGCCGCCGCGCGCGTTCCCCTCCCTGCCTGTTTGATTAATTCCATTACCGGCCACGATTCGTACGCGGCGCGGCGACGGCGCGGTGACGGCATCGTGTGCAATGCGTTTTCTAAAATAGGGACGGATCGAGAAACACCAATGCGCACACGGCAGTTAGTTATTGTACCTATGTAAATCAGCGAATTTACAAGCGACGTTATGTACAGACGCCAGCACATCACGCTACTACAATCTGTCAAATTCCTTTAATAGATTTTCAACTTTATCGCTTAAGCATAAGGTTCAAGGTTGATTGTGAAAATTTTACAGTTTCGGGTAGCTTGATGTGCTGGCGTCTGTACATTACGACAATACGTCGCCGGAAACGAGAACGCGGCTGCTGACGCGTTATCGCGAGTAAAGTCCGTTGTTTGTCCCACAAGCATTATTGATTTCGACGAAGTTGCACGGGCACAGGAAACAGCACTGCCAGAAACACGAAGCAACATTGTATTAGAATAGAACAAACACATTCACAACTTTGTATTAAAAAGGTCCCGGTATATTGTAATACACTCAGCGGCACGGAATGTGGCCCAAGCGCAATGCGAAACAGGGTTTTTTTGTTGTAAAACCTAAATGTTTCTTTGAATGATTAATTAACAAAAAAGTTAACTTTATAAAAATACTATCAGCGCCCCGCGGTTTCACCCGCATAAGTTTCCCGTGGAATATCGGCATAAAAACTATCCTATGTCCTTTCCCGGGACTCAAACTGTCTCTATACCAAATTTCATCTAAATCGGTTCAGCGGTTTAAGAGTGAAGAGGTAACAGACAGACTTTCGCATTTTTATAATATTAGTATGGATTACAAAAAAGATATTAAGTTTAAAAAAAAATGTGATGTGAAATGTTTTTGGGTGTTTGTATGTATTTAATTATTTTTAAAGTAGCAAACCGATCATTATCTGCCTAGCCTTCTCCCCAACTCCGACTCCAAATAAGTATATTGGGGATGATCCCAACGTTGTTCAATATTCAATACTCAATTCTTTATTGCATTCCACAATGTAGGCTTAGCTGGTAAATATTTGCCAAAAGAAACAATCATGGAACCTGTTGGGCACAGCAAAAGAAAGATATGTGGAGAAGAGGACTTATCATCTACGTACATACCTATCTTATAATCTAACTTATTCTTAACACACTTTTACAAAATAATTAACTTATAATAATAATACTTTACCATTTTGCTTATACAGGAAGATTTTTTCATCACCATCCAAAATTTTACATGGTGTTCTACCCATACATAATCGGCCTATAATATTCCACAACTATCACACAACGCCATCTAGTCCCAAGCTAAGCAGAGCTTGTGTTATGGGTACTAGACAACTGATAAACATACTTATATATTTCTAAATACATACATATTATAGATAAATTACACCCAGACACAGAACAAATGATCGTGCTCATCACACAAACATTTGTCCTGGGTGGGAATCGAACCCACGACCTCCGGCATAGCAGTCAGGGTCACTAACCACTAGATCATCAGGCCTGTCATAATGTTCCCACTGCTGGGACACAGGCCTCCTCTCAGTGAAAGGGAGTGGGCCGTAATCCACCACGCGGGCCCAGTGCGGGTTGGCAGATGTCACATGTCTTCGAATTTTTGGTTCTAGGACATGCCGGTTTCCTCACGATGTTTTCCTTCACCGTTTTGAGAGCAGTGGTGATGAAATAATTTACACAAAGTAAAGCGCCTGTCTGGATTCGAACCTACGACCTACAACTCGTAAGTAGCGGCCACCACTGCTCTCACTGTTCTACCAATGAATATGAACAACTTTCACTACGAGACTAACACTGAAATCATGAAAAAAAAATCAGCTCTTTCATACATTTTGGTCATTTTGAACTTTTGTATGAAACAGCTGATTTTGTTTTTGTAATTTCAGAGTTGATCCCATAGTGAAAGTTGTTCATATTCATGGGAAGAACACCCTGTAAAAATTTGGATGGTGATGAAAAAATTTTCCTGTATAGGTGCATTATGTGTCCCAAGGATTTATCGTTTAAATATTTGTTAACAGTATACCAACACTTGCTTATTTATAGCTTTTTTAATTTCTTCGTGAATAGATGGAGTTTTTTTTTCTGTTCTTATATATTTGGGTAAAATATTGTAAATTATTGACATAAGTAACTAGAGGGCTTGTTGAGTGTATTTTTAAGCGGGATGTATATAATTATTGTTATTCTAATCCAATCTACCTGCCTAGCCTTTTCCCAACTATGTTGGGGTAATACCAGTATTGTATATGGAGCGACAGCCTATCTGACCTCGACTACCCAGTTTCTGGGTAATACAATACCCCTTGGTAAGACTGGTTGCCAGACTTTCGTGCTTCCGACGACCAGTAAACTGTCAAAGACCCACAAATACCAGCCTAAGTCAAACTCAAAGCATTTATTTCAATCAAACCAATTACAGGCACTTTTGAATTGTCAAGGGGTCGGTCAGTCAGAAAGATGAAGCTAGTTGCCCATTCCAAAGAGTAGGTACCTATGGAGAAGAACGGGCAAGAAACTCCATGGACACTCTTTTAAATCAAAATAATATGGTTACAAAGTCTTGGTTACATCATTCATGTTAAAAATTATACATGTGAGAACGATGCAGAACGTTAAAAGCGTCCATAATGAGAAAAGAACAATTCAAATATTAAATTAAAATAAGCCGTGGCAGCAAAGAGATGACCAGTCCCTACTGACGGCCCCCGTTCACGAACATGACGCATGTATTAGCACCATTCAGCTCAACCATTTTGAAGGGGGTGGGAGCTAAATGATCCAACACATGCGCCACCATCAGCGAGACATTTGAGTGAGCATGACATACTCTCAGCCGCCAGAGGAGCACATTCAAGTTAATGAAAGACGTACCCAGTAAATGGTAGCTTTATAGTATTCACACATGTGCTAAAGCTAAAAGTGCTAAGTAATTTAAAATTATTAACTGTTTTGTCCCTATGTAATATGAAATTGCCATGTTTATCAAAACCTTTACCAATTTGGAACTCTATCCACTAAACACCATCAAGGCAAAAACCCACCAAACCTATGTATGGTTCCTTCGATCAATAATTATCAATTGTTTCGTTTATATAAAAAATATAAACAAAACTATATAAATGAAGGTAACAATTAATAATAAATTAATACTCCAATAGCAGTATTTTTATACTACCTGTACAACTATTACCGTGCGCAGAGATTTACAACTTTTATTTTATAAAATCATATCATTTTACCTAGATATGTGTCACAAATAAATAATTATGAAATTGAACAAAACTTTAAAAACTTCAACAACTGTCGGTCAATATCAAATGACAGTTCGGTGGTTGTCAAAGTCAAATGACACTAATGACAGTGATGCAGTGGCGCCAACGTAACGGCGTGGCCACGAACTCGCCGCGCTGTCAGCGGCGGCTTAGCGCGGGGCGGCGAGCGGCAAAACTAATGAAAAATTTTTACCGACTTCAAAAATAAGGAGGTTATAGGTAGTTAGAATCGTAGAAATAATAAAATCACATTCACACATCCACCAGTGAAGCGGTAAAATTCCAAACCTTTTCCAGCAACTTCTCCAATAATAGCACTTAGGTATCATGGTGATGCTCGATGGTGCAAACATGGCTGGCACCCTCCTTTGATAAAAATTGTAATCACCCAATGGGGATAAAACTGCCACTTACTAACTTTAGCTGTCGCTACGCTCCAATATCCGAGAATTTGACAGCTAGCTTCTGTCACTATCCATACATTCTTAGGGTTCCGTACCAAAATGGTAAAAAGAAACCCTTATGTCTGTCTGTCTGTCACAGCTGGATATCTCAAGAATTACTATCAACTTGAAATTTGGAATAGTTTTAGATGACGTTTACCCAACTATTTTGCAAATAAGAGAGAAATGAAAAATATAGGTTACTACTCTGGCAAAAAAGTACCGGGAAAAGATCAGTAATACACAAAATGTTAGTTATTCATTTATCGCCTTCAAAGTATGCTCCTTCAGAAAAGATATACTTACGCCAGCGAATAATCCAATTATCAAAACTTTTTTTAAACGCTTTTTCCGGAATTGAGAGCTCTCGCCGCGAAGTCTCCTTTATGTCTTCTACCGAATAAAAATGGGCGCCACGAAGTGGTAATTTGAGTTTAGGAAAAAGAAAGAAGTCGGCTGGAGCCATATCTGGTGAATAAGGTGGTGCTCGATGGTATTTGTTGAGTTTTTGGTCAGAAATTCGTTCACAATGATGGTCTTGTGCAAAGGCGCATTATCGTGGTGCAAAATCCAATACACATTTTCCACATTTTCTTTCCACAAATCTGGCCTTTTTTTTCAGCTCTCTTAAACGCCTAAATAATATACTTTACTTACCGTTTGACCTTCCGGTAAGAATTCCGAGTGCATAACACCGCGATAGACATAGAAAACAGTTAATATGACTGACTTTTGATCGACATTGGCGTGGTTTTTTCGGTTTTAGTTTGGAAGGCTCCACTCCGAAGCTTGTTGACTAGTTTGCATGTCAAACTCGTAAACCCACGTCTCGTCACCATAGGCGTACATACGCCCCCCGGCCCCTTCCCTATAAAGGGGGGGGGGGGGGGGGTAAGGGGCGTGATACCCTTTACCAATACCAAAGGCTATCGTATTACCATTACCTAATATCTGGGTTGTGGTTGTGGAGGTGGGATGAGCCGTCGCTCCGTGTAAACTGTCCGTGTTAGACTGGAAGCCAACCCTAACATAGATGGGATGGCAAAAGGCTAGGCAGTTGATGATTTTACCTACACTCATTTTCATTTCATTCAATCAGTGATGATAATATACAATGTCGTTGGGAATTCAAAAAATTGTTGCCAAAAGGGCTGATATCCGAGCAAGCAACAATAACAAAAAGTAAACATTTTGCGATTTTGGTAAAAAAAAGCCTACACTACACCGGTCTGTTTCGCGCGGTCTGGGCTGCGGTTAGGAGTTTAGTCCTTTGTGGGTCTGGGTAAGTGTATTTTAAATGAATTATTATAATTTCCAAGCTAATTTGATCTAGTTACATTGTAATACACGATCCGTGATTATTTCATTCCTTTTTTCGTAAAATTACTTTTGTTTGATGTTCGTTACGAGTTTTCAGTTTTCAACATGGATTTCCAATAAGTAATGTAGAAACAATTGACTCTGATAAGTTGATAACTATTCAGGTTACTGTTAATTCAGTTGAAAAATATGTAATCTGAGAAGGGAGATGGTCAAGTCTCATCTTTATACCAACGGTTTTCCCAAACAAAATGTTCTCGTAATTTCTGCTAGTTCGAAGTACAAACGATTTACTTGTCTGCCTAGGTACAATACAATATTTTAAGATAGATACCCTTACCAGTATCAAAGTATACGTTTTAGGATTAAGATTTCGATGTTTTCCAAGATTTACTTACATAAAAGTTTTTTTTTTCAATTTTCAGAATAATTCCTATTCTTGCCGCCATCACTGCGCGCAGCAATGGTTGGAGTAGGGATTCAAATAATCAGGTATGTGTCCCTAAAATAACATCTAATCTTATGAATATGGAGCCACGATCTTTACAAGGTGGCTGGTACAGCGTACAGCCCGATTCAAACTATGGCGGCTCCGATCATAGGGCGAATTGCTGCACAGTAACAAATTCAACCGTCGAGCACTTTAGAGCCGCAAGTTTGAATCAGACTAGGAGCTGGATGAGTCGCCAAGAATCGGTCAGTGGGTCGTCTTAGGGGAATCGAGTTACCTAAATGGTTTTTAATTAAAGAGACTCATGTCCAGCAGCGCACTGTTGTAGGCAGTGGTGGATTTACCAATAGGCTGAGTAGGCTGGAGCCTAGCAGATTTTAGGGGCGGCAAACTCCGCCCCTAAGACGACCCACTGACCAAAGAATGTAAGTACTTACATTATTGTGTAAGTAGTAATCAAGGCATACCTTACCCCGCCTTATTAGTGGTGCACAATTCAAGCTTTTATGAGTTCAGAAATCTAGATAGGGGCTCCATTGTACTTCCTCACCCGTTTATTTGAAGCACTTGTAACTTGTCTTATGTACCCACCACAGTCGTTTTCCGATTACACTACACACTAAACCAACATAATATACAAAAATAACACATTTGTAATGACAACTTAGGATGCAAGAGCGAGCGAGAGCTCGGGACTTGGGGCACCCCGACTCGGACAGGTTAGGTTAGATAGAAGGGGATGGCGGGGTCTAGTGAGCGAGCGCAGCGAGCGAACAGACCCCGCCATCCCCTTCGTGGTTATTTTTTTTAGAACGCCTTTTCAGCAACTTTTAAGTGTTTTGAGGTTAGGTTACAAAAAACATTGGGAATTTTTTTCTCGGCCACTATGGTTTTGCGAACTTTTCGGTACAAATTTACACTAAAGAGGGTCTATTCTATCTAAAAAAAAATAGCTACTATAAAAATAGCAGGTTTTCAGAAAAAAAAAAACTGGGAATTTTTTCTCGGCCCCTATGGTTTTTCACAATTTGCGGTTTTCAAATTACACTAAAAGGGATCTATTCTATCCAAAAAAAAAATACCTACTATCAAAATGCGCCGGGTGAGGAAGTACAGTGGTTCCTAGATAGGTACCCAACAATTGTTTTTGGTGCAATCTTAACGTTGTTGGGTTATAAATATTATCTAATAGAAACAGACACATTGTAGAGGTTGCTAGTGGTGGCAAAATTTGAATAGCCTACTGGCAGCAAATGTGTAAATCCGCCATTGGCTGTAGATTATTAATGCCGATAGGAATACAGCCCGAATTAAAGCGCTTTATCTATGTTATGGGTTTGGTTTCCGCACTTAGTCCTTCAAATGGACCATTGTGCGTGAGCCGTGGCGGCCGTCGGTGGTTATTCCAACCAGCCCAACTTTCTCCAGAAACTGACTAGGTCTCCTGGTCTGTTGAGAATGTCTTTTTATGTCATTAAAGCGCTTATTACACTATCCAATTTTTAGGAATTCAAACATGGTGATCTATGCTCATGTTTTCTCTGTATCAGAAGAGACATTTGGCCTGCAGTGATACAATTATAGGCTTGTACACACGGCTACACATCAAGCTATACATTTCCTAGCATTGTATAGGTTTTTTGTTCAATCAGAAGTTGGCTTATACTAGTTGTTGCGGGATTGTCCGAAAGGGTTACCGCTACCCCGGAACATAAAGGGCTAAGGAAGGAACACGGATGGGTTTTAGTCAGTAAGAGTCTGACACTCCCTTCCACTCCACCCAGAGGGAGGGGTCATTTGATGATTTCCCATCTATAAAAAAAAATCTTATACTGGTTATGTATAGCTTGATGTGTAGCTGTGTATTATATTATTAAATGGTTGGGGAGTTTTAACAGCACCCTTGAGTGGTATGGAACAAGCTGATAATATACAACCAACTTGAGACAGTTGAGACCCGAGCGGCCCCTCTTACTGCTCTCTCCATCAATGCCTCAGTACTGAGCGCATACATCATCCAAGCGAAGTCTCAAGTGATCTCTTGCGGGGTGTATACCACAGTACTGATATATGTTACTAGATATTTATATTAGTTTTCTTTTTCAGGGAAATTGTGTCCGCTGTGAAGGAACTGGAAAAATACATCAAAAAAAAACATGTTGAAGCCGTGGCAGTTCAAGACACCGGGCCATTAGTTCTATTCTACCTATTGTGAACCTGAAGATTGCAAGCTGTTCTGGTCACATGCTGCTCGCAATGGTGAATTTCATTGCTGTTTGGATAGTGCTGTCTGCAATGAGATTGAATACAAAGTTCTGATTTATCGGCATTGCATGGCATTAGCACAGAATCACATGCACAAGACATGGCATAATGGAGAAAAGGACTGTCAAAATCAAATGATTGTGCAATGATAGACACATACAGCCTTGTCTGGTTTTTGGAAGAACCAAAATGTATCACTTAAATGCTTCTTGGTCGATTGTCTGTCTTTAAGGATCGTTTTTTGCTGAAATTTTCTTGCAAGTCATTGGTTGGTTCTATCCCAAATGTAAAAAAAAAATGAATTCTATGGAAATTGTCTTTAAGGATCGTTTTTTGCTGAAATTTTCTTGCAAGTCATTGGTTGGTTCTATCCCAAATGTAAAAAAAAATGAATTCTATGGAAATTGTCAAGTTGTATGGTAATTAACAAGTGGTTCTAAAAAAAAATGAATTCTGTGGAAATAATGAAGTTGTTCTAAAAAAAAATGAATTGTATGGAAATTGTCAAGTTGTATGGTAATTAACAAGTTGTTCTAAAAAAAAATGAATTCTATGGAAATAATGAAGTTGTTCTAAAAAAAAATGAATTGTATGGAAATTGTCAAGTTGTATAGGAATTGACAAGTTGTTCTAAAAAAAAAAATGAATTCTATGGAAATTGTCAAAATGTTCTAAAAAAAAATGAATTCTATGGAAATTGTCAAGTTGTTCTTGTTGAAAATGTTGTTAATATGGTCAAAAATGGGTCAGTGGGTCGTCTTAGGTCTGTGAAATTTAATGATAGTGAAGAATTAGCTTTTGATAACTTAAAAGTGGATGATTATCATTTATTTAAAGTGTGGGAAGATAAATGTTTTATTTATCCATGGTCGCATACGGTCTGCACAATGATTATGTTTACACTTTGGCTACATAGTGCTGTCTGGAATGAAGATTAAAATATCCAACATTCTGAATGAAGGAGAAGATATGTCCAAGCCATGGCTACAAAAGAGCTGTTCAATGGTTGACACGGTGACAGCTAAAGAAACTTACAATATGTGTGCAGCCTTGTCTGGTTTTTGAAAGATCCAATGAGTATTGCTTGGATCCTTCTTGGTAGATTGTCTGAATGAAAGGAATGGTTTTCTGTTGGAATTTTCTTTCTATAAGTCATTGGTTGGTTCTATCATAAATGTTAAAAACAAAATGTGTAAGAGTAATCAAATGATCGTGTTGTCAAAAAATATTGAATCAAGATATCACACAATGTCCCATCATGGTTGGTTTTCGAGGTTCAAATGAATTCTATGGAAAAAGTCGAGATTTTGATGTTGAAATTGTTGGTGTTGAATAGTTTTTTTGTTGAAATTGTTGCTAATTTATGGTCATATTGTTGATTTTTTTTTTAATTTACCTCCGGTCACACTGTCCACAGCAGTGATTTTTTAGCACTTTGGTTATGTAGTGCTGTCTGCAATGAAGATTTAATACAACATTTTGATTGAAGGAAGATTAATTTATTGGATCAGTAGTACAGAATTAAATGTAAAAAAAAAAGAAAAGAAAAAGTATTTATTGCGAGTCGTACAGGAAGATACAGGTACTATCGCGGACAATTCCGCCTGACCACCTGTTCATTGTTGCTTGCACTCAAAAAATAGAACCGCTATCTAGTAAGCGCACCAAGGTCAAATATTTCGTCCGTAAAATTCACAAAAGCAGTACACGTGATGCGTCACTAAGCTGCGCAGTGCAGGTTGCAACGAATTCCGTTATCGCTTTCCTAATAGGCGAAAACTTTTAAGGGGGCGTGTCTTGGCGCCGTCGCAGGATTTAGGTCCGATCCAAGTCGTACATATCCCCGTACTGGGCTGCGGCGTAACACAGGCCTCTGACGGCCGGTGCCGTGTCTATGTGGGACCCATTCGATGTGTTCATGTAAGCGATGAGCATTTGCATAGAGGACATGTCCCGTGCAAGTGGACTGCGAACCGTCGTCAAGAGTGGCTGGGTGACGGATTTGTCGATGTTTGCCATTGTTGCGATCAGTTGCTGGCACGTTGTTGACAGGGGTGGTTTTACGGGGTTGGAAGCCTGAAAGCTTGTATATTTCACTTTGATGGATCGTGCTGGTATTCTCCCAACCTTGGAACGCATTGCTGGCTCTGTGAGAGCGGTCGCCCGATTCGTCGGCGCCGGTGCGTCGTCCAGTAAGCTGGCGTCCGACACGGCAGAGTCTGGCCGTGGTGGAATGTTGATTTCGACTGCAGGAGCTCCTATGCTCTTCGCGATTGTGAGGGCGTCAGCACTGGGGTACAGGGCCGATCGCATCCTGGGTCTCCTGGGCATCTCGTACAGTACTCTGCCGGAGTTGGTGAGCCAGGCAGTGCCCTGTCTAAGCTTCATGGTGTCTCTGGCTGACAGGCAAGTGTTACACCTTAGTATCTGCTCCAAAGCACCATCCATAATGAGCGTGTCTTGGCTGGGGTCCTCTTCAGGTAGTTCCACTTCAGCTGGGTTCTGCGGGGGAGGCTCTAACGTGAAGAAGGAGGTCAGGACCCCTCGAGTTTGGAAGTTCCATGAGGTGTAGTGGTGCGGATATCCGGTGTCTCTGGACGCTATGCGGTCCTCACCGGCTGGGTATTCCTTTAGCCCGGATAAAGTATTCCCGAGGTATGGGAGAGGCGCTGAGAATGTGTTGGTAAATAGGGCCTCTGTTGCCCCATCACAACTAAGCACGTCATGATGGGACCGGGTCTCTGCGTATATTCCGGCCTCCATTAGCAGTCTTAGCTGTGCTCTGCGTAGTCCTTCTCGGTCAGAGTCTTAACTCTGACCGAGAAGGACTACGCAGAGCACAGCTAAGACTCTTTCCATCCTGTGTAAGCACAGGATGGAAAGAGTCTTAGCTGTGCTTGAAATCCTGGCAGAAAATACGACGTCTAGTATACAAACTGTGATAATGGCCAACAGTAGGACGACAACAACGTGTGGTGTGGAAAGTACTTGCGTCTCTGGCAGCGTCGACAGCCAGCTAAGGGCTGGGATTCCAGCGATGCGCTGTCCATTTGTATCAGGGTGCAGTAACACGGTTCCTGTCGTTTCGGCAGTCGTATGTGTTTCACTTATATCTAAATCTCTTTGTCAAATTGGCGTTGCAAGGGTCGTTTTTAAAAAATCTCAAACAGTCGAATGTGGATTAATCACTTCAAGTGTAGGCGAGTAACAACGATAAGGGTTAACCTCCGTAGGTAGTCTTATCGTTGTATTAGGCGAAAAAATTTTAAGTGATCAGGCGGAAAAGGCCGCGGTGGTACAAGCCATGGCATAGCGGGGAAAAGTGTCGAAATTATGTCAAAATCAAACAATATTCTATTCTATTCTATTTTTGAGGTTCTGGCTCCATCGATAACGTTCGATGATTTTGCCAATGTCAAGGTATGAGAATGAGAAAGTATTGACCGTAAACTGTAACACAACTATTGATCAGTGTTTGTAGCGGTGGCATCCATGGATCCCCATGCTAAAAAAGGACAAAACATTTTTAGTGTAGATGCAAAACGTCACAAAATAAATGTTAGAACATTCAATAAAAATAAAATAAGTAAAGAAATATAAAATATAACTGGATTTTATTAATGCTAATGAATTTATAAAGGATTTTAATTGCAGGGGTATGGGCTAAAGATAGTAGGAAAGGGATGTTAATTGGGCGAGGAACATCAGAAGGTAGTATGTCGTAAAGGGGAGTGGTTAAACGAGGACAGGAGAAAAACAAGTGTTCCAAAGTACCCTCCTCCAGACCACATTCACACAAAGAAGAGTCCCTTACGCGGATTTTGGCCAAAAAAACTGGTGTGCAAACGAACCCAAGTCGGAGTCTAATTATGACAGAGGTGGCTATTTTACTAGAAAATTTTAGTTTGCTGAACCAACATTTAGATGGAATGAATGGTTGAATAGAGCCATAAAATTTTCCCTTCAATATTCGAGTTTTTTGCCAATGCTCATTCCAATTCTTCATCATCTCGGGTTTAACAAGACAGTGCAGGTCTCGGGGATAACAAGACGGATGAGATTCGATCCCATTCTGAGTAGCCAGCTTGGCAATCGAATCCACATTCTCATTATCAACAATTCCAAAGTGGCCGGGGATCCAAGCTAGTGCAATCTCTATGCCTAAGCAGTGGCATCTATACAGGAGTTGTTTTATCTTTAGGGTAAGGGGAAAATTTTGACGAGAGCGAAAAGGCGATTTTATTAAATCCTGTAGACAGCTAAGAGAGTCCGAGAGAATAAGGCTTTTGTTGAGACCATGTGATTCAATATAGGAGACTGCTTCCAAAAGAGCTATTGCTTCCCCTGTGAATATAGTGCCAAAAGCAGGACTACGAAAATTAAGAATAGTTTTGTATTTTGGTATCCACACAGCTGATCCGACATTACTACTATCGGACAACTTAGAAGCATCTGTAAATACCGTCAGCCAATCGTGCCAGTCCTCTGCCAGAATCCTATTGAATTTGACATTAGCAGCAGGGTCATGCTTGGATATACCAAAGTTAAAAATAATATTTGGTTGGAAGAGCAAGGAGTCAAAATTTACTTCAAATAAGGGGTTTTTATCTAACTGGACTAAGGAGACGTGCAAATTATTGAATTTACTGAAGCTGTTAACGAGAAGTGGAGGATTTTAATGAGACCAATAGCGAGATGTTGGGATTAACTGAGAAAGTGTACGAAGAAGAGGGAGAAGCGGATGATATTTATTCTGGATGACTTTATAAAAAATCTGTCACAGAGAAATTGTCTACGTAAGTGAAGGGGGGGCTCTAAACATTCCACCTGAAGGGCATTAATAGGTGAGCATTTCATAGCACCCGTGATAATACGCAAGCATTTGGATTGAATTCTTTCCAGTTTGGTCAGGGCTATTTTGTTACATGGTTCCAACAGAAAGATTCCATCGTCGAAGTGACTACGAACTATGGCGTTATATAGGATCTTCTGGGAAGTTGGATGAGCTCCCCAGCGAACTCCGGAAAGGGCACGTAAGACATTAACGCCTTTTTCGCATTTTTTGGAGATGTAATCCAGATGATAGAGACCAGATAGTTTTGAGTCAAGAATGAGGCCAAGAAATTTCACTTTGTCACGGATCAAAATGGGTTCATTTTCCACATAAAGGTTTATAGGGGGAATATTACGCTTGCGAGAAAAGGCAACTGCATTGCATTTGGAGACTGACAAACTTAAGCCATGATCGGTCAGCCACTGGTTTAAGTAGTAAAGTGCAGAATTTAGGCGAGATGAGGCATCTGAAAGGGAAGCTGAATTAAAGTAGAGAGCAATGTCGTCGGCATATTGTAGGATTTTGCAGAAATAACTCACTGAAGATTCCAAATCATGTGTGTATATATTATAAAGGATGGGGCTTAAGACTGACCCCTGGGGTAGACCCTTCCAGACTAGACGGGATGGGGAGATGTAGTTTTGATGACGTACAGAAATAGAACGGGACATAAGGAGATTACAAATGATGTTGACCATCCTCACAGGGATACTCAGCTGTAGCAGCTTTTGCCTGAGTATTGGAAGTTGGACATTATCATAGGCTGAAGCTATGTCTAGGAAAACACCTAGAACACTTTCATTATTGGAAAAGGCAATGCGGACATCAGACATGAAGACACTTAGGCTATCTAAAGTTCCCATACCTCTTCGAAAACCGAACTGAGAACTGGGTAAAATGCCTTTAGTTTCTAAGATCCATTCAAGTAGATTCTTGATGAGATTCTCCATAATTTTAGCCAAGACAGAAGAGAGGGCGATAGGACGATAGGAAGTGGAATCTTTTGGGTCTTTCCCAGGTTTCAAAATTGGGATGATTATTTGGGATTTCCAAGACTGTGGAACTTGCCCAGTAACAAAAAAGGAATTGATTAGGTTCAGAAAGATTAGTTTACAGTCAGCAGAAGATTTGGATATAAAGGAGTAGGGTATTCCATCAACCCCTGGAGCAGAATCCCGGAGATGATCTAAGGCACAAATAAGTTCTGAATAGGAAAAAAGGTCATCAAATCTATCAGAAGAAGTGGGAGAAGAGGGATCTATAGTGGGAAGGCACTCGGAGCTAGGAACAAAGGGGGGGGGGGCTAATTTGGATATAAAATCCTCCAACCAGGTACTGTGGTCATTGGTAGAAACATCGGTATAGTGGCTGTCACATGCTCTGCGGTAGATTTTAATTTTTTTCCATACAAGTGAAACTGGAGTACGTGGAGACAGTGACTCGCAAAAGTTGAGCCAGCCACATCTTTTCTTTCTTGCCAGTAACCTACAAGTAGTTGCAGAAGTCTTTTTCAAATTTAAATAGTCGGGCATATTTATACTAGAGGAAAAGGTGTTTTCTGCTTCTTTACGTTTACGGACGCCATCAGTGCATTCAGCATCCCACCAAGGTGGAGAAGGTATTAGGTGACGGGCAGAGTTTTTTAAGGGGATTGAAGAATTGGCCGCTCTCAACACACACTCAACAAAATCATTGTAGAGAATTAGGGAGTTGGATGAATTTATTTGGGGAAAATTTTGAAGTTCTGCATCCAAATTGGACAGGAACTTAGACCAGTCAGCTTGGGGAAGGCGATATTTTTGTAGGGGTTGGATGGGAGGAGAACGAGGATGAGTACTTGGAAAAGAAATTAGGATAGGAAAATGATCACTTCCATATGAATTAGGTAGAACTGACCAGGAAAGAGTTGATACTAAGGAAGGAGAAGAGAAAGTAAGGTCAGGAACACTAATATTTTGGTTAGGGGAAACCCGACGGGTAGCAGATCCATCATTAAGAACACAAAGGTTGCGATCATCTAAAAGGTCTAGCAAAAAGCTGGAGGCGGGGTCATTACAGTGAGAGCCCCAAAGGGTGTGACGGCAATTAAAATCACCTAACACAATCAAAGGGCCAGGAATAGAAGCAAGGATAGAGTTAAATTCGGACAAAATATTAGCACTGGGATGGGGAATGTAGACAGATACATACGATATGTCCATGGCTCTAATGGCCACAACATGTAGGCCAGCATCATGATGGGGAAGAGGAATCTGGGAAAAAGTGATAGATCTGCTAACCAATAGGGCGCAACCCGCCCATCCGTCATCTCTGTCGTCCCGAAGACGTGAATAACCAGGAACCCTAAAGAGAGAACCAGGTCTGAGCCACGTCTCCGACACAGCAAAGACAACGGGTTTATATCTATTTATAAGGTAGATTATATCATGTTTTTTCCTGCGAATAGATCTACAGTTCCACTGAAAGATTTTTTCCATTTTGGCGAATCCAGGTTTCGAGGAGTTTTTGAACTAATATAATGACATTGTCCGGTATTGCGTCACTAAATTTAGACAGTATGTTTATGAGGGAGCAAGTCAGAAGCTCTATCAAATTGTCATTAGGAGTGGGAAGGGGAGTAGTTTCTATGTAAGGGGAATTTAGTGCACAGCCATTGGGCTGAGAAGAAGTAGGGGTATAGACCATTGACTTATGGGCTTGAGTATCATATGACTTGCCCAACTCTGGCCTAGGTCTAGGGGAACGATAAACTGTCTTGGTATAGGAGGTTTTAACAGGAGATGCATATGGAGAAGAAGTAGGAGTGTTAAGAGGGGACGATACGAGAATGGGTTCAGAAGGATATGCCTGAGAAAGTTAAGACTGGGAGGGACCTGCTGTGACGTTTGAATATGGCAATCTACGGGGACGGGGAAACCTTGCTGAGGCCTCACGGTAGCTCAAGTTTTCCTGAGACATAACCATTTTGATTGACTTCTGTCTTGAGTGTTCAGGGCACTTATTATCAGTGGCCATATGGCTACCACCGTCACACAAAAGGCATGAAGCCTGTGAATCGGGAACATCACAGCTATCTCCAGGATGAGGTTGAGCGCAACGGTAACAGCGGGGCTTAGATCTGCACTGAGTGCTTATATGGCCGAAACGTAAGCAGTTGCGGCATTGGATAGTAGGAAGTTGATATATTGAGACAGGAAGAGAGACATTGTAGCAGAAGACCTTCTCTGGGAGAATTTGCCCAGAGAAAGTAAGCACCACAGTTGATGATGGGGACCAAGTAACAGAGTCCTCTTTTTTGTTTTTGAAGTTAAGCCTTCTAGCTCTGATGACCTCTCCACAATTGCGAGGGGTTTCTATACCGAGGACTAGCTCCTCTAGTGTCCAGTCAGTGGGAATATCCCTGACAACACCCATGCGAGTTACATGGAAGCGTGGGATAGTTGCTAAATAATTGTACTCTTTTAAAATTGGATTATTGACAAAATTGTTGGCATCACTTAATGTCATAAATTCAATTGACATCCTGTTACGGCCCAAAGACCTGACACTGCCCTGCACAACACCTTTAAAACCTTTATTAAATATAAATTGAGCAAACTTAAGGGAGTTTAAGGTAAGACCTTGCTTAGGGTCTGTTTCCACCCTAGAAACAAATACAGTGAAGGGAGCTCTGTCATTCTCCGTGTATAGCATTTTGGAGTCGTTCTCAAAACCTGGCTTGGTAAACACGGACTGAATTGAGTCAGACGGCGGCTTATTCCTTTTCGCGTCAACATAAGATTCAGGACCTGCGGGGCGCTTTCTAGTATCAGGTCTTAGGCGATCAGAATTTTGGGAACACTCCAAAACGTCCATAATATCTGGAGGAGTCCCTCCACCCCCATCAGGGGGTTCCTCGGCACTAAAAGCTTAAAATACCAACCTTATACACAAACCAGACAACACAAAACAGTCACAACACTATAAACAGATTTCAAACAGATTTTGTTATCAAAATAAGATGTGAGGTTAAGAAACGCGTGCTTAATCTCACCAAGACAATAGCAAAAATCCAAATCAAACAATAATTGTTTAATGATTTTGAGTACATTGACAGCTGCTGTAATTTACATGAAACACGAGACGTGCAGCCTTATCTGGTTTTTGGGAGATCCAATGAGTATTGCTTGGACGCTTCATGTTCGATCGCCTGTCTTCAAGGATTGTTTTTTTTCTTTATTTAGGCAACCATCAGCGATAACTTTTTGTTTTAATGTTCTTGCAAAAGTCGGTTGGTTTTTTCTTGACGTTAAAAACAAAATGCCCGAGTAATCAACTGTTTGAATTTAAAAAAAAATCTAGTAAGTCACACAAAAGTTTTTCTTGTAGAAATTGGTGTTGATATAGTCACATTATGATCAAAATATTTTATCTCTGGTCACAACATGCTGTCCACTACTGGGATTTATTTGCACTTTGAGCTATATTATGCTGTCTGCCATGAAGTTTGATTGCAACATTCTCAATAAAGAAGATTACCATATTGGATCAGTAGCACAGACTTACATGTACAATTCATTGCATAGCGGATCGAAAGTGTATCACTAAAACGCTTAAAGGATTTTTTTTGTTGGAATATTTGCAAGTTATAGGTTGATTCTACATTAAAAGTTAAAAATTAACCCCCTTATTCATAATCCTATTTTATCTCTATTTTAGCAATAGGTTTATAGAACGTTTGTCTTTATCTGTCACGTTGTCATTTCTGTGTGTAAGAAAGAGACAAACCCCATTTTAACTAAAATAGGTTTG
Source organism: Amphipoea oculea (assembly GCA_945859645.1). NCBI lineage: Eukaryota > Metazoa > Arthropoda > Insecta > Lepidoptera > Noctuidae > Amphipoea > Amphipoea oculea. The sequence continues at coordinate 4,053,495 of OX243891.1, read as the reverse complement.
ATAAGTTTTATGAATAAGGGGGTAAATGTCTGAGTAATCATTTGTTCAAGTGTTGTTTAAAAAAATCGAATCAAGAAACACAATACGTAAAGGTTTTCTTCTTTCGAGGTTCAAACGATTCTGTGAAGGTCAAGTTTTTAATGTTGAAAATGTCGTTAATGTGGTCATATGTTCGAAAATATTTTAATTCATCTCTATCACAAGGTCTCCACACTAATTGTGCAGGGTGCACATTTGTTTGCTGGGGTTGGTGGGGAATAAAAGCCTTCTTGATTCTTGGTAGTTCTTCTTTATTTTCTTCTTCCAGTTTCTTCTATAATTGCTGCTCGCCGACTGTGTCGAACCCGAAAACCGAGATAACATTATAGGAAAACATAACATAAAATTATTGTAGGGGATCTTGAAGGAAACACACGTTGATCGAGGAATACTTTCTTCTTTATTGGAGTTGTTGCTTGTTAGAGATGGGCGATTGTGAATGACATTATTCGAATGATTCGATTGTACAAGTCATTCAAATCATTCGAATGACCATACAACTCATTCGAATTTGAACAAAAGCGAGATGTAAATAAGAATGTATTGCGTCGTCTCGTTCTTTCCGATTCAAATTTCATTATTACTAGTTAGTATATTCGAAAATCCGTAACGTCATCCAAAAGTAAACTCTATTCACTAAGAAAAACTACCCAATTCCGTATGGCAGATAAAACCATTAAACCATCGAATTTAACTAACATTACTAGTTTGTATTTGAATATTCGTAGTTTTTATTGCGCGTGAATAAGAAACTATTTTGATTGTAAAACCCACAGAATGTCTATGGTAATGTAAAGGAATGAGATAGATGTGCTTGTGCACCTGTGACCTATCTCAATAAAATTCTAAATAATCGTATTATAGCTGCGTGAGTGTGTGTGCGCGCGATTCGTGGAAAGGGCTTCGACAACATTTTACTCGGAAATTAGTAACTAATTATTGCTATAACTAAAAGTAATCTTTATTCTTACGATTTAAAAGCTCAATTTTGTATGGCAAACTGAATGAATGAACTAGCGGTTCGCAAATCAGTTACTTATTACTGCGAATATCAATTAAAAGAAGACTTTATTGTATGAGAAAACAGCCCAATTTTGTATGGCAAGGTGAATGAATGAACTAGCGGTTTCATTCGAATTTGCGAACTAGCGATCGATTGTTTTTGTATTCGAATATTAATATCAGTAGTATCAAACCGTTCGATTATTGGAATCAGTAACAATCGCCCATCTTTATTGCTTGTTCACAAGATGGCCGCTGACTGACTGACAGCCTTACAATGGTGCTTATTTTATACCCTACTGGCTACTTACAATTGGACATGTGCTGCCCTCTGGTGGTCACGCCCACATGGCGTAGTTTATATAATTGACCAATCAGAGGCGAGCACAAAAAATAAACAGTTACTGTCTACCATCAAAACGTTACCGTAACGAGGCCCGTTTCACTATTTTCTTATTAACACTGAGTAATTGTCCTAAGTCTTTTATTGCACTTTTATCACTGTTCATTCACAACACTTGGCGGAGCTTCGCAGACGGCGTCGCCAACAATTATCCGTCATCATAATTCAACTTCATACTTCTAAGTACCTAGTACTATGAAATTAAAACAAACTATCAAAACTATCAATTTAAACAAGGTCAAATTAACTTAAAACTAATACTATAAATCCTATAAGTATTCTGATAAGAAACAGTATAAGACTACAAACCTTATATGCCAACTATCACTGTCTACTGTCCTTATCAGTTCACTGTTCATTTTTAAATCACAGATATTTACACGATTGTTTAACTAGTCACTTTATTTAGTTGTCCCGCACACTAATTTTGTTTGCATAGCTATGTGGTGTTGTCTGCAATGAACATTGTAAATACTTCATTCTGAATGAAGATTACTCTCGATGTGAATGAAGAAGATTACTTTGATGAAAGATTTTATCAGTTGCTCAGAAGAAAATGTGCACCGAAAAAGAAGAATACAGAGGAATGTCAGAGTAAATAAGACTGGGTCATTACTTCTCCATACTGTGTACCTGATGATTTGAGCTATAATAATAATAATAACTTTATTTCGGGTGGCATAGACCCATAGAAACCTTAACCTAGTACATATTACATAAATGGTTATAATTTGCCATGACTCGCCACACCTACACACGACATGACCCACTGATTCTGAAAGGGACAGTCAAAACGTACTGCTATTGCATTCAGAATGCCGTTGTTGCTACCCGTATAAGGGCCAGCAGGGAAGCTATTCATGACCTGTACTGGTCAAGTGCAGCCCACAATGGGGATTTTGTTTCCTGTTTGCATAATGCTGTTTGCAATGATTTGTTGGATTTTTCGTTTGAAAATTAAAAACTTTTCGTGCAACAAATGTCGTATAATCACGGTAAACATGGGAACTACTTATATTATTACTGTGATGAGAAGGGAACTATAAAACTAACTAAAACAAAACCGTTATAAGAAAACGCGTGCCGGTCAGAGCTCGGGCGCGCGCGGCGGTTTGTCTCGTGTATCATTCCGCGCGTAGAATTACATGCACAAGTCACGGCATAACGGAGAAAAGGACTGTCAAAATCAAATGATTGTGCTACTGCTATGATAGACACGTGCAGGCTTGTCTGGTTTTTGGAAGATCCAAAATGTATGCTTCTTGGTCGATTGTCTGTCTTAAAGGATCGTTTTTTGTTGGAATATTTGCAAGTCATCGATTGGTTCTAACTTAAATGTTAAAAACAAAATGTCTGAGTAATCAACTATTCGAGAGTTGTACAACAAAATCATAGAAATCACACAATAAACGATAGAACTTTATAACTGTGTTTACTGTGGCCCCAATGCGCCTGATTTACGCAATAAAGGTTCTGAACGAACTATAATGGGTCTTTCGTTATAGTAGGGATGAAAACTCAAGAATAGGCCGATATTGTGATATTGTGGGTTATTAGATCGTCGTTACAGTATAATATAGTACTATAGTGGGCATAAAAAGTCTACAGCAGAGTGATTTGGTGATATAGTCGAGTTTCAAATTACATTAATTATGTAGCTTAAATTGTCATATAAAGGTTTGTTAAAGCCCGTTATAGTCGTAGTGATAAACTTATCACAAAGACACTTTTTAGAACAGGATTTTTTTTTAGTAACTGTTATATATAGTCCTTCTATTACACACTAGTGCTATAACGGAGATCCTATCTCTTTTAAAACATAGTTACTGTATATAAAGGTAGGCTAGGAATGCTTTTAAATGATAATTCAGTTTTGTAAAGGCATCTTGTCTCAACTACATATTGACCACCAAAATCTCCATCCTGGTAACCAGCTAGTGAATTCTCCAAATGATTCTGGAAATAAAATGGTTTTTTCTCTACTTGGATTTATCCCGAACAACCTACATTCATATGTATACACTGTACACAACTATCAACACTGCTAAATTAGGAATGCTGTCCGCTACGAACACCGACATACAGTCATCACTAGATCTTAAACACCCAACTATTGTATTTGGTATTTCAATTCCACATATTGCCTATTGTGGTAGAACGGGTTTAACATTACTATTAGGAAACCGGGAGGGAGGCATCAATATAATCATCATTGTCAATTTTATTCTTAATTTTAGTTAACCATTCCTTGTCTTCATTAAGCATCTCTTCTTTGGTCTCTTGACCACTTCTTGGTCTCCGTACCTAGTGGTATGGGTGAAAACCTGCATGAGACAATAGCAGTTTCTCAGAGTCGCTATGCGAGTCCGCGAGGGAATAGATCAATAACCTAGCTCATCGTACATGTGTCGACCTAATTGAACTGTGCTCATAAGGGAAAAATAACTAATATACTAAGCAAACCCGAGACACATTTTTTTTTTTTTTTTTTTTTTTTTTTCTAAATCTAATTGGAGTAGTGGTTATTAACTTGTCAGTTGAATGACTTCCATCTTGTCCAGGGAGTCTGACAATGAGTTATCGTCTTTTCCAAGATCTTGGGGAACCCATGCATTCCCAGAGGCTGACTTTGCATTGTAAGAGATTTGGCCTTTCCTTCCGCCAGTGAGTGTAAAGGAGGCAGAGTGATTGTACATCTGTCTGGCTGCCTGATTTATTTGGGATTTTAGATCCAAACTCATGAGATTGGTCCATGAGGCTTGACTGGCCCCTCCTGTTCCTACACGTGGGGGTGAACGGAGATCACTTTGCATTATAAGAGATTTGGCCTTTCCTTCCGCCAGTGAGTGTAAAGGAGGCAGAGTGATTGTACATCTGTCTGGCTGCCTGATTTATTTGGGATTTTAGATCCAAACTCATGAGATTGGTCCATGAGGCTTGACTGGCCCCTCCTGTTCCTACACGTGGGGGTGAACGGAGATCTATCAAACAAGCCATTAAGTAACAGAGCTCCTCATTACCTTTGTGGGCTAAATCACAATGATATTTCTGATGTACCAGACGACAATATGGGAATAACTTTAAACTCACTTTTTTGTTCTGCAATGCTTCAAATTGCGATACTCTCAGATTTACAATTTTTTCAATACCTTGTAGGAGTTCAGGATAGGCCAGCCATTCTAGTGCCTCTCTTTCAGTCTTATTGAAAGCTGTTTTGAGGGTAATGAATAGTGTGATTAATGGTAACCCGGCTCCTGCAATATGGGTCATGCAGGTGGCTCTCAATAATGCTTCTACCCCCATGTCCTTCTGGTCTAGGAACCCAACTGGTTTGTCTGCAAGATCAGTAGTGTTGGTTTGAAGAAGATAGAGAAGAGTTGTACATAATTGTCTTCCTGCATCTGTGGCAGAAGACAGGGCTTGTTCTAATACCCTGTTAAGAGAGGTTGCTGGAACAGGTATAGTTGTGCCAAAAGGATTGGGAATCATGTCGGTGTTTGTGGATATTGGGTCTTGAAAAGGCTGTGACAATGTCCTCTTGTCTTTTGGTGATTCTGCGTACCAATACTAAAGACAAGAACATTGCAGTTAGATGAAGTGTTCTATAAGAGATGTTTGTTTCTTCCCTTTTGGCCTCTTCAACACCAAGAAGTTGACGAAATGCAGCCTTTACTGCTTCACGGAAAGCCATGGCATCAGCTGGATCAACTAGCAAGTAATCACTTTGCTTCTCTTCATCTTCTTTATTGTCCTCTGGAGTCTCCCCAACTAGTTGTCTGGGCATGGTCTCTATAGGTGCTGGGGTTTCAGAATCTTCAGATGGTTTGTTTTGATCTTTTACCTCTTTAAGAAACCTTCCCATTACATCAGGTAGATCAGTAGGAGGGGTATAGGTAGCCAGTTCTCTTTTACCAGTTTTGTCAAAAATGACAAAGTTGAGATTGGGGTTAGAAGGATGGGGAGAGCTGGCTATTATTTGTAACATTAAAGCTCCAACATTGACAGGAGCTGCAATTTCTCCAAAGTAAAGAAGATAAAAAGCTTCCAGATAAAGGATTCTATTGGTTAATCCTAAGTCAACAGCTTTTAACTTTTGGAAATCTTGTACTATGATTTCGTCATCCCAGTCCCATCCTCCTTGTGACTGAATCTTGAAAAACTCCGGATTTAGACTTAATAATTGATCATACCGTGCCACAGGATCCATCGTTCGCATCAGAGTCTGACTGTTGGAGGTCATTATTGGACTATTAATTGTGCTATTGTTTTATGTTCTGGACTCAAATTATCAAATGACTCTACTGTGTTTACTAATGTTTCACCGGTATTATTATTAAATTGCAAAAATTGTTTAGGTGTCTCAATATAACTAATGTGTTTAAACATTTGAGGCATCAAACTAAAAGCTATCCAAAAATCCACCCCAAATATTACATTTGATGTTATGGATGGAATCACATAAAAATTAATAATCCTTGTTACACCATTAAATGTAATAGGTAACCTTAAAATACCTATAGGATTGCTTTCGGATCCATTTGCAACGAGAATCTTTTGCTTTAACTCAATCGAGGTATCTAATGAGTAACCTAAGTTGATAAACTGTTCATGGGCTCCATTACCTATAGTTGATATATCTGCTCCTGAATCCAACAAACCGTATAATACTACATCATATAAATATACACTTAAATATGGCCGAATATCTTTATTCCTGTCTGGCTTAAACAGTGCTGACACCAATCTATTATACAGGGTGATTGGAAGATGGGTGCAAAGCTTTAAGGCGAAGATAGTACAGACAATTTAGAACCATTTAAGCCATGGTTGTCTTAGACGAAGTCTTACCAAATATTTTTAACCAAATTTTTAAGTTTTTTTTCGGAAATTCTCAAAATTTAATGTAAACTGCATAATTATGGCCAAATTGAATGATAAATGAATTCATTTTTTATTTATTTAATTAAAGTAATGTGTAAGCAATCAAGCAAAACATGTTTTAGGCTTCTGTGTCATTAGACATTTTTTTTACAGACATTTAAAGATCAGAAAAAATAAAAAAATTGTACAATACGTCTTTTAAACCTTATTCAAAAAAAAAACGGAGGGTGCTTTTTTTGTTCAAACCTTTTTGAAGACATGCTTGATAATCGCTCTTTCTTTTGAGGTATCATTTATGCGGATATCTTACAAATTATTGAAATTAGGGCCTACAAACCAATTTGAGGGAGAATTTTTTTTATTTTAGGCAGACTAATTAAAACAACATTTGAATTAAAATTATTTATTTTTCATGTTCAAAATGACGGCCGTGATTCCTAATACAAGCACGGCCCCGTCTTCTAACTTCTGTAGTCGTTATTTTCAACATCATCTCCTGCTTCATTGTCTCAAACGCTGAATTTATTCTTTGTATCAATTCTTCTCTAGTGTTAATTTCTTTGTTGTTATACACCAGTTCCTTGGCCCGGCCCCACACGAAAAAGTCCAACGGGGTCAGATCTGGGGAGCGAGCGGGCCAAGGGATGGGTCCATCTCTGCCGATCCAGCTATCAGGAAAGCAATTGTTGAGGTGTTCCCTTACATTTAAAGTCCAATGCGCTGGACAGCCGTCTTGCTGAAAGATGACTGTTCGGTCTCTTTCGAAGATCGGGACACCTGATTCCTCTATCAGCAGTGGTAAATCAATTTGCAGAAATTGCAAATAATTTTCGCCATTCAATGGATCAGGCAAAAAGTGGGGCCCAATCAATGTTCTGCCAATTATTCCAGCCCATACATTCACAGAGAATTTCATCTGAAATGACACCTGCTTCTTAAAATGTGGATTGTTGTCTACGTCGGCCCATTCATGGATGTTGTGAAAGTTTGTAATACCTTCCCTTGAAAATTTACTTTCATCCGTCCACAAGATTGATTTCAGAAACCACGCATCTTCGATGTCTCTGTTGAGGAGGAAACGGCAGAACTGAATTCTTCTTTGAGGATCTTGCTCTACTAGACCTTGCACACTCCTGCCATGGAACGGATACTTATCATTTTGGTGCATTGTATGCCACACCTTCCATTGAGAAATGTTAAAATTTCGAGCTACTGCTCTAGTACTGGTAGTAGGATCCGCTTGAAATGCTGCTAAAATGTCTTCGTCGACGGCAGTTTCGTGTCTGCCCGGGTTGACTCCAGGTTCCACGCGGTGAAACCCATCTTGGGCAAGACGACGAAACGTGTTGTAAAACACTCGGACATTCGGTATCCTGCGATTCGGATAGCGCTCTTGATACATCCGTCGCGCCAAAGATCCATTGCCGTCTGCTCTACCGTACATAAATACGATATCCGCATATTCTTGATTGGAAAAAGTAGCCATAGTCACTTAACAATTAAGAAAAACGGCGTAGGAGCGCACTAAACGTCAACTCAACACAATTAAGTCAAAATCAACACGTGCAGGAGCGCGAGGCTACGACTGGACACGGTGAAACAAAAAAGTTCAAAACTAACGCAAACAACACGTGCAGGAACGCAAAGGGCTACAAGTACAACTGAACACGGTAAATTGTGAATCAACACGACAACGTCCACTCACAAGGGCAGTAGTTTGACTAATAAGTAAAAGATGTAACGGCTTCATCACAGACCGACTGACCCTGACTAAAGAAAAACGACTTTGTTGCCTCAGTAACTAAGACCATTTTGCTGTAAAAACCAACTCTTTATCGCTTTTTGCTATTCATTGGGCGTTCTACCTGGAAATGCCGTCGCACCGCGCTCGGTGGCCTACATATGTTCGAAAATATTTTAATTCATCTCTATCACAAGGTCTCCACCAACCAAGGTCCAACCAAGGTAACCGACATAGCCCGAAGAATTGCCAAACTTAAGTGGCAGTGGGCAGGGCACATTGCTCGCAGAACAGATGGCCGATGGGGCCGAAAGGTTCTGGAGTGGCGACCGCGTACCGGAAGGCGTAGCGTTGGAAGGCCTCCCACAAGGTGGACCGACGACCTTGTGAAGGCCGCAGGAACTCGTTGGATGCGAGAAGCACAAAACTGGTCGAAGTGGAGGTGCTTGGGGGAGGCCTATGTCTAGCAGTGGACGTCTTTCGGCTGAAATGATGATGATGACAAGGTCTCCACACTAATTGTGCAGGGTGCACATTTGTTTGCTGAGGTTGGTGGGGAATAAAAGCCTTCTTGATTCTTGGTAGTTCTTCTTTATTTTCTTCTTCCAGTTTCTTCTATAATTGCTGCTCGCCGACTGTGTCGAACCCGAAAACTGAGATAACATATAGGAAAACATAACATAAAATTATCCGTCATCATAATTCAACTTCATACTTGAGATTAAAACAAACTATCAAAACTATCAATTTAAACAAGGTCAAATTAACTTAAAACTAATACTATAAATCCTATAAGTATTCTGATAAGAAACTTAACTAAGAGTATAAGACTACAAACCTTATATGCCAACTATCACTATGTACTGTCCTTATCAGTTCACTGTTCACTTTTAAATCAGATATTTACACGATTGTAGTCTAGTCACTTTATTTAGTTGTCCCGCACACTAATTTTGTTTGCATAGCTATGTGGTGCTGTCTGCAATGAACATTGTAAATACAACATTCTGAATGAAGATTACTCTCGATGTGAATGAAGAAGTGATGAAAGATTTTATCAGTTGCACAGAAGATAATGTGCACCGAAAAAGAAGAATACAGAGGAATGTCAGAGTTAATAAGACTGGGTCATTAGTTCTCCATACTGTGTACCTGATGATTTGAGCTATAATAATAATAACTTTATTTCGGGTGGCATAGACCCATAGAAACCTTAACCTAGTACATATTACATAAATGGTTATAATTTGCCATGACTCGCCACACCTACACACGACATGACCCACTGATTCTGAAAGGGACAGTCAAAACGTACTGCTATTGTGTTCAGAATGCCGTTGTTGCTACCCGTATAAGGGCCGGCAGGGAAGCTATTCATGAGCTGTACTGGTCAAGTGCAGCCCACAATGGGGATTTTGTTTCCTGTTTGCATACTGCTGTTTGCAATGATTTGTTGGATTTTTCGTTTGAAAATTAAAAACTTTTCGTGCAACAAATGTCGTATAATCACGGTAAACATGGGAACTACTTATATTATTACTGTGATGAGAAGGGAACTATAAAACTAACTAAAACAAAACCGTTATAAGAAAACGCGTGCCGGTCAGAGCTCGGGCGCGCGCGGCGGTTTGTCTCGTGTATCATTCCGCGCGTAGAATTACATGCACAAGTCACGGCATAACGGAGAAAAGGACTGTCAAAATCAAATGATTGTGCTACTGCTATGATAGACACGTGCAGGCTTGTCTGGTTTTTGGAAGATCCAAAATGTATGCTTCTTGGTCGATTGTCTGTCTTAAAGGATCGTTTTTTGTTGGAATATTTGCAAGTCATCGATTGGTTCTAACTTAAATGTTAAAAACAAAATGTCTGAGTAATCAACTATTCGAGAGTTGTACAACAAAATCATAGAAATCACACAATAAACGATAGAACTTTATAACTGTGTTTACTGTGGCCCCAATGCGCCTGATTTACGCAATAAAGGTTCTGAACGAACTATAATGGGTCTTTCGTTATAGTAGGGATGAAAACTCAAGAATAGGCCGATATTGTGATATTGTGGGTTATTAGATCGTCGTTACAGTATAATATAGTACTATAGTGGGCATAAAAAGTCTACAGCAGAGTGATTTGGTGATATAGTCGAGTTTCAAATTACATTAATTATGTAGCTTAAATTGTCATATAAAGGTTTGTTAAAGCCCGTTATAGTCGTAGTGATAAACTTATCACAAAGACACTTTTTAGAACAGGATTGTTTTTTTAGTAACTGTTATATATAGTCCTTCTATTACACACTAGTGCTATAACGGAGATCCTATCTCTTTTAAAACATAGTTACTGTATATAAAGGTAGGCTAGGAATGCTTTTAAATGATAATTCAGTTTTGTAAAGGCATCTTGTCTCAACTACATATTGACCACCAAAATCTCCATCCTGGTAACCAGCTAGTGAATTCTCCAAATGATTCTGGAAATAAAATGGTTTTTTCTCTACTTGGATTTATCCCGAACAACCTACATTCATATGTATACACTGTACACAACTATCAACACTGCTAAATTAGGAATGCTGTCCGCTACGAACACCGACATACAGTCATCACTAGATCTTAAACACCCAACTATTGTATTTGGTATTTCAATTCCACATATTGCCTATTGTGGTAGAACGGGTTTAACATTACTATTAGGAAACCGGGAGGGAGGCATCAATATAATCATCATTGTCAATTTTATTCTTAATTTTAGTTAACCATTCCTTGTCTTCATTAAGCATCTCTTCTTTGGTCTCTTGACCACTTCTTGGTCTCCGTACCTAGTGGTATGGGTGAAAACCTGCATGAGACAATAGCAGTTTCTCAGAGTCGCTATGCGAGTCCGCGAGGGAATAGATCAATAACCTAGCTCATCGTACATGTGTCGACCTAATTGAACTGTGCTCATAAGGGAAAAATAACTAATATACTAAGCAAACCCGAGACACATTTTTTTTTTTTTTTTTTTTTTTTTTTTCTAAATCTAATTGGAGTAGTGGTTATTAACTTGTCAGTTGAATGACTTCCATCTTGTCCAGGGAGTCTGACAATGAGTTATCGTCTTTTCCAAGATCTTGGGGAACCCATGCATTCCCAGAGGCTGACTTTGCATTGTAAGAGATTTGGCCTTTCCTTCCGCCAGTGAGTGTAAAGGAGGCAGAGTGACTGTACATCTGTCTGGCTGCCTGATTTATTTGGGATTTTAGATCCAAACTCATGAGATTGGTCCATGAGGCTTGACTGGCCCCTCCTGTTCCTACACGTGGGGGTGAACGGAGATCACTTTGCATTATAAGAGATTTGGCCTTTCCTTCCGCCAGTGAGTGTAAAGGAGGCAGAGTGATTGTACATCTGTCTGGCTGCCTGATTTATTTGGGATTTTAGATCCAAACTCATGAGATTGGTCCATGAGGCTTGACTGGCCCCTCCTGTTCCTACACGTGGGGGTGAACGGAGATCTATCAAACAAGCCATTAAGTAACAGAGCTCCTCATTACCTTTGTGGGCTAAATCACAATGATATTTCTGATGTACCAGACGACAATATGGGAATAACTTTAAACTCACTTTTTTGTTCTGCAATGCTTCAAATTGCGATACTCTCAGATTTACAATTTTTTCAATACCTTGTAGGAGTTCAGGATAGGCCAGCCATTCTAGTGCCTCTCTTTCAGTCTTATTGAAAGCTGTTTTGAGGGTAATGAATAGTGTGATTAATGGTAACCCGGCTCCTGCAATATGGGTCATGCAGGTGGCTCTCAATAATGCTTCTACCCCCATGTCCTTCTGGTCTAGGAACCCAACTGGTTTGTCTGCAAGATCAGTAGTGTTGGTTTGAAGAAGATAGAGAAGAGTTGTACATAATTGTCTTCCTGCATCTGTGGCAGAAGACAGGGCTTGTTCTAATACCCTGTTAAGAGAGGTTGCTGGAACAGGTATAGTTGTGCCAAAAGGATTGGGAATCATGTCGGTGTTTGTGGATATTGGGTCTTGAAAAGGCTGTGACAATGTCCTCTTGTCTTTTGGTGATTCTGCGTACCAATACTAAAGACAAGAACATTGCAGTTAGATGAAGTGTTCTATAAGAGATGTTTGTTTCTTCCCTTTTGGCCTCTTCAACACCAAGAAGTTGACGAAATGCAGCCTTTACTGCTTCACGGAAAGCCATGGCATCAGCTGGATCAACTAGCAAGTAATCACTTTGCTTCTCTTCATCTTCTTTATTGTCCTCTGGAGTCTCCCCAACTAGTTGTCTGGGCATGGTCTCTATAGGTGCTGGGGTTTCAGAATCTTCAGATGGTTTGTTTTGATCTTTTACCTCTTTAAGAAACCTTCCCATTACATCAGGTAGATCAGTAGGAGGGGTATAGGTAGCCAGTTCTCTTTTACCAGTTTTGTCAAAAATGACAAAGTTGAGATTGGGGTTAGAAGGATGGGGAGAGCTGGCTATTATTTGTAACATTAAAGCTCCAACATTGACAGGAGCTGCAATTTCTCCAAAGTAAAGAAGATAAAAAGCTTCCAGATAAAGGATTCTATTGGTTAATCCTAAGTCAACAGCTTTTAACTTTTGGAAATCTTGTACTATGATTTCGTCATCCCAGTCCCATCCTCCTTGTGACTGAATCTTGAAAAACTCCGGATTTAGACTTAATAATTGATCATACCGTGCCACAGGATCCATCGTTCGCATCAGAGTCTGACTGTTGGAGGTCATTATTGGACTATTAATTGTGCTATTGTTTTATGTTCTGGACTCAAATTATCAAATGACTCTACTGTGTTTACTAATGTTTCACCGGTATTATTATTAAATTGCAAAAATTGTTTAGGTGTCTCAATATAACTAATGTGTTTAAACATTTGAGGCATCAAACTAAAAGCTATCCAAAAATCCACCCCAAATATTACATTTGATGTTATGGATGGAATCACATAAAAATTAATAATCCTTGTTACACCATTAAATGTAATAGGTAACCTTAAAATACCTATAGGATTGCTTTCGGATCCATTTGCAACGAGAATCTTTTGCTTTAACTCAATCGAGGTATCTAATGAGTAACCTAAGTTGATAAACTGTTCATGGGCTCCATTACCTATAGTTGATATATCTGCTCCTGAATCCAACAAACCGTATAATACTACATCATATAAATATACACTTAAATATGGCCGAATATCTTTATTCCTGTCTGGCTTAAACAGTGCTGACACCAATCTATTATACAGGGTGATTGGAAGATGGGTGCAAAGCTTTAAGGCGAAGATAGTACAGACAATTTAGAACCATTTAAGCCATGGTTGTCTTAGACGAAGTCTTACCAAATATTTTTAACCAAATTTTTAAGTTTTTTTTCGGAAATTCTCAAAATTTAATGTAAACTGCATAATTATGGCCAAATTGAATGATAAATGAATTCATTTTTTATTTATTTAATTAAAGTAATGTGTAAGCAATCAAGCAAAACATGTTTTAGGCTTCTGTGTCATTAGACATTTTTTTTACAGACATTTAAAGATCAGAAAAAATAAAAAAATTGTACAATACGTCTTTTAAACCTTATTCAAAAAAAAAACGGAGGGTGCTTTTTTTGTTCAAACCTTTTTGAAGACATGCTTGATAATCGCTCTTTCTTTTGAGGTATCATTTATGCGGATATCTTACAAATTATTGAAATTAGGGCCTACAAACCAATTTGAGGGAGAATTTTTTTTATTTTAGGCAGACTAATTAAAACAACATTTGAATTAAAATTATTTATTTTTCATGTTCAAAATGACGGCCGTGATTCCTAATACAAGCACGGCCCCGTCTTCTAACTTCTGTAGTCGTTATTTTCAACATCATCTCCTGCTTCATTGTCTCAAACGCTGAATTTATTCTTTGTATCAATTCTTCTCTAGTGTTAATTTCTTTGTTGTTATACACCAGTTCCTTGGCCCGGCCCCACACGAAAAAGTCCAACGGGGTCAGATCTGGGGAGCGAGCGGGCCAAGGGATGGGTCCATCCCTGCCGATCCAGCTATCAGGAAAGCAATTGTTGAGGTGTTCCCTTACATTTAAAGTCCAATGCGCTGGACAGCCGTCTTGCTGAAAGATGACTGTTCGGTCTCTTTCGAAGATCGGGACACCTGATTCCTCTATCAGCAGTGGTAAATCAATTTGCAGAAATTGCAAATAATTTTCGCCATTCAATGGATCAGGCAAAAAGTGGGGCCCAATCAATGTTCTGCCAATTATTCCAGCCCATACATTCACAGAGAATTTCATCTGAAATGACACCTGCTTCTTAAAATGTGGATTGTTGTCTACGTCGGCCCATTCATGGATGTTGTGAAAGTTTGTAATACCTTCCCTTGAAAATTTACTTTCATCCGTCCACAAGATTGATTTCAGAAACCACGCATCTTCGATGTCTCTGTTGAGGAGGAAACGGCAGAACTGAATTCTTCTTTGAGGATCTTGCTCTACTAGACCTTGCACACTCCTGCCATGGAACGGATACTTATCATTTTGGTGCATTGTATGCCACACCTTCCATTGAGAAATGTTAAAATTTCGAGCTACTGCTCTAGTACTGGTAGTAGGATCCGCTTGAAATGCTGCTAAAATGTCTTCGTCGACGGCAGTTTCGTGTCTGCCCGGGTTGACTCCAGGTTCCACGCGGTGAAACCCATCTTGGGCAAGACGACGAAACGTGTTGTAAAACACTCGGACATTCGGTATCCTGCGATTCGGATAGCGCTCTTGATACATCCGTCGCGCCAAAGATCCATTGCCGTCTGCTCTACCGTACATAAATACGATATCCGCATATTCTTGATTGGAAAAAGTAGCCATAGTCACTTAACAATTAAGAAAAACGGCGTAGGAGCGCACTAAACGTCAACTCAACACAATTAAGTCAAAATCAACACGTGCAGGAGCGCGAGGCTACGACTGGACACGGTGAAACAAAAAAGTTCAAAACTAACGCAAACAACACGTGCAGGAACGCAAAGGGCTACAAGTACAACTGAACACGGTAAATTGTGAATCAACACGACAACGTCCACTCACAAGGGCAGTAGTTTGACTAATAAGTAAAAGATGTAACGGCTTCATCACAGACCGACTGACCCTGACTAAAGAAAAACGACTTTGTTGCCTCAGTAACTAAGACCATTTTGCTGTAAAAACCAACTCTTTATCGCTTTTTGCTATTCATTGGGCGTTCTACCTGGAAATGCCGTCGCACCGCGCTCGGTGGCCTACATATGTTCGAAAATATTTTAATTCATCTCTATCACAAGGTCTCCACCAACCAAGGTCCAACCAAGGTAACCGACATAGCCCGAAGAATTGCCAAACTTAAGTGGCAGTGGGCAGGGCACATTGCTCGCAGAACAGATGGCCGATGGGGCCGAAAGGTTCTGGAGTGGCGACCGCGTACCGGAAGGCGTAGCGTTGGAAGGCCTCCCACAAGGTGGACCGACGACCTTGTGAAGGCCGCAGGAACTCGTTGGATGCGAGAAGCACAAAACTGGTCGAAGTGGAGGTGCTTGGGGGAGGCCTATGTCTAGCAGTGGACGTCTTTCGGCTGAAATGATGATGATGACAAGGTCTCCACACTAATTGTGCAGGGTGCACATTTGTTTGCTGAGGTTGGTGGGGAATAAAAGCCTTCTTGATTCTTGGTAGTTCTTCTTTATTTTCTTCTTCCAGTTTCTTCTATAATTGCTGCTCGCCGACTGTGTCGAACCCGAAAACTGAGATAACATATAGGAAA
Source organism: Amphipoea oculea (assembly GCA_945859645.1). Classification (NCBI taxonomy): domain Eukaryota; kingdom Metazoa; phylum Arthropoda; class Insecta; order Lepidoptera; family Noctuidae; genus Amphipoea; species Amphipoea oculea. The sequence goes on along the minus strand of OX243891.1, from coordinate 4,037,616 downwards.
ACATAACATAAAATTATCCGTCATCATAATTCAACTTCATACTTGAGATTAAAACAAACTATCAAAACTATCAATTTAAACAAGGTCAAATTAACTTAAAACTAATACTATAAATCCTATAAGTATTCTGATAAGAAACTTAACTAAGAGTATAAGACTACAAACCTTATATGCCAACTATCACTATGTACTGTCCTTATCAGTTCACTGTTCACTTTTAAATCAGATATTTACACGATTGTAGTCTAGTCACTTTATTTAGTTGTCCCGCACACTAATTTTGTTTGCATAGCTATGTGGTGCTGTCTGCAATGAACATTGTAAATACAACATTCTGAATGAAGATTACTCTCGATGTGAATGAAGAAGATTACTTTGATGAAAGATTTTATCAGTTGCACAGAAGATAATGTGCACCGAAAAAGAAGAATACAGAGGAATGTCAGAGTTAATAAGACTGGGTCATTAGTTCTCCATACTGTGTACCTGATGATTTGAGCTATAATAATAATAACTTTATTTCGGGTGGCATAGACCCATAGAAACCTTAACCTAGTACATATTACATAAATGGTTATAATTTGCCATGACTCGCCACACCTACACACGACATGACCCACTGATTCTGAAAGGGACAGTCAAAACGTACTGCTATTGTGTTCAGAATGCCGTTGTTGCTACCCGTATAAGGGCCGGCAGGGAAGCTATTCATGAGCTGTACTGGTCAAGTGCAGCCCACAATGGGGATTTTGTTTCCTGTTTGCATACTGCTGTTTGCAATGATTTGTTGGATTTTTCGTTTGAAAATTAAAAACTTTTCGTGCAACAAATGTCGTATAATCACGGTAAACATGGGAACTACTTATATTATTACTGTGATGAGAAGGGAACTATAAAACTAACTAAAACAAAACCGTTATAAGAAAACGCGTGCCGGTCAGAGCTCGGGCGCGCGCGGCGGTTTGTCTCGTGTATCATTCCGCGCGTAGAATTACATGCACAAGTCACGGCATAACGGAGAAAAGGACTGTCAAAATCAAATGATTGTGCTACTGCTATGATAGACACGTGCAGGCTTGTCTGGTTTTTGGAAGATCCAAAATGTATGCTTCTTGGTCGATTGTCTGTCTTAAAGGATCGTTTTTTGTTGGAATATTTGCAAGTCATCGATTGGTTCTAACTTAAATGTTAAAAACAAAATGTCTGAGTAATCAACTATTCGAGAGTTGTACAACAAAATCATAGAAATCACACAATAAACGATAGAACTTTATAACTGTGTTTACTGTGGCCCCAATGCGCCTGATTTACGCAATAAAGGTTCTGAACGAACTATAATGGGTCTTTCGTTATAGTAGGGATGAAAACTCAAGAATAGGCCGATATTGTGATATTGTGGGTTATTAGATCGTCGTTACAGTATAATATAGTACTATAGTGGGCATAAAAAGTCTACAGCAGAGTGATTTGGTGATATAGTCGAGTTTCAAATTACATTAATTATGTAGCTTAAATTGTCATATAAAGGTTTGTTAAAGCCCGTTATAGTCGTAGTGATAAACTTATCACAAAGACACTTTTTAGAACAGGATTTTTTTTTAGTAACTGTTATATATAGTCCTTCTATTACACACTAGTGCTATAACGGAGATCCTATCTCTTTTAAAACATAGTTACTGTATATAAAGGTAGGCTAGGAATGCTTTTAAATGATAATTCAGTTTTGTAAAGGCATCTTGTCTCAACTACATATTGACCACCAAAATCTCCATCCTGGTAACCAGCTAGTGAATTCTCCAAATGATTCTGGAAATAAAATGGTTTTTTCTCTACTTGGATTTATCCCGAACAACCTACATTCATATGTATACACTGTACACAACTATCAACACTGCTAAATTAGGAATGCTGTCCGCTACGAACACCGACATACAGTCATCACTAGATCTTAAACACCCAACTATTGTATTTGGTATTTCAATTCCACATATTGCCTATTGTGGTAGAACGGGTTTAACATTACTATTAGGAAACCGGGAGGGAGGCATCAATATAATCATCATTGTCAATTTTATTCTTAATTTTAGTTAACCATTCCTTGTCTTCATTAAGCATCTCTTCTTTGGTCTCTTGACCACTTCTTGGTCTCCGTACCTAGTGGTATGGGTGAAAACCTGCATGAGACAATAGCAGTTTCTCAGAGTCGCTATGCGAGTCCGCGAGGGAATAGATCAATAACCTAGCTCATCGTACATGTGTCGACCTAATTGAACTGTGCTCATAAGGGAAAAATAACTAATATACTAAGCAAACCCGAGACACATTTTTTTTTTTTTTTTTTTTTTTTTTTTCTAAATCTAATTGGAGTAGTGGTTATTAACTTGTCAGTTGAATGACTTCCATCTTGTCCAGGGAGTCTGACAATGAGTTATCGTCTTTTCCAAGATCTTGGGGAACCCATGCATTCCCAGAGGCTGACTTTGCATTGTAAGAGATTTGGCCTTTCCTTCCGCCAGTGAGTGTAAAGGAGGCAGAGTGATTGTACATCTGTCTGGCTGCCTGATTTATTTGGGATTTTAGATCCAAACTCATGAGATTGGTCCATGAGGCTTGACTGGCCCCTCCTGTTCCTACACGTGGGGGTGAACGGAGATCACTTTGCATTATAAGAGATTTGGCCTTTCCTTCCGCCAGTGAGTGTAAAGGAGGCAGAGTGATTGTACATCTGTCTGGCTGCCTGATTTATTTGGGATTTTAGATCCAAACTCATGAGATTGGTCCATGAGGCTTGACTGGCCCCTCCTGTTCCTACACGTGGGGGTGAACGGAGATCTATCAAACAAGCCATTAAGTAACAGAGCTCCTCATTACCTTTGTGGGCTAAATCACAATGATATTTCTGATGTACCAGACGACAATATGGGAATAACTTTAAACTCACTTTTTTGTTCTGCAATGCTTCAAATTGCGATACTCTCAGATTTACAATTTTTTCAATACCTTGTAGGAGTTCAGGATAGGCCAGCCATTCTAGTGCCTCTCTTTCAGTCTTATTGAAAGCTGTTTTGAGGGTAATGAATAGTGTGATTAATGGTAACCCGGCTCCTGCAATATGGGTCATGCAGGTGGCTCTCAATAATGCTTCTACCCCCATGTCCTTCTGGTCTAGGAACCCAACTGGTTTGTCTGCAAGATCAGTAGTGTTGGTTTGAAGAAGATAGAGAAGAGTTGTACATAATTGTCTTCCTGCATCTGTGGCAGAAGACAGGGCTTGTTCTAATACCCTGTTAAGAGAGGTTGCTGGAACAGGTATAGTTGTGCCAAAAGGATTGGGAATCATGTCGGTGTTTGTGGATATTGGGTCTTGAAAAGGCTGTGACAATGTCCTCTTGTCTTTTGGTGATTCTGCGTACCAATACTAAAGACAAGAACATTGCAGTTAGATGAAGTGTTCTATAAGAGATGTTTGTTTCTTCCCTTTTGGCCTCTTCAACACCAAGAAGTTGACGAAATGCAGCCTTTACTGCTTCACGGAAAGCCATGGCATCAGCTGGATCAACTAGCAAGTAATCACTTTGCTTCTCTTCATCTTCTTTATTGTCCTCTGGAGTCTCCCCAACTAGTTGTCTGGGCATGGTCTCTATAGGTGCTGGGGTTTCAGAATCTTCAGATGGTTTGTTTTGATCTTTTACCTCTTTAAGAAACCTTCCCATTACATCAGGTAGATCAGTAGGAGGGGTATAGGTAGCCAGTTCTCTTTTACCAGTTTTGTCAAAAATGACAAAGTTGAGATTGGGGTTAGAAGGATGGGGAGAGCTGGCTATTATTTGTAACATTAAAGCTCCAACATTGACAGGAGCTGCAATTTCTCCAAAGTAAAGAAGATAAAAAGCTTCCAGATAAAGGATTCTATTGGTTAATCCTAAGTCAACAGCTTTTAACTTTTGGAAATCTTGTACTATGATTTCGTCATCCCAGTCCCATCCTCCTTGTGACTGAATCTTGAAAAACTCCGGATTTAGACTTAATAATTGATCATACCGTGCCACAGGATCCATCGTTCGCATCAGAGTCTGACTGTTGGAGGTCATTATTGGACTATTAATTGTGCTATTGTTTTATGTTCTGGACTCAAATTATCAAATGACTCTACTGTGTTTACTAATGTTTCACCGGTATTATTATTAAATTGCAAAAATTGTTTAGGTGTCTCAATATAACTAATGTGTTTAAACATTTGAGGCATCAAACTAAAAGCTATCCAAAAATCCACCCCAAATATTACATTTGATGTTATGGATGGAATCACATAAAAATTAATAATCCTTGTTACACCATTAAATGTAATAGGTAACCTTAAAATACCTATAGGATTGCTTTCGGATCCATTTGCAACGAGAATCTTTTGCTTTAACTCAATCGAGGTATCTAATGAGTAACCTAAGTTGATAAACTGTTCATGGGCTCCATTACCTATAGTTGATATATCTGCTCCTGAATCCAACAAACCGTATAATACTACATCATATAAATATACACTTAAATATGGCCGAATATCTTTATTCCTGTCTGGCTTAAACAGTGCTGACACCAATCTATTATACAGGGTGATTGGAAGATGGGTGCAAAGCTTTAAGGCGAAGATAGTACAGACAATTTAGAACCATTTAAGCCATGGTTGTCTTAGACGAAGTCTTACCAAATATTTTTAACCAAATTTTTAAGTTTTTTTTCGGAAATTCTCAAAATTTAATGTAAACTGCATAATTATGGCCAAATTGAATGATAAATGAATTCATTTTTTATTTATTTAATTAAAGTAATGTGTAAGCAATCAAGCAAAACATGTTTTAGGCTTCTGTGTCATTAGACATTTTTTTTACAGACATTTAAAGATCAGAAAAAATAAAAAAATTGTACAATACGTCTTTTAAACCTTATTCAAAAAAAAAACGGAGGGTGCTTTTTTTGTTCAAACCTTTTTGAAGACATGCTTGATAATCGCTCTTTCTTTTGAGGTATCATTTATGCGGATATCTTACAAATTATTGAAATTAGGGCCTACAAACCAATTTGAGGGAGAATTTTTTTTATTTTAGGCAGACTAATTAAAACAACATTTGAATTAAAATTATTTATTTTTCATGTTCAAAATGACGGCCGTGATTCCTAATACAAGCACGGCCCCGTCTTCTAACTTCTGTAGTCGTTATTTTCAACATCATCTCCTGCTTCATTGTCTCAAACGCTGAATTTATTCTTTGTATCAATTCTTCTCTAGTGTTAATTTCTTTGTTGTTATACACCAGTTCCTTGGCCCGGCCCCACACGAAAAAGTCCAACGGGGTCAGATCTGGGGAGCGAGCGGGCCAAGGGATGGGTCCATCCCTGCCGATCCAGCTATCAGGAAAGCAATTGTTGAGGTGTTCCCTTACATTTAAAGTCCAATGCGCTGGACAGCCGTCTTGCTGAAAGATGACTGTTCGGTCTCTTTCGAAGATCGGGACACCTGATTCCTCTATCAGCAGTGGTAAATCAATTTGCAGAAATTGCAAATAATTTTCGCCATTCAATGGATCAGGCAAAAAGTGGGGCCCAATCAATGTTCTGCCAATTATTCCAGCCCATACATTCACAGAGAATTTCATCTGAAATGACACCTGCTTCTTAAAATGTGGATTGTTGTCTACGTCGGCCCATTCATGGATGTTGTGAAAGTTTGTAATACCTTCCCTTGAAAATTTACTTTCATCCGTCCACAAGATTGATTTCAGAAACCACGCATCTTCGATGTCTCTGTTGAGGAGGAAACGGCAGAACTGAATTCTTCTTTGAGGATCTTGCTCTACTAGACCTTGCACACTCCTGCCATGGAACGGATACTTATCATTTTGGTGCATTGTATGCCACACCTTCCATTGAGAAATGTTAAAATTTCGAGCTACTGCTCTAGTACTGGTAGTAGGATCCGCTTGAAATGCTGCTAAAATGTCTTCGTCGACGGCAGTTTCGTGTCTGCCCGGGTTGACTCCAGGTTCCACGCGGTGAAACCCATCTTGGGCAAGACGACGAAACGTGTTGTAAAACACTCGGACATTCGGTATCCTGCGATTCGGATAGCGCTCTTGATACATCCGTCGCGCCAAAGATCCATTGCCGTCTGCTCTACCGTACATAAATACGATATCCGCATATTCTTGATTGGAAAAAGTAGCCATAGTCACTTAACAATTAAGAAAAACGGCGTAGGAGCGCACTAAACGTCAACTCAACACAATTAAGTCAAAATCAACACGTGCAGGAGCGCGAGGCTACGACTGGACACGGTGAAACAAAAAAGTTCAAAACTAACGCAAACAACACGTGCAGGAACGCAAAGGGCTACAACTGAACACGGTAAATTGTGAATCAACACGACAACGTCCACTCACAAGGGCAGTAGTTTGACTAATAAGTAAAAGATGTAACGGCTTCATCACAGACCGACTGACCCTGACTAAAGAAAAACGACTTTGTTGCCTCAGTAACTAAGACCATTTTGCTGTAAAAACCAACTCTTTATCGCTTTTTGCTATTCATTGGGCGTTCTACCTGGAAATGCCGTCGCACCGCGCTCGGTGGCCTACATATGTTCGAAAATATTTTAATTCATCTCTATCACAAGGTCTCCACCAACCAAGGTCCAACCAAGGTAACCGACATAGCCCGAAGAATTGCCAAACTTAAGTGGCAGTGGGCAGGGCACATTGCTCGCAGAACAGATGGCCGATGGGGCCGAAAGGTTCTGGAGTGGCGACCGCGTACCGGAAGGCGTAGCGTTGGAAGGCCTCCCACAAGGTGGACCGACGACCTTGTGAAGGCCGCAGGAACTCGTTGGATGCGAGAAGCACAAAACTGGTCGAAGTGGAGGTGCTTGGGGGAGGCCTATGTCTAGCAGTGGACGTCTTTCGGCTGAAATGATGATGATGACAAGGTCTCCACACTAATTGTGCAGGGTGCACATTTGTTTGCTGAGGTTGGTGGGGAATAAAAGCCTTCTTGATTCTTGGTAGTTCTTCTTTATTTTCTTCTTCCAGTTTCTTCTATAATTGCTGCTCGCCGACTGTGTCGAACCCGAAAACTGAGATAACATATAGGAAAACATAACATAAAATTATCCGTCATCATAATTCAACTTCATACTTGAGATTAAAACAAACTATCAAAACTATCAATTTAAACAAGGTCAAATTAACTTAAAACTAATACTATAAATCCTATAAGTATTCTGATAAGAAACTTAACTAAGAGTATAAGACTACAAACCTTATATGCCAACTATCACTATGTACTGTCCTTATCAGTTCACTGTTCACTTTTAAATCAGATATTTACACGATTGTAGTCTAGTCACTTTATTTAGTTGTCCCGCACACTAATTTTGTTTGCATAGCTATGTGGTGCTGTCTGCAATGAACATTGTAAATACAACATTCTGAATGAAGATTACTCTCGATGTGAATGAAGAAGATTACTTTGATGAAAGATTTTATCAGTTGCACAGAAGATAATGTGCACCGAAAAAGAAGAATACAGAGGAATGTCAGAGTTAATAAGACTGGGTCATTAGTTCTCCATACTGTGTACCTGATGATTTGAGCTATAATAATAATAACTTTATTTCGGGTGGCATAGACCCATAGAAACCTTAACCTAGTACATATTACATAAATGGTTATAATTTGCCATGACTCGCCACACCTACACACGACATGACCCACTGATTCTGAAAGGGACAGTCAAAACGTACTGCTATTGTGTTCAGAATGCCGTTGTTGCTACCCGTATAAGGGCCGGCAGGGAAGCTATTCATGAGCTGTACTGGTCAAGTGCAGCCCACAATGGGGATTTTGTTTCCTGTTTGCATACTGCTGTTTGCAATGATTTGTTGGATTTTTCGTTTGAAAATTAAAAACTTTTCGTGCAACAAATGTCGTATAATCACGGTAAACATGGGAACTACTTATATTATTACTGTGATGAGAAGGGAACTATAAAACTAACTAAAACAAAACCGTTATAAGAAAACGCGTGCCGGTCAGAGCTCGGGCGCGCGCGGCGGTTTGTCTCGTGTATCATTCCGCGCGTAGAATTACATGCACAAGTCACGGCATAACGGAGAAAAGGACTGTCAAAATCAAATGATTGTGCTACTGCTATGATAGACACGTGCAGGCTTGTCTGGTTTTTGGAAGATCCAAAATGTATGCTTCTTGGTCGATTGTCTGTCTTAAAGGATCGTTTTTTGTTGGAATATTTGCAAGTCATCGATTGGTTCTAACTTAAATGTTAAAAACAAAATGTCTGAGTAATCAACTATTCGAGAGTTGTACAACAAAATCATAGAAATCACACAATAAACGATAGAACTTTATAACTGTGTTTACTGTGGCCCCAATGCGCCTGATTTACGCAATAAAGGTTCTGAACGAAATGGGTCTTTCGTTATAGTAGGGATGAAAACTCAAGAATAGGCCGATATTGTGATATTGTGGGTTATTAGATCGTCGTTACAGTATAATATAGTACTATAGTGGGCATAAAAAGTCTACAGCAGAGTGATTTGGTGATATAGTCGAGTTTCAAATTACATTAATTATGTAGCTTAAATTGTCATATAAAGGTTTGTTAAAGCCCGTTATAGTCGTAGTGATAAACTTATCACAAAGACACTTTTTAGAACAGGATTTTTTTTTAGTAACTGTTATATATAGTCCTTCTATTACACACTAGTGCTATAACGGAGATCCTATCTCTTTTAAAACATAGTTACTGTATATAAAGGTAGGCTAGGAATGCTTTTAAATGATAATTCAGTTTTGTAAAGGCATCTTGTCTCAACTACATATTGACCACCAAAATCTCCATCCTGGTAACCAGCTAGTGAATTCTCCAAATGATTCTGGAAATAAAATGGTTTTTTCTCTACTTGGATTTATCCCGAACAACCTACATTCATATGTATACACTGTACACAACTATCAACACTGCTAAATTAGGAATGCTGTCCGCTACGAACACCGACATACAGTCATCACTAGATCTTAAACACCCAACTATTGTATTTGGTATTTCAATTCCACATATTGCCTATTGTGGTAGAACGGGTTTAACATTACTATTAGGAAACCGGGAGGGAGGCATCAATATAATCATCATTGTCAATTTTATTCTTAATTTTAGTTAACCATTCCTTGTCTTCATTAAGCATCTCTTCTTTGGTCTCTTGACCACTTCTTGGTCTCCGTACCTAGTGGTATGGGTGAAAACCTGCATGAGACAATAGCAGTTTCTCAGAGTCGCTATGCGAGTCCGCGAGGGAATAGATCAATAACCTAGCTCATCGTACATGTGTCGACCTAATTGAACTGTGCTCATAAGGGAAAAATAACTAATATACTAAGCAAACCCGAGACACATTTTTTTTTTTTTTTTTTTTTTTTTTTTCTAAATCTAATTGGAGTAGTGGTTATTAACTTGTCAGTTGAATGACTTCCATCTTGTCCAGGGAGTCTGACAATGAGTTATCGTCTTTTCCAAGATCTTGGGGAACCCATGCATTCCCAGAGGCTGACTTTGCATTGTAAGAGATTTGGCCTTTCCTTCCGCCAGTGAGTGTAAAGGAGGCAGAGTGATTGTACATCTGTCTGGCTGCCTGATTTATTTGGGATTTTAGATCCAAACTCATGAGATTGGTCCATGAGGCTTGACTGGCCCCTCCTGTTCCTACACGTGGGGGTGAACGGAGATCACTTTGCATTATAAGAGATTTGGCCTTTCCTTCCGCCAGTGAGTGTAAAGGAGGCAGAGTGATTGTACATCTGTCTGGCTGCCTGATTTATTTGGGATTTTAGATCCAAACTCATGAGATTGGTCCATGAGGCTTGACTGGCCCCTCCTGTTCCTACACGTGGGGGTGAACGGAGATCTATCAAACAAGCCATTAAGTAACAGAGCTCCTCATTACCTTTGTGGGCTAAATCACAATGATATTTCTGATGTACCAGACGACAATATGGGAATAACTTTAAACTCACTTTTTTGTTCTGCAATGCTTCAAATTGCGATACTCTCAGATTTACAATTTTTTCAATACCTTGTAGGAGTTCAGGATAGGCCAGCCATTCTAGTGCCTCTCTTTCAGTCTTATTGAAAGCTGTTTTGAGGGTAATGAATAGTGTGATTAATGGTAACCCGGCTCCTGCAATATGGGTCATGCAGGTGGCTCTCAATAATGCTTCTACCCCCATGTCCTTCTGGTCTAGGAACCCAACTGGTTTGTCTGCAAGATCAGTAGTGTTGGTTTGAAGAAGATAGAGAAGAGTTGTACATAATTGTCTTCCTGCATCTGTGGCAGAAGACAGGGCTTGTTCTAATACCCTGTTAAGAGAGGTTGCTGGAACAGGTATAGTTGTGCCAAAAGGATTGGGAATCATGTCGGTGTTTGTGGATATTGGGTCTTGAAAAGGCTGTGACAATGTCCTCTTGTCTTTTGGTGATTCTGCGTACCAATACTAAAGACAAGAACATTGCAGTTAGATGAAGTGTTCTATAAGAGATGTTTGTTTCTTCCCTTTTGGCCTCTTCAACACCAAGAAGTTGACGAAATGCAGCCTTTACTGCTTCACGGAAAGCCATGGCATCAGCTGGATCAACTAGCAAGTAATCACTTTGCTTCTCTTCATCTTCTTTATTGTCCTCTGGAGTCTCCCCAACTAGTTGTCTGGGCATGGTCTCTATAGGTGCTGGGGTTTCAGAATCTTCAGATGGTTTGTTTTGATCTTTTACCTCTTTAAGAAACCTTCCCATTACATCAGGTAGATCAGTAGGAGGGGTATAGGTAGCCAGTTCTCTTTTACCAGTTTTGTCAAAAATGACAAAGTTGAGATTGGGGTTAGAAGGATGGGGAGAGCTGGCTATTATTTGTAACATTAAAGCTCCAACATTGACAGGAGCTGCAATTTCTCCAAAGTAAAGAAGATAAAAAGCTTCCAGATAAAGGATTCTATTGGTTAATCCTAAGTCAACAGCTTTTAACTTTTGGAAATCTTGTACTATGATTTCGTCATCCCAGTCCCATCCTCCTTGTGACTGAATCTTGAAAAACTCCGGATTTAGACTTAATAATTGATCATACCGTGCCACAGGATCCATCGTTCGCATCAGAGTCTGACTGTTGGAGGTCATTATTGGACTATTAATTGTGCTATTGTTTTATGTTCTGGACTCAAATTATCAAATGACTCTACTGTGTTTACTAATGTTTCACCGGTATTATTATTAAATTGCAAAAATTGTTTAGGTGTCTCAATATAACTAATGTGTTTAAACATTTGAGGCATCAAACTAAAAGCTATCCAAAAATCCACCCCAAATATTACATTTGATGTTATGGATGGAATCACATAAAAATTAATAATCCTTGTTACACCATTAAATGTAATAGGTAACCTTAAAATACCTATAGGATTGCTTTCGGATCCATTTGCAACGAGAATCTTTTGCTTTAACTCAATCGAGGTATCTAATGAGTAACCTAAGTTGATAAACTGTTCATGGGCTCCATTACCTATAGTTGATATATCTGCTCCTGAATCCAACAAACCGTATAATACTACATCATATAAATATACACTTAAATATGGCCGAATATCTTTATTCCTGTCTGGCTTAAACAGTGCTGACACCAATCTATTATACAGGGTGATTGGAAGATGGGTGCAAAGCTTTAAGGCGAAGATAGTACAGACAATTTAGAACCATTTAAGCCATGGTTGTCTTAGACGAAGTCTTACCAAATATTTTTAACCAAATTTTTAAGTTTTTTTTCGGAAATTCTCAAAATTTAATGTAAACTGCATAATTATGGCCAAATTGAATGATAAATGAATTCATTTTTTATTTATTTAATTAAAGTAATGTGTAAGCAATCAAGCAAAACATGTTTTAGGCTTCTGTGTCATTACACATTTTTTTTACAGACATTTAAAGATCAGAAAAAATAAAAAAATTGTACAATACGTCTTTTAAACCTTATTCAAAAAAAAAACGGAGGGTGCTTTTTTTGTTCAAACCTTTTTGAAGACATGCTTGATAATCGCTCTTTCTTTTGAGGTATCATTTATGCGGATATCTTACAAATTATTGAAATTAGGGCCTACAAACCAATTTGAGGGAGAATTTTTTTTATTTTAGGCAGACTAATTAAAACAACATTTGAATTAAAATTATTTATTTTTCATGTTCAAAATGACGGCCGTGATTCCTAATACAAGCACGGCCCCGTCTTCTAACTTCTGTAGTCGTTATTTTCAACATCATCTCCTGCTTCATTGTCTCAAACGCTGAATTTATTCTTTGTATCAATTCTTCTCTAGTGTTAATTTCTTTGTTGTTATACACCAGTTCCTTGGCCCGGCCCCACACGAAAAAGTCCAACGGGGTCAGATCTGGGGAGCGAGCGGGCCAAGGGATGGGTCCATCTCTGCCGATCCAGCTATCAGGAAAGCAATTGTTGAGGTGTTCCCTTACATTTAAAGTCCAATGCGCTGGACAGCCGTCTTGCTGAAAGATGACTGTTCGGTCTCTTTCGAAGATCGGGACACCTGATTCCTCTATCAGCAGTGGTAAATCAATTTGCAGAAATTGCAAATAATTTTCGCCATTCAATGGATCAGGCAAAAAGTGGGGCCCAATCAATGTTCTGCCAATTATTCCAGCCCATACATTCACAGAGAATTTCATCTGAAATGACACCTGCTTCTTAAAATGTGGATTGTTGTCTACGTCGGCCCATTCATGGATGTTGTGAAAGTTTGTAATACCTTCCCTTGAAAATTTACTTTCATCCGTCCACAAGATTGATTTCAGAAACCACGCATCTTCGATGTCTCTGTTGAGGAGGAAACGGCAGAACTGAATTCTTCTTTGAGGATCTTGCTCTACTAGACCTTGCACACTCCTGCCATGGAACGGATACTTATCATTTTGGTGCATTGTATGCCACACCTTCCATTGAGAAATGTTAAAATTTCGAGCTACTGCTCTAGTACTGGTAGTAGGATCCGCTTGAAATGCTGCTAAAATGTCTTCGTCGACGGCAGTTTCGTGTCTGCCCGGGTTGACTCCAGGTTCCACGCGGTGAAACCCATCTTGGGCAAGACGACGAAACGTGTTGTAAAACACTCGGACATTCGGTATCCTGCGATTCGGATAGCGCTCTTGATACATCCGTCGCGCCAAAGATCCATTGCCGTCTGCTCTACCGTACATAAATACGATATCCGCATATTCTTGATTGGAAAAAGTAGCCATAGTCACTTAACAATTAAGAAAAACGGCGTAGGAGCGCACTAAACGTCAACTCAACACAATTAAGTCAAAATCAACACGTGCAGGAGCGCGAGGCTACGACTGGACACGGTGAAACAAAAAAGTTCAAAACTAACGCAAACAACACGTGCAGGAACGCAAAGGGCTACAAGTACAACTGAACACGGTAAATTGTGAATCAACACGACAACGTCCACTCACAAGGGCAGTAGTTTGACTAATAAGTAAAAGATGTAACGGCTTCATCACAGACCGACTGACCCTGACTAAAGAAAAACGACTTTGTTGCCTCAGTAACTAAGACCATTTTGCTGTAAAAACCAACTCTTTATCGCTTTTTGCTATTCATTGGGCGTTCTACCTGGAAATGCCGTCGCACCGCGCTCGGTGGCCTACATATGTTCGAAAATATTTTAATTCATCTCTATCACAAGGTCTCCACCAACCAAGGTCCAACCAAGGTAACCGACATAGCCCGAAGAATTGCCAAACTTAAGTGGCAGTGGGCAGGGCACATTGCTCGCAGAACAGATGGCCGATGGGGCCGAAAGGTTCTGGAGTGGCGACCGCGTACCGGAAGGCGTAGCGTTGGAAGGCCTCCCACAAGGTGGACCGACGACCTTGTGAAGGCCGCAGGAACTCGTTGGATGCGAGAAGCACAAAACTGGTCGAAGTGGAGGTGCTTGGGGGAGGCCTATGTCTAGCAGTGGACGTCTTTCGGCTGAAATGATGATGATGACAAGGTCTCCACACTAATTGTGCAGGGTGCACATTTGTTTGCTGAGGTTGGTGGGGAATAAAAGCCTTCTTGATTCTTGGTAGTTCTTCTTTATTTTCTTCTTCCAGTTTCTTCTATAATTGCTGCTCGCCGACTGTGTCGAACCCGAAAACTGAGATAACATATAGGAAAACATAACATAAAATTATCCGTCATCATAATTCAACTTCATACTTGAGATTAAAACAAACTATCAAAACTATCAATTTAAACAAGGTCAAATTAACTTAAAACTAATACTATAAATCCTATAAGTATTCTGATAAGAAACTTAACTAAGAGTATAAGACTACAAACCTTATATGCCAACTATCACTATGTACTGTCCTTATCAGTTCACTGTTCACTTTTAAATCAGATATTTACACGATTGTAGTCTAGTCACTTTATTTAGTTGTCCCGCACACTAATTTTGTTTGCATAGCTATGTGGTGCTGTCTGCAATGAACATTGTAAATACAACATTCTGAATGAAGATTACTCTCGATGTGAATGAAGAAGATTACTTTGATGAAAGATTTTATCAGTTGCACAGAAGATAATGTGCACCGAAAAAGAAGAATACAGAGGAATGTCAGAGTTAATAAGACTGGGTCATTAGTTCTCCATACTGTGTACCTGATGATTTGAGCTATAATAATAATAATAACTTTATTTCGGGTGGCATAGACCCATAGAAACCTTAACCTAGTACATATTACATAAATGGTTATAATTTGCCATGACTCGCCACACCTACACACGACATGACCCACTGATTCTGAAAGGGACAGTCAAAACGTACTGCTATTGCATTCAGAATGCCGTTGTTGCTACCCGTATAAGGGCCAGCAGGGAAGCTATTCATGAGCTGTACTGGTCAAGTGCAGCCCACAATGGGGATTTTGTTTCCTGTTTGCATAATGCTGTTTGCAATGATTTGTTGGATTTTTCGTTTGAAAATTAAAAACTTTTCGTGCAACAAATGTCGTATAATCACGGTAAACATGGGAACTACTTATATTATTACTGTGATGAGAAGGGAACTATAAAACTAACTAAAACAAAACCGTTATAAGAAAACGCGTGCCGGTCAGAGCTCGGGCGCGCGCGGCGGTTTGTCTCGTGTATCATTCCGCGCGTAGAATTACATGCACAAGCCACGGCATAACGGAGAAAAGGACTCAAAATCAAATGATTGTGCTACTGCTATGATAGACACGTGCAGGCTTGTCTGGTTTTTGGAAGATCCAAAATGTATGCTTCTTGGTCGATTGTCTGTTTTTTGTTGGAATATTTGCAAGTCATCGATTGGTTCTATCTTAAATGTTAAAAACAAAATGTCTGAGTAATCAACTATTCGAGAGTTGTACAACAAAATCATAGAAATCACACAATAAACGATAGAACTTTATAACTGTGTTTACTGTGGCCCCAATGCGCCTGATTTACGCAATAAAGGTTCTGAACGAACTATAATGGGTCTTTCGTTGTAGTAGGGATGAAAACTCAAGAATAGGCCGATATTGTGATATTGTGGGTTATTAGATCGTCGTTACAGTATAATATAGTACTATAGTGGGCATAAAAAGTCTACAGCAGAGTGATTTGGTGATATAGTCGAGTTTCAAATTACATTAATTATGTAGCTTAAATTGTCATATAAAGGTTTGTTAAAGCCCGTTATAGTCGTAGTGATAAACTTATCACAAAGACACTTTTTAGAACAGGATTGTTTTTTTAGTAACTGTTATATATAGTCCTTCTATTACACACTAGTGCTATAACGGAGATCCTATCTCTTTTAAAACATAGTTACTGTATATAAAGGTAGGCTAGGAATGCTTTTAAATGATAATTCAGTTTTGTAAAGGCATCTTGTCTCAACTACATATTGACCACCAAAATCTCCATCCTG
Organism: Amphipoea oculea; assembly: GCA_945859645.1. NCBI lineage: Eukaryota > Metazoa > Arthropoda > Insecta > Lepidoptera > Noctuidae > Amphipoea > Amphipoea oculea. Next base: position 4,021,570 of record OX243891.1, on the reverse strand, counting down.
GTAACCAGCTAGTGAATTCTCCAGATGATTCTGGAAATAAAATGGTTTTTTCTCTACTTGGATTTATCCCGAACAACCTACATTCATATGTATACACTGTACACAACTATCAACACTGCTAAATTAGGAATGCTGTCCGCTACGAACACCGACATACAGTCATCACTAGATCTTAAACACCTAACTATTGTATTTGGTATTTCAATTGCACATATTGCTAATATGCCTATTGTGGTAGAACGGGTTTAACATTCCTATTAGGAAACCGGGAGGGAGGCATCAATATAATCATCATTGTCAATTTTATTCTTAATTTTAGTAAACCATTCCTTGTCTTCATTAAGCATCACTTCTTTGGTCTCTTGACCACAAAATACGTGTATAAAACAACTCGTTCTCTAAAAGAAAGCCTACTCCCAAGTGAATCTTCTTTATTAGAAGATAATAAGCGAAGGGCGGGCGTTTTGAGGGACTGTCTTTTGTAAATTTGATGGTCGAAAAGGGCTGAGTCTCAGTCTAGTTGGAATAAATGACTTTTGATTTTGATTAATAAAATCCCATAGAGTTTTCTCCTCCTCAGTGGTTAAGGGAAGATTATTTTATCTTCCAATGTTGTCATCAAACCAGCTCTTAGGCACCTCTGCAAACAACAACGGAGTCAGACACTCATTCCACTTTGTGGCGTCCTCCGTTGCTTGCAGGCTATAGTTAATCTAACATTTTATAAGTAATATTATTCGTCATTTGTATCATAAACAGTTGGAACATCGTCCAAGAATTGAGCAGGAGGATAAATATTAGTATGATGGCGTGCCCACCCCGGTTACCATATAACTGTCATAACATGGGCACAGCATCCTACCGTTAGACGGCCGACGATACAGTTGCAACTATATTTTTAATTGCATTTATACCAGAATCATTACCATTAATTAATATATATACAAAAAATACTTTCCGACTGACATGTCAACTAGCTCTTAGTAAAAAACACTTAGGACTGAAGTTCATTCCTTCCATAATACTGCTCCTCTGGTCATTGCAAACTTCAATCTGATAACAACCATTGAATCGAATATGTTCTCCATAGTAAGGGTGTGCTTGCTTAAATTGGTATGTGCCACAAGCAATTAATATTAGATCACTGTAAGTTAGGATTGGGAATTCTCTAACATTTTCTGAATCCACATTAATGTTTCTAAAGTCTGCCCTAGATCTATTTAAGTTGCGTTGCCTAACATAGATAGATCATTTAGGGTTTCCATATTTCTATTTACTATTTCAAGAATTTGAGCCGCATCATCCCTGTCCCTTATTCTTGTATGGAATTTATTAATTAAAGCAGCAGCCACAGCTAGGTCTACCATCACGTGTGTGGAAGCCTTGTTAAAATACTTTTGGCGAAATATTTTAAATGCAGTTTTAAAAATGCCATTTACTACCTTGAATACCCATCGACACACGGTGACGGCTCTGGATTTATTAGCATCCCTTGTTTTCAACTGAGATTCACCATCTTCTGGAGACAATGGTACATGAACGTGATAACCACAACTTTCTAAAAGTGACAATGAGTCCCTAAAACCCCTATCTGGTATGAACACTCGGGTGGGTCATTTAATTTTTTTTAATAGTAATTGTGCTAAATGTAGTATAAACTAAATATGCAAAGTATTGTAAGTTTCTATTTTGATTAACTGCCTCCGGATTAGCTTTGAAGTTTTAAAATTTTGGTTTTTAGGGGTACTTTCAAGAACCAATAAGAATGACTGAAATGGATACTTACAATACGTTTTTCATGTTATTTACATTAAAATATAATCAGCTTCTTAAAACCAATCGATAACCGTCATTGTTTTGATTATTTACGGAATGAAGTGAGGGGGCCGGGGGCTTCGATTGCACTTTGCGCGACATTTATTACGCGCCAGTGACGCTGCGGCAAAGACTACAATACTGCCCCCGATAGTTAAAAAGACGTATCTAACAAAAAGTAAAAACGAAGAAATAAATGTTTTAATGAATGAAACGGGAAATTAATAATATTTTGTTTTGCTAAAACCGCACTGGAGAAAGTTAGAAAACTATTAAAAATACAGACAGATGTGCCTTTTTTTTCTGATTCCGGCATTAACTGTAACTCAAATCTGAAAAAAATGTTAGATGCGTCTTTTTTCCTATCGGGGGCAGAATAGTATACTGGCTATAGACAGGCAACACTACCTTTTTTTAATATTAGGAAGTGGTCGAACACAGCGCCATCTAGGTTTTCATTACAGAACTAATTAAAAAAAAATATATAGGTTGGTAGGTGTATACAGGTGTATATTGTAGCCAGTATACTGCAGTATACTATTGTAGTCTTTTGGTGTATAGCTGCTGTCCGCTGCATACTACATAGATACGTACACACGGCTACACAACAAGCTATATTTTTCCAGTATAAGCTGATCTCGCATTTTATAGAATTTCCATACAATGAGAGGTCGGCTTATACTATAATAATAATAAATAATAATAATAACCACATTTGTTGGTAGTGCAAAGGAATTGAAACAGCTATTCAACGCTGAAAGGTCTATGGTAGCTTCGGAAATAGCTGATTTCCTGGCTATGAATGGTACGACTTGGCATTTCATACCTCCCCATGCTCCAAACTTTGGAGGATTATGGGAGGCTGGTGTCAAGTCCACGAAGCATCATTTGAAGAGAATTATAGGCACCAGCACATTGACATTTGAAGAAATGACAACTGTGCTGACTCAAATTGAAGCCTGCCTTAACTCGAGGCCGATCTCTCAACTTTCTAACAATCCAGAAGACTCTTGTCCTTTGACGCCTGGGCACTTTCTCGTGGGTGAACCTCTGGTAACTGTACCTGATGCAAATTATGAAAATTCATCCATTAGTAATCTGAAGCGGTGGCACCTTACGCAAAAAATGCTTCAAAATTTCTGGCGTAGGTGGTCACTAGAGTACTTGACTCAATTGCAACATCGATATAAATGGACAGATTGCAAGCCTGAACCTGAGATTGGAGACGTGGTTCTAGTGAAGGAGGATAATCTCCCACCCGCTAGATGGCTATACGGGGTTATTACCAGTAAACATCCAGGTTTGGACAACATTACGCGCGTTGTAACCATACGGTGTAAGAATAATGAGATTAAAAGACCTGTATCTAAGTTAATTATGTTACCTGTGAACACTTAGCTATTGGTTACCATCTTATTAGTGCATTTTATATAACTACAGTTTTATTTACACAGCATACACGTTGTGAATTTCCATGTATTTTTTACTTGTTTGTACTGTTGTATAATTTTTATTTTCATAAGGCAGGAACTTGTATCGTAGATATAAGACCCTATATAGAAGATATAAGGTCATCAGATAACTTAAAGCTCAAAATGCCAACGCATTCCACAACTTTCCTTGATAAATCCTTTACTGTCCAGGCCGCTCGTTTGTGGAATGCGTTGCCAGTTGAAATAAAACGCGCGCAGTCGTTACACGTGTTCAAAAGACTTGTAAAGGAACACTACTTGTCGTTGTGATTTTGTCCTAACTGCTATCATCTACTGTCTTATTTTATTTTCGGTGCTTATAATTATTTAGTATGTATATATTTAAGTATCTATAATTTTGGATATGTATTTATCTGTGTATCTATTTTATTGTATTGTATACATAATATTTGCACCAACAACAGCCCCATTTTATGTCCAGGGAAATCACTGTCCATTCCAAGGTTGCCTGGAAGAGATCGCAGAAAGCGATAAGGCCGCCCATTGTATATTTTGTAGTGTTTAATGTGTTTATTTCATGTTATGTATTTTTGTGGTGTACAATAAAGTATATATAAATAAATAAATAAATAAAGACCCTAGGATTAGAGTATAGTGGATAGTTAAACGAAGCTGTACATACCTGTATAAAGTTCTGCCAACTCCAGTCCTTTAGCGATGAAATAGGATCTGTTTTTAGTTCCATAATCTAAGGGATGTTCAAATATTGAGTTTACCAAACCAAGCACAAGCTCATGCATGCTGGTTCCTTCAACACATCTGAAAAAGTCTAAAGCACGCCAAGCGCGTCCCGTCTCCATCAATAACATAAGATGATCATGCAGTGGTCCCTTCTCAGGCTTGATGAAGTTCAATCTATCTCCAGATGTAAATGAATTCTCAGGCACATTCAATCTTCTGACTGTTTCCTCGAGAATATGCGCTTTCACAGCACTTTCCAAACAGTCTCGAGCGATGCCACATTCCGCTTTCACTTGAGCGAGGTATGGTATGCGTCGTGTGATTATGGCTGTTCGAGAGAGAGATTTCATTAAGTACAATATCGTCTTCCCAGTGATTCGCATAACGGATGGCTCTTCACTCCCATCTGCATATAACTGATCCATCATCTCTTCAGGAAGTCTAAGAGATGAGTACCAATTGCAACGATTATAGTCATTAATAATTCCGAAGAAATCAAAGATTCGCCCTGCTAACATACGGAAAATCTGAGGTGCGCCTGCGTAATTGTTTCTGTCTTCACCATACCTATTTAAAACGGCTAAAAGTGCTGAAGCTGCGGACGCAACGCGCCATTGTGTATACTGGACTAAACGCTGGGGAAGATCTAATTCATTTTTGGTATCTATATCGTGAGCGAATAATTGCCTTTGTGCACATTGAACATATGGCATCCGCTCAGGGTGCGGAGCGTATCGTTGGACATGTCCATCACGCCAACCTGCACCCGTTTCATCTGTTAACAATCCATTTAAATCTCTAAAAGGAACGTCAGGTACTACGTTTACACCATGTAGGGGATAAATTCCCTGCCCTCCTGCGCCCTGAAAAATGTTAGCAGATAGTCCTGCCTCTGCTACAGCATTCTCCACTTGCTTTGCAGACCGCATTGTTAGTGAGTTCCATCTCGGCTGATTGGAGCGTGAAAAGAGAAGTTTGGCGCCCAAAGCGCACAAAACGCGTAATGGATGATCCACCGGGGATATATCCGATAAATCAATATCAAACTCTATTAACCCGGGCGTAATTAGAGACATAAAATAGGCGTTAATTGAATCGCTCATATCTGCGGTGTAGTCAATTGAAAACATCGCTGAAATGGAAGAGGCGCGAGTCAGAGATATTGATGCGGTTTTCTGGAGAGTCCCCGCGTCAATGGCTCCTATTTTGGCATCAGGCTTTTGAAGTTCTAAAATAAGTGCAGTCGAAAAGCGCATTGGCCGCGCTATTCTCTGAAAAATATCGAAGATGATGAATGGATTCATTACTACTTCAAATAATACATTATTACCTTGTGTGGGCATCCTGACAGAATCTGGTATTCCATCTCTAGTACGTAATTCTTCGTTGGATATAGTCTCAGCAAGTACTCTCATCTCTCTCTGGGAGAGATCAAAGAATCCCTGCATTGCATGCTCATTTCCAGTGCCTGTAAAGACATAACCATCAGAATAATTGAAATTCTCAACTCGCCTAGTAGGGCGTAAATAACGTCGTATAGCGTTTTGCAAATGTTGTATGTTTATATTCGAGTCCTGTAGAACAGCATAGGGAAAGCCTAACTTCTCTGGTTCTGCTAGCTGTTCGTCAAGCATACGCAAAGACGCAGGCTCTTGAAGAAATACAGTCGTGTTATTTAATACGGTGTTTAAATGCGAAAATATCGCTTTCAAATAATCGTCAATCGATTGAACACGAATACTCGCTAACGGCTTCTTTAATACATATGGGATACTCTCTCTCCCTATCAAGAGAATCGAGTATCGACACTCTACGGAATCTGAAATCTTTGGCCCCCAGCCATTTGGCCCATAACCGTTCGCTCCATACTGTTTTTCAACTGAGTTAATATTCGTATTTCGAGAAAATACTATTCCAAGTGATCCTAAAATATCAAACACTTGACTGAAGGGTAATTCCTTGGGTATGGCCTTGGCCTCCTTTGAAGTCTCTTCCGATACGTTTGCGTTATCCGCCGTGTCCGCCATTACTGCATGGACCAAACGGGTATAACGTGACTGATAGTACGACACAAATCAGGTAGTCCCGCGGAACCCAAGAATTATAGACCGATCACGTGTTTGTCGACGGTTTATAAACTTCTTACATCCATTTTGAGAGCGAAAATTAATACGCACATTGAGAGTAACTCGATTATGTCTGCCTCTCAAAATGGATGTAGGAATGGGTCCCGCGGTACTAAGGAGCTACTCCTCATAGACATGGCCATTACCCAACAGGTTCGTCGATCCCGCAAGGATATGTCGACATGTTGGATAGACTATAAGAAGGCCTACGACTCGGTGCCACATACATGGCTCATGAGGGTGCTGGAGTTGTACAAGATAGATGCAACTCTACGCACCTTCCTTGAGTCGTGTATGGGGCAATGGAAGACGGTCCTTCGCTATCCAGGATGTCGGCAGATCCAGGGGAATGATGAACCTGTATGGATTAAGCGGGGAATATTTCAGGGCGACAGTTTGAGTCCACTTTGGTTCTGCTTAGCCCTGAATCCTCTAAGCACACTACTGGAGGATTCAGGTCTAGGCTATCGGTTGAGGAGAGGTGGTCAGGTCATATCTTGTTGCTGCGACAATCTTGTCTGTTATTTGCCAGACATCTGTAATTCGTTTTAATTCTTGGGCTAAGTTTTCTGCAGTGTGTCTCTCCGAAAACTGGATGCATTCTAATAAAAATGTTTTCAGATGTGCCTGATTGTTAAAAAAATGGACTGTTACGGCTATATAATTGTCATTGGGACTAGAGGTCCACCCATCAGTCGTTATACAGACATACTCAGCCTGATTAAGTTCTGACTTAACAGATTCTTTAGTTATATTATATAGATTTGTCATTAGTGCATTGGACAATGTCTTGCGACTTGGTAACTGGTATGCTGGATTCAACTCTTTCATAAATTCCTTGAACTCAGGTGATTCAACTAGATGGAAGGCTTAATAATTTTTTGTGAATACTTTTACTAACATTTTGTTTAGTTGATCAGTTTTTTTTGCAGAAAGCGGCTTACAAAAGTATTGTGTTAATTTGGTGTTAGTGACTGGAGCTTTAAAGGTTGCAACGGTGACAGGTAAGGAGTCAGGTTTTTCGGGCATAAAAGCAGTTGAAGCAGTAGACGTGGAAGCTGTAGGTATCTCCAGTTCTCGAGCTATTGAATCAGTGGAAGTTGATGGGTGCTGGATTTCTGTTGCAGAAGAAGCTATGCTTTCAAGCAACGGACATTCGCGTATAGCAACGAACACATGCGGATGCTTACTTTTAGTGTGCCTTATTAAATTATAAGCACCACCACCTTTATACGAAAATTCTTTTTGGCAAAAGTTGCATTTTGCTTTGTTGTTTGTTAAATCCGTAAAAAACTGCCAAGCTTTCGAGGATTTTCTGTCACCCGACATACTACGCATGCATAAAACAAAAAGAAAAAATATCATATAACACAACACACAACATCGTGAATTGGATTACATACTAGAAAAATACAAAAAAAAAATGTTGGGAATTTAACCCAACTTTACCCAGCATTAGGTCCGTAGGTACTAACCACCAACGGATCACCGCCTGCGCTGCTGTTGCTCCGTCCAATAATCGACATTCCGTTATAACAATTTTTTTCCTTTTACTTCCACCCATAAGTATGTTGTCAAATAAACAAAAGTATCAATTCAAACCAATATAAAAATAATAAACCACACCAAAATAATAACAACCTAACTGAACAAGCATAATACCTACATAGTTATTGAAAGTCATTCATAAATAATTAGGGCTGTCATCTTTAATATAATGCCAACACTGCCTTAGGCAAAAGTGCCATTGCAGTAGGTAATCTCACAATTCTATTTCCTGCATTCGTTTTAGACAGTCCATGTTTCTTAGCGTTTTTCTATATAGCTTTGGTCCAATGAAAAAAGCACTTATTAATCTGAATATCGGGAAAATGTTCTCGCAAACAATTAATAACCGATTTTTCAAAATCGCAATGCCTTTTTCCGGATTAAAATTAGGCAATGTACTTTTTAATAAGTGGAATAAAATGTTGTATGTGTTTTGTGATTTAACCGGTAGTAGAGCATATACTACAGGAATCACTTTGGTCGTTTCGAAAGTACTTCCATCGTCGGCATGGATACTGAATAGCTCTTCAAAAGTTGGCGGACAGCTTTTAAATGTAGCGTCCGCAAAAAATTCACTCAATTCACCTATTATTTTCCTCGATCTTTGTGTACAAAATACGAGTGTTCGTTGACCTCTAGACGAATAGTCCGCCAAAACAATGTTCTTAAATTTTTCAGGCACTAAAACTTCATGCATTTGTGTGAAAATGCTTTTTGGTACGCCTTGTGCTTTATATCTGTTCTAATACAGGCAATGTTGAATATTAGACAATGCTGGTAAAAGAGACACAATATCAATATAGCCGTTAAGCTTTACCGCGTTTCTATACAATTTAGGGATAAGTTCATCGCAATTTTTTACTATTTCCCTTAATTACGCTACCTCCTTGGCTATGATGTTTCACGATGAATCTGATGCACAAGAATTTTTTTTCAGAGGAATTATGATAAGGGGGGTGTTTATCCCTATTATATTAAGGGTGGTGTATATTTTTCCTATAAATAATCAAATTCGAATTCTACAATATATCGGTTATGTAACTTATCTACTTGTCTTATCTTGTAGAATAATTAATTATTAAATAAAGGGCAATGCCCACCGTCCATAGACACTTCGGTCTCGAGGACACTTCGGCCTCGAGTGCACACATTTTATAGTATATGGATTAAATAATTAACTGGTCAAGGAATTGGTTTAAAAATAAGTTCGGGTTTTTAATATAAAACAGTTTTTATTCTTGAAAAAATACAATTATTTTACAATCATCTTAATATTTGAAGGTTTTCTGCTCCTCAATGGTTAAGGGAAGATTATTTTATCTTCTAATGTTGTCATCAAACCAGCTCTTAGGCACCTCTGCAAACGACAGTGGATTCAGGAACTCGTTCCATTTTGTTGCGTCCTCCGTTGCTTGCTGGCTATAGTTAATATTTGAAGGTTTTCTGCTCCTCAGTGGTTAAGGGAAGATTATTTTATCTTCTAATGTTCTAATCAAACCAGCTCTTAGGCACCTCTGCAAACAACAGTGGATTCAGGCACTCGTTCCATTTTGTTGCGTCCTCCGTTGCTTGCAGGCTATAGTTACTTTTCATGTTGTCTTTCAAAGTAGACATCAGGAGTTCGTTTATTATCTTTTTCTTCTTTTCCTCCCCCCTCCCCCTCCCTGTGCTCCCTGGGATTAATTTCGCTAATTAAAGGTGAAACTAATGATTTTCAGGTTTAGCCTTAATGCAGAGGTGATCCTGAGATACGCTTACAGCCGAGGAAAGTTACTTCTTCTGCCCCAAATACCATTCCCTGTTCATTTAACATTTTCCCTTTTGTTTCAGACTACTAGTACTAGTACTACTAGCGTTCTAGTGTAGAACAAAATCTTCTTCACTTATTAATGGGAGATTATTTCTTTTTCTTACATCGCATCGTCATCAAACCAACATCTATAGACTTCAGCAAATAACAAGGGATTTAAACATTCATTCCACTTAGTGGCGTCTTCTGTTGCCTGTAAACTATAGATATTAATCATATTTTCTTTTAGGGTGGACATTTGTAAATCATTAATAATTTTCTTTTTCTTCTCTTCCCCTCCTATACTAATAGTACTCCCAGGGATGAATTTAGCCAATCTCAAGTGAAATTCTACCATAATTTTGAGATGCAATCCTAAAAAGCAGGTGAGCTAGACGCAATACACTGTTAATCTCATTTTTGAAGATTTAACAGCGATTTCGGTGCCGCCGCCGGCGGCGTAGAGCGTGTAGGCCAAGGAGCCGCATTTTCCCCCTGCAACATAAAAACCACCAATCAATTCATCCAGTTTCTCTTTTTAAATTTTTAACTACTCTGCTTGTTACAAACGTCACATTGTGTCTGGAGCTCTACTATCTACTACTTACTACTAGTATTACTTACTTTATCTACACCCATGCTATAAATCCTCTATAAAAGTTTCCGAAACAGCTTATTGCCATTAAAACAACCAGTGTCATAGTAACCATAATATCATCCAAACGAATGTTATAATGTTGTACTAAATTTCATTATGATGTAGTATGCGCCAAATGTCGTAACTGGGCTTGCATTAGCAGACGTTGGTTGATTGGAACCGAACGGATGAGTTGGACTCCGTCATTTTCAACTGTTAGAGCGTCTAGTTTGATTTTCTCGTTTCTGAATTTTGGACATCCAGCGAAATAGTCGCTGACTTTCTGTACTAAGTGTATGTTTAGACGGGTTCCTGTAATATTCTCGTCGAAAGTGGTTGCCGTTACACCTGCTGATTCGAGCAGGATGCGGATTTCTTCCTTTCTTGTTCCTATTACTCCAAAGTACCCCACTAGTGAGCAGGTTGCTCTGGTTTGTTGAGGCACTACTCTGAAGTTTGGCACGGGATTTGCCGCTTCAAGATGACTGCATTGGGCCCGCGTGGTGGATTACGGCCCATTCCCTCTTACCGAGAGGAGGCATGTGTCCTAGCGATGTGCGATGGCGAGAGGTTTTATTCGATTGTTTCGATTGTTCGAACATCTCGATGGTTCTCGATTGTTTCGACTTGAACTCGAGTCCGACTCGGTCTGTTTAAGCTGTATTGCGACTGGCGCATGGCGCGTTCATTCGAGAGTTGTTCATCGATGGTTTAGTTTCGCGAGTTCTTGACTTGCGTTATGATTGCGAATCTGGCATTTTAATGAATTTAAAAACTAGTTAAAATTAAAACAGTGCAAAGTAATCGTCGTCGTAAGTAAAGGTAAACATTCACAAATTACGCGCGGCTCGGTCGACTCGAGTCATCGAATGTGGCACGCTCTCATCTCTAACTAACATGAACCTCGGGTTGATGCATGCAATCGACTGACTTCGGTGACCGAGCGAGACTCGGTGAGTGAGAGTGATGAATGACTGATTCGAACAGTCGAAAACTAGCGGTCGATTCCATTGACTCGAGACAATCGAAAAACATCTCGATTGTTTTGTAGAACGGCGAGTCGATGGTTGACTCGATGGTTTATTTTAACGACTCCGATTCTTTCGATTGTTAAAACATCTCGGAATCGCCCATCATTAATGTGTCCCAGTCCCAGCAGTGGGAACATTATAGGCTGATTATAATGATGATGGCAAAAAACTGTTTCAAAACCTTTATAGAGGATGTATATCGTGGGTGAACTATACATAATTAGGTATTAAAACTCTCATGTGATAAACCCACGTTCGTGTTTTAATACCCCTCATTATACAACAGTTGCATACATAACTATTACTGTACAGACACTGATATTATTAACCAATAATATAATTACCTACCTGAAGTTTCATTTAAGTTGATTATTTTACAGACTAATATCACACATAGGCAGAAACACTAAATAGCCAGTACTTACACTAACTACTTGATGTACTACTCCTTAACAATTATATGAGAGACGTTATCTAATTATAATAAAAATTAACAGGAAAGGGATGCGGACGCTGGGCTCTCCATAAAGGGCCACAAGCCCTAATACCGCGAGGATGTGCTCATCCCTGTCTGTGAGTTTAGATTTGGGAGGCAGAGGCCCCCCCTCCCGTTGCCAAAGCCTGCTGTCGGAGCCCCGACGCCTTTTTGCGAGCATAATATTTTTGCTGATACCAATACTAGCAAAGTTAGGGTACTGCTGTGTGTACGGGTTTGCGTTGGCGTTTCGGACTGAATGCGTGATGAAAGGCGAACATGAAGCTCCGAAGATCATCGACGTCATTTTATATTTCTTCGGTGGCTTAGTACCTTCCTCCCCCCGCCAGAGGAACATCTGCGCAGCTTGGTCTCGGTCTCTTATTTTCACCTGGAGAAACATTTCTTGGATGTCCGCTGTGACGGCTTCTGGACGCTCTCTGTACCGGAACAGATCCCAGGTAATGAGTTTAATAGATCAGATCCTTCCAGTAGGTAGTCATTTAGGCGCACTCAACTACATATATTGATGTGCGGCGTCGAATACTAGGCGCATCTTGGCCGGCTTATTTACGGGAAAATGCGGTAGGTACCACGCCTTCTTACTTGTGTCTTCTGTTCCTTCACAGAATACTTAAAGTACTACGTACAGAAAGGACACTCCCTTCCCCGCACTAACATCAGTTACCGCACCTCACCCCGCACTTCGGCGTATTCGTCGCAGTTCTTTAACAAGAGCGCTCGCTAACACAAGTACCTCACGCACACATTCATACGTATACAAACGTCATTTTTTAATGTAGTAGTAGTAGGTAATTATTTTGCGAGCGTTGTATGGAGTGTCCGGGGTGTGGTTCCGTCGCACTCCTGGGCGCATCCTTTGTCAAGTAAATTCTTGACCAGCGTGCTGTATTGTTCTGCGAAGCTCGGTGATGAATCCATCTTCTTTTCTATAGTCTTCAATCTTCATAAGGAGCAGCTGTAAGTTGGGCATCGAAGCATCTTCATCACACCAAGGTAACCCGACTTCGAAATGATCACCGACTTTTCTCATAGTGCTGTGAACCACGTCGATCGCCTTCTGATCTTTTGGTTTGATCTTCTTCTCCAAGGAAACTCCTGGGGCATTAATCTTGAAGTGCGACTTCATTAACTCTTGAACACGACGTACATCATCTGTCTGTTTCGCTGCAGACACGTCGTATAAGTGTAGTACAACTTGTCCCTCTTGTTTCTTCAGCGTGGCGCGCGGTGAGTAGATAGAGTGGGTTTGTCGTTTGTGAGTTTGTGAAACCGGTCACCCTGGACCAACGCTTTAATTCTAAACCATGAATTGACTCTCTGAAAATTGGGACCTTACCATAGACCAGGTAGTCTGCAGACTGCATAGTGTCATCCTTATGTATAATTAAACCCAATTTTTAACCGACTTTAAAAAAGGAGGTTCTGTATTCGACCCGTATGTATGTATGTATGTATGTATGTTTGTATGTCCGCGATTGTTCTTCTCTGTAACCACCTGATAGGCACGCATCTCAGGGACCATTTTCCCGTAACACCTTGCATCTTTCTCTTTGAACTCCCTCTCTTTGGGAACGGCGACCATGACCCTCCAATCTGTAGGGATGTATCCCTCATTTATGAGCAAGATGATCTCTTTGCAATCGAACTTTTCGGAGGTGAGGTAATGCATAACAACGCTTTTCGTTGTTGGGGCGGGACCCCGCGGAAAGTGTCCATGTAGTGTGCGAAAGGCTTTACTATCATACTCATGTATCCATTCCGGTAGGGAGGGTATAATGGCTTTGTCAGATATTATATCAATGGTGTCAATATGGAAGTTGAATTCGAATGTTTTGGAGAGAGTGATATGAGCAAAATCGGTAGGATCCCATTTGTAGGTCTGTGTCTCTCCCCACTCGTTGGCATGGTAGCATGCTCCAATATGAACAGGTGTGCCTGATCCTAGAGTCACATTCGGCCATTTTTTGTGGATCTTATAGAACTGGCGACAGAACTCTTTTTTAAACATGTTATTTATGTTAGTGGCTGCTGTTCACTAAGGAAGGCAACATCTTCAAGAGGGTGTAGGCGCTCTGCTGGTGTGAGAGGAGCAATGATATTAATCTGTCTAATTGCTGTCTAAACTCTTAGAGTACCCCGGGTACTTAAACTTATGAATCCAAGCATAACAATCAACCGAAAACCATGCAGAGCACATGTCTGAGAAGCACAGTAGCATCGAGTAAGGCACTAAAAAACACGTATGAGACGTTACCAGCACCAGACACAGTTCCGCCTCCAGGGTTACCGACACCTGACCTATTTTTATTTCTTGGCGCGGAGATGTTGATTGAGCCACTGAATTGATTGCTGCAGTCAAAGACAAGGCTAATCCTGAGAATAGTGTGTTGAGAGGAAATGAAGACCTGGTTATAGGTGGTGGTGGCAGCTTGTAGAAGTGCTCATAAGCCTGCTGCATGGCCATTATAGCCACTTTAGAAGCCCTCTGATGCAGTTCCAGTGACAGGGGGTCCACACCTACCCACCGCTTGAGATTGGAGCAGCACCATGCAAGAAAACCCTCCGATGGGAGTAAAGACAAGTCTTGAATGTCATCTAGAATGCGTTTGTGGTGTGGTCTGAGGGCCTGAGGATTGTCTTGGTGTGTCAAGATGTAGTTTATCTCTGTCGTGGTGATGGCAGACGCCAGATGTCTCTCTCGCCTGTAAACGGGTGTTTTTTGAGGAGGTTTCTCTTCTATATCAGGTAAATCTTCGGAAAAATCCATGATGTGATGGGTCGTTGTTTTTTCTAAGGAGACAGATCACAGGTGATTGGTCATTTGAGGGCATAGAGCATGCCGTCCTGTCGAGCTTTTTGATCGCTCACCTCTCTCTTCAGTCTCCATAAGGGAGCTAGGATCCCAACCCAGATCAACAGAAGGACTCCTCCTATCAATAGAGGAAGGCCGTCACGGCTGTGCAGGTGATGTATCATGGCTCCGAGTCTCCTCTTCTGGTGCATACCCTCCTAGATCATCATATGTGAGGGGTGTTGGCATATGGTTGGATGCCTCTGTGGTTGGTCTGTCCCAAGAAGGAGGGTTGTAAGACCAGTTGCCTGCTGAGGGAGATATGCTGACGCGAGGGAAAGAGCCTGTTATCTTCTTCATGCTTCCGTTGGTGAGAGCGACCATTGAGTCCTTGTAGTACATAAAGAGGGGTCTGCACGGCGCTCGAGAGCTCTTTTTCAAAATCTCTTCCGTTTCATAATTGTAGAATCCTGTGCTGTTGGCGATGGCGGTACTGTTTACTGTGTACACAACTGCAGGGTATTTGTAGCAGTGAGTCGTAGGTACCGGCGTCCAAGATGCAGCCCCATACCATAAGCACGGGACCCTTTGTTTCTGCTACAATGTTGCGTCGAGACAGTACTCTTCTAGCTAGTGTTGTGGGGGCAGAGTCAGCAGAAAGCCAGAATAATGTGCTCAACTGCTTGATGATTAGGCAAAGTAGTCTTGTCTGGTGAGAGACTCTTCTAGCTTCTTCCTCTAGGTACCTAGAGGAAGAAGCTAGAAGAGTCATGATCTTCTGTATATCCAGGGGAGAGTCTCTCCTCATCCTATGGATCCCGCGCAGAAGTGCAGTGCCATTCATCTTGCGTTTGTATTGGATCTCTTCTCCGGTGGTGCTGATATATCCTTGATCCCACCCAGGATAGGGGTCTTTAAGCCTTGCTGCTTTATATAATGTCATAGCGGACGGATCTATACAGTATTGTGGGGTGCAGAGTGCATCATCAATTATTCTTGACACGGAGGTTTTCTTGCCGAGGGCCTCTAAGGGTGTAGAATGTATGAAGTAAGAGCCTGAGTCTGTTTCGGATATGTAGTCTTTGCAAGTGGCGCGCACCCCATCTAAGAAGAACCCGCTGGGACTGTTTTCTAACGAACCTATATATCTGACACCTTTTTTTAGCGACTCTGTACTCTTGAGGCCATCTCCACTCACACAGGCTTATCAACTCGTCTTGAGTTGTGTACTGGTGATAGGTGGCGGGACATACCGGATGTGTGTTGTCCTCAAGATCGACTACCATGGGTTGTAGACTGTGGGTAGAACTGTAAGAGCCCCAGAAGAAGAAATGTGTGGTGCATGTGAAGGTGCTGAGAGAGATGTGCCAACCTTTCACTTTGTAATGCTCAGTGTTGAACGCCGTGATATTTAGGGTGACTTGAACTCCCGAGCCATCGTGACAACTGTCGGGTTCGTCCAGTCGGTAGAACATTGGAGGCTTGTGCCTGTCGCACACAAGCTCTCCCCATATTTACATGAATGGGATGATGAGAGGAGTGGAGTCCTAGAGTGATCTCTAGACACCAGTGAGTCCAAATCTCTAACTTCATGGTGATCAGGGTCATTTTTTCTAAAGATGGGACTTTTTGCCATCACATTAATATGGGCCCGATTCTGCCAGGCCTCGGTCGCACGTGGGGTGTTGTGCCGCTGGCGGGGGCTTGGATGGAGGGATTGGCGTCCTTCACTGTCAGGCCCATCATGCGTGCCTGCTGTAGGGTCTCAATCCTGGCCTCTAAGTTGTTAAGTCTCTGGCGATCACCTATGAGTTGAGTGTTCATGGTGGACACCATGTTCGCCAGATCTCGCAGTCCGGCTTGCATCTCTTTCTGTGTTTTCTGTATATCCAAAAGCAGGATCATCAGCGCACTCTCACCACTCGCCTCTGCTGCAGGAGCGGAGGGAGGGGGCCTGCTTGGACGGGCTGGGTGCGCGTCTTCTTCATCTGAAGGGTCTTCTTGTACAGGTGCTGGCGTCTTCTTGCTCTTCCCTTTAGGTTTTTTAGCGGTGGAGTGTCCTTCTTCGGACATTCGTCTGGTGCCTGCTCTTGTAGACACTCCCGGTATGGAGCCTGGCACACCTGTCACCCCTTGATGGATAATATCGCTCCTGCCGCTCGTTGGAAGATTCTTTATAGCCTCTTCAAAGCAGTCGTCTTCATCAAGCATAAGGGTATCGTTCTCCATTTTAGGTTTTAGGAGTGGTCAATTTTTTCTAAAGATAAAAACACTTTCACTTAAGATCTAACTTAATATTAATCGAATAGGTGCTCTTAGTGACGTTTGCGCTTCCTGCGGTCGTCAGCACCACCTTCTTCATCATCGGAGTCGGACTCTTCTCTAGCCCGCCTGCGACTCACAGGGTATCCAAGTTCCTGGAGTTTTTTCTTGGTGTCTTCTGACAGTTCTCCAAGCTCTGCTGCGGCTGTTTTCTTGACGTACTTGTCTATCATCACGGTGTGGTGAGAGACGTGAGATTGGGACATCTGGAAGTTCTCCCCTATTATGCGATGAGCGCGAGCATGGGCGATGGCTGCGTAATACAGGTCAGGGTAGTGCGAGTGGTGGAGAGCTTGGTGTGCGTTGATATCTTTCACCCTGCTGTACGCTAGCTGAGGGTCCTCCTGTTTGGCGGCGGCCCATTGGTTTTTGAGGTCCAGGGCTTGGTCGAGCACTGCGGGGATCTCCAACGCACGACAGTGAGATTTGATGAATAGATCCATGTATTGGACCGCCTTCAAGGATGAGTACTCCCAAACCATCTTAATTTGGGATAAAATAGCCGCTTCTACACCTGTTTTTTCTATGTTCAGGAGCCTGTCCACAATCTCTCTGCGAAGATCATCTCTGCCAGTGACCACCTCTGTGAATCTCTCTGCGATGAGGAGGATGCCAGCCCACGTCGTCTGGGGCACCAGATCCGGAATTTTCGCTGATGCCATTGCGGCCTTCCATCTCTTGGTGTAGGCGGGTCCGTTTTGGGCTGTTATGGGCTTGGCTAGAGTCATCAGAGGTTAGTGTTATGGCCAGCACGCCTTGATGAGATACTTCTACTGGTTGAGTGTTATTGCCTTTGTCTCTAGGGGTTGCGACGCGAGTCCCTGTGAGACATTGTACAGATATAGGAGCAAGATAAGATAGCACTAGCGAGAGCGCCATCTCATGGGTGTAGTCGTCGTCAGGAGCTTCTCCATTTTCTGAGACAATTTCACCCCCATTAACATGGCATTCAAGCCAGTTGCTGATGTAGTAGTAGGTACGTCTGTTGGGCGCTGATGTTCAGGCGATGGTCGGGGGCTGGGATGGTGTAAACCATGGTGATGTGGTGACTGTCTGCAACGGGGTGGCCTGAGTTCTTGTGTGAGCTTGGTCGCCATTTTGTGTTTGTCTTGCGTGTCTGTGCTCTGGTCGTGGTGCTCCTCTTTTTTCTATTCATGTATTTCTTATATTCTTTGTGTTTTTCATGTTTTGTTAGACATGTCTCATTAGACATAGCCTCACAGAGTTGCTGGTCCGATGGCAGTGGACAACACTGATGTGAGATACCTTGTCCACAGTCAGGTCCGATAGAATCAGGAGACGTTGAAACAGAAACAAACTATACACTTTTAAACCTATCCGGAGCAACAATCCTTCCTGCTGATGCTGCATGTCCTCTCCCGCTGCACTGATGTCGGGGCTATATTGCATCAGAGACCCTCTCAACTGAGAAACGGCTCCTAGGATCTCCTCTCTGATTTTGAGGATCACCGTATCAATGTCTACTGAGAGCTCCCCGACCAATCTGATAAGAGGATGGAGAAGGTTGAAACATGAGATGAGATGAGGTGATAGCCCAGGTTCCTGCTGCTTGTATGAGACCATCAAGTCTTCTGGTGCGCACACGGTTTCCTCCACTCCATTCCCCAACAGTATCCAGCTCGAACCACTGGGGTACTGGAGCACATCCAAAGGAGGAATGACACAAGGCAGTGTGATCCATCTAGGGTCTTCGAGAGGTAGACATGGTCCGCAGGCGCTGGGGTAAAGTCAGAGGTGGATGTTGCCAGGCTCACTAAACCAGCCCGCAGGTTCGTCTGCGTCAGGGATTTCTGTGTAAATGAAAAGTGTTCTGGAGTCTTGTTTATTGGACACCTCTCGACAGAGGAGCTCTTTCTCACACAGCGTCACAGAAGAGAGGAATCCCTCCATAGATAAGACAGTATGGCATGGGTCGGTTGCACAGGCCAGGGGTCCACGCTCCCAGATTGACATATGTTTGTCCGCTCCGTCCCAATGAGGGTAACCGGTGAGCTTTAGTACATGGTGTACAGCGTTATATGTAGATCCTTCTTTATCTCTGAGGGTGACTATTTTCTGAATACCGAGTAGAGAGTGTCCCGCCCATCCTTGAAGAGCGCACAAAAGGGAGTTGTTCACCTGAGTCATCTCGTATGGCGACGCTATTTTCACGGTAGAGGGAGAGGTCCTTAGTCCCGAGGTAGGAGCAAGATCTCCTAGAGGGTTGGTTAGAAAGATCAAGCCGGTGGTCATATCGTCAGGGGGGTTCGGTACAGACCTGACATAGCTAACAGCCTCCTCTTCTGTGTGCACTACTCTTAGTGGTATGTGTCTTCTCAGAGCTGCGGGGAGCTGACTCACATACCTAATCTTCACACGCGGCATAGTCGGAGACGTTAGAAGGGGGAGATGGCTCTCCCATAAGTCTCAGTACCAAACGTACTAAACGAGGGTACACCTTTTCAGCATTGTCAGGAGTCACATAAGCTCCTTTAGATATGACATCGAGAAATCCTGAGTCTATACACTTGGTAACTGCAAGATATAATGCAGTTCTTAAATCTCTCTCGAGAGAGGAGGCTGAAAGACCCGCCAGAGCATACAGGTCACCTGCTTTCCCACAAGCCATGATGGTGTCTAGTATTACATCGAATGGTGTTTTCTTAGCAGCGTAAATGTCATCAAAATAAGAGAGACTGGTAGCTAGGAAATTTCGGTCATAGATCATCAGATAAAAGACAAGACAGGGGATGAGTATAGAGATCACAACACCCTTAAACTCCGTGAGGTTCAAGAAGGAGGCGTGCATGCTCTCTGAAATAGCACGATTTTCTAGTGAGGTCACAAACTCCTCAGCTCTGATATGTATTATCCAGGCCGCCAACTTGTGTGCGGCGTGCACTGAATAGGAGAGTCGAGGGTGGGTCCTCAGTAATTGTTGTGGAAACAAGATGCCTGTCCTCCACCTGAGTGATATCTCCTATAACGCGCACCAACGGCAACCCTCCATAGCTACAACCATCCAGCGAAAAGGTCTCAGGAGGGAGTTCCCACACACAGCATTTTTCTTTGATCACAATGGCCATCGACGCCGGTATGTAACCGTATTCTCTATACATCTCGGCGATCACAGCCTGTCCGTATAGAAAGTCTTCCTGAAAACACAAGTTGTTCCCTTCTTCGCATAGTGGGTCGCCGTGTCTGAGATGATTGTCATCCATGACAAGATGTTGGGGCAGCCATTCCACATGCCTCCCCTGCGCAGAGCTGGACAGGGGAGCCGGTGGGACAACATGCCGGAGTACACCTGTGCTGTGAAAGGTGCCAACTCTTCCAGAGTGAGCACTGTTTTTTCTTCTATGAGCCGTTCGAGCAGTCGTCTGAATCCTTCGCTCCCCTTGACCCAGCTGTGTAACTCCAAGATGGTCTTAATATTTTCAATCATACTGCCAACCTCTAGGACCTGTAGAGCTGCGCGACGAGCTCTCACCTTTGTTTGGGATCCAATATACGGGGTTCTGGGTCCTATTTCGAAAATGTAATTCTTGCTGTAGTCGCCAGACCATCCCACCATAATAGAAGAAGGCACAGTGGCCTCCGATACTTGTGACCAGGGCACTACCAAGAGCTTGTCCGCAGGGGTAGGCATGGTTATTCCCTCCAGCTCCATTTCCCATAGTGTCTCTCGTAGGTGCTGGGCCAGCACTGTCACACAGGGACTTTGCTCCAAAGTGCTGGTGAACGCTTTGTTCTTGTGTCGATTATAATAGCGGGCAGTTCTGATCTCTAACCCTCTGATGGTGCTGAGAAGGGAGGCTTCGTCTATCCATGTTCCTAAGGATGCACTCTGGATTGACCTGGAGGTGGCGAACTTTCCGATCACTTTTTCTCTCACACCTACATTGGATAGCTGCCAGATCTTGCACATCAGTTTTGGATTGGAGGGTCTTATGGCAATCTTCTGAGGTTCCCCTCCTCCGCATCCGCTACAGTACTAAAAACTGCAGATAGGTCTCTGTTCTTCACCAGACCTGGCAGACCTTCCTTGAGCTTACGGCGAAAAAGATTCTCAGGCTGCGGTGGTATGTTGAGTGGAATACTACCGGGGTCTTTGATGAGCTGTGTATGGTCCACTCTAGTGGGTCTAGAGATATCGAGCAGCTGATAGACGCACGAACGGAATCTAACATTCTTGAGAAGATGTTTCAACACACTCAGGCCCAAACTCAGAGTGTCTTGTGTGGCCCTCAACGCAAACTGGGGATACAGAACTGTCGGATAACCTCCCACTGACCTGTTCATCAGCAGAAGTGTTGTCATCCATTCATCAGCAGAAGTGTTGTCATCCATTCATCAGACATGGATATGAATTCAGGGTGGTGTAGCCACAAGGTCTTTGCCGCTTCAAATATCGTAACCATATAGGCTGGTATGGGTGTTATGTCATCTCCTGCAATTGCTGCTCCACTCGAGAACAGGCCCGCAAGCACAGTGTTGAGAGTGTAAACAGCCTGGTTTGCTTCGCTGGTGAGCCGTGATACTTTCTTGATAGCACCACTGACCTGTACACCATCCATGAAATATTTACGACCGTATTCTAGGAGTCTCCTAGATCTCCATGATTCTGGTACCTTGATAACTATTCCTGCCTCAACGCATACGCCTTCCAACACCTGCAAGAACTGGCGAGTGTATTGGTCAGGAGAAAGATTGCGAGCCGCCAAATATCGCTCTGAAGGTATCCTCAACACAATAACCTGGTTGTCTCCTTGACCTAGAAGAGAGGCGGTGGTGTCGCAGAGATGTGCAGCTCTGAGGATAACTAATATGGTGGCCAAAGTCCAGCCCTTCTGGCGGAGACCTTCCAACCATGCCTCTGGTCCTCGAACACATCTGGGACCCTCCTCGGGTGTGCCGTCCGGTCTTTGTGAGGGTGGAGCGTATCTGTCCTGGAAGAGAAGATAAGATATGAGAGGAAACTTGTGTGTGAAACGATACACATTATTGAATCCAAAAAGGCTGTCTAAACTCGAAAATAGGGGCTCAAGGAGCTCAGCTCGGAAGTGTGTGCACCATGAGGAGAAATTAATAATGATGTTGATATAATCATGACCTTCTCCAGGGTGGCTCATTCTGATGAGGGTCTTGGTCAACTGTTCTTCTGATAGTGTCATCGACTGGTGTTTGATATATCTAAAGACTATATCGGATATGTTCTTCTCTGTAACCACCTGATAGGCACGCATCTCAGGGACCATTTTCCCGTAACACCTTGCATCTTTCTCTTTGAACTCCCTCTCTTTGGGAACGGCGACCATGACCCTCCAATCTGTAGGGATGTATCCCTCATTTATGAGCAAGATGATCTCTTTGCAATCGAACTTTTCGGAGGTGAGGATTACCTCACCTCCGAAAAGTTCGGTTCGCCCCAACAACGAAAAGCGTTGTTATGCATTAGCATAACAACGCTTTTCGTTGTTGGGGCGGGACCCCGCGGAAAGTGTCCATGTAGTGTGCGAAAGGCTTTACGACATGTATCCATTCCGGTAGGGAGGGTATAATGGCTTTGTCAGATATTATATCAATGGTGTCAATATGGAAGTTGAATTCGAATGTTTTGGAGAGAGTGATATGAGCAAAATCGGTAGGATCCCATTTGTAGGTCTGTGTCTCTCCCCACTCGTTGGCATGGTAGCATGCTCCAATATGAACAGGTGTGCCTGATCCTAGAGTCACATTCGGCCATTTTTTGTGGATCTTATAGAACTGGCGACAGAACTCTTTTTTAAACATGTTATTTATGTTAGTGGCTGCTGTCTGTAGATTACGTTTCAAAACTGTTCCTTTTCGAAACCAAGAGGAGGTGCTGGCACTCATGTCAACTATGGGATGTCCCATGACTTTCCACAAACCTGCCATCTCGAGCTTGAGCATGGCATGTATAGGACTCACTATAGGAGATGTCTCATTAACAAAGAAGCTGGTGTTTTTGAGATCGAGATCTAAATCTTGGATGATGGTTTCCAAAAACTCCGACGAGAATTCTAAGTCACGAAGGATGGATCCTATCACTAAGGAAGGCCACATCTTCAAGAGGGTGTAGGCGCTCTGCTGGTGTGAGAGGAGCAATGATATTAATCTGTCTAATTGCTGTCTAAACTCTTCATGTAGAGAGTACCCCGGGTACTTATGAATCCAAGCATAACAATCAACTGAAAACCATGCAGAGCACATGTCTGAGAAGCACAGTAGCATCGAGTAAGGCACTAAAAAACACGTATGAGACGTTACCAGCACCAGACACAGTTCCGCCTCCAGGGTTACCGACACCTGACCTATTTTTATTTCTTGGCGCGGAGATGTTGATTGAGCCACTGAATTGATTGCTGCAGTCAAAGACAAGGCTAATCCTGAGAATAGTGTGTTGAGAGGAAATGAAGACCTGGTTATAGGTGGTGGTGGCAGCTTGTAGAAGTGCTCATAAGCCTGCTGCATGGCCATTATAGCCACTTTAGAAGCCCTCTGATGCAGTTCCAGTGACAGGGGGTCCACACCTACCCACCGCTTGAGATCGGAGCAGCACCATGGAAGAAAACCCTCCGATGGGAGTAAAGACAAGTCTTGAATGTCATCTAGAATGCGTTTGTGGTGTGGTCTGAGGGCCTGAGGATTGTCTTGGTTTGTCAAGATGTAGCTTATCTCTGTCGTGGTGATGGCAGACGCCAGATGTCTCTCTCGCCTGTAAACGGGTGTTTTTTGAGGAGGTTTCTCTTCTATATCAGGTAAATCTTCGGAAAAATCCATGATGTGATGGGTCGTTGTTTTTTCTAAGGAGACAGATCACAGGTGATTGGTCATTTGAGGGCATAGAGCATGCCGTCCTGTCGAGCTTTTTGATCGCTCACCTCTCTCTTCAGTCTCCATAAGGGAGCTAGGATCCCAACCCAGAGCAACAGACGGACTCCTCCTATCAAGAGAGGAAGGCCGTCACGGCTGTGCAGGTGATGTATCATGGCTCTGAGAGTCTCCTCTTCTGGTGCATACCCTCCTAGATCATCATATGTGAGGGGTGTTGGCATATGGTTGGATGCCACTGTGGTTGGTCTGTCCCAAGAAGGAGGGTTGTAAGACCAGTTGCCTGCTGAGGGAGATATGCTGACGCGAGGGCAAGAGCCTGTTATCTTCTTCATGCTTCCGTTGGTGAGAGCGACCATTGAGTCCTTGTAGTACATAAAGCGGGGTCTGCACGGCGCTCGAGAGCTCTTTTTCAAAATCTCTTCCGTTTCATAATTGTAGAATCCTGTGCTGTTGGCGATGGCGGTACTGTTTACTGTGTACACAACTGCAGGGTATTTGTAGCAGTGAGTCGTAGGTACCGGCGTCCAAGATGCAACAGGATTGCAGCCCCATACCATAAGCACGGGACCCTCGGTTTCTGCTACAATGTTGCGTCGAGACAGTACTCTTCTAGCTAGTGTTGTGGGGGCAGAGTCAGCAGAAAGCCAGAATAATGTGCTCAACTGCTTGATGATTAGGCAAAGTAGTCTTGTCTGGTGAGAGACTCTTCTAGCTTCTTCCTCTTGGTACATGATCTTCTGTATATCCAGGGGAGAGTCTCTCCTCATCCTATGGATCCCGCGCAGAAGTGCAGTGCCATTCATCTTGCGTTTGTATTGGATCTCTTCTCCGGTGGTGCTGATATATCCTTGATCCCACCCAGGATTGGGGTCTTTAAGCCTTGCTGCTTTATATAATGTCATAGCGGACGGATCTATACAGTATTGTGGGGTGCAGAGTGCATCATCAATTATTCTTGACACGGAGGTTTTCTTGCCGAGGGCCTCTAAGGGTGTAGAATGTATGAAGTAAGAGCCTGAGTCTGTTTCGCATATGTAGTCTTTGCAAGTGGCGCGCACCCCATCTAAGAAGAACCCGCTGGGACTGTTTTCTAACGAACCTGTGGATATCTGACACACTTTTTTAGCGACTCTGTACTCTTGAGGCCATCTCCACTCACACATGCTTATCAACTCGTCTTGAGTTGTGTACTGGTGATAGGTGGCGGGACATCCCGGATGTGTGTTGTCCTCAAGATCGACTACTATGGGTTGTAGACTGTGGGTAGAACTGTAAGAGCCCCAGAAGAAGAAATGTGTGGTGCATGTGAAGGTGCTGAGAGAGATGTGCCAACCTTTCACTTTGTAATGCTCAGTGTTGAACGCCGTGATATTTAGGGTGACTTGAACTCCCGAGCCATCGTGACAACTGTCGGGTTCGTCCAGTCGGTAGAACATTGGAGGCTTGTGCCTGTCGCACACAAGCTCTCCCCATATTTACATGAATGGGATGATGAGAGGAGTGGAGTCCTAGAGTGATCTCTAGACACCAGTGAGTCCAAATCTCTCAACTTCATGGTGATCAGGGTCATTTTTTCTAAAGATGGGGCCTTTTGCCGTCACATTAATATGGGCCCGATTCTGCCAGGCCTCGGTCGCACGTGGGGTGTTGTGCCGCTGGCGGGGGCTTGGATGGAGGGATTGGCGTCCTTCACTGTCAGGCCCATCATGCGTGCCTGCTGTAGGGTCTCAATCCTGGCCTCTAAGTTGTTAAGTCTCTGGCGATCACCTATGAGTTGAGTGTTCATGGTGGACACCATGTTCGCCAGATCTCGCAGTCCGGCTTGCATCTCTTTCTGTGTTTTCTGTATATCCAAAAGCAGGATCATCAGCGCACTCTCACCACTCGCCTCTGCTGCAGGAGCGGAGGGAGGGGGCCTGCTTGGACGGGCTGGGTGCGCGTCTTCTTCATCTGAAGGGTCTTCTTGTACAGGTGCTGGCGTCTTCTTGCTCTTCCCTTTAGGTTTTTTAGCGGTGGAGTGTCCTTCTTCGGACATTCGTCTGGTGCCTGCTCTTGTAGACACTCCCGGTATGGGGCCTGGCACACCTGTCACCCCTTGATGGATAATATCGCTCCTGCCGCTCGTTGGAAGATTCTTTATAGCCTCTTCAAAGCAGTCGTCTTCATCAAGCATAAGGGTATCGTTCTCCATTTTAGGTTTTAGGAGTGGTCAATTTTTTCTAAAGATAAAAACACTTTCACTTAAGATCTAACTTAATATTAATCGAATAGGCGCTCTTAGTGACGTTTGCGCTTCCTGCGGTCGTCAGCACCACCTTCTTCATCATCGGAGTCGGACTCTTCTCTAGCCCGCCTGCGACTCACAGGGTATCCAAGTTCCTGGAGTTTTTTCTTGGTGTCTTCTGACAGTTCTCCAAGCTCTGCTGCGGCTGTTTTCTTGACGTACTTGTCTATCATCACGGTGTGGTGAGAGACGTGAGATTGAGACACCTGGAAGTTCTCCCCTATTATGCGATGAGCGCGAGCATGGGCGATGGCTGCGTAATACAGGTCAGGGTAGTGCGAGTGGTGGAGAGCTTGGTGTGCGTTGATATCTTTCACCCTGCTGTACGCTAGCTGAGGGTCCTCCTGTTTGGCGGCGGCCCATTGGTTTTTGAGGTCCAGGGCTTGGTCGAGCACTGCGGGGATCTCCAACGCACGACAGTGAGATTTGATGAATAGATCCATGTATTGGACCGCCTTCAAGGATGAGTACTCCCAAACCATCTTAATTTGGGACAAAATAGCCGCTTCTACACCTGTTTTTTCTATGTTCAGGAGCCTGTCCACAATCTCTCTGCGAAGATCGTCTCTGCCAGTGACCACCTCTGTGAATCTCTCTGCGATGAGGAGGATGCCAGCCCACGTCGTCTGGGGCACCAGATCCGGAATTTTCGCTGATGCCATTGCGGCCTTCCATTTCTTGGTGTAGGCGGGTCCGTTTTGGGCTGTTATGGGCTTGGCTAGAGTCATCAAAGAGGTTAGTGTTATGGCCAGCACGCCTTGATGAGATACTTCTACTGGTTGAGTGTTATGGCCAGCACGCCTTGATGAGATACTTCTACTGGTTGAGTGTTATTGCCTTTGTCTCTAGGGGTTGCGACGCGAGTCCCTGTGAGACATTGTACAGATATAGGAGCAAGATAAGATAGCACTAGCGAGAGCGCCATCTCATGGGTGTAGTCGTCGTCAGGAGCTTCTCCATTTTCTGAGACAATTTCACCCCCATTAACATGGCATTCAAGCCAGTTGCTGATGTAGTAGTAGGTACGTCTGTTGGGCGCTGATGTTCAGGCGATGGTCGGGGGCTGGGATGGTGTAAACCATGGTGATGTGGTGACTGTCTGCAACGGGGTGGCCTGAGTTCTTGTGTGAGCTTGGTCGCCATTTTGTGTTTGTCTTGCGTGTCTGTGCTCTGGTCGTGGTGCTCCTCTTTTTTCTATTCATGTATTTCTTATATTCTTTGTGTTTTTCATGTTTTGTTAGACATGTCTCATTAGACATAGCCTCACAGAGTTGCTGGTCCGATGGCAGTGGACAACACTGATGTGAGATACCTTGTCCACAGTCAGGTCCGATAGAATCAGGAGACGTTGAAACAGAAACAAACTATACACTTTTAAACCTATCCGGAGCAACAATCCTTCCTGCTGATGCTGCATGTCCTCTCCCGCTGCACTGATGTCGGGGCTATATTGCATCAGAGACCCTCTCAACTGAGAAACGGCTCCTAGGATCTCCTCTCTGATTTTGAGGATCACCGTATCAATGTCTACTGAGAGCTCCCCGACCAATCTGATAAGAGGATGGAGAAGGTTGAAACATGAGATGAGATGAGGTGATAGCCCAGGTTCCTGCTGCTTGTATGAGACCATCAAGTCTTCTGGTGCGCACACGGTTTCCTCCACTCCATTCCCCAACAGTATCCAGCTCGAACCACTGGGGTACTGGAGCACATCCAAAGGAGGAATGACACAAGGCAGTGTGATCCATCTAGGGTCTTCGAGAGGTAGACATGGTCCGCAGGCGCTGGGTTAAAGTCAGAGGTGGATGTTGCCAGGCTCACTAAACCAGCCCGCAGGTTCGTCTGCGTCAGGGATTTCTGTGTAAATGAAAAGTGTTCTGGAGTCTTGTTTATTGGACACCTCTCGACAGAGGAGCTCTTTCTCACACAGCGTCACAGAAGAGAGGAATCCCTCCATAGATAAGACAGTATGGCATGGGTCGGTTGCACAGGCCAGGGGTCCACGCTCCCAGATTGACATATGTTTGTCCGCTCCGTCCCAATGAGGGTAACCGGTGAGCTTTAGTACATGGTGTACAGCGTTATATGTAGATCCTTCTTTATCTCTGAGGGTGACTATTTTCTGAATACCGAGTAGAGAGTGTCCCGCCCATCCTTGAAGAGCGCACAAAAGGGAGTTGTTCACCTGAGTCATCTCGTATGGCGACGCTATTTTCACGGTAGAGGGAGAGGTCCTTAGTCCCGAGGTAGGAGCAAGATCTCCTAGAGGGTTGGTTAGAAAGATCAAGCCGGTGGTCATATCGTCAGGGGGGTTCGGTACAGACCTGACATAGCTAACAGCCTCCTCTTCTGTGTGCACTACTCTTAGTGGTATGTGTCTTCTCAGAGCTGCGGGGAGCTGACTCACATACCTAATCTTCACACGCGGCATAGTCGGAGACGTTAGAAGGGGGAGATGGCTCTCCCATAAGTCTCAGTACCAAACGTACTAAACGAGGGTACACCTTTTCAGCATTGTCAGGAGTCACATAAGCTCCTTTAGATATGACATCGAGAAATCCTGAGTCTATACACTTGGTAACTGCAAGATATAATGCAGTTCTTAAATCTCTCTCGAGAGAGGAGGCTGAAAGACCCGCCAGAGCATACAGGTCACCTGCTTTCCCACAAGCCATGATGGTGTCTAGTATTACATCGAATGGTGTTTTCTTAGCAGCGTAAATGTCATCAAAATAAGAGAGACTGGTAGCTAGGAAATTTCGGTCATAGATCATCAGATAAAAGACAAGACAGGGGATGAGTATAGAGATCACAACACCCTTAAACTCCGTGAGGTTCAAGAAGGAGGCGTGCATGCTCTCTGAAATAGCACGATTTTCTAGTGAGGTCACAAACTCCTCAGCTCTGATATGTATTATCCAGGCCGCCAACTTGTGTGCGGCGTGCACTGAATAGGAGAGTCGAGGGTGGGTCCTCAGTAATTGTTGTGGAAACAAGATGCCTGTCCTCCACCTGAGTGATATCTCCTATAACGCGCACCAACGGCAACCCTCCATAGCTACAACCATCCAGCGAAAAGGTCTCAGGAGGGAGTTCCCACACACAGCATTTTTCTTTGATCACAATGGCCATCGACGCCGGTATGTAACCGTATTCTCTATACATCTCGGCGATCACAGCCTGTCCGTATAGAAAGTCTTCCTGAAAACACAAGTTGTTCCCTTCTTCGCATAGTGGGTCGCCGTGTCTGAGATGATTGTCATCCATGACAAGATGTTGGGGCAGCCATTCCACATGCCTCCCCTGCGCAGAGCTGGACAGGGGAGCCGGTGGGACAACATGCCGGAGTACACCTGTGCTGTGAAAGGTGCCAACTCTTCCAGAGTGAGCACTGTTTTTTCTTCTATGAGCCGTTCGAGCAGTCGTCTGAATCCTTCGCTCCCCTTGACCCAGCTGTGTAACTCCAAGATGGTCTTAATATTTTCAATCATACTGCCAACCTCTAGGACCTGTAGAGCTGCGCGACGAGCTCTCACCTTTGTTTGGGATCCAATATACGGGGTTCTGGGTCCTATTTCGAAAATGTAATTCTTGCTGTAGTCGCCAGACCATCCCACCATAATAGAAGAAGGCACAGTGGCCTCCGATACTTGTGACCAGGGCACTACCAAGAGCTTGTCCGCAGGGGTAGGCATGGTTATTCCCTCCAGCTCCATTTCCCATAGTGTCTCTCGTAGGTGCTGGGCCAGCACTGTCACACAGGGACTTTGCTCCAAAGTGCTGGTGAACGCTTTGTTCTTGTGTCGATTATAATAGCGGGCAGTTCTGATCTCTAACCCTCTGATGGTGCTGAGAAGGGAGGCTTCGTCTATCCATGTTCCTAAGGATGCACTCTGGATTGACCTGGAGGTGGCGAACTTTCCGATCACTTTTTCTCTCACACCTACATTGGATAGCTGCCAGATCTTGCACATCAGTTTTGGATTGGAGGGTCTTATGGCAATCTTCTGAGGTTCCCCTCCTCCGCATCCGCTACAGTACTAAAAACTGCAGATAGGTCTCTGTTCTTCACCAGACCTGGCAGACCTTCCTTGAGCTTACGGCGAAAAAGATTCTCAGGCTGCGGTGGTATGTTGAGTGGAATACTACCGGGGTCTTTGATGAGCTGTGTATGGTCCACTCTAGTGGGTCTAGAGATATCGAGCAGCTGATAGACGCACGAACGGAATCTAACATTCTTGAGAAGATGTTTCAACACACTCAGGCCCAAACTCAGAGTGTCTTGTGTGGCCCTCAACGCAAACTGGGGATACAGAACTGTCGGATAACCTCCCACTGACCTGTTCATCAGCAGAAGTGTTGTCATCCATTCATCAGCAGAAGTGTTGTCATCCATTCATCAGACATGGATATGAATTCAGGGTGGTGTAGCCACAAGGTCTTTGCCGCTTCAAATATCGTAACCATATAGGCTGGTATGGGTGTTATGTCATCTCCTGCAATTGCTGCTCCACTCGAGAACAGGCCCGCAAGCACAGTGTTGAGAGTGTAAACAGCCTGGTTTGCTTCGCTGGTGAGCCGTGATACTTTCTTGATAGCACCACTGACCTGTACACCATCCATGAAATATTTACGACCGTATTCTAGGAGTCTCCTAGATCTCCATGATTCTGGTACCTTGATAACTATTCCTGCCTCAACGCATACGCCTTCCAACACCTGCAAGAACTGGCGAGTGTGTTGGTCAGGAGAAAGATTGCGAGCCGCCAAATATCGCTCTGAAGGTATCCTCAACACAATAACCTGGTTGTCTCCTTGACCTAGAAGAGAGGCGGTGGTGTCGCAGAGATGTGCAGCTCTGAGGATAACTAATATGGTGGCCAAAGTCCAGCCCTTCTGGCGGAGACCTTCCAACCATGCCTCTGGTCCTCGAACACATCTGGGACCCTCCTCGGGTGTGCCGTCCGGTCTTTGTGAGGGTGGAGCGTATCTGTCCTGGAAGAGAAGATAAGATATGAGAGGAAACTTGTGTGTGAAACGATACACATTATTGAATCCAAAAAGGCTGTCTAAACTCGAAAATAGGGGCTCAAGGAGCTCAGCTCGGAAGTGTGTGCACCATGAGGAGAAATTAATAATGATGTTGATATAATCATGACCTTCTCCAGGGTGGCTCATTCTGATGAGGGTCTTGGTCAACTGTTCTTCTGATAGTGTCATCGACTGGTGTTTGATATATCTAAAGACTATATCGGATATGTTCTTCTCTGTAACCACCTGATAGGCACGCATCTCAGGGACCATTTTCCCGTAACACCTTGCATCTTTCTCTTTGAACTCCCTCTCTTTGGGAACGGCGACCATGACCCTCCAATCTGTAGGGATGTATCCCTCATTTATGAGCAAGATGATCTCTTTGCAATCGAACTTTTCGGAGGTGAGGATTACCTCACCTCCGAAAAGTTCGGTTCGCCCCAACAACGAAAAGCGTTGTTATGCATTAGCATAACAACGCTTTTCGTTGTTGGGGCGGGACCCCGCGGAAAGTGTCCATGTAGTGTGCGAAAGGCTTTACTATCATACTCATGTATCCATTCCGGTAGGGAGGGTATAATGGCTTTGTCAGATATTATATCAATGGTGTCAATATGGAAGTTGAATTCGAATGTTTTGGAGAGAGTGATATGAGCAAAATCGGTAGGATCCCATTTGTAGGTCTGTGTCTCTCCCCACTCGTTGGCATGGTAGCATGCTCCAATATGAACAGGTGTGCCTGATCCTAGAGTCAATTTCGGCCATTTTTTGTGGATCTTATAGAACTGGCGACAGAACTCCTTTTTAAACATGTTATTTATGTTAGTGGCTGCTGTCTGTAGATTACGTTTCAAAACTGTTCCTTTTCGAAACCAAGAGGAGGTGCTGGCACTCATGTCAACTATGGGATGTCCCATGACTTTCCACAAACCTGCCATCTCGAGCTTGAGCATGGCATGTATAGGACTCACTATAGGAGATGTCTCATTAACAAAGAAGCTGGTGTTTTTGAGATCGAGATCTAAATCTTGGATGATGGTTTCCAAAAACTCCGACGAGAATTCTAAGTCACGAAGGATGGATCCTATCACTAAGGAAGGCCACATCTTCAAGAGGGTGTAGGCGCTCTGCTGGTGTGAGAGGAGCAATGATATTAATCTGTCTAATTGCTGTCTAAACTCTTCATGTAGAGAGTACCCCGGGTACTTAAACTTATGAATCCAAGCATAACAATCAACTGAAAACCATGCAGAGCACATGTCTGAGAAGCACAGTAGCATCGAGTAAGGCACTAAAAAACACGTATGAGACGTTACCAGCACCAGACACAGTTCCGCCTCCAGGGTTACCGACACCTGACCTATTTTTATCTCTTGGCGCGGAGATGTTGATTGAGCCACTGAATTGATTGCTGCAGTCAAAGACAAGGCTAATCCTGAGAATAGTGTGTTGAGAGGAAATGAAGACCTGGTTATAGGTGATGGTGGCAGCTTGTAGAAGTGCTCATAAGCCTGCTGCATGGACATTATAGCCACTTTAGAAGCCCTCTGATGCAGTTCCAGTGACAGGGGGTCCACACCTACCCACCGCTTGAGATCCGAGCAGCACCATGCAAGAAAACCCTCCGATGGGAGTAAAGACAAGTCTTGAATGTCATCTAGAATGCGTTTGTGGTGTGGTCTGAGGGCCTGAGGATTGTCTTGGTGTGTCAAGATGTAGCTTATCTCTGTCGTGGTGATGGCAGACGCCAGATGTCTCTCTCGCCTGTAAACGGGTGTTTTTTGAGGAGGTTTCTCTTCTATATCAGGTAAATCTTCGGAAAAATCCATGATGTGATGGGTCGTTGTTTTTTCTAAGGAGACAGATCACAGGTGATTGGTCATTTGAGGGCATAGAGCATGCCGTCCTGTCGAGCTTTTTGATCGCTCACCTCTCTCTTCAGTCTCCATAAGGGAGCTAGGATCCCAACCCAGAGCAACAGACGGACTCCTCCTATCAAGAGAGGAAGGCCGTCACGGCTGTGCAGGTGATGTATCATGGCTCTGAGAGTCTCCTCTTCTGGTGCATACCCTCCTAGATCATCATATGTGAGGGGTGTTGGCATATGGTTGGATGCCTCTGTGGTTGGTCTGTCCCAAGAAGGAGGGTTGTAAGACCAGTTGCCTGCTGAGGGAGATATGCTGACGCGAGGGCAAGAGCCTGTTATCTTCTTCATGCTTCCGTTGGTGAGAGCGACCATTGAGTCCTTGTAGTACATAAAGCGGGGTCTGCACGGCGCTCGAGAGCTCTTTTTCAAAATCTCTTCCGTTTCATAATTGTAGAATCCTGTGCTGTTGGCGATGGCGGTACTGTTTACTGTGTACACAACTGCAGGGTATTTGTAGCAGTGAGTCGTAGGTACCGGCGTCCAAGATGCAACAGGATTGCAGCCCCATACCATAAGCACGGGACCCTCGGTTTCTGCTACAATGTTGCGTCGAGACAGTACTCTTCTAGCTAGTGTTGTGGGGGCAGAGTCAGCAGAAAGCCAGAATAATGTGCTCAACTGCTTGATGATTAGGCAAAGTAGTCTTGTCTGGTGAGATACTCTTCTAGCTTCTTCCTCTAGGTACATGATCTTCTGTATATCCAGGGGAGAGTCTCTCCTCATCCTATGGATCCCGCGCAGAAGTGCAGTGCCATTCATCTTGCGTTTGTATTGGATCTCTTCTCCGGTGGTGCTGATATATCCTTGATCCCACCCAGGATTGGGGTCTTTAAGCCTTGCTGCTTTATATAATGTCATAGCGGACGGATCTATACAGTATTGTGGGGTGCAGAGTGCATCATCAATTATTCTTGACACGGAGGTTTTCTTGCCGAGGGCCTCTAAGGGTGTAGAATGTATGAAGTAAGAGCCTGAGTCTGTTTCGCATATGTAGTCTTTGCAAGTGGCGCGCACCCCATCTAAGAAGAACCCGCTGGGACTGTTTTCTAACGAACCTGTGGATATCTGACACACTTTTTTAGCGACTCTGTACTCTTGAGGCCATCTCCACTCACACAGGCTTATCAACTCGTCTTGAGTTGTGTACTGGTGATAGGTGGCGGGACATCCCGGATGTGTGTTGTCCTCAAGATCGACTACTATGGGTTGTAGACTGTGGGTAGAACTGTAAGAGCCCCAGAAGAAGAAATGTGTGGTGCATGTGAAGGTGCTGAGAGAGATGTGCCAACCTTTCACTTTGTAATGCTCAGTGTTGAACGCCGTGATATTTAGGGTGACTTGAACTCCCGAGCCATCGTGACAACTGTCGGGTTCGTCCAGTCGGTAGAACATTGGAGGCTTGTGCCTGTCGCACACAAGCTCTCCCCATATTTACATGAATGGGATGATGAGAGGAGTGGAGTCCTAGAGTGATCTCTAGACACCAGTGAGTCCAAATCTCTCAACTTCATGGTGATCAGGGTCATTTTTTCTAAAGATGGGGCCTTTTGCCATCACATTAATATGGGCCCGATTCTGCCAGGCCTCGGTCGCACGTGGGGTGTTGTGCCGCTGGCGGGGGCTTGGATGGAGGGATTGGCGTCCTTCACTGTCAGGCCCATCATGCGTGCCTGCTGTAGGGTCTCAATCCTGGCCTCTAAGTTGTTAAGTCTCTGGCGATCACCTATGAGTTGAGTGTTCATGGTGGACACCATGTTCGCCAGATCTCGCAGTCCGGCTTGCATCTCTTTCTGTGTTTTCTGTATATCCAAAAGCAGGATCATCAGCGCACTCTCACCACTCGCCTCTGCTGCAGGAGCGGAGGGAGGGGGCCTGCTTGGACGGGCTGGGTGCGCGTCTTCTTCATCTGAAGGGTCTTCTTGTACAGGTGCTGGCGTCTTCTTGCTCTTCCCTTTAGGTTTTTTAGCGGTGGAGTGTCCTTCTTCGGACATTCGTCTGGTGCCTGCTCTTGTAGACACTCCCGGTATGGGGCCTGGCACACCTGTCACCCCTTGATGGATAATATCGCTCCTGCCGCTCGTTGGAAGATTCTTTATAGCCTCTTCAAGACTCTTCTCTAGCCCGCCTGCGACTCACAGGGTATCCAAGTTCCTGGAGTTTTTTCTTGGTGTCTTCTGACAGTTCTCCAAGCTCTGCTGCGGCTGTTTTCTTGACGTACTTGTCTATCATCACGGTGTGGTGAGAGACGTGAGATTGAGACACCTGGAAGTTCTCCCCTATTATGCGATGAGCGCGAGCATGGGCGATGGCTGCGTAATACAGGTCAGGGTAGTGCGAGTGGTGGAGAGCTTGGTGTGCGTTGATATCTTTCACCCTGCTGTACGCTAGCTGAGGGTCCTCTTGTTTGGCAGCGGCCCATTTGTTTTTGAGGTCCAGGGCTTGGTCGAGCACTGTGGGGATCTCCAACGCACGACAGTGAGATTTGATGAATAGATCCATGTATTGGACCGCCTTCAAGGATGAGTACTCCCAAACCATCTTAATTTGGGACAAAATAGCCGCTTCTACACCTGTTTTTTCTATGTTCAGGAGCCTGTCCACAATCTCTCTGCGAAGATCGTCTCTGCCAGTGACCACCTCTGTGAATCTCTCTGCGATGAGGAGGATGCCAGCCCACGTCGTCTGGGGCACCAGATCCGGAATTTTCGCTGATGCCATTGCGGCCTTAAATCTCTTGGTGTAGGCGCGTCCGTTTTGGGCTGTCATGGGCTTGGCTAGAGTCATCAAAGAGGTTAGTGTTATGGCCAGCACGCCTTGATGAGATACTTCTACTGGTTGAGTGTTATTGCCTTTGTCTCTAGGGGTTGCGACGCGAGTCCCTGTGAGACATTGTACAGATATAGGAGTTAGATAAGATAGCACTAGCGAGAGCGCCATCTCATGGGTGTAGTCGTCGTCAGGAGCTTCTCCATTTTTAACCGACTTTAAAAAAGGAGGTTCTGTATTCGACCCGTATGTATGTATGTTTGTATGTATGTCCGCGATTATCTCAAAAACTACTGAACCGATTTTGATAAATCTTTCACGAGTGTGATCTACATACTTTCAGGAAGGTTTTCTGAGACAATTTCACCCCCATTAACATGGCATTCAAGCCAGTTGCTGATGTAGTAGTACGTCTGTTGGGCGCTGATGTTCAGGCGATGGTCGGGGGCTGGGATGGTGTAAACCATGGTGATGTGGTGACCGTCTGCAACGGGGTGGCCTGAGTTCTTGTGTGAGCTTGGTCGCCATTTTGTGTTTGTCTTGCGTGTCTGTGCTCTGGTCGTGGTGCTCCTCTTTTTTCTATTCATGTATTTCTTATATTCTTTGTGTTTTTCATGTTTTGTTTTTCCTCTTTTGTCTTTGTATCTGGGTCCACTGGGTGTCTGGTTTACCCTTTGCAGTGCTTTCAAATCTGTATTAAGACTTCGTTTGATTTGCTCTAAAATGGATATTGATGAGTTTGTTTGAATTAAAGACATTTAATTACTTTTTTTTTTTTTTTTTTTAATTAGAATAATTAACAATAAAATTATTATTAAGTATCTTTAATAGGAACTGTTTGCTTATAATATATCTAATTATTTGAATTATTTTTATGATTAGTTTATTAAAATTTTTTTTAACCTTGAACAAAAATCAACCTATTTGGAATTTAAAAAAAAAAAAATACTATCTTTACGTTTTTAAACAGATAATAAGAAACACATGATATTTTTAATGTGAATCACAGTTGCTTCTTCTATTGGCTCATTACAGTATTCTTCTTGCTGAGTTCTTCAATGATATTCAATATTCATAACTTTGTTGAATTATGACCGTTTTTTATTTTGAGGCTTTGACCTGTGAAAACAAAAGTGACAGTCTCCAATGGACAGAAGGCCCGGCCGCACTAAATTTACCAAAGATGTAAACAACAATGGCCGCTCGAAATTGAATAAAATCGATAAACAATCGATTACAAGAACATTTATTTTAAGTAATGTTTTTTTTTTTTCGTCTATTTAGCTCGGAGATTTAGACGAAAACAAACATTATTTTAAAATCAAAAGTCATTTATTCAAACTAGGCTGAGAATCAGCACTTTTCGAACGTCAAAATTACAAAAGACAGTCCCCCAAAACGCCCGCCCTTCACCACTTCCTAGTGCTTTCGCTGGGGAGAAAAAATGGCGGAACAAACTCCCCAGCAGCACAGCTGTCTATTCAGTTAGAAAATAATTGATTTTATTAACCGACTTCTAAAAAGGAGGAGGTTCTCAATTCGGATGTTTGTATTTTTTTTATGTTTGTTCGCGCATAACTCCGTCGCTTGCCAACCGATTTGGAAAATTCTTTTTTCGTTGGAAAGGGTATACTTCCCAAATGGTCCCATGAAAATTTTATTGAAATCAGACAAGCGGTTTTTGAAAAATCAACAAAAATCTAAAAATTTATATACATTGTCTACATTAACGATCTTTTCGTTAACATTTTTGTGAGGTAGGTACAACTAAAAAGTGGAAAATAAAAACTTTTACAAAAAAAAAACAACCGACTTTAAAAAAAAAACACTACAAAGTGATAAATAACTTAATTTCTGAAGTCGATGTCAAAAAACGAAAATGCGGAACCAACGTCACCGACTTTCGAAATTAAGTTATTTATCACTTTGTACTTAGTGTGTTTTTTGAAATCGGTTGTTTTTTTTTTGTAAAAGTTATTACAATACTAAGTATGCAAAGTAATTAACATTACAGGACACAGAAGGTTAGCTAGGTTAGCTAGCCACGCCAATATACACCAACAAATACAATAAACACTATACATACTCAAGCAAAAAATTAAAATTAAAAATGTAACTGACTTAAAATAAATGTTCTTGTATTTCGATTTTATTCAATTTCGAGCGGCCATTGTTGTTTACATCTTTGGCAAATTTAGCGCGGCCGGACCTTAGATAATTATCTTTGGGTATGATATTATCTAAGGGCTGATTTCTCAATCGACAGACAATTTTTATTCGTAGAATAAAATTGACGTTTCCACAGTTTTTGTATAGAAGAACTGGCAAAATTCATAATTAGTCCTCCGATAAAATTATGTCTTTGGAAAAATCAGTCCTTAGTAGTTTATAATAAATAACCCTAGATTTCTAAAGGTTAGAGACGTATTTGACAATGTTTTGACGGATCACAAGCTTTCAATCCCTACTACTAGATGGCACTATTAGTCACGATATGGAAAAAAGTGAAGATAGTCACCTTTGCTTCTATACACCTCATGTGTTTGCTTCTATGTACCTCATGTGTGACAACGACGTTTTTTTGTATGACACATTAGCTATTAGCTGGATCGTATGCTACTCATCCGATAGCTGTCATCAACGATGGTAGTTAATTTTAAAAGCATACTGTACTGTGCTAACACTTGTGTATGAAATCGTAGACCAAAGCATTGGACAGGTGGCACTCCACTCTTATTTTTCATTACCTACTTAGAATTAAGTATATTCTAGCATCGAAGTTTCTAGAAGGGACCCGAATAATTATTAGTTCTGCTACTCGATACTAGATGGCGCTAGTAGTAGCTAATGTCGCCATCAAGTGTGGCGCGTAACACTGTCCCCTCCTAAGACATGCTCGTCCCGAGCATTATTGGCCAGTTCATTGGTGATCTGCATGACCAAGCTCGAATAATTGGCCGCAACTGAAGCTTTCAGCCATGCATCGGTCCCTGCTTGGGCCCACTCTGCCACTGCTTCCCTATCGTTGCCAATCAGGCCCTTGAGGAGAGCTGACCTATCTGAATCAGCTGTCAGGGGGCCATTGATCGCAGCTTCAACAAACTTTACGCTGTTATCTGGTTTGCTAGAGGCTCATTCAGCATCTGTTTCTTCACATTGGGATGTTGCAGTGTTAGTGTCTGTTCCTGATCACAAAGGTTCAGCACACGTACCCCTGAGATGTCGGTGGCTCGGACCAAAGTTCGTGCCACTTTCCATGGAAGGTCATTGTCTACCCTTTCCACGAGTACACAACGATGAGCTTGTCTAGGATTCCGGGGAAGACTAACCGGCACAATCGTTTGCGATCTCGGCGGAAGAACAATCTTTTTAAGGCTGTACACATTCCCTGGTAATGGGTTCCATAAAAAGTTCCTCTTGTCCACATTTCAACACACCTTGCTTGACGTCAATCTCGCAATAATTCTTCCTCATAAAGTCAAGGCCCAAGATGCAATCGTCCATTATATCAGCCACGATGACATTATGCAGGTAGATTCTGTTGCCTAGCTTCAACTCCATCTTCTTCTCTCCATGGACGGGTATGCGCTGACCGGTGGCTGTTACCAAATTAATGCGTTCTCGGTTGTATGCGGAGTCCCCAAGGAACCGACTTATAAGTTGGGAACTGACGACCGTACGAGAGGCTCCAGTATCTATGGTCAGCTTACACGGCGTTCCGTTGACCTCGCCCTTGATGATTAAGCTGTTCCCGTCATGGGTTTAAGTGATCGAAATCCTTGGGGCTCTTTGAGCATCAGCCAGCACCCGCCCTGCAGTCCTGGCTATTACTCGTTTCCCTGCTGCTGGTGCTGGGCGGTGCTGTTAGCCGCACTACCCTCTGGAGCTCGGTCTTCTCTTTCTTCAGTTCGCTCAGGGCAACTAGGTCGAAGGTGGCCCCTTTCCCCACAGCCATAGCACCTAGGGCTGTATCCTTTGTTGCGGTCGCGAACTGTAGCCGCTGCAACCTCCCTGACGCGATGGGAACGATGATCCTGCCGCACAGCTTCCACCTCCAGTGCATGGGCCAAGGCGTCCTTAAGGGTCCCGTGGTGACCGAGCCTCACAGTAGCTCTGACTTGGTCGCGGATGCCGTCGATAAATACCTGCACCAGGTTCCCATCAATAAGCGCAGGCAAGGACTGGTAAGCTTTACGAACCAGCTTCTCCACTTCAAGGGCCCACTGCTGCAGGGTTTCGTTACTGCGTTGCACACGATCCTTGAGCTGCGCACGATACACATGTTCCAGGTGAGCGTCACCATACCGAGCCTCCAATGCCTCAAGGAGCTGCTCGTAAGTCACTTCTTTTCCAAGAGCTTCCAGCACAGTTAAGGCCTGGTCGCGCAGGCCTAGGGTGAGGGCAGTCATGGCCTGATCTTTATTCCACCCGTTCGCCTTCATGACAGCCTCAAACTGAATTTTGTAGGCCGACCAGGAAGAAGTTCCGTCGAACGGTGGCACTTTGAATCCCCGTAGCGAAGGTGTTGTAGCTACGGGGGCTGCGATTCCATCCACAAGTTTAAGGTAATCCAGCGTTTTCTTCACGTCAGCCATTACGGTTTTCTTCAAGTCAGCCATCACGGTGTCAACCCGATTATTCACTTGGTCGATTCGGGTTTCAGCTTCCAACAGGCGGTTGTCGTGTTGAGCAACCTTATCCTTCATCTCCTTCATGTCTTTGCCGAAGGTAGCGTGAAGTTCCTTCATAAGGAGCATCTGCTCTTCCTGGCGGCGCGCCTGCTCCTCCTTATCCCGCTGGAGCTGTTCTTCCAACCGACGAGCCTGTTCTTCCAACCGACGAGCCTGTTCTTCCTGACGTGACGGTGGGCCTGTTCCTCCTTGTCCCGCTGGAGCTGTTCCTCCAACCGACGAGCCTGTTCCTCCTGAGCCGTTTTCTTAGCAGCGTAAATGTCATCAAAATAGAGACTGGTAGCTAGGAAATTTCGGTCATAGATCATCAGATAAAAGACAAGACAGGGGATGAGTATAGAGATCACAACACCCTTAAACTCCGTAAGGTTCAAGAAGGAGGCGTGCATGCTCTCTGAAATAGCACGATTTTCTAGTGAGGTCACAAACTCTTCAGCTCTGATATGTATTATCCAGGCCGCCAACTTGTGTGCGGTGTGCACTTAATAGGAGAGTCGAGGGTCCTCAGTAATTGTTGTGGAAACAAGATGCCTGTCCTCCACCTGAGTGATATCTCCTATAACACGCACCAACGGCAACCCTCCATAGCTACAACCATCCAGCGAAAAGGTCTCAGGAGGGAGTTCCCACACACAGCATTTTTCTTTGATCACAATGGCCATCGACGCCGGTATGTAACCGTATTCTCTATACATCTCGGCGATCACAGCCTGTCCGTATAGAAAGTCTTCCTGAAAACACAAGTTGTAGTTTGTTCCCTTCTTCGCATAGTGGGTCGCCGTGTCTGAGATGATTGTCATCCATGACAAGATGTTGGGGCAGCCATTCCACATGCCTCCCCTGCGCAGAGCTGGATAGGGGAGCCGGTGGGACAACATGCCGGAGTACACCTGTGCTGTGAAAGGTGCCAACTCTTCCAGAGTGAGCACTGTTTTTTCTTCTATGAGCCGTTCGAGCAGTCGTCTGAATCCTTCGCTCCCCTTGACCCAGCTGTGTAACTCCAAGATGGTCTTAATATTTTCAATCATACTGCCAACCTCTAGGACCTGTAGAGCTGCGCGACGAGCTCTCACCTTTGTTTGGGATCCAATATACGGGGTTCTGGGTCCTCTTTCGAAAATGCAATTCTTGCTGTAGTCGCCAGACCATCCCACCATAATAGAAGAAGGCACAGTGGCCTCCGATACTTGTGACCAGGGCACTACCAAGAGCTTGTCCGCAGGGGTAGGCATGGTTATTCCCTCCAGCTCCATTTCCCATAGTGTCTCTCGTAGGTGCTGGGCCAGCACTGTCACACAGGGACTTTGCTCCAAAGTGCTGGTGAACGCTTTGTTCTTGTGTCGAGTATAATAGCGGGCAGTTCTGATCTCTAACCCTCTGATGGTGCTGAGAAGGGAGGCTTCGTCTATCCATGTTCCTAAGGATGCACTCTGGATTGACCTGGAGGTGGCGAACTTTCCGATCACTTTTTCTCTCACACCTACATTGGATAGTTGCCATATCTTACACATTAGTTTTGGATTGGAGGGTCTTATGGCCAAGAGATCTCTTCTGAGGTTCCCCTCCTCCGCATCCGCTACAGTACTAAAAACTGCAGATAGGTCTCTGTTCTTCACCAGACCTGGCAGACCTTCCTTGAGCTTACGGCGAAAAACTACCGGGGTCTTTGATGAGCTGTGTATGGTCCACTCTAGTGGGTCTAGAGATATCGAGCAGCTGATAGACGCACGAACGGAATCTAACATTCTTGAGAAGATGTTTCAACACACTCAGGCCCAAAATCAGAGTGTCTTGTGTGGCCCTCAACGCAAACTGGGGATACAGAACTGTCGGATAACCTCCCACTGACCTGTTCATCAGCAGAAGTGTTGTCATCCATTCATCAGACATGGATATGAATTCAGGGTGGTGTAGCCACAAGGTCTTTGCCGCTTCAAATATCGTAACCATATAGGCTGGTATGGGTGTTATGTCATCTGCTGCAATTGCTGCTCCACTCGAGAACAGGCCCGCAAGCACAGTGTTGAGAGTGTAAACAGCCTGGTTTGCTTCGCTGGTGAGCCGTGATACTTTCTTGATAGCACCACTGACCTGTACACCATCCATGAAATATTTACGACCGTATTCTAGGAGTCTCCTAGATCTCCATGATTCTGGTACCTTGATAACTATTCCTGCCTCAACGCATACGCCTTCCAACACCTGCAAGAACTGGCGAGTGTATTGGTCAGGAGAAAGATTGCGAGCCGCCAAATATCGCTCTGAAGGTATCCTCAACACAATAACCTGGTTGTCTCCTTGACCTAGAAGAGAGGCGGTGGTGTCGCAGAGATGTGCAGCTCTGAGGATAACTAATATGGTGGCCAAAGTCCAGCCCTTCTGGCGGAGACCTTCCAACCATGCCTCTGGTCCTCGAACACATCTGGGACCCTCCTCGGGTGTGCCGTCCGGTCTTTGTGAGGGTGGAGCGTATCTGTCCTGGAAGAGAAGATAAGATATGAGAGGAAACTTGTGTGTGAAACGATACACATGATTGAATCCAAAAAGGCTGTCTAAACTCGAAAATAGGGGCTCAAGGAGCTCAGCTCGGAAGTGTGTGCACCATGAGGAGAAATCAATAATGATGTTGATAGTAGAAATCAATAATGATGTTGATATAATCATGACTTTCTCCAGGGTGGCTCATTCTGATGAGGGTCTTGGTCAACTGTTCTTCTGATAGTGTCATCGACTGGTGTTTGATATATCTAAAGACTATATCGGATATGTTCTTCTCTGTAACCACCTGATAGGCACACATCTCAGGGACCATTTTCCCGTAACACCTTGCATCTTTCTCTTTGAACTCCCTCTCTTTGGGAACGGCGACCATGACCCTCCAATCTGTAGGGATGTATCCCTCATTTATGAGCAAGATGATCTCTTTGCAATCGAACTTTTCGGAGGTGAGGTAATGCATAACAACGCTTTTCGTTGTTGGGGCGGGACCCCGCGGAAAGTGTCCATGTAGTGTGCGAAAGGCTTTACGACATGTATCCATTCCGGTAGGGAGGGTATAATGGCTTTGTCAGATATTATATCAATGGTGTCAATATGGAAGTTGAATTCGAATGTTTTGGAGAGAGTGATATGAGCAAAATCGGTAGGATCCCATTTGTAGGTCTGTGTCTCTCCCCACTCGTTGGCATGGTAGCATGCTCCAATATGAACAGGTGTGCCTGATCCTAGAGTCAATTTCGGCCATTTTTTGTGGATCTTATAGAACTGGCGACAGAACTCCTTTTTAAACATGTTATTTATGTTAGTGGCTGCTGTCTGTAGATTACGTTTCAAAACTGTTCCTTTTCGAAACCAAGAGGAGGTGCTGGCACTCATGTCAACTATGGGATGTCCCATGACTTTCCACAAACCTGCCATCTCGAGCTTGAGCATGGCATGTATAGGACTCACTATAGGAGATGTCTCATTAACAAAGAAGCTGGTGTTTTTGAGATCGAGATCTAAATCTTGGATGATGGTTTCCAAAAACTCCGACGAGAATTCTAAGTCACGAAGGATGGATCCTATCACTAAGGAAGGCCACATCTTCAAGAGGGTGTAGGCGCTCTGCTGGTGTGA
The DNA here is from genome assembly GCA_945859645.1 of Amphipoea oculea. Lineage (NCBI taxonomy): Eukaryota > Metazoa > Arthropoda > Insecta > Lepidoptera > Noctuidae > Amphipoea > Amphipoea oculea. The sequence continues at coordinate 3,977,660 of OX243891.1, read as the reverse complement.
GAGGAGCAATGATATTAATCTGTCTAATTGCTGTCTAAACTCTTCATGTAGAGAGTACCCCGGGTACTTAAACTTATGAATCCAAGCATAACAATCAACTGAAAACCATGCAGAGCACATGTCTGAGAAGCACAGTAGCATCGAGTAAGGCACTAAAAAACACGTATGAGACGTTACCAGCACCAGACACAGTTCCGCCTCCAGGGTTACCGACACCTGACCTATTTTTATCTCTTGGCGCGGAGATGTTGATTGAGCCACTGAATTGATTGCTGCAGTCAAAGACAAGGCTAATCCTGAGAATAGTGTGTTGAGAGGAAATGAAGACCTGGTTATAGGTGGTGGTGGCAGCTTGTAGAAGTGCTCATAAGCCTGCTGCATGGACATTATAGCCACTTTAGAAGCCCTCTGATGCAGTTCCAGTGACAGGGGGTCCACACCTACCCACCGCTTGAGATCCGAGCAGCACCATGCAAGAAAACCCTCCGATGGGAGTAAAGACAAGTCTTGAATGTCATCTAGAATGCGTTTGTGGTGTGGTCTGAGGGCCTGAGGATTGTCTTGGTGTGTCAAGATGTAGCTTATCTCTGTCGTGGTGATGGCAGACGCCAGATGTCTCTCTCGCCTGTAAACGGGTGTTTTTTGAGGAGGTTTCTCTTCTATATCAGGTAAATCTTCGGAAAAATCCATGATGTGATGGGTCGTTGTTTTTTCTAAGGAGACAGATCACAGGTGATTGGTCATTTGAGGGCATAGAGCATGCCGTCCTGTCGAGCTTTTTGATCGCTCACCTCTCTCTTCAGTCTCCATAAGGGAGCTAGGATCCCAACCCAGAGCAACAGAAGGACTCTTCCTATCAAGAGAGGAAGGCCGTCACGGCTGTGCAGGTGATGTATCATGGCTCCGAGAGTCTCCTCTTCTGGTGCATACCCACCCTCCTAGATCATCATATGTGAGGGGTGTTGGCATATGGTTGGATGCCTCTGTGGTTGGTCTGTCCCAAGAAGGAGGGTTGTAAGACCAGTTGCCTGCTGAGGGAGATATGCTGACGCGAGGGCAAGAGCCTGTTATCTTCTTCATGCTTCCGTTGGTGAGAGCGACCATTGAGTCCTTGTAGTACATAAAGAGGGGTCTGCACGGCGCTCGAGAGCTCTTTTTCAAAATCTCTTCCGTTTCATAATTGTAGAATCCTGTGCTGTTGGCGATGGCGGTACTGTTTACTGTGTACACAACTGCAGGGTATTTGTAGCAGTGAGTCGTAGGTACCGGCGTCCAAGATGCAACAGGATTGCAGCCCCATACCATAAGCACGGGACCCTCGGTTTCTGCTACAATGTTGCGTCGAGACAGTACTCTTCTAGCTAGTGTTGTGGGGGCAGAGTCAGCAGAAAGCCAGAATAATGTGCTCAACTGCTTGATGATTAGGCAAAGTAGTCTTGTCTGATGAGAGACTCTTCTAGCTTCTTCCTCTAGGTACATGATCTTCTGTATATCCAGGGGAGAGTCTCTCCTCATCCTATGGATCCCGCGCAGAAGTGCAGTGCCATTCATCTTGCGTTTGTATTGGATCTCTTCTCCGGTGGTGCTGATATATCCTTGATCCCACCCAGGATTGGGGTCTTTAAGCCTTGCTGCTTTATATAATGTCATAGCGGACGGATCTATACAGTATTGTGGGGTGCAGAGTGCATCATCAATTTTTCTTGACACGGAGGTTTTCTTGCCGAGGGCCTCTAAGGGTGTAGAATGTATGAAGTAAGAGCCTGAGTCTGTTTCGCATATGTAGTCTTTGCAAGTGGCGCGCACCCCATCTAAGAAGAACCCGCTGGGACTGTTTTCTAACGAACCTGTGGATATCTGACACACTTTTTTAGCGACTCTGTACTCTTGCGGCCATCTCCACTCACACAGGCTTATCAACTCGTCTTGAGTTGTGTACTGGTGATAGGTGGCGGGACATCCCGGACGTGTGTTGTCCTCAAGATCGACTACCATGGGTTGTAGACTGTGGGTAGAACTGTAAGAGCCCCAGAAGAAGAAATGTGTGGTGCATGTGAAGGTGCTGAGAGAGATGTGCCAACCTTTCACTTTGTAATGCTCAGTGTTGAACGCCGTGATATTTAGGGTGACTTGAACTCCCGAGCCATCGTGACAACTGTCGGGTTCGTCCAGTCGGTAGAACATTGGAGGCTTGTGCCTGTCGCACACAAGCTCTCCCCATATTTACATGAATGGGATGATGAGAGGAGTGGAGTCCTAGAGTGATCTCTAGACACCAGTGAGTCCAAATCTCTAACTTCATGGTGATCAGGGTCATTTTTTCTAAAGATGGGGCCTTTTGCCATCACATTAATATGGGCCCGATTCTGCCAGGCCTCGGTCGCACGTGGGGTGTTGTGCCGCTGGCGGGGGCTTGGATGGAGGGATTGGCGTCCTTCACTGTCAGGCCCATCATGCGTGCCTGCTGTAGGGTCTCAATCCTGGCCTCTAAGTTGTTAAGTCTCTGGCGATCACCTATGAGTTGAGTGTTCATGGTGGACACCATGTTCGCCAGATCTCGCAGTCCGGCTTGCATCTCTTTCTGTGTTTTCTGTATATCCAAAAGCAGGATCATCAGCGCACTCTCACCACTCGCCTCTGCTGCAGGAGCGGAGGGAGGGGGCCTGCTTGGACGGGCTGGGTGCGCGTCTTCTTCATCTGAAGGGTCTTCTTGTACAGGTGCTTGCGTCTTCTTGCTCTTCCCTTTAGGTTTTTTAGCGGTGGAGTGTCCTTCTTCGGACATTCGTCTGGTGCCTGCTCTTGTAGACACTCCCGGTATGGGGCCTGGCACACCTGTCACCCCTTGATGGATAATATCGCTCCTGCCGCTCGTTGGAAGATTCTTTATAGCCTCTTCAAAGACTCTTCTCTAGCCCGCCTGCGACTCACAGGGTATCCAAGTTCCTGGAGTTTTTTCTTGGTGTCTTCTGACAGTTCTCCAAGCTCTGCTGCGGCTGTTTTCTTGACGTACTTGTCTATCATCACGGTGTGGTGAGAGACGTGAGATTGAGACACCTGGAAGTTCTCCCTTATTATGCGATGAGCGCGAGCATGGGCGATGGCTGCGTAATACAGGTCAGGGTAGTGCGAGTGGTGGAGAGCTTGATGTGCGTTGATATCTTTCACCCTGCTGTACGCTAGCTGAGGGTCCTCTTGTTTGGCAGCGGCCCATTTGTTTTTGAGGTCCAGGGCTTGGTCGAGCACTGTGGGGATCTCCAACGCACGACAGTGAGATTTGATGAATAGATCCATGTATTGGACCGCCTTCAAGGATGAGTACTCCCAAACCATCTTAATTTGGGACAAAATAGCCGCTTCTACACCTGTTTTTTCTATGTTCAGGAGCCTGTCCACAATCTCTCTGCGAAGATCGTCTCTGCCAGTGACCACCTCTGTGAATCTCTCTGCGATGAGGAGGATGCCAGCCCACGTCGTCTGGGGCACCAGATCCGGAATTTTCGCTGATGCCATTGCGGCCTTAAATCTCTTGGTGTAGGCGCGTCCGTTTTGGGCTGTTATGGGCTTGGCTAGAGTCATCAAAGAGGTTAGTGTTATGGCCAGCACGCCTTGATGAGATACTTCTACTGGTTGAGTGTTATTGCCTTTGTCTCTAGGGGTTGCGACGCGAGTCCCTGTGAGACATTGTACAGATATAGGAGTTAGATAAGATAGCACTAGCGAGAGCGCCATCTCATGGGTGTAGTCGTCGTCAGGAGCTTCTCCATTTTTAACCGACTTTAAAAAAGGAGGTTCTGTATTCGACCCGTATGTATGTATGTTTGTATGTATGTCCGCGATTATCTCAAAAACTACTGAACCGATTTTGATAAATCTTTCACGAGTGTGATCTACATACTTTCAGGAAGGTTTTCTGAGACAATTTCACCCCCATTAACATGGCATTCAAGCCAGTTGCTGATGTAGTAGTACGTCTGTTGGGCGCTGATGTTCAGGCGATGGTCGGGGGCTGGGATGGTGTAAACCATGGTGATGTGGTGACCGTCTGCAACGGGGTGGCCTGAGTTCTTGTGTGAGCTTGGTCGCCATTTTGTGTTTGTCTTGCGTGTCTGTGCTCTGGTCGTGGTGCTCCTCTTTTTTCTATTCATGTATTTCTTATATTCTTTGTGTTTTTCATGTTTTGTTTTTCCTCTTTTGTCTTTGTATCTGGGTCCACTGGGTGTCTGGTTTACCCTTTGCAGTGCTTTCAAATCTGTATTAAGACTTCGTTTGATTTGCTCTAAAATGGATATTGATGAGTTTGTTTGAATTAAAGACATTTAATTACTTTTTTTTTTTCTTTTTAATTAGAATAATTAACAATAAAATTATTATTAAGTATCTTTAATAGGAACTGTTTGCTTATAATATATCTAATTATTTGAATTATTTTTATGATTAGTTTATTAAATTTTTTTTAACCTTGAACAAAAATCAACCTATTTGGAATTTTTAAAAAAAAAAATACTATCTTTACGTTTTTAAACAGATAATAAGAAACACATGATATTTTTAATGTGAATCACAGTTGCTTCTTCTATTGGCTCATTACAGTATTCTTCTTGCTGAGTTCTTCAATGATATTCAATATTCATAACTTTGTTGAATTATGACCGTTTTTTATTTTGAGGCTTTGACCTGTGAAAACAAAAGTGACAGTCTCCAATGGACAGAAGGCCCGGCCGCACTAAATTTGCCAAAGATGTAAACAACAATGGCCGCTCGAAATTGAATAAAATCGATAAACAATCGATTACAAGAACATTTATTTTAAGTAATGTTTTTTTTTTCGTCTATTTAGCTCGGAGATTTAGACGAAAACAAACATTATTTTAAAATCAAAAGTCATTTATTCAAACTAGGCTGAGAATCAGCACTTTTCGAACGTCAAAATTACAAAAGACAGTCCCCCAAAACGCCCGCCCTTCACCACTTCCTAGTGCTTTCGCTGGGGAGAAAAAATGGCGGAACAAACTCCCCAGCAGCACAGCTGTCTATTCAGTTAGAAAATAATTGATTTTATTAACCGACTTCTAAAAAGGAGGAGGTTCTCAATTCGGATGTTTGTATTTTTTTTATGTTTGTTCGCGCATAACTCCGTCGCTTGCCAACCGATTTGGAAAATTCTTTTTTCGTTGGAAAGGGTATACTTCCCAAATGGTCCCATGAAAATTTTATTGAAATCAGACAAGCGGTTTTTGAAAAATCAACAAAAATCTAAAAATTTATATACATTGTCTACATTAACGATCTTTTCGTTAACATTTTTGTGAGGTAGGTACAACTAAAAAGTGGAAAATAAAAACTTTTACAAAAAAAAAACAACCGACTTTAAAAAAAAAACACTACAAAGTGATAAATAACTTAATTTCTGAAGTCGATGTCAAAAAACGAAAATGCGGAACCAACGTCACCGACTTTCGAAATTAAGTTATTTATCACTTTGTACTTAGTGTGTTTTTTGAAATCGGTTGTTTTTTTTTTGTAAAAGTTATTACAATACTAAGTATGCAAAGTAATTAACATTACAGGACACAGAAGGTTAGCTAGGTTAGCTAGCCACGCCAATATACACCAACAAATACAATAAACACTATACATACTCAAGCAAAAAATTAAAATTAAAAATGTAACTGACTTAAAATAAATGTTCTTGTATTTCGATTTTATTCAATTTCGAGCGGCCATTGTTGTTTACATCTTTGGCAAATTTAGCGCGGCCGGACCTTAGATAATTATCTTTGGGTATGATATTATCTAAGGGCTGATTTCTCAATCGACAGACAATTTTTATTCGTAGAATAAAATTGACGTTTCCACAGTTTTTGTATAGAAGAACTGGCAAAATTCATAATTAGTCCTCCGATAAAATTATGTCTTTGGAAAAATCAGTCCTTAGTAGTTTATAATAAATAACCCTAGATTTCTAAAGGTTAGAGACGTATTTGACAATGTTTTGACGGATCACAAGCTTTCAATCCCTACTACTAGATGGCACTATTAGTCACGATATGGAAAAAAGTGAAGATAGTCACCTTTGCTTCTATACACCTCATGTGTTTGCTTCTATGTACCTCATGTGTGACAACGACGTTTTTTTGTATGACACATTAGCTATTAGCTGGATCGTATGCTACTCATCCGATAGCTGTCATCAACGATGGTAGTTAATTTTAAAAGCATACTGTACTGTGCTAACACTTGTGTATGAAATCGTAGACCAAAGCATTGGACAGGTGGCACTCCACTCTTATTTTTCATTACCTACTTAGAATTAAATATATTCTAGCATCGAAGTTTCTAGAAGGGACCCGAATAATTATTAGTTCTGCTACTCGATACTAGATGGCGCTAGTAGTAGCTAATGTCGCCATCAAGTGTGGCGCGTAACACTGTCCCCTCCTAAGACATGCTCGTCCCGAGCATTATTGGCCAGTTCATTGGTGATCTGCATGACCAAGCTCGAATAATTGGCCGCAACTGAAGCTTTCAGCCATGCATCGGTCCCTGCTTGGGCCCACTCTGCCACTGCTTCCCTATCGTTGCCAATCAGGCCCTTGAGGAGAGCTGACCTATCTGAATCAGCTGTCAGGGGGCCATTGATCGCAGCTTCAACAAACTTTACGCTGTTATCTGGTTTGCTAGAGGCTCATTCAGCATCTGTTTCTTCACATTGGGATGTTGCAGTGTTAGTGTCTGTTCCTGATCACAAAGGTTCAGCACACGTACCCCTGAGATGTCGGTGGCTCGGACCAAAGTTCGTGCCACTTTCCATGGAAGGTCATTGTCTACCCTTTCCACGAGTACACAACGATGAGCTTGTCTAGGATTCCGGGGAAGACTAACCGGCACAATCGTTTGCGATCTCGGCGGAAGAACAATCTTTTTAAGGCTGTACACATTCCCTGGTAATGGGTTCCATAAAAAGTTCCTCTTGTCCACATTTCAACACACCTTGCTTGACGTCAATCTCGCAATAATTCTTCCTCATAAAGTCAAGGCCCAAGATGCAATCGTCCATTATATCAGCCACGATGACATTATGCAGGTAGATTCTGTTGCCTAGCTTCAACTCCATCTTCTTCTCTCCATGGACGGGTATGCGCTGACCGGTGGCTGTTACCAAATTAATGCGTTCTCGGTTGTATGCGGAGTCCCCAAGGAACCGACTTATAAGTTGGGAACTGACGACCGTACGAGAGGCTCCAGTATCTATGGTCAGCTTACACGGCGTTCCGTTGACCTCGCCCTTGATGATTAAGCTGTTCCCGTCATGGGTTTAAGTGATCGAAATCCTTGGGGCTCTTTGAGCATCAGCCAGCACCCGCCCTGCAGTCCTGGCTATTACTCGTTTCCCTGCTGCTGGTGCTGGGCGGTGCTGTTAGCCGCACTACCCTCTGGAGCTCGGTCTTCTCTTTCTTCAGTTCGCTCAGGGCAACTAGGTCGAAGGTGGCCCCTTTCCCCACAGCCATAGCACCTAGGGCTGTATCCTTTGTTGCGGTCGCGAACTGTAGCCGCTGCAACCTCCCTGACGCGATGGGAACGATGATCCTGCCGCACAGCTTCCACCTCCAGTGCATGGGCCAAGGCGTCCTTAAGGGTCCCGTGGTGACCGAGCCTCACAGTAGCTCTGACTTGGTCGCGGATGCCGTCGATAAATACCTGCACCAGGTTCCCATCAATAAGCGCAGGCAAGGACTGGTAAGCTTTACGAACCAGCTTCTCCACTTCAAGGGCCCACTGCTGCAGGGTTTCGTTACTGCGTTGCACACGATCCTTGAGCTGCGCACGATACACATGTTCCAGGTGAGCGTCACCATACCGAGCCTCCAATGCCTCAAGGAGCTGCTCGTAAGTCACTTCTTTTCCAAGAGCTTCCAGCACAGTTAAGGCCTGGTCGCGCAGGCCTAGGGTGAGGGCAGTCATGGCCTGATCTTTATTCCACCCGTTCGCCTTCATGACAGCCTCAAACTGAATTTTGTAGGCCGACCAGGAAGAAGTTCCGTCGAACGGTGGCACTTTGAATCCCCGTAGCGAAGGTGTTGTAGCTACGGGGGCTGCGATTCCATCCACAAGTTTAAGGTAATCCAGCGTTTTCTTCACGTCAGCCATTACGGTTTTCTTCAAGTCAGCCATCACGGTGTCAACCCGATTATTCACTTGGTCGATTCGGGTTTCAGCTTCCAACAGGCGGTTGTCGTGTTGAGCAACCTTATCCTTCATCTCCTTCATGTCTTTGCCGAAGGTAGCGTGAAGTTCCTTCATAAGGAGCATCTGCTCTTCCTGGCGGCGCGCCTGCTCCTCCTTATCCCGCTGGAGCTGTTCTTCCAACCGACGAGCCTGTTCTTCCAACCGACGAGCCTGTTCTTCCTGACGTGACGGTGGGCCTGTTCCTCCTTGTCCCGCTGGAGCTGTTCCTCCAACCGACGAGCCTGTTCCTCCTGAGCCGTTTTCTTAGCAGCGTAAATGTCATCAAAATAGAGACTGGTAGCTAGGAAATTTCGGTCATAGATCATCAGATAAAAGACAAGACAGGGGATGAGTATAGAGATCACAACACCCTTAAACTCCGTAAGGTTCAAGAAGGAGGCGTGCATGCTCTCTGAAATAGCACGATTTTCTAGTGAGGTCACAAACTCTTCAGCTCTGATATGTATTATCCAGGCCGCCAACTTGTGTGCGGTGTGCACTTAATAGGAGAGTCGAGGGTCCTCAGTAATTGTTGTGGAAACAAGATGCCTGTCCTCCACCTGAGTGATATCTCCTATAACACGCACCAACGGCAACCCTCCATAGCTACAACCATCCAGCGAAAAGGTCTCAGGAGGGAGTTCCCACACACAGCATTTTTCTTTGATCACAATGGCCATCGACGCCGGTATGTAACCGTATTCTCTATACATCTCGGCGATCACAGCCTGTCCGTATAGAAAGTCTTCCTGAAAACACAAGTTGTAGTTTGTTCCCTTCTTCGCATAGTGGGTCGCCGTGTCTGAGATGATTGTCATCCATGACAAGATGTTGGGGCAGCCATTCCACATGCCTCCCCTGCGCAGAGCTGGATAGGGGAGCCGGTGGGACAACATGCCGGAGTACACCTGTGCTGTGAAAGGTGCCAACTCTTCCAGAGTGAGCACTGTTTTTTCTTCTATGAGCCGTTCGAGCAGTCGTCTGAATCCTTCGCTCCCCTTGACCCAGCTGTGTAACTCCAAGATGGTCTTAATATTTTCAATCATACTGCCAACCTCTAGGACCTGTAGAGCTGCGCGACGAGCTCTCACCTTTGTTTGGGATCCAATATACGGGGTTCTGGGTCCTCTTTCGAAAATGCAATTCTTGCTGTAGTCGCCAGACCATCCCACCATAATAGAAGAAGGCACAGTGGCCTCCGATACTTGTGACCAGGGCACTACCAAGAGCTTGTCCGCAGGGGTAGGCATGGTTATTCCCTCCAGCTCCATTTCCCATAGTGTCTCTCGTAGGTGCTGGGCCAGCACTGTCACACAGGGACTTTGCTCCAAAGTGCTGGTGAACGCTTTGTTCTTGTGTCGAGTATAATAGCGGGCAGTTCTGATCTCTAACCCTCTGATGGTGCTGAGAAGGGAGGCTTCGTCTATCCATGTTCCTAAGGATGCACTCTGGATTGACCTGGAGGTGGCGAACTTTCCGATCACTTTTTCTCTCACACCTACATTGGATAGTTGCCATATCTTACACATTAGTTTTGGATTGGAGGGTCTTATGGCCAAGAGATCTCTTCTGAGGTTCCCCTCCTCCGCATCCGCTACAGTACTAAAAACTGCAGATAGGTCTCTGTTCTTCACCAGACCTGGCAGACCTTCCTTGAGCTTACGGCGAAAAACTACCGGGGTCTTTGATGAGCTGTGTATGGTCCACTCTAGTGGGTCTAGAGATATCGAGCAGCTGATAGACGCACGAACGGAATCTAACATTCTTGAGAAGATGTTTCAACACACTCAGGCCCAAAATCAGAGTGTCTTGTGTGGCCCTCAACGCAAACTGGGGATACAGAACTGTCGGATAACCTCCCACTGACCTGTTCATCAGCAGAAGTGTTGTCATCCATTCATCAGACATGGATATGAATTCAGGGTGGTGTAGCCACAAGGTCTTTGCCGCTTCAAATATCGTAACCATATAGGCTGGTATGGGTGTTATGTCATCTGCTGCAATTGCTGCTCCACTCGAGAACAGGCCCGCAAGCACAGTGTTGAGAGTGTAAACAGCCTGGTTTGCTTCGCTGGTGAGCCGTGATACTTTCTTGATAGCACCACTGACCTGTACACCATCCATGAAATATTTACGACCGTATTCTAGGAGTCTCCTAGATCTCCATGATTCTGGTACCTTGATAACTATTCCTGCCTCAACGCATACGCCTTCCAACACCTGCAAGAACTGGCGAGTGTATTGGTCAGGAGAAAGATTGCGAGCCGCCAAATATCGCTCTGAAGGTATCCTCAACACAATAACCTGGTTGTCTCCTTGACCTAGAAGAGAGGCGGTGGTGTCGCAGAGATGTGCAGCTCTGAGGATAACTAATATGGTGGCCAAAGTCCAGCCCTTCTGGCGGAGACCTTCCAACCATGCCTCTGGTCCTCGAACACATCTGGGACCCTCCTCGGGTGTGCCGTCCGGTCTTTGTGAGGGTGGAGCGTATCTGTCCTGGAAGAGAAGATAAGATATGAGAGGAAACTTGTGTGTGAAACGATACACATGATTGAATCCAAAAAGGCTGTCTAAACTCGAAAATAGGGGCTCAAGGAGCTCAGCTCGGAAGTGTGTGCACCATGAGGAGAAATCAATAATGATGTTGATAGTAGAAATCAATAATGATGTTGATATAATCATGACTTTCTCCAGGGTGGCTCATTCTGATGAGGGTCTTGGTCAACTGTTCTTCTGATAGTGTCATCGACTGGTGTTTGATATATCTAAAGACTATATCGGATATGTTCTTCTCTGTAACCACCTGATAGGCACACATCTCAGGGACCATTTTCCCGTAACACCTTGCATCTTTCTCTTTGAACTCCCTCTCTTTGGGAACGGCGACCATGACCCTCCAATCTGTAGGGATGTATCCCTCATTTATGAGCAAGATGATCTCTTTGCAATCGAACTTTTCGGAGGTGAGGTAATGCATAACAACGCTTTTCGTTGTTGGGGCGGGACCCCGCGGAAAGTGTCCATGTAGTGTGCGAAAGGCTTTACGACATGTATCCATTCCGGTAGGGAGGGTATAATGGCTTTGTCAGATATTATATCAATGGTGTCAATATGGAAGTTGAATTCGAATGTTTTGGAGAGAGTGATATGAGCAAAATCGGTAGGATCCCATTTGTAGGTCTGTGTCTCTCCCCACTCGTTGGCATGGTAGCATGCTCCAATATGAACAGGTGTGCCTGATCCTAGAGTCAATTTCGGCCATTTTTTGTGGATCTTATAGAACTGGCGACAGAACTCCTTTTTAAACATGTTATTTATGTTAGTGGCTGCTGTCTGTAGATTACGTTTCAAAACTGTTCCTTTTCGAAACCAAGAGGAGGTGCTGGCACTCATGTCAACTATGGGATGTCCCATGACTTTCCACAAACCTGCCATCTCGAGCTTGAGCATGGCATGTATAGGACTCACTATAGGAGATGTCTCATTAACAAAGAAGCTGGTGTTTTTGAGATCGAGATCTAAATCTTGGATGATGGTTTCCAAAAACTCCGACGAGAATTCTAAGTCACGAAGGATGGATCCTATCACTAAGGAAGGCCACATCTTCAAGAGGGTGTAGGCGCTCTGCTGGTGTGAGAGGAGCAATGATATTAATCTGTCTAATTGCTGTCTAAACTCTTCATGTAGAGAGTACCCCGGGTACTTAAACTTATGAATCCAAGCATAACAATCAACTGAAAACCATGCAGAGCACATGTCTGAGAAGCACAGTAGCATCGAGTAAGGCACTAAAAAACACGTATGAGACGTTACCAGCACCAGACACAGTTCCGCCTCCAGGGTTACCGACACCTGACCTATTTTTATCTCTTGGCGCGGAGATGTTGATTGAGCCACTGAATTGATTGCTGCAGTCAAAGACAAGGCTAATCCTGAGAATAGTGTGTTGAGAGGAAATGAAGACCTGGTTATAGGTGGTGGTGGCAGCTTGTAGAAGTGCTCATAAGCCTGCTGCATGGACATTATAGCCACTTTAGAAGCCCTCTGATGCAGTTCCAGTGACAGGGGGTCCACACCTACCCACCGCTTGAGATCCGAGCAGCACCATGCAAGAAAACCCTCCGATGGGAGTAAAGACAAGTCTTGAATGTCATCTAGAATGCGTTTGTGGTGTGGTCTGAGGGCCTGAGGATTGTCTTGGTGTGTCAAGATGTAGCTTATCTCTGTCGTGGTGATGGCAGACGCCAGATGTCTCTCTCGCCTGTAAACGGGTGTTTTTTGAGGAGGTTTCTCTTCTATATCAGGTAAATCTTCGGAAAAATCCATGATGTGATGGGTCGTTGTTTTTTCTAAGGAGACAGATCACAGGTGATTGGTCATTTGAGGGCATAGAGCATGCCGTCCTGTCGAGCTTTTTGATCGCTCACCTCTCTCTTCAGTCTCCATAAGGGAGCTAGGATCCCAACCCAGAGCAACAGAAGGACTCTTCCTATCAAGAGAGGAAGGCCGTCACGGCTGTGCAGGTGATGTATCATGGCTCCGAGAGTCTCCTCTTCTGGTGCATACCCACCCTCCTAGATCATCATATGTGAGGGGTGTTGGCATATGGTTGGATGCCTCTGTGGTTGGTCTGTCCCAAGAAGGAGGGTTGTAAGACCAGTTGCCTGCTGAGGGAGATATGCTGACGCGAGGGCAAGAGCCTGTTATCTTCTTCATGCTTCCGTTGGTGAGAGCGACCATTGAGTCCTTGTAGTACATAAAGAGGGGTCTGCACGGCGCTCGAGAGCTCTTTTTCAAAATCTCTTCCGTTTCATAATTGTAGAATCCTGTGCTGTTGGCGATGGCGGTACTGTTTACTGTGTACACAACTGCAGGGTATTTGTAGCAGTGAGTCGTAGGTACCGGCGTCCAAGATGCAACAGGATTGCAGCCCCATACCATAAGCACGGGACCCTCGGTTTCTGCTACAATGTTGCGTCGAGACAGTACTCTTCTAGCTAGTGTTGTGGGGGCAGAGTCAGCAGAAAGCCAGAATAATGTGCTCAACTGCTTGATGATTAGGCAAAGTAGTCTTGTCTGATGAGAGACTCTTCTAGCTTCTTCCTCTAGGTACATGATCTTCTGTATATCCAGGGGAGAGTCTCTCCTCATCCTATGGATCCCGCGCAGAAGTGCAGTGCCATTCATCTTGCGTTTGTATTGGATCTCTTCTCCGGTGGTGCTGATATATCCTTGATCCCACCCAGGATTGGGGTCTTTAAGCCTTGCTGCTTTATATAATGTCATAGCGGACGGATCTATACAGTATTGTGGGGTGCAGAGTGCATCATCAATTTTTCTTGACACGGAGGTTTTCTTGCCGAGGGCCTCTAAGGGTGTAGAATGTATGAAGTAAGAGCCTGAGTCTGTTTCGCATATGTAGTCTTTGCAAGTGGCGCGCACCCCATCTAAGAAGAACCCGCTGGGACTGTTTTCTAACGAACCTGTGGATATCTGACACACTTTTTTAGCGACTCTGTACTCTTGCGGCCATCTCCACTCACACAGGCTTATCAACTCGTCTTGAGTTGTGTACTGGTGATAGGTGGCGGGACATCCCGGACGTGTGTTGTCCTCAAGATCGACTACCATGGGTTGTAGACTGTGGGTAGAACTGTAAGAGCCCCAGAAGAAGAAATGTGTGGTGCATGTGAAGGTGCTGAGAGAGATGTGCCAACCTTTCACTTTGTAATGCTCAGTGTTGAACGCCGTGATATTTAGGGTGACTTGAACTCCCGAGCCATCGTGACAACTGTCGGGTTCGTCCAGTCGGTAGAACATTGGAGGCTTGTGCCTGTCGCACACAAGCTCTCCCCATATTTACATGAATGGGATGATGAGAGGAGTGGAGTCCTAGAGTGATCTCTAGACACCAGTGAGTCCAAATCTCTAACTTCATGGTGATCAGGGTCATTTTTTCTAAAGATGGGGCCTTTTGCCATCACATTAATATGGGCCCGATTCTGCCAGGCCTCGGTCGCACGTGGGGTGTTGTGCCGCTGGCGGGGGCTTGGATGGAGGGATTGGCGTCCTTCACTGTCAGGCCCATCATGCGTGCCTGCTGTAGGGTCTCAATCCTGGCCTCTAAGTTGTTAAGTCTCTGGCGATCACCTATGAGTTGAGTGTTCATGGTGGACACCATGTTCGCCAGATCTCGCAGTCCGGCTTGCATCTCTTTCTGTGTTTTCTGTATATCCAAAAGCAGGATCATCAGCGCACTCTCACCACTCGCCTCTGCTGCAGGAGCGGAGGGAGGGGGCCTGCTTGGACGGGCTGGGTGCGCGTCTTCTTCATCTGAAGGGTCTTCTTGTACAGGTGCTTGCGTCTTCTTGCTCTTCCCTTTAGGTTTTTTAGCGGTGGAGTGTCCTTCTTCGGACATTCGTCTGGTGCCTGCTCTTGTAGACACTCCCGGTATGGGGCCTGGCACACCTGTCACCCCTTGATGGATAATATCGCTCCTGCCGCTCGTTGGAAGATTCTTTATAGCCTCTTCAAAGCAGTCTTCTTCATCAAGCATAAGGGTATCGTTCTCCATTTTAGGTTTTAGGAGTGGTAAATTTTTTCTAAAGATAAAAACACTTTCACTTAAGATCTAACTTAATATTAATCGAATAGGTGCTCTTAGTGACGTTTGCGCTTCCTGCTGTCGTCAGCACCACCTTCTTCATCATCGGAGTCGGACTCTTCTCTAGCCCGCCTGCGACTCACAGGGTATCCAAGTTCCTGGAGTTTTTTCTTGGTGTCTTCTGACAGTTCTCCAAGCTCTGCTGCGGCTGTTTTCTTGACGTACTTGTCTATCATCACGGTGTGGTGAGAGACGTGAGATTGAGACACCTGGAAGTTCTCCCCTATTATGCGATGAGCGCGAGCATGGGCGATGGCTGCGTAATACAGGTCAGGGTAGTGCGAGTGGTGGAGAGCTTGGTGTGCGTTGATATCTTTCACCCTGCTGTACGCTAGCTGAGGGTCCTCCTGTTTGGCAGCGGCCCATTTGTTTTTGAGGTCCAGGGCTTGGTCGAGCACTGCGGGGATCTCCAACGCACGACAGTGAGATTTGATGAATAGATCCATGTATTGGACCGCCTTCAAGGATGAGTACTCCCAAACCATCTTAATTTGGGACAAAATAGCCGCTTCTACACCTGTTTTTTCTATGTTCAGGAGCCTGTCCACAATCTCTGCGAAGATCGTCTCTTAAGGGTCTTCGTTCCCAATGTTTGCTAAGATAATTAGATAATCTCCCTCATGTAATTTTAAAGAAATAGTGCATCAAGTAGTGTAAGTACTGGCTTTTTAGTGTTTCCATCCTTCCATAACGGCCATACGCCCTAATACCGCGAGGATGCGCTCGTCTCTGTCTGTGAGTTTAAATTTGGGAGGCAGATGCCCCTACCCCCGTTGCCAAAGCCTGCTGTCGGAGCCCCGACGCCTTTTTGCGAGCATATTTTTGCTGGTTCCAATACTAGCAAAGTTAAATAATCTTAATATTTATTACATGACACGCAATAATCCACATTAGCAGTATTAGTTTTAACTAGTAAAGTGGTATTATGCCACTAATAAAATTTCACTGTCCAAAACTGACTTGACTCTCTTATGACGATTCTCTCATGTTATTATTATGATGAGTTCACATACCACATGCACTAGGCACAGACATGCCACCCTAATACAAGACCCGAGTACTTGTTGTCGTCATAAAATATCAAGCGGTACATTTCCAGTAAAATCAGCTTATACTGGAAGATTGTTAGGTCGTCGTAAGAACATCCACCTTTTCACACTCTCACAAGTACCTACCTATATCAGTGATTATTGTTCATTACACTAACATCTCGCCATTTCTGGTATGTTTTTGTGCAGCCCGCGCTCTCGGTGTTGGGGCGGGCTGCTATGCTCTTCCACTTGCCGGTGGACTTTAATTTTGCCAAGGGACGGTTCGTTCGCCATGGATCCCTTGGCACTTCTCGCCATTTCAGATGGGTTTTAGTGCAGCCCGCGCCCTCGCTATTTAGGCGGGCTGCAATGTTCTTCCAATTGTTTGCCGTTTTTTATTTTGCCTAGAGACGGTTCATTCGCCACGGATCCCTTGGCACTTCTCGACATTTCAGAAGGGTTTTAGTGCAGCCCGCGCCCTCGCTGTTGAAGCGGGTTGCTATGCTCTTCCACTTGCCGGTGGACTTTAATTTTGCCAAGAGACGTTTCATTCGCCATGGATCCCTTGGCACTTCTCGCCATTTCAGAAGAGTTTTAGTGCAGCCTGCGCCCTCGCTGTTTAGGCGGGCTGCAATGTTCTTCCACTTGTTTGCCGTTTTTAATTTTGCCAAGGGACCCTCATTCGCCATGGATCCCTGGTTTTGGGGGGTTAATTTTCATAAATCGGAGCAGCAGCTCGCACGACGCACTGCCACTCCGACAATTTTCTGGTTCCTGGCATTTCTGAAAAACCGATCAACATAACTAATGTAAGAGCATGGAACATTATATTTATAACCACTTATACACTCTCGTTCGTTCCATTTCAGCTATAATGGTCTCGCGAGTCTGCTCATTGGGCGAAAAGAAATGGATTCCTGACCCCGAACGCAAGTGCGCAACATATCTCGCTTCGAACACGTCTCGCAGAAGAGTGTAAGGCTGCAGGAAGAACCTTCCTGAAGACTGCAGCTCATAGCTGCAAATATGCCGCATGTTTACTTTTAATAGCAGCGCGAGGAAGTGTTCCTCCAGGCGCGGATCATTCACAATAGCGTTTAAGAGATGAATCTCTTCTTTTATCAGCGCGTCGCGGTCCGATCCATCTTCAGAATTTCTCCTTACGTCCCACATTAAGACGCAATTCTCATGCTCATGGGTTAACGCGTAGAGGTGATCGCTGCTTTTTAATAGCTCTAAGTGATGCGTAACACGTGCGTGATCTTTGGAGAGGGGTCTAGGGTCAATGGAGATCACCTGAAGTCAGTGGCGTGCACAGAGATTTTAGACAGGGTATGCACAAAAAAAAACTTACCAGTTTCAGCTTGCTAAAGGCTTCGCATGATGTTTGTTTGAGACCACCATGAATATCTAAATAAGTGATTGATGGTAACATAACAGGTCACTTAAAAGATATTCAAAGTGGCCTTTAAAAAGGCCGGGAGATGTTAATTTTGTTTTCTTTGCGCAATTAATGTTTGTAAATCAAATCGACGCGCCTATCTTTTTTCAGATAGTTTTGCAAAACGTCGTCGTAAAAACTGCTACATCGTTTTAAAATGACTAATAGTTCTTTTTCGATTGCAATCATAGACAAATCTGTGAGTCTGTTTTGGCCCTGTGTGTTTCGTAAATATGTATGAATTCTTTTTAGGCTAGAAAATGATCGTTCAGTCGATGCGCTACTGACTGGAATCGTAACTATTAATTTTCCTAATTTGTAAACTTCAGGAAATATGGAAGTCAAATGGTTTGAATGTAAATTTTGAATGAGATCGAATATGCCCAAGGTTTTTAGTTCGTCAGATTTATAAACGCATCGGAGCTCATTCCTGAGGCGATCAGCATTAAAAGAATGTTCATGCGTGTTGATTAGGTCAACGACAGATTCTTCTGGAAAATTCAGACAATAGGATGAAAAGTTTTCGCAAGCAAGTAGGTTAAAAAACTTCAAGTCTTTTAAATTTTTGTAACGAGTACGACACTCGTTTAAAACATTGTCAATAATTTCGCAAAACACGCGCCTGTAATACTGTTGAACATCGTCAATACCGCGTTTTCGTTTAGGTCGGTCGCAATTAGATTCCAAAACAGAGTTATAATTGATAACAAATTTAGTTCTGTACTGTTCCATGAAAGTTTCAAACTCTTTAATTTTTCGGACACAGTAAACAATCTCACTAGTCTTTTTCTGCAATATTTCGTATAAAATGTCTGTCTCAGAAAATATTTCTGAAAACGTATTTAGAAAAAAATTTAATTCAAATTCCTTTAAACTATTTAAAAAGGCAGAAACTTGTGTCAATGTTTCTCCGTCCCATTTATCGACATTTTCCTGCATGTCTTCAAACATGCCTCTTAAGTTATCAAGATTTGTGGCAATCACATTAACAGTTCGAGATTGATAAGTCCATCGTGTTTCGGCAACGCGAGGTAATTTACGCATTTGAGCATACTCGTTATAGTGCGCGGTTCTTTTTGTACTAGTATGAAAAAAATTTGCCAATGATCTAACTGTACTAAAAAAACGCTTGGTCTCAGAAACTCGTTCAAAAGACTTTGAAAGAATAAGATTGAGCACATGAGCTGAACACCAGACATATGTCGCGAGTGGGCATTTTTGTCTTATTATACTTTGAACTCCATTAATCTCTGAAGACAAAACGGCCGCACCATCATAAGTTTGAGCAACTACTTTATCTAAGCAGTTAAAGTCCTCTAAAACATTGATAATAAACGCGCTTAAAGTTACAGCTGTCCGATCCGCACTGACATCAATATATTTTATAAATCTATCAACTACTTCTGAGCCACAAAAATATCGCAAGATGAGGACTAGCTGTTCACGACCGCTAGCATCAGGAGTTTCGTCAACCATAACAGCAACAAAATCGGTTTCACTGATTTATTTTTTAATCTTATCGTACATTACAGACGCAACACTAGAAATTAAATCATTTTGGGTCCTATTCGATAGTCCCGTGAATGAGCTACCCGATGTTGATTGTAAGTGGGTTTCCAAATTTCCATCATATTTAGCCAACAAATCTACAAGTTCCAGAAAATTGCCTTTATTAAACGACAAGCTGGATTCGTCATGACCACGGAATGCTAATTCTTGTTTACCTAGAAAACAAACTACATCAATCAACCGCTTGAAAATATTTCTATTTCTATCAACTTTCGCGTTGTGCCTTTCAATATCTAATTTTAACTGGCTATTCAAACTAGTCTCTATTCTACCTTTACCAAAAGTTTGAAACTTTAAGCAGGATTCCAGATGTTTTTCTGAAGAATCATGCTTAGCAGCCGCTTTGTGAAAATTATTTAAATCTGAGTATCATTATTTAAATCTGAGTATCCGCTATAGGTCCAAACATTCTTTTTATCTTGAATGTGTTTGTGTGTACACAACCAGTTAGCCAGTAATAGTTATCATAAAACTTTTTATTAAAATAACGAGTAGTATTACCTTTTTTTTGAGTTAAATCCAACCCGGGTACACACCTTCCCTTTGCAATTAATTTAACTATTCCCGCAAAAGATAATGTCGAAAACGCGCCCGATTTTAATTTATGTAAACACACTTCGCCAGCACAGGTCTCACAGGTATAATTTTCCATTTTTGCAATAAACTTACTGAATAATTACTCGAACAATCACAACAACAAACTTTCTCTGAACAATCACTTGCGCCAAGAAAAACAATATGGCGAAAAAAACTTTGTAATTTATTACGTGTACGATTACGAACTAATACGAACGAATGAATTAGTCGGTCATTTGGTTAATCCGACTAAAAAAAGTCGAACCTCTGCAATCAACAATCAAGCGGTGCTTTTACGGGTTCTCAATTTGGACGGTTTGCAATGTAAGCTATGCTTCTAAAACTCCAACACACGCACACATTTTCACGCACACAGTCACACTTTTGCTGCGTACTACACGAGATGCGTTGTATGAAGAATAAGCAAGGCGTAGTATTGCTTTTGCTCACGGGAGCGCTGCCTGCGCGGTGCACGGCGGCGGGTGTTCGTCGCTTGACCGAGTTAGTTCCAAAAAAATAATAATAGATGGCGCTTAAGCAAAATTATCATGTTTCTTTTTTTAATTTTAGTTATTTATAATTTAGAGGGGCATGTATATATGTATGTATGGAACTACAGGGTATGCAGAGCTTATTTGCATGTATGGAGTGCACGCCACTGCCTGAAGTACGTTGGGATAAAAATCCAGGGCGCTCAGCCAACCGTCGCCAGGCGCAGATCCGACATAAATTGTGACGGTATACGCTATGGCGAGAGAGTGGAATAAGGCAGCTAACTTGCGCTGCCCCGCTTCTGGAAGACTCTCCAGATGCTGAAGTACATCGCAAGAGTAATTAGTGGTCATGATCACAGGGTATTCGCCTGTGATAACTCCCGTATCGCTAATGGATCTGCCCAGCTGAGCGAGACCATTGATCTCGCACGCCTCCCTGACAATATGTTCGTTGTAAATCGACTCAAGCTCAGCCCCGCACCACCTATACCGCGAGCGCTTCGCGAAGACATCTCTTATCAAATTACATAATCTTATACGCTCTGAAGTGGAATTCAATCTGTGCAGAGCATGATCCAAGAAACCAGAAGGGAACCGACTCATAGGAACCTTCCTTAAGTCAATAAGCATGCCAGCTTCGACTAATGACTCCTCAGAGGGGGAGCCACGTGAAACTACGAGTATGATCGACTCGCTATAACCGCACATAAACCACAGGCGCTCCCTGGAGGATTCACTCTCACATGGAGCGTTGAAGTCGAGTTTATTCTCAACAGTATATCCTAATTCTGAATACAGCTTCGAGCTCACTAAAAGGCCGCAGTAATTCCTCATGCTGAATGGTTCTATTAGGTCGTAAAAATATCAGAATTTCACTTCACAGGAACTGTGGCATTCGGCCCCACGTTGGGCGCCATTTTCGTAACTGTGTCCATACTGGATTGTGAAAAAACTTAAATTAAACCACTTTGTGTAACAAATGTCGTATATATTCACGGTAAACATGGAATCGATACACTATATACTTATAATATTACTGTGATGGGAAGGAACTATAAAACTAACTAAACAAAACCGTTATAAGAAAACACGTGACGAACCGCCGCGCGCGCCCGAGCTCTGACCGGCACGCGTTTTCTTATAACGGTTTTGTTTAGTTAGTTTTATAGTTCCTTCCCATCACAGTAATATTATATGTATATACTGTATCGATTCCATGTTTACCGTGTATTTACATACATTAAAAAATTGATAACTTAGTTGAAATGTTGGAGTGTTCGAACGGAAAGAGAAGTTAACTTTTGCCATAAAACTGAAATGACAGATGCAAATACGATTTGTTACGTACTTCAATTATGGTAGTTTTTGGTAGAAAGTGTGCGTGGTTTTTTTTGGTTTCGGTTCAGTTGGAAAACGCTTGTTGACTAGTTTGCACTTAAAACTCGTAAACCACGTCTCGTCACCAGTAATAATGCGTTTCATGAATGTTGAGTCCGAATTGACTCGTTCTAGCATGGGAATGGCGTTATCCACGTACGCGAGGGGTGAGGGGACATTGTAAGTTTCCGTCGCGTGGCGCTGACCTCCTACACCGATAGGTTCGGAGTGTTTCAGGAATTCTGTAGAATAGATATCTTGCGAACATGTACTGAAGACTATCTTCTAAAGTTTATGTGTGAAGGGTTTTTTAAAGTGTCTTTATTTTATTTGTTGTATCTAACTATACACTAGATACTAAAATAAATGACCAACTTTCTATAAAAATAAAAAAAAACAAAGAACACTTAGGCGTCGAAGTACTCGTCCGCATCGCTGTCATCCGGAAACGTGCCCAGTACACTGGCAGCATTGCCACGTTGAATGGTAATGCTAATTCTTTGGCCAAAGAACCACCCAGCCCTCTGGTCACATGAATTATCGACCAGCTGGCCATCATAAAGGTGCAGGTGAGGTGAGGTACTACCCCAAGTAAAAGTACGTCAAAAAAAACCAAATATAAAAAATAATATCATCAAAATAAATAGGTAAAAAAATTAGGAACCCCAGGATGGATTCTAAAAATATTTCGTATGAAGAAATTATTAGTGCCAGGAACCCAGCGCAGGTACTCCCATTCCTGGGCAGCATTTGGACCAAAGTTGGGCAATCTACTTTCCTTAAACAATAATTTAAAAAATCAAAAAACCCGACTGCGTAAAAAGTGAACAACTACGTACACAATAAAAAAAAACTGAAAAGAAAAAAAACACTTAGAGGTCCGGTGGTCTAGAATTCTATAATACATATACACTCACAGGCACAATTAACCGCCCACCTCTATCATTCGTTACCCTGTTTGTTTTTGTTAACTATGGCTTATCTACTGTTTTATTTTTTATCAAGTGGGTACTGTAGCAGTTAACTAAACACTTATACCCTTATTTCGATTAGTAAATTTGTATCACCGAAGGGTTTTTCGAATTTAGTCGTTATTTGACATTGTTGCCGTTGCGTTATCGTGTTAAAATTTCCTGTTCTTTTCTGCCATAATGTGTGAATATTGTTTAATTTGAGTTTGTAGTGTTCACTTATTGTATGGGACTCTAAAAAATGCTACTCGATGCAACTGGTGTAGGTAGGGCAGTGGTTTTAGCTGACGCTGGGTATAGCCAACGTCGCATCGCTCGTACACTCGTTGTACCTCGAAACACGGTACGGGATGCCATCAGACGATTTCGGGAGACAAGCTCATACGCCCGCAGGCCAGGTCAAGGCCGACATCGATGCACCTCAACCTGAGATGACGGTTTCGTTGTCAACAACGTGTTGAGAAATCGCTTTTGCACCGCTACTGAAGCTCGTACGCGTCTTTTTGAGGTGAGAAATGTCAGTGTAAGTGAACGTACGTTTAGAAGAAGACTGGCAGAAGGAAATCTGAGGACTTTTCATCCAGCTCGCGCCAGCTAGACTTGCTTGTGCGCGAGTATATGCTGACTGGACTGTGTAGGAATGGAAGGACGTACTTTTCTCAAATGAGAGCAGAATAGGCTTAAGGGGTCCAGCCAGATGGACGTCAGCGTGTCTACAGGCGCCCAAACGAAACATTTGATCCATGCGCTATAACCGAAACAGTGGGTTACCAGGGAGGGTCCGTAATGGTTTGGGGAGGTATCTCTTACGAGGCTCGTACTGATCTTGTTGTGTTCGATAGAGGCAGTGTGAACGCTCAAAGATACGTGGAGGAAGTTGTTCAAGATCATGTCATGCCTTTCGCACCATTCATTGGTGACAACGTTTGTTTAATGCATGACAATGCACGTTGCCATACCGCAAAATCCGTCACTGAGTACCTTAATAAGGTCGGGATTCAAGTTTTACCATGGCCAGCAGACAGTCCCGATCTTAATCCAATTGAGCACATTAGGGACAAGCTCAAAAGACGTGTCCGAGCAAGAGTACCAGCCCCTACGACCCTAGGAGAGCTCAAGACGGCTGTAGTAGAGGAGTGGCACAATATCCCCCAGTCGGATATCCAAGATGTAATGGATGGATTGCCAAACCGGCTCCAAGAAGTCATTAGAGCCCGAGTCGGCAACACCCATTATTAAGGGTTTTTTTTTATCTTTTATTGGGGTACTTTTTTCAACATTAAAATTGTTAAATTTTCATCAAAGATTTTCACAAAATTGATTTTTGGTATGAATCCTTTACTAAAATGACTTTTTTTAACTTTTATGATTTTTTTTAATGCCTTAAAGGCCGCTTTCAACGTACCTTTCGTCAAATGTGGTCTAAATTTGAAGATTTCTGCAAATTGGAAGAAATACAAGGTGGGCGGTTAATTGTGCCTGTGAGTGTATTATTGAATGAATACTATTAAAGAAAATAAAATATATTCTAATAATGGAACATAACAACTGAACAGTCAGGATCCATTGAAAAATTAGATTGGCTGTCGAATAATGTATAAATCAAGCCTCTCTATGCACAACGAGAAGTATTGCCTGCAAGAAGAATACGATCCAAATCAGATGGTTGCCATGCATTAATTTGTTTGGTTTTAGTATATGCAACAGCTACAGCTGCATTTGCAATACATTGCCGTCCTCTAGTCTTCGGGAAATCTTTCGCTTCCTTGCAAAATACACTTCATTGCCAATTGGCTTAAAAGCATTGTCTTTCTGATTACTAATGGCGTATAAGTTTGCGATACGATAGCTTCAATAGCATTATCATTCAACTTCTGTATAGTAGTGTCATAATTAAGTCGAACATTGGAATATCGATACAGCACCTTCTATTATTTACAACATTTTGTAGCGTTTCTGAGACTTATTATCCCAGTACTCGAAATTGAAAGTGGCAGTTGTTCAGCAATATCCTCTACTTGCTTGGCAAAGAGAACTGCCTGGCCCTTAAAACCTTGTCGTCCAAATCTGCCACCTAAACGGACTACTTTCAGAAATGGTTTGATTCTTGAAATCAAACGAATTTCCGTTTCGCTCAAACATTCCAATTCTGGCGGTATAATAGATACCACCATGTTATTCCAAAATGCATTCGGTGGTATTTTATTTTTCAATTATTTGTTTTAGTTCATTTTTGGTCAATAAATAATTCACAACCAAAAACTTGTTTTTCTCTTGACTCCCTGAAAAGAATTTGGAGCGCTTCGGTTTATAGGTTAGTAATGACTTATGGAACAAAATGCACTATGTGTTCGTTCTGGGCAGCACTTGGTCCAGCATCCATACATAGATTGTCAATGTCCTTTGTAGCGCATCGATTACAAGAAATAAAATTATTTGGACTATCCAATGGTAAAACACTTGACTGTTTTTTTGAAATCGACCTCGTTTGGTTTTGGTAACATAACTTTTTGCAAATATAGCACACACGGTTTGCAATTTGTGATATATTCCTTTCCATCCCAATCTCATGAACAATACAAGTGCTGGAAGCCGCAGTTTTCGCTACAACAAATGAATTTACACAATTTCTTAAGACTAATTTATACTGAACCCGGACCTGAGTCCCAAGAAATAAGTTGTATTATTCATACCATTTAATTCCTTGATGTCTAGACATTTAGCATTTTTCCGAACGCGTCTCAAAATAATTTCTGGCAGTACCTACACATGTTTTAAAAAAGTAACTAACTTCGGCATCATATTGCTGATAAATTCCTCATCCCGGTTGACTTCTATGACAGTCAATGGTTGGGTGACGTAACATTTATTCATTTTGGTAATTCGCAATTGACCCTGGACCTAGAATCAAAATAATAATAGCAATTTAAATAAATATTCTGAGAAACGTATTTTTTTTATAATTGAACAAAGATATAATAGTAGGTACCTATTTGTTACTTACTTGATAATAATAATTATGTTTTTTGTTCATAACTAAAACATCAATTTTCCAGATGAATAGGAAAATTTCTATTTCCTGAAGCTGCTCTAATATTTTGAGATTTCCTTTCCAAAGAAGGAAAACACTTTATCTCTACAATAGCATTTTCTGCTTCTATAATACCTGTAACAAACAAAACTTTTTTGTAACATACGTCCACAATTATTATAAATGCGAAAGAAACTTATCTGTTGATAGATTGGACCTTGAAGAAGGACAGGATACTTTTCATCCCAGACATCCACGAGGGCGGAACCGCAGGCGATAGCTAGTTATTTATATATTTTTATTATTGAAATAAACTTACCATCAGGGCTAGCTGCTAAGAATCCAAATTCCTCATCAATAAAAAGACCCGATAGCCTGACAGTCTTGCCATATTGTTGCATGAACATGCTCTTTGCAACATGTTCATTTTGCTGTCCATACATCATATATTTAGTACAAATATCATTTTTGTAGAGAATGCATTTCACATGATTGTGACATGGTGTGGCATTACGACGCTTGCAAACCTGAAATGTACAAGTAAACACCATATTCATGTACTGTTTAGTACTGTGGCTTCATAGAAAGTAAGAAAACACTACAGGATTGCTAATATCTTACCATTCCAAACTGGCTTGCTGTCAGACGATCAGATCTATATATGTGACATACGTGTCATTATCATGTTGCCCCAAAGTCGCCTTTTCAATATGTACTATTTGTTGTGGCTCCTCTTGGAATTCAAGCAATTTCAATTCACATTGCCTGTTTAATTCTACCTCATCAATATCGACAGGGTCACTTGCTTCTGGGCCATAGCCCTTATCAGGTTCAGTTTTATTTTTTTCAGTAAAAAGCCGTTCTCGATTCTTTGCCCGTTGTCGCAATCTACTTTTCTCTTGTTGAAGGGTATATTTTTTAAAATGTTGCCCAGGGCTCTGTGAAGTTTGTTTTTTCCATGCAGTTTGATGCCATTTGTGTCCTACTGAATGAGACAATCCTGAAAAGCCAAACCATGGTCACATACCTATTTGTAACATAAGTTTTTATTGAAAGTTCTATGATCAAGTCTATGTCACTTGATAATAGAACTTCCTCTCTCCTCTCCCTTGCCTCTTTTGTCACAGAGAGATGAAGTCATAGTCCACCAAGTGGGTCCAATAAAGGTTGCTAGAGATGTCACATAATGATTGTTTTAAAATGAATATGAAATAACTTATTTACCTGCTATATGGACACGACGCTGATAAGAGCCTCCTTTTTCAACACAGTCGTTTTCCACAATTGAATTTATTAATCACACTCATAAAATTTTCTTAATTTTGCAATATTGTTGTCTCGTTAGACAACCGTCCAGCTTTCAAAGCAATTCTTTCATTTGCAGCATAAATAAGAGCCCAGACCTCTGGTGCTGTATTTTTTAGGATTTCTACTTGGTTG
Organism: Amphipoea oculea; assembly: GCA_945859645.1. Classification (NCBI taxonomy): domain Eukaryota; kingdom Metazoa; phylum Arthropoda; class Insecta; order Lepidoptera; family Noctuidae; genus Amphipoea; species Amphipoea oculea. The sequence goes on along the minus strand of OX243891.1, from coordinate 3,950,840 downwards.
TCTTGCTGTTTATTCTTACGAGCTGGTAATTTTTTCACTGAACAATAATATTCTTTACATTTTTCATGTTGTCCAAATACATGAAGCGGACCATTCCTTAAATCATCAGCCATTGATCCCGGCTGACTGCTATTGTAAACTATAATTTTTCGTGCTTAACTAGTGTTCATTTCATTAATTTCGGCTTCGAAATATTTCGTCCGTAACAAAGAGAATTAAAACCACTTGAGAGCCGATAGAACGATTTCGTCTAGGCACACGACTCACCTCTGCGGGCCGTGGGACGAAGAAAATACAGCGGTTGTGATTGGCCGATGCAACAATGTCAGGACGAATATTCCAAACATAGTGATACCCAAGTTTTGCAACAATAACATCGATGTCGACAAAATCGACGTCTATTAATTCTAAATTTTTTTAAACTATGCTGATAGGGTGCACATTCACTGCTTAAGATATTATTAAACTAATTAGCCAGGAACCAAATTTTTTTAAAGCGTATTTTGATTATGTATATATGTATGTTTAAAAATATGGATAAAAGTAAATTGTTATTCTTTTAATAAAAAATAACCTTTTTGTTGGAATCCCAACACTAAAATAGTAATAATGTCTGTGGTAACAACACTAGCGAACAACGCTAGTTTGGTCGCCATATTAAACATTCGTCTCTTCCACTTCCTCACAAGCCGCGTCCGCGATAGGACATACGCTCCGACCTTGCGCTTACCTTAACTCCACGTGTTTGGGTTGAAATACAATCTGGATCAAGAACTGGCTGTTTCCTTTTTATCTACTATCCACTACACACAACTTTCTACATGGTCCTTCGAGCCGGATTAGTCTTACTGAATACCATCATCCATCTAACCACCTACCTAGGTACTCCGGTACTCCGTCGGCGGTGCAGACGCTGAAGAAAATAGGTTGTGTAGGTACATACATCTTTTAATAAAACCTAAGCCACACGGCTTTTTGCAGAAGTGCAATTATACATCCGTCACCCCTTGATGGATGATATCGCTCTTGCTACTGGTTGGTAGATTTTTCATAGCCTCTGCAAAGCAGTCGTCCTCGTCGAGCATAAGGGTGTCTTCCTCCATTTTGGGTTTACAGAGTGGTCAATTTTTCTAAAGATAAAAAACATTTTCTCTTGCAGTCTAGTTTGGGTTGATTGGGCTGGCGCTCTCAGTGACGCTTGCGCTCTCAGTGACGCTTGCGCTTCCTACGGTCGTCGGCGCCACCCTCCTCATCATCGGAGTCGGACTCGTCTCGGACACGTCTGCGGCTCACAGGATAGCCAAGCTCCTGGAGTTTCTTTTTGGTGTCCTCTGACAATTCGCCGAGCTCGGCTGAAGCAGTTTTCTTGACATATTTGTCGATCATCACGGTGTGGTGGGAGACATGGGATTGAGACACTTGGAAGTTCTCCCCTATTATGCGGTGTGCGCGGGCGTAGGCGATAGCCGCATAATACAGATCAGGGAAGTGCGAGTGGTGTAGGGCTTGGTGTGCGTTGATGTCTTTCACCCTGCTGTAAGCTAGTTGGGGGTCCTCCTGTCTGGCAGCAGCCCATTTGTTTTTGAGGTCTAATGCTTGGTCGAGCACTGCTGGAATTTCCAACGCACGACAGTGCGATTTGATGAAGAGATCCATATATTGGACAGCCTTCAGAGACGAATACTCCCATACCATCTTGATTTGGGACAGAATGGCTGCTTCCACTCCTGTTTTCTCTATGCTCAGGAGTCTATCAACAACCTCTCTTCGTAGATCATCTCTGCCGGTGACAATTTCTGTGAATCGCTCCGCGATGAGGAGGATGCCCGCCCATGCTGTCTGGGGCACCAGGTCAGGAATCTTCGCTGATGCCATCGCGGCCTTCCATCTCTTTGTGTAGGCGGGTCCATTTTGGGCTGTTATGGGCTTGGCCAGAGTCATCAAAGAGGTAAGTGTTATGGCTAGTACGCCTTGATGAGACATTTTTGTGGACTGCGTGTTGCTGCTTTTCTCTATGGGGGTTGCAACTCGGGTTCCTGTGATGCACTGCACAGAGATGGGAGCTAGATACGAGAGGACTAGCGAGAGAGCCATCTCGTGAGTGTAGTCTTCTGTGGGGGCTTCTCCATTTTCTGTTGTGACTTCACCTCCATTAACATGGCAGTCAAGCCAGTTGCTGATGTAGTGATACGTCTGCTGGGCGCTGATGTTCAGACGATGCTTTGGAGCTGGGATGGTGTAAACCATGGTGCTGTGGTGACAATCTGCTACAAGGGTGCCTGCGTTATTGTGTGAGCTTGGTCCGCTGTTGGCTTGATTTCGCTGGGCCTATTGATATTAAACTCTCGCGCGTGAGACGCTCCGTGGTAGGAAAAGGCTACATTTGTGTATTTGTGTGTTTCGCTACAAAGGCAGTTCACCTCGAAATCACATCAGATCTTACTTCAGATGCATACCTCGCTTGCCTTAGGAGATTTATTTCTAGAAGAGGATTGCCCAAAGAAATCTACTTCGATAATGCTAGTACCTTTAAAGGCGCAAAGAACCAATTAACTGAACTTTACCAATTACATTCTTCACAGAATCACCAAAAACAAATATGTCAATTTGCAGCCCAGAGGGGCATTAACTTTCATTTTATACCAGCATATTCCCCGACCTTTGGCGGGCTGTGGGAGTCTGCTGTGAAAATGACTAAGCATTTTCTAAGAAGAGTGTTACAAAAACAATTGTTAACCTATGAACAAATAAACACTGTATTAATAGAGATAGAATGCATATTGAACTCCAGACCGCTGATTCCTATGTCATCTGATGTCAATGATTTTAGCTACTTAACACCAGGTCACTTTTTAATAGGAAATTCACCAACAATGTATCCTGAAAATGATGTAACTACTGTTCCTCAAAATAGACTCAAGTTTTGGCAATTATGTAATCAAATTAAACAATCATTTTGGAAAATGTGGTGCAAACAGTATATTAATACATTACAAAATAGACCTAAGTGGACAGACGTCATGCCTAACATTAAGATAGGAGCAATTGTAATATTAAATGAAGACAATGTACCCATAATGTCATGGCCTATGGCCAGAGTTACGAAAACATTTCCAGGCCATGATGGTCATGTAAGAGCAGTAGAAGTCACAAATTCAAAGGGAAATACCCATGTGCGGTCTGTTACAAAAATTTGTATGTTACCCATAGATGATAATGTTTATTAATAAAATTTTACTTTACTTAGAACTATTTGATTCTAACTTTATTTGTATGTTACCCATAGATGATAATGTTTATTAATAATTTTACTTTACTTAGAACTATTTGATTCTAACTTTATTTGTATGTTACCCATAGATGATAATGTTTATTAATAATTTTACTTTGAACTTTATCTGTTTCCTATCGTAAGGCCGGAGCATGTTGGAATCCCAACACTAAAATAGTAATAATGTCTGTGGTAACAACACTAGCGAACAACGCTAGTTTGGTCGCCATAGGACATACGCTCCGACCTTGCGCTTACCTTAACTCCACGTGTTTGGGTTGAAATACAATCTGGATCAAGAACTGGCTGTTTCCTTTTTATCTACTATCCACTACACACAACTTTCTACACTTTTTCGGATCCGAGTGTTCGGCTAGGGACAACAACGGTTGAAATAAAACTACTGCACAGATTTCAATAATTCTTTTACCATTCAAAAGCTACATTATCCCTAAGTAAAATAGGCTATAGATAGTAAATAAAATATAATACGCATTTGAATAATTATTTATTAAGGAAAACATTCATAAATCTGAGCGATACAATCATATCAAAGCCATAGAATCAAAAGTATCAAGTACAAAATTATTGTAAGTTTAATTGAATACTTGTCATAGAATAAAGGTGAGTCACTCACAGAAAGGTAGAAAGAGATAAAAAATAATCCGAAAACAAGAAAATTTTAACCACTTGACATAAAGCAATAATAATGAAATTTAAAACAATAATCATGTAAAGATTCGTGTAGCGGTTTCTGGTAAACAACTTCCTAAAGATGTTAGTCTGTAGGAGGGGGTTTACCGTAAAACAGGATTTTATGGAGGGCATCCGGATGATTCCGAGCATCATCCAGAAGGAAAATAGGACCAAAATTTCGTGAGCGTTCGTGTCATACCATTGTTGGGCGAAGGCAGCGGACGAATCGGCAAGCCCTGCGGCATACCGACTCGTCTCGGTGACGATGTGCGCCACGATGCCGTCATCCCAGTACTGCCTAAACGCCTCATACGCAGTTTCAGACGCGACAACCGCCCCAGTTTGCTGAGGAAGAAATTGCTCCCTCGCACCTTGATAATCACCCATGGGTGACCAATCAAAATGATTGGAAGATTCTTCCTCGGCAAAGAAGGACCTGAGGTCGCCGTCATCTGCCTCAACCCATTCTTCCACATTCTCTTCCACATTCTCTTCTCTTTCTCTTCTTGCTCTATTGGCCACCCGCACTCTCGCTACTTCCCTCGCATTCACCACACGCATGATTTGCACTCTCAAATCCTCAGGCACATCATCATTATTTAAATACACCTGCACCAATCTCTCTCCTCTTACCCACTGGGGGCCATCACTTGGCACCTGGCCACGTGCCCCACCACGCCCCCTCCCTCGGCCACGCTGCGCCGCACCACCGCGCCGCGGTGCGGCACGGCGCGGCGGTGCAGCGCAGCGCGGCAATTTTATGTTTCACACCGTTATTATGATGCGCTGGTGCCGGTGAAAAAGAAACATAAAAGAACGGCGTTTTTTCAGTAACACACGTTTATTCAATTTTAATTAAGTAAGTATTACAGGAAAGCGATTCGAGGTACCAAAATGTTCTACCTTCTTTTTCTTAACAAAGGTCATCGACCATAGACCCACACAAAAAGGTTTTCTATGTTTTGAATATTGGTCATAAACATGCTGGGGCCTCGGCCAATGCTAATTTAACAGAATTAATAAAAACGAAAAACTGTGATATAATTGACACAAAATTAGAAGTTCAAATTAAACTATAGCAATTAATATAGCGAGTGACTATGAGATTTAAATTAACTCAACTTAAAAAACATTAGTACTTAGTATGAGATTACATAAAATGAGACAAAATAAATTCTTACTTAAAAATAGACAACACTACACTAATCGTAGTCTATAGGTAATGGACAAACTTTCTACACACTTGTTCTAATAATTGAACCCTTTACAGTTTTTACATCAACTGCGCGAACTAAATTATCTTTTCCTGGAATGACCTCCACAATTCTACCTACAGGCCAGCTTAATGGGGATACATTGTCAGACTTAAGTAACACCATAGCACCTTTTTCTAAGTTAGGCTGTTGGGTTTTCCATTTAGGACGATTTTGCAGCATGACTAAGTATTGCTTATGCCATTGTTGCCAAAAATGTTGTTGCATTTGAGTACATTGCTTCCAGAAACTGAGTCTTCCTACATTTACATCAGTTAAATTTAGCTCTGGATAAGAGGTCAATGGAGAACCAGTGAGGAAGTGTGCAGGTGTCAGGTAAGACATGTCATCACAGTCCCTTGACATAGGCGTCAGCGGTCTAGAGTTTAGAATACTTTCGATTTGCACTAGAACTGTGTACAATTCCTCATAGGTAAGTACACTATGGACAATCACACGTTTCATATGATATTTAATACTTTTGACTCCTGCTTCCCACAGACCACCAAATACAGGAGAGTATGAAGGAATAAATTGAAACTCAATCCTTTCTGCACTACCATAATCAAAAACCTTGTTTTGATGATCTGTGGAATTCAGTAAATCATACAATTCCTTGAGTACATTACTAGCTCCCTTATAGTAACTAGCATTGTCACAAAATATTTTTGTAGGTTTGTTTCTACGACTTATAAATCTTCTTAAACAAGCCAAGAATGTATTAGTAGTCATATCTGAAGCTAATTCTATGTGAATTGCTTTAGTAATAAAACAAATGAAAATTACAACATACGCCTTTGTAATAACCGGATTTCTTATCCTAGTTTGTTTAACATTGAAAGGACCGGCATAATCAGTACCTACAATTTGAAAAGGACGAGCATTTATTTATTTTCCGCTGCTCTGCCGCCACTTCTTCTACCACGTCTTCCATCTGCTGGAACAGCTGATGTCCATCAGCAAGGTGGAAGACGTGGTCCTCCTCCATCGCGTCGTCGAGGGGGGCCGTGACGACAACATTGAACCTAAAATAAAAACATAGTAAATATAATTACATGTAAATCACGAAGAAAAGGTACAAGACTAATGAATACAAGTTTTAACACTTACGGTTCAAGAACTGGAGATGGACTTGAGGAGTACGGAGCGGGGGGCAACGGCAACCGTGACCTTGACCTGGATCTATAACAAGGTTTTCATTTATTATACAGAAAAGCATAAAATTATTTGTTTTATTTTATTACTCACGTTATGGGCGCCGCCGGTGCCGGCTCGTTATCCTGAAAAATAAGAGCTTGAATAAAATAACTACTATTGAAAACATTAGATTAGACCTCATAAAATAGCACCAACATAAAACAAAACAATCGATTCTTGGCCACCAACACCCACACAAAATGCCTAAAGCCAAACACAAACCACACCGAAACTGAACAAAGCCCATGCCATGACACATTACATACATGTTATGTTGCATGACAAAAAACACTTACTTTGATATCTAATCCCTTCAGTTTCCTTCAAAAAAATTAAAATCGTTATTATTTCTGTTCATAATGTTAGTCCATAGTTCATATTTACCTCGAAGAGCTCGGACTCGGAGGCCATCTCGTTGAGGTATTCCACCTCTTCGTAGAAGACCTCCGAGTCAGACTCAATATCGCTCGCTAGATACTCCTCGTCGATGGCCTCGTCCAGGTACTCCTCCTGCTCATCGTCACTGAGGAGTACCTCGAAGCCACCGGTGGTGCCAGTCCATGAAGCCATCATCTATAAAAATCAATTGCCATGCGTTATACAACTTCAACAACAAAACACAACTGGCGAAATGTGGGTGTATTACACACCTCTGCCTGCCCTTCACGGAATACAGGCGTGATATTACATATTTGCAACATGGGCAAAATAATTTCATCAATTACGCGAACAAACTCACGTAAGTATATAAATCTGGTCGTAATGGATTCGAACGAAATGAGAACCTTCTTTTTTTATTTTCCAAAAAGCTAAATATTATATATTTTGAAAAAACAAATCACAAACACATCGATTTTATCGATAACATTTATCGATACGACTGGACAGCGTACTTGACGCAAGGTAGCTGTCAACGGTCAATGACATAATGGCACACAACATGCAAATAATTGAAATATGGATAATATACTAGAAAATACACCTCGAATGACCAAAACATATTGTTATTATTAGTTTTAGAGCTTAACAAATTCTATAGATAAGATAAGATACACTCGTTTCATTGTAAAACATTCAAAATTCTCGGAAACAAAATACTTGAGCCAACGGTTTTTTCAACGACCAAGAAAAGTATAATCATGATGTTATTTCGTGAAAATATTATCTACAATTATGTAATACTATGTAATAAGTGTTTATAAATGAATATTGATTTACTTATCTTAGACTAAAAACACAAAACAGTAAAAATTCTCGAAAGCAACAGAACGGAGTAACGGTTTTTCACGTAGCATTTCTTTGCCCAAAATAAGTATTATTATGATATTATTTCGTGCAAATGTTATGTAAAACTATGTAATAAGTACTTATAAATGAAAATTCATCCACTTACCGCCGATTAGACACACAAATAGCCAAAATTCATCATAAATAATGTACAACCATTTTACGTAAAATTTTGTTTGACCAAAACAGGATTATTGTGATGTTATTTCGTGAAAATATTATCTACAAGGACGTAAAATATGTTATAAATGAATATTTATCCACTTACCGTTGTTTTTACAGCAAAATCAACACAATTTTTTAAAATAAATCAATTTTCTACAGAGCACTCCAGAGCACTTTCTCGCGACTAAAAACAATCGTAGCGTGTTTTTACTTTTTTTTTCCAATATTGCCAACCCATATTTTTCGTTTTGAATCATTTAGTCGATTAGTTTATCTACCGGACCATAGACTCAAACTGTTGCACAGGATATTAGACCGTATTTAACAGTAATAATAGAGGTTGAAGCCGCGTGAATCGGGTGGTGACAAATGGTGTCGCTCGCCCCTGACGGGTGCGCGCCGGTAGGTGACAAATGGGGACGCTCGCCCTCGAACGGTTACCCGTGGAGGACTCACAGAGTTCAAAAGTCTTAACTCCGTATTGGGCTGCCTTGGACTTAATGTACTGGCGGAAGGATAGGTTACCTTTCCACAAAGTCAAGGATTCGTCTATACTAACATTCTGGGATGGGATGTATGCTTCATGGAAATGGGAATTTAAATGATCTGTGATCGGGCCTAGTGAAAAAAGGTCTTTCGAGTCTGTCGGTCTGCTACTGTTGTCATTTAAATGAAAAGCGCGGCAAAGATTCGTGTAACGGTTTCTGGTAAACAACTTCCTAAAGATGTTAGTCTGTAGGAGGGGGTTTACCGTAAAACAGGATTTTATGGAGGGCATCCGGATGATTCCGAGCATCATCCAGAAGGAAAAAAGGACCAAAATTTCGTGAGCGTTCGTGTCATACCATTGTTGGGCGAAGGCAGCGGACGAATCGGCAAGCCCTGCGGCATACCGATTCGTCTCGGTGACGATGTGCGCCACGATGCCGTCATCCCAGTACTGCCTAAACGCCTCATACGCAGTTTCAGACGCGACAACCGCCCCAGTTTGCTGAGGAAGAAATTGCTCCCTCGCACCTTGATAATCACTCATGGGTGACCAATCAAAATGATTGGAAGATTCTTCCTCAGCAAAGAAGGACCTGAGGTCGCCGTCATTCGCCTCAACCCATTCTTCCACATTCTCTTCTCTTTCTCTTCTTGCTCTATTGGCCACCCGCACTCTCGCTACTTCCCTCACATTCACCACACGCATGATTTGCACTCTCAGATCCTCAGGCACATCATCATCATTTAAATACACCTGCACCAATCTCTCTCCTCTTAACCACTGGGGACCATCACTTGGCACCTGGCCACGTGCCCCACCACGCCCCCTCCACCACCACCACGCACCACCGCGCCGTGCCGTGGACGACGCTGCCCTGCCGCCACTTCTTCTACCACGTCTTCCATCTGCTGGAACAGCTGATGTCCATCAGCGAGGTGGAATACGTGGTCCTCCTCCATCGCGTCGTCGAGGGGGGCCGTGACGACAACATTGAACCTAAAATAAAAACATAGTAAATATAGTTACATGTAAATCACGAAGAAAAGGTACAAGACTAATGAATACAAGTTTTAACACTTACGTCTCAAGAACTGGAGATGGATTTTAGGAGTACGGAGCGAGGGGCCGTGACCTTGACCTGGATCTATAACAAGGTTTTCATTTATTATACAGAAAAGCATAAAATAACTATTTATTTTATTACTTACGTTATGGGCGCCGCCGCCGCCGGTGCCGGCTCGTTATCCTGAAATTAAGAGCTTGAATAAAATAACTACTATTGAAAACATTAGATTAGACCTCATAAAATAGCACACAACATAAAACAAAACAATCGATTCTTGGCCACCAACACCCACACAAAATGCCTAAAGCCAAACACAAACCACACCGAAACTGAACAAAGCCCATACATTACACATTGCATGCATGTTATGTTGCATGACAAAAAACACTTACTTTGATATCTAATCCCTTCAGTTTCCTTCAAAAAAATTAAAATCGTTATTATTTCTGTTCATAATGTTAGTCCATAGTTCATATTTACCTCGAAGAGCTCGGACTCGGAGGCCATCTCGTTGAGGTATTCCACCTCTTCGTAGAAGACCTCCGAGTCAGACTCAATATCGCTCGCTAGATACTCCTCGTCGATGGCCTCGTCCAGGTACTCCTCCTGCTCATCGTCACTGAGGAGTACCTCGAAGCCACCGGTGGTGCCAGTCCATGAAGCCATCATCTATAAAAATCAATTGCCATGCGTTATACAACTTCAACAACAAAACACAACTGGCGAAATGTGGGTGTATTACACACCTCTGCCTGCAAAATACAAAATCACTCACGAGCGGGAATTGTTGAATTGTCTTTTGCGGCATTGCGAAATGTCATGCCCGATATTTTTGCAATAGCGGCATATTAACGGTTGGGAACCACAGCTTTGTTGCATGTTATTTGACTGCCTTGATTTAGACGAAAATTGAGCCTTATTTTGACTGTTTTTAAATCTACATTCGAACACGGAGTGACCTACCTTACGACAAACTTTGCAAGATGACCTAATTGAGAAGTTGTAGATTTTTTCTTCTTCTGTGGCAGCATTTATAGCAGCATTAAGATTTTCGGGCTCTCAACAACGAACAATAGTACTTAGTCTAGGGTGAAGTCCCAGACAAAACGTATATTGAGCTAGATCTTCCGTCATAGCAATGCGACCCGGAAGTTCCTTTTTTAAAGAATCTGAATTATGAATTTCAGATTGCAGATCTGTTAGACAAGTGTCAATCCTAAGAGCGTATTGTGCGACGGTTTCGTTTGGTAATTGTTTGCATGACTGCAGCTCCAATAAAAGATGATTATAATGCTTTCTTTCCTCGAAATTCTGCTTTAAGAATGTTCGTAACTCGTTGAAGTTGTCAAATATTTTATTTGAGCACGCAAACTGTGGCTTTACTTGTAATTTAGATCATATGATATATTTAAGTAACAGGAACTTTGACTCGGCAGCCAGGTCAAGAGCGCTTTGACAATTTGTTAAAAACGCTGATAAAGTTTCACGCTCTCCTTGGTATGGGTTTATAAAGTTACATAAGACTTGGATAGGGTATGGTTTAGACATAGTGGGAGTTATTTGTTTTCTGTCATTGAATTAGCCATAATAACTAGTGTTTGGATAATTGTACAGAGCTCAAGGGCTTAGAGGTCTTAGGAAAACATGGAGACTTATGCGGCAACAACAACAAAGATAGAATATTCTACTCACAGCAAGGCGACGGTTTGGAAAACGGAAAACATCACGCAGAACTCTGTGAGTAGCGCGTTCGGCAGCAGCGCAGACGCTCAGCGTCAGCGGCTAGCAGCAGATGCGGCAGTACTTGATCGACCCGTAGACGGCGTTGGAAGGGGTTAGCTTAGCTTTAAGCTCACCCAGGTACAGTCACGTCTAATAATATATATACATTGTCACATTTTCTAAAATATCTTAACTTCCACCATTCAAAAATAATGTGTACGAATTTTTTTTTCTAAAATACCTAACCATCAAACTGTGTCAAAACTGGGTCTACATTGGTTTCACAATAATATAAACGAAACAACATCAGTAAAAAGTTTACACTTCCAATGTCATTTTTAAGTATCCATGACAATTTCTATAACATTGTATACAATGTATATGTTACCGGCCAAACCCGATTTCAGGACAAACTAGTTTTAGCCTTAGTTCTTCCTATACGCGATAGGGGGTGCCCTTCGCTCGCCCTTGGATCTTATGTCGACGGAGCCCCGCTTCGCGGGGCCCCTATTTCTGTGTAAAGGGTTTAAAGTAACCAAACCGAACCTCGGGGTGCCCTTCGCTCGCCCTTGCATCCTATGTCGACGGAACTACATAGTTTAGCCTAGGCTAAACTAGTTTGTCCTGAAATCGGCTTTGGCCGGTAACATATACATGTAATAGAAATTGTATACGTGCTATAGGAATTGTCATGGGTACATTAAAATGACATTGAAAGTGTATACCTACTTTTTCCTGTTCTTGTTAAGTTTATTCATACACCATTGTATAATACAATGGTTTCAATTCAATACGGCGCCCTCTAGCGGTCATAAAGACACGACCTAAAAAATTTTTGAAGTGAAAACTTCTTTAGCGGCGTTGCACACTTTTTGTAATGGGGAAAAAATGTTAAACTCGCGTCAGGACACGTGACCGTCAGGAGAGATTCCCCCCCCCCTCCCCTCTTTCTACGGCAGCGCCAACCGAAGTGAACCAAGTGAGACACGGTAATGGATGGACGGACGGACGGACGGATGGTGACGGTGACGGTGATGGTGGACGTGGATGTGGATGGATGGATGGACAGCTGATGGCTCGACCGTCTGTGTAGTAGCCACACTGCTGTGTATTCGTAAAATTCGTGTATATAAATGCCGTTATTCATAATCCTATTTTATCTCTATTTTAGCTAAAATAGGTTTATAGAACGTTTGTCTTTATCTGTCACGTTGTCATTTCTGTGTGTAAGAAAGAGACAAACCCCATTTTAACTAAAATAGGTTTAATAAGTTTTATGAATAAGGGGGATATTGTTTAAAATATGGAAATTGAACAAAGTGCATCGATTAATGAAAAAAGTGACGCAGAAATAGTGAAAAAAAAAATTAGTTATAATAATTCAATAATATAATATATAATTAATATAATAATATTAATTAAATTCATAATTGATTTATTTCAACGTTAATATTCAAGTTTTCACTTCTGCCGGCACTCCCGGAGTGCAACCCGTCTTTAATTTTTTTTTTTGTTTTATCATGCCGTGTTGGGTATCAAATGAAAGGGCATAATTAGCACATTTCAAAAAAATAAATATTATTACTGAAGTAAGCCCCAAAATATTTAAATAAAAAAAATAAGTTTACAAACTAAAACCCGACTAAATGAAGAATGAAACATTCTTTTCGGTAGTCTGGTTTTAGTTTTTAAACTTATTTTTTATAAATACATAAATAGTGGTTGGTTACTGCAATAAAACAAGAGCTTACAGAATCAGTGTTGTAATTCGTTACCAAAGGGAATCATTATATTATTAATAAAGTCTAATAACGTAGTTATGCACAATTTATGTTTAAACCAAACGTTATTCAAATATTAATTAATTTTAAATCACAATTAATCAAGTATAATTCACTGTCGCTACACATTACCATTTTTAATTTTAAATACGAGGTGTCGGTAATTAAATTAATTAAAATCTTGTGTAGCCACCTTCAGCGTTTATAACATCTTGCAACCTTTCCTGCATTGACGAAACCATATTTTAACATGCATTTTTGCATGTTTCTTTGGTTCTAACTTGGTTGCTGTCCCACTCTTGGACCATCAGCCCCCACAAATTCTCAATAGGATTGAGGTCAGGGCTTTTAGGCGGCCACGGCAACGAGTTCACGAGATTTCGGTTGCGATTGAACCAAGCTTAAGTAAATCGAGAATTTTGGACCCCTGAATTGTCCTGCACAAAATCAATAGGCGTCAGTTCGGGAAAGTAAACCTCCACACTAGGCAGTAAAACTTCTTCTAAAATACTGGTATATTGCTCGCTATTCACTCGACCACTGATCTCAGCCAATTCACCGGGTCCACTAGCTGCCATCCAGCCCCAAACGCCGAAGCTTATCCGGCCACTTCTTCTAGATGGGAGTATATTTCTTTCCAAATAACGAGTGTTATTAGGTCGCCATAAAGACAAACGTCCATCAGCAGAAGAAACAAACACTTTTTCATCAGAAAAAATGGCTCTGCTAAATTCGTAGTTTAGATATTCTCGAGCAAATTGTAGTCGCTGTTGTTTATGGCGTGCAGTTAACAGTGGTTTTTGCGCCGGAACTCTGTGACGTATGCCAGTTGTGTGTAGGCGACGTCGAATCGTTGAAGATGATACGCGGTATGAAGATGATATGTCCTGAATTCGCACAAATCCACTATTAACCACCCTGTTCACGATCTCCCTGTCCTGCGCCGCGGAAGTTTTTCGTGGACGACCACTACTTTTAAAACTAACTACGTCACCTTGATCTTCCCACCGCTTGAGCCACAAATATACGGTTTTCCTCTGAAAAAAAAAGTGCATTTAAGTAAACTGTTACTAATTAAGTAATTTAATAAATAAACCTAAAAACGGCTGCGCAACGCGCAACCCTAATAATCAATAATAATAAAAAAAAATATAAATAATATAAAAAATTAACAATAAATTGCAAACTCACCGTAATTCCCAATTCATTTGCAATGTCTGTAACCGAAAGTCCCTGTTCTTTAAGAACAATGATTTTGTGTTTGTCATATGTAGAAACACGATATGGCATGTTGTTATTATTCATTTTAGGTAGATTTCAATAATAATCACTATTAACTACCAAAATGAAAGGCGCTGGTTCGGTAGTAAAACAAAGTATATAATAAGTCAATCAAAAACCAAAAGGTAGAAAAAGCATAAACAAAAAGGTGCGAAAAGGTAAAATATCAAAAAGACTTGCACAATCACAATAACACAGGAAATATTTATCTAGCTGCACTGCACGACAACAAAAAACAACCGTAATGCGCGCTTATCCCTTCTGTATGATTTGCAATTTTGCCATAGGAATCTAATAGCACAATAGTTTTAGGGTACACGGAAATAAAAACAGTCGACGGGCGAGTCGATGCCACTCGCTGGTGGCTACTAGCTACCTTACACAATAAGTTCAACGCAAATTGATGACAAAATATCTAAAAAGTAATAATATAATAAGATCTTATATTTATGTACACAGATTTTGTCAATTAGGTAAGATCACAATTTGGGTTCCTTATGAATCCGAATTGCGACTTATTTCCGAGCTCAAGCTGCTTGCAACTGCTGCTTTATAATTGTTTACATAATTTCGAAACTGTACTGTAAATATGTTTTTGAAATTTCCTTGTGTTCATAATTATGTAACTAAAAGTTACTATTATTTTTTGGTAATCTATTGTCAACAAAAATTTGAGAAACATGTGTAGTTCATTTTGACACAATTTAACGTTTATATAATTGTTGGACACAATTAGCATACTTATTTTTGTGATTTAATGTTGCTACATGAATTTGAATTTTAAGGGCGTTTCTATGATATTGCTCGTGACTGTACACGACGAAAGGCTTAACGATTCGTTGACAGGTTTAGCCAACTCTGAGGAATTCGGTGTAATCACGATCGGATACCACGGTTGCAACTAGTGATGGGTCGTTGAAGGTTTTTCCGTCAACGAAACGTTAACGTTGAATTGCGTTTGTCAACTAGTTGATCAACTAGTTAATCAACTAGTTAATTTCGTCAACGAGTTAACGTGTTACGAACGTCAACTTGCATGAACGATAAACGCCTTAACGCTTTTATTAACGTACGCTGTTCATTTACGAACAATTTGATGCAATTTACCAAATGGAATTGGATAACATTTTATGATGACTTTACCTACTACCTACCTAGGTTTCTAGATGATCTTCCCTTCATACTTTTTTCAGGCTTAGGACTGACTGATTAATTTGCTATAAAACACAAATTTCAGGCGTATTTAGAAGATCATTTGATTTTTATGTACATCAATCAATTATTTTTTTTAAAGTGTTTTACTTTTTTTTTACTTTTAATCTTGTTTTTAATAATTTTTTTACATTCGGTTTTTTTTTATTTTACATTTTATTCATAGCCCTTGAACCGGTCTTCAGGTGAATTTACGTTCAGGAACATGATTTGTTCTACTTTGTGGTCAGCCTTGTTCGTCTTTGGTTTATAATAAGACCAGTTTTCGAGAACATGTTCACAAGGAACAGATGTAGCCACTATGTTACAGTGGGTAACAAATATTTGTTTTAGGTGGGGATAAACAAATTGATGATTTTTCCACCATTTGAGAGGGCAGTTTAAATTTCCTGATTGGTCTTTGCGAGGTAATAGTTCGTCCGCTAGGTACATATCTACCTCCTTTATTGCCTTTGACAGTGGCGTTCCTTGTGTTGTAGTACTCGCAATCATATTTTGGTCAAAAATATTCCACGGGTTTAAATCGTAATAACTTTTGTTTAAGTCGTCAGTTACTGTCAAAACTGTAGATGGTGTGGTGTCTGTTGTTTTTGCGATCAATGCAGCAACCAATTTTTGGCTATGTTTGAATCCGTAAAAGTTTTTGCCAAAAGATCGCACATGTGATCCGCCACTCGATGTGATAATTTATGTTCGGCCATGAAGGCAGCTAGCTTTAGTTCTGCTATTTTTTGTTTATCGCCACTGGGCTCCAATTTTTTGAACATGCTATCTATTGGCTGAACGTTTGAACGTACAGTTTTAACGTTTTGTGAATGTTTTGTACCTTCAGAATGTCTTTTTATGATAGTTAATTCTGCATGCATCGTTGTGTCGCAAAATGAGCAGAAAGCTTTATATTGGTCCTTAGGATGTTGCTGAAGCCAAGGGGAAAAAGCTTTATTATTTCGACACTCATCTTTGAATTTTTGTTTATAATGCTTACGTTTTTGCCCAGTTTTCGGAATCTTGGATGATGACGCTTCTTTATCTGTCTCGTAGCTATCAGTATCACTACCCATTTTATGTACGTTGTGTCGAACAAAAATAAATATTGTTTCACTGATTAAATACACTGCGCACTTGGCATACATCAAACTGTTTGATTGTTGCAATAGCTAATGATGATACCTGTTCGATGGCACCCATTCGTTTGTTAATCTCGGTAAGAGTGCGTTTTTGTACCTCCTTGATTAAAGGTTCTTCAATATTTAGGTTTTTCAGTTTTGATACCATGCAGTGCACTAATGGAATGACCTTGCTGCTAGAGCAATATTTATCGCCAGATATTTCCTTAGTCGCTGCTTCCAGTGGGCGTAATATGTTAAGAAGTGATGTTAACATTGTCAACTCCATACCAGTTAATATCGGCGGTGCTGTCTTATGACGAATCAAAATTTCGCTTACAGCATTTTTTAATTCAAGAAAACGTACAATCATATAGTACGTGCTATTCCAACGTGTAGGGACGTCCTGAATTAGTTTTGTGTCAGCTTTAACTGATTTACGCAACTCGTCACTTGCCACACAACTTTGTTTAAAAAAAGTACTTAACAACATTTTTTACTTTCGTTAATATTAACTGTAATTCTGGAATTCCCAAAACATGTTGAGCGACTAAATTAAGTGTATGTGCAAAGCATGGGATATGCTTTCTTTTCCCAAAAGCAATTTCAACAGCCTTCACCATATTTGCAGCATTATCGGTTACCACTGCTGTGACTGTGACTTTATCAGTATTGAATCCCCACTCTTCACATGTTTTAGTGAGCATTTGTGCAATATATTCGGAAGTATGTCTTTCATCTAAGTGGTACACACCCAAAGTTACAGAGTGAAATTCTATTTGGATGCCAAAATGAGCAGTTACTCCCAGGTAACTTCTCATTTGTAGGTCTGACCAAATGTCACTTGTTAAGGTAAGATCTTCTACATTGCATAATTTATTTTTCATAATTCTTGATAATACGTCATACTTTTCGTCTAACCAGCGTGTCACAGTGGTTCTGCTGGGAATCTTATAATGAGGTGCTGTAACTTTCAAAAGATTCTTGAAACCTTCATTTTCGACTAATGAAAAAGGGTGATTGTCTTTACTGATCATGAACATTATTGCATTATTAATTCTTTTAGTTTTGTCACCAGTAGAGGTATAAACTCAAACTCAAAGCATTTATTTCAATTAAACCATTTACAGGCACTTTTGAATTGTCAAGAAGTCAGTCAGTCAAAAAAAATGAAGCTAGTTGCCCATTCCAAAGCGTAGGTACCTATGGAGAAGAACGGGCAAGAAACTCCATGGACACTCTTTTAAATCAAAATAATGTGGTTACAAAGTCTTGGTTACATCATTCATGTTAAAAATTATACATGTGAGAACGATGCAGAACGTTAAAAGCGTCCATAATGAAAAGATGAGAAAAAACGCGTATATTTCTCCAAAACTACTTTCAATTGACCTCTGTCGTTTAAAATGTAATCGTCTATCATAATCTAATAAATTTTTTTCTTCGATTTGTTTGTTGCTGTTTGATTCAAACAGCAACAAACAAATCGAAGAAAAAAAGAGTGTGAGCAAGCGATTCATTCATTCATTATTATGCAACCAATTTTCATAAACATTGATTGTTTGAATGGACATGTAAACTAACACACTTTTACATTTAAACGTATTGTGATGAATAAAATATTTAGGGATTTCCCCGGTAGTAGTGAAGCGAAATAGCGGCGACTTGATGTTGCCATGACATATAGAGCTGGATTTTCGTTTCGTTCTACGTACCTTTTTATAAAATTAATCATCATAAAATTAATACTTCTGAAGTATTTACATGTTGACTGTCAAGGTAATTCTTAAAAAAAATACCGTAGAAAAGTACACGGTAGTGAAACATTACCGTAGACCGTGTTTTAGCCAAAAATACCGTGCATCTACGGTAATTACCGTGTATCTGGTAACACTGATGGATGGTGACAGCTGATGGCTCGACCGTGTAGTGGCCACACTGCTGTGTATTCGTAAAATTCGTGTATATAAAGTGTTTAAAATATGGAAATTGAACAAAGTGCATCTATTAATGAAAAATATCAAAAATGCACAACCTTAATATTCAAGTTTTCACTTCTGCCGGCACTCCCGGAGTGCAGCAACCCGTCTTTTTTTTTTCTTTTTGTTCGGCTCCTATGGGTCATAATAGCATGATCAAGAATCGACGGGTAGTTCCAGAGATTACACCCTACATACAAACAAACAAAATGACTTTGTTTTAATTTTAGTATAGATAAATAAGTAATTAACAACACTTTTTATCGTTACATTTATTTATTTTGAAAAAAAAAGGAACTTTTTTTAAATTTGAATAATTATTTAATAAAATTCAGTCGTTAATTATAAAAACCAATTGTAACTGTGAACAATATTTAATTCAGGCGATTTTCAAGCATATCCTCCAAGGAGTGAGGATGATTTTCGCTTGAGAACACGTTGGCGGTCCACTGTTCGGGCGCGGGTATGTCCTCAACCACGAACATAGGTACTTCTGGCATCGGCTGACCTTGCTTTACATCCTGACCAAGCGAGTGCATCTAGAAAAAAATTGTAGGTATTTAAATAGTTTATCACGGGTTTTTTTTAAATGTAGATATCTTTACGGTTTTCGGATTTTTTCCTATACTTGCGCTACATGACCTTGCTTTTTGCCAAATTTCATGATTCTAGGTCAACGGGAAGTACCCTATAAAGGAGACGGGAAGTTTTGGGCCCAGCAGTTAACTAGTTGAAATGGGTATTAAAAAAACCGTTATATTTTTCTAAAGGTAATCACAAAATACAGTACCATGTTTCTATCTAGAAAGCGAGAAAAGTTAAATTAAGTTATGAAACTAAATAATCGATTAAGTATGTACATGCCTGAATCCTAAGTAATCGATAGTGAATAAATCGGTAAAATCTCAGAATATGTATGAAAATCGAGTGACAAATGCTTATAAATGTTTTCGTGGAATCGATTCATAGCGAATCGAGTTCCTTTAATTTTTCTTCTGTTAGCAACATTGGTCACTCAGTATAGTCTAAAGTAATCTGTGCTGTCACCGACTGACAGATGACAGCATAGAGGAAAATAATATATCATGAATTGTACCATTGCGACTGGTCGCAGTGACTGTATTGGCAGAAGAGTCTTGGACGATGAGGAGATTTTATAACTTATTCATCAGTGGCGTGAATATCAGCCTGTAAGTACCTATTTAAAACGAGCTTTTAGCCTATCAAGCGAACATAACCAGACTTATGTACCTACTGTTTACGGCCTCCAGCGTCATGTCTGTCGGCTGTCTTTTTGTTGGATAGCATATATTAAAACAATACTTACTTAATACCTAATTAGTTGATTAATTAGCCATATGAATCTATGGAACACTCATAAAAAAGGTCTAAGTAATCGTCTAGTCCCGATGGGACCGATTCGGTCCCAGGCTTTGCTGCTTTGAGGTATTGACTGTTATTGGTGCCATTTCGGTCTCGGCTGGGAGTAGCGATTTAGTTGAACATGCATTAGGATTAGCTACATGTAATGAAGCTTGATTATGGTTGAACAAGATTCAAATAGTTAATTTTTTTCAGGTTACCAGTGAAAACTATGTATGCCAAGCATGTTGGATCTTGGCCAAAGATGATTGTGGTTCTTTTGAGACGTCCGATTCAAGCACTTTTTAGATGATATTCTCATAATTATTGAAGACGAATAATAAATATTTTATACTTAATATTGGTGTTTTATTTTACTTCCTATTCTCCCTTTTTTTAAACGTACCTACTGCTTCTAAGTGCAGGATATTGGATGTAGAGACATGTCTTCGAATGTAAGCGACTGTCCAGGGCGTGCCAAACGTGTCAGGATCTTCAACACGTCACACATGGAGGCTCTCTACTTGCACTCCTCTATGCATAAAACCATTATACAGACAAAACCATTCAAAATATTTCGCAAATTACATAAAAAAACTACAATGTTATAATGTAACCTCACTTTTACTATATTTCATATATAACCTCACTTTTACTATATTTCATATAACTTGATTCCTGGATAGCCAAATTTCACCAAATTTTCAGTGAGGCCTTATTATTATATCCACTTACAAATAAGGCTAGTTTGATTGAGTTAACACCTGGGCCCAGGAAACTATGTAGTCTTTCCCTTCTCCTTTTGATTCTCCTTGATTCGAAATGTACGTTTTTTGCGGCATAAACGGCCGTATCTTTTTTTTACGTACATTTAGAGGTTTGATTTTTTCACAGCTTCAAGGGACTGTACACCTGAGTATATTGTTTCAATTACAACTCGATACCACCACGCGTTCCTGAGATAAAGGTTCTCGACAGACAGACAGACTGACAAAGAAAGTGATCCTATAAGAGTTCCGTTTTTTCCTTTTGAGTTACGGAACCCTACAAAAATTAAAATGATTTGTCTTTCAACAGTTGCAGTATTGCATCCTTGCAATACTGCAACTGTTGAAAGACAAATCATTACGACGCCCCTGCAAATTTCATACAATGCAAATTTCACATTCACAGAGCGTTCGTACACTTGGAAAATTAAATTTTATTGAAAATCAAAATGGCGGCAACACGCAAAATTATGAAAAAAGGGGTTAGTGGACACTGGACATAATACTAGAGGCGTCGTAGGTGCGTCGCAGACTAAATCAAAATGAAAGTATTTTATTTCGCATAAACCTACATGGGCACATAAGAAACGTCAGAAGCTAGGTGCACGGTTCCAATTGGTCGTTTCCTATGGAAAAGAACCGGCAAGAAACTCCACGGTTACTCTTTTAAAAATAATTGGTTTTTACAATGTTTTCAAATTACAGTAGGTATGTGAGGACAGCCAGACAACATAAAGACAAAGCTGTTATGTCTCATGTAACTGTAATTACACCGGCACCCGAACCCGAATCAGCGCTTTTCGAACGTCAAAATTACATAAACGCCCGCCCTTCACCATCTATTTTCGCTGGGAAGAAGAAATGGCTCAATAAACTCCCCAGCAGCACAGCTGATGAAAAATCTTACGTTGAAGACGTCCGGGCCCCTTTTCTTCCTGAGGTAGTTGAAGCAGCACGCTCGGAAGCGCCGCGTGCCGCACGCGCGCACGCACTCGCTGCCGCACGAGTCGCACGCGGACCACACCGAGCTCACTGCAAGAATAGGATAAAACATTTGGAAGTTAACCTCTTTGGAAAGGAGCTCGTCGAGGTGAATACCACCACCATTATAGTACAATAGGCTGCACGTCTTTGGCGACACTCTGACTTTGAGCTGACCTAGCGAAGCTTGGAGTTTCAATAGAAATAAGAGGCCAGTTTATACTGATTTTTTACCACTGATGAGGTATACTCACTCAGCGACGCTGCTTGGCACCAGAATAGAATACAATATAATACTCTTTATTACATATCGCACCTTCGGTGCAACAAAGTCACAAAGCCAAAACTGCAAAATTGAGGTAAGTATGCCAAATTGTCCCTGAACCATGCCTATACTTAGGGCAAAAAAAACATCCGCGAAAGTATCTCAAAATTCTACTAGATGGCGCAGGTGCCTTTGTGGTTATAAATGCGAAAAAATGAGGAGATAAGTGCGAAAAGAAAATTAAGTCCTCTCTTGTAAAATTAAAAAATGAGCTGTTGTGGCTTGGTTATAATGAAATTGTTATAATTCTGTAAATACATATTTCTTACAACTTAATACTGACCAGCAAATTGCAAAAAACGTAAAAAAAATTGAATTTCGCGGGCTACCCTGGCGCTTTTGCCTTAAAGGAACAAAGGTCGAAACTTAGCAAACTTACCAATAAACATAAGTGCAAGAATAGCGGTCATCTTCAGCATTTTGTAAGATTATAATGTATGTATTACTTTCTTAGCACGGAATAGTTCTTCTACTAAAGACAGTGTCGGAATGTCGTGGTAGGTACAGTTGACAACTCCGTTTTATATGCGTTCAAGTTTACTTAGCGATACGCGTAGGTTGCTAAACAAAGCTTTTTAGCTTAGTGTGTCTTTATATCATTATTTAGATACCTAACTTTTTGTTGGTGATGTGGGGTGATGATTAAATACACGGAGATTTATTTGATGGGAGGCAAGGCGGCGGTGGGGAAGCAGAGCGACAGTATTTCGGCTTATGCTAGTGAGGTCTGGAACGGAGTGTGCGGGGCGGTTTTTTTTTTTGTTTTCTAATTGGCATCTTGTAGTTGACCTTTAGAGGTCGTGACTACTTAACCGGACTATCCTGTGGTTGCCTTACCCACTGGGGGACATCACTTGGCACCTGGCCACGTGCCCCACCACGCCCCCTCCCTCGGCCACGCTGCGCCGCACCGCCGCGCCGTGCCGAACCGCGGCGCCGTGGACGACGCTGCCCTGCCGCCACTTCTTCTACCACGTCTTCCATCTGCTGGAACAGCTGATGTCCATCAGCAAGGTGGAAGACGTGGTCCTCCTCCATCGCGTCGTCGAGGGGGGCCGTGACGACAACATTGAACCTAAAATAAAAACATAGTAAATATAAATACATGTAAATCACGAAGAAAAGGTACAAGACTAATGAATACAAGTTTTAACACTTACGGTTCAAGAACTATTAAACATTGTCGGAAGCGCTGGGCATCAATGTTACTGAAATGAAGCAGTTGTTGAAGGAACGCTTCTTTGGCCGCCTGAAAAAAGTACTTAATAGTCTTCTTTCAGGCGGAAACAAGGTGCGCGCCTTCAATGGTTGGGTCATGCCGGTTTTGATGTACTCTTTCGGCATACTCAAATGGACTCAGACCGAACTCGACGCCCTGGATAGGAAGGTCCGCACGCTGCTGACTGCAAATCGAATGCATCACCCACGGTCTTCCACATTGCTATGCACAACAAGAGCGGCAAATAGATTTTCTGTGTGGCTCTTGCTGTGGTAATCAATAATATATCACCCAACTCTTTTAGAACTCCGGAAACACTACCTGGGCTACTAGCATCTTTAAGACATGATATTATCTCCGACGACATTGGCAACATCTGGAGGCTAGTTAGTACTGAAAGCGCTATTCAACTTCGTATAATATTTATCCTCCATGACCATTAGGATAGGCTTGTGCTAATGGACCTAAGCTTCTTAAAACCCCTGTTCGACGCTCCGGAGGCAAAGTAATCCCTTGTAGGAGCGGTATGTGGTGATTAACGAGGCCATATTGGGTAATATTTTGCGTAGTTTCATTCTCCACAATATCCCTTGCTACTTGACGACCTGTTGCGTCTCTCTTCAAACTTCTTTTATAAACCGTTTTCCTAACCTTGAAGCGTGTGACTCCAGTACGTACCTCATCATACATGCCTTTGAACAATGTCATTATTTCTACTATCGGAGTAGCTATCATAAAATTTATTTTAATTTCCTTGCTTCTTATCTTGTCCACCACAGTCTGGATACTCACTTCTTTTTTATTGATTGTTGCTATGTATGCCAAATACCTCTGGTGTCCCGTCGGATCATTTTCTTCTTTCCGAAGACAGGTAAATACGGTCATCAGGACACCAGAGACTTCGTCTGATAAATCTATATCTATGATGTTTTCTGTGAAATTGGCATGACAAATTTCTCCAAGACCAGCTTCATCGACTATTATTTCGGTTATTTTAATGATCTTTTCTATTTCCTCATCTCTTTCTTTCCCTATGTCTACATCCATGGCAGCGCTAGTTGAAACCATCTTTTGATCTTAATTTTTCAATTGAGCTTCTGCTTGTTTCAGCTTTAGTTCGGCCAATTTTTCTCTCGCTTCTAGTGTAGCCGTTTTCTTCTTATGGGAGGTTACTGAGCGGCGTGACCGAACGTCAACGGGTTTTACAGTACGCTGCGACGCTTCTTCTTGTTCCTTATTGGACGCAGCGCTGGTGACATCCGTCCCAGTGGTTGTTTCTTCCGTGGCGGTCGAGTTACTATTCCCGCTGCTATTGCCCGACGCGTCGGTAGCGGTGTTCGTCTCGCCACTGGCCGAAGAATCCTCTGGTGTGGCCTCTTCTGTGGCCGTAAGCGTCTTCGTTTCTTCCTGCCGGCGCCTTGTTCTCTCCCCGTCCTGGCTCCGCGTTAAAACCATTTTTCTTGCTGATTTACGATGAATATTCGACTCCGAAGGACCATTAATGTTGGTGATGGGGGGTGATGATTAAATACACGGAGATTTATTTGATGGGAGGCGAGGCGGCGGTGGGGAAGCAGAGCGACAGTATTTCGGCTTATGCTAGTAGAGGTCTGGAACGCAGTGTGCGGGGCGGTTTTTTTTTTTTTTTCCTATATGGCATCTCGTAGTTGACCTATAGAGGTCGTGACTACTTAACCGGACTATCCTGTGGTTGCCTTAAGTAAACTCAAAGCCTCCAGCCAGGGGCGTACAACTAGTATACTAAGCGACTACACGCTAAGGGCACCCCCTTTGGGGTACGAACCTCGGCTTAGGGCGTCGCTGGGGGAGGGCAGCAAGATGGGACAGGCTGGATCATATTATTATTATTTAAGCTTGATGAGGCCGGCATTTCCTATCTGACTACTCTTGAGAAGAAATGCCGAAACAAACTCAGAGGTCACAGTCGGGAATTTAAAGCTACAGGCTCAGCTGCGGCGCGGGCTGGCCGCTCTTCGAGCAAGGGTCGGGGGGAAGCATTTACTTGGGGACGTCGCGAGGGACCTCGGCGGCGAGGTCGGAATGACGGTGTTTTGTGTTTGTGCACTGTACTGGTCGCTTTGTTTTTCTCCTGGAGGAGAGTTATGGGGTCGTCAGGTTCGGAGAGAGCATGCCTTGGACGGCGAAGTTTGCTGATATTGGAGGGGATGTATTTGGTGGCCTCGACAACCAGTGGGTTGCGATTGGTGGCCTCGACAACCAGTGGGTTGCGATGGTTGGCGGCGGTATCGAAGAAACTCTTGGAAAGGCGTTTCATGAATTGTTTGATGGTGGGGATTTTGAGGTCAAGATGGAGGATCTCATTTCGAACGAACCAAGGGGATCCCGTAGCCTTACGGAGGAAGCGGTTTTGGAGGGTCTGCATCCTGTGGATGTGGTGGGGTTTCGCGTGAGCGAAGACTACACAGGCGTAGGTCATTATAGGTCTAATGCACGCTGTGTAGATGCGCAGTTTGCATCTTAGTGACAATTTGCTGCGTGCATTGAGAACGGGGTGGAGTCTGCCGAGAGCGAAAGCGGCGCGCGAGCGGACCGTCTTTATGTGCTCTGCGAAGGAAAGGTGCCTGTCGAGTATTACTCCTAGGTATTTAGCTTGCTTTTCCCAAGGGATCGGCTTGCTGAACAGGGTGATAGGTCGGGGGGCGGTTGGGTTTAAGTCGCGGTTTCGAAAAGAGAACTGCTTGACTTTTGTCGGGATTGACCTCTATTCTCCACTTCCTGAACCAGTCAGCGAGTTTGTTGACTGCGGTTTGGAGTGTGTGTGAGATCTGGACTAGGCTGCGACCAGTGTAGAAAATGGCTGTGTCGTCAGCGAACAGGGCCAACTGGGCCTTTTTATTTGTGGGGATATCGCTGGTGAACAGCGTGAAGATGAGTGGGGCAAGCACAGAGCCCTGGGGTACACCTGCTCGGATGGGGTGTGGGGAGGATATCGCTCCTTCAACTTTATAACGGAAAGTACGGTTCGACAGAAAGTCTCGTAAGATGAGTACGAGACGGTCAGGCACTTTGAGTTGGTATAGCTTGTAGATTAAGCCATTGTGCCAGACCTTGTCGAAGGCTTTCGCTATATCGAAGAATACTGCACCTGTCATATACCCGCGTAGGAAACCTGCGTGTATATGTTCGGTGATGCGGTGGACCTGCTGGACGCAGGAGTGTTGGGTCCGAAAACCGAATTGTTCATTTGGGATAAGGCCCTTTGTTTCGGCGTAGTCTCTAAGACGCTTGTAAATAAGCCTCTCGTAGACCTTACCGAGAACATTGAGCAGACTGATGGGGCGGTAACTCGAAGGTTCCGATTTGGGCTTGCCGGGCTTGGGAATGCCGATAACAGTGGCTTCTTTCCACGCTTGTGGGAAAATGTTGTTGCTCATGGCGCCATTGAAGATGGTGACCAATAGCATTATTATTTGGGCAGGGAAGAGTTGAATCACTCTGTTGGTGATTCCGTCTGAGCCAGGGGCTTTTCTAGGTTTGAGGCCCTTGATGATATCCTGCACTTCGTCTGGTGTGACGGATGGCAGAGGATTATCAGGGTCTTCGACTGGTGGGAGGGAGGCTTTGCGTTCGACTTCCGCGTCAACCTCAGAGAGATGGGCTTGATCTACGGGTTGGGAGCTAGGTGTACATTGAGCTTCGAGACTGTCGGCCAGGCATTCGGCCTTGTCATTGTCGTTGAAGGCAATGGTTTTGTCAGGGCGGGTCAGTGGGGGCATGGAGACTATCTCTTGAGATCTGAGTCTCCTTTGAAGATCCCAGAATGCCTGATGTGTGGGTTCTAGATCGCTCAGCGTCTTATCCCATTTGACTTCACGCCACTCCGATATGCGAGTCCTCACAGATCTTGTAAGTAACGCATATGGGCTTTGTTCGCGTCGCAGGGAAAGCTGCTGTAAGCACGGACAGCCGCGTTCTTCTCACTCAGTAGTTCACGCAAGTCGTCAGGCAGTTTCCAGTGATGGTCGTCCATCCCTGGAATCTCCCTTGAACAGTCGTTCAGGACTGACTGTACGTGTTCCGTGAGCGAGTCGATCGCGGCCGTCGTGTCCGCGATTGAGTTGAACTGATCAGGAATAGAGTCTAAGTGGGGGGATGTGGTGGATTTCAGGCGTTCGCTTACTTTCCTCCAGTCCGTTACCACTTTTGTCTGGGGGGGATGGTTGGGGTCGGTGAGACCAATACGTGGGCCCATTCTGATGATGACTGGTCGGTGGTCTGAGGATAGCTCTTGTATAACTTCTATAGCGTTCAACCGTAGGTTGACGTTCTTTAGAAGTGACACGTCGAGGACGTCTGGAGTATGGTTGGGATTGTTCGGAAAGTGGGTGGGAGTCATCGGTCCGATGACGTCGAAGTTCAGAATGGGGGAGAGGTCAAATAGGATTTTGCCTCTGGTGGAGATCCTGGTGCTGTTCCAGGCGGGGTGTTTGGCGTTAAGGTCACCCGCTATTATTACGGAGTCGCTTAAGTCAAGAAGGGCTGAGAGGTCGTCTGACAGAGGTTGTG
Source organism: Amphipoea oculea (assembly GCA_945859645.1). Taxonomy (NCBI): domain Eukaryota; kingdom Metazoa; phylum Arthropoda; class Insecta; order Lepidoptera; family Noctuidae; genus Amphipoea; species Amphipoea oculea. The sequence goes on along the minus strand of OX243891.1, from coordinate 3,923,132 downwards.
AGTATTCTGCAGAGGTCGAGGGAGGGATGTAGGCTGAAACTATTGTGATTGGTTGGTGTCCTGACATGCCTGCCGACAGATGGACACTTCAAGTCGTGAAAGCGGGGGCGGATCCATTGGGATGCAGTAGTTCTTTTTTATAGTATACAGGGTGGGCCATATCAGTGTTGGCGATTTAATTCTTCAATTTCTCAGTAACGCGCGGCGCGGGGTGGCGGGGGGATATGTTGTTCGCTGCGCCGCTTCCTGGAAATTTAGTCGCCATGGAGCCGTACACGGGAGTGCAGCGTGCATTTTGTGTCCGAGCGTATTACGAAAACAATAAATCAGTGGTTACTGCACGACGTTTGTATCGGCATGAACACGGTTTACGCGATTTAAGTGAAGTTCCAAGCGCCAATGTGTTACGAAAATGGATCAGAATGTTTGAAACAACCGGCTCAACGGTACCAATTACGGCTCGTGGTCGCCCAGTTTCTGCAAGATCAGCCGACATTGTGGAGCGTGTTCGTGTTTCAGTTCAGCGAAATCCGCAACAGTCAACACGTAAGAGAAGTCAGTCTTTGGACGTCAAAAGAACAACTTTGCGACGAATTTTGAAACGTGATCTGCATTTGAAGGCTTATAAGATTCAGATAGTCCAAGAATTAAAACCCAATGATGCCAATAACCGACTTAACTTTGTCAATTTGATGCTCGAGCGGTTCAACAATTTCAACAACGTGATTTTTAGTGATGAGGCTAATTTTCACCTTAATGGCCATGTGAACAAGCAAAATTGTCGGTTCTGGTCCGAGACTAATCCCCGACGCTTGCATGAACGTCCACTTCACAGCCCTAAGCTTGTCGTGTGGGCTGGGATAACGTCAACCGTCATTATTGGGCCATACTTTTTTGAGGACGAAAGAGGGCAAGCGATGACGGTTAGAGCTAACAATTATTGCAACATGATAACAGACTTTTTGGTGCCAGCTTTGCAAGAACTTCAAGGCAATACCTCGAGGATGTGGTTTCAACAGGATGGGGCCACATGTCATACGGCTAGGGTATCCATAGAGCTGCTGAAAAATGTTTTTCCCGGAAAACTCATCTCGAAAAGGGGGGATATTGAATGGCCCCCACGTAGCCCCGATCTCTCTCCATGCGATTATTTTCTATGGGGCTACCTCAAATCGGTAGTTTACGAGAATAATCCGACCAATTTAGAGCAGCTGAAGAGGAATATTATTCAGGAAAGTAACAAAATACCGAGAACAACTTTTCAACGAGTTTTCCAAAATTTGCGACTTCGGTTCCAAGAGTGCCAAGCAGCGGAGGGAAGCCATTTGGACAACATTATTTTTAAGTCTTAAAAATTCCTATGCTTCTACTTTTTAACAATACAAATATATTTGTGTTGTTTCGTAGTTTTTTTTAAATCGAATATTTAAACCGCCAACACCCTTATGGCCCACCCTGTATAAAGGAGTCTACACACCAAACCCGCCGACCCGCCGACACAGCCCGGCAGCTTGGTGTCGGCGACTTTGCTTCAAGAATCATGTCGGCGACTCGTACCCGCGCGTGCAAATCGGCGGCATGGCCGGCGACTTGCGTACGCGCTCAGTTGCCCGCCGACACTCCAGCGATAGTGACGTGCTTGTGTTAACTAACTAAAAAAGTTGTACTGATTTCTTGCCGCCGACTAACTCACCGACACAGCCCCATGACACATGTTGGCGGGTTGGCGGGTTTGGGTCGCCGACACCAAGCCGCCGGGCTGTGTCGGCGGGTCGGCGGGTTTGGTGTGTAGACTCCTTTAGAGTGCCGCCTGCGTGGCATCGCGATCTGTCGTTGCGAACTATACGATAGTTCGCGATTGACGGGTTGCGATGACTAGGCTTGAGGAAGGTCTCTTGAACGAGGAAGATGTCAATTTGATGGTCGCGGATGAAGGTGGCGATCTCATCTTTTTGACTTTGGATGCCATTGGCATTGAAGTAGGCTATGTTGAGGGATCGGGGTTTGGTTCTTGATACAATTCCTCTATCCATTACTAGGTTTTGTGATGAAGGAGGTGAGAGCCTGAGTTATATCAGGGTAGGCGTTATAAATCGCCTGAATCTGGTATAGGTCGCCGGAGTATCTGGCAGCGACGATTTCGCTTGCCATTTTCCTGGCGCGGGGGGTGACGAATGTCAGGAATGTGCTGGTGATCACATTGAAGGGATCCGGGAGTAGTTGTGGTCGGGGGGGGGCGCTGAGAGTGCGGCGGGAGCAGCCCTTTTTTTTTTTTTTTTGCGCTGGGAAAAATGCGTTACGCATACCCTCCCATCGGGGGATGGGGGGCTATGTGGGACTCCCGGGTCTGACCCGGTATACCCACTAAAAAACCCAGCGGCACTCCCGCTTCGTCCGAGTGGCGGGGGACTGGGAAACCAGCGTAGCCTTTACGTCCAGTCCTCCGCCGACGATTGTCCATCAGGGCGGGCCCCTCACGGGGGCCCGGGAGTGACCGACGAAGGTGGTGATGGGTGCAATGCGGGAGACGGCACCCCCGTGCCTGTCGCCCGCCCATCGCCACCATGAGGGGGGAGAGGCTGGCGCCTTCTCCGACCCCTTCTTCGTCTGCGGAGCGGCACAGCGAGAGAGTCGTCCTCCCGCGCGCGCTCCGCCTCCTCCTTTTGCGAGATTACGTCCTCGCAAAAGGAGGCCACCGCTGCCCAGGCCTCCTCGCTCCCCAGCATGGCGTTGATCACACCAGGAAGCGAGAGGTCCTGTCCGACCGCCGCGGTCAGACCGCGGCGCAGCTCGGACCAAGCCGGGCACGCCTCGAGGGTGTGCTGCGCCGTGTCCTCCGCCGCGCCGCAGTCGTGGCACGCCGGGGTCTCCTCCCTCCCGATCCGGTGCAGGTACGTTCCGAAACAGCCGTGGCCGGACAACACCTGCACCAGACGGAACGAGAGGAAACCGTGGGACCGCTCGAGCCAGCTCTGCAGGACCGGGCCGAGCGCGTCCAACGTCCGGCGGCCAAAGGCGGCGGTGGCGAGGTCCTCTGTCCAGTGAAGGACGATTGCGTCCCTCGCCTCCCGCCGCACGGCCTCCCGCCGCACGGCCTCCCGCTCTTCGGCGACGGGGCGCTCCCCGAGCGCCCTTCGTTGCGCGGTCCACTCGTACACTCTGGCGAGCACCCAAGCCTCCAGCTCCCAAGGAGGGGTGCCGGCCAGAGCGCACGCCGCCGAAAAGCCCACCGAGCGGTAGGCCCTCGCCACCCGCAGTGCAATGGCCCTTTGGGGCTTGCGGATGGCGGTCGCATTCTCCCTCCTGTGGAGGGAGTCCGCCCAGATAGGGGCCCCGTATAGGGCCATGCTCCTGAGGACGCCGGCACCCCACCTTGGGCCCCCCCAGGTTCGGGAGCAACCGCGATAGGGCGTCCGCGGCTTTCAGGAGGCGCGTCGACAGCCCGCTGAAATGCGGGCCGAAGCGCCACCTCTCGTCCAGCACCAGGCCCAGATACTTCATCTGGGGCTGGACCTCTATCCGGACGCCCTCTACGACGATGTGGGCGTCGGGAGGGCAGCGCTGCCGAGGCCCGTGAACGAATACGGCCTCGGTCTTGTGCAGCGCCTCCTTCAATCCCAGGAGGCGGATCCTTTCTGCAACCAGGGATCCGCCAGCCGAGGCCAGACAGGCCGCGTCTCCAAAGTTCCTCCCCCGGGCAGTGAGGAGAGTGTCATCCGCGTAGCAGATGACACTCGTGCCCTGGAGGAGGACTCCGCGTAGGAGCCAGTCGAACCCGATGTTCCACAGGGAGGGCCCCAGAACTGACCCCTGCGGAACACCGGACTCTGCTCCGTACCGCCTCACCGTGCCCGTCCGGTCCGCGAGGAGGACCTCTCGGCCCTCCAGGTAGCTGGCCAGCAGATCCTGCAGGTATTGGGGCACTCCGTGATACCGGAGCGCCTCCAATATCGTCGAGTGGGGGACGGAGTTGAAGGCGTTTGCAATGTCGAACGACACTGCCAGCACTCCGTCCCCCGCCTCCACCGCCTCCTTCACCTGGCCCTTGAGTAGGGCCAGCGCGTCGATCGTCGAACGCCCTTGTCGGAAGCCGAATTGGGCGTCCGACAGGTCCGGCCCTACCCCCCGCAAAAGGCCATGAAGCCGGGACGCGATGATCCCCTCGAACAGTTTACCGACCTCATCGAGCAAGACGATGGGCCGGTATGCCGACGGGGAGTCCACCGGACGTCCCTCCTTTCGGAGGAGGCAGAGCTGCCCCTCCTTCCACAGTTTCGGGAACCTCCCAGCCGTAAAGCACGCGCTGAAGAGGTCCCGAAACCTGTCCTCCATTTAGGAGGCGGCGATCGCCACCACCCGTGCGGGGACGCCGTCTGGCCCGGGGGCCGTCTTCTTCGCGCGGAGGGTGAGAACCCCCGGGGGATCCATCGCTGGTGGGGTGAAGTCGGTCCTGCGCGGAAACAGGGACCGGACCACCCCGTCCAGCAACGCCGGCTCGAGGGTCTCCGTCAGTGGGGGACCATAGGGGCGTAGCTGGTTCCGCGCCGCCTTGTATGGTCTCCCATAAGGATCCCTGTCGAGACCCTCCAGCATCTCGGCCCTCGCCGAGTCTTCCGCAGCGCCCATTGCAGACTTGAGGGCCGTCCTCGCCTCTTGGTAAGAGGCGTATAGGCGGTCCTCCTCCGCCCGGACTCGGTTTTGGGCGCTGCGCCGTCGGCTCCGCGCGTAGGCCCTTCTGGCCGCAACGCAGGCGGCCCGGAGACCCGCCAGCTCCTGCGTCCACCAATAGACGGCGCGACGGGGAGGCGGACGGCGAGACCGAGGCATGCTGGAGTTGCACACCTCGGTCAGGGACCCCCTGAGCTGGACCGCTGCGGCGTCCACGTCCAAGGCATCGACAGGGGGGGGCGAAAGCCAGTCCTGGAGAAAGGCCGCCTCCTCGGCTGCCTCCCGGTCCAGGCGGGTGAGTGCCCACCGTGGGAAGGGAGATTGCCCGGCGCGGGCCCTCCCCCCCCCCCCCTGGGTGGAGATGTCGAACCGCACATATCGGTGGTCCGACAGGGTCTCCACCATCTCTACCCGCCAGTTGACGACGCGGGCGGCTAGCGCGGGGGTGGCAAACGAGACGTCCACCACCGATCCGCCCTGTTGCCGCACACACGTGTGGACCGCCCCCCTGTTGAGGAGGGACACACCGCATGAGGCCGCCCAAAACTCGACGGCACGTCCCCGGACGTTGCAACCGGTGGCCGGGTTGCCCCAGGCCACCGACTCGGCGTTCAGGTCGCCCAACACCACGACCTGGCGCGGTGCCGCCCTTCCTACGACTGCGGTGAGGATCTCGAGGAAATCCTCAAAGTCGGAGAGAGAGCGGTTCGGGGAGAAGTAGACCCCTACCAGGGCCATGTCTCCCCACGCGGCGGCCACGTATCCCGGTCCCCTCTCTAAGAGCGAGAGGGGAGGGGAGTCCGTGGAAGACCGCGACACCAACGCCACCAGGCCGTCCCGGTCGCCCAGCCAACGGCCAGGGACCGAATAAGGCTCGGCGACCACCGCCAAGTCCACCAACCACTCAGCCATGGTCTGCATCAGCAGATCCTGGGCTGCCCTGCAGTGGTTGGCGTTCGCCTGGAGTATGCGATGTTCGACCCTATCCATTAGTCGGACATCGCACCCCCTTCCTCCGCAGCCACCGCAGAAGCAGCGGTGTTATTGGCAGGCCCGGTCGGCGCCTGCGCTTTGCCCCGCACAGGGGGAGGACTGCAGTTCCTCCCCTTCATTACGTGGTCTGCCGGGCAGCCACTGGCGGCACACACCGCGCAGTGCGGCGTGGCGGCCTCGCAGGAGGCGGCTTTGTGGCCGTCCTTGCCGCAGCGGTAGCAGGCGTTCGACCTGTCCACCGTGGACGGACACAGGGGCCGGGTGTGTCCGATGCCGAAGCACCGGAAACACCGCAGAGGCTGGTCCTCGAGCGCCCGGACCGCTCCCGAGCTAAATCCGACTGTGAGCCGTCCCTTGGCAAGGACGGCTTTGGCAGCGGCGATTGGGCACTCGAGGCGCATGGTGCCCATGCCGCCGCGGCCGGGCCTTATGTCCCGGCCTTGGACCGCCGCGACGCCACAGCCCCCTATCGCTGCGACCGCCGCTACCACCTCCTCCTTGGTGACGGAGTCGTCCAAGTCCGTCACCTCTATGGCCGCCGACTTGACCGGCCGTGCCACCTTGGCCGAATCTGCGATGACCTCCTGCAGCTTGGCTGCAAAGAGGTCCGCATGGGCACTCCCCTCTGCCCCCGGGAACTCGAATATTCGAGCCCCGGCCTGGGTCCGCCGGCAGGACACACTGCCGATCCCCAGCTGGGTGGGATCGGCGTTCGCACGCGCCCGCACCAAAACGGACGCGTACGTCTCCCCTCGGTCCGCAGCCTCCGCGGTGAGCGTCACCACGACGGCTGCGGTTTTTGGGGAGACCAGCTGCACCCTTCGCTTCCCTTTCCCCGTCCGCTTTCCCTTGCCGGTCGTCTGCGACTTGCTGGGAGCGGTGGTGGCGGCGGGGACGGCCGTCGCCGACTTTTTGCCCTTGCCCTTCCCCTTGCGGACCACTTCCGTCCACTCGTTGGACGGGGTCGTTGAGGGGAGGAGAAGGGCGTCGTCCGCGTGGGAGCAGGACGGGCCCGGCTCACGCTGCCTCGCGTCTGCCGCAAGGGCCGGTCGGAGGCGCTTCTCCGGCAGGAGCCGGTCCTCGATGCCCGCCAAGCAGGCTCTTGTGAAGGCCCTCTCCTCCATTACGACCTTGCGGATGATATCCTCAAGGTTGGAGGAGGGGCCCCCTGCCGCAGGGCTCGACTTGGCCTGTTGTGGCCGGGCCGTGGCTTCAGCCAGCTTCTGATGAAGCTGGCTGACCTCCGACTGCAGGCGATCCACCTTCGCCTGCAGTTGCCGCGTTTCGTCGGTGGAGCTGCGCTGGACCAGCTCCGCAACGACGCCGCGCATGCTCGCGGCCCTACACTTCAGGGCCTTTTGTAGGGTCCCCTTTATTTTGGAGGACTTCGAGGCGACCTCCGCGATCTCCCTCTCGTCCTCCTCCGCCATCCTCTCCAGCTCGGCCAGGGAGTGGTCCGCGTATACGACGCGGGGCGCACCGTACCCGGACTTGGCCCGGGCGACGTGCGCCCGCTTCTCCGCGGCAGCGACCCGCTCCTCCAGCTCTTGCTGGAGCTGAGCCCGCCGAGCCAGATCCAACTGGCGTTGGGCGTTCTCGAGCCCAACGACATGGGTCTCCGCGGCAGCCGTCGGCTTTTTAGCCTTCGGCGACCGCGTCGACCCCGAGGCCGAGGAGCCCTCGGACCCACCGCTCCGGTGGACTCTCTTCCGCGAACGAGAGTCGTCCGCGACACACTGATCAGTGAGTCGTTGTCGGACGACGACTCGTCCGCCCCTCCAAAGAAGCTAGCCGCAGACGGCGCGCGGCTAGTTTCTGACGCCGAAGCGTCGGCTTGGCCCTGAGAAGGGCCTTTGGGTTGGCCCTGAGAAGGGCCTTTTGGTTGGCCCTGAGAAGGGCCTTTGGGTTGGCCCTGAGAAGGGCCTTTTGGTTGGCCCTGAGAAGGGCCTTTGGGTTGGCCCTGAGAAGGGCCTTTTTGTTTTAAAAACCGCCCGGAGGCGTCCCGCGCAGGGGTCGGCATGATCCCGGCAGGTTCGCAGACACACTACAATTAAAATAAAATAAAATCTACGAAGGCACAGTGCACTTTGGCCAACCCAGTCTGCCACTCCGTTACGGTGGTCAGAACTGGGCTGTTTCCAGGGGACGCGACGTGGACGCAAGCCGCGGGAGCAGCCCTAGCAGCGGGTGCGGGTGTGGTGGGGGGCGCGGGGTTGGGCGCCGTGGAGCGGGTGATTCGCGGGTCCAACCTAGTGTGGGCGGGAGGCGTAGGTGGCTTGGTAGCCGTGAGAGCTGGGAAAGCACTCTGGTGGTTCAGAAGGTTCCAGGGGCTGGGCCTTTGGAGGCTTAGCCGCTCGGGAAGGGTAGGAAGTCCTTGAGAGGGGGTTTCCCTAAGAGCTGTTGCCGTCGACGCGTCGACGGTTGCCGCCGACGCGCTTCGACGGCTGCAGTTACCTCTGCCGTTGGGAATATGCCGCTCGTGTGTAAGAGCTCTTAGCGCGCCGAGATATAAATATCATTTACCCCCCGCTACCCCGTATTAAACGGCGGGTCCCCCGGCGCGCTTCTCATTCGAATTGTGATCGTCGTAGAGGTAAGGGAATGAAACGCAAAACGGTATAATCATTTATTTTTACATAGGCAAACATGGTATATGAACAGAGAGAGGTGGAAAGAGAGTAGGGAGGCCTTTGCCCTGCAGTGGGACGTCACAGGCTAATAATAATAATAAACATGGTATATAACGGTAAGTATCTAACTTATTAATTTAAAGACAACAATTTCACTTTGATATTACGTAAAAACTACTATTATAACATTTAGGCTTATTTTTTATACAGAGACTAGTTTTCTTATAGTTTTGACAATACAAGAGGGTCGGCCAACGCTACGGCTTATATACTACATTAATTCGTTACGATAACATACATAGAATTATCACTAAACATAATTTTACTTAACACAAATCTAAATTATTGCACAAAGGTGCCGGCACTACTTCCGCCCTGGAGCGAGGTGACCTCATACCTCAGTCTGTCGTGCACACTATTTGTTTTGTTTTTTTTTTTTCATACAATTGGCGCCGTAATTGCGTTACACAATATCAACCAAAATCTGAATATTTTTGAAGTATATTGCTAATCCATTGCTTTATAATATGGTCGAAAAATTTGTTTGAATGTTGTTGAACTGTTAATGTCAAATTGAAAGGTATTGCTACTGATGGTAGGGGAGCCCAGAGGGTTTTGAGCAAGCATATTCAGGGCGAAAAGTTGATAGCTGAGTAGGTCTGGCATGAGGAGAGAACACCTAAAATATATTCAAAAGTTTCTGATAGGAGCCCCGTGGTCAGGAGTCCACTTTCAGATTTCAAAAAAGGGTCAAAAATAAAGTGATCTTCAGAGGCGTTGATTTTGGCATGATCGAGTCTGTAGGCCAGACTCGATCATGCCAAAATCAACGCCTAATGACATAAATATGCAAATCTGGCGGAGAAATTGTGGGCTTTCCCCAAATCTGACGACTGAAAACTCAGATTTGGGCCATTTCTAAAAGGATATTCAGGGCGAATGAAGTTATTCTATGCAAAAGTGTTACATGTCCTGATAGTGAATTTATAAATATCTGACGGATTGATGGAGCCTTTTGGCAAATATGAGGAAATTTCATCAATTCAGAAAATTACCCAAAAGTGGCCATAATTTTGCATTTATCCCTAAATCAAGGAACCCAATAGCTTCGATACTACCAAAGTACAGCCCTTCTGGCGGAGACCTTCCAACCATGCCTCTGGTCCTCGAACACATCTGGGACCCTCCTCGGATGTGCCGTCCGGTCTTTGTGAGGGTGGAGCGTATCTGTCCTGAAAGACCCGCCAGAGCATACAGGTCACCTGCTTTCCCACAAGCCATGATGGTGTCTAGTATTACATCGAATGGTGTTTTCTTAGCAGCGTAAATGTCATCAAAATAAGAGAGACTGGTAGCTAGGAAATTTCGGTCATAGATCATCAGATAAAAGACAAGACAGGGGATGAGTATAGAGATCACAACACCCTTAAACTCCGTGAGGTTCAAGAAGGAGGCGTGCATGCTCTCTGAAATAGCACGATTTTCTAGTGAGGTCACAAACTCCTCAGCTCTGATATGTATTATCCAGGCCGCCAACTTGTGTGCGGTGTGCACTGAATAGGAGAGTCGAGGGTCCTCAGTAATTGTTGTGGAAACAAGATGCCTGTCCTCCACCTGAGTAATATCTCCTATAACACGCACCAACGGCAACCCTCCATAGCTACAACCATCCAGCGAAAAGGTCTCAGGAGGGAGTTCCCACACACAGCATTTTTCTTTGATCACAATGGCCATCGACGCCGGTATGTAACCGTATTCTATATACATCTCGGCGATCACAGCCTGTCCGTATAGAAAGTCTTCCTGAAAACACAAGTTGTAGTTTGTTCCCTTCTTCGCATAGTAGGTCGCCGTGTCTGAGATGATTGTCATCCATGACAAGATGTTGGGGCAGCCATTCCACATGCCTCCCCTGCGCAGAGCTGGACAGGGGAGCCGGTGGGACAACATGCCGGAGTATACCTGTGCTGTGAAAGGTGCCAACTCTTCCAGAGAGAGCACTGTTTTTTCTTCTATGAGCCGTTCGAGCAGTCGTCTGAATCCTTCGCTCCCCTTGACCCAGCTGTGTAACTCCAAGATGGTCTTAATATTTTCAATCATACTGCCAACCTCTAGGACCTGTAGAGCTGCGCGACGAGCTCTCACCTTTGTTTGGGATCCAATATACGGGGTTCTGGGTCCTCTTTCGAAAATGCAATTCTTGCTGTAGTCGCCAGACCATCCCACCATAATAGAAGAAGGCACAGTGGCCTCCGATACTTGTGACCAGGGCACTACCAAGAGCTTGTCCGCAGGGGTAGGCATGGTTATTCCCTCCAGCTCCATTTCCCATAGTGTCTCTCGTAGGTGCTGGGCCAGCACTGTCACACAGGGACTTTGCTCCAAAGTGCTGGTGAACGCTTTGTTCTTGTGTCGAGTATAATAGCGGGCAGTTCTGATCTCTAACCCTCTGATGGTGCTGAGAAGGGAGGCTTCGTCTATCCATGTTCCTAAGGATGCACTCTGGATTGACCTGGAGGTGGCGAACTTTCCGATCACTTTTTCTCTCACACCTACATTGGATAGTTGCCAGATCTTGCACTTCAGTTTTGGATTGGAGGTTCTTATGGCCAAGAGATCTCTTCTAAGGTTCCCCTCCTCCGCATCCGCTACAGTACTAAAAACTGCAGATAGGTCTCTGTTCTTCACCAGACCTGGCAGACCTTCCTTGAGCTTACGGCGAAAAAGGTTCTCAGGCTGCGTTGGTATGTTGAGTGGAATACTACCGGGGTCTTTGATGAGCTGTGTACGGTCCACTCTAGTGGGTCTAGAGATATCGAGCAGCTGATAGACGCACGAACGGAATCTAACATTCTTGAGAAGATGTTTCAACACACTCAGGCCCAAACTCAGTGTCTTGTGTGGCCCTCAACGCAAACTGGGGATACAGAACTGTCGGATAACCTCCCACTGACCTGTTCATCAGCAGAAGTGTTGTCATCCATTCATCAGACATGGATATGAATTCAGGGTGGTGTAGCCACAAGGTCTTTGCCGCTTCAAATATCGTAACCATATAGGCTGGTATGGGTGTTATGTCATCTCCTGCAATTGCTGCTCCACTCGAGAACAGGCCCGCAAGCACAGTGTTGAGAGTGTAAACAGCCTGGTTTGCTTCGCTGGTGAGCCGTGATACTTTCTTGATAGCACCACTGACCTGTACACCATCCATGAAATATTTACGACCGTATTCTAGGAGTCTCCTAGATCTCCATGATTCTGGTACCTTGATAACTATTCCTGCCTCAACGCATACGCCTTCCAACACCTGCAAGAACTGGCGAGTGTATTGGTCAGGAGAAAGATTGCGAGCCGCCAAATATCGCTCTGAAGGTATCCTCAACACAATAACCTGGTTGTCTCCTTGACCTAGAAGAGAGGCGGTGGTGTCGCAGAGATGTGCAGCTCTGAGGATAACTAATATGGTGGCCAAAGTCCAGCCCTTCTGGCGGAGACCTTCCAACCATGCCTCTGGTCCTCGAACACATCTGGGACCCTCCTCGGGTGTGCCGTCCGGTCTTTGTGAGGGTGGAGCGTATCTGTCCTGGAAGAGTAGATAAGATATGAGAGGAAACTTGTGTGTGAAACGATACACATTATTGAATCCAAAAAGGCTGTCTAAACTCGAAAATAGGGGCTCAAGGAGCTCAGCTCGGAAGTGTGTGCACCATGAGGAGAAATCAATAATGATGTTGATATAATCATGACCTTCTCCAGGGTGGCTCATTCTGATGAGGGTCTTGGTCAACTGTTCTTCTGATAGTGTCATCGACTGGTGTTTGATATATCTAAAGACTATATCGGATATGTTCTTCTCTGTAACCACCTGATAGGCACGCATCTCAGGGACCATTTTCCCGTAACACCTTGCATCTTTCTCTTTGAACTCCCTCTCTTTGGGAACGGCGACCATGACCCTCCAATCTGTAGGGATGTATCCCTCATTTATGAGCAAGATGATCTCTTTGCAATCGAACTTTTCGGAGGTGAGGTAATGCATAACAACGCTTTTCGTTGCATGTAATATCGGAAGGTTTTCAATTCCGATACTGATTTCCGATATTAGATCTCAATATCGGAATTCCGATATTTATATCGGAATTTCGTTTTCTCTTTAGAAATTTCATATTTTATTTATAAATTGCACAAATTCGGTATTTGGTTGGATTAAGTGCAATAAAAAACATTTTTAAATCGTATTCTTTAATTTGGTTCAAACACTGGTTGTTTTTAAGTATTTATTAAATCACATATTTCTCATTATTTTCCTATAGGTACTTATTACTAACTAAACTACCTGACTCAAAATCAACAAAACTTCTTATAAATAATTTAAAATGTGCAAGCAAAATCAACAATTAGGAACAACAATTATTGGAAATATTTGTTCATCATATTTCTCATTATTAGGTATATCCTATACTTATTACTAATTAAACTACCGAACGCAGAATCAACAAAACTTCTTATAATTTAAAATATATAAGCAAAATCAACAATTAGGAACAACAATTATTGGAAATATTTGTTTATCATATTTCTCATTATTATCTATACTTATTACCTACTAATTAAACTACCGTACTCAGAATCAAAATGAACAAAACTAAGAAGTTTTCTTGATTCTGAGTTCGGTAGTTTAAATTACAATATAAGTATACTAACTACTTGTACTAATTTAAATCAACAGAAATAAACGACTAGGTATGTTCATATTTTAAAATCTCGTTTTTCTTGGTAATATGTTCTCAAGAACAACAAAGCATCAAGCATTTTGTCGGATAGTGAGCTTCGTATTTTATTGCAAAAATATCCGGCCGACGAAAAAACACGCTCACTTTCAACACTGGTAGGCAAAATTGATGTGAGAAAAGTGTATGCCTGTGTCAAATAAACTCCTCTTTCACCTCTATTGTCGTATATTGCTTTTTCAGTCATTACAAATCCCAAAAGATCAAATTCGTCGGAGGGAAGCACTGCCTTCTTCTTTTCTTTGCATTTTTCCATTTCCTTCTCAAATTCTTGTTGCAGGGTCAGCTCATTCGGTGTAGCGAGACTAGCTGTAGCTAGTGGTTCATCATCTTCATCGGAAGATAATAAAACAGCTGTCGTTGCTTCAGTCTCTGTTTCTGTGACGCTGAGACTGCTAGTAGGGTTTTTTTTATATTTGAGGCGTTTTAACAAGCTTACAATAATATCACATATTTCTTCACTTGTGGGTTTCGGAAATGTGTCGTCTTCTGAAGCACTGTAGAAGCTTTCCGAATCATGGAGGTAGTGTAATACTCCTGCTATTAATAGTCGTCTTTCTTTTATTCGTCTTCGTAAGTTCACAGAGAGACTTGAACTCACTGAACTCAGATATGTGTTTTGCTGGTCAAGTTTATTCAGCATAAATTTCAATGCTGTGTCTGCTGTATGTGTATATAGTGTGGCATCACGTCTGCAAATAGATCGTACAGTCATTTTGACCACTTCCAAACTACGATGGATATCGGTTAATGTTTGAATTTCCACATCTGTGAAGGATATATCTGATTTAATGTCAATAAGAAGTTTGCAAATGCAGTCCTTCATTTTTAGGAACGATCCTATCATGTCATTCATGCTGGACCATCTTGTTCGACAGTCTAACTGCAACTGGATGTTTTCGCCAAACTCTTTACTGACGTAAGCTCTCAGAGCATCAGCTTTAAGAGGTGACTTTCTAATTGATCTCACCAGATTTCGTACTTTGCCAATCACCTCTTTGTAAAGTCTTGGATCAGCTGTGCGAACTCTTGAGCTTTCTACTTCGAAGCTATCACACTCTGTTGATAAATCATTATCATCATCGCTTTCTGAGTCTGAGCGGTTTGTGGATTCCATTTCATACTGGGGGGATGGTTCGAATTGGGCTTCGGCAGTACTCGTTGTCTTATATAAGGTATCTATGACAGCGAGCTGAACACCGTGGGCGAGGCAGAGTTGATGATGGGCGGGTATGTACGAACCCATTTTTTTCATGACACTGGCACCGTCAGTCGTATGACTAATAATATCTTCCTCAAGTACGATATTGAATTTGGCAAGGTGCTCACGCATTATTGACAGAGCTGATGTAGCTGGCATGGACCCCGTTATTTTGACGAGTCCAAGATTCTTGAATTCAAAACCTCCAAAAGCTCTGCAATGAAGGTTTATGTTCATATATCTCCTGTTTCGAAGAGAGGTCCACTCGTCGAGAGTCATTGTAAATCTTTCTCCATTTTCCTTCATGAGGGTTATGGTTTTCATTGTTTCACATTTGACTTGTTCGGCATGTTCAAGAACCATTTTCGTAATAGTATTTGGCGTTTTCGGTAAGTCGTATCCACTTTTTTTGAAGAGTTGCCGGAGATCTTGACTTTCAGAAAATAATCTAAAACTTGCACCATTTAAGGCGGTCATTCGAGAAACAATAGCTTCCAATGATTCTGAAGACCTGAAGTATTCAGTAATTAGTTTCCGTTTCTTGAGCTTGGTCGTCTGTTCTTGTGATGTTGTAGTTGACGTGCTTGGAGTAATCTCCGATGAAGGGGTTCCAACTGCAGTGATGTTTGAGTGCACAGTTCGTAAATGTGTGTGCAAGCCTGTAGTAGACCCACCAGTAGTTTTTAGTTTTTTTAAACATATCTGGCACTTAGCTGTTTGGCCGTCATCCGATCGATGAAAATGATCCCATACATTTGATGAGCGTTTGTTGAGAAATTTTGAGTATGTGTCTTTCTTTTTTGATGAGGCCCTGCAAAGAAAATAATTGTTTTTTGTAATGTAAATATGTAAATTGTACGTAAACTTTAACTAGTAATTTTGATAAAAACCTATCCTAGGTACCTATACCTGGGCCTGGAACAGACAAGCAAACCTACCTATAGCAGGTACCTAATATTAAATACTACCTCACATACGTTACGTATGTGAGGTAGTATATAGTGTAGTAGGTAGGTAGTATATAGTGTATGGTGTAGAGAGAGTCATGAAACCTACGTATGATACGTAGGTTTCATGACTCTCTCTACATAACTTAATACTCGTATTAGTTTTCAGCTTTATTTAATAAATTATTAACCTTTGTTTTAATGTATTATGTACAAACACGAAAATATAATACAAACTTATTATAATAAAATATGTACAAACACGAAAAAAAGGGAAAAAAAGTTACAGGGCGTCAAAGAATTCGTTCACATCGCTGTCAACGGGAATAGTGCCCAGAACGCTGGCAGCATTACCACGTTGGATGGCAATGCTGATTCTTTGACCAAGAAATAGGCTACGATTCAGAGACACGAACATAAGACGGGCGAAGACCGCTCTAAGCCAAGTCGTGGCTAACCGCATCTTCAAAACTCGTTTTCAGAGACTCAGTCCCTGTCAAGCTTACGTCGGTCTTAGCTAAGTTTACACTCTCTTCTCTATGGCCATTTTTAAAAGCAAAATGTAGAAATATTTTCGATATTTTCCATCTTCTGATGATAAGTAGTATGTAATTTTACAATTTACAAGAGAAAAGAATAGCACGCGCGCGAATAAAGTTGATGAGGTTAGTCAGACTTAACAACTTTATAAGTGTCGAAATTAGTTACATTTAGCTCCCTTGCTAGTTTCGTCTTAAGTAGTCTATTTTCACTACTTGGCTTATCTTAGTTTACGTTAAGTTGAAGTCGTGTTCCTAACGTTTCTGAATACAAATTTGAGCGTAAGCTGTTGATTTTGACAGATGGAAGCGTAAGTTCACGTTTAGGCTCGTTTCTGAATCTTAGCCATAGACCAGCCCTCTGGTCACGCGAAGAGTCGACTAAACGCAAACACTAAACTTCTGTTTACGATTTTGTTTCACGAAATGAAAATGAAGAAACCGTCTTTTTACGAACGATCTAATACAAACTAGCATGAAGCACAATTATAAAACCATTTAAACACAGTAGTATAAACTGAATTGAAAAAGAACAATGAGATAATAATTTGTACTTACATCTTTTAAAGCGACGTTGCGTGTAGCCACTTATAAACCAAACACGTCTTAACTTACACAGTTCTTGAGCGCAACTGATTGACAGGATATTTTGTTCGTTTGTGCGACTAAGCAAGACGTACCGCGCAGATAAAGAGTGAGCGAGACAGACAACACTATTATTGTTCTTGTATCGCATGCTTAGCGAGCTGGCAACAGGAATATGGTAGCGCGCTCACAAGGATCTAATGGTAAGTATACACGATGACACTGACACTCGACAGAAATGTCAACACCAGTGTCGCTTGCGTCTACACGGTAAGCAATTTTTTGTGTCGACATTAGTATATACATTTAGTGTACCGGTTGAAGTGTATTTGCCGTCTACACGATTCAGTTTGGGACATTTCATCGCCATGAATAGACGTGCTGCTGCCGCGATTGTCGCGATATGTGTTTCTATTAAAATGCGTCGGCGTAAAAAGAGATCTGTATGGGTTAAAGATTGGATTAAAAGAAGAGCGCAGCTAGGGGCATATAACCAATTGTTGTCTGAATTGAAAAACGAAGATCCAGAATGTTACAAAAACTTTCTTCGGATGAAACACGACGATTTTCAATATTTATGTAACAAGATTTCACCTGCTATTAAGAAGCAAGATACGAATATGAGACTAGCTATTAGTGTGGAAGAACGTTTGGCGATAACATTAAGATTTTTGGCGTCAGGTAAATATTTACTATCATATTTTTACACCATAAAATATCTATAACCACATTTTTAATGATAAATTTTATTCGTTACAGGAGATTCGTATCGATCGCTCTCATACCTATTTCGGGTACCACAACAGACTATCTCCAAAATAATACCAGAATGTTGCGATGCTATTTATAGATTTTTAAAACCAAATTACATGGAGGTAAGTAAATAAAAAAATATTTATATTTAAGTAATATTTTAATTTAGTTATTAATATGAAAAGTTTAAATTTGGTGAATCGACAAACTTATAAACTTATTACAAACTTTCGTACGTTACATTAGTGTCTTCCGAACTTTCCCAAGTCGCATTTGGCAGTGGAGTAAGGGGACCATAAGACTGTGAAGTAGATGGACGTGAATATTGATCGGCTTCATCCAATTCTTCCATGTCTAGAATGATACGTTGAATTTTACGTTTCAATTCTCTTTTACGGGCTTCTGACCTCATATTCCGTATCGCAGCAGCCACGAAATCACCAAAAATGGCAGCATCATCAGATTTGTCTAACACGCTTATCGCTCGCTCTAAAGCTTCGTCTTCCTTCTTTCGTTTTGAGGTTCGTTGAGATCGAGAGAGGTTGTCGGAGTTTGGTGAAACTGTTGATTCCAAATTTTCGCTATTAGTAGGAGAATTCTGAAAATAATAATAATAAATGTTTATTTTAAAAACTATATTAATGCTCATAAAGTGGGTAAAATATTATTTATTTAATATTAAATGATAACTTTTATTAATTATTGTTTTGTATTACAGGTACCTTCATCAGAAGATTGCTGGAAAAAAAAATCAGAAGATTTTAAAAACAAATGGAATTTTCCAAATGCTATTGGAGCACTAGATGGAAAACACGTGGTCATAAAAGCACCCCAACATAGTGGGAGTCTGTACTATAATTATAAAGGTACATTCAGTATTGTGTTAATGGCATTAGTTGACGCTAATTACAAATTTATTTATGTAGACGTAGGATGCAATGGGAGGATCTCCGACGGAGGCGTGTTTGCAAATTGTTCACTTTCAAATGCTTTAAGCAACGGCAGTCTTAATATACCGCCACCAATGCCTCTTCCCGGTAGGGCTAAATATGTACCCTATGTCATTATAGCTGATGATGCTTTTCCATTGAAGCCTTATCTAATGAAACCTTTTCCTTTTCGTAACCAACCTGGACCTAATCGTGTTTATAACTACAGACTGTCGAGAGCTCGACGAGTGGTAGAAAATGCCTTTGGTTTACTTGCAAACAGATTTAGAATATTAAGGAAACCTATAGAACTATGTCCTGAAAAAGTTATAAAACTTGTAACTGCAATCTGCGTGTTGCATAACTTTCTCTTGGAACGGAGTTCACGGCATGTGTATGCACCACAAGGCTCCTTCGACGAGGAAATTGATGGTGTAGTAACTCCTGGCAGTTGGAGACAAGACCCCCCTCCGGATAATATATTGTTCTCAAACAGACCACTGGCATCCAACATGTCTAATGAAAGTAAAGAAATCCGTGAAGAATATAAAGAATATTTTGTATCTCCAGAAGGCGAAGTTAGCTGGCAGTACAGATACATAAGTTGAAATTAACAATAAACCAATAAATAATAAAGACAACTTACCAAATTTTGTATTGTTTCATTTGCTGGTAAGGTACTCGGCATTAAAAATTGTAAACTTGTGAAGTAATCCCAAGTGCTTGCGTAATTTTCATCTGTGCCTTGGCCACTCTTCTTTTTTTTAAGTTTTCTCAGTTCGTTATTAAACTGCGTTCGTAAATTGTGCAGTTTTCTATTTATTTCTAATGCAGAAGTATTAAATTGTTCGGCCAGACTTTCTACCGCTGCTGCTTTCTTTACTCGATTTTTATAATCGGGATTTGATATTTGCCATAGCTCTGGCAGCGATTCATAATATAAAATCAATGATTTTATTTCCTCGGTTGACCAAGCTCGTGACGTCATTGGTCTAGCTAAAAATTTCGCGCAGGTTCGAAATTATCGACACTCGTTGCGGACAGCGCGTGCGTCCTGTCTCCACGGCAGCGACACTGACACTGAGCGACACCGTCATTACATGTGCAACTATGTGTCGCGGCGATGTACACACACAGACATTCGATGTATACACTTAGTGTCTGGTGTCTGGTGTCGTCGTGTATCCTTACCTTAAAATATAAGTTTAGTTTAAAACTCATTTTTTTTTTCAAATTGTCCGATTTCGATATTGGATCACTCAGTATCGGAATTGTAATATTGGAACTTGGGTTCCGAGATTCCGATATTACGATATTCCGATATTCCGAGATTCATGCCCTAGGCGGGACCCCGCGGAAAGTGTCCATGTAGTGTGCGAAAGGCTTTATTATCATACTCATGTATCCATTCCGGTAGGGAGGGTATAATGGCTTTGTCAGATATTATATCAATGGTGTCAATATGGAAGTTGAATTCGAATCGCTCTCCATTTCTAACTCGCTGTCCATTTCGCTGCCCACTTCACACCCAAGCGCCCTTCTTGACGTTGCCGTCAATCCCGAAGTTGAAGGGCGAACTTCAACTTCGGAGTTGACGGTTATGTTAGATGTGGCGCTAGATGACGGTGGTACAGGCGATTCGGCAGCTGAGTCCGGCAGATCTTTTACCCACCGTTTGACATGCCAGGGGTCCTCGTTCATGAGGTCTTCAGCCTCTTCCACCGACATGTCCATTGCCTCCACCCGCTCGACGATATCCATACTGCAAACAATACAATATACAATATAATAACTGCCTCGTTAGCCTAGTGGTCCTAAGCGCGACTGCTACGCTAGAGGTCTTGGGTTCGATTCCCAGGTCGAGCAGTGTTATTGGGATTTTCTATGAAATTCTCAGTAGCAGCTCGGAGTTAGGATTTGTGCCCGGTTAGTGGCAATAGGCTCGCCCCCTATTACATGGGACCTAAACATACTGGCGGACTGTGGGTGTACATTGGTACACCTCTGCCTAACCCTTCGGTGAATACAGGCGTGATGATATGTATGTAACAACAATACAACAAAAAAAACGTACCAAGAAGTTACTCTATGAAGGAGAGTTATAACTTACCAGAGTGGCACGGTGGGCTCACATCGGACACGTCGGAGGTGGCCACCGGGGGTCTGCTCCACGGGCACAGTCCCATCCTGCACGTAGAATGACCCTCCCGGGGTCGCGTGGACAGGAACTGCATGAACGGGGCGGTGCCTAAAAACATATGAAGTACGAATAAAATTACTTCACTGATATCAAAACAAAAATAGTGATATGCTTTAGTATAAGTATAAGTACTTACAGCGGCGGGGATGGAGAAAGCACCGGTTCGGGGCGCTCGCTGATGAGCCCCATCATCAGGGCTCGACGAGCGGCGCTATTTAAATTGCGCCCCATTTCTGATGGAGACGGGGTCACGCTCCGCGACCTCGAGGCCGACAGCCTAGCCAGGCTAAAAATATAATAAAAGGAATATTTACTACAGTAAAAGCCTACCTGTAAAAACTTTACTCCTAATTTAATTGATGTTATCATATTTTGAAATCTATAAAAAAATCTCAATATTTATTATTCTTAGACATGACAAAACCTCATAAACTAAAAAAACGCAAAGAACACTAAAATACACCTAATAAATATAATCGGACAAATTTTTTTTGCTGACATTACTTTATTACCTACGGTTATGGCGGGCGGGAATTTTACTGTTGGAAATACGATTACGATGATAATACGCAATAATGTCAGTAATGTCAGTAGCTATTAGCCAAAATATGTTTGTGGGACAATAATCTAACTACATAAGTGTATTTCAAACACTAAACAAAAATATTTATCATAAAACATTACGAAATACGGCGGCCATAACTATCAAATTATGAACATTACAAAAGTTTCGTAACTTTTTCTCGACATATTTATAACTTTTCGAGAAACTATCACTTCACACGAAATCTATACTTATTTCTCAGTAATTTTGTATAAAAATCTCATAAGATTACTCACCGTTTCCTTCTTGAATACATTTTTTTATTTCCGAAAACTCCCGCACAAATCGCTCGTAAACAAGAAAAATGGCCGTCACAGAAGCACTAATTTCTTTCTTTTTTTTTCTTCCGTTTTGTTGGCGCTCCTGTTAAAATGTTGCCAAAATAGGTCAAGCATGAATCGAATAATCGAATGATACAGCTAGATCGTGTTGCAAGTGCCAATAAATAGAAAATATTACCGTCCAATGACAACCATGCGTGTTGACAGTTGTTATTATCCAAAGGTGTAACGCCGACGTTTCGAGTCATTAGATCTTATTATCCAATGGTGTTACGGCGACGTTTGTAGTGCTAGGTGCTAAATTCGGATTTCAGTGCTAGCTAGACTAACGAAAATAGTGCTAGATCTGGCACCGAAAGTGCTAAGTTGGCAACACTGGCGGGGCGATATTGCTAGGGGTGTGCCGAACCGTAACTGAGCATTTCTCAAAATTTTTGACCATAATTTTAAAAATCGTTTTAAAATATAATATGTATATTTAGGACATATTATGATAAATACAGCTAGCTAAATCTAGACAGATTCTGAATTTCTGATTGGTTTTTTGTTTTAATAGAGTTTTTATATAAAAAACCTGTAAAATATTAGTTGAGGACGAAATAAAAGTTCTTATTTTGTTACTTGGAAATGAGTGAAAACCATAAAAAAAACACGCAGGCTATATTATAAAATGTTTTTCTCTGTAGATCATAAATTTAACAACATCTTGAAAAAGTGAAAGTTGCGAATAACATAATAAAATAAATTGTTTTGGCAGTACTGGGTATTTTTTGTTACCATTTGAACACTTTCTAATCAAAATGTTTAGTTTTCCTATAAGATACAAAAAGGAGGACGCTATATTTCCTATTTATAATAATAATATTTATCATGAAGTTGTTTTAAATGATTGATTATAGCGTTTCAATTTAAAGAAAAAGAAATATCTATCATAATTATCAGCATAATTTTGGGACAGTATCAAAACAAGAAGCTTGGGTAATAAAATTGGAAATGTAAGGCTTAGCATACACACACTTGACACTCTCTCATAAAATGAAAACAAAATAAGCAAAAATAAAAACAAAAATTAAAAATTTATTGCGAATATTATTCCAAAAACAAAACTTTCACTATGGAAACAAATAAAAACTTCTAATTAATCAGTTAAGTCTTCATACAGTCTTAATTCTCTTTGGCTAAAATCAACATTTTTAATGATATAAATAACACAACATATTTTTTTTAATCTCACGAAAATTTATATAAGGGCTAAGTGGACAAAGATGTTATCTGACAAAATAAAAAAAATCCTACTTTTTTGCATGCATAAGTTTTAACAGATGATAAATCAATTCATGAACATAAAACACGCCAATTCACGTTCGTTGCATAGTTACAGAGTTAGCAAGCGGTTCGCAAATGTTTTCAGCAGAAATTTGATTATTATTATTTTTAATCTCTCATTACTCGTTTAATACTATTTGCTAGTTAACACCTTTATCCACTTAACCCTTTTTATTCCAATACTTATATTCCGTACTTATTATAAAAACAACGCCCTTGCAGAGCTCATAATCAATATCTCAAACAATTAGGCACCAAATTAATCACATCTACATATTAAATCTAAATAATTATCTTGATGCTGAGGATCCCCGTGCGGTCGCAGGTGATCGCGACGTCGAGGGTTGCGCTGGCAGCTTGGGCGTAGCTTCTTTGGGGGACCCGTTTGGATTGATCAAGGCGCGGCCGCTTGTGCTCTCCCCGAGGTGTTAAAGTCTCGTTGAGAGCCCGCTTGGCCGCGGCCTGATCCTTCCAATCGGGTCTCCGTGTATCGTTGTCACCTGTAGCCTGTTCCTCCGGACCGCCGGTTGGCGGTTGACTGGGCGTTGGTCGGCTTGCACCGGCCTCTGCCTGCGACCGCTTTCCGGCGGCGAAGTTCAGCTGGCCGCTACTAGTCGGTTTGGCCGACCTAGCGGCAGTGGCCTGTTTATGACGGCTGCCTTTACCTTGCAGCTTGCGTTCTTGCCGTCGCTCCTTCCTCGTAATTCTCTCCCTCTGCTTGCTCTGCGTCGAGGAAGCTGGTGGACCTGAAGGGTCTGTGGGGCGTTGGGCTGTTTTATTGATTTTACCCTTGCCCTTGCGTTTCTGCACCTGCCAGGCAAGTGAGAACGCGTCCTCAGTGCAGCCGATTATCTCCGTCTGACCGGAGACGGCCGTCTGATGGGAGGAGGAGGGTTGAGGAGTCAAGGGAGAAGGAGGGTGTTTGCTAGGAAGCCCGGCGTCGGTGTTACCCAACTCCGGGATCTGTGTAGGGAGGGTCAGACCGGCAGTGGTATTAGTTGTCGCCTTGGTCTTCACCTGAGTTTTAGAAGGGTCGGTACTGGTCCCAGTCAACGCCGACGTCCTTTGTTTATCTTGGGACTTTTTAGGTTTGGTCTTGGCTGCGGTTCTCGCCACAGCCAGACCAGCGCCCGCGCTGGTACCCGCAGCGTTAGCTGCAGAGCCACCAGGGGCGAGGGAAGTGCAAGCACCTCCCTTGGAAGTCTCATTGGCTTTCGCCTCCACTCCGGTGTGTGGTTGTTTAACTGGCCTTAAATTGTCCATGTTAAATGTTGTGTTAATTTCATCTCTCCGGCTTCCCACCCTCCATGGAGCCCCCACCTGGGAACGTCTTACTATCAAAAAGCTCGAACGTTAGGATTACCAGAGAGATATAGGTGCGCAAGGCTGGTTTACAGTGCGACATCGGGCGCTCGATCGGGTTGGCGTGGAAGGTTCAAAGGGCCAAACCCCCTACGAACTGATCAACCCTCACTTACACCGTCAGCATGACCTTCAACCCTCACTTACACCGTCAGCATGACCTTTACCTACCGCTTTGGCCGTCCAAGAATGACCTCAGCGGACCCCACGCACCTCGCCTGTGGCCCTCTGACGGGACACCATGGCCATTTCCCTACCCCTGGCTAGAGGGTAGGGCCACCGTTTTGCTTGAAATCCAGACCAAAGGGGGCGTGTTGCCTTACGGGCACATTACAGCCAGAGCCGCTCGGCTCAACCCCCCAGGACTCCTTCATCCCCGCTTACGGCGCTCAACTGCGCAGGTCCTAGCGCAGGTGACTGTTTACTCCTACCCGCCATCAGCAGATTTTAGTGATAGGCGAGCCCGCCACCACCCAGTCACAGGGGTTCGCAGTTAGGAGTGGAGTTGGGGGCGATGGAGGTGGAAAGGAGTGGGAATGTGGGTAGGATGGAGTGTGGAAGGATTGTGAGATTTGGGACAGGAAGTTGAAAGACGGGAAGAATAGGGTAAAGGGAACTTGGTTAAGGATGCGCTTGCGCCTGGTGGTTTTTGTTACATCTGTTTCATAAGGAATCAGATCAATAACGGGGTGGCAACCTCGGGAAGGTACACCCGCCAGACTTGCCTTGAGGATCTACACGACTGTGGCGCTCTCCCTCAAGACCCCGCCACCCTACCGCCTCTGAAGGAGGCGGCAAGGTAGGCCTGCATCTATACTACCAAGCAAAGCAAAGCAAAACATGTCGTTGTGCAACCGCAAAAGCATAAATACAGACCCCCCCCCGATAGGTTGTTTGGAATTTTTCGTTCTGGGCGGTTTTTACAGCCTATTACACAACACCGTCCCATATTTTCGCATATGATCTAACAAAACAAAACACTTTGAACTATTTTTGTCCACTTTAAACGTCACAAACACTAAATATTTAACAAAACACCGACTGTCAACATTCATTTGTTTGGAATCAATGCAATGGGTCCAAACCAAAGAATCGCATACGCAGAACGAGATAAAAAACAATACGTTTGTCTCGCTTGATCTTACGTACGTTGAAATTTGTGCGTCCCTCTCACTTAATTATTATTATTTTAGTGTTCCGTTTATACCTCTATTCTCTGTCTACGATTTAATGCTAGATTTAGTGCTAGGTGCTAAATTCGGATTTCAGTGCTAGCTAGACTAACGAAAATAGTGCTAGATCTGGCACCGAAAGTGCTAAGTTGGCAACACTGGCGGGGCGATATTGCTAGGGGTGTGCCGAACCGTAACTGAGCATTTCTCAAAATTTTTGACCATAATTTTAAAAATCGTTTTAAAATATAATATGTATATTTAGGACATATTATGATAAATACAGCTAGCTAAATCTAGACAGATTCTGAATTTCTGATTGGTTTTTTGTTTTAATAGAGTTTTTATATAAAAAACCTGTAAAATATTAGTTGAGGACGAAATAAAAGTTCTTATTTTGTTACTTGGAAATGAGTGAAAACCATAAAAAAACACGCAGGCTATATTATAAAATGTTTTTCTCTGTAGATCATAAATTTAACAACATCTTGAAAAAGTGAAAGTTGCGAATAACATAATAAAATAAATTGTTTTGGCAGTACTGGGTATTTTTTGTTACCATTTGAACACTTTCTAATCAAAATGTTTAGTTTTCCTATAAGATACAAAAAGGAGGACGCTATATTTCCTATTTATAATAATAATATTTATCATGAAGTTGTTTTAAATGATTGATTATAGCGTTTCAATTTAAAGAAAAAGAAATATCTATCATAATTATCAGCATAATTTTGGGACAGTATCAAAACAAGAAGCTTGGGTAATAAAATTGGAAATGTAAGGCTTAGCATACACACACTTGACACTCTCTCATAAAATGAAAACAAAATAAGCAAAAATAAAAACAAAAATTAAAAATTTATTGCGAATATTATTCCAAAAACAAAACTTTTACTATGGAAACAAATAAAAACTTCTAATTAATCAGTTAAGTCTTCATACAGTCTTAATTCTCTTTGGCTAAAATCAACATTTTTAATGATATAAATAACACAACATATTTTTTTTAATCTCACGAAAATTTATATAAGGGCTAAGTGGACAAAGATGTTATCTGACAAAATAAAAAAAATCCTACTTTTTTGCATGCGTAAGTTTTAACAGATGATAAATCAATTCATGAACATAAAACACGCCAATTCACGTTCGTTGCATAGTTACAGACAGAGTTAGCAAACGGTTCGCAAATGTTTTCAGCAGAAATTTGATTATTATTATTTTTAATCTCTCATTACTCGTTTCATACTATTTGCTAGTTAACACCTTTATCCACTTAACCCTTTTTATTCCAATACTTATATTCCGTACTTATTATAAAAACAACGCCCTTGCAGAGCTCATAATCAATATCTCAAACAATTAGGCACCAAATTAATCACATCTACATATTAAATCTAAATAATTATCTTTGGTCGGAAATATTTTAATTTTAATGTCAGTAAAGAACGCAAGATGTATTTAAATAATGTTACAAATACTTGATAAGTATTAGGTCCTTACATATGAAATTGGCGTTTTGTATGGAAGGAACAAAAAGTCGAATATTTTTTAATATAATATATTTAATTAATCAAAGTATGAACCATTGTTTTCAATGCACTTTTGCCATCTTATAGGTAGTTCATTGATCCCTTTACTAAAAAAACCAGTCGGACGGGAATCAATAAAATCTTTGAAGGCGATTTGGACTGCCCCATCGGAGTTGAATTTTTTCCCTTGCAAAAAGTTATCCAAATTGCGAAAAAAATGGTAATCTGTTGGAGCAAGGTCCGGGGAGTACGGAGGATGTCTAAGACATTCCAATTCAAGCTCTTCTAATTTGGTAGCCGTCTGTTGCGCAGTGTGTGGTCTGGCGTTGTCGTGCTTTCAAGCTTTTTAATCTTCCCAATTTGCTTCAAGTGAATTAAAACAGTTTTATCACTAACATCGAAGCCTGCAGCTAACTCGGACGTGGTTTGCGATGGGTCCGCTTCCACAATAGCCTTCAATTCTCCATTATCAACTTGGGTCTCAGGCCGTCCACGGGGCTTGTTCTGCAGGTCGAAATTTCCAGAACGAAAACGTTGGAACCAAAAACGAACTGTGTTTTCTTTTGCAACATGACCGCCATACACATCATTCACCCTTCGAGTCGTTTCCGCAGCACTAGTGCCACGGCGGAACTCGTACTCGTAAATAATGCGATATTTTAAATTTTCCATTTTGTAAAATGAGTGACGCAAACAGAAAAAACAGAAGAAAAAAAACAAATGAATGACGGTCATCGAAGCACAAATACATGAGTAAATAGCTGTACAAATTTGAATTTGGAATTCCTTACCAAAGAGGAGAAATTCGTGATTAAAGTGGCCAGTACGAAAAACGCCAATTTCATATGTAAGGACCTAATATTTAAAATAAATTTCAAAATTAGACATTACAAAAGACACACTCATCCTCAGGGTAGTGGTCGTAGACACTGAAACTTTTGCATGCCTTACACCAGAATAAATTACTGTCTAGTAACAGTCTGATCTGTTCAGGATGCATTGCTACTACAAAATGAGGAAAAACACTATGCAATATATTATTAGTTGTACTTCCACATCCCAAACATTTTTTTGATAGTACGAAATGTGTGACTGACCAGGGCCATACAATATTATCTTCTAAAAAAGCAAGAAAGTCGGTCTGCTTCAGAAACTTATCAATATCAAGGCAAATCACCATTTTTGAGACACACCTTGAGGTGATTTTCCTGTAAAATTAAAAAAAAGACGGGTTGCACTCCGGGAGTGCCGACAGAAGTGAAAACTTGAATATTAACGTTGAAGAAGTTAACTAATTAACGTTGAACTTGAATATTAACGTCGTTCGAAGAAGAAAGGCCGAAACAAAAAACTCGAGGTCACAGTCTCTTTTAAAGTCTTGACAAAATCATGGTCAGATCATGTAGATTGGTGTCTGAAATGGTCTTTTGGGAAAAGAACCACTCGGATTAAACGGACCTGTCCAGTCAGTGCACGCATTTGTCAGGAATGGTAAAATACTGGCAAAAGCTCAGTTTCCAAAATCATTTCTATGCAATGTAACGTTTCTGTGAATCACATGGGTTCGACCGGTTCGACGTAATAATAATAATAATTTATTTCGAGCAACAAGACTCATAGTGTTAGTAACAATATACTGATTTATTACGTACCAAGCCATTGGGTTCTAATACAGCTGGAACGCCGACGGTAACAAGAGCTCGTCGGATGATGTAATTTATGTTCGCGTGGCGCGCTAAGCGACCCGCACTTCGGCTGCAAGACAGGCCGTGGTGTCCGAGGCTGTTGACATCTTCGCCACAGTGACAGCGATGAGGGGAACAGCAAGGAGTGCCTAGTCGCAGGGAAGCAGCGAGGCGAAAAGTAGTGTCGTCGAACAAAGTGCCTATGTTCGACGAAGGTAGTGCATGAAGCCAAAGTCCCGACTCCCATCTACCCACAGCCAGCAGGTGCGCACGTTCCGCAGAAGTAGCAGACGAGTCGAGTAAATTGTTTTGTACTACTCTGCAGATCGGCTCATCCCACCGTCTCTGGGAAGATGGATTGTCGGGTGGATCTGTATTCGGGCAAGCGAGTCTCCAGGCATCCATAGCCTCGGTGAAACACAGCACATCAGAATTAATCAGTGTGGAGGCTAAGATTTTCCTGATTAATTTATCAGTGCCGTGGACCGAGGATATGAAAGCCGGTAAACTAATACTAGAAATTTTGCGGACGCCGAGGCCCCCCATACGAATGGGAAGAGTAGCTTGTGCCCAAGCTCGGTCGTCCATGGCCACATTTAAAATAGATGTTAATGTATGCCTGATAATTTGGTCCATTTGGTCTAAAAGGTGAGTGTGCTTCCATAAATGTGAAGCGCGAAGAAAATATGTTAATTTAGGGCCGAAACAGCAGTAGCGGATTAAAGTTATGGGCGAATGCATATTAATTTGGAACAATCTTTCCGAAACGTCATTGAAATTTTGAATTTTTTCCTGAATAAAAACGGGAAAGGAATTGTCAAAGATTGGAGATCCAAGAAGACGAAGAGAGCTTTTTTCAATAATTTTGATTTCTGGAGCTATTGCGTTAAATTTGGGAAGTGTCAGGTGTCTGTCAGTACTGTCCGCTAGGTATAGTTCACATTTCGAAAGATTGAGATCAAGGCCAATGGAACGAAGTTCATTTAAAAAAAATTGAAGGTCGTGTAGTACAGTTTCTGCATCGCCTCCCAAGGTTCCATCATCGAGATACCAAACGTTAAATTTGGAATTTAGCTGTCGAATAATTGGGTGAATGGCTAAACTAAAAATCACTGGCCCAAGGGGGTCACCTTGTTGACAGCCAACAGCAGATTCCAAAAGGTTGTCCCGATACAGTAATTTAGAAGGGTGTCTGTAACATTGCCAAATGAAACTATACATTTGGGGTATTTCTCTTCTAGTTTCTGTCAGCAAGGTGTCCCTATTAACAGAATTGAAGGCATTCTTTATGTCAACCTTCAGGATGACCCCTCCTTTTCCAGAATTTAGGTAGGTCGACAGGGCGTGTACGGCAGCCTCACAGCCCCCTTTGGAGCCGTAAGCTAGCTGCAGGGGCTGACATTTTTCCGAAACAACCTCACCATAAAATTTACAGCAAATTTTGGCTGCTATACGGCGGTAAGTAGTGCCCACGGCAATGGGCCGAATGCCGCCATCCCTCTTACGCAGGGCGCATAAATTGGCCCCGTACAGAACGTCGATGACGGCCTCGTTCACCTTGCCGGAGAGCATAAGGTTAATCAAAGCCGTAAGCTCCTTCAAGAGCAACTCACCAGCTGCCCCGGCGCCTGAACAAATACCGTCTTATTACAAAACACGATCTAAATTTAGTACTGGGATTATTACTAGGTTTAAACCATGACTAAATAAAACGTTATTACAAAATGAAGTTTATCACTAGTTCATGAACTATATATGGTACTAAAGTTAGTCCGCCGCGACCCCTAGTTTAACCATGGACTTAACATTGGTTCTAATTTATTTGAGGTTATCGTTGATTATTATTGTGTCTTTTTATTTACAAATCGTAAAAAATGGATAGGATTTAGAGGATTTGGATATGCTGGACTTTCGTCTCGGCGATCTTACAGACATCTTCATCGTGTAAATTCTTTTGAATTGAGTGACGAAGATTTTAAATATAAGTCTATACTTCTTCCCAAAACGTATTGTGAACCTATGTTCACAATACTTTTTGGGGAAAAAATGTTTTACGTGAGGATTTGGTCAGTTTATCCTACGACCGATCCTATATTCTTCCACTCTTTAGTTTTCTGCATGTTTATTGACGTTTTCGTGGACTTATCTTCTATAATAATTATGTGCTGAATGAGCTATAAGCTCACGCAATATTTCCTGCAATAATAAGAACATCCGCGTTAGGTACCTAGTCCAAATAAGATGAAACAAACATTGTTCACCTAATATAATAATTTGAAATTTATGTTTTACTGACTTATTCTTAGAACTCCAGTTTTCACTCCTTTTTTTCTTTTGTTGTTCCATTTTTTAGCTTGCTCACGATTTAATCGGACAAAAACTGACGAAAAAACCAACAAGCAGACTGTTAATAACAGAAATACTAAGAATAATATTAAGGAGTGCATTTATTTATTCAAAAGGACGTAAACATTTGCTTCAAAGACGCGGGCTGTCGCCGAATGTAATTCATTCCATTTCAAGCTAGAGGTGTTAAAAAAATATGACAACTTGATTATAAAAAGTGCGTCTAAAGTACAAGTTGTGCTTGTTCAATATATTGTAACCTAAACAAAGAACGATTTATGACATATTTTAAAAATCATAAATAATTATTTAATCATTTCAAGTGTTATTATAATATAAATATTTAGATAAACAGAACGTTGCGTCAAATAAAGCCTGTACGAACGAATGAAAGAATGCCATTTTTGCTTCTTATCTGTGGATATTATTTGAACCATGGACCTTCTTTGGTACTAACAGATCCTCAGATAGTCTTCGTTTTGTAATCGGGACCCATTTTGGTCCTGGTACTAACTTTAATACCGTCACAATCCTAGACCTTTTAGTCTTGGTTTAAACCAGTACTTAAGCATTTTTTTGTAATAAGACCGTTAAGGTCCTTGAGGTGCTGAGGACTCAGGCCGTCAAGGCCGCCAGCGGAGCCGTTCCTGAAGGAGCAAACGGCTGTGACTTTCACAACTCTCGACCTGTAATGGTGAGGGAGTGGTTATCAGGATCAGGAGGGTCAGGAAAAGAAAGGCCATCCGCTGCGGCAGGGTGTTTGCTCTCCAGAGCTGCGAGTGTTTCTGGAGAACACGGTGCCACCACATCACTACTAAACAGAATCCTGGCTGCTCCGCTGATGTCACCTTCCCCTAACTTGTTTCTACGAGATGGGATATACCTCTTGATGAGGTATATCTCTGTGTCTGTAATTTAGAATCTAAACTATGAGTCGAAATATTACAGTTTTCTTTAATGTGTGCAGTTAATGTCTTTTTTGTTGCCAAATTCTTTTGAACATGTAGAATTCTGTAAGGGAAGGTGAGTAGTTGTTCCCAAGCACTTAACGAGTTCTCGCGGGCGGCAAGACGAACGCAACCTGCTAGGTGTTGCGCCACTAGAGGTCTAGCACCACGGGGAACTCATTTTAAAACAGGAACAGAGTTTTTGAATTTGGACAGGGTTTTCCAAAACGGGTCAAAAGTGGATGTAGCTGGAGTTGTAGGAGTGGTTGTTGAGGCAGGGTCTGAGATGAGCACATTTGGTGGTCTGTGCACCTTTCCAATGTGCTCATTCAAACCCCGCTTACCTTTAAAAAACCGTGCCTGGGTACACAGCGGACATCTCTCCAGGATGCTCAGCGATGTCGAAGGTTGACAAGCACTGTTATCCACCACATCGCTGCTGCCACTAAGCATTTAATTTTACTTATGTAAGAAGGCGTGGGTGTGATACCAGAGGAAAAGACGATCTATGCCACGAAAATAGTTTAATTTGACACACAACACAATACAACAAAGTATGGCGTAAACTTTTACAACAAAGTACAACAACTTTACTAATTACAAGTTTTGGCGGGAGCGAACGAGAGCCGTGGACGGTATAAAAACGACGTGCGCTCGCGTCGTAGCGGGTGCGCGACTAACTCGGACGGAGCGCGGGAGAGGGACGTAGCCGGCGGCGGCGCGTGAGCAGGGCGCATGCGCGGTGCGCGGGCGATGCTTACCTAGCCCTGTGGCCGCGCTGTACCTATGACCGAAAATGCGTCTGACAGTCTCCCCCTCTAACCCTAACGAACGTCCTCGCGTTTGGGTTAGCTTCTACGAGGCCTCCCCCTCTTACGTTTCTCCTGTACTGGAGCTTGGATGCGACCAACGAAGGGAGTTAGTGTAGAAGCATGGTATTTACCCAGTACCGTACCGTCGCTGAGGCGCTCGAGGACGTACGTAGTGGGACTGACCACAGCCCGGATCTTGTAAGGCCCGTCGCGGCGAGGGATAAACTTTGACGTTTGCCCTCTGCCGGTGTCATTGGCCCCTTGAGTTTTCAGCAGCACCAGATCACCAACCTTATAATCTGGCGCTGGTCGACGATGTTCGTCGGTGTACTTCTTTTGCGCCGCCTGGGCACTCTCATAGACGTCACGAGCGTCTAAGAGTACCGACGAAATCTTCTTAAGAAAATTAGTGATGTCACCTACATAATTATCGTTCTCGATTATGGTGCGCATCTCTGACATGACATCTGCTGGCGCGCGCATGTCTCGCGCGAAGTTCAAATAAGCGGGTGAGTAACCAGTTCCTGATGTGACCGCCGAGTTCATAGCGAAGCGGACTGCAGGTAAGTGGATATCCCACGTATCATGGTCTTTACCTACCAGAATCGCCAGCTGTGGCTTGAGATCCCGGTTCTTACGTTCCACCGGGTTCGCCTCGGGGTGGTGAAATGAGGTAAGTGATTGTGTAATCCCCATCGCATGGCAGGTCTGCTGCATCACCTCACTTATAAATTGGACACCGTTGTCACTAACAAGACGCCTGGGGACTCCGAACCGTAAGTATACTTCTGATACAAGTACCTTTGCGCATTCCTCACTGGTAGCTGAAGTGAGGGCGAACAGCTCCACCCAGCGCGTGCAAGTGTCCTCGACTATCAGGATCCATTTGTGTCCTCTCGCTGTTTCAGGTAGAGGGCCGAACAGGTCCACGGCTAACACCTCAAACCGGCGTGCAGAAGCGGGTGTCTGTAATAACCCAGACGGTTTCCTAGTGTCTGCCTTATAACGCTGACAAGGTACACAATTTTTAACGTATTGCGTAACGTAGGAACGCATTCCGGGCCAGTAGTACTTACCGACTAAGCGTTGCAGCGTACGTTCCGCGCCCATGTGACCAGCGGTGGGTGCATCATGGTATTCGGCCAATACTTTGGCGCGTTCCTGTTCTGGGACCACCAGACTGGCGTCATCATGCTCCTCGTTCTCAGGGCAATATCTATACAATGCCCCTTCGGCGAGCACGTACCCTTTGTTTGACCATATCCTCCCCCTAGAGGGATCGTCGGATTCCAGGGCCTCGACGATCTTACTTACCTCCGGGTCCTTTATTTGGTTCTCGCGCAGGTCCTTCAGACTGCGAGAGGGCACGTCGACCACAGCGCAGCACAGGTCACAATCGGCGTCTTCGGCGCATGCCGGACGTGACAGAGTGTCGGCTATAACATTGGCTTTACCTGGTGTGTATTCTATTTTCAAGTTATACTCCTGAAGGTTTAGGGCCCACCTTGCTAGGCGACCGCTCGGAGACTTCATACTCATCAGCCACCTAAGTGGCTGATGGTCCGACTTGATCACGACTTCAGCGCCATCAATGTACCCCCTGAACTTGGAGACTGCCCAGACGACGGCAAGAGCCTCCCTCTCCGTCGTGCTGTAGTTCCTTTCAGCGGCGGTCAAGAGTCGACTGGCGTATTCTATTGGGCGCTCGTCGGTCCCCTCCCCCTGGAGGAGAACCGCCCCGAGAGCATACCCACTGCTATCAGTTCTGAGGACGAAGGGTAACGTCGCATCAGCCTGACGCAGGATCGGCGCCGATACCAGCAGTTGCTTGATCTTTTCGAAAGCTGCCTGCTGCTCCGGGCCCCATTTCCATATGCTTACCTTTTTTAGCAGCGCTGTCAACGGTTTGGCGACCTCTGCGTAGTCAGGGATAAAGCGCCTGAACCAGCTGGAGGTCTGCAGGAAACATTTCAGATGTTTGACGTTCCGAGGCGTTGGCATGTCCGCGATCGCTGCGGTCTTCCCTGGATCGACATGGATACCACCTGGTAAGATAATATGCCCTAAGAACTTTACCGATTCCCTCGCGAAGTGACTCTTCTCACGGTTCACCCGCAGGTTGAACAAGGCGAGTCGATCAAACACGGAGGTGAGGTCGGCGAGATGCCTCTCGAAGGTCTCATCGGACATTATCAACAAGTCGTCTAAATAGGCTAGAAGAGTAGTACCTGGTAAGTTCGACTTGAATCTGTCAATCAGCCTCTGGAACGTGGCGCCTGAGTTGCGCAAACCCATTGGCATGCGTTTAAATCTATAAGTGCCGAGAGGTGTCGTGAAAGCTGTCTTGTCCCTATCGTTAGGGTCGACGTTCACTTGAAAGTAGCCAGCTCGGAGGTCAAGGGTAGTCATGTACTTAGCGGTTTTTGCGTCGTGGAGAATGTCCTCAATCCTTGGGAGAGGGTACCGGTCGGGCTCGGTGACTGTATTTAGCTTGCGGTAGTCAACACACAGTCTGAAGCTGCCATCCTTCTTCTTGACAAGCACGACATTCGATGCCCACGGCGACTCGCATTCCTCAATGACGTCAGAGCTGACCAGTTTGTGTAGCTCTTTTTCGAGTGCCTCTCTCTTAGGCGGCGACAATCTATAGGGAGGAGAAGCCAAAGGTTCCTGTGTTTCGCTTACCTTTATCTTATGGACAGCGAAGTCCGTAGGAGGTCCCGCCGAAGCGAACTGAGCGACTCTGTCTCGCAAGAACTCGTTGAGTGCGGCCCTGTGCTCCGGGGACAAACTCGTACCTTCATCTTGGCGCAGTGATACGTCGCAGACCTCTGCTTGCGTCACGGCCGCGCTGTTCAATACATAAGATTGCAAAAACGGGAACCGGTCTCCTGGACTATCTGCAAAATGCCATGACTCCTGGGCTATGTCTAGAACAATAGCCGCGTTAGCAATAAAATCACGACCTAAAAGTGTTCTGGTGTCATCACCAGGAAATACCATAAACTCGGTGTCGACTCTTCGACTATCTAAGGTGACGGGTACCATAGCGATCTTTACTATTTTCCTATGACACGAGCCATCGGCGAGCCCGATATAACGCTCCGTTTCTTGGAATTGAACGCCGTTGTTTACTAACAACGAATACAATAAAGGACTAGCAACACTGTGCGTAGCCCCGGTATCGACTATTGCTACCCCTTCCTTACCTACTACGCTTATTGCTATCAAAGGATGTGACGTCGTTGTCGCGAAGAAGTCACCTTTTACGACGTTAAAGTCGGACGGTTTGGTAGCCGCGGGTTTACTCGAACAAGTTTCACACTTTGACTTCACCACCCCTGGTTGACCGCATCCATAACAACGTATCGGATTAATATCTTTATCACTAGTACTTACTTTATTAGCTTTATTGTCACTATCGACTTTATTAGCCTTACGACAATCGTTAGCCGCGTGACCGAACGCTTTGCAAAACGAACATCGGATGCGATTTCGTTTCGAGTTATCATTAGAGTTAGAGGTGAGTTTGGAACCGGTGGTTGCGCTTGGACTCGTAGTACCGCGGTCGGGAGCGGTAGGTACATTCGGGTTCGCGGAATTCGCGGAAACGATCGAGTTTTTTAATTCCGTTATCGAATCTTCCACGAGTCTCGCTCTCTCTAACAAATTATCAATATCGCTAATGGTGTCTCGCGACAAACGTTTCCGTATTCGACGATGTAGTAAGCCGTACACAATATCCACTATCATCACGCTTGGCACAACATAGGGTAATTGAACTAATAACGATCGTACCTTTGATATGAAAACTTCAGCGCGTTCACACTCACTTTGTTCCCGCGTAAATACCTCGCGTAGTATCCTGTACGCGGGCTTTTGCACGCCGTAGGCGGCGCGCAGGCGCGCGAGCGCGTCCGGCCACGAGCCGACGCAGGCCCGGGCGCCGCGCCACCATACCGCCGCGTCGCCGCTTAGCAGGATCGAGAGGCCGCGTAGCGCGTGCTCGTCGGACACGCCGGCGCACTCCTTGTAGACCTCCACTGCATCGATGAACGCCTCTAGTACCTCGGTGTCGCGTGACTGCCCGTCGAACCTCGCGGTGCACTTTGAAAAGTTACCGCCAGAGGTCACGGGCGCGTTCGCCGTGGGCGATGCCGCCGGTGTCGACGCGACTGGGTTCCACTGGTTGCCTTGATGTAGAGACCGTAGGGTATCCACTAGCGTGCGGTTGGTCTCCGCCTGCATCCTGGCGAACGACTCCATCATGGTGGACAGTAGCCGTTCGGTGTTCAGCGCTGCGGCGGGTGCGCCTGTGTGGG
Source organism: Amphipoea oculea (assembly GCA_945859645.1). NCBI lineage: Eukaryota > Metazoa > Arthropoda > Insecta > Lepidoptera > Noctuidae > Amphipoea > Amphipoea oculea. The sequence continues at coordinate 3,886,511 of OX243891.1, read as the reverse complement.
CCCCGCTGAGCGTGTGGTCGAGGGCGGCGCCCCCCTGGGCGCGCGTCTCCTCGGCCGCGTCGGTTGAGTCGCGTGTGTGGGTGGTAGCACTGGTAGCGGCGCCGGCATAGGCGCTTGGCTCCTCCACTGGGTCACAGTCCGCATCGGAGTAACCGTCGCTTCCTTGATCTTCCGCTTTGCGGTCGATTGCTGCTCGGGTTGCCCGCGTCGTTCGTGGCATGATAATGTCTTTATAGTCACTCAGGTATTAACTGCACTTCACTGGGTTCGTTTTTATTGCCGCGTGTTAAAACTTAACATGGCCGCGAGTTGGGCGTCACTGTAAGAAGGCGTGGGTGTGATACCAGAGGAAAAGACGATCTATGCCACGAAAATAGTTTAATTTGACACACAACACAATACAACAAAGTATGGCGTAAACTTTTACAACAAAGTACAACAACTTTACTAATTACAAGTTTTGGCGGGAGCGAACGAGAGCCGTGGACGGTATAAAAACGACGTGCGCTCGCGTCGTAGCGGGTGCGCGACTAACTCGGACGGAGCGCGGGAGAGGGACGTAGCCGGCGGCGGCGCGTGAGCAGGGCGCATGCGCGGTGCGCGGGCGATGCTTACCTAGCCCTGTGGCCGCGCTGTACCTATGACCGAAAATGCGTCTGACACTTATTAAAACTAATTAAAATAACAACAACACAATAAAATAACGAATAAAAACACTAAAAAGTCTATGTGACACTTGAATGACAGAGACGGGAGACGGGAGCTGTGACGGGACCGACGCAGTCACGCAGGCGGCCTAGGGCGCCGCGCCGCCGATGCATTACGGCGCAGCCCTGGCAACCGTTGCCTGGTGACAACGAACTGGCGTCGCGTCCTCAGCGACGCGATGGAAAAATACGGCCACATGAAATTCACTTCATTTTCATTTTGGAAATTTATATAATTTATATCTGAATGAAAATATATTAAAGAAATTTGACAGATTGTAGTAGCTTGATGAGCTGATTTTCGAAATATTTGTTCCTCTTGATTATGTACACCATATAAATAATTGATTTTTTTTAGTAGCCCACCGGTATCGGGAACAGGGTCCAAGCTACCGGCGGTCAAGGCTCTAGAGAGAGGAACCTCCTGACAATGCGAGCCGTGTCCAGAAGTACCGCTTTCTGAATCAAGCCCTTGATCCAGCTGCCCAACGTGAGCCTCCTCAGGTGTTGGTCGAGGCTCTTGGCAATCAATCCATTGGCTGTGACGACTATCGGCACAATGATTGCTGAGTCAACATCCGACATGTAGTGCCCGGAGGTCAAGTAAATCTATAGCAGAAGCGAAAACCAGAGCTCAGGCACGTGGTTAGCTTGCTTGGATAGCTTCCTTCGTATAGGGTATAGGTGTTCAGGCTGTCGTCATCGAATAGCACGATTTTCATGAGTTTATCCGATTTCGTTACCTCCAGGACTGCTTTCCCTTCGGCTCGTTCTTGTACGTCGGAATCGGTCATAGATGCTAGGATCAGTTTGTTTATCGCCACAGGGTCGCTAGATACTAACGAGAAGCAGAGGTCATCGGGATCCAGCGACATTGGGTTCCTCTTCATCTTTTTGATGAAGGCGCTCTTAAATGAGGCGTTGATGGCAAGGGCGGACGGTCCGGGAGCTGAAGAGGTCTTATCATCGCCCTCAGTTTTTGGCCCGATGGACTTTGTACTAGTCGAGGGCTTACTGCTCTTTACCCCTAAAGACTAGACTTAACCACTGCGCCCACTTTTGGAAGCGGATCGCGAGTGTCTCCGGTGTTCTTTTTTTTCTGTTTCATTTTGTTCTTCTTGTTCTCCTTGGCGACAACAGACAGGCCGAACTCTCCGAGGTCTTTGGTTAGCTCGCTCGTGGTGCTCACGCCCCTGAGCTCCGCGTTTGCGAACGAGCCCCGAGTTACTCGGGTCACTGCCGTAGTCGCGCCGTTGTATTCGGTGTGAACGATCCTTGCGCCAGAATGCATCATACTCGACAAACGGACGGTAAGTGTTGAAGCTCGTGTTTTGAGTGTTGTTGTGGAGCGGGTTCGCTGGCGGGATGTTAACTGAAGAGTGTTCGGTGGTAGCAGGAGGAGTAAAATAACAACGCCGTTTTTCTTCTGTTGCTTTCTTCTGTTTATTTCTCATGATGTTTCTGCTTACACTGCTGGATTCAGAATGCCCGACCACTTTTTTTTTTTTTTTAGAAATTTTAAGTCGCGGTTTCGAAAAGAGAACTGCTTGACTTTTGTCGGGATTGACCTCTATTCTCCACTTCCTGAACCAGTCAGCGAGTTTGTTGACTGCGGTTTGGAGTGAGCATGAGATCTGGACTAGGCTGCGACCAGTGTAAAAAATGGCTGTGTCGTCAGCGAACAGGGCCAACTGGGCCTTTTTATTTGTGGGGATATCGCTGGTGAACAGCGTGAAGATGAGTGGGGCAAGCACAGAGCCCTGGGGTACACCTGCTCGGATGGGGTGTGGGGAGGATATCGCACCTTCAATTTTATAACGGAAGGTACGGTTCGACAGAAAGTCTCGTATGATGAGTACGAGACGGTCAGGCACTTTGAGTTGGTATAGCTTGTAGATTAAGCCATTGTGCCAGACCTTGTCGAAGGCTTTCGCTATATCGAAGAATACGGCACCTGTCATATACCCGCGTAGGAAACCTGCGTGTATATGTTCGGTGATGCGGTGGACCTGCTGGACGCAGGAGTGTTGGGTCCGAAAACCGAATTGTTAATTTGGGATAAGGCCCTTTGTTTCGGCGTAGTCTCTAAGACGCTTGTAAATAAGCCTCTCGTAGACCTTACCGAGAACATTGAGCAGACTGATGAGGCGGTAACTCGAAGGTTCCGATTTGGGTTTGCCGGGCTTGGGAATGCCGATAACAGTGGCTTCTTTCCACGCTTGTGGGAAGATGTTGTTGCTCATGGCGCCATTGAAGATGGTGACCAATAGCATTATTATTTGGGCAGGGAAGAGTTGAATCACTCTGTTGGTGATTCCGTCTGAGCCAGGGGCTTTTCTAGGTTTGAGACCCTTGATGATATCCCGCACTTCGTCTGGTGTGACGGGTGGCAGAGGATTATCAGGGTCTTCGACTGGTGGGAGGGAGGCTTTGCGTTCGACTTCCGCGTCAACCTCAGAGAGATGGGCTTGATCTACGGGTTGGGAGCTAGGTGTACACTGAGCTTCGAGAATGTCGGCCAGGCATTCGGCCTTGTCATTGTCGTCGAAGGCAATGGTTTTGTCAGGGCGGGTCAGTGGGGGCATGGAGACTATCTCTTGAGATCTGAGTCTCCTTTGAAGATCCCAGAATGCCTGATGTGTGGGTTCTAGATCGCTCAGCGTCTTATCCCATTTGACTTCACGCCACTCCGATATGCGAGTCCTCACAGATCTTTGTAAGTAACGCATATGGGCTTTGTTCGCATCGCAGGGAAAGCTGCTGTAAGCACGGACAGCCGCGTTCTTCTCACACAGCAGTTCACGTAAGTCGTCAGGCAGTTTCCAGTGATGGTCATCCATCGCTGGAATCTCCCTTGAACAGTCGTTCAGGACTGACTGTACGTGTTCCGTGAGCGAGTCGATCGCGGCCGTCGTGTCCGCGATTGAGTTGAACTGATCAGGAATAGAGTCTAAGTGGGGGGATGTGGTGGATTTCAGGCGTTCGCTTACTTTCCTCCAGTCCGTTACCACTTTTGTCTGGGGGGGATGGTTGGGGTCGGGGAGACCAATACGTGGGCCCATTCTGATGATGACTGGTCGTTGGTCTGAGGATAGCTCTTGTATCACTTCTATAGCGTTCAACCGTAGGTTGACGTTCTTTAGAAGTGACACGTCGAGGACGTCTGGAGTATGGGTGGGAGTCATCGGTCCGATGACGTCAAAGTTCAGAATGGGGGAGAGGTCAAATAGGATTTTGCCTCTGGTGGAGATCCTGGTGCTGTTCCAGGCGGGGTGTTTGGCGTTAAGGTCACCCGCTATTATTACGGAGTCGCACACCGCAAAATACCACGCTTGACACTCAGACCAAATAAAAATGTCAAGACATAGAGCTGCGAACAATACAGTGGAGGCATGCCAGAACTATACCTCCGTTCTGTGCATACACGCTCACACGCACTCATTTACAATCAAAAAACTACACCCTCACTATGTGCACACATGTTTACGAAACCAGCCTCACTTTACTCTTTTCAAGGCGTACTGCCAATCGTTATACTCGATCAGTATGTGGGTAGGCTTTACTCGCCGGGCTGCTAATGCTATTCGTGTCCAATACAACAAAGTCTTCAGGATGCTGATGCGACTGCCTCGCTATTGTAGTGCGTCCGGAATATTTGCGGAGGCGCGAACGGACGGCTTTCATGCGGTTATACGGAAGAAGGTAGCCTCCTTGTTGCAGCGCGTGCGAGGCAGTAGCAACAGTATCCTGCAGATGGTTTGTAGCTCGTGCGAATTGCCCTATTCAGAATAAATGGATGCATATTGTGATGGGTGTTGACTAACATAATGCATAAGATTTTACTAACACCATAGGTACCTTATAATTGTAATAATTTATTTCTCTGTATTTTATTTAATTCTCTGTATTTATAATTTGTAATTGTATGGATTGATTTTATCTGAAATGATTAATAATTTACTGTTGACAGCCCTCTGTCTTGGTTTTTTATTTGGTCAGTGGCTTGATAACCGTACGTGGTTTGCACGTAGTAAGATTACGCGGACGATAATAATTACCATACAGAATTGGACCCTGCTCGCTGCACTGTGACCATAGTCAAAACAAATAAGTATGCCAACTCGAGCCCCAAGCGAGCGATAATAGCCTAAACACGTAGGGCTATCATTTATAGTTTACTAGCAGCAGAGCTACCTGCAGCCGTGCGGAGCGTGCGCGGGCGCGGCCTGTATTACGTACGGCGTAGCCACTACTGGGGCACCTTTAGCAGCGATAAATTTTGTCAGTGTGTGCGTGTGACAACGCTTACGTACGAGCGCGCTCACATACAAACCGTGTTCGGTGCGTATGTATGAAGATGCCCTACTTATTTGTTATTACTATGCTGTGACACCGCTACCGCACGGTTTTTTTGCATTTGCTGAGAGAAAAAAAACATCGGACGCGGCCGGGAGCGTGTGAGGTATCCTACCTTCCAGTTCCTAGAGGGCTGTGAGGTGCGCCCTCGCACCTGCAACAGGCCTGAGGGAGTGAACAAATCGTCGGCTCCAATGCTTAGGAATAGCATGAACGTACTCCAGATTATATTGACGCGAGTTATGGGAGGAAACTGTGGTCACTCCTAGAGGGGGGTATAATAATTAATTTATTAACACAATACAAGTTTGACACATATTAATACACATAGTAGTCACTAGGGGACTGATAAATTAACAAATAGTGTACAAGAGATGGGTAAAGTACAGTCAATACAGTCCCTATTGATTGAGCCCTGACTCCTAAACTAGGAAGATCCTGTATCTTAGGAGACAGTGTCTTCGCATAAATAGTGGACGAGCAAATTATGAACGTACTAGCAGACTCAGATAGCCACATATTTTGACTAAGGTGTAGAGTTTGCGAAGTTAGGCCTTGTAGAGTTAGAAGCTTGGCTCTACATGAGATCTGATTACTTTTTGACAGTGCGAGCTACACGGTCTCGTCTTGGCAACATTTAACATGAAATGTTTTTGTGGGATTATTGTTTACTTATTTATGTATGCCTTAATTTTCTAACATCTTATTTTTATACTTTTATTATTTATATGCTAGTCTATATATTTTATACTAATATATATATATAGCATCGATTTATTGTACTATTTGTTACTATTTATAACTATCTTAGCAATATAAGTGATGTATTCTATGAATGTTTCTCTGTGTTTTTTATTAGCTATGAGCTCTGCGAAGTTTTTGACTGATATTTCGCATTCTAGCTTATTTTCAGCCTCGAGTCTCTTTAGGGCGTGAATCGGACAGTCGAGTCGGTCAAGATATGTTCGACCGTTTCAGGTGTGTCAGGTTGACAGAATGCACGATGAGTTCTCTCTGCACCTGAATCGATTCAGGTACTCAGAGAACCCACCTTGCCCCGTCAGTACTTGGGTAGCGACATTTGTAGGGACCATTTGTCGAATTATCTTGTAAGATGTAGTGACATCGGGAAAGAAAAGTTTTGTGACTTTAGCCCGGGCACTTTGCTTGTACCTTTGGTTCCATTCATCAATCGACCCTTTTCGGATCTGTCGCTTGATGAATGAAACCGGGCATAAGTCATAGTCAGGCTTTGTTTTCGTCTTAAGAGCCGAGTCCTTCGCCAGCTCATCCGCCCTCTCGTTTCCCGCAAGACCCGCATGTGCCTTGATCCAGAACAAACGCACAGTTTTGTTCTGGTTTTCAATGACCTTCAGGTTTTTTCCGGGTGTCGACTGCCAGGGGATGGGTTGTACTGAGGTTAGTTATGGTGTCCAGGGCTGATCTAGAGTCACTGTAGATTCCATAACTCCTCTTGCTTCTCCGCTGGATTACCTCAGTGGCTTTACACACCGCGCGGAGTTCCGCCTGGTATACCGTACAGTATGGGGCCAGCTTGAGTTTAAGGGTTTTCACCTCTGCTGCACTATCCCACAGGGTTAGCGCTGCTCCAACCTTGCCCTCAATCCGGCTGCCATCGGTAAATATTCGGATAGCCTGGTTATTGCAACTATCTACTTGTTCCTGGTCTACCAGGCTCACGAACTCTATCGCAGTGTGCTTCCCCGGGTGAGGTGTACTGGAGAACTCAGCTCTCCGCTCGACCTCTCTGTCTACTAGCTCCGGCCGGGATGCCCCTCTCCTCGCCTCATACAGGGCGGCTGCCTCTTGTATGCGGAGGTCGAATGGCAATATCCCAGCCAGTACCAGCGCTGAGTGAAGAGAGGTCGTGCCATACACCCCGCACTGTTTTTGGGCAAATCCCCTCTGGACTGCATTTAAGTAGCGTTGAACCCCTAACTTTTTTGATTCTGAGGAGCAGGCGGCAGCAGCGTATGTGATAATGGGCTCTACCGTGGCGGTATACAGCATGTAACAAAAACCCTGTCCGATCCTTAAGGGTATTATTCGGCATCGTATTGCGAACACATATACGTAACCATTTAATGGATTTGAGATTATTATTTTTCCCCAGTGAATATAATTAAATTAAAATAAAAAATAAAATCTGACCGAAGGCAACACTGATCGCTCGACAAAGTTCACCTACAGTTTTGTGTCAAAGAAGCCGCCTGAGCGCGGCGGTTTGTATGATCCTTTGTTATGAACTCATGACCCCGCTTTGTCGCGTGCCGCCAAACAAATACCTGCCTACGTGTAGGTATCAGCTGATATTGTTTGTGGGCATAGTGATTCGGATTTCAGACACACTCTCTGTATTTTGTGTTTCAGACTTTATTCTGTTTATCAAGAAATAATTAATTGAATTAAATGTAGCCCTGAAAAGGGCTTTTTTAAATGTGATGTGCTTTTGGCAATGTACTAACCGACTGCAGGTATCAGCTTAAAACGTTCACTGGTTGTTCTTGCATACTTCGGCGATCGTGTTCCACATGTCCACCTCACACACACATTCGACACCTTTTCACTAAATTTGCTTGAACACTGCCTGTGGTATACGCGCGGTTATGCAGGCGTTGGAACGCACGCTCCGACGGTACTGTCACACCTGGTCTATTCGCGAAACGCACCTCATACGTTCTACGCGCAGCTGCATAATTGCAGTCGGTCTTGCCTAAACACATCAACATATTCCTGATTTGAATACGACATTGTTCACGAAACGATAGCGTGTGATACGTACGGACGTCCGGTCGGAAGCTATCTCCACGAAAGACTGGCAAGAAGTAGCGCGCCGGTAGGCAACGAGTCGGCGAGATCAAAGAGTCGGCGACTAGTTGAAAGAGTGCCTACTACGCGGCAGCGTAGGGCGGTGTTCTTTGAAATAAAAAACTTTTTTACAAAAAAAACAACCGACTTCAAAAAAACACTACAAAGTGAAAAATAACTTTAATTTCGGAAGTCGGTGTCGTTGCTTCAGCATTTTCGTTTTTTGACACCGACTTCCGAAATTAAAGTTATTTTTCACTTTGTAGTGTTTTTTTGAAGTCGGTTGTTTTTTTTGTAAAAAAGTTTTTATTTTTCACTTTTTAGTTGTACCTACCCCACATAAATTCAATTAACACTAGTGCATTGAAGACACGACTCGAAGAATCATCAAAATTCACAAAAAATGCCGGAGATGCAGTACATTTATGCATATAACTTCATACATAAGAATAATTACCTAATGTATTATATACTAAAACCTTCCTGAAAGTATGTAGATCACACTCATGAAAGAATTATCAAAATCGGTTCAGTAGTTTTTGAGATAATCGCGGACATACAAACATACATACATACATACATACATACATACATACATACATACATACGGGTCGAATACAGAACCTCCTTTTTTAAAGTCGGTTAATTAAAGTCGGTTAAAAATAGGTAAAAATAAAAAGATTTTGCCGGTGGGTGGAGTGTTGTCAACTTATGAAAATTTGCCATATTCAGTGTTAAATTTCGCATGGATTATAAAAAAAAAAATCAATAACTTTTGGTTTTTATGAGTTACATTTTTATAACCATTTTTTCTAGTACGTATGTTGAACCAGGAATACGCCTTTATTGGATCGGACAGGGTTTTTGTTACATATTTTATAATACGGATTATTTCCAGGTGGAGACCCCAACTGACCCTGGCGGCTCTCCACAGCTGTTTATAGACACCAAGTGCCTCTTTACAGACGTTAGCCGTGTGGCTATTAAAGGTCAACTTGGAGTCAACTGTGAGTGCCAGGATCTTCATCTCCGAGGACATTCCGATGTCGATCCCTCCCATGGTCAGGTGTGGCGTGTCATATTTAAGTTTTCTGGTAAGTAGCATGGCGCAAGTTTTGTGCGGCGCGAACCTAAGCTTCCACCCCCGAACATGTTCGAGAGCGGCATTGGCTTGTGTCTGGATATCCAGGGCCGTCTCTCCCGAAAACACGAGCACCACATCATCTGCAAAGGCCTGACAATAGTCGCCTCTCTGTGTCAGACTCTCCAGCAATGGGTTTAACAGGAGATTCCATAAGATGGGTCCACCTATTGATCCCTGAACACACCCTTTATTCGTGCTTTTGGCGTACTCATGGCCAGCATACCTTACCCAGACTTTGCGGTCGCTTAGGTAGCTGGCTATCATTCTCCTGAGATTCGCTGGGCACTTCTCTTCCGCCAGTCTGACCTTTATGGCCGGCCACCATGCACTGTCGAAGGCTCCCTCTATATCAAGTGATAAGCTTCCTCTCTTGGAGTTTGCCTCTCACGTGGGTTACAGGTCATAGAGGGAGTCTTTCGTGCTTCGCTGTGGCATGAAGCCATACTGGCGGGGACTTATTCGCGGCACCAGGTACCAAACCAGCCTTCTAACCATCATTTTCTCCAGTATTTTTCCCATCACTGGCAACAGTCCGATCGGTCTATAGGACTTGGGGCTGGTATAATTGTCCTTCCCTGGTTTCCTCAGCACCACCACGGTGGCCTCTTTCCACGCTGTGGGAAAGTGCGTCAGTTTCCAGCACTTATTAAATATTGCCAGATGCAGTTCTATGTCCTGGTATATTACCCGCTGGCAGATGTCGGCTGTGAAACCGTCTACTCCGGGTGCTTTTTTGGGATTGAAGCTCTCCGTCGCGAATCTGAGCTCCTCCGTTGTAAACGCCGGGGTCATGGGTCTCATTATGGCTCCAATCGTTTACTCGGTCAGCAAGAGCTCTGATCCGACGATGGTCTGGGCTATCCTCTTCCTCTGTATCCTCCGGGTAGAATACTTCCGCCAGTACTCTCGCGGATCCTTCCTGACCTGCTTCTCTCCCGTTCCAAACCAGTGGCAGATCTTCTTGCCTTTTTGCCGTGTTCTTAATTACCCTATAAATCCCCTCCCAGACCCCTTCCCTGTTCTGTTTCTGACAAAAACCCTTTCAGCTCTCGGTGGAACGTTTTTTGACCTCTAATTTATATTTTTCCTGGTAGCGACATCGTGCTTCATCGCTTCGAGTTCTTCGGACCACCACGGTATGGTAAGTGTATGGTTTCCCTTTTTCTTAGGTATTGCTTCATTACAAGCTTCTGTTATTACTATTGTATATTTTCTAATTATATCATCTAAATGTTCCTTGTTATTTATCTGCTGTTTATGTGCTGTATTAATTCTATTTTTAATTGGTCTATTTTTTTCATTAAAAACTTCCCAATTAGCTTTTTTAGTGTTGTATTTTCTCGTCGTTCTTCTAATGTTGACACCCTTCCCTTTATTTAATTTAATTTTCATTATTATTCCATTGTGGTCCGAGCTCGTTCAGTCTTCAGCGACCATCCATTCCTCTACCAGGTCAAGCCCAAAGGCAAGGCAAGCCCTCAGGCCCCAGGGCAAGTCCTCTGAGCATACCATCACGTCGACATAGCTTGTCAGTCTACGTCCTCCTCTGATGGTATCAAAAGCGGGAACTCAACTGCAACTGCGGGAACAGACCCACTGTTCCCGCAGTTGAGTACCTGAAGATCTAACTCCCCGATCATTCCTGCCAGCTCGTCGCCTCTATCGTCGATGGTACTGATGCCCCACCACACACTTTTGGCGTTAGCGTCCCCTCCAATGATGGCTTTCCTAGGCTTTAGCTCTTTCATCATAGCTGTTAAGTGGTCCAGGCTCAAAGTAGTACGAGACGGCGAGCATCTCCCACGCGCTCGTTCGCAGCATCACCACCGCGATGTTGTTGGTGGTGAATCTGGGGCACTGTATGACGTCGATGTCATGATTGAACACGACTATCGCCGCCACAAATTATTTTGGTATTACGTTTGTATGAACAACGCATGCTTCGCCGGCCTCAACTTCGATGTCGTCGCTCCGATGAATCCTACCCATTTCCCTGGCGATCCCAACCAGCTTCCTGACGTACTCGTTGTAGCACTGCTCAAGAAATTCTGAACACCGCCCAGTTATTATGCATCTAGCTCCCTATTCGGGCCTGCGTGACCCCAACCAGCCCCCACAGACCAAAGTGATAACCCGACTGGAGGAAAGTAAGTGAAAGACTGAAATCCACCACGACGAACATGAACATGGTCATGAACATGGTCGTATATTGCTATAAGTTTGTGTTTACGCGTGCGATGATGCGTGCCGCTTCACGCGCCGCCCCACCGTAAACATAAAAAACGTCCGACGCGCCGCGAGACGCCCCGCGTCTCCGTAAATGAGGCCTTAGACTTCATCCTGACCACATGTGCACGGACACGGACGTCAAAATATCGCGACTGGGTTATTCGCGCACAGAATTTACAACGCACTGCTTGGCGCCGAAGGTTGAAAATCCAACAGTGTTGCTTTTTGACGTGCTGGGATGCACTGTCAATAGGCTAGAGCAATAGACTATCCCCTTACTAATAAACGTATTACATTAGATGAATAGTTTCACACCGATGTCTCTTTCTGTCGTCAGTAATTTGACTTTCGAAAGAAGAAGACAAAACGTTGTGTTACTATACGAACGCTATACAACGTTTATTAGTAAGAGGACCTCTGCCTTCCATCCGGGAGTCTTAGCATGATGTAAGTAGATAAAATGAATTAATCACTATTCTTGTTTGGATTATTCCACTTTGCCCCACCGGCCGCCCCACTGGTGGGGCAAAGTGGAATGCCTAAAATGTAAATCGAAATAGTGGGGCAGATTCCACTACTTTAAAATCCTGTTGGATTCTGCCCCACTAGGGTTGGCACCTTAGAATAAACGTACAAACATTTTATTATTGCAAATTTTTATTTCCTAGTTGTTTCTGGAAGGATACGGATTGTAAATCGAAAAAACAAAATTAAAACCTAACTTATACACAAACTAAAATATAGCAATGATAAAATGAAACAACCAGGTCTGGATAATAATATTTTATATTTACACCCACATTTTAATTATTTTTTTGCTTGATTTTATGTCTATTAATCCAGCCATTTATGGACATAAAACCTATGACAAACGAATTTTCCAGTTCTATGATTTTCCCAAAAAATAAATAAATCAAAACGCTTTCATGATCATCAGTAGCTTATTATTAACTTACAGTATTTAAATGGAATGATATTTACTTTTAATTAATTAATATTAGGTGGTATAACGATCATACTTTAAATATATATTTTTTACATTTCAAATTGACAGGGGTCTGGAAATACAATCATACATTTTTCAAAGATTTTAATAAAAATTTATAAAAAAATGAGTTATATTATGCGTGTGATTCACAGAACGTCTTATACGAATGAGAACATTATTTGTATAGTATTAAGGTTTATATTCGAATGAAACTTTTGCTCACATTCGCTTAGACGACTATGAAAATTATATGTCCAAAAATAAGGTTCATATTCGTATGGAACTCTTAGTCAACGTGTAATCTGTATGTCTTGGCAAGTTTCAAACATTTGTACGGAGAAGAACATTTTCGAACATTTGGTTACATTATTCAAATAAAATACATATTTTATTAAAGTTTTAATAATTACAAATAATCTGTTTCAGTCAAATAAATAATAATTTAAAATGTATTAAAGTATCTTCAAACGGTATTGCAGTTAACGAATTAAGTTTAAGCGTCGTACATGCGGTTTTCAACCATATCCTCTAAGGAATATGGGTGGTTTTCGTTGGATAGCATGTTGGAGATCCATTGTTCTGGCATTGGAATATTTTCGACGACAAACATGGGAAGCTTTCCTCGTTGTTGGGTTTCCTTAACATCTTGGTTTGGCGACAAGAACTGTAAAATATTAACATACTATATTATTAATCCTGCCTCTTTGGTCTCCTGGTCGCAAGCGGACTGCTGAGCGTGAGGTCCTGGGTTCGATTCCCGGGTCGGCCAAAGTGCTATTTGGCTTTGAAGATCCGTGGCATTACCTATTGTCGCGCCATTTTGAAAATATGTGACGAATGTTCATCAGATCCCGGCCACGAGTGCCATTACCTCGATAGTTTTTTTGTGCATAAGCCCATGTTGACAACCCTAGCGCGACCGCTGAGCGTACGTATGAAAATTGAAGCACATACATGTGATTGACTTCTGTACTCTCTGTATTTTGTGCCTGTGTACGTCGCCCAGCCCATAGGGTAAGTAATGTTCATTTATATGTAAAACTAGCTGCGCCCCGCGGTTTCACCCGCGTAAGTTTCGATCCCGTGGGAATATCGGGATAAAAACTATCCTATGTCCTTTCCCGGGACTCAAACTATCTCTATACCAAATTTCATCGAAATCGGTTCAGTAGTTTAGGCGTGAAGAAAAGACAGACAGACAGACAGAGTTACTTTCGCATTAATAATATTAGTTTAAAAAAAAAAAAAAAAACTGGACTAACTAACTGGATAACTGGTGTGTAAAAATAGACTGGAGTCCCATAGAAAAAGATGAAAAACGTCGCTTGTATGAAACTTGTACTAAAACTGAATACCAACATAGCAAAAATGGCACAGACTGCACATGTTAAAGCGAGACAGCGATAGCCGCCATTATGTTTAGTACACGTTTCATAGTTTATTTTTGTATTAGACAGTTGCGTCAGATTGGCCCAGCCCTAAAAATATCTTACCTTGAGAGTGTCAGGTCCCCTCTTCTTTCTGAGGTAGTTGAAGCAGCAGGACCGGAAGTGTCGTGTCCCACACGCAGACGCACACTCGCTACCGCAGGAGTCACAGGAGAGACTGGCAGCCCACAACGTGCTTCCTGCAAGAACACAAAGAGTTAGGCAGAGGTGTACCTAAAGTACACCCACATTACCCAAATTACACATACATACATTACACATCTCTAAACATTCACTCACTCTCACACACTTACATACCGATGGCAGCAAAGTAGAAACGGACATGTTTTTACAGGATAGCTGATTTAGTAAAAATTAATTAAAAATTGTCCTTATTTACGTGGCAGATTTTCTTAATTATTATGAAATTTGAAATAATTTTAATACAGACTTGTAGGTAGGGTTGAAATAAGCTCATTTTTGTAAAAAAAAAAAACATTTTCGCAAAAATATAGATGTCCGTTTCTACTTTGCTGCCATCGATATGTTGTCCACTCTATTTTCTGTATGATTTTTACTGTTTTATATTTTTACTTTATTTCTCTGTGACAATGAAACTGCACTAATGTCCCTGCTGTCCCTCGTGGGAACCTGTGTACCTTTGTGTAATAACTTTTGTTGGAACACTGGTGCTCATAACACAAGTTAGATCTTACTTTGAGTATCAGAGTTCAAAATACGCTAGGTTTAAAAAAAAAACTGGTAACAGTTCTTAGCGTATCATACTTACACTTTTTGCGAAATAAAGATTTTTTATTTTATTTTTTATTTCGCCAGTTATGTTGGGATCAGCTTCCAGTCTTGCCGGATGCAGCTGAATACCACTACCAGTATTTTACATGGAGGGACTGCCTATCTGACCTCGGCAACCCAGTTATTGCTGGGTCACTGGGTAAGCACGATGCCTGATAAGACTGTCAGACGTTTGGGCTTCTGACTACCCGTAACGGCTGATGAAGATCTGCAGATGACAGTCGGGACCAATGGCTTAACGTGCTTTCCGAGACACGGAGGGTTTCATTTTTTCACGTTTGTACAGTTAGCGCCACGGAAGATGAGACTTGACCCCGCCTCCCGCGCTCTTTCCACCGCCCCTATGACGTCCGGTCCCGTCCCGCGCTCAGACCTCTTACCGCTAGAGACCTAAAATCGTGTACTGCGCTAGTCAAACCACATGGTATGTCAAGTCTCATCTTTCGTGACACGCATTATAATAGTGTACTCTTTGGGCAAGATTTTTAATGCACGCAATTTTAATTTGCACGCACTTTATATTAGCTATGTAAAGTTAGCGTTTCATACGAATAGTACACTTGCTCGTATTAGATTATACAAATATGGACATTATTTTGATAAACCATAAAGTTGGAATTCGTATGAAACGCTAACTTTAGTTAACAAGACTTTGTGTTTATTAAAAATTCTGTATTATGTAGCTTATTATAATAACATAGAACGCTTCACAAATCGCACTATGATATTACTTTGCTAATTTAAGTAAAGTAAGCGTCGCACACAAATATGGACATTATTCGTAGAGTCTTTATGTTCATATTTGAAAGAACGTAAAGGCTGTACGAATAATGTGTGAACGAATGAACCGCTTTAAACACTATCACATTAGAATAAGGTTCATATTCGTATTGAACGCTTACTTTACTGAATTGGGATAATATCTCTAACATAAAGTTTGCATCTAATTGGCTAACATAGTCTACACATAGAACAGTCATTTAACTAACTAATTCAGGTTTTGAAGATGACTGTGATCATCAAAACCCGAATTAGTATACCTACATGCATGTCACAGTAATATGACTAAGTGTTAAGGATCCATAATAATAGTATTATAATATATTGTCGTTGTCAAACCAAAATCTGCTATGTGCCGTTTTTTGAGATTTCAAGATTTACCGACCTAGAAACACAGTTTACAGTGACCAAAATCAAAATATTGAAATCTCAAAAAACGGCACATAGCAGATTTTGGTTTGACAAGGACGATATTATGTTAAGACCGATTTGTACGGTCAGCAGCAAAAGTCAATTAACACTTCAGTTTTTTTAATCTTAGTTAATGAGCAAAATATTTGTTCAAAATTGCAGCAGAAGAAATTTTTTTAGAATATAAACTCTTTGCTATTATGTGACAAGCTAAAAAGCAGTTTATTGAGAAAAATTGCTGTCAATTTGATAACATGTAAAAATTACAGTGTTAATCGAATTTTGATGCTGACTGTACCAACACTTATCGCAAATACATTGATTTGATACAAAAACGAATTAGATATGCGAGGCTCCATAGCCTCGTATACCTACCTGTCCGCCATTATTATGATTGAAATATTCACTCTGAATTTTTAAAATAATCAAACATCTATGCAACAAGATGTAAGCAAGTTCAAAAAATATGGATGTCACGTGATCAACTTTAAACGTTAATATCTCGAAACTTGACGCTTTACAGGATTTGATCTTATTATGGTTTCTGTTTGCATTGATGTCAGCCATCGATTTATATAGGTTTAAAGAGTGACCACCATTTTGAAAAATAAAAACAAAATGGCGGGTAGGTATGCGACAGACCTTCAAAGCCCTTTTGGTTTAGCTGTTTCTGTGTCATATCAATCATCATAAAATTTACATACTAATACACACTAAATACACAGTAGGTACATACTAAATTACAAACTTAATTTAAACATAACATTCATTTTTTATTTGACACCCATTGTGCGCATTTATAAAATCCAACGACAATATCTTGGACGTAGGTACATCTGTTGAAGGTAACATAACATGTACAGCTCGATTCAAACTTTATGGCGGGTCGGAACATGAGGCGAGTCGCTGCGCAGTAACAAATTCATCGGTCCGCGGGGGTGAGGGGTGGGGTACTGCGCAGCGAGTTGCGCACTTCAGATACTTGTACTATTTATTCTGTGCTTCAGAGCCGCCGTAAAGTTTGACGCGTACTATAACACACGTTGAAAGAAATTCGTCTATACAGTGCTAGGCACGAAACTCGGTTCGCGAGCGCTCGGTTTAAGAGTGGGGATCGGTTTACGCATTGTATTCCTATAGTAAAAAAAAAGTTTAAAAACGAAAATCCGACTACTGAAAAGGATGAAACAAGAAAGTACCTTCTCGTGGTCGCATGCCGCTGTTATATACATCTAAGCTATGGTAGCATGCGACCACGGGAAGGTACTTTCTTATTTCATCCTTTTCAATAGTCGGGTTTTAGCTTTTAAACTTTTTTTTAATTTAATTATTTTGGGGATTATTTCAGAAATATTTATGTATTTGAAATGTGCTAATTAAGCCCTTTCATTTGATACCCCCCAAGGCACCATCCCAAAATATTTATTTTTTAAATAATTACTTTGTCCTGTAGAGGGCGCCATATTGAATTTAGTGTGACGTCACATAGCCTATAACCAGCGGACGGTCAAGCCGCTTCTAACGATACCTCATTTGTCAAATTATTATAAGTAATGAGGGAACAGATGAACATACATACATACCGGTCAAAATCATAACCCTCTTTTTTGCTTCGCCGTAATCGGGTAAAAAAAAGTCCCCACTCTTTCATCGAGCGCTCAAGATTCGTGCCTGTCACTGTACTCCATTTGTAATAAGATTAGACATTTAAATAAACCTTTTTTACAGTCCGTTCAACCGATTTTGAGTTCTATTGCGTTGGTGGCATGGAAAATGGCAGCTGCAGTAAACAGTTGGTATTGTAACCACTTTTTTGCTTTTAATGCCATCCTTGTGCCTACGTTATAGAAGTCAAAATCGGTTGAACGGACTGTAAATTAAAACTTTTTCACAAAAAAAACAACCGACTTAAAAAATTGTTTTTTTTTTGTAAAAAAGTTTAAATTTTTCACTTTTTAGTTGTAACTACCCCACAAAAAAGTAATCAAAAAGATCGTTAATGTAGACAATGTAGACAAATTTTTAGATTTTTGTTGATTTTTCAAAAACCGCTTGTCCGATTTCGATAAAATTTTCATGGGACCATTTGGGAAGTATACCCTTTCCAACAAAAGAAAAATTTTTCCAAATCGGTCCAGGCGTCTTCGAGAAATCGGGGAACATACATAAAAAAAAGATTCCGACGAATTGAGAACCTCCTCCTTTTTTTGAAGTCGGTTAAAAAAGGTTTATTTAAATGTCTAATCTTATTTCAAACACCCAAATTGCGTAACACTATCAACTACAATCTGAGTAATTTTGAAGGATATCGCTAATCCATTGCTTCTTATGTTCGAAAAAATTGTCTGCTCAAAAACGTAAATAACGCAATGAATGTTGTTGAACTGTCAAAATGTGTTACGAAATTACGGCTGCACACGGGCTGAAATACATAACCTTATGACATCCTAATACACATACATTCCAGATCTAATGACTAACATTTAAAATACACTTATTAAATTAGCTATATTACGCGCCACGAAAGATGAGACTTGACTTTTCTATTAAACTTAATAATTTCGTAATAAATATTATAATATTGTTGAGATTTTTTACCTAAATATCATCGATAAATCCCTGAATAGATGTACACATTATGGGTCATTATTTCGTACATGACTTACCTGCGCATTGCGCAAAATCCCTAAGGCGCGTCGCCCACACGAGCTAGAGTCGAGGCGCGGGCGCACGTTTTCTATAGGAATAAATACATACCTATATTTACCTATATTTATTCCTATAGAAAACGTGCGCCCGCGCCTCGACGCCGCCTCGACTCTAGCTCGTGTTGGCGACGCGCCTAAGTCCCTACTACTGAGCTTGTCAAGTCTCATCTTTCGTGGAGCGTATTATACTAACACCTATTACGCCCTTTGGCCACGTCCAGGGTAGGGTTACAGGGATGCTAAGGCGGGCGCAAAGTATCAAACAAATAATACCGCCATTTTGGCTGCGTTTAGAACTCGGTGAAAATTTCAACTATGTGCGCATTACGGTTTATGAGATAAAGCCCGCTGACAGACAGACGGACGGACAGCGGAGCCATACGGTTCCGTTGGCACCCTTTAGGTATGGAACCCTTTTAAAAAGCAAGCCTAATTAGAGAATGTCTCTCTTGTCTGCGCCAGAACACGTCTACCGTATACTGGCCGCTACAATAACTAGCTCTGCACTTTGACCAGCTAATCGCTACCGCCACCGCACCCGCTACCGCCCTCGCCACTCCGCGTTCACTCTGGACGTGACCTTGAGAGGAAATGCGGGTGGTCGTTTCTCCATAGAAACGCTCTCGCCTGTTTTCTTTCTGGTGACCATAAAGCAATGATTTTTTACAGAATAATAAATATTAACTACTTGTATATCCCTATGTTTTCCTTTTTGATGATACATTATTTTCATAAGCACTAGAACCCTCAAAAAATGCCGGACACAGTATACCGAATGTTTTTTTTTTACCGGTTACAAATGTTTACAAGGTGTTCTACCCATGAATATGAACAACTTTCAATATGGGACCAACTCGGAAATTACGAAAAAAAATCTGCTGTTTCATACATTTTGGTCGAGTAGGTATTGAACTTTTGTCATAAACAGCTTTTTTTTTCGTGATTTCGGAGTTGGTCCGATAGTGAAAGTTGTTCATGTTCATGGGTAGAACACCCTGTAAAAATAATGGAACCGGTAAAAAAAAAACATCCTGAATATTGTTCTTATTCAGTTTATGGAATATCTTTTAAATTGGTCCAATATTTTAGGAGGAAATAGGCGAGAACCTAAACCTCGAATTATGACTTTTTACTTAGGCTTTTTCAAAAGTCTACGACCGCATTTCCTCTCAACCCACGTTCGCACAGACGTAAAAATATCGCAGCGAGATTTTAACGCGTACTGGTATTAAACTCTGTGTTGATCCGAGAGTTGAGAATCCAACAGACCGCATGCCAGCGCGTCAAAAACTCGCTGTTGGATTTTCTACTCTCGGCACTAAAGCAGTGCGTTGAAAATCCAATGCGCGAAATAACGCCGCGGGGAGAAACGTCCGTACGAACCTGGGCTTACACGGTTACACCTATACAGGGTGTTACAGAAAGGGTATATCAATACAAACGGGTTAAAGAGTGTATCTGGTCTAGAATCTCTGTACAAAATGTCAGTTCAAAAGCATTAACTTTGAAAATGCTTAATATTTTTTTATTTCGACATCACGGCGCTGCACTGGCGCGCGGCGGCGTGATGTGCGTGTACTAGGCGCACAGACACACTACAGATAATGGATAATGACCCTCGTAGTGCGGTGACACGTTTGTTATGATTTTAATTTAATAAACTATCGAAATAAAAATATTAAGCATTTTCAAAGTTACTGCTTTTGAGCTGAAATTTTGTACAGAGATTCTAGACCAGATACACTCTTCAACCCGTTTGTATTGATATACCCTTTCCGTAACACCCTGTATAACACTCACCTATATTATTATTATTATTTCTATATTTATGTCTGTAATTTATATGGTTTACATAATAAAGAGTATTCTATTCTACACTAGGACACCAAGGTCGCGTAACCATGGTTACGTGGTCAACAAATTGTATGTTGGGATCTGCAACCAACCGGACACGGGGCGAGATACCCACCCATTACACTCTGTATCAAAGGTATCTGATGAAAGTGTAAACAAACTTTGTTCAGCATTCACAATCATCCGACAGGCTATCGTATCGAAAATGACACATTTCGATAACCTAATTTACCTTACCTCCGACAGCAAACAGCTGTCGGAAGAATAGCGGTCGTTTATTTGATTTAAACTGACAACATTTTCGGGTTTTGGGCTTGTGAACAGCGTTTAGAGGACTCCTACGATAACATTGATTGATGTTCGATACGGTACGGCAGCCTATCGAGTGGTTGTGAATAGCTATGCTTGTTAAATTCTTACGCAATCACTCTCTAAAGGGACTTAGTAACACATTCATCTGTATTTAGAAAGTTTCAACTATACAGGGTGTTTAGTAGAAGGACCGACACGATTCTTTTAGGGATAGAAAGTGTCTTAATCCTATCTTTCAACCATAACCCCTTTTCTTAAGTGTCACGGTAGTTAATTGAGATAATACTATGTTTCTTTTTAATCACCCGAAGTTTCGACACAACTTTTTTGTTTGTGGCTGTAATAGAGCACAATAGTTTTTGGTGCTATATGCAATGCACATTACACACACAGTGGTTACAGTCGGTTCTAGAAAATGACTTAACTGCTTCTAAAGTCTTAAAATTGTTTTAAGAGACAAAAAAATCATAATAAAAATAAAACAATTTTGTGCTAGCAAAAGACATTCCCAATCCCTCAAAAAATTGTTTCGGTCCTTCTACCAAACACCCTGTATATCTGACCCCTTTTTCCGACAGTTATTGTTTGGATAAAATTATCAAATTGTAGGTACTTAATTGAAAAATCATCGACGAAAATTGAGTTCATGCAATTTCCTAACCTCAACTGTCAAATGAAAAACATCTACCTATGATGATTTTAAATTAGAATTTTGGGTTTGAGTATTCAAATAATCAAATTAAAGCACTCAATTTAGTGGCACTACAAATTGGCCCGCGTTTTCTGACCCAATTGTTTACTTATTCAGCAGATACCTTTGGTACAGACAATAGGGTATACATTTGGTTGGCAACGCAACCATGGTTGCGCCACCATGGTGTTCCAGTATAATTTATTGCTCTAAGCATCTTACTTTCTACTAACCTGAAGAAAAATCAGCTGATGCAGTAGCTTCCTTTTTATGTCGTTTAGAATCTGCCTGCGACCATGTCGCTGGCAAATTAAAGTCATATTAGTTCCATAGATAAATGATTTTATTTCTGTTTGCACAAACACTTTTACACATCAATCATATTTTAAAAACTAGATGAGGTCGGCGTTTCCTATCTGAATACTCTGAGAAGAAAGGCCGAAACAAACTCAGAGGTCACAGTCTCTTCTAAAGTCCAGACATAATCTTGGTCAACTAATCTAAAGACTATGTAGTACGAGTAGATTGGTGTATGAAATGGTCTTTTGAGAAAAGAACCACACAGATTGAGTGGGCCTGTCCAGTCAGTGCACGCATATGTCAGTAATAATGCAGCTCAACTCAGAACTTAAGGAACTCAATGATTCGACGAACAATACCAAAGAAAGGACATTTGGGTAAGCCGCATATTCTTCTTCATAGCGTGTCGATAGCAATCTAAATGAACTCGGCACAGAATTCGGCTACTTGTTTGGTGCCATCACCAGCGTCCATCAGTTCCTGTAACGTGCAGCTGACAGGACACGCAGGAGGCAGGACACGATATTAAGTGTCCCGTCGTTTGTGGAACAGCACCACAATAGGATATACAGTACAATAATAGCCGCATGGTAGGTTATGCAGCATGGAAACCACATACACATCGACCACTTGCGACGACAGTGTGACATCTCAAAAACTGTAATTTTACAGAAAAGACTTGAACTTTAAAATTAGCATAACTCTTAAATTGCTGTCAAGATAGCTTTATTATGTATGAGAGGTGATATAACTAATACTGAAATGAAATATCAAAGAGAAAAAACACAATTATCAGTAAAATAAAAATTCGTATAATTCGAGATGTCACAATGTCGTCGCAAGTGAACGATATATCGTCAGTCGGAAACAGTAATGGAACATTTCAAAATGGCCTGTTCTGAGTAATTAAGGTTTAAAGTTTTTTAATATTCAAATGCTATTTTATTTTTCTAGAGACCATTTTGTAATTTTTTTTTTTATTGAATAATATGCAGATTATAGCCAAGTTTATTGTGTATTACTTTGGATAAAATATTCAATTACCTATCATTCTACATACTCATCTCAAAACACGTGATTTTATGACCGACGATATGCAATAAATTGTATCACATACTTGTCTTGTTATCGCCTTTTCTGACGTTAAACAAAAAAAAAAAACAAATTTTCGATGTTTGGCACATAGGTGGAGAAAAAAACCTGGATTAGGACATCTTATGAGGGTGACACTGCGGGGCGCAGATAGTTTTATTTTAGATTTTAAAAAAATATTGAAAACTTACCAATAAGCAGTAGAGAAACGACGGCAGTAATCTTCAACATTTTTTTTTGTTTACTTTTTTTTTATACTAGATGGCGCTGTCACCAAAGCAGTTGCCTGAATGCCGTAGGTTCCGATGCCAACCCCTATTTATATCAGCTGAAGTTTACCGAAGTAGTTAAAATGCGTTGGTGTTGCGTGATAAAAATACAAGATTTCCTCTGTTCATTTCTTTTTTAATGTAAGTTATTTATTATTTTAGGTGGACGGAATAAAGCCCGAGCCTTATAATAAAAATGAGGCATATAGAATCAAAGACAGCTAAGCGCCACACTTTCAAAAAATTAACTAAGTATGGAGAATAAACTCAGAGAGTGAAAACCCCTGACTCTTAAATTAAAAAAAAAACGTTTTTCTATTGTTTCGTCGCCGATCGGCGAACCGCGACGCTTGACCGGTTAAAGATATCGATACTCATCACGTCCGCGGAGTTTTGCTGATTTAATTTGACCTTGTATATTAAGTAAATAATATCTTACCTTCTATTTGAATAATCGTTGTATAAAGTAATTTTAGTTCCAATAAAAATTCAACGGTAATTCGGTGAGTAACAAAAATCCATTATACTGTCACTTTTACATATCCCTCATTTGGAGAAACATTCCCAAAAATGAGTTAAATATGACAAAGCACTTAGAAAGCGTATTTACGTTAGAAAAGCAAAGACGTAAAATAAATAAAGTAGCAGTTACGTCGATGTTTCTCCAAATGAGCGATATTATCATCCAAATTAACACAAAATTATTCGATCAACTACTTTTTAGCCTTTCATATACAATGTGGAGACAAAAATACGACACTAAATAATAAAAAAAAATCTAGCAAATGCTTGTGTGTGATTCAACCATTAATACAGCACATCATTCTAGAAATGTTTCGTCAGTTATCAACAAAAAATCTGCTGTTTCATAGAAAAGTGCATCTACGCGGTCAACTTATTTTTTTTTTTTTAATTGCCAACCTAATGTTTCAACATTCAACAAGTTCAGAACCATCATCTGCCTACCCTTTTCCCAACTTTATTGGGGTCGGCTTCTAGTCTAACCGGATGCAGCTGAATACCAGTATGTTACATGGAGCGACTGCCTATCTGACCTCCACAACCCAGTTACTAGGTAATACGATACTCCTTGATAAGACTGGTTGTCAGACTTTCGGGCTTCTGACGACCCGTAACGACTGTCCAACATCCCCGAATGTAAGTAAGACGACGGGTAAGTAGGTATCCTTTTGTTTTTGTATTTATTTATAATAGTTAATTAATTAGTCTTTTAATTTAGTACCTAGTGTAAATAGTAAGATAAGCATTACTTACAGAAATAAAATCATTTGTCAAAAATTTATGCAAATCAAATGTATTTTTGACAGACGAATGTTCTCTAAAATACGGGAATCGCACCTGTGCTTACAAATATTCTTTCATTGATCGAAAGCATTACTGACTGCCATAGGATACGTTTTATGTTAAAACGAGAAACTTCACGCAAACGAAGTTGCGGCCAAAAGCTAGTTATTTAATCTGTCAAGCTCCGCTAAAGAGACACTTGACTTTCTATTGTTTCGTCGCCGATCGGCGAACCGCGCCGCTTGACCGGTTAAATAACATTCTTAGGCGGGTATCACATCTCCGCCGCGAAACCATAGCAGCGAAAATGGTTGTTTTAACGTACAGATTTGATTATGATTATACGTCGATAGCGACGTCAGAATCAGTTGAATTGAAATTGGATTGCTACAATTCAACTGCCTCTCATGATGTTGTAGTTAGTGCCACGAAATATGAGACTTGAGGCCCATGTGGTTTGACTTGCGCAGTACGATTTTAGGTCTCTTTAGCGGTATGAGGTCTGAGCGCGGGACGGGACCGGACGTCATAGGGGCGGCGGAATGAGCGCGGGAGACGGGGTCAAGTCTCATCTTTCGTGGCGCTAACTATACGCTACTCGATTCGCGACATCAAATACTCGAAGTAATGTTTGTAGCGGAATTCGTTAAACGGTTTCCCATAATTATTTTTGTGGCGGATGTATGTCAAAGCCCTTAATGACATAAGTTGTTAGCAAAGATATCAACTCTTTTCCAGTCTTGCCGCGGCCGAGCAAAAACAAGCGATTGAGAATCCACGCGCGACCCTGCTTACCATCTTTATAAGAAAACTTTAAATTAATTTTACACTTCGCAAATTGAAAAGGTTATATTTACTTCGGGTTAATAAAATGGTTTCTTTTTAGAATAGGGGTTTCTAGAACAGCTGCGTAATTATTTTTTATTTTATTAATTTTGTATTTTGTGTTCCACGAACTGGGTCGAAATAAACATTTTTCTTTCTTTATGTATAATTTCAAGATGAATAATGTAAACAATATCTATACAAATAAATAAAATTGGAGTGTCTGTTTGTAATATTAAAATAACCGCTATTTACTAAATGCATATGGATGTATACACGGTGCATATATCAAAATAACATTTTTTACAATTTTTGTCTGTCTGTCTGTTTGTTCCGGCTAATCTCTGAAACGGCTGGACCGATTTTGACGGGACTTTCACTGGCAGATAGCTGATGTAATAAGGAGTAACTTAGGTTACTTTTTATTTTAGAAAAAGAAATAGGGTTCCGCGCTGAATAAAATTAAAACCTTTGAAATCCAATTTGTTTTCCGAGATGCACGCGAACGAAGTCGCGGGCACAGCTTATTTTGAATAAAAAGAATGTCTGTGGAGTTTCTTGCCCGTTCTTCTCCATGGGAACCTACAAACAAACATAAGACGCGGATAC
This sequence comes from Amphipoea oculea, assembly GCA_945859645.1. Classification (NCBI taxonomy): domain Eukaryota; kingdom Metazoa; phylum Arthropoda; class Insecta; order Lepidoptera; family Noctuidae; genus Amphipoea; species Amphipoea oculea. The sequence goes on along the minus strand of OX243891.1, from coordinate 3,860,862 downwards.
TTACTCTTGAAATCGATATTCCGAAACTAAAAACATGGAACATAATACGACATCGGATATCTTTGAAGAATAAAGAGGGAATGTCTGTTACCACAGATAATCCTGCAGCTTGTATGTGGGATGCTTTAACTGTCTTATTTGCATACTATAAAGTGTTTAGCGAGTAGGCAGAAAGCCTTCCACATAAGTAGTAAGTACACACGAAGATATATCAAGCTAAACAATAAAAATACCAGTAGGAATCCAGAGGGACACATCGATCGAAGGTTATGCTACGCTTGTGGGTGGATGATTCACGGATTTGTCAGGATCATTCCACATACCGAGACTCTTCTGTGCCCCGGACAGCACCCAGTGGCGTGGATTGCATATAGGCATATAAGCAGTGCCTACCTCGATATATCAACATAAGCATGTCAATTACATTTTAGTGTGTGTGGCCCATAATTAGGAAACTCACTAAATTATCATACCTAACATAAAACAAAATCTTCATACAAACACGCGCGGCAGTAGGCAGTCGCCGGACGGCCTACTAGGCTCCCGTACTATTCGCACATTGTCATTGGTCTTTACTCGTTCAAGTTGTTAATGCGACAAATTTAAAAATACGTACGTCTCACGCGTAATACCATGACGTTCGACCTTCGCAATTTATCACCCTTAAGTAGGCATGCATACTCAAATAACTACACTTTTGACCTTACTTTTTTTCTGATTAGTGACCGCTTTTGCCTAGACTAGACCCGGCCTAGTGCCTACCTATTCTGAAAACCAATGCACGCCACTGACAGCACGTTCAGCCGTTGGTGCCAACTCATCACCTGCCTAGCCTTTTCCCAACTATGTTGGGGTCGGCTTCCAGTCTAACCGGATGCAGCTGAATACCAGTATTTTACCTTGTTTTTGTAAGTACAAAAACAAGGTAATTCGTTTATTTCATTTAATGGTTCGGTAAAATATTTCTCCTAAGTTTTCGTAGCACATTCGTAGCAACAGTTACGCAATATCTCGTAGCAACAGCTACGCAATAACTCGTAGTACGTTCGTAGCAACAGCTACGCTATAGCTCGTAGCATTTTCCGTAGCACCAGCTACGAAAATCCTTGTAGCGTCTCATAGCAAAAGCTACGCAAAATTACATGCAAAGTTCAGTTTAATATACTTTGATTAAATTATATTTACGTAACTTCAGTTTGTTATAGCTGTAATGGCAATCATTTAATTTGGTTTAAATAGTGTTGTTTTTTTTATACAGGCTTATTGGAAAAACGCCAACAACGTCTTAAGAGGTCATAGTACTCATCATTATGAACAACTTTTACGATGGGACAAAGCCTGAAACCGCGAAAAAAAATCTGCTGCTCCCTACATTTATGTTCGATAACTCGTCAAAATGTAGGGAATAGCTGATTTTTTTTTCGCGATCACGTCTGGCGAGTTCCGCTAGCTAATTTAATTTAACCCTGTATAGGTCTAATGTGTGACGTCATTAAAAAAAATCAAAAGGGCGCGACAGTAGATATACTACGGACCGCCAAAGCCCTTTGACTAAAGCACGATTCAAATGTGAAAATAATAAAACAACGTCTCTCTGGAATGTTTTTACAATTTATTTATAAAAACACAATACTTATAAACTAGTTTTATTCAAACTATAAAATCAAATTCGACTCATTACAATTTATAATTAAATTTTAATAAATATGATACAATTTTCACAGGGGTCAAAGTTGCTAAACTAGCGCCTTTCGCGGCTACAAGAGGAACTAAAGACAGACCGCCATTACTTAAATAGTAAAATTAAAATAATTACAACATTTTCGAGTTTTCTTAATACCTAAATATATAATAAAAATATATAAGGTCCCATTAAAATAGATGGACAAACTTTTAGAAATCATTCAGACCACCAAAATAAGGACGATGGTAAAAAAATATATAAGGTAATCGCATTAGATACAAGCAAAATAATCAGCTAACGAAAATACACTGATGTGCCGGCAATTTATTATTTTAGGTCAAAATAAAATCACTTTAATCAGTGTGTTAAAATTTGTCTATCTATTTTAATGGGTCCCTGTATAATTCGAGCTATAGGGAAGTTCTTTATGAAATAACAAACTTACACCAGCAGCTTAATTTACGTAACACACTTTAAACCTAATCCACTGCTTCATAATTATATTTATCCACACCCATACTATAAATCCTCTATAAAAGTTTCTGAATCAGTTGGCTTATTCCCAACATTAAAACAACCAGTGTTATAATTTGCACTAAATTTCATTATGCAACTCATTTAAAAAAAAAAACATTGTCATGCACGCGCGTTTCACTACCACAGCGCCGTAATTTAAAAAAGAACTTATAGGTTATTCGAATTCACGTCGTATCCCGCCGGCCGCCATTTTTGATCGATATTAGTAGGTATTGCATAAAACTGTTTCAGAACCTTTTATAGAGGGTTCATATCATGGGTGTAGATAAAGTCTTGTATGCAACTGTACATAATTAGGTATTAAAACACACATGTGATACTATTATCAATTCGTGTTTTAATACTCCTTATTATACAACAGTTGCATTAATAACTAGTAAAAAATTCAACTGCTCGACAAGTAAATGGCGCAATGAATGTTGTTGAACTGTCAAAATTAAAGCCATTGCATTTGTTAGTGTGTTACGCAATTACCCCGGCGATTTCTAAACAGCAGATAACATTAAAAATTAACTAACTAACACGCTCTGAATTAATGTGAATGCGCAGTTGTAGACCGCGAAATACATTTTTTTTTTTTTTTGTAATTTTCAGGCCAGTGTCAGGTTGTATCTTGATCAAAATATGATTCGCGACTATAACAGGTCGGTATTTACATAATTATAATCATTAGAATAATTAATACTTCTTTCTAAGTTAGACGTGTTGTTGAATCTCTTATGGAAAAGTGCTTATGGAACAAATAATGATTCTAATGACTATAATCCTGTAAATACATACCTATTATAGTCGCAATTCATATTTTGATCAAGATACAATCTGACACTGACCTGCAAATTGCAAAAAACGTAAGAAAATTTGAATTTCGCGGTCTACCACTGCGCATTCACCTTAAAAGGAGCTAATCAAATCACTTGGCTAAGATTGAAAACATGTTCAGTTCAAAAGGCTTACAGAAGCCTACGGACGTAAAAATAGAGCGCACTGGATTTTGAATTCTTATTGTTGAGCCGAGGATTGAGAGTCCAACAGAGCGCATCACGGCGATAAAACACACCGTTGGATTATCAACCTACGGTGCTAAGCAGTGCGTTCAAAATATAGTGCGCAAAAAAAAAATATTGGCGCGGGAAAAACACAGCCATGCTACCTGGACTTATACTCCATAGGCTTAGGTAGTTAAATAATGGTAAACAAAAAAAAAACTACGTGACTTAGTTAACCGACTAAACGTAATACAAGTCTATTCAGTTGTCATGCTACGTTACAGTTGTACTTTTCAATTTAGCAACGTTATAATTCATTAATAACGTTGCTAAGTAAACCGACTAAACGTAATACCAGTCTATTCAGTTGTAATGCTACATTACTGTTGTACTTTTCAATTTAGCAACGTTATAATTTAATAACGTTAACGTTTAATAACGTTATAATTTAATAACGTTACTAAATTGAAAAGTACAGCTGTAACGTAGCATTACTACTGAATAGACTGGTATTACGTTAAGTCGATTAACTAAGTCACGTGGTTTTTTTGTTTACCTTTATTTAACTACCTAAGCCTATGGAGAATAGCAAAATAATGTATAATCGCATCCGATTTATTTTCTAGCTACCCCTCGTTTTTTAATCTCAGAGACTAATCTGACAGATGTAATGTCAAAGTTCTATACTCACTAAAAAAACGAAAACACAAAGACTTAAATGTCAGATTAGTCTCTGGAATTAAAAAAACCGGCCAAGAGCGTGTCGGGCCACGCTCAGTGTAGGGTTCCGTAGTTTCCCGTCCGTCACAATAAGTGTTCCCACGTACAGACGCCAGCACATCACCCTACACCTAACTGTCACATTTTCCCAATCAACTTTGAACCTTATGCTTCAGTAATAAAGTTGAAAATCTATTAAAGAAATTTGACAGATTGTAGTAGGTTGATTTGCTGGCGTCTGTACAATTCGATAATACCCGACCCAATGTAATACGTACCTACAGCGCCATCTCTCGGGGAATTGGGTTACTAATTAATACATAGACGTGCCAGAAGTTTTCGGTGGTAATTTTGGATTGCGAGAACCGATTTTAATAATTCTTTTTTTGTTTGAAAAAAGATACGTTCAGGATAATAAGACATGTAAACGAAGTTCAAAAAAAAATGCTTGCATATACGATTATACTACGAACTTAGTCCAGAAATGATTTTGTACAAATTTTTGTCTTTTTTGTACAAAAACTGTTGTTTCTATCAAGTTCAAAATAATTTTCCTAGAAAGTCCTTATAAAGTTCTACTTTTCAGATTTTTTTCATATTTTCTAAACTTATGGTTCAAAAGTTAGAGGGGGGGGGACACATTGTTTTTTACTTTTGGAGCGATTATTTCCGAAATTATTGACATTATCAAAAAATGATTGTAGTAAACCCCTATTCATTTTTAAATACCTTTCCAACAATATATCACACGTTAGGGTTGAAATTAAAAAAAAATCACTTCCCACTTTACATATAGGGGGGCTACCCTAATAAAACATTTTTTTCCAATTTTTATTTTACCACTTTGTCGGCGTGATTGATATACATATTGGTACCAAAGAACAATGGCCAGATTTCTATAGGAGCTGGACCTGACTTTTGTTTCTCATGTCCCAAAATAAGATTTATTTAGATTGGTTTGTTCTTATGTTGTAAACATCATCCCGTTTGAAAATCATATCTAAATAGCCACATTTTTTTATAAAAACGAGCACTATACTTTTCATCCATGTCCATCGGTGTCCAGAAATCAAAAGCACAGAGTAATCGTCACAAGTGTGTCTGTAAAACAATGCCAAGGTCAAAACAACAGAAGGAAATCCTAAATAGTATAGCACGTATCACAATTCACAACAACAAGTGAAGCGAAGCGAATAAGAAGCGTATGATTGCCGGGTGTCAATCAATGGCGCGAGTCGATGACCACAGATCAAGTAACTTGTCGATGACAAATGACGTTCCGTTGTACGCAATTGAACAAAACGCTTTCACTTAATTATTTTTTATGACAAGGTTCCAATGCATAATAAATCAGCATAGTAGTTGATATGATCCCTAAATACTAATTTAATTGAATAACAGTTAACAACTATTCAGAAAAACTTGAATATTTATAGTCTATGAATAAAAAGTCATTTCATACGCGAAATGAATCGTCAATAGGTGCGTTCTGAAACTATTATACGAAAATAATTACAAAAACTAAAATAAGGATAACTTTTTTTTGTGGCTACTTAAAAAGATAATTCTTGTGTTTTTTATGACCTTAAAAAATAAGGGTATTTTTCATATATATGGCATATAGGGACGCTATCGTTTCGTTGCCAGGTACGTTTTGACCAACCTTCTTTCAGCTTTCTAGTGCTAACGGTCACAGAGATTAAGCGAGGACGGACAGACGGACGGACGGACAGACAGACATGGCGAAACTATAAGGGTTCCTAGTTGACTACGGAACCCTAAAAACGAACACTATTTTTTAAAATAAAAAATAGTCAAATCGGTCTAGCTGTTCTCATGTGATGCGCGTACATAACAACGAACAGCTTTTCATTTTTATTTATATAGGAGGGTCAAACTAAATTAGCTAGCGAAACTGCAGACGTGGTGGGTCTCGATATGCAATCATGGAAAAATAAAAGATTTGATGTTTTTTTTTTTTTCTAAGCGAACCCCGCACCCCCGGCCATAGGTTGAGGTGGAACACCGCGGTGGTTTTAGCCGGTAAGAGTCCGGCATGCCCCTCTGTCACCCCCACAATGGAAGAAGTTCATGAGGATTCCCACCGCGCACCTAAAAAAATTGGGATCATCGACCGCTGGTTGTGTTGTAACCTAAAGTAAACGTTGAGAAAATGTGTTTTTATCGTTTTTAGATAGATAACAATCACGTCTGTGAAATTTACAACAAAAAAAAAACTGATTTTTATAAAAGATTTAAGAAGTAAATACACTAACAGCGGTCGATGACCCCTAAAAAATTCATCAAATGAATTTCTTGCTAATTTAATTTAACCCTGTATAGATAGACAACATAACATCACGCCTATAATTCCTGTCGGTTTAGGCAGATGTGTACAGACGCCAGCACATCAACCTACTACAATCTGTCAAATTTCTTTAATAGATTTTCAACGTTACTGCTAAAGCATAAGGTTCAAAGTTGATTGGGAAAATTTGACAGTTTCGAGTAGCTTGATGAGCTGGCGTCTATACGTATACTACACCCACATTTCGCCAGTTATGTTTTAAATCCCATGCAATAGGGGGCGCGCTTATTGCTATATTATTTATTTAAAATTACTTCTTCATTCCCTATACACCCCACCCCCTCTCTTAAACTAATATTATAAAGAGGTAAAATAGCTTATTTGTTTTTAATAGGTCTGAAGGCCAATTCCATTAAAAACGTTCAAAATCTAGTCGCAATCTCATCTCAGCGACAATCAATGTCAAAAAATTTAGGCAAATGAAAGGTATTTTTGACAGATTGTGCCTGAGATCAGACGGGCAATTCTCATAATTTTAAGAACGTTCACAGTCTGATCTAAGTCTCATTCTGTCAAAAATTATTAATTATTACGGACAGGGGCTTTACTTTGTGTAAATTATTTCATCACCACTGCTCTCAAAACGGTGAAGGAAAACATCGTGAGGAAACGAAAATGTCCTAAAAAGTTTTGCCAAAACTACCCCCGATGTCAGTTAGATAAAAAAAATAAACGTTCTATAGAGGACTTGATTTATGGATCACAATACTGTCAAAAAAAAAGTCATAACACCAGTAACATGACTTACTGTAATTATAACATCGGGGGCAGAAAACCCAAAAACACTTCGCCCAAACGACCTTAAAAACCTAACGATAAATTAATCAGTTTCATCGTCCACCATATCTAATTCACTTTTAACTTTCTTAGCCTTTTCGTGTCGTTTCGCATGCAGCATCAACTTACTTCTCGTCATAAACCTTTTATTGCAAACCGTACACAAATGAGCTCTATCACCGACGTGCATTTTAACATGCATCACTAAATTATTCTTCTGCGTAAAACTCTTTGAGCATATCTCACAAACATGGGGTTTAATACCAAGATGAATTTTTTCGTGACGGTCCAAATCTGCTTTTCTGTAGAAGGATGCCCCACAATCGCCACAGTTGAAGTTTTTAATGCCTTCGTGAGATAATTGGTGTATGCTAAGGTGGCCCAGCTGTGTGTACGTTTTACCACAAATAGGACACATGTACGGCCTTTCGCCAGTGTGAGTCCGAATATGTTTTTTCAGTTCATACCTTGTGGCGAACGTTTTTGGACAATGTTCGCAGTTGGACCTCTCTTTCGGAACAGTGCGCTTTCTTATTCGTCTGAAAATAAAAGGTAAGTCGTTTAGAATTAAATTAACAACCATTTTTTTATACAGGAAGATTTTTTAGCACCATCCAAATTTGTACAAGGTGTTCTACCCATGAATATGAACAACTTTCACTATGGAACCAACTCTGAAATCACGAAAAAAGAAATCTGCTGTTTAATACAAAAGTTTAATACCTACTTGACCAAAATGTATGAAACAGCAGATTTTGTTTTCGTGATTTCAGAGTTGGTTCCATAGTGAAAGTTGTTCATATTCATGGGTAGAACACCCTGTAAAAATTTGGATGGTGGTAAAAAAATATTCCGGTATAGCATAGCATAATTAGCCTACAATGTTCCCACCGCTGGGACACGGGCCGCTCTTCGAGAGGAAGTGGGCTGTAATCTACCACGCGGGCCCAGGGCGGGTTGGTAGATGTCACATGTCTTCGAATTTTTTGGTTCTTGGACATGCCGGTTTCCTCACGATGTTTTCCTTCACCGTTTTGATAATGTCAGTCTATACAGAGTTATTTGAAAAACACCAACAACCTCTTAAGAGGTCATTGTACTCATCATTATGAACAACTTTTACTATGGGACCAAACCTGAAATCGCGAAAAAAAAATCAGCTGTTCCATACATTTTGATGAGTTCTACGAACATAAATGTAGGGAACAGCTGATTTTTTTTTTCGCGATTTCAGGTTTGGTCCCATAGTAAAAGTTGTTTATAATGATGAGTACAATGACCTCTTAAGAGGTTGTTGGTGTTTTTCAAATAACCCTGTATATGTATTTAAAAGAATTGCCGCATTGGTCTAAGTAATAACAGCCGCATGGGTCAATCGATCAGGTTAAGCTATGGTGACCTATCAACGGATCAACCGAGGCAACGGTTGGTCCGTGGATGGGTCACCATCTTAACATACCAAGACCCCTCCGTACCTCGGAAAGCACGTTAAGTCGTTGGTCCCGACTATGATTCGTAGATCTTTGACAGTCGTTACGAGTAGTTAGAAGCCAAAAAGTCTGACAACCAAGGAGTCATACCAAGGGGTATCATGTTATTCGTGTTACCCAGTAACTGGGTTGTGCAGGTCAGATAGGCAGTCGCTCCATGTAAAATACTGGCATTCAGCTGCATCTGGTTAGACTGAAAGCCGACCCCGACATGAAGGGAAAAGGACATTCTCTTCACCACCCTTGGTTGACTGGTAGAGAATGCCTAAGGCATTAAGTCCGCCTTTGTGCCTTTCTTGTGCGAAAAGTTTAAATAAATAAATAAAAAGGCAGGTTGTCAGACTTTTGGGCGATGTAACGACTGTATAAGACCTACGGATGTCAGCCCAACAGTTTAAGGGACAAAACCAGCGAATCCCGCGAAATTTAAATTTTCTAACATTCTTTGCAATATGCTGAATCCTAATTACGTAACACACTATCAATCTCAATCTGAATCATTTTGAAGGATATTGCTAATCCATTGCTTCTTATGTTCGAAAAATGTGTCTGCTCAACAACGTAAATAACGCAATGAATGTTGTTGAACTGTCAAAATGAAAGCGATTGCTACTGATATGCCGGGGCCACACTATACGGGAAAATCGCGATAAGTTGTTTCTTATTGGCTGACATCGTAGGTCCAGCCAATGAGCATCAACTTATCGCGCAAATCTTCGCGTTATCGCGATAGTCTGGCCCCAGCAATAGTGTGAACTACGCAATTACCCCGCTGGTCAGAGTAAGGTTGTATGTTGAACGAAATATGATTCGGGAGAGTAACAAGTATGTATTTACAGAATTATAATCATTAAAATCATCAATAGGGATTGTTAATTTATTACGTAAGACACTTTTGACCACTGTCTGACCCCCCTCCTCCTACGTGAGAAAAAATAAGACTTATGAACCCCCCCCCCCCCTTTTAATCTAACGTAAGATCAGTATCTACTATCGTTGCAAAGAAAAATGTAGCAAAAAATTAAAAACTTATAATTTTTGCTTACTTTTGTGAACTTACGTAAGAACAGTCTAGACCCCTCCCACCCCCACGTAAGAAAAAATAAGACTAGTTTGGACCCCCTTCCCCTTCAAATCGTCTTACGTAATAAATGAACAGCCCCATACAACCCTCTAAGTCATTCATATTTTGTTCTACATACAACCTGACACAGAAAATGTAAGAAAATCGAATTTCGCGGGCTACCCTTGTGCTTCCCCCCTTAGTGCTTGGCCAGTCTGCAAACGCGGGCGCGGGGCGGGCGGGGCACGGCGTACTCAAACATAAGAACTTCATTTGAGCGGGCACGCGGGCGCGGTGAGCGGCGCGGGCTGCTTGGCGCGGGGAGCGCGCGGGCAACTCACGCCATAGCTTGTTCATACAAGTGGCCGCAGTAAGTGCGTGGGCGGCCCGCGCGTGGACCGGGGTTCTCAAACTAGTTCGAGCTTTTTCCTAGTAAAAATAAGTCTTCTTCATCCATATTATATTTTGACAAACACTGGAGACGACAACACTCAGAAAGAAGCCGCGCTCAACTGCGTGCAGATCGCGCGCGTTCCCGCACCCGCTCCGCTCCCCGCCCGCGCTGCCAGTCTGGCCAAGCACTTAAAAGTAATTTGTTTTGTGATTTTATAAAACAGAAGAAGCTTACTTTTTCTTCTTTTTTCCTTCTTCTTCTTCTTCATCAGATATCTCTATTACTTCACATTTTATAACTACTTCTTCCACCTCTTCCGTCTCCATTTTAAATCCTGAAATGAAAAAAATAAAGTTATTCTATATTTATTTTTATTGCAAAACTAGCTTCCGCCCGCGTGGTATGTCGATAAAAGATATAGCCTATACCCTTCCACAGGGTTCAAAGTATCTCCACACCAAATTTCATCAAAATTGGTCTAGCTGTTTCCGAGATTATCCGGAACAAACAGACAAAAATTCAGACAATTTTAACAGGACAGGTTGCGCATCGATGTCCTTGCCACCCAGCACCCTAATTGCGTAACACTATCAATCGTAATCTGAATCATTTTGAAGGATATTGCTAATCCATTGCTTCATAATGTTCGAAAAATGTGTCTGCTCAACAACGTAAATAACGCAATGAATGTTGTTGAACTGTCAAAATGAAACTCATTGCTTCTGATTGTTCGCTTTTTAGTATTTATTTATATATATGTCGCATAAGGTCATTCGTTTGATTATTCTGAACGCCAGCGCCATCTGGCAGCGCTTGACAGAGTCTAGCCCGAGTTCGTGGGGGGTCGACAACAGCGCGACAGAACGATGTGGAGCTCTCTTGGACATCGGACATCATACGAACAACATGCGCTCAGAAACTGTCCCGTGTTCCGTATCTGGTTGTATCGTGTACCTATAGTGTGTGATTTGCTAGTGTGATTAAATTGTTCGTGAAATTATAATCTGATTTGAACTGCAAACCGTTTTTCTATTGCGCAATAACCAACACTATACCTACCCATAGTTCGCCCACAGCAGTTGAAATATGGCTGATAATAACGAGACACACATGCCTTATATACTTTATTGTATGTAAACTAAATAACGATTATTAATATAAAACATACAATGGGCGGCCTTATCGCTTTCTGCGATCTCTTCCACGCAACCTTGGTATGTATTATGCTCGCAGAGGTTTATCGAATGCATATTTTTGTTGGTTATAGTAGGTCCCATTATGATAGGGGTCACAGCAAAAACTCAATTATAAATTGCCCAGCCTGGAAGTCGAACCCAGGACAAGGAAACTTAAACTCTAAAGCATTTATTTCAATAAAATAATTTACAGGCACTTTTGAAGTGTCAAAGAGTTGATAAGTTAGTCAGAAAGTTGAAGCTAGTTGCCCATTCCAAAACATAAATCTCTATGGAGAAGAATGGACAAGAAACTCCAAGGATACTCTTTTAAATCTAGATATTACAATATCTTGGGTACATTATGCTGGTATTATAAGTATTATAATTGCAGCAAGCCAGCATGAGATCCTAAGCCTCCACAAGAACCAATACTTAGCAGCGCGCTACTACATTTCTAATTTAAGGGGTCTACAGGACCCAAAATGCAAAAAATACAAGTATTATAATGCCTAATAGTATATGATCGACTACAGTAAACCAAATCAGAAAAATATATGATATTCTTCAGGATATATGGTAGTTAGATAGTGTGTTGGAAACATAATATAACTAATTTGATATGATAGAAAAAATCATGAAGTTAGCTCTAAAAACTTTCTTTTCACAATAAAAACCTAACTAAACTAACTAACTTTTTAATATTTTGTGGAAAATGTTGTTGGTTATACATTTATACTCCCATTTTAGTCTTAAGTTCTATACCTTACATTATAATGTGTAACTGTTTATTTTCCCTAATAAAATAAAATAAAATACAATCATTCTGATTTTCTTTCAGATTATTCTACAAGCAACAAACTAAAGCACTAGTGTTTTAATTTTTTAGTCCATGTAATAGATTTTTTGTGAATAGAATAGCTTCATATTTCGCAATAAATTATCAGCATTGTGTCATCGCACTTCTCTTTCTTTTCTATGCAGACTGACAGTGACCGCCCTTTAAGTCATATAGTCCCCTTAATACTTTTGCCACATAAGTGTAGATGACCTCTGATAGATGAGATTTATAAGCATACTAGCTGCGCTCCGCGGTTTCACCCGCATAAGTGTCGATCCCGTAGGAATATTGGGATAAAAACCTACCTATGTCCTAAACCTTACCTATGTCCTTAACCTATCCTATGTCCTTCCCCGGGGCTCAAACTATCTCTATACCAAATTTCATCTAAATTGGTACAGTGGTTTAAGTGTGAAAAAGTAACATACAGACAGACAGACAGAGTCACTTTCGAATTTATAATATTAGTATGGATTAAAAAAACTATCACATTGGTCTAGTAGTTGCAAGCGCTACTGCTGAGCATAAGGTACTGGATTCGATTCCCAAGTCAGACAGTGTTAATTGGGTTTTTTCCATCTGGAATTTCTCAGTAGCAGCCTAGAGTCTGCATGTGTGCCTGATTGATGACATCAGACTAGTCCCATACTACATGGGACTTAAAACAAGCTGGCGATGTGGGGGTGTACTACAGGTACACTCACCAAAGGAGATCAGGAACCTGGTCGTCGATTAGTTGAAGTTTAGTAAGAAACCTACAGGCAGGCTAGGGAAGCACTTTCCACATTGGATGGCCGCCTCACGAAACAGGTTCTCCGTCTAACTAAACAAAAGCTGCGTATAGTTACTGCAGCTTTAACTGGCCACGGGTCATTTAATAAACACCTCTTTGTCATAGGAGTAACAGACAGTCCGCTGTGCAGGGCCTGCATGGAGGACGACGAGACAGTGGCTCATGTGCTTTTAAACTGCCCAGTGGTCTCCACTTAAAGGGCAAAGTACTTCGGTAACCCAGGTACCCTACGTGAGCCGGTCAGTAACATCAAGGCGTTGCTGGCCTTCCTTGAGGAGCTGGGGTGGATCGAATAATCGATTTTCCCACCCGTACGCAAAATACGCGCATTGACATGGAGTTGCGGACACCAGCCCGTATTACCTATTAGTAAGGAACCTATGGAAGTTTTTGAATGAAATTTAATTTGATAAATTAACTGTTTGTTTTCTATTTATCAAATCAAATTTCATTCGAAAACATTCATTGGTTTCTTACTAAACTTCAAGTATACAGACAACCCTGGTTACTTATCTCCTTTGGTGACCGTAGATCTCTGTCTAACCCTTCAGGGTATATAGGCATGATGTTATGGAAAAATTTATCTGGAATGCCAGGAGTTTATCACTTTATTTATTAAAGGCTTACAGAAAAAGTACAGTCAAATGGGTGAATAGGGATGCAGCGGTGAATCGGGACAAAACTTTAAAAGCAATTTTAACATTAAAATAATATAGTTTGTGGCCAAAAAGGACCTAAATGTGTTTACTGTAATTTAATTAACGATTATGTGCCCTTATTGCCAACAAAGCATATTATTTCAACGTTAACATCCATTTTAAAGTTTCGCTCTGATTCACCCCTGCATCCCTACTCACCCTGTTTGACGGTAGTATTCTACAGACGGAATTATTGACAGGTTTGTGCTTTTCTACCGCCTACGAAAAATTACATCAAAGATACCAACAGGTTTTGGAAAAAAACTTCAACAGTTCAAAAATGTTGTCTTTTGCTAAAGCTCCTAGTTAAGCCAGGTATCAACTTTTTATTCAGGTACATGTTGTAGTTACCCTGGGATGCTAGTGAAACCGCGGGAAAACACTAGCAAATTGCAAATAAATATTTATTAGGTGAGTAAATATTAGCGTGGGTATGTTTATGGGGTGATAAAATACTTTTATTAAAATGTTCAGTAATTAATAATTAGGAGGAATAAGCCATATTTACCTGCTATAAGTACTCAATGTTTACTGAAGTCAGTGGCAATGTAATCAAACAAAAATACCAAAATTATTGTTTGTAAACGCTTGTTCTATAACATTTTGTCACGAATTTAATATGTAAACCGAATTTTTATCAAAGATTTTAATTAACAGCGTATTTATTTAGCCTTTCTTTGGATTTAATTAAACCTAATTATTTCCGAAAAGAAACTTCGATTTCGATTTATTTTATTTTTGTCAGAAAAACTCGTTTTTAAATAGGAGCGAGATGGAAGATTCTTTGTTTGGGAAGCGTGAAGGGTTAAGCATGATACAGAAAAATGCTTCATATTAAAAATAATGGAACGAGTTTAAAAAAAAGTGACATTGAACTGACAGCACCACGGTTTGACAGCATTTATTGTGCTGCCACTCTTTATTCATCACAACTACTATTTACCTATTTTTTTTGTGTTATACCTAACTACAATTTTAAAATCATATAATATTTGATTCTTACATGTGACTAAAATTACTTATAGTTATTAAATTCAATTGCTATTACAGTTGCTCATTATTAGAAATTATACTTACACTGCTACAGGCAAAACAAATCTAACGGAATCAACCGGCACCACAAGAAAAACATCCGTACACTTGGTATTTATTATTGTTTGGCAACATTTAATTCGCGTTTAATTATTGCAGTAGTAAATTATACCAAAACACAAGTTTCAACGTATTAGAAAATATCATGTGGGGTGGGTCATTCATTATAAATAGGATGCAAAATCGCATACTGAATACGAAATGCATACTGATAAATAGAATAGTAATGTGCTTTCGCTTCCATATGAGATAATCGAATGCCTATTAACTTCAACGTTTTATTTCACAGTAATTTTACTGCAGAGAACTTCAAATTCATCACAATCATATCCAATGTTGATCTATGATCATATCATCAGTCTTCAAATCTCAAATACCTTCTCTAAGTAATTTAAATTCTTCAAACGTGGTTACGAAATTCTGATATGACTCATTTTCTAAAATAACGTTCCAGTCATTAATCAGTTTAAACACATTTAATTTAAATAAAAGTAGGTATGAGTAAAAAATACAAACACCTATGTTATTGGCCTTCTAAAAATAAGGCGGCTAAATTGAGAACATGTTAAAAGAACGGAACAGTGATGTCATGTTTAGGACTATTGAATTTGTTAGGGTTACAGATAATCGGGTCACAGATGATGTCATACTAGAGGGCCATTTGCACACTTAGCTTACACTCTGCAACTAGCTTGACGCTTTCTTTTTGTAAAATCACTAAAAGAAAGATATTATATTAGGGTCTTGCGCATTATACGGCTTCTCGAAATCACGTATTTTATTTACTGATCGTAATTTTAAGTTTATAATAACGGATTGTAGTAGAAACATTCGCGATTAGTTATAAAAACAAATTTACTGTAGATAACAATATAAAATCTAACAATGTTGTCAAAGTTTCCTTGAGGTTTTTAATAGCAACACAATATAATATTAGTGTGATGTACATACAGTAACATACATAGAGATATGACAATTAAAATAAAAAAAAATAAAAATGTTTAAATACATTACAATTATAATTACATATTACTACAATTATAGTTACGTATTGTAATTTACAATGCATTGTAAGTTTATACGCAATTAGCATTATCAACCAGCATGGCAAACAAATTTCATTCAATCTGCTTATTTGTGCATACCGCCTGAAGGGTAGAAAAGAAAGAAATAGGTTTCTATTGGCTGGGAGATTTTGTCTAAAGTTGTAAAACAATTACAAAATCGACTATACTACGACGGCAAATAGTCCATAGCTAACACAGTCGGCATCGATCCTCGATGCCGCACGGTGGGCTGAAAATCGGCTTTCATAGACTTAGGCATTTTATTTTGCAAGTGCCAGTTTTTATGCCGGATATCACTTCTATTAGTTATAACAATATACAAAAATGACACCAGAATTGATTCTGCACAAAAACGATGGAATTATAATTTTTTTACGAAAATTTTGTATGGAGCTAGTATGAAAAATCGAAATATCTCTAAAACGGCAGGGATAACCGTAATATCCTTATAGGAGGTTATAGTACTAATTATTTATGATTTTTTGACATACGTTACATAATGGTTGTAGATGCCGTTTTTTTTTTAAAAATCGTCAAAATATTTTTATTTATTTTTACATATGAAACTGTTCAAAACGATCCGTGAACTGTGTCAAAGTTAAGAACATCGTTAGGAAGCATGTTTTTTCCCCAAATATTAAGAATATGTGATAAAAATAGACTGTAAATATATACTTTTATTGATAGGTAATTTAAATAAAACAAAAGTAACAAAAATAATATCTAAGTGCTATAAATTCAATTATACAAAATATTTGAAACAATAATCTATGAAATTATTAACTAAACATATTGGTACAATAAACTAACATAACAAATAATTAAATTTTACAAATTTTCTTTACAACTTTCGTTGTCGGACTCCAATTCCAAGTCAGAATCCAGATTGGATATACCTACAAACTCGAACTCAGTTTCCGGAAACTGTATTAGGTCGAGAGTTTCAGCAAAAAAGGTTGTCTTCCTTTTTAACCGACTTCAAAAAAAGGAGGAGGTTCTCAATTCGACGGTATGTTTATTATTTTTATTGTATGTTTGTTACGCGATTACTCCGTCAATTGTGGACCGATTTTCAAAATTATTTTTTTGTTCGAAAGGAAATACTTCTGAAGTGGTCCCATAGTCACCAAGCCAGGATCTGATGATTGGATCCTGGAGAAATCGAAGGAACTCTTCAAATATTATAGGCACACCTATAGCGATTTGGGTATTTTTTATAGTAATTCGTGCATTTGCTCTCGGAAAGTACCATTTGGTGAAGTGGAACTGATGATGAAGACCACAGACGGACACCGGAACTACTCAATAATATTTAAGTATTTCACGGGTTGCGATTCGATTACTTTAATATGATTGCTAAGCAATTTATGCTCGCCACGATGTGAATGGTAATATGGAGCTGATGGTGGACCAGGAGAACTCCACCACCACCAGCACCATTAAATCCCCACTTCGATATCAGCTTTAACTGCTTATTTTCCACATTATCAGAAAGACTTTGAAGAATCCGCTTCACCGTGATGTCAAGTAAAGCTTGAAGTGTAATTCTAGCTGATGAATCCGTAACTGACACTGATTGATTAGGAGGGTAGCATGCAAGCTTAGTTTGTTGCAGTTGATAGTAGGATGGGTAAATATCCTTAGCACCTTCCCGAATGGCAGTCTCTCGCAACGTAATATTTTGCCACTTTGAAAGCTTAAGTGATAGAAGCAATCCAAGTGCTTTCTCTGGTGTAAATATTACTGTTTTCACTGGTTTCTTAATGCTTTCATAGATTTTAACGGCAGCTTCTGGATTTTTGATCATACATTCGATTACAGATGCGATATCTTCATACCCTTCATCTTTTAAACGTGCCGCAGCTGCATATGCCAATTCAAAGGAATCCTCGCCTATGTGCTCACTAGATCTTCTCTTTTTCTGTTTGCTTCCCAGATCTTTGAATGGTTTTCGGGACCTTTTTGTCATTGTTCCAACAGTCGATGATGTCGAAGGTTCTGGAGAGACTGAGCGTGCTCTTGGTATCTCATCAATAGTTGGTTCTTGATTTATTAAAGTTTGCACGCAACTTGGCTAATCAATATTTGCTTGCAGTCACTCTCCGTACGCATTTCACATTCAACAACAAACAATTTTATTCCCCTATCTTTCAAAAAGAAGCGACAGCATGGGCACTTTGACATTGATATTCAACTATTTGGTATTGTTGGAAATCTTACAAGATCAACAAGATACTACACACCTCTGTCTAGTCCTTCAGGTCTATAGGGGTGATGCTATTTTATGTTAAGAGTTGTTAAAGCTCCTAATTCTTCAACTTAAACACTAAAAAGAACGTTTCATATGTAAAAATAAATAAAAATATTTTGTCGATTTTTTTAAAAAAAACGGCATCTACAACCATTATGTAACGTATGTCAAAAAATCATAAATAATTAGTACTATAACCTCCTATAAGGATATTACGGTTATCCCTGCCGTTTTAGAGATATTTCGATTTTTCATACTAGCTCCATACAAAATTTTCGTAAAAAAATTATAATTCCTTCGTTTTTGTGCAGAATCCATTCTGGTGTCATTTTTGTATATTGTTATAACTAATAGAAGTGATATCCGGCATAAAAACTGGCACTTGCAAAATAAAATGCCTAAGTCTATGAAAGCCGATTTTCAGCCCACCGTGTGCCGGTTCGACTCAGTCGTTCATTCATTACCCATGACGTCACCGCGGCGTGATGAAGCCTAAGTCTGTTGGTTCTGTCGACAGCTTTAATTTTAAGAATGACGTTATTATTTCCACACAGGTTTTCGTGGTTCGCGGGTGCACGATTACACGAATTAAAACAATTTTCTCTTTAATTCTACGTGAATTAGTGAAAAAAACATGTCGTATTATCAACAACGGACTGTCGGTAAGTGAGATTTAGTTTTTATTATTGATCGTGAAAATTGTGGCTTGTTTTTTTTTTTTTATTGTGGCTGTATTTCGGCATCGGCTTAAGTCATGCTTAAGTCCTAAATAAAATTTAAGTAGTTCTTCGATTTTCATTCCTTCGTAATTTTTTTTTTATGTGCTATTATATATTTTTAAACCAAAAATAATGTTGCAAACAATGCTAAAATTAATAAAATAATAAATGCAGTGCTATGAACATCGGCATAATTTTTTGTATTTAATTGTAAGTTAAATGGTAGCTCAATTTTCTAATACATACAAGTTTAACAGCTGTTTGTCACTAAAGCCATAAAGTGCATCACTCACTCGCCTTACCTGCTGTGTCAATTATTTCGACCTTGTCTCTGGTCTGTGGCATATTGACACAAAAAATAGTGCATTTAAAATTACATCATATGTGTGTTCACTATACATATTTATCAGATTCGTTTTCGGTTGTGTGTGTTGCAATGTTGCAAGTGTTGCAACATCTTCATAAATTTCTATAGATGCCAAAAATAGGCGAGGCGACCTCATTTTTTTTTTCTTAAGAAATCGTACCTAGTTGACTATTCTAATAATTTTATTATACTCTATACAGTTTATTCTCTTTAATAAAGTCCCAAAATAGTGTTCTGGGTCTATTAGAAGTGGCCTATTTTTCCCAATGTTTATTTAGCTCTGGCAATATTATTAGCCTATTTCAATTATATTGCAGTCTGTGGCCTATTTTCAGCATTTATTTATGAGAAGAGACTAGACAGTTTTGTTGACATTGATATGTATGTCACGTTACGAAGAGGCTATGGATACAAACAGGCCATCATTTTGTTGAAATACAAAAACAATTTATACTTTCTCTTAATTTTCGGTACCAGATAATAATTTAAGTGAATACCTAAGCATACTATGGGGGTGGGGGTCGTTGGTAAGTAATAACAGCCGCACAGGCTGATCGATTGGGTTAAGCTACCCTTACCGCGGTCGGTCCGTGGATGGGTGGGTGTTCATTTCTACATATCGAGACATTCGAGACCCCTCCGTGCCCCGCTGTCATTCGTAGAACTTTGACAGTCGTTAGTGCCTTTTCACACGTCCCGGCAACCGGGTATCCGGTTCCGACTATCCCGTAACACTTGCCAGGAAAACTACGCCGGTACCGGGTACGTATTAGTGAATAGTCCCGGGAAATCCGGGAACCGAAAGTACCGGGAAATCGCGAAATGTTTTTATCTTGCCCTGTCATTTCGTCTTTCTCTTACTTTGTCCGTTTCAACACTTTCAACTCTACTACTACGTAGCAAGTGTATTCCACGCCAAATTAGAAATATTCTAAACGCGAAGTATCATTTCCCGAAAGTATCGAAAGTACCGGGAATCCCTCTTCTTTAGCCAGAAGGTCCCAAAAATCCCGGTTCTGCATTCCCCAGTACGTATGAAAGCTAACGTACAGACGCCAGCACATCAAGCTACTACAATAAGTCAAATTTCTTTAATAGATTTTCAACTTTATCCCTGCATCATAAGGTTCAAGATTGATTGGGAAAATTTTACAGTTTCGGGTAGCTTGATGTGCTGGCGTCTGTACATGGCTATACACTTCGCCGCCGGGTACCCGGCACCGTCTACCCGGTTGCCGGGACGTGTGAAAATGTCAGAAGCCCAAAAATCTGACAACCAGACTTACCAAGGGGTATCGTGTTGCTCAGTCTGGATTGTGGAGGTCAGATAGACAGTCGCTCCATGTAACATACCGGTATTCGGCTGCATCCGGTTAGACTGGAAGCTGACCTTAACATAGTTGGAAAAAGGCTAGACAGATGATGACCTAAGCATACAAATTGTATGCAATGGGTACCAGAATAAGTAATGCTATACGAAAAGTTGTAGCTGATATAGAATCAAAGGTACCTATTTATTTATCTTCTTTAAGGCACATTCCACCAAACTTTTAATACAAGAATAAGTCTTCTATCGTATCCCCTTACTAATAATATCAGATGAATAGTTACACACCGATTCCTCTCTTTCAGTCGTCAGTAATTTGACTTTCGAAAGAAGAAGACGAAGCGTTGTGTAACTATACAGACGCTATACAACGTTTATTAGTAAGGGGGTTATACTGAGAACACATTTTGAATTTTTGACAGTTTTTCCATACCTACTAGAAATGTCAGATGTCAATTTTATTCCGTGGATAAAAGAGAGTGCTCCTGTGTCTGCGCATGCGCGCCGAATGCTGGTCTCCGATGAGACTGTTCGCCATGGTCGAACCGGCAGGAAAACTTATTTTTTTTTATTGCTAAATGGGCGCGCTCTTGACCCCGATCACGCCTGATGGAAAGCGATAGATGAGGTCTATGATGGAACGAGCGTGCCCAGAAGATGCCTGTTCACTCTTGATTTGAAGGCAGACGGGTTAAATGTGGGAGGGAACACAGATGCCGGCAGAGAGTTCCACACTTTGGCTGTGCGCATAATAAAAAAGGCGTCTGTCAAATCCGCTAGTCAAGCATAAAGATTGAGCTGAGTAAGCACGACGGGTAGACTTGATGAAGGCGTTTGATAAGAGCAACACCGGTCCGGGCCTTATGGCAATCATTTGGGAAGGCCTCATCATCATCTGCCCAGCCTTTTCCCAACTATGTTTTGGTTGGCTTCCAATATAACCAGATGCAGCTGAGTGCCAGTATTTTATATGGAGCGACTGCCTATCTGACCTCCACAACCCAGTTACTAGCTAATACGATCCCCTTGGTAAGACTGGTTGTCAGACTCTCGGGCTTCGGACGACCCGTAACGACTGTCAAATGAATGACAGCCGGGACAAGCGGCTAATGTGCTTTCTGAGGCACGGAGGGGTCTTGGTATGTAAAGATTGTCACCCATCCATGGACCAACCGCAGCAAGCGTAGCTTAACATCGATCGACCCGTGCGGCTGTTATTAGCCACAAGCCTTAGCTATTGCTAACAACAGATGGCTTTGTCTGAAATGATGACATGACCATTTTGTTGAAATGCACTTTTTGCGTCGCGTTATTTAAATTTTATTCAACTTATTATTACTCGATGTCGATGTCGATGTCGATGAGTTTCCTTTTTAGAGATATAGGAAGACTCATGTGCATCCTGCCCGTCCTAACCTACGGTGCACAAAGTTGGTCACTTACTGAACAACAAGTCCAAACTCAAGATTTGCCAACGGGCAATGGAGCGCAGCATGTTAGGTTTTAAGCGTACAGACCGAGTTAGAAACACCACGCTGCGCTCCATAACTCAAGTAGCGGATGTTGGAGAAAAAACAGCCAGGCTGAAGTGGGAATGGGCCGGACACGTCTCACGAATGCACCCAGAGAGATGGGCAAAGATCGTCACTCACTGGATGCCTGAGGCAGGACATCGCCGTCGAGGTAGACCAAGAAGAAGGTGGCGTGACGATCTAATATCATTCGCAGGGCCAACATGGCCAGAGATCGCACAAGACAGGGAGGTTTGGAAGAAAAAAGGGGAGGCCTTTGCCCAGCAGTGGGACACAATATAGGCTGTTAAAAAAAAAAAAAAAAAAAAATATTACTCAACCTCAACTAATTGTAATTATTCATTATTGTTGCGTGTTTAACCACGTGAAACGGTACAAAATCTCGGATGTTTTGCTAGATACCTACCTATAAGATACGCTTTTTGCAGGCTCTATTCTTATCAAAATCAAAACTCATTTATTCAAACTAGGCTGAGAATCGGCACTTTACGAACGTCAAAATTACAAAAGACAGTCCCCCAAAACGCCCGCCCTTCACCACTACCTATTGCTTTACCTAAGAAGAAAGGGGCGCAACAAACTCCCCAGCAGTACTCCAGCACAGTTGTTAAAGAAAAGGTGATAAGTTTTAATCGAGACTATGAACACAGTATTATATCTTTTCCGGTATACCTAACCAACAAAAAGTCAAGATAAAATGTTTGCCGTTCTTATCTTTGAAGTAATTCACGTAATTGGGTTATATCTCAAACAAAGCATGCAAAAATGTTTGATAGCTGATAAGGGAATTCTTTGTTTACTATTTAGTATTTTTAAACATGCTGAAATGGGCGCAAAGAGCAAAGAACTGCGGGGCAATTGCGTTAGACACTGACAGTAGCGATGGTTTTCATTTTGACGGTTCAACAACATTCATTGCGTTCTTTACGTTGTTGAGCAGACAATTTTTTAGAACATATGAAGCAATGTATTGTGTGTTACTCCCTCTCACTGAGAGGAGGCCTGTGTCCCAGCAGTGGGAACATTATAGGCTGATTATGTTGTATGTTGTATGTATGTGTTACGCCATTAGGATACTGGTGCCCCCCAGACCGTAAGACGCTCGGATAGGTTCCGCCCAAGCTGGAAGGAGGACGCGCGGGGTTGCAAAAGATGGAAGGCGGCGTGAGTCGAGGGAGGCCTTTACCCAGGACAGAGCAGGCTACGAAAAAAATACAACCATGCTGAAACAATACTGAGTATCAACTTTTTGATAGAGGCCTGTCTCATTCAAAGGAAAATTTAATATTTTTCGAGCGACACGCGTCTACGACAGAGCAACCGTCAACCAACCAACCAATCGCTACTAACCAACCAACCAACCGCAACCAACCAACCAACCGTAACCAACAACCAACCGCAACCAGCCAACCAACCGCAACCAACACCCAACCGCAACCAGCCAACCAACCGTAACTAACCAACCGCAACCAACGACCAACCGCAACCAGCCAACCAACCGCAACCAACAACCAACCGCAACCAACGACCAACCGCAACCAACGACCAACCGCAACCAACGACCAACCGCAACCAACCAACCGCAATCAACCAACCAACCGCTACCAACCAACCAACCGCAATCAACCAACCAACCAAACGCAACCGCCGCCGACGCGTGTCTTTGAGTAGCTACTGTGCACAGAGTACATTGAATAATATGTACTGTGCTCAAATAAATGAGCGGCAAGTTGTGATTGTGACCTCATCTTGTTTATTTATTTTTTATAATATAACTTGTAAAACTGATTCCGGTATCCTAGTATATTATTAAATCATTTCATTTCATTACACACCCACGATACAAGAGAAGTCCGTAAAAAGAAAGACAGCTCTTCACGCCCACATTCTATCGACTTAACAATGCTATCGACTCAACAAGGCCCTCACTACTGAATTATCGATGTAATTCTCCTTGACCTCCTATGAAAATAGGTTAATGGCGGATCTATACATCATACCTACCTGTTACTTATTGCAACGCTATATCAACGTCAGTGGCAAGGTAAATAATCTATATATTAGGATTATGGATCAGAGATGAGAATTCATCTCTTAGTACGAAGAACTAATGCTTCGCTGGGGAGTTTGCTGCGCCACTTCTTCTTCCCAGCGAAAGCACTAGGCAGTGGTGAAGGGCGTTCGTTTTGGGGACTGTCTTGGGGCCGGCCGCATACGCCTGGTTTAATCAGGAATTCAGATTCGGAGACCCTGAATGCACGCATTTCATACAAAATCTTCTCATTAGCGCACACGTTCTTATATCTTCCGTCAGAAAGAGAAGATTTTGTATGAAATGCGTGCATTCAGGGTCTCCGAATCTGAATTCCCAATCAGGAAACCGGACGTATGCATGTAATTTGAATAAACGACTTTTGTTTTTAATTAATGCGTCGTCGTGAATATACTATGTAGTAAAAGCAACCACGCGTGAGACCTAGTTATATGAATCGATAACTGACATTAATGCAAACAGAAAATAATTATAATAAGACCAAACCCCGTAAATTGTCACGTTTACAAGATGTTAACGTTCAAAGTCACGTGACATCCATATATTTTTAACTTGTCTTTGTCTTTATGGATAGTGCCCTTATCTTTATTTGATTGGTCGTCTTGCTGACCAGTTTTTGTTAATGTTATTAGTAATTAACTGTTTATTTATTTTACTTCGATGGTCCTAGTTTATCATTTGTGTCTTCGAGTGATAGCTATGTAAACATAACCCATCGTTGCATAAATATGTACGCCCTGTCACGCGCTGTCACGCCCTTTATGCCTGGGAATCGACAGCCGATTCCCGGCTACAGTAGGCGCAGGCTCGCGGGCGGCGAGCAATGGGCAGCTCGCCGTCCGGTAAGGACCAGGCCCGGGCCGACGGCGCGTTGTGTTCCACGCGCGCCTCAAAGAGATGTCAGCAATCGGGGTCCGCTAGGGCCGATGCCTGCCAGGGTCGCGGGTTGTTCGAAAGAGATACCGTGGCCCTGGCAACAGGCAACTGAAGGAACACGGGTGGGTTTTAGTCAGCAAAAATCTGAACACGCTCTCCCGCTCCGCCCGTAGCGGGAGAAGTTATTTAATAATTTCCCACCCCACAAAAAAAAAGGGTTTTATATGTTACATTTTTTTTTCATTAATAATTTTTAGTTATTTCTTATTTATATTAGGTCCTTACATATGAAATTGGCGTTTTGTATGGAAGGAACAAAAAGTCGAATATTTTTTAATATAATATATTTAATTAATCAAAGTATGAACCATTGTTTTCAATGCACTTTTGCCATCTTATAGGTAGTTCATTGATCCCTTTACTAAAAAAACCAGTCGGACGGGAATCAATAAAATCTTTGAAGGCGATTTGGACTGCCCCATCGGAGTTGAATTTTTTCCCTTGCAAAAAGTTATCCAAATTGCGAAAAAAATGGTAATCTGTTGGAGCAAGGTCCGGGGAGTACGGAGGATGTCTAAGACATTCCAATTCAAGCTCTTCTAATTTGGTAGCCGTCTGTTGCGCAGTGTGTGGTCTGGCGTTGTCGTGAAGCAGCAGTGGCGTGGAGCTTTTTAATCTTCCCAATTTGCTTCAAGAATTAAAACAGTTTTATCACTAACATCGAAGCCTGCAGCTAACTCGGACGTGGTTTGCGATGGGTCCGCTTCCACAATAGCCTTCAATTCTCCATTATCAACTTGGGTCTCAGGCCGTCCACGGGGCTTGTTCTGCAGGTCGAAATTTCCAGAACGAAAACGTTGGAACCAAAAACGAACTGTGTTTTCTTTTGCAACATGACCGCCATACACATCATTCACCCTTCGAGTCGTTTCCGCAGCACTAGTGCCACGGCGGAACTCGTACTCGTAAATAATGCGATATTTTAAATTTTCCATTTTGTAAAATGAGTGACGCAAACAGAAAAAACAGAAGAAAAAAAACAAATGAATGACGGTCATCGAAGCACAAATACATGAGTAAATAGCTGTACAAATTTGAATTTGGAATTCCTTACCAAAGAGGAGAAATTCGTGATTAAAGTGGCCAGTACGAAAAACGCCAATTTCATATGTAAGGACCTAATAATATTTTCAGTTACTCCTTTATCCCAGCGAAAGCACTAGGAAGTGGTGAACGGCGGGCGTTTTTGGCAACTGTCTTTTGTAATTTTGACGTTCGAAAAGTGCTGATTCTCAGCCTAGTTTGAATAAATGAGTTTTGATTTAGTTCATTTTGTATTTTGTTAGCTCTCTGCGACACATCGCGGGCTGCTTGGGAGATTACCTCGATGCCTGGCCTCCTAATATTAGGTCCTTACATATGAAATTGGCGTTTTGTATGGAAGGAACAAAAAGTCGAATATTTTTTAATATAATATATTTAATTAATCAAAGTATGAACCATTGTTTTCAATGCACTTTTGCCATCTTATAGGTAGTTCATTGATCCCTTTACTAAAAAAACCAGTCGGACGGGAATCAATAAAATCTTTGAAGGCGATTTGGACTGCCCCATCGGAGTTGAATTTTTTCCCTTGCAAAAAGTTATCCAAATTGCGAAAAAAATGGTAATCTGTTGGAGCAAGGTCCGGGGAGTACGGAGGATGTCTAAGACATTCCAATTCAAGCTCTTCTAATTTGGTAGCCGTCTGTTGCGCAGTGTGTGGTCTGGCGTTGTCGTGCTTTCAAGCTTTTTAATCTTCCCAATTTGCTTCAAGTGAATTAAAACAGTTTTATCACTAACATCGAAGCCTGCAGCTAACTCGGACGTGGTTTGCGATGGGTCCGCTTCCACAATAGCCTTCAATTCTCCATTATCAACTTGGGTCTCAGGCCGTCCACGGGGCTTGTTCTGCAGGTCGAAATTTCCAGAACGAAAACGTTGGAACCAAAAACGAACTGTGTTTTCTTTTGCAACATGACCGCCATACACATCATTCACCCTTCGAGTCGTTTCCGCAGCACTAGTGCCACGGCGGAACTCGTACTCGTAAATAATGCGATATTTTAAATTTTCCATTTTGTAAAATGAGTGACGCAAACAGAAAAAACAGAAGAAAAAAAACAAATGAATGACGGTCATCGAAGCACAAATACATGAGTAAATAGCTGTACAAATTTGAATTTGGAATTCCTTACCAAAGAGGAGAAATTCGTGATTAAAGTGGCCAGTACGAAAAACGCCAATTTCATATGTAAGGACCTAATATTTTGGTTTTCTGGTTTCAGGGCCCATGCCACCGCCGACGCTGTCAGACAAGCTTCGTCTTTACCATGTGGATATGAACCCTTACGGTCACAGGGTTCTATTGATCCTGGAGGCTAAGAAGGCGAAATATGAAGTATACAAACTGGACCCCCTCAGGTTACCTGAGTGGTTTAGGAGCAAGAATCCGAGATGTAAGTACTTACAAGAAAAGTTTTTTTGACGTGATAAGGTCTTATAAATCGATGAACGCCGGCTGCACGCACGAAAAAGCATGACTCATTGTCAAGTTCCGCCTGAGCCGAGCGTGCAAGCGAGAGCGCGGAACAAGCGATAGAGAGGCACCACGGCCTAAGCGTTCGGCTTGTGACGCATCTATCTGATGTTTTCTTATGAAGTTATCACGTAAAATTATCGTCCGTAAACCGTCTTTACAGATAACCAATTTTTTAATTATCTGGCGAAAAGGCAAAATAACTGTGAATTACTTATATGTGATGTAGCTTTTGCCCACGTGGCATGCCCCACGCCCTATGGGACCAATATCATAAACGCGAAAATGTTATCAACTACCCTATACAAAACTTCAATACCTATTCGACCCAAAATCATATCCGGGTCGGCTGACTACTTTTTCGCGCATACGATGTTGGTCTCATGGAGAATGTTATTCGGTTTGATGGTCTATACCACATTCTTCTTCTAAGCGTGTCGATAGCAATCTAAATGCACTCGGCCCAGAATTCGGCTACTTGTTGGTCGCCATCACCAGCGTCCATCAATTCCTGTAACGTGTAGCTGACAGGACACGCAGGGCACGATATTAAGTGTCCCATCGTTTGTGGAATAGCACCACATTTACACACCAAAGCGGAGTCGTCTATAAATCTCCACCTGAACAGGTTTTCCTTGCTTCGGCCAACCTGGGTCCGGAGTCTGTTTAAAGACTTCCAGGTCACCCAAGGTAACTCATGTCCAGGTGGGAGGTCTTTCTGATACCTGCTGCATCGTCGCTTCGACCTATTATCCTATTGTTATACACATCATCATCAGCCTACAGCAGACTACTGCTGGAGATAGACCTCTCCTATTGCACGCCATTTTTTTTATTGCTCAATGGGCCCGCTCTTGACCTCGATCACGCCTGATGGAAAGCGATGGATGAGGTCTATGATGGAACGAGCGTGCCCAGAAGATGCCTAAGGCACTGGAACTCCCACACATTGACGAAACACAGTAGGTTGCTTGATGCCGGATTCCGGTGGGTCGCAAACCAGGCGGGCGTTAGCCCTACCACCGCAAGGGAAGAATTGGCCAGTCAAATAAGGTGTTGGGTGTGACTGTCCAGGTTGCACCGAGCGCAAGCGTTCAGTTGAGTATCTGGCG
Organism: Amphipoea oculea; assembly: GCA_945859645.1. NCBI lineage: Eukaryota > Metazoa > Arthropoda > Insecta > Lepidoptera > Noctuidae > Amphipoea > Amphipoea oculea. Next base: position 3,832,362 of record OX243891.1, on the reverse strand, counting down.
AAACAAACTGCGCTACACGAGGAGGCTTCTTCATGTATCCCCAAAAGCATTCAGCTCGATTCTCGGCAACTCTCATTGAGCTGCTACCAGCCACCCTGCGAAGATCGTCGCTCCACCTAGCCTGAGTGCGTCCTTCTTTACACACGTAAAAGTAATTGTATCTTCTTATTATTTTCAGTAAAAATACCAGTTCTGGAGATTCCCACTGACAATGGAGACAAATATTTGTTTGAGAGCGTTGTGATCTGTGACTACCTCGACGAGAAATATACCAGGAATCAGCTCCACTCCCGGGACGCCTACGTGAAAGCTCAGGATAGGCTGCTCATAGAGAGGTTTAATGAGGTAATCATTGCATTTGGTTTTAATTTAATTTTTTATTTTACCATTTATGTATGTCACATGAAATCGCGAAAAAAAATCAGCTGTTCCCTACATTTATGTTCGTATAACTCGTCAAAATATAGGGAGACAGCTGATTTTTTTTTTCGCGATTTCAGGATTGGTCCCATAGTAAAAGTTGTTCATAATGATGAGTACAATGACCTCTTAAGGTGCCACTATTCGATATTTTTTCCATACAAATTTCAGGAGAGTATTACTCCACTGTTTGACATTGTACATCCAAAGTTAAACATTGTATCGTTTTGTCTAAATTATTAATCTGTACGGAAGCAGAATTGTAAAATAACAAGCCATTAAAAAGTTATGAGCCAACAAAGATTCGTTTTTCTTGCTATTTTTAACGTAACTTTGGATGTAAATAAGTAATAAAAGAACTGAAAAATATTAAAAATTAAATCCGTAACGACAAAGCTCAGTTATCGAAGAGTTCAAAAAACTTTATTTGTGATTGATTTATGTAGTGGATTTTTCATAGAACTCGATTTTCCAAAGCACTTTTCAAATATTTTTATGCGCCTATCAGTTCGGAACGGTGTTTCTGTGCGTGAGAACTAGATGTTGTGCGTGTAGATTAGCGTCTAACTGCTCATCACTGATACTAGCTCCGTCAGACACGAAGCCAAGTTAGACAGCGTGATTTTGGCCATGACCACCAGTGAGTTCGAGCTCGCGTTTAGTTTACTCTTAAGAGGTTGTTGGTGTTGTTACAATAACCCTGTATAGATACTTTTGCTGATTCTGGTTTTATATTTCATTTTCAGTTAATAAAAGGCAGTTTAGAATGTTTCGACACTAACTTTGCATTTGGGAGCGACCAAATCATACAAACACTAGATATCTTCGAAAAGGAGTTGGCATCAAGAGGTAAGGATCTTTTTTATTTATTTATTTCATCACCACTGCTCTCAAAACGGCTTAGGAAAACATCGTGAAAAACCGGCATGCCCACCAAACCAACCCGCATTGTGCCCGCGTGGTGCACTACAGCCCACTCCCTGTCACAGAGAGGCCTCAATCTCAGCAGTTAAAATTATGTTAACCATTAAGTAATCAGTAATACGGAATGGTGCTCGCAACTCTACGTCGATGCGCTTATTTTGCGTACGGATGGGAACGATCCCAGCTGCTCAAGGAAGGCCAGCAACTCCTTGATGTTACTGATCGTCTCACGTACGGTACCTGGGTTACCGAAGTACTTTGCCCTGTACGTGGCGACCACCGGCCAGCGGGCCAATTGCGTAACACATTATCAATCGGAATCGGTTTCATTTTGACAGTTCAACAACATTCATTGCGTTATTTACGTATTGAGCAGACAAATTTTCGAACTTAAGAAACAATGGATTAGCAATTGGCTTCAAAATGATTCAGATTCTGATTGATAGCGTGTTACGCAATTAGGGTGCAGTTTAGAACCACATGAGCTGCTGTCTCGTCGACGTCCATGCTATGCTTTACGGGGATGTACCGACTGCCCAAAGCTCCATGGGCTTTTCTGCCCGACAAATACATAGGACACCGTCAGAGGCTCAGAGCCGCCGGCACAATCTGTTTGCGCAACTACCAGCCAAAACTAGCCAGAGCCGAATCCCTAGTCTGTCATACTCTAAAGGTGCTAAATGCCCTTCTGGCTGCCAACCCTGAATGCGATGTGTTTGCCGGTGAATGGAGTAAAATTATGCGTATATGTCTGGTGTTCTGTGAGAGAAAGTATGCAAGGAAGTCCACTGTTCCATGTTAGTTTTAAATTAAATTCATGGGCATCCTTTTAAATCAAATCAAATCAAAATCAAATCAAAAGTCATTTATTCAAACTAGGCTGAGGATCAGCACTTTTCGAACGTCAAAATTACAAAAGACAGTCCCCCAAAACGCCCGCCCTTCGCCACTTCCTAGTGCTTTCGCTGGGGAGAAGAAGTGGCGGAACAAACTCCCCAGCAGCACAGCTGTCTGTTCAGTTAGAAAATAATTAATTTTATACAATACTATGTATGCAAAGTAATTAACATTACAGGACACAGAACCTTAAATTAAATTATTTGCCATAGGTTAACTAGCCACGCCAATATACCAACAAATACAATAAACACTATACGTACTCAAGCAAAAAAAAAATTAAAAATATAACCAAAAATAAACTTACTGACCAAATAAAAGCCTCCAGGTATAAAGGGCGTGACAGCTTACATATGTATGCAATGCTGGGTTCTGTTTACATAGCTGTCACTTGAAGTCACAAATGATAAACTAGGACCATCGAAGTAAAATAAATAAACAAGTTATTACTACTAATAACAACAATAAAACCATGGTCAGCAAGACGACCAGTCACCACAAGCAGCACCCGTTCACGAGCATAACGCAAAGATCAGCCATTACCCCCTCGCCATATTTGAGGGAAGGAGGCAACCCGACCCCCGACGCTACCGCAAGCAATGACATCTAAGGGAGCATGACGAACTTGCTGCCGGTTGCTCAAGCAAGAATAATAATATGATCATTCGTAGAGGTCGCTAGCTAACCACATATTGCAATCAACTCATTAAAAGACATTGAAATGAGCAGATTATGTCAATAATAAATTACAATAAAATTAAACCGAATTGACTAAAACTCTCAACTAAAAAAAAAAACAAAAAAATAAAAATAAAATAAAAACATTATATAAACTCATATAACCTGTCAGTAAGCTAATTCTGGAGAAAGAACATAATAATTGTCTTGAGTTAATCAGGGCGACCAACTATTCTTATCGTTTAAGTAGTCGTTGATGGAATAGTATGCTTTTGAACAAAGGTTGGATTTTACTTGAGCTTTAAATCTATTAAAAGGCAAATCTAGCAAGGAAGAAGGTAGCTTGTTATAAAAGGTTATACCAAGCCCAACAAATGAGTTATGAACCTTATGAAGCCGGTGAAAGGGAGCACGTAGTTTTTCCTTATTCCTAGTGTTAACATTGTGAGTATCACTGTTTTTAGTGTACAAGTGTATATTTTGCCTAACATATAAGATGTTGGCAAAGATGAACTGTGATGCAACCGTGAGAATACCAATATCTTTAAAAAAATCTCTTAGAGAAAATCTGGCGCCTAGCTGGTAAATCGCTCGAACAGCTCGTTTTTGCAGGACAAATATATTTTGTATATCAGCGGCTTTGCCCCACAGCAGAATACCGTAGGACATAACGCTGTGAAAATAACTAAAATAGACTAAACGAGCTGTATCAACGTCAGTGTATTGTCTTACTTTCCTGACGGCATAGGCAGCCGAACTGAGCCTTCCTGCTAGGCTTGATATATGTGGTCCCCACTGAAGTTTGGCATCTACTGTTATTCCCAGAAAAACTGCCGAGCCCACTGTTTCAAGCACCACTTTATCTAAGACGATGTTGGGTCCTAGATTTCTAACATTTGGTAAGGCAAACTTTACACATTTCGTTTTCTTGGCATTGAGAACTAGGTTATTTGACGTAAACCAATCCGTAACTATTGATAGTGCACTGTTTACGTCGTCAAAATCTTGTCTATTCCTGTCAACTTTAAAAATAAGAGATGTATCGTCTGCAAACAGTACAACGTCACAGATGCCCTTTAAATGGAATGGTAAATCATTGATATATACTGTTGCGCGCCACAATTGATGGCGACATTAGCTACCACTAGCGCCATCTAGTATCGAGTAGCAGAACTTATAATTATTCGGGTCCCTTCTAGAAACTTCGATGCTAGAACTTTCCAGAACTATCGACGCCTGGTCGGCTGGTATCGGTATGTACTCGAACATTCTAGATGTTTCTACGGTAGAAGGTTCTGGAACTATCCGAGGCCTATATAAGGCTGGTGTGCCTGCGAGCCGGAACAGTGTTGGATAAGCGATACAAGCGAAAACATCGAAGCGATCTTCAAGTGCGACTTTCAAGTGATCTTGTAGTGCGATTGTGTTTTATTATTAGTGTGTTAAAGTTGTAATTGCTGTTTTTAATTAAAGTGTCTATTTTTGGTTATTAAATCGGCAGTTTTTATTGTCACGAACCCCAAGCTCGTAACAATTGGTGTCAGAAGCAAGGATTAAAATCATGCCGATTCTACCGAAGGACGACACGGAGGGTATCCGTACCCGGAGTCAACGCCAGCAAGAGACGGACCAGAGGCGATTCGGTGGAGCAACGCCACAGATGTCGGAGGGCCAACTACCAATCACGGAGGCCGGGCCGTCCACAGCTGCTCCAGCATCATCAGCACCAGATTTTGCTGCTCTGATGATGATGCTGCAGGAGCAGTCTCGCCGTCAGGAGGAACAGGCCCGCCGACAGGAGGAACAGGCTCGTCGGTTGGAGGAGCAGCTCCAGCGGGACAAGGAGGAACAGGCCCGCCGTCAGGAGGAACAGGCCCGCCGTCAGGAGGAACAGGCCCACCGTCAGGAGGAACAGACTCGTCGGTTGGAAGAACAGCTCCAGCGGGATAAGGAGGAGCAGGCGCGCCGCCAGGAAGAGCAGATGCTCCTTATGAAGGACCTTCACGCTACCTTCGGGAAAGACATGAAGGAGATGAAGGATAAGGTTGCTCAACACGACAACCGCCTGTTGGAAGCTGAAACCCGAATCGACCAAGTGAATAATCGGGTTGACACCGTGATGGCTGACGTGAAGAAAACGCTGGATTACCTTAAACTTGAGGATGGAATCGCAGCCCCCGTAGCTACAACACCTTCGCTACGTGGATTTAAAGTGCCACCGTTCGACGGAACTTCTTCCTGGTCAGCCTACAAAGTTCAGTTTGAGGCTGTTATGAAGGCGAACGGGTGGAATAAGAGTCAGGCCATGACTGCCCTCACCCTAGGCCTGCGCGATCAGGCCTTAACTGTGCTGGAAGCTCTCAGCAAAGAAGTGACTTACGAGCAGCTCCTTGAGGCATTGGAAGCTCGGTATGGTGACGCTCACCTGGAACACGTGTATCGTGCGCAGCTCAAGGATCGTGTGCAACGCAGTAACGAAACCCTGCAGCAGTGGGCCCTTGAAGTGGAGAAGCTGGTTCGTAAAGCTTACCAGTCCTTGCCTGCGCTTATTGATGGGAACCTGGTGCAGGTATTTATCGACGGCATCCGCGACCTTGAAGTTAGAGCTGCTGTGAGGCTCGGTCACCACGGGACGCTTAAAGACGCCTTAGCCCATGCACTGGAGGTGGAAGCTGTGCGGCAGGATCATCGTTCCCATCGCGTCAGGGAGGTTGCAGCGGCTACAGTTCGCGACCGCAATAAAGGATACAGCCCTAGGTGCTACGGCTGTGGGGAAAGGGGCCACCTTCGATCCAGTTGCCCTAAGCGAACTGCAGAAAGAGAAGACCGAGCTCCAGAGGGTAGTGCGGCTAACAGCACCGCCCAGCAACAGCAGCAGGGAAACGAGTAATAGCCAGGACTGCGGGGCGGGTGCTGGCTGATGCTCAAAGAGCCCCAAGGATTTCGATCACACAAACCCTTGACGGGAACAGCTTAATCATCAAGGGCGAGGTCAACGGAACGCCGTGTAAGCTGACCATAGATACTGGAGCCTCTCGTACGGTCGTCAGTTCCCAACTTATAAGTCGGTTCCTTGGGGACTCCGCATACAACCGAGAACGCATTAATTTGGTAACAGCCACCGGTCAGCGCATATCCGTCCATGGAGAAAAGAAGATGGAGTTGAAGCTAGGCAACAGAATCTACCTGCATAATGTCATCGTGGCTGATATAATGGACGACTGCATCTTGGGCCTTGACTTTATGAGGAAGAATTGTTGCGAGATTGACGTCAAGCAAGGTGTTTTGAAATGTGGACAAGAGGAACTTTTTATGGAAGGGGCATTACCAGGGAATGTGTACAGCCTTAAAAAGATTGTTCTTCCGCCGAGATCAGAAACGATTGTGCCGGTTAGTCTTCCTCGGAATCCTGGGCAAACTAATCGTTGTGTACTCGTGGAAAGGGTAGACAATGACCTTCCATGGAAAGTGGCACGAACTTTGGTCAGGGCCACCGACATCTCAGGGGTACGTGTGCTGAACCTTTGTGATCAGGAACAGATTATAGAAAAAGGCACACTAGTTGGTACTTGCGAGGAAGTGGATTGGTTGCGTCGATGCCAATATCTATCGACTGGGACCCTCAGCAAGGATGCACAAACGAAAGTGTCCACACTTTTAGAAGACTGCCGCAGCGCTCTGTCCCAAAATGAAATGGTCAAGGCGAAGAAGATGTTACTCAAGTACGCCGATGTTTTCTCGTCAAACGATGCTGACATTGGGAAGACTGGCTTAGTTCAACACAAAATAAACACAGGAGAAGAATTTCCTATCCGTCAGCGGCCAAGGAGATTGCCGGTAGCACGTGAAAAGGAAGTGGAAACCATGATTGAAGGAATGGTGAAGGATGGTGTTATTGAACCTTCATCTAGTCCATGGTGTTCACCTGTAGTGCTGGTAAGAAAGAAGGACGGCAGCATGCGGTTTTGTGTTGACTATCGTCGCCTGAACGACGTTACGAAGAAGGACAGCTATCCTTTGCCAAGAATTGATGACACACTGGACATGCTTACTGGAGTAAAGTGGTTTAGCACACTGGACCTGAAAAGTGGCTACTGGCAAGTTGAAATTGATCCCAAGGACAAGGAGAAAACTGCATTCTCGACAGGAAAGGGTCTTTGGCAATTTAAAGTTATGCCGTTTGGATTGTGCAACGCTCCGGCAACGTTTGAAAGACTGATGGAACTTGTACTTACCGGGCTAATTGGCGATGCTTGCCTGGTCTACTTGGATGACATCATCATCGTAGGCCGTACGTTTGAAGAACATCTTCAAAACCTGGAACGTGTGCTCATGAAGATCCAGAGTGCCAACCTCAAGTTGAGTCCAAAGAAATGTTCACTATTCAAACGACAAGTTAGCTTTTTGGGGTATGTAGTGTCGGAAGAAGGTATCCGCACAGATCCAGAGAAAATCGCCGCTGTCAAGGATTGGCCAGTTCCAAAAGACAAGACGCAGGTCAGAGCATTTTTGGGTTTGTGCTCTTATTATCGGCGATTTGTTAAGAACTTTGCGGATATAGCCAAACCCCTGCACAAACTAACCGAGGAGAAGCGACATTTCTGCTGGGATGAAAGTTGCAACATCGCATTCCAAGAGTTAAAGGACCGACTGTGCAAAACACCTATTTTGGGGTACCCTGATGCAGGCAAGGAATTTATAGTTGACACAGACGCAAGTGACATAGGACTTGGCGGTGTGTTGTCTCAACGAAAGGGTGATCAAGAGGTTGTGATAGCGTACTTCAGCAAGTCGTTGTCGAAGCCGGAGAGGAACTATTGTGTCACGAGACGGGAATTGCTTGCTGTGGTAAAGTCATTGCAGCATTTTAGCAAATATCTTCTGGGGCGGAAATTCCACTTACGCACCGACCATGCTGCACTGAAATGGCTATTGCAGTTCAAAAATCCGGAAGGACAAGTTGCGAGATGGATTGAGCTACTGCAGGAATACGACTTCGTGGTCGAACATCGCAGCGGAAAATCTCATGGCAACGCGGATGCATTGTCAAGAAGACCTTGTCCTGAAGACTGCAAGCATTGTACTAGGCAAGAAAGTAAAGAAGTTTTACCTGTGAGGATGCTCAAGACAGACCTCAGCAACGAGTGGAAGGAAAGCCTACAACGTGCACAACAGGAAGATTCAGACCTCAAGCCGATTCTCGAGTGGATGAAGGCCAGTGCACCTAAGCCCACGTGGAGCGACGTCTCAGCGATGAGTTCGATCACAAAAAGCTATTGGGCCCAATGGGACAGCTTGGTGATTCAGGATGGAGTCCTGTACCGTAAATGGGAAAATGCTCGGGGAGACAGCTGTCATTTGCAAATGGTTGTCCCTAAAGCTCAAGTACCGGATGTTCTACAGCTGTACCATAATGGTTGTTCAGGAGGCCATCTGGGAATTAAACGGACCCTACTGAAGATACGAGAACGGTTTTACTGGGTCCACTGTCGGGACGATGTCGAGGACTGGTGCCGCAAATGTACGAGTTGTGCAGCTGTAAAGGGACCTCAGACTCGTAGTAGAGGTGCATTGAAATTGTACAATGTCGGTGCACCATGGGAGAGGATAGCCCTTGATGTTGCGGGACCTTTCCCGGAGAGTGAAACTGGTAACAAGTATTTCATGGTTGTGATGGATTATTTCACTAAGTGGCCGGAAGTCTTCGCCATTCCAAATCAAGAAGCTTCAACAGTTGCAGATAAACTGGTTCATGAAGTCTTCTGCCGTTTTGGAGTACCCTTGGAGATTCACAGCGATCAGGGAAGGAATTTTGAGTCCCAAATATTCCAGGAAACTTGCCGAGTAATGGGTACACATAAAACGAGAACAACTTCTTACCACCCACAATCGGATGGAATGGTGGAACGATTTAATCAGACATTGGAGAGATACCTGGCAAAAGTTGTGGAAAATCGGCAAAGAGATTGGGACAAGCACATACAACCGTTTTTGTTGTCATATCGAAGTGCTGTTCACGAAAGTACATCGGTGACACCAGCTTTCGCAAACTTTGGAAGGGAATTACGGCTGCCTGCAGACCTGATCACCGGAATACCACCTGATGCCCCACGCAGTATAACCGATTATGCGAATGACTTGCGGAACAAAATGAATGACATTTATGAGCACGTCAGACAATCGGGCCAGCAAATGTCTGAAAAGATGAAAACCCGTTATGACCGCAAAACGAACAATAAAGGGTTCGACGAAGGTTCACTAGTGTGGTTGCACAATCCAGTCCGTAGCAAAGGGAAATCACCTAAGCTTCAAGCTAAATGGGACGGACCGTACCGGATTGTGACAAAGATCAATGACGTGACCTACCGGATACAGAAAGGTGCAAGAGGTACTCCTAAGATCGTCCATGTGGATCGACTGGCGCGTTATTATGGGGCCAATAATGCTCGGGACGAGCATGTCTTAGGAGGGGGCAGTGTTGCGCGCCACAATTGATGGCGACATTAGCTACCACTAGCGCCATCTAGTATCGAGTAGCAGAACTTATAATTATTCGGGTCCCTTCTAGAAACTTCGATGCTAGAACTTTCCAGAACTATCGACGCCTGGTCGGCTGGTATCGGTATGTACTCGAACATTCTAGATGTTTCTACGGTAGAAGGTTCTGGAACTATCCGAGGCCTATATAAGGCTGGTGTGCCTGCGAGCCGGAACAGTGTTGGATAAGCGATACAAGCGAAAACATCGAAGCGATCTTCAAGTGCGACTTTCAAGTGATCTTGTAGTGCGATTGTGTTTTATTATTAGTGTGTTAAAGTTGTAATTGCTGTTTTTAATTAAAGTGTCTATTTTTGGTTATTAAATCGGCAGTTTTTATTGTCACGAACCCCAAGCTCGTAACAATACTAAGAACAAGAATGGACCCAGTATTGAGCCTTGTGGTACACCTAACTGAACTGGTAGCCCGGAAGATTTTACACCATTAACATCTACACATTGGAACCTATTATGTAAATAAGAATTTATTACGTTGAGAGCTTCGTTTTGGACACCGTAATGACGTAGTTTACGTAAAAGCGTGTCATGGTGCACGCAATCAAAGGCTTTGGAGAGATCACAGAAAACTCCAATAGCATTTTGAGATTTCTCCCATGCATTAAATATGTGTTTCAGCAAAGTTGTGTTTTTTAAGGGGTCATTGTACTCATCATTATGAACAACTTTTACTATGGGACTAAACCTAAAATCGCGAAAAAAAATCAGCTGTTCCTTGCATTTATGTTCACATAACTCGTCAAAATGTAGGGAAGAGCTGATTTTTTTTCGCGATTTGGTCCCATAGTAAAAGTTGTTCATAATGATGAGTAGAATGACCCCTTAAAAGGATGCCCATGAATTCAATTTCATCCTGTATATGCTAACCATTACGAACATTTTACAAACGAGGCAGCTAATACTCTATTTTCTGATTCCAGGTACAAACTACTTCGGAGGTCACCGTCCTGGCATGTTGGATTACATGATATGGCCCTGGGTGGAGAGGCTGTATCTCCTCCGATGTGTCAACCAGAGGAAATTCGATGAGAAAAGAGGGTTGTTCCCTAATTTTGTAAGTACACTTTGATAATACTATTTGTTCCAAAGATTTTAATCGTTAGATTCGCCCCACCGCTTAAAAATATGGATGTTTTGACTCACAATGACGCAGTGACTTGACTGACAGAAACGCTATACATATAATATACAGGGTGTTACAGAAAGGGTATATCAATACAAACGGGTTGAAGAGTGCATCTGGTCTAGAATCTCTGTACAAAATTTCAGCTCAAAAGCAGTAACTTTGAAAATGCTTAATATTTTTTTATTTCGATAGTTTATTAAATTGAAATCATAACAAACGTGTCACCGCACTACGAGGGTCATTATCCATTATCTGTAGTGTTTCTGTGCGCCTAGTTCACGCACATCACGCTGCCACGCGCCAGTGCAGCGCCGTGATGTCGAAATAAAAAAATATTAAGCACTTTCAAAGTTAATGCTTTTAAGCTGAAATTTTGTACAGAGATTCTAGACCAGATACACTCTTCAACCCGTTTGTATTGATATACCCTTTCTGTAACACCCTGTATAGGATGTGTGAGCTTAATCTTCTTAGTAGTGACACTTTTCGCGTAAAGTAAGTATGGGGAGGGCAGATCTAACAATTTAAACACATTTCTTCGATGTTTTTGGTTCTAGGACACGCGTTTTTTCTTCATTACACATATAATTTTGTCATTTAATTATGTACTTCTTGCTTTTCCAGGCGGACTGGGGTGATCAAATGCAGCTAGATGACGTTGTGAAGAAGCACGCCAACTCCCCACAAGAATACTTTGATTATTATAAGAATGCTAGGACACATTCTATGGGGTACTATTTATAATTCCAGAACAGTAGTATTTTTTATGTCTACAGCGTCACCTGCCTAGCGTTTTCTCAACTATTTTGAGGTCGGCTTCCAGTCTAATATGAAGCAGCTGAATACCAGTATGTTACATGGAACGACTGCCTATCTGACCCCCTTGTAAAGTTACGGTTTCCTAGAAGGGCGGTGACCGCCACATAGCGTCCGCACTTAACCGGCGAATGACGTCACTGAAACGTTATCTACGAAAGTAAGTTGATGTGTTTTCCAGTTTCCTAGAGAGCATTTTTGCAAAGTCAAACCCTATTGCCCAAAGATTAAAATCGTTAGATTTGCCCTCACCGTGAAAATGTCCATACTGAGAAGAGTGAGCTCACATATTATTATATAGCGTTTCCATGACGTTCAAGTCAAGTCACAGCGTCATTGTATGTCAGATGTGTTAAGGGTAGTTCTTCGAAATTTGATTCTTCGACTGATCCATATGGCCAAATTTTAATTTCACTTTCACCTCTGTAACACATGTTCATATGAAAATAGACATACCAAATAACATATGTTTGTATGAGGGACTCGTTTTTATAAAGTAGTTTTCAAGATATCGACGTTCGAATATTTTGTGCCCAGATGAATCAGAAACAGAAATAAAAAGTAATAAATACACCGTTAGTTATGATTGATAATTCTAAACAATAATTATTCATTCTTTACTAAGACTAAGACACATCAAAAGTGTCATATTTAGAACAGTTTTATACTCCTGTCACTTTTTAATTATTCAAAAGGTTATAGCTAAGAAAATAATAATAAATAAGACTAGAACTACTGACTTGTACACGGTCAAACATTGGACATTATAATGCAACAAAAGCACTCCTTTCCTGCTGGAGAGGGGAAATCTAATTTATTTCATTAGTCATATGGGGGTTTTGACCATACGAATCAGGCACAGTCGAATCAGAATTTTGCCTACAATCATGCATAACTCATCATACATACAGACTTCATTATTGTCATTTTTCTACACGATTCCATAACCCAAAAGCATCACACGAAACACAGATTGAAGTGTTAAAACAATAAAATAAATTTTATAAAGTAGGCATTATAATCATAATGCCACCTGAACCAAACACAGGTGAATCAGATATTTTCCTTCGTAACACCGGGATCTAAGCCAAACAGCCGCAGGTCCACCTTCTAACTCGTCCGTTGCACGACTGGCTTCCCCCCACGCGGGAAGCCAGGCTCTCATTATTATTACCCGACCAAGTACGGTCAAGTGAAGCTTACGCCATATTTATCAGTATTATACGCCGGACACTCCTTATTTACTTATTTATAAACAAACTAACGTAGTTATAACCAATACACATTTTTTTTGTAAGAGGACAACTCATTTGCTTTCGATATAATTATAATTTATATTGATGTATCAAAGGGAAAATGCGACATCGACCATTTTGTTCCGGAAAATGGCAAACGGACGCGTTATATGAATCAGAAGAACCAACTTCAAATATTTTTATTTTATACCTAGACAGCAATTATTTAAAAAATATCATTTGTCCTAGTAAGGCATAAAGCTAAACTGTACAAAAAAAAAATTACATGCCGTTTTGTTAGTTGGTTACAGAAATAAACGCATAGACATCGAAAATTTTGTCCCTGAAGAACTACCCTTAAAACGAAACCGAAATGCGACTATGGGTGCTCTCACAAGCGGGTTTTCGGTCCCGACTCCCGGTACAGGTATCTGCAGGTTGATCTTCGGAAGGAAACGGTTACATGTTTTACCTGTTTTTTTGTGTGAGCGCATAAGTTAACGTGGGACTATTTCACTTGCACCGCTCGGTACCGACCCGCACAGCCTTGCCTGCACCGGAAACCGGTCTCTTTATGTAAGCACCCTATCTTTTGACGCGGTAGCTATCTAGCGATTTAAATCTTTGCCGCTGTCATCTTTTGTATGACAGCCGTCACTGCGGTCATTGCTTTTCTAAGAAACCGTAGAGTAAGACTGGTTGTCAGACTTTCGGGCGTCTGACTACCCGTAACGACTGTCAAAGATCTACGATTGGTAGCCGGGACCAACGGTGCTTTCTGAGAGACGTCTACATCATCATCAATTCATCATTCTGGTGAAAAAGCCCATTGCTGGGCATATGCGTTTCCCAAGCATCGCCAGAACCACCGTTCTTGTGCTAAACGTATTCAGTTACCAGTATCATCATCATTGAGATGTATTATAATGATAAATCACTTTAGGCTAAGAATAGGCCCATTTTTCGATGGGTGCACATTTGCACAATATGTAATTTTGGCCTATAATGGGCATATTATAAACGTTAAAAAAGGGATTACAAATTTTTACATGGAGGCTGGCATACCTACAGTCCGCCATTTTTTTTCAAAATGGCGGACTCGCTTGAAACCTTTATTGACCGATTAACGTGGCCGCCATTTTGAAAAAAAGTCAAAATGGCGGGCAGGTAAGTATGCCACGGATCTTCAAAGCCTTTTAGTTTAGACGTTATGAAGTCATAATAATTTAAGTAGTATTTTTTATTTAAAATATTTTTACGAAATCTCAAATTTCTTTTTTTTTAAACGCATTTTTATTAAGGGCATATCTTTTTAGAGTGTTCGTCAAAATTAAGTCTGGCATTTGTATTGCGCATTTAAATTTTAAAATTATGGTAACATCTTGTTACGTTGTAAGTTTTTGTTTTAAGAAAATTATAGGTATGTACTTAAAAATTGTATTTTTGGACGAACATCCTTATCGCACTATATATTCTGCACACTTGGCGAATGAGAGCTTGACTGAAAAAAGTAACATTTTGACAGCCACGACACTTTTGCTATGGTACAAATGTCTTTGTTTGTTTACAAGAGAGTACATAATTATGTCTATGTACTATAGTTACCGTATAATCAGCCTATAATGTTCCCTCTGCTCGGACACAGGCCTCCTCTCTGTGAGAGGCAGTGGACTGTAATTCACCACGCGGGCCCAGTGCGGGTTGGTAGATGTCACATGTCTTCACATTTTTCGTTCTAGGACACGCTGGTTCCTAGTTACTGTAATACGGGTGATTGGAAGATGGGTGCAAAGCTTTAAGGCGAAGATAGTACAGACAATTTAGAACCATTTAAGCCATGGTTGTCTTAGACGAAGTCTTACCAAATATTTTTAACCAAATTTTTAAGTTTTTTTTCGGAAATTCTCAAAATTTAATGTAAACTGCATAATTATGGCCAAATTGAATGATAAATGAATTCATTTTTTATTTATTTAATTAAAGTAATGTGTAAGCAATCAAGCAAAACATGTTTTAGGCTTCTGTGTCATTAGACATTTTTTTTACAGACATTTAAAGATCAGAAAAAATAAAAAAATTGTACAATACGTCTTTTAAACCTTATTCAAAAAAAAAACGGAGGGTGCTTTTTTTGTTCAAACCTTTTTGAAGACATGCTTGATAATCGCTCTTTCTTTTGAGGTATCATTTATGCGGATATCTTACAAATTATTGAAATTAGGGCCTACAAACCAATTTGAGGGAGAATTTTTTTTATTTTAGGCAGACTAATTAAAACAACATTTGAATTAAAATTATTTATTTTTCATGTTCAAAATGACGGCCGTGATTCCTAATACAAGCACGGCCCCGTCTTCTAACTTCTGTAGTCGTTATTTTCAACATCATCTCCTGCTTCATTGTCTCAAACGCTGAATTTATTCTTTGTATCAATTCTTCTCTAGTGTTAATTTCTTTGTTGTTATACACCAGTTCCTTGGCCCGGCCCCACACGAAAAAGTCCAACGGGGTCAGATCTGGGGAGCGAGCGGGCCAAGGGCTGGGTCCATCCCTGCCGATCCAGCTATCAGGAAAGCAATTGTTGAGGTGTTCCCTTACATTTAAAGTCCAATGCGCTGGACAGCCGTCTTGCTGAAAGATGACTGTTCGGTCTCTTTCGAAGATCGGGACACCTGATTCCTCTATCAGCAGTGGTAAATCAATTTGCAGAAATTGCAAATAATTTTCGCCATTCAATGGATCAGGCAAAAAGTGGGGCCCAATCAATGTTCTGCCAATTATTCCAGCCCATACATTCACAGAGAATTTCATCTGAAATGACACCTGCTTCTTAAAATGTGGATTGTTGTCTACGTCGGCCCATTCATGGATGTTGTGAAAGTTTGTAATACCTTCCCTTGAAAATTTACTTTCATCCGTCCACAAGATTGATTTCAGAAACCACGCATCTTCGATGTCTCTGTTGAGGAGGAAACGGCAGAACTGAATTCTTCTTTGAGGATCTTGCTCTACTAGACCTTGCACACTCCTGCCATGGAACGGATACTTATCATTTTGGTGCATTGTATGCCACACCTTCCATTGAGAAATGTTTAAATTTCGAGCTACTGCTCTAGTACTGGTAGTAGGATCCGCTTGAAATGCTGCTAAAATGTCTTCGTCGACGGCAGTTTCGTGTCTGCCCGGGTTGACTCCAGGTTCCACGCGGTGAAACCCATCTTGGGCAAGACGACGAAACGTGTTGTAAAACACTCGGACATTCGGTATCCTGCGATTCGGATAGCGCTCTTGATACATCCGTCGCGCCAAAGATCCATTGCCGTCTGCTCTACCGTACATAAATACGATATCCGCATATTCTTGATTGGAAAAAGTAGCCATAGTCACTTAACAATTAAGAAAAACGGCGTAGGAGCGCACTAAACGTCAACTCAACACAATTAAGTCAAAAATCTACCTGGAAATGCCGTCGCACCGCGCTCGGTGGCCATTGTTTAGAGAATCCCCTCAATGGGTTCCCCTCAATTGGTTCCTGCATGTGCCAAAAATTCTTAGAATTGAACAATGTTATCATTTCGAGCACATAAAGTATTCTTTTAAGCAAAAATTTTGTGTTTTGTTAGACTGCCTAAAATTTAAAATTTCTCCCTCGATTTGGTTTATTAGGTCCTAATTTCAATAATTTGTAAGATATCCGCATAAATGATACCTCAAAAGAAAGAGCGATTATCAAGCATGTCTTCAAAAAGGTTTGAACAAAAAAAGCACCCTCCGTTTTTTTTTTAAATAAGGTTTAAAAGTCGTATTGTACAAATTTTTTATTTTTTCTGAGGTTTAAATATCTGTAAAAAAAATGTCTAATGACACAGAAGCCTAAAACATGTTTTGCTTGGTTGCTTACACATTACTTTAATTAAATAAATAAAAAATTAATTCATTTATCATTCAATTTGGCCATAATTATGCAGTTTTCATTAAATTTTGAGAATTTCCGAAAAAAAAACTTAAAAATTTGGTTAAAAAAATTTGGTAAGACTTCGTCTAAGACAACCATGGCTTAAATGGTCCTAAATTGTCTATACTATCTTCACCTTAAAGCTTTGCACCCATCTTCCAATCAACCTGTATATTAATTAATTACAATTTTATTACCGTTCTTTTTTTTCGGTTGGTCACTCTCAAACGTTGCTAATTTTTTTTCAGTGTGCCTGTTATTCAATACGTTATATAAAGCGAAAGGAACTTCGTTCCATCCGGCGTGGTAATTTCGTAACACACTAACCGTCCGGCCACGACTTTTGGCTTAGCGGCAAGCGGCGCGGTTTCTTTGGACTCGTGGCATGGTTTATACATTTTCGTATAATTTGTTTTTACCGCTCGCCGCCCCGCGCTAAGCTGCCGCTGACAGCGGCAAGGTCGTGGCCAGGCCGTAATTAAAAGTAACAATGGATTTAATTTTGACAGTTCTACAACATTCATTACGTTGTTGAGCTGATCATTTTTTCGAACATATAAAGCAATGGATTCGCAATATCCATCAAAATGATTCGGATTGTGATTGATAATGTGTTACGCAATTATAGTGAAGGTGTCCCACGACCCCTCTCGTTTTTTTTATTTTTAAATTAATCATTGGTATTAATGATCTGTGCTTATCATGTAAAACTTTAAAAAAATATCACAAATTACTAGTAATAAACTACTGGAAACTAATTTAAATTGTCTTGTCATTTACAGGCTATGTGTTCATTTTGTACTCATTCATTCCGGAGCTATTTATTCTGTTAAATAGGCCGAAAAGGGGTGAATGGGCACAAAATAAGATATTGATATCTGCGTTGCAATTTGCAATATTAATTACCCCCTTACTAATAAACGTATATCAGATGAATAGTTACACACCGATTCCTCTCTTTCAGTCGTCAGACATTTGACTTTCGAAAGAAGAAGACAAAACGTTGTGTAACTATACAGACGCTATATAACGTTTATTAGTAGGGGGGTTAGTCTATTTCATATAGGTACTAACCCCATATTACATAAATACGTGTAGATATATTGCATACAAAGTCTAATTGTTTTTTTTTTGTGTTATTACATAATATAATAGTCATTAGACCTCAACGGTGCTATTCTACAACTGTATAGAATATGCACGGATAAGTTCTACCTATTCTATTTTTTTTTATTTATGGCAAGTAAAGCCGGTGACCCACGTAACCGCCCGATGCAAACTTTAGGTCGTCTCGGAACATGAGGCGAGTCGCTGCGCAGTAACAAATGCACGTGTCAGCGGGGGTGAAGGGAGCGGTACTGCGCAGCGCAGCGAGTAGCTCACTTCAGAACCGCAGGTGGCGCGGGTTAATTTGTTTGCCTGCCACACATTTGTGCGTACTGCGCTATAAGGTTATTTTGGCGCGTGGCCAAAATCGGAACTAACTTCGCCATATTGTTTTATCAATTGATTTGGTTACCTTTTATTTTTCTGTGTTAAAAATTGATAATTTTATTCGTCATATTTTAAATAGGTACTTAGTGCTCTTTTTGGATAAGATTATAATAAGTTATATTTTCTTGTTTTACGATGACAACATTAGGTACATGATATTATTGTTATATTTAGATATAAGTTAATAAACAATTTAAACTTACCTATTCCTTTTCTTTAATCAATCCAAAATATTTCACCCTCTTACATACATACCACACACGTTGACACGAATATTAATTTACGAACATAAATCTAGAATTATATTTTTTTTTTTTGCTTAGAAATAACTAAGTATTTACACTATGTACTAAATTAAATGACTAACTTACTTACTATATAAATAAATAAATACAATAACAAAGGACACTTAGGGCTTCTTTTACAAAAGTAAGATATCTTTTATTCGTGGAATAAAATTGTCGTCTGACAGTTCTAGTCATTGAGTTAAATAACTATATATCAATGGTTCTAGTATGATAAAACTGTAAAAAATTCAAAATTTATCTCAATAAGACTTATTCTAGGTATAAAAGTTTGGTGAAATGCGCCATTAGGTGTCTAAGTAAAAAAAAAAAATTATCAAGGCCGATCGCTCACACGAACTAGAGTTGAGGCGTCAAAGCGCGGGCGCCACAAGCGACGCGCCCACAGAGTACATTTGGGCGCGCCGCATCTACGTTTTCTAGGAATAAACGTCCCACTTCGCCCCCGCTACCTCGCCGCCTACAACTGGAAGTCTCCGTGCCACTCACAAAACTGAAAAAAATCTTGTTCTTTTAACCAGGGCTAAGTTGGCAGAAAAATAAAACGCAACTAAAAAGCATAAACTAAACGAATATAACTGATAAAAATTGAATGGAGGATTTCGAACGAAAAGTGAAACGTCAAATCCTTTATCACAAAATTTTCAGTATCTACTGCGAAAGTGCGAAGAGGATTTTAGCAAACTTAACGATTTATTTATGTAAAATACATTAAAAATGCCGCTAATACGATCCGCAAACTTTAATTTATTTGTTGAAATAGTCGTGCGTATCATTTTAGTGTCCGCCTTCTGGTAAGAAGTTTCCATATGTTGTTATAATATTTACAAACATATTTTGGTAATTTATCAATGAAATATATGTGTATGTGCCATAAATCCTACATAAAATTGTTTTTACATAGTCTCGCTATAGTTTGAGAAAGTATTTTATCGAAAAATATCAATTTTCTGATAAGAAATTGTAAAAATATTTTAAGGTTTTTTTTATTGTTCGTCGCACCACGATTTTACCGTTCTACGCTTACGAATAGATAAGTGACATCATCAAAACCGTATCGGTTTAGTCCCGCGGCTGTTATTAGAAACACTAATTAAATGTGGTTTGACTTATTAATCTGTTTTTATTTAATGTTATTATAATTAGTATTGGTAAACGAATATTTGATTGATTCAGAGAAATGTTCACTTTTGTAACAGAAACACAACATCACGCTTGTTTTGTCTGAAAGGATAGGCAGCGGTGTATAGTACACCTGCAATTCTTCATGAGTCATGTTCAGTCCAAGGTAATTTGGGAGCCGAAACAACCAATTGGAACCGTGCACCTAGCTTCTGACATTTTATAAGTGCCCATGTAGGTTTATGTGAAATAAAATATTTTGAATAAAATTTAACTTAAATAACAGAAAACAAACAGTTCATTTATCAAAAATTAATTCGAAAACATCCATCGCTTTCTACCTAAACTTCAACCATATCCAACGACCCTGGTGACTGTACATGATTATGAAACCCTTGCATTGAAACTTATCATTGGTTATTAAAAAAGGGTGTATTGGTCCCGCCACATAAAAAGGATGCTGGCGTTTACCTGCACACTGAGTGATTTAACGATCAAATTGGTGGTATGAAGGGAGCGCGTCGCTAGTAAAGTAACTATTATGATTCTACAATAAAACAATTACACTTATATACAGGGTGTTACGGAAAGGGTATATCAATACAAACGGGTTAAAGAGTGTATCTGGTCTAGAATCTGTGTACAAAATTTCAGCTCAAAAGCAGTAACTTTGAAAATGCTTAATATTTTTTTAATTCGATTGTTTATTAAATTGAAATCATAAAAAACGTGTTACCGCACTACGAGGGTCATTATCCATTATCTGTAGTGTGTCTATGCGCCTAGTACACGCACATCACGCCGCCGCGTGCCAGTGCAGCGCCGTGATGTCGAAATAGAAAAATATTTAGCATTTTCAAAGTTAATGCTTTTGAGCTGAAATTTTGTACAGTAATTCTGGACCAAATACACTCTTCAACCCGTTTGTATTGATATACCCTTTCCGTAACACCCTGTATATATAAAACAATAACCTAGTACTTTAGGTACTTACCTAGGACACAACTGTGCCCGTGCTCCACTGTCGCTCACCGTTCTTTTTACGTGACGACAGCTGTATTTTTTTTATTACCTTCCAGTTACATGGAAACCATGCAGCCGTTCATTCGTGTAATACAGAAAGAGGAGCTGGAGTCAGATTTCATGTATCCCCACATGGACTCATACGTGACAGGGGCCATGCTTTGGACTACAGTTCTGGCAGTACCTTGCGTCTTATCACTAATGGCTTGGGCTGTTTGTAATGACTGCAACGATGCGTTTGAGGTAAGAGAGATTTTCATTTAAGGCATTGACTGCCACTGCGGTCAACAGTGACCGAAAACAATAGATTTTCTATTGTGTCTGCTGTGTGGCAGTAAACGTGATAATAGTGTCCATGAGGGGCCCGTGGCTAAATAATAACAGCCACTCGGGTTGATCAAACGTAAAGCTACACTTGCTGCGGGTGGGAGACCGTCTATTACGTGTCGAGACTCTTCCGTGACCAATTAAGCCATTGGTCCCGGCTGTCATTTATAGATATTTGACAGTCGTTACAGGTAGAAGCCCAAAAGTCTGACAGCCAGTCTTACAAAGGGTATCGTACTACCCAGAAACTGGGTTATGGGGGTCAGATAGGCAGTCGCTCCATGTAAAATACTGGTATTCAGCTGCATCCGGTTAGACTGGAAGCTGACCCAACATAGGTGGGAATAATAGTAAGTATGGATGTTTATGACATTTAATTTTTTCAGATCCTCCTGTCCTGGTCCCTAGCTCTTGGCATAAACGGCGTTCTAACAGACATGATGAAACTGATGGCTGGTAAGTATTCATTATGTAATTACAGACTTCTGAGATTTTATTACATTGTTTGTTAGGGTGTTCGCTACGTTAAGCGTGCGCACGCGGCGGGTGCACGGAGCGGGCGCCACTGCGTGCACAAACCCGTCGCACGTGTCCGCGCCTGAGAGCGCTGCTCATGTTATCTTTCAATAAAAACACGCGAGGCGGGCACCCGCCGCGTGCGCACGCTTAAGGCGGTACCCCGACCAAATAACATTGAGCATTGAGACAGAGACAGAGAGCGACACGACTTCCTCGTACGAAAGGGATACAGCGCACCCTACGCACGCCCCTTTATCATAGAAATCGCACAATTTATGGAATTATTTTAATAAAAAAAGAATAGCGATCTTTTTAAACAAATTAAAATTATTTAGATTTTCATATTATCTATCCATTGGTGAAATCCTCAAATTAATAGAACGTCAAATTTAGCAAAAGATGCATGCAATCAATAATTTTAGTCACTTTTTTAAAAAGAGATTTTAAATGTATTAGTAACATATAAAAACAAATAATAACGTGCAATGTGATGATAGGATATCGAACATTAATAATGTGCTTTCAGATGTAGTTTATTTCTCAAAATTATTGAGTTAATAGCCTCTGAATAACGAAGAAAAACGCGGTTTTGGTCGGGGTACCGCCTTAACGTTGCGAACGCCCTTACAAGTGAACCTAATAAAAGCGTGTTAAAACCGTTTTCAAACAACTTTTCAGGTCGACCGAGACCCGATTTCTTCTACCGCTGCTTTCCGGATGGGGTGGAAACTAAATATCTTCAGTGCACAGGAGATCCCAATGAAATCATGGAGGGCCGGAAATCGTTTCCAAGCGGACATAGCAGTCGTAAGTAACTATAATTATCTATACTATTTTTAATATAATAAAGCTAAAATAGGAGAACCAAGGTAACCGACATAGCTCGCAGAATTGGGTAGCGCATATAGAGGTATGAGGAACAGGGTGTAAAGTTCACTCTATAGAAAAGGGAGTCAGTCTGGCGTTATGTCTGGCGGGCAACTGCCCGATAATTCATGTCGGGCCGTTGTATTTATGCTAGTTGCGCGGTAAACTCTGCTTGCGAGATGTAGGATTTTGCGTGACGTCAGTATGACGCGTTGTTCGCATGTGGCGTTATAGATACCGCTACAGGCACATTGCTTGCAGAACAAATGGCCGATGGGGCCGAAAGGTTCTGGAGTGGCGACCGCGTGCCGGAAGACGTAACATTGGAAGGCCTCCCACAATGTGGACCGATGACCTTGTGAAGGCTGCAGGAATCCGCTGGATGCGGTAAGCACAGAACCGGTCGAAGTGGAGGTGCTTGGGGGAGGCCTATGTCCAGCAGTGGACGTCTTTCGGCTGAAATAATGATGATGAAGAGTTTGTTTGCACGCGCCAATCTCTGGAACTACCAGTCGGATTTGATCGAATATTTTTGCATTTGATAGCCCAATTCTTGAGGAAGGCTATAGGCTGTTTACCATCACGCTAGGACTCTTTAGGACCCGAGCAAAAATAAGAAAGGAAGCTAAGCGAGAACGAAGTAATAGCGCAGGTAGGCGATAGGATACGATAGGGTGGCTCGGGAGAACAAGAAAGGGTATTGAAGATTTTTATATGGAGCCTGGTATAGGTACCTACTGTCGCGCCATTTTGTATTTTTTTTTTCAAAATGGCGGTCACGCATGAAACCTATATCAATCGATAGCTGACATCAATGCAAACGGAAAATATAATAACCCAGCAGCGCCCCGCGGTTTCACCCGCATAAGTGTCGATCCCGTGAGAATATCGGAATAAAAACTATCCTATGTCCTTTACCAGGACTCAAACTATCCCTATACCAAATTTCATCTAAATCGGTTCAGCGGTTTAAGCGTGTAGAGGTAACAGAACAGACAGACACACTTTCGCATTT
Organism: Amphipoea oculea; assembly: GCA_945859645.1. Classification (NCBI taxonomy): domain Eukaryota; kingdom Metazoa; phylum Arthropoda; class Insecta; order Lepidoptera; family Noctuidae; genus Amphipoea; species Amphipoea oculea. Next base: position 3,809,084 of record OX243891.1, on the reverse strand, counting down.
CTAATATTAGTATGGATATTATATATTTTCCATTTGCATTAATGTTAGCTGTTCTACGAGAGGCCGCCATTTTGAAAAAAAAAAAATGGCGGACAGGTGGACATGACACGGACTTTTAAAGCCCTTTCACGCGGACGAAGTCACGGGCAGAAGCTAGTTTGGAATTAATACTTTGAATTTCAGTATCCATACTTAATATTATAAGTCTGTATGTTACCTCTTCACGCTTAAACCGCTGAACCGATTTAGATGAAATTTGGTATAGAGATAGTTTCGAGTCCCGGGAAAGGACATGGGATAGTTTTTATCCCGATATTTCCACGGGATCGACACTTATGCGGGTGAAACCGCGGGACGCTGCTAGTCACTCATAGTTAAGACTGAACTGTTTAATATCTTCCAGTATCCTTCTGTTCCCTGGGCGTGGCGTCTGCTTGGCTCTGCGGCCGGCTCGGCGTGTTATCTCGGCGTAGAGGCAGCGGTCTGCGTGTGATCGGATGCCTCATACCTCTTCTGATAGCGGGCAGCATTGCCTTGTCCAGATCCTGCGATTATCATCACCATTGGCAAGGTATGTATCATCATTTCATTAGTCTCATTTGTGGTCAAGTGGTAACGGCCGCGACTTACGAGTTGTAGGTCGTAGGTTCGATCCCAGACAGGCGCTTTGCTTTGTGTAAATTATTTCATCACCACTGTTCTAAAAACGGTGAAGGAAAACATTTTGAGGAAACCGGCATGTCCTAGAACCAAAAATTCGAAGACATGTAACATCTGCCAACCCGCACTGGGCCCGCGTGGTGGATTACGGCCCACTCCCTCTCACCGAAAGGAGGCCTGTGTCCCAGCAGTGGGAACATTATAGGCTGATTATGTGTATGTGTGTAAATTGGCTTTTTCTCCCATTCTTCTCTATTACCCGAAGAATACAAAATAAAAACTTGGAATACTGGTATTTATCTGCATCCATCAGTTAGACTGGAAGCCGACCCCAACATAGTTGGGAAAAGAATAGGCAGATGATGATGACTTCTCTATTGGCCCGAGGGGCTCGTGGCTCAGTTAAAACAGCCGCACGGGTCGATCTTCAAGGTTAAGCAACGTTTGCCGAGGTTGGTCCGTGGATGGGTGACCAACCATTACATACAGAGACCCCTCCTTGCCTCGGAACCGTTAAGCAGTTGGTCCCGGTTGTCATTTGTAGATTTTTGACATTGAATACGGGTAGACATAATCCCGAAAGTCTGATGACAACCAGTCTTACCAAGGGGTATCGTGTTACCCAGTAACTGGGTTATGGAGGTCAGATAGGCAGTCGCTCCATATAAAATACTGGTATTAAGCTGCATCCGGTTAGACTGGAAGCCGACCTCAATATAGTTGGGAAAAGGATTGGCAGCTTGGTAGGATGCCAACAGTGTCGGATTAAGACTACTTGATGCCCTAAGCAATCCACGCCTGTGAAGACAAGCAGGCTCTCGACAGCTTCAATGATTTTGGGGGTCATGATCCCGAAGACACCCCCCCCCTGGGACCGCGCCTAGTTTATGGTGCCCCCCGAGACGTGATGCCCTAAGCAATTGCTTAATTTGCTTAGGGGTTAATCCGGCACTGGATGCCAATGAATACATTCAGTATTATCAAGAAAATGTGCTACGAACGTAGTATCATCTTTAATGCTCACGTTCGCACGGACGTAAACATATCGCGGCGGGATATTATCGCGCACTGGATTTGCTACTCTCGGCTCTAAGCAGAGCGTTGAAAATCCAATGCGCGAAAAAAAATTGCCGCGGGAAAAACGGCTTAAGTCATAAAGAGTAAAAAATAAAATAATATAACAATCGTGATAAGTTCACTGATAAGAATACAACGTTTTAAATACTATTTTCTTATCTTTTTACGTTTCTGATAACATGTTTGGTTAAATTATACCTACTTATAATAATTCACTAGCTTTTGCCTATGGCTTCGCCCACGTCCGGACGGGCGTGGGGTCTTAGGCAAAGTGTATTATGTAGTGTATTGTATATTGTTTTTGACGTGATAACGTCTTATTTAATCGATGAACGCCGGCTGCACGCACGGAAAAGCATGACTCATTGTCACGTTCCGCCTGAGCCGAGCGTGCAAGCGAGAGCGCGGAACAAGCGATAGAGAGGCACCACGGCCTAAGCGTTCGGCTCGTGACGCATCTATCTGATGTTTTCTTATGACGTTATCACGTAAAATTATCATCCGTAAACCGACTTTACAGACAACCATTTTTTTTGTATTGTGATTGTGTATTATTTTGTAGTTTATTGTACGTTGACTTCCAGACAATAGAGAGAATAGAAAATCTATTGTTCACGGTAACCGTTGACCGCGTTGGCACTCAATGCCTTAATAAAACCCGGAGTTCATTTTTGTTGCTGCGGGGTAATTGCGTAACACACCATGCCCTTAATTTTGACAGTTCAACAAAATTCATTGCGTTATTTAATAATAAATAATAATAATAATAAAATAATTTATTTGCGTAAAACATGGTATATAGTGGTGTTAGGCATAGGTCAGAGTAGTACAAACATGTTTAGCTAAGTTAAACATAGCATGCAAAATTTTAAGTTGTACATGGTCATTATAATTAAGTGCATTAATGTTAGAATATAATGTCAATATTTTTTATCCATAAATTCATTCAAACTGTAAAAACTACATTCATTTAACCATTTGTATAATTTGTTTTTAAATAATCTTACATTTAATAATTTGAGATCGTTTGGTATTTTATTATAAACACGCACACACATTGCTAGACAGCTTTTATTATATTTGGTTAGCTTTGGCAAATCATTTAACACCAGTCCATAAGGATCACGTCTACTCCGAGGATATACCTCGCTTGCCGTCTTGAATAATTGTTTGTTCTTGGTCACAAACACACATATTTCGTAAATATAGAGAGATGGAAGCGGTAACAAACCAAGTTTTTTAAATATTGGTCGACATGTATCATCCGGCTGAAGTCCATAAATTGACCTTAGGCACTTCTTTTGGGCGATGAACGCTCTATTTAGATCAGTGCTATTACCCCATATTATAAGACCATAGCGTAGTAACGATTCAACATATGCATGATAGGATATAACAGCAGTTTTTATGTTTGTTAAATTTTTGACTTGTTTCAAGGCGTATACGAATTTATTGATTCTACCACTGACGTTATTTACGTGTTCCTTCCAGTTCATATCTTGATCAATTGTTATTCCTAAAAATTTTGTATGTGGTACCTGTTTAATTTTATTTATATTAAGTTTGATATTATTTTTATTATTATTTTTATTATTATTAGATTGATTGAATTGTATATATACGGATTTGTCTAAATTTATTTTCAAATGGTGTATGTCAAGCCAGTGTAGTAGTATATCAATAGTATTATTAATGTCAGTCTCGTGATCTATAACGGTATTTTGTTTTTTATCAGATGTCACAATTATGGATATGTCGTCAGCGAATAAGATGCATTTATGATTAGTAATTTTTATGATATCATTAATATATAATAGGAATAATATAGGGCCTAGTACGCTACCTTGGGGGACTCCAGATTTATTATGTCTATATTCCGATGAGTATGATGTGATGTCTTTGGCTTCGTTCATTTTACTGATAATAACACGTTTACGTTGTTAAGCAGACAAATGTTTCGAACATTTGAATTAATCGATTAGCAATATCCTTCAAAATGGTTTAGATTATGATTGACAGTGTGTTATGTACAGATGCCAGCACATCAACCTACTACAATCTGTCAAATTTCTTTAATAGATTTTCAACTTTATCACTAAAGCATAAGGTTCAAAGTTGATTGGGAAAATCTGACAGTTTCGGGTAGGTTGATGTGCTGGCGTCTGTACTTCGGGTGCAGAGGGGCAGTTCTCGTAATTTTAAGAACGTTCACAGTCTGATCTCAGTCTCAATCTGTCAAAGATAAAATCTCCGAATAATTAATAATAATTAATTTTTATTTGTTAATGGGCCTTATTAGAAGGCTGAAAGTCACCCAAAGGGCAATGGAGAGGGCTATGTTTGGAGTTTCTCTGCGTGATCGAATCAGAAATGAAGAGATCCGCAGGAGAACCAAGGTAACCGACATAGCCCGAAGAATTGCCAAACTTAAGTGGCAGTGGGCAGGGCACATTGCTCGCAGAACAGATGGCCGATGGGGCCGAAAGATTCTGGAGTGGCGAACGTTTACCGGAAGACGTAGCGTTGGAAGGCCTCCCACAAGGTGGACCGACGACCTTGTGAAGGCCGCAGGAACTCGTTGGATGCGAGAAGCACAAAACCGGTCGAAGTGGAGGTGCTTGGGGGAGGCCTATGTCCAGCAGTGGACGTCTTTCGGCTGAAATGATGATGATGATTTATTTGTAAATTTTTCCCCCGGAAAATACAGGCCAGGATCACGTTTTTAAACGCTTTTTTTTTTCAGATATCCTGGTCGGTTCCATCCTGGGTTACTCCGTGGCGATCTTCTGCTATCGCCAGTACTACAACCCTCTCTCATCAGACCTGGCCGGCATACCCTACATAGTTTCCTGCGTCAACTCAGCTAAATTCTTCAACGGAAAGCCGGACAGCCCAGTTAAGGATGCGAAAGAGGAGTCCACGCCATTGTTGAACGGAAAGAAAGACGACAAGTGGATATAAATAGTCTATATTCTTTTAAAATATCAGGTTTTTAAATGAGAATACGGGGTAATCGTGTAACATATATAAAATCACAATTGAGCGCAATGGGTTTGATTATGACAGTTCAACAACATTCGTTGCGTTATTTACGTTGATGAGGAGACAATTTTTTCGAACATATGAAACAGTGGATTAGCAATATCCTTCAAAACTCGCGGATTGTGATTGATAATGTGTTACGCAATTAGGGTGCTGGTTTTCAAAGGAAATTCCAGGTTTGTGAAGGTAAAAACCTGTTTTTTTTTTGCGAAATACCTGAGGGAAGTTTTCTGTAGTTTTAAGAATGTTCGCGTTCTAAACTCAGTCTCAATTTGTCAAAAATACTTCGAATTTTCATACATTTTTGACAACTTTTTGACATTGATTGTCGCTGAAATGAGATTGGGACTAGATTAAGGTGAATGCGCAGTGGTAGACCGCGAAATTCAAATTTTCTTATGTTTTTTGCAATTTGCAGGTCAGTGTCAGGTTGTATCTTGATCAAAATATGATTTGCGACTATAATAGATATGTATTTACAGAATTATAGTCATTAGAATCAATAAAGATTTGTTCCATAAGCACTTTTCCATAAGAGATTTGTTCTTATGGTACAAATCTAACTTAGAAAGATGTATTAATGATTCTAGTGATTATAATTCTGTAAATACGTACCTGTTATAGTCGCAATTAATATTTTTATCAAGATAACCTGACACTGACCTGAAAATTGCAAAAAAACGTAAGAAAAATTTAATTTCGCGGGCTGCAACTGCGCATTCACCTTATAGTTATTTTTTTATGAATATGTGCTTACTGCTATATTTTGCGTTGTGATTCACGAATTTTGGCAGGTCGTAATAACTATGGTTTTGTTAAATCATGAGTACAATAACTCTTTAAAATACAAGGTCAAATTGAATTACGTGGTTGGTATCAATATTTAAACACGATCAAACAAAAAAGAAATTGGTTTCATCAGTTTTTTTTTTTTTGGGGGTCATCAACCACATGTAGTTTTGTCACTTGAAATATCAGTAAAAAAAAGTTTCTCAGCTCATATCTACTTCAAACAAAACCAACAGCGGTCGTTGACCCCAAAAATCATCTATTTTTTTTATTTTGTCGTGATTAGATATCGATACCCGTCGTGTTTGCGAAGTTTCGTTAGCTAATTTAATTTGACCCATACGATTTCACAAATTTTTACCAACAGCGCCCTCTTGTCAATGTCATTGAAGCGCCTAAAAGTTCCTTGTAGCACTCTGTGGTAGCATTTTATTTTACAGTCCGTTGACAGTTATAGGTTTGACAGCAGCAACCCAATATCGACCTTATTACAACGCCGATAAAGATCACTGTGTTTTGACAGACTTGTCAATGGCAGCAACCTAAAAGCAACCTTATTACAACGCCGATAAAGGTCACTGTGATTTGACAGATTTGTCAATGGCAGCAACCTAATAGCGACCTTATTGTAACGATAATAAAAGTCACTGTGATTTTGACAGCGAGAGGTAAATTAACAGCGAATGGACTGTACACTTTATCATTTGACGTTTGAAATTTTTAATTTCATTTGTATTTAACATTTTTTCTCTATGCTTTTGACACATGAGTTTTTTTTTTATACAAAACTAAGTACTTATTTTAAATTATTATTTCAAAAGTATTTAAAAACAGTTTAATACGTTTTTAGATAAATTTTAAATTATTTTGCAGACGCTATCCACTTTATTTATAAACGTTGCTTAAAATTAAGAGACGACTAAACTTCCAAAATGTATGGTTAAACAGTCGCGTTAATATGAAAGTTAACATAGCAAATTTACCCTTATCCCCCACAACGTAATGCACATATTTCTTCTGTGATAAAAACAAGATGCGCGAATTCGCCCGCATTTGACGGAATTCACGCGTCTGAGCGCAATGTTCGCTGATTGGTGCGCGTGCATTACGTTGTGGAGATAAGGGTGAATTTTCTATGCTATGTTTCAGATTAACGCTTCGATGCGCTTTGACTCTGTTCTAGTACGAATTGACCCTTACTGAGCAGTGTTGTGCAGACGCCAGCACATCAACCTACCCGAAACTGTCAAATTTTCCCAATCAACTTTGAACCTTATGTAATAGTGATAAAGTTGAAAATCTATTAAAGAAATTTGACAGATTGTAGTAGGTTGATGTGCTGGCGTCTGTACATGGTACTTGATCATAACTGGCGAAATTTGGGTGTTGTAGTGTAGATACACATCTGCACATCCCTTCAGCTATTCACAAACACTCGATACGCTTCCGTATCGTATCGAACATTAATCATTGTTATCGTAGGAGTCCTCTAAACGCTGTTCACAAGTCCAAAACCCGAAAATTTTGTCAGTTTAAATCAAATAGACGCCCGCTATTCTTCCAACAGCTATTTGCTGTTGAGGGCAAGTCAAATCAGGTTATCGAAATGTCAGGTTTTCGATACGATAGCCTGTCGTATGGTTGTGAATCAGGTCTCAGGAATAACAGGCGGGGTATCGTGCTCTTTGGTCCATCTGCATAACTATTCACATTCATCCTACAGGCTATCGTAACGAAAATGACACATTTCGATAACCTGATTTGCCTTGCCCCGACAGCAAACTGCTGTCGAAAGAATAGCGGTCGTCTAGATTTATCAGTCTACAGATAATTTTTATTTGTGGAATAAAACTGACGTCTCATAGATTTTGTATGGAAGAACTGTCAAACCATTCAAAATTATTTCTCGGATAAAATCATCTGGCGTTGCAAAAATCAGCCCTTAAACTGACAAAAACTTTCGGGTTTTGGATTTGTGAACAGATTGATTGATGTTCGATACGGTACGGGAGCGTATCGAGTGGTTATGAATAGTTAGGCTGGTCCATTAAATTTTTCGAATGTGATATTTTTTTATTAACTACATATACATATACACGGTTATTGAAAAAACACCAACAACCTCTAAGAGGTCATTGTACAGACGCCAGCACATCAACCTACTACAATCTGTCAAATTTCTTTAATAGATTTTCAACTTTATCACTAAAGCATAAGGTTCAAAGTTGATTGGGAAAATGTGACAGTTTCGGGTAGGTTGATGTGCTGGTGTCTGTACTTATCATTCTGAACAACTTTTACTATGGGACCAAACCCGAAATCGCGAAAAAAAAATCGGCTGTTCCCTACATTTATGTTCGTTTAACTCGTTAAAATGTAGGGAACAGCTGATTTTTTTTTTCGCGATTTCAGGTTTGGTCCCATAGTAAAAGTTGTTCATAATGATGAGTACAATGACCTCTTAAGAGATTGTTGGTGTTTTTCCAATAACCATGTATATGTTACCGGCCAAACCCGATTTCAGGACAAACTAGTTTAGCCTAGGCTAAACTAGTTCTTCCTATGATCCTCGGGGTGCCCTTCGCTCGCCCTTGGATCTTATGTCGACGGAGCCCCGCTTCGCGGGGCCCCTATTTCTGTGTAAAGGGTTTAAAGTAACCTAACCAAACCGAACCTCGGGGTGCCCTTCGCTCGCCCTTGCATCCTATGTCGACGGAACTAGTTTAGCCTAGGCTAAACTAGTTTGTCCTGAAATCGGGTTTGGCCGGTAACATATATACTTAGTCGTTTAGTTACCCATTTTTAATATTATATTATAGTTCAAATTTTTTATAAATACTTAAATTTTTAACAGTTCCTGTTCAGATAATTTAAGTAATAATGTATTTTAGTTAGTTGTTTTTTTTTTACTTAAATAATTTAATTTATTTTACCATTATTAAATTTATGACATATTTGAACGTAATAAATTATTTTATTAATAAATAGCTCAATTATATTTTAGTTATTTTTTTTTTAACGAATGTTATTTAATTTAGTTAAATTGCTTTTTTTATATTTTAGTTAAAATTTGTGTTATTTAACAAATGCTTATTATTGTAATATCGATAAATTAAGGAAGATTTTTAGGTTTTTTTTTGCATTGTTCAAAATTTTAATTCTATTAGTGTATTTATTATTATTTGTGTGCTATTTGTGGTAATATTTTAAATGTACACTCAGGGAAATCAATTGTTAGGCAGACTGACACCTTGCGTCAACTATCTCTAACATGTACCGTGTTGGAGCCATTCCAAAAAACTGTCAAAAAAATGACAGTTGTGATTTTAATATACAGACATTTTAATGTGGTAGTAAATTCGCAACAGATAATTTCGTTGACCTTACAAACATTTCTGGTCATAAAATGTTGACCATAACGAAGTATGTAGGTACAGTCAACTGCATGTCCATAGTAACAGTTTAACTTCGTCAGCGCCATTATTACGTAGCATTAAGATCCCGTTCGCATGGACGCTTTTCTGGGCGGAGAAAATTGCGCAATGGATTTTCGACTTTCGGCCTTGAGTCGAGCGTTGAGAATGCAACAGAGCGCGTCCTGAGGGCGTTTAAAAGCGCACCATTGATCTTTCAACTCCTAGCGCTAAGCGGAGCATTGAGAATTATGTGCGCGTAAAAAAATAGTTGCGTTGAAAAAACGCACGTATGCACGAGGGCTAAGGGTGGTTTTTGAAGTTCAAGTGTTTCTATTGACATGCAGTTTGACCGTTTTTTTGTGATTAAAAATTAGATCACCAGGTCTAAGTTTATTTTTGACGTGATAACGTCTTATAAATCGATGAACGCCGGCTGCACGCACGAAAAAGCATTGTCACACACATTGTCACGTTTCGCCTGACCCGAGCGTGCAAGCGAGAGCGCGGAACAAGCGATAGAGAGGCACGATCGGCCTAAGCGTTCGGGTTGTGACGCATCTATCTGATGTTTTGTTATGACGTTATCACGTAAAATTATCGTCCGTAAACCAACTTTACAGGCAACCAATTTTTTTTAAATATTTTATACTTAAAGCATTTAATTAAAAAAAAAAGAAGTCATGTATGACGAATGTTTCCATGATATCTTTTATTGTATGAGTCAAATTTGACTACAGTTATACAAGGATCATTTGCCGCGTGGCCAAAATCGGAACTAACACCGCCATTTTGATTTTTCAATACATTTTACTAAACGCCTGCATCGATGGCCTAGTGGTCGCAAGCTGCTGAGTAAGATGCTCTGTTTTTTTTTTTGTCGCACCTGTTATGATTATCAAATGTTCAAAGAAAAGACTTTTCAACCTATCTATACAAGGTGTAACAGAATAAACGCAAGTGCTGAAAGTAGTTTGTTCAAAATTGACTACTGAATCGATTTCATTAACTTTTAATATAGGTATATTTTTCAAAAATTATGTATTTTGTCATTCTGACCGCCGATTGAGCTAAGCAAAATTAAATCTTATTTCAAGTTAATAAGACTCAATTTTAAATGCATAAAGTAATGCTAGGGGCAACACCATTTTCTTAATAAAAATAGTTTGCTTTAAAAAAATAAAGTTTTGGCCATTGTAATATGCTTTTAACGTTATACTCTATTTGGGGGGTATGAGGTCTTGCGTTAATTATGTTACATATTGTATAAATAAAACAAAGTCGGGTTAGTTACACCATTTATGACTCAAGAACATGTCCAACAGCTGGACCGATTTTTATAATCTTTGATTTGTTGGATTTGTCTCCGCCACGAATAGCAGAATAACTGTTAAAACATATTCACGAAAAAAAAATAATGAAGATAATTAATTTTCTCATACATTCGTTCTTATTGATTCTGAGGCTGCACGAAGTTCGCCGGGTCAGCTAGTTTGAAAATATTTTACAAAAATTAAATTGTACAGATGCCAGCACATCAACCTATCCGAAACTGTTAAAATTTCCTATTCAACTTTGAACCTTATAGTTTAGCGATAAAGTTCAAAATCTATTAAAGAAATTTGACAGATTGTAGTAGCTTGATGTGCTGGCGTCTGTACAATGATGAAACAATCGTTTAACAGAGCTCAAAAAATATTTTTCGTATAAAATTCTCAAAATTTTAAGCGTAAACTATCATATTTTATGTAATGATAATAAAGAGAATTCAATCAATTAAAAAAACGCCTAAAAACTATTCCACTGAACCGTGCATTATTTTTTTTAATTTAATTAATACTGCAAAACTACTTTTTATTTTGGTGGTCATTCTATTCGACTAACAAAAATTTAAAGTTATTTATTCAAACTAGGCTGAGAATCAGCACTTTTAGAATGTCAAAATTACAAAAGACAGTCCCCCAAAACGCCCGCCCTTCACCACTTCCTAGTGATTTCGCTGGGAAGAAGTGACGCAACAAACTCTCCTGCAGCACCGCGGTCTGTTCAGTTAAAAAATAAATGATTGTATACAATGTTAACATCAATCGCCGTTTTGAACCTTATTTGTTGCCGCGATGCGCTATTGTAAATTACTTAAAAATTTGCTTCTTACCGCGCCTAGCTTCAAAAGATCCTTGTAGTACTGTACGTGATAACCATTTGTTTTAATTTATATTGTGATAATTATTTAGGTATAAGAAAATATCATTAAATGATAAAAAATAAGTAATGTTGTAAAAATCTTTTAGTATGAGAATCTACTTAAACATGTAAAAAAAAAAATGTCGGGAGGTGCCACAGATATAGATACACATAGATAACGCAAGAGCAACTACTTGGCGTGCCAACAATCGCACCAGCTTACGTGCAAAAATCGTAAGCCGCCACTTTCGCGCTCAGTCCTGAGTACTGCTGGCTGGGTGAGCGTGAGCGCTGGCGCTAGGCCTAGGCCCCGAGTGTGGGGCGAGACGGGTGCCGCACGCGGCGGCTTCTTTGAATGGATTTGATTTTTCCATCACTAAATAGTGCTTGTGACGTCATAGTAGGTAGTCAAAAAATTGTACGCTTGGTTTTCATACAGATCGTGATACTTGCGTTAACTAGGTCTGTCTATATCTGTGGTGGTGACGGTCAAAAGTCTAGCTCTCATTCGCCAAGTGTGCAGAATATACCGTGCGATAAGGGGAACTTTGTTCTTTTCCTAAAAGTAGACCCTAGGTATTTTTAGATCAAGGTAACAAATAGCACTACTTGTAAGAGCGAAGACTTTTAATCGCGCGATTATTTTGTAGCAAAAATCCAACGAATTGATATGGTAAATGGCGGCGACATTCTTACTGCCATAATAAACCCATACCTTGCATTTCTGCGACAAAATAATAGTGCGATTAAAAGTCATAGTGCGCGCTCGCCCTAAAAGCACGATTTATAAATTTATGCGATCACTTTAAAATAGATCTTTGTGCAATTTTCACGAAAAACATAATAAAAGTCGTTAACATATTTTTATTATAAATGGTCATTCAAAAATCAACTTAGATTACATAACTCTAAAGTAGATAATTGAGTAACTGGCAGTGAATCTAAATCTAAAATTCAAGTACCTATATTGTAATTTAAATTTTGTTTATTATGACTCAGAATCTTATTTATAATAAAATTTACGTAAGTAGGTACTTTATTGTTTTTTAACTATTTTTATACTTAACGGTTTTGACTGATTACTGATTACCTATTACAAAATAATAGTTTGCACACATGCTTCTAGCGAACCAACCCATGGTTTTACTACTTTAAATGGCGACAGCGACACAGAGTACGGAGACGCCGCTTCGGCAGCGTCTAGAATCGACATCGTCAACACTGTGCATACAAACCAAGCGTGTCACCGTCTACTAGCCTAGCACTACTAGTCTACGACACTAATGGCGTACAAGTTATACAAACTGACGGCTTTGAAGGCGATCCGTGACCGTGACAAAAGTTTCGCTGTCTGAACTGTGGTTATGAAGCGTGGCATCATGACTGACTAGTCACTTTTTCGAGCTACGCAAGACCTAGAGACTAGGCCAGTGTTCCGAACGAAAATTAATGTGACAAATTGAATTGTCAAGCGCGCGTAAATGTGTATTCGCCCTTAGGGTTAAAGATTCCTTTTATTGCTGTGTCGCGTCTTGAAAACTTGTTCAGACGCTAGCACATCAACCTACTACAATCTGTCAAATTTCTTTAATAGATTTTCAACTTTATCACTAAAGCATAAGGTTCAAAGTTGATTGGGAAAATGTGACAGTTTCGGGTAGGTTGATGTGCTGGGGTCTGTACCTACGTAGTCTTTCAGAATAGTCTTTTGAAAACTAGAAAATAAATAGATTCAGTGAATCAGTGGTGAATTTATCAATGTATGTAACTAAAATGTAATATTTTGAAGAAATTCCTACAAAAATAAACATTCCAAAATAATAGAAATCGTTTTATTTTTACACTTCTGCCCGCATATACGTTCGTCACGAAAAAAAAAAGCCTGATAGAACGCTGACATTAGACTAGGTACTGATCTACACATAGGTATTAGGTAGGTCTATGGAAGATAGTAAAAAAAAACAGTAACAACTAAGAAAAAATAATTTATTAAAATAAACCTTTGGTATTGTTATTATGGCACAGTTTTAAATGAGGCGCACACACTAAGGGCCGGCGCTCACTGACGGCGTGGCACGGCAGGTTGTGCTGCGGCATCCCGCTGCGTTCCGTGGCATCCTGCTGAAAGCCCGCAACGACCGGACTGCGGCCCATTAATCGAAATGACCGCTGCACAAGTTTCAACCTTATTTCAACTATCTTAGCAATCATAATTCCTCGACACAAAGTGACCCATACGTCTCGCGGGATACAATGGCGCGCCGCGGCGCGTCGCGTCATGCCGCAGCATCCCGCGACACGTCGCTTCATTTCGCGGTTTCGTGGTATCGAAATAAAGTAACATGAATTCTAAACTCATTGAAATAAGATTCAAAATAACTTGATTAGTAATAAAATCCTTTCCCATGGCACGCCGTGCCGTGCCGTCAGTGAGCGCCGGCCCTTATTCACTTGTGCATTAAATCACACAACATGCTGACTGGCCGAACGGACTTTACTAACCGGAAACAAGTGTGCAGCACGCCTTACAAAATACCTACTTTACTTTTTAAAGATAAATTTTATCAGAAATAAAAAAAAAAAAACAGATACAATGGCATTTCAGTAATTATACAAACAACAGGTATGCATTATTATCGACTCCTTAATGCGTTAATGAACCCATCCTAGAACACTGAATGTGGCACACATCTATTTATTTATCCACCTACTGGAACTCCATACAGCAATTACACCAATGGAGCGAAAAATTACTTCATGTGCTGCTTTCTATCCATCCTGTGCAGTGGACAACGAACGGGTAGTGAACGCACATGCCTATTCACACAGCGTCAAGTCCCATAGTCTCAGTATTCCATCCATATAGTTTTTAACCTGAATTAACACAGGATTCTTTTCATCCCGGTAGTCATTCCCATGGGATTAATTTCTAAGCTAGTATTCTATATATTTAATTGCATACAACATGAAAATTATAATATTTGTGGCAATATTATCAATGTCTAGTTAACTATCGTCCATTTAGAGACTCGTTCACAACGCCCCGTGTCTGGACACAGCCTGTTAAACGTAGTTCCGCTGTCAAAACCCAATATCTCCCTCTCTTCTTGAATCCTATACGTAAATGTGCTTTCATAAGTTCCAATGAAATGGGCTGCATATGAGCATATGATTTGGTCAATTATTGCTATTCCACCATCCCCAAACTCGTCTATTATTGCCGGACTTGGCAAGAAAAAGTGTATTTCGTACCCGAGAGCAGTCAATTCATTTTCAAGTTTGTTCAATTCAGACATGGACGCATCAGTTGCAATAAAAACTTTTTTGATGTTGGATAGTTTTTTTAATGTATCATGGATCTGTTTTACAGTTCCTGATATTGATGGGACGTCGTTGCCGCGGCTGCGGGCAAAGTCTTGTCGCCGCCAGTGAACGCTTAAGTAAGTCTTACATTTATCTGATTTACAATTTAAATATTGCGATACATATTTTTTGGCAGTTTTGACAAGATTTTTATTAAATTTCATGCTCTTTCGGCAGTCCCAGTAAGTTTTGGTGCCATAGCTGTCGTGAAGAGGAATCTCCCCGTGAGCAAACATGATTTTTTTGCTGTGGGGATGCAATGACACCAACTCCCAAAGTTTCGAGTTCTTGCCTTGAAATTTGACACATAAGGTTTCTTTAACAGTCACGTTATTGTAGCCCCAGAACTGTCCGCTGTGACTGCAGTCACCCATTACCTTCCACTTCTCCTCAAAGACACCATTTTCGAAAGCATCTTCATAATTTTCCAGTACGTACAAAATGTCAATCTCTAACACCTTTTTCATAGTTTTACTGAATATTTCGTGCATTTCCACAACTGGAGCGAACGATTTTAGGGAATCTATATCGAAAAATTGACTCCACGGTTTCGGAACTCGCCGGTCAGTTTTCCAATGAAAGAGGTTACTCCAAGGAGGTAAAACTAGCTCCCAGTTGTCTTTACCTCGTTTTTGGGCTTCAGATAGCATTATCGCGAACCTCATGTAGACGTCCCTGCGTAAATTAAAGCCTTCGGGAGGATTAACATCGTAAAAAATCTGCTTTTTGCCATTGTTAACTTCGATATCATTCTCGCAGGTTTTTGTCTTATCACAGTATTCTATATTTACTTCGGCAGCGTTAATAACTAAACTGGCAACAAATATACTTAAAATAATCATATTATAGCTTATCTAATAGATAAAAACGTACAAAACTAATGCTATTTGAACTTTTGCTTTCCAATATTTCAAAACAATGTATTGTAATCAATTGTAATGTAATTGTAGATATTGATTTGTTTGACAGTGGTTTGACATTTTTTTTTTTTGGGAGTCGTGGTTACTGAGGCCTTTAAATTGAAATGCAGTTTTTCATTTAGATTGTTTTCAATGTATTTATAAAGAATTTTTAAAACAATTTAAGTCTTTTATTAAGTGTTCAAGTGGACAAAAATTATAATAATAGTGCTTTGAGTTTTCGACTCCTTACACCTTGTATGCAATGTTAGAGTTGGACCACTATTTACGCTACAGTCTGTGGTCAGCATTTTGACTGAACAATGACACATGACATTTCATACATAAACATTGATGATTGAATAATTGAGTGCTACTTTTTAAGGTTATAAAAATGTTTAGAAAGATAAGAACAAAATACTTCACATCTTTGTACGCTAATTACACAACTAGAGTAGCAGTTGACCCTAACCTAAAGGAGAATTTTGAAACAAAAGTCTTCAAACCACGGAAACATCCCGGTACAACGCGAATCAAAGTAGCCTCTATTCCTCCGGATATTCAGAACGCTATTAAACTAATTCTAGACGATGCCGGGGCCAAGGCTTTTTACCAGGAAAGCGTAAATCTAAGTAACTACATCCGCTCACGGCACCTACCCCCAGAAGAAGGAGAAATCGATGAAAAAGCACAGAAATTTCATGACACCATTTCGAAAAAAGTTTATTCCACCATAAATCGAGAATTAACGGAAGACGAACAGAAATTTTATGAAAAAAAGGTTCAAAACAAAGTGTTTAGTGCATTGAAGAAGAATGTTTACCGTTGGGGCAATATTGCCTACGATAAACCGACTAGTTTGCAGTATCTTATGAGTAGAGCTGCCCCTGAATATGCTGTCCTAGTACGAGTTTTAGATGAAATAAAAAAATTTAACCCGGACTACAAACCTCGGAGTTTCTTCGACTTTGGCTCCGGTGTAGGCACAGGAACGTGGGCAGTGAATCACTTCTGGAAAAATGATATTTTTGAATATTTCTGCGTTGACACTTCATCTACGATGCATGACCTAGCACGTCTCATACTATGCCAAGGCAAAGACAATGTTGAGATGCCTCTAAAAGGATATTTCCAACGACAATTTTTACCAGCATCTACAGATCTGAAATACAGCATAGTTCTATCGGCATACTCATTATTTGAGCTCCCGAATATGCAATCAAGGTTGGAAACCATACAAAAACTTTGGAACAAGACGGAAGACTACTTAATTATTGTTGAACATGGCTCGAATGCTGGATTCAGGGTTGTTAACGAAGCCAGAGAGTTTGTTCTCAATTTAGAAGCGAAGAAACAACAACAAGGTTACGCATTTTCACCGTGCCCTAACGACAATGTCTGTCCTCGGTATCTGGAGCAGGAAACACCTTGCAACTTCCTTATGAAGTATGAATCATTAGCGTACGCTTCGAAAGCTGAAATCTTTGCTGATTTATTTTCTTACGTCATATTGAAGAAAGGGCCTCGTCCATCAGATGACCCACAATGGCCTAGAATAGTGCGTGCACCTATTGTAAGATCCAAACATACAATTTGCAGGCTATGTACTGCTCAAGGAGAATTGAAAGAGATAATATTTTCTAAAGCAAAGTATGACCAGACTACGTACAGATGTGCTAGGTCGTGTAATTGGGGAGATCTTTTACCTGTAAAATAAAATTATTGATAATTATCTGTTTTGAATTTTTATTTTATGTATTATTTTTATTAGTATACTGACTATCCATCTATACACATAAATAAAATTGGAGTGTCTGCTTGTAATATTAAAATAACAGCTTTTTACTAAATGCATATGGATGTATACACCATAAATGATGCCTTCCACAAATTGCTCATTTGGAGAAACATCGACGTAAACTAATTTTTCCCAAAAATTAGTTAAATATGCCAAAGCACTTACAAAGCGTATTAAGTTAGGAAAGCAGACTTTAAAAAAAAAATGTAGCAGTTATGTCGATGTTTCTCCAAATGAAAAATGATCACATACATTTGCCGCCATCTTGAGTGACGACAGATTATGATGAATGAATCGTGAAGTCAGATATTGTTGCCGAGTTGTCCGTGTATCTAATATAGAGGGTAAAATTAAATTGGCTAGCGAAACTGCAGACGTGATGGGTATCGCTATATCTAAACACGATAAAATAAAAATAAGAAAAACCGACCAAGTGCGAGTCGGACTCGCACACGAAGGGTTCCGTACCACCGTACATTATTTAACACTACAAATATAAAAAATCACGTTTATTGTATGGGAGCCCCCTTAAATACTTATTTTATATTGTTTTTAGTATTTGTTGTTATAGCGGCAACAGAAATACATAATTTGTGAAAATTTCAACTGTCTAGCTATCGCGGTTCTTGAGATACAGCCTGGTGACAGACAGACGGACGTACGGACGGACAGACAGCGAAGTCTTAATAATAGGGTTCCGTTTTTACCCTTTGGGTACGGAACCTTAAAAATGATTGTATGTTTTTTTTTTGGGGTCAACGACCGCTGGTAGTTCTGTTATATCGTTTTTAGATATCGATGCCAATCACGTCTGTGAAGTTTAAAAAAAAACTTTTTAAAACTGATATTTCAAGCAAATACACTAAACAGCGAATGATGACCCAAAAAAAAAAACAAAATCATTTGTTATTTTTATTTATTACGTCTGCGGAGTTTTGCTAGTATAATTTAACTTAACCCTGTATTTATGCTCATGGCGGTACACGAAACTATGAAACATTTTTTTTGTCCTTGAAGTTTTTGATTGATGTGAAAACTCTTGATTTTAGTACCGTGTTTGTTTACCGAAACATAATTAGGAAAAAACCTACCGTCGTTCAATCAAGCGGCACATGCGCCCCCGCAATTGGTTTTTTTTTTCACACACGCGCAATAAAAAAGCGGCCAAGTGGGAGTCGGATTCGCGCACGAGAGGTTCCGTACCATCTATACTAATATTATTTGTATGTAGTGGGTAATCTCCGGAACTGCCAGTTGAATTTGAAAAATTCTTTTTGCGTTTGATAGCCCAATTTTTGAGGAAGGCTATAGGCTATTTATCATCACGCTAGCACCCTTAGGAGCCGAGCAAAAAGGAAAAAGTCAGAACAAAAACGAAAACGAAGTAATAGTGCAGTCAGGTTATGCGATGCGACGAGTGGGTTGGGGGAAACAGAAATTTCACACGGACGAAGTCGCGGGCAGAAACTAGTTATTAATATCGAGCAAATAACGGCAAAAAAATCACGTTTATTGTATTGGAATGGGAGCCCCCCTTAAATATTAATTTTATTCTGTTTTTAGTATTTGTTGTTATAGCGGCAACAGAAATACATTATCTGTGAAAATTTGAACTGTCTAGCTATCACGGTTCATGAGATACAGCCTGGTGACAGACAGACAGACAGTGGAGTCTTAGTAATAGGGTCCCGCTTTTACCCTTTGGGTACGGAACCCTAAAAACGACTTACGAGTGTAGGTCGTGGGTTCAACCCCAGCAGGCAGTTTACTTTGTGTAAATTATTTCATCACCACTGTTCTAAAACGTTGAAGGAAAACATCGTGAGGAAACCGGCATTCCTAGAACCCAAAAATTCTAAGACATGTGACATCTACCAACCCGCATTGGACCCGCCTGGTGGATTATTGCCCACTCTCTCGCAGAAAGAGGAGGCCTGTGACCCAGTAGTGGGAACATTATAGGCTGATTATGCTACGCAATAAAAACGCGTATGTATGTAGGTAGAGACGCATCACATTGCGAACGACGCCTGAGTGATGAAACGGATATCCGGCTACTATCCGCATATCCAGTATCCGGCCCTATTTTACTATCCGGCCGGATACTCTAAACCTAATATCAACTTTTTTTTTTGTAAATTATCGGATACCCTGCGATGATATAACGTACTATCCGGTATGCGGACCTATTTTACTATCCGTCCGGATACTGTATAGGTCCGATATCGATTTTTATTACTAGGTTCAGAGAACCAGTAAGGAAACTGGACGATAGATGACCGCGTAGTCGCGTACTCGAACAAAACTCACTTCAAGATCGCCAATTACTTTGCCAAGTGACTCGAGAACGATTTAAACAAATCGTAGCGTCACTAGGTACCGTTACAGACTAATATCAACATTGATTTTATTCAGTCCTCCAGCGCAACCGTAGCAATGACTAACGTATCGTTCGAGTTCAGGCTAATCGCAATTTTTATAATCAATTTTATATGTTATGCCAAAAGTGGTAAGTGATTTCATATCTATTTCTCCGAATATTTTTTACTTTGTATTAGTACTTACGTTTTTGTTTAATTGACAGACGCTTTGTTTTATTAGCAAACAATGTTGTTTCTCGTATAAATTGGCGCGGTTTTACGAATTAAAAATGTGCGTGGTTTTTGAGTTATGTCATAATCGCTCACAGCGCTCACATCAAATTGATTTTCCCATCACTAAATCGTGAAAATATAATAAAATAAGGGCTTAACAGATTTCGGCTTAGAGAAAATTTGCGAGCAAAGAGGCTCAAAATACGCGGTTCTCGTTAAGGTAACGTAGGGCGGCCTCACCGGGTATAAATTTAGCGCCATTTTTCGACAAAATCTCGTTTTTGCTCCATGATCACATCGGACTCTGTTCTACGGATAAGTCGAAATCATTCCACCCCGACACCACAGGGGGTGCCCTTAGCGTGTAGTCGCTTAGTATATTAAGTTTTAAGCCCTGGCTGGAGGCCTTAATTTTTGAGGCATCCACAGGAAAGCCCGGACGTGTAGACGACAACCTCATAGGTTGAACTGGGAGATGCCATTACAAAAAAAAAAAACGGCAAAATCAGTCGCACAGAGTACTTTTTGATAGACTGAGATCAGTCGCAGCTAAAGTACTCTGTGGTCGCAGCTTAGCCGTCGAAGAGACTACAACTACAAGAACAAGCCGAAATCTGCAAGCAAAACAATCAAGAAAATTCTGTGTTTCATTTCGCCGCCTCTTGGCCGCCCATCCTCCGAGGTCCTCCTAGTGGGTCGCACCCACCACTACGTACGCATTCAGGGGTGCGTGATGACATGTGTCGCCAACAGAGTAGTATAGGGAACATACGTCAAAAACGTGGGAGACTGCCCCAAGCACGGCCGAGGACGTACTCCGGTCGTCCGCGACAGGTATCGTGTTACCCAGTGACTGAGTTATGGAGGTCAGATAGGCAGTCGCTCCATGTAAAATACTGGTATTCAACTGCATCCAATTAGACTGGAGGCCGACCCCAAGTCCCCTACATAGTTGGGCAAACGCTAGGCAGATTGATTGATTCGATGAGATGTTCAGTTTTTATTATCTCTAAAATGACGACGCGCCTCACACTTGTGATGCGTCTTTGGATTGTAAACATTTTTCTTTGTAATAAAGTTTCCTTTATCGATAAAAATATTACGATTGCTAATTAGTACAATCACGAAGCCCATTCCATAAAAGATCATATTATTATGGTACTAATACATATTATAATGAATTCGCGAGCGTAGGTATCTAGTGTACTTAGTGACTGACCTAGCTACTGTATTTTATTCAATGGAAAAGCGTAGTCAGAACCATATCTAGGTCAATCGCTAAGGCAGAAGGCTGAATTCGTCGTAGCATCGCGCCCGTCTGTCTCAAAGGAGAGGTAGAAGTGTTTATAATGCCGAGGCCACACTAAACGGGGAAACGCCGATAATTATCGCGATAAGTTGATGCTCATTGGCTGCTCTCTTAGGTGCAGCCAATGAGCATCAGTGAGTGAGTGTGGCCCCGGCATAATAGAACACACATATATTTTGCGTGGAGGCTACAAATTCAAATGAAAAAAAATAATTTTTTGCAGCTGCCATCTTGGATTTTCATTTTAACCTCAATATCGGCTTCAGCGTCCTCGAAAACCATGAAAACATGATGTGATTTTGAACGTTTTTAATAATTACGGGAATAGGCTTTCAGATATTTGTTTTAGGTTTTTTAAATACCTATGTAGGTAGATAATTAGCATTGACGAATAACTTAAGACTAAAAACAAACGCGAATGACGCACAGATTGCAATTAACAAAACGGGAACTAAAATACTTTTATAATTAGTATAATTAGGGCTTTGTGTTACAACTTAAAAGTTAAATTAGAGTAGGTTAATGATAGCACCCGATAGTTATAGAGTACTTAAGTAGTAGAGCAAGAAATGAGTACATAAGAGGAAGGCTGAAAGTGGCACCGGTAACTGAAAAGTTGTGTGATGAAAATCGGTTGTCATGGTATGGGCATGTGTTACGGAGGAATGAGGAAAATGTTGTGAAGAAAGTTTTGAGTATGAATGTCGATGGCTATAAGAGTAGGGGAAGACCAAATAAACGATGGATGGACCGTGTGAATGATGATATAGTTAAAAAGGGTCACCCCCTTTCTATAATAACCTTAACAGCATTCACACATCTTATTAATTTGACAGGACTAAACTAAAATTTATATTCTAAAGTCGATACTTCACGTGACCAGAGGGCTGGGTCGTTCTTTGGCCAAAGAATTAGCATTGCCATTCAACGGGGCAATGCTGCCAGTCTTCTGGGCACGTTTCCGGATGACAGCGATGCGGACGAATACTTCGACGCCTGAGTGCATTGATATATATGTTATTTAACTCAATGCCTGAGTGTCCTTTGTTTTATTTTTATATATTTGTATTGTAAGTTAGTTAATCATTTATTTTAGTATCTAGTGTATATAGTTAGTTACTTATTATGATACAAAAATAAATATTAATCTTCTGTCCTTTTCTTATATAATTAAATAGAAAGAAAAAGATGCACTGAACTTAAAAATTTAGTTTAGTTTGTGAACAAAGGAATCGGCGCTAGTGATGAACAAAAAACCTCTTTTCATTTCAGACTGCGTTCTATCTCTGAGCAGAGACTTCGGCAGTCCAGGCCCAGTGTTCATCAGGAATGGGGCGTTCATGGAAGTTAACACTGCGCTCGGAAACATTAGCTTCGGAAGGTCGGAGACTGTGCTGGTCTCATGTCCCGGACCCAGACGGAAGATTCTCCTGGGAAACTATACTACCAGCTATGATACCCTAGTAAGTTTATTACAGTGATTATTCAAGACGAAAGTCTTGCGCTCGGAAACATTAGCTTCGGAAGGTCGGAGACTGTGCTGGTCTCATGTCCCGGACCCAGACGTAAGATGATCTCCTGGGAAACTATACTACCAGCTATGATACCCTAGTAAGTTTATTACAGTGATTATTCAAGACGAAAGTCTTTGACCAGGTTGCCAGTGATGACATATATCACTGAAACGTGGTCGCTCACAATGGGCCTTATTAGAAGGCTGAAAGTCACCCAAAGGGCAACGGAGAGGGCTATGCTTGGAGTTTCTCTGCGTGATCGAATCAGAAATGAAGAGATCCGCAGAAGAACTAAGGTAACCGACATAGCCCGAAGAATTGCCAAACTTATGTGGCAGTGGGTAGGGCACATTATTGCTCGCAGAACAGACGGCCGATGGGGCCGAAAGGTTCTAGAGTGGCGACCGCGTACCGGAACACGTAGCGTTGGAAGGCGTCTCACAAGGTGGACCCACGACCTTGTGGAACTCGTTGGATGTGAGAAGCACAAAATCGGTCGAAGTGGAAGTGCTTGGGGGTGGCCTATGTCCAGCAGTGGACGTCTTTCGGCTGAAATGATGATGATGATGATAAGTGATTACTCGGGGTTAATATAACAAATTGAGCTATACCGGATGATTTTTTTTACCGGTTCCAAATTTTTACAGGGCGTTCTACCCATGAATATGGACAACTTTCACTATGGGACCAACTCTGAAATCATGAAAAAAAAAATCTGAAGGCTAATTCTAGTAATTTAAAACGTTCAAAATCTAGTCGCAGTTTCATCTCGGCGACAAACAAATGTCAAAAACTTGTCAAAATGTAGGGAAATTTATTGTATTTTTGACAGATTGAGACTGAGATCAGACTGTGAACGTTCTTAAAATTACGAGAATCGCCCCTCTGCTAAAATGTATGAAACACCTGATTTTTTTTTCGAAACGAATTTCTTTTTCATTTTTTCTTAATAAAATAGAAATGTTGATGATTTGACATGTCGCTACATTTGTAGATTGTACCCGTGCCAAGCAAGGGCTGGTCACTAGTCTTAACGATAAAATGTCTGGTTTCAGGAGGCGAATTGCATTTATAACACAACATTCAGGGTGGATCGCCGGATTGTTAATTTTAAAGACATTCGCTGTAACACTCAGCCTTATTTTACTACCCAGGAGAGCTCTGAGACCTGTCACGGTCGGAACCACATATATCAGTAAGCAAACATATCATCACGCTTGTATTGTTCTAAGGGATAGGCAGGAGTGTACTGTCGCGGACTAACACTAAGACACTAAGTTCATTTTTGCTTGCATTTTAAAAAAATAGAAGCGCTCTCTAATAAGCGCGCCAAGGTCAAATAGTTCGTCCGTAAAATCCACAAAAAGAATACACGTGATGCGTCACTAAGCTGCGCAGTGCAGGTTGCAACTAATTGCGTTATCGCTTTCCTAATAGACGAAAACTTTAAGGGGGCGTTGCTTGGCGCCGTCGCAGGATTTAGACGAAAACATTTTTAAATGATCAGGCGAAAAAGGCCGCGGTGGTACCTACGGGGTTAAAGGGGTCGAGTTGGTATGTTGCCATAAACCGAGCAAATGAAATTGTTTATTCTGTAAATAACTACAGGGTGAAATTGAAAATCATGGACATCCTTTTAAGGGGTCATTGTAATCATCATTATGAACAACTTTTACTATGGGACCAAACCTGACATCGCGGAAAAAAAATCAGCTCTTCCCTACATTTTGACGAGTTCATCATCATCAGCCTATAATGTTCCCACTGCTGGGACACAGGCCTCCTCTCTGTGAGAGGGAGTGGGCCGTAATCCACCACGCGGGCCCAGTGCGGATTGGTAGATGTCACATGTCTTTGAATTTTTGGTTCTAGGACATGCCGGTTTCCTCACGATGTTTTCCTTCACCGTTTTGAGAGCAGTGGTGATGAAATAATTTACACAAAGTAAAGCACCTGTCTGGGTTCGAACCTACGACTTACAACTCGTAAGTCGCGGCCGATACCACTGGGCCACCACTGCTCCTACGACGACTTTGACGAGTTATGGGAACATAAATGCAAGGAACAGCTGATTTTTTTTCGCGATTTTAGGTTTAGTCCCATAGTAAAAGTTGTTCATATCATTTAATGATGAGTACAATGACCCCTTAACCGTATAGTTCGGTAGCGCCCCCTTTAGGACCCGAACACACAAACCTCCGCCGGCTCGGTAATGACCCCTTTAGGACCCAAGAATTACGACATACGACACCCTACATTGATTATGTAAATATTGATTAGGCTACCCATCAAATCTTATGAATGTGCGTTAATTAAGAGAGTTGGATAAAAAACTCATATGTTAACGCCATTAAATATTTCATATTTAGCGCGCAAGGTTATTACTTTACCTTTATAAAATTCAAGTCTGTAAATGCAATAATCGCCATTTTGTTGACAGTGGTGGTCGAGGCTAAAAAACATAAAAATTGGGGATTTCGAACATCCAAACTCCACCACAGGGGCAGTGAATAATACATAATTTAATAATTTGACGAATTCATCCGTTGTTAAAGTTAAAATAAGTAGTGGTAATGAAGTTTTTTGATATCTAATGTCGAAGTTTCGCGCCAATGGTGCGTGTTTACATTTTTACTTTTCACAAATATCACACACACACAAGTAGATAAGATTTAAAATGTGACAAATATTATTGTAAATGTTATTAACAACACGAAAATGCCCAAATCTTAACGTAATATTGAAACACAGGTCGAATAACACGTATTATTCATTACCACTACCTACTCAATTTGTGTTCAAAATCGCCGTCCATGATTGTTTTTTTTATCGTAATGATGTGCGAAAGCGATTATGCAAAACGATTTTTTTTTTAATTTCGATTGACTCGGGTAATTAATATGTCGAATACCGGAAATCGATACTCAGAAATTGAAATAAAATTATTTTAAGCATTAAATACAATAAGCATTGTTTATAATAATGATTTATGCTTTACTAATGTAATTTTAATAGTTTTTTGGACATTCAATTGAACTGAGTCAATAACACTGAGGACCTTAGACCATAGTCATTTATTGAATTTCACGCCGAATTTGTTTCTATATTTGAATTTATCTTCGAATGCGCTCGCCGTATAAAATTATTTTTATGTATTTTACAATTAAGTATTTAGTTTTGACACTTTTCTAATAGTTTGCTACAGAATGCCCAGTATACATTTTTTAGGTACGCTGAGCAGAAGTTTGGGAATGATGATAAATTAATTGTACGTATTCCGCAATCACTTTACATTTTAATATGTGTTGTTAGTTTTATGAGCTTGGTAGTTTTTGTTTCTATTAGTTTACTTGAGTAAAGGTAATTGTTTGTTTTTGTGGTAGTTTCCCAACGAAATTAAAAAAAAATCTTTCCATGTTTATGTCGGACCACGCACAGTGAGAGGTTCCGTTAGGGTTGAATATTCACGCATGCACAATGTACATCATCATTAATTTGATCGACTGCAAAAATAAGTTTGTTTTTCATAAACCCATCATTCATAAGGTACCTACTCAAAAATTAAAGTGCCAGCCAGAAAAGAAAAGTCCTACTTTTTTCTTATGGGGAATAACATCTTGAGCATTTCTTACTATTGAGATTGAAAATGCCAAAAATCTTATTTTTAACCGACTTCTTATAACAAGTGTTTTTAAGCATAACATTTAAAAATACCAACTTTAAATTAAATATAACGTCCCGAATATATTTTTACTGTGACCAAATGTAAGTATGTACGCAGTATACCTAGAATGAGAGATTTGCTATATTATTTGAAGACCAGACGTCTGATAGGATCTCTTGGAATCTAGAATAATCACAGAACTATATTTTGTAGTTTTTATTTTTTATTTTAGGCTGTGGTTTCAGATATATTGTTTCTAAATAACTTTTTTTTAGTTATAAAAAAATATGTTTGTGACCCTCACGACAAACCCTTTCATTTGATATATCACACGGTACTTACAGTAAGCAAAGCTTTTTCATTTCTCATACTCGGAAAGTAGTATTTGTTTGATCCGAATAGCGGGTGGAAGACGTTGCTTCCCACCTTAAGGCGGGAAAGACTCATAGTAATTGCTTCCCTCTCTAGGTCGGGAATGAATTAAAAAATAGAACTAAATTGGTTGGAAGTAGTCAGCTACGAAATTTTTACATAATTAAGAAAAATGTTGCGGTCTTGTGAGTGTATAAACAGCCAGTGTGAAAAAAATACCTATCAAGCGGGACGGCCCGCGGCAGTGACGCGGTGTGTTCCATATTTAAAATAGTAAACAAATTGTTCTAATATTTCAATTAATTTTAAATAGGTACCTATTATTCATGTTATTCTTATCAATAAATATTTTAGAAAAAACACTATTTTTTACTTTCCTTGTATTCGAAATGAAAAGTAGAGTGTTTAACACGGGTGGAAGTCATCAATTCCTAATCGGACTATAGTCTAAATACCTCGTATGGGAATAGATTCCTTTCGACCCTTGTATAACAATCTACTATTTACCCGACTGCACCAGAAGGAGGGTTATGTTTTTCAAGAGTATGTAAGTATGTATAATTGTTTGGCACGCTCTGCGGCCTGAACGGCTCAATGGAATTTAGCTTGAGAGGTGTCGTTAGATTCGTATTTACTGTGAGAGTGACACTGGGCATATCAAAATAGAAAAAAAGCAAAATGGTATTTTTTAAATCTAATGTGACCCCAAAAAGTGACCCCATATTCATAATTAATTTATTCATGTTACACGTCCGTATTTGAGTCACAGAAATTTATATGTGTACCAAATTTCAACTTAATCGGTCCAGTAGATTCGAAACAAATCGATTGTAACAAACCTATAGACAGGCACACGAGTGAGGGTGTAAGGGTTCCGTTTTTTCATTCGGACGTAGGGAACCATAAAAAGTTACACCCCTATCCACACTGTACGTGTTTGTACTTATTAAAATGATTATATTTCAAAAAATTATTAATTCATGATAAAATATACCAAAGAGTTTTTATTCAGTCTCTACAATTTTTTTATTTTTTTTTAAATACCGATTATCGATTAGGCTTTATGACATTTTTGAATCGGAATAAGAAAATTGGGTGGATTGTCAGCACTAAGAGGTGTCACGTCGCAACACAATTTTTAGTAATTTTTATCAAGATTTGATGATGTTTTTTATGTAGTTTATGTATGAAAAATGGTAAAAGTAAGAATGCAGAGAGAATGACAATATCTTAATTTTTTCCTTTTGCATATTTTCATCAAGAGATTAGATGGTTTATGTACATATTTTCAGCGATTTTGAGGTGTCTACCTTTTGGATAGGTGTAGTAATATCTATTTTATAAAACTTTCACAGTAGAATGACGCGGTTTTACCGACCTCAGCATATAGTTAGAGATATTTGCCACAAACTTATTTTACAAAATAGGCGCGGTAACACAGTTTTCTTAATAAATTCGAATGCTGAAAGTTAAAGCAAATTTCTGATTATCATGACGTAATTCGCAACACCCCGTCGAGTCAGCTGGTGTGTCAAATGTCAAAATTTTGTCGAGCAGAGAGGTTAAAAGGATGCCCATGAATTTAATTTCACCCTGTACCCTGTATAATGCGTTTATTAGTAAGGGGAATAATCTCTAATTTTCAGCGTCGGATATAAAGTGAAGAGCACCTTCCATTCGCTGTATGAAGCCTGCCACGACAAGAACCTCGTGCACACACACTTTGTGAAACATCGGCTTACCCCAATGAGCGTGTTTCGACAAAATGGATTGAAACGACCACAGTTTACCGGTACTTTACTTAATTCTAGCTTTTGACACTTCGCCCGTGTGGAGGGCGGAAATTATCCCACCGAAACGTATTGCTACGTTTAATAGAAAAGTAAACTTTCCAGTCAGCATGATTTTTTCCTACATCTTTAACAAACATAGTCTAACTAGCTTCTGCCCGCGACTTCGTCCGCATGAAATTTCACCCTCCCCCCATTCACCCTCTTAGGGGTGGACTTTCGAAAAACCCTTTCTTAATGGATACCTACTCTTCTCTAAGAACACACCCTCCAAATTTTATGTCTTTAGGACCAGCGGTTTAGACTGTGCGTTGATATATCAGTCAGTCAGTCAGGACTTTGAATTTTATATGTATAGATTTCAGACTTTTTACACAAAACCTTAATGAATATACCTTCCTCAGGCACCACTCCGTCCAATGGTTGAAAGTGTTGAAACCGTATAAAAATCCGTTCGATACTTTTTGAGGTTTCAAACGCGACGGACTTTGGTTTTTAACCGACTTCAAAAAAGGAGGAGGTTCCCAATTCGACTGTATGTTTTTAATAATATGTAGTGACTAGCACTTCGCCCGCGACTTCGTTCGCGTGAATGTCGTATTATTGCAATTTCCAACACCCCTTCCACCCCTATAAAAGGCAGTAGGTACCTATGCGAAAATTTTTGAAATATCACGGTCTTAAATATTTGCCTCGTACCTCTATAATATGCCCAACTCCATTTGAGTTCCATAACTCGTTTTGAGATATCGAAAACCTTCGTACATCTCGAAGATTTGGAACTCCGTCTTAGATATGGAACTTAAGTTGCTCATATATACCTTTCCATGCAATACATTCAGACTGATAACATAATTGTATTTATCTTTTTCAGAAGGAAACATGTTTGGAAAAATTCGAATGAATGAAGTCTACAAATTTGGTGCTCAAACAATGGCCTTAGACGCTGTCTTAGGAAAGAATATGGCAGGAAATTATTTGACAAAAAAGCAGGTAGGAAATCGCTTTTGTAATTCTGCACGTCACTTTATCGTGGTCGTCCACGTCTACGATTTTACTGCTGATGTTCAAAATTTCAAACAACGGTGTACGATCAGCACGATAAGGGGCTGTCCAATAATCACATGAGGCTCGAAAGGGGGGGGGGGAGAGGGGTCCATAAAAAATCACGAAATATCACAAGGGGGGAGGGGGGTGTAGTATTATATCACGTGTATTTATTTTTTCGGCAAACGCGCGATACTCAACCGAGAAGCGGCGTTTATAAATAATGTTCATGTATTAGTACTACATCCACAGGAGAACCAAGGTAACCGACATAGCCCGAAGAATTGCCAAACTTAAGTGGCAGTGGGCAGGGGCACATTGCTCGCAGAACAGATGGCCGATGGGGCCGAAAGGTTCTGGAGTGACGACCGCGTACCGGAAGGCGTAGCGTTGGAAGGCCTCCCACAAGGTGGACCAACGACCTTGTGAAGGCCGCAGGAACTCGTTGGATGCGAGAAGCACAAAATCGGTCGAAGTGGAGGTGCTTGGGGGAGGCCTATGTCCAGCAGTGGACGTCTTTCGGCTGAAATGATGATGATGATTATTAGTACTACAAAAAAGTTTTTCGCATTTCTTTCATTATTTTTATGTCAGTCTAAAACAATCCGCAATCTTTCTGTCTACCTCTAAACGTTATTATTGTAGTCTTTAATTTTCTACAATAAAATTAGATGATACTTATACCTGTATTTTATAAATATTTAAAAAAAATAAGGTACTTTGGGGGGGGGGGGTGTTAAAAAATGCCAAAAAAAAAACTTCACGTGATTAATGGACGGCCCCTAACGTTATCGTGGCCGGTAAAAAGTGTCTTGATAATACATGGTGGCAGGGCAGCAGTCCTGTGAATGTCATTCGAGCGCCAAACGATTCTTGTAGCATGTTGTAAACTTTCACCCGTGTGGCACCCAGTCTTACCAAGGGGTATCGTGTTACCCATTCAGTTACAGATTATGGAAGTCAGATTCAGATAGGCAGTCGATATAAAATACTGGTATTCAGCCGCATCTGGCTAGACTGGAAGCCAACCCTGTGGCGCCATCTACAACGCCAAATGCAAACTACGAATCATACTGAGGTCACGCAAAATCCTGCATCGCGCAAGCAAAGTTTACCAGACGACTATACAGGGTGGTCCAAAAGTCGTGGATCAAACGAATTAGGAGGATAAAGGAGGTCATTTCCAACGCTTTTAAAGTGAGAAATAATTTTTGGTAACGTTACAAAATTTTTGGAAAAAAATAAATTGCTCTTGAAATTTGATACTCAGAGCCCTAATAGAACTTTGTAGTGCTGATACATTATCTAGTAGTAATACAACACCGTTTGTTTTATATCACATTTTTTTTTTAATTCGTCTAATTGTAAAAGAACTCGGTATACACAAATATTCATAACTTTTAGGGCAATTGAATTATGACCATGCTGTAGAAAGATTTTTTGTTGGAAATGACCTCCTTTATCTCCCTATTTCGTTTGATCCACGACTTTTGGACCACCCTGTACAATAGGTACAACGTCCCGATATCAATCGTCGGGCGACTGCCCACCAGACACAACACCCGTCTGGTCGAAGGATCCTCCCTTTTCTATGGGGGATGAGGAACTTTACACCTTACACCCTAATCGCGAAACACACTATCAATCATCTGAATCATTTTGAAGGATATTGCTAATCCATTGCTTCATATGTTCGAATTGTTTGCTCAACAACGTAAATAACGCAATGAATGTTGTTGAACTGTCAAAATGGAAGCCATTCTTCTCACTGATAATGTGTTAAATGTACCTCGCTGTTTCTCATACCTCTTTAAAAAAACCCCAACATAGTCTGGTTATAGAATTATTATTATTTTTTTTTTTTTGTTGGACGTTGCAATATCCTTCAATAAATTAATTTGTTATTCCAGTTCCTGTCTCGAGGACATCTGGCTGCCAACGCTGACTACCCGACTAGTGCGCTAGTTCGAGCTACCTTCCACTATGTCAACACGGCTCCACAGTGGTTTAGAGGGAACGCCGGTGATTGGGCAGCCCTAGAAGACGTGAGTGATGACATGATCCATAGTGATCCTAATCACACTAATATTATAAAGGCGAAAGTTTGTGAGTGTGTGTGTATTTGTTTGTTACTTCTTTACGCTCAAACGGCTGGATGAATTTTGATAAAATTTTGTATGGAGGTGGCTGACACCCTGGATATAGGCTAATTTTTATCCCGATATTCCCACGGGATCGACATTCCGTTTGTTTGAACGCGCTAATCTCTGCAATTACCAGTTGGATTTGTAAAATGCTTTTTGCATTTGTTAGCCCAATTTTAGGGAAATGCTTTATGCTTTAAACATCACGCTCGGAATTTTCAGTCTCAAACATTCAGGGACCCACTCAGATTCAGGGATTCAGGGACTCAAAAACACAAAAAAAAATAATCATCAAAATCGGTCCAACCGTTTAGGAGGAGTTCAGTGCCATACACACGTAATTATTTAAATAAATATTAATATTATAATCCGAAACTAACTGTCTGTCTGTCTTGCTAAATTCATAAGCTAAAGTCTATTCAAACTTTTGTTTCAAATTAATATTATTTCAAGTTAAACTAATATTAACTTTATTTTAGTAGTTTAAGTTGATTTCAGAGTGACTAGCACTATTAAAAAAGTTATAAAAATGTTAGAAGTTGTAGCGTAAACTCAAAACTGAACTTTATGGTGTAGGATTTAAAGTTATTTTTCCATAAACTCATTATTTGTTTACATTTTTGGCAAAATATCGCGAATGCAGATTAGATATATAATTTGTACTAGTAGATATATTCAATTGTTTAGACAATTAGTGCTAACTTTTCAATCGACAGACAATTTTTATTCGTGGAATAAAATTGACGTCGAATAGATTTTGTATGGAAGAACTGTCAAAAATTCAAAATTATTCC